>JAECXD010000057.1:4800000-6151589 GCA_018151445.1 Zaprionus inermis | reverse complement strand
AAATTTTTAAAAAAATTTGGGAAAAATTTGGAAAAAAAAAATTTTGAAAAATTTTGAAAAAAATTTTTTTATTTTTTTTTAACAAATTTTGAAAAAAAATTTTAAAAAAATTTTGAAAAAAATTTTCAAAAAAAATTTTTTTCAAATTTTGGAAAAAATTTGGAAAAAATATTTTCGAAAAAAAATTTTTTAAACAATATTTTGAAAAAAAAATTTTTTTTTTAAAATTTTGAAAAAAAAATTTGGAAAAATTTTTTGAAAAAAATTTTTTTTTAAAAATTTTGAAAAAAACTGGGAAAAATTTTTGAAAAAATTTGGGAAAAAAATTTGAAAAAAAAATTTTTTTAAAAAATTTTGGAAAAAAATTTTGAAAAATTTTTTTTTTTAATATAAAATTTGGGAAAAAAAAAATTTTGAAAAAATTTTTGAAAAAAATTTTGGGAAAAAAATTTTGGAAAAAAAAATTTTTTTAAAATTTTTGGAAAAAATTTGGAAAAAAATTTTGAAAAAAAAATTTTTTTTTTTTTTTTTTAAAAAATTTTTGGAAAAAAAAATGAAAAAAAATTTGGAAAAATTTTTGAAAAAAATAATTTTTTTTTAACAAATTTTCGGGAAAAAAATTTTTTGAAAATTTTTTGGAAAAAAATTTGGAAAAAATTTTTGAAAAAAATTTTTTTTTTAACAAATTTTGGAAAAAATTTGGAAAAAATTTTTGAAAAAAAATTTGGAAAAAAAAATTTTGAAAAAAAATTTGGAAAAAAAAATTTTTTCTTTTTTTTAACAAATTTTGGAAAAAAAAAAAAAATTTTGGGAAAAAAATTTTTGGGAAAAAATCAAAAAAAACTTTTTAAAAAAATTTTTTGAAAAAAAATTTTTTAAAATTTTGGAAAAAAAAAATTTGGAAAAAAATTTTTGAAAAAAAAATAAATAAAATTTTGAAAAAAAAAATTTGGGAAAAATTTTTTTTTTTTTTTTAACAAATTTTGGAAAAAATTTTTGAAAAAAAAAAAATTTTTGAAAAAAAATAAAAAAAAAAATTTTTTTTGAACAAATTTTGGAAAAAAATTTTGGAAAAAAATTTTTGAAAAAAAAAAATTTGGGAAAAATTTTGGGAAAAATTTTTTATAAAAAATTTTTTAAAAAAAAATTTGGAAAAAATTTTTTGGAAGAAAAATTTGGGAAAAATTTTAAAAAATTTTTTTTTATAAAAAAATTTTTGAAAAAAAGGAAAAATTTTTGAAAAAAAAAAAAATTTTTTTTCTTATTTATGGAAAAAAAAAAAAAAATTTTGAAAAAAATTTTGAAAAAAAAATTTGGGAAAAAATTTTTGAAAAAAAAAAATTTGGAAAAAAATTTTTTGAAAAAAATTTTTTTTTTTTAACAAATTTTGGGAAAAAAAAAAAATGGGAAAAAATTTTTGAAAAAAAAAATTTTGGAAAAAATTTTTGGAAAAAAAAAAAATTTTTTTTTTAAAAATTTTGGAAAAAAATTTGGAAAAAATTTTTGAAAAAAATTAAAATTTTTGGAAAAAAAAATTTTCGAAAAAAAAATTTTTTTTTAACAAATTTTGAGAAAAAAATTTTGGGAAAAAATTTTTGAAAAAAAAAAAAATTTGGAAAAATTTTTGAAAAAAATTTTTTTTTGAAAAAAAATTTTTTTTTCGAAAAAAAATTTGGGAAAAAATTTTTGAAAAAAATTTGGAAAAAAAAAAAAAATTTTTAAAAAAAAAAAAAATTGGGAAAAAAAATTTTTGAAAAAAAAAAATTTGGGAAAAAATTTTCGAAAAAAAATTTTTTTTTACCAAATTTTTGGAAAAAAAATATTTGGGAAAAATTTTTGAAAAAAAATTTGGAAAAAAATTTTCGAAAAAAATTTTTTTTTTTTTAACAAATTTTGGAAAAAAAAATTTGGAAAAAAATTTTGAAAAAAAAAATTGGGAAAAAATTTTTTGAAAAAAATTTTTTTTTTTTTAACAAATTTTGGGGAAAAAAAAAAAAAATTGGGAAAAAAATTTTTTTGAAAAAATTTTGGAAAAAAATTTTTGAAAAAATTTTTTTTTAAAATTTTGGGAAAAAAAAATTTGGAAAAAAATTTTTGAAAAAAAATTTTTTTTTTTTTACCAAATTTTGAAAAAAAAAAAAAAAAAATTTGAAAAAAATTTTGAAAAAAATTTTTTTTTTTACAAATTTTGGGAAAAAAAAAATTTGGAAAAAAAATTTTTGAAAAAAAAAAAATTTGGGAAAAAAATTTTTGAAAAAAAAAAATTTTTGAAAAAAATTTAAAAAAATTTTTGAAAAAAATTTTTTTATGGAAAAAAAAAAAAAAATTTGGGAAAAATTTTTTTTTTTTTTAAAAATTTTTGAAAAATTTGAAAAAAAAAAAAATTTTGGAAAAAAAAATTTTTTTTTTACCAAATTATGGGAAAAAAATTTGGAAAAAAATTTTTTTGAAAAAATAAAAATTTTTTTACAAATTTTGGAAAAAAAATTTTGAAAAAAAGATTTGAAAAAAGGAAAACAATTTTTGAAAAAAAATTTTTTTTGACCAATTTTGAAAAAAATTTAAAAATTTAAAAAATTTTTTTTGGAAAAAATTTTTGAAAAAAAATTTTTTTAAAAAAATTTTTAACAAATTTTGGAAAAAAATTTGGAAAACAATTTTTGAAAAAAATTTTTTTTTTTTTAACAATTTAGGAAAAAAAAAAAAATTTGGAAAAAAATTTTTTAAAAAAAAAAAAAAAAATTTGAAAAAATTTTTTTTTTTTTTTAACAAATTTTTTTTTTAATTTGGAAAAAAAAATTGGGAAAATTTTCGAAAAATAAATTTGGAAAAAAAAATTTCGAAAAAAAAAAAATTTTTTTTACCATATTTTGAGAAAAAAAAAAAATTTGGGAAAAAAATTTTTGAATAAATTTTTTTTTTTTACCAAATTTTGGGGAAAGAAATTTGGGAAAAAAATTTTTGAAAAAAAAATTTGGGAAAAAAAATTTTGAAAAATTTTTCATTTTTTTTTTTACCAAATTTTGGGGAAAAAAATTTGGAAAACAATTTTGAAATAAAAATTTGGGAAAAAATTTTCGAAAAAAAATTTTTTTTTTAACAAATTTTGGAAAAAAAAAATTGGGAAAAATTTTTTGAAAAAAAATTTGAAAAAAAATTAGGAAAAAAAAAATTTTGGAAAAAAATTTTTGAAAACAAAATTTGGGAAACAATTTTCGAAAATAAAATTTGGGAAAAAAAAATTTTCGAAAAAAAATTTTTTTACTATATTTTGAGAAAAAAAAATTTGGGAAAAAAATTTTTGAAAAAAAATTTTTTTTCCAAATTTTAAGGGAAAGAAATTTGGGAAAAAAATTTTTAAAAAAATTGGGAAAAAATTTTGAAAAAAAAATTTGGGAAAAAAATTTTTCGAAAAAAAATTTTATTTTTTACCAAATTTTTGAAAAAAAATATTTGGAAAAAAATTTTGAAAAAAAATTTGGGAAAAAATTTTCGAAAAAATTTTTTTTTTTAACAAATTTCGGGGAAAGAAATTTGGGAAAAAAATTTTTGAAAAAAAAAATTGGGAACAAATTTTCGAAAAGAATTTTTTTATTTTTAACAAATTTTGGAAAATAAAATTTGGAAAAAATTTTTTGAAAAAAAAGTTTGTTAAAAATATTTTCGAAAAAAAATTTTTTTTTTTAACAAATTTTGGAAAAAAAAATTGGGAAACATTTTTTGAAAAAAAAATTTGGAAAAAAATTTTTTTTTTTTACCAATTTAGGAAAAAAAATTTGGGAAAAATTTTTTGAAAAAAAAATTTGGGAAACAATTTTCGAAAATAAAATTTGGGAAAAAATTTTCGAAAAAAAAATTTTTTTTTACCATATTTTGAGAAAAAAAAAATTTGGGAAAAAATTTTTTGAATAAATTTTTTTTTTGTTTTACCAAATTTTGGGGAAAGAAATTTGGGAAAAAATATTTGAAAAAAAAATTTGGGAAAAAAAATTTTGAAAAATTTTTCATTTTTTTTTACCAAATTTTGGGGAAAAAAATTTGGGAAAAAAATTTTTGAAAAAAAATTTGGTAAAAAATTTTTGAAAAAAAATTTTTTGTTTTTTTTTACCAAATTTAGGAAAAAAATTTTTTGAAAAAAAAAATTTAAAAAAAAATGTTCGAAACAGTGAGAGAGGCCGTCAGTGAAGTAAAAACAATTAGTGCGGATTTGCGCACGTGTAAAACGTTTTAATTAAATCTCCCACGCCTTTTGTTTCATTTAATTTAACATTTTGTACGATTTTGTTACACTTTCGGCAATTTTGCTTGAGGGTTTCAGCAATCCGCCTGTTTCACCTGCCTTATGACGCTTGTTGCCACTTGCTGCGGCTGCCCAAAACGAGACTAATTGGTGCCACCTTCGCCGTCGTCGACTTGTCGTGCAGTCCGGGGAGGCAGCATCCGCCCCAGGCAGCCGCATGAGGAATCTTCGAGCTTCGTCGGAAACTTCTGTGTTTTGGTTTGCTGCGTTGTTCCTGGTTACGTCGCTCATGATTTGTCGCTCGTCGCTCGCCTCTTGCTCCTCGTTCGTCTCAGCGTTTTGCGTTTCTGTCAACAAATTGAAATTGAAATGTTGCCGCGAAAACGGCGAAACAACAACAGCAAAGGCAGTGGCAAACGGAAATGGAAGAAGCTGCAATACGCTGCTCACACAAACAGGTAGATACACACACAGACAGACAGACAAGCACAAAGCACAAAGCACAAATGAGAGAAATTTCATGGCTCTCAAGGCAGCTGTAGTTGCTGGAGTGGAGCATACCAATTGCAGGCACTGTGGCGCATTGCTGCAATTGCTAAGAGCTTTTGCCTCGGCCCACTGCGTATTTGCAACAGGCGTTCATGCTCTGGCCTTCCCCCGTTTCCCTTCCTTGCCGTCAATGGTGTCAATTGCCGATTTTCCTTTACAGGAATTTCACATTTTCAGACTCTCTGATTTTCTTGGCCCAGTCCCCCTAGCCCTAGGTGCAGCCGCTTTAGTCTCTCAAAGCTCTCATCTTTTTCTGGCTGAACCGCTCAGCGTGCCTTTGCCTTACTTGTAGCCTGTCACTGTCTTCCTGCTTTCCTTTCCTTTTCGAGTAATTTCGTCTGTCCTCTTTGTATCCATTCTTTGGCCTCCGCCAATTCAGCTGCTTCTACCACTTTTACAATCTTTTTGCCTCTTTCTTTTCTCAATCTTTATGTGTCTTTATACATTCCTTGCTAAGTCAGTCGATTGATGAGAGCACTTTAATCAAATTTTCATATATACAACAATACATCATCCACATGAAGGTATAAGACTGTTACAGTGCGCCATTTAGCTCTTTTATAGGCCAAATAATTTAGTAAGTATTTTGAATGAAAATTAAAATTGTATGTCAAATTTAATTAAATGTCTTAAGCTTCTTTTGCATTGGTTTCACTTTAAAAATTTGATTACAATTATGAAGTTTTATTTTAGTATAAGTCATTGAATATAGTAACAGCCACATTTTACAAATTAGTAAATAAAAAATTTTACCTATACATCTATTTTTATTTATTTTAAACTCTTTCTTTAACTGTATCTCCATACATTTTATATTATTTATATTTTTATTCAACTGCTCTAATTAAACACTTTCGCCACGAGAGAGAGAGAGCTCTGCTTATCTCTATATCTTTATGCCAGTTCTCCCAGTGTTTCCCTTAATGCGATTTCTTTCGCATCCCGTGGGAAGTATCAGTTAGGCAAATCTTTGCACTCTGCCTGTCTCACTCTGCTGCCTACCATCTATTCCGTTTTGCGTAATTTTGGGGCTACGAAAATTTTGACTTGTAGCTTGAATTGTGCACGTGTCAGCTGCATTGCTATGTAACCGATGCACAGAGACATCGCACAGCGGCAACTGCTTGCAACAACAACAACAACAACAACAGCAGCAGTAGCAGGAGCAGCAACAACACGAATCACAGTGCCTTTCAGTTGCATATGACAACTTTGGTAATTAAGGAATTATGTCATGCGCACATTTGTGAACACCTGCCTGTATTTGTGGGTGTGCCTAGCAGTATGTGGCTACCGGCCTGCCAGTGTGTGTGTGTGCGTGAGAGTGTAAAGCGTATTTTTGATAGCTTTTGGTTACCATGGATATTTCTTTGTGGCAACGTTTTTGCGTTTTTCTCTACTCTCACGTTTTTCTCCACTTTTCTTCTTTTTTGGTTTTTCTTTTGCATATTGCAATTGGCATTTAATTTAAAAAGTTTCCTTGCAGTTGTCGCAATCGGAGCAGGAGAAACAACTGGCCCTCTGCCCCACCCCGTCGCCTGACAAGGCGAATTTGTATGCGTGTGTGTGGCCATGAGAGGGAAACAGTTGCGTGCTGTCAACAAGCTAATTTAATGGATTCAACGGGATCGGGTTTCCCGCTCATGATTAAACGTCAGAAATAATAGGGGGAAGCGCAAGATAAACAGGAAGAAGAGCTCGAATAGGAGAAGGGAGGAGGAGGTGTAGCGACAGAGCAGACCAAAGCAAATTGAAATAAGTATCGAGCTGCAAAATGCCCAAAACTTTTTATGCCCTTTCACACACAACCACACACACGCATACTTTTGCAGACACTGTGAAACTACCACAGAAATGATAATAAAATACGTGTTCGGGTGCTGTGGCGCTCACTGTGGCATGGTAGAAGAATCATTAAAAAACGGAGCGAAACAAAAACAAAGCAATCAAAAATGCGTACAGGTTGAGTGCACAACCAGCAGATACCCTGAAAATAAATGAAATAAATTAAAAGGTGAAATAGACAATGGAAATTGCAGCAGATTGACGCTTAGTTGGCATACCCATTCTCGCCCACTACATACTATAGGGTATCGCTATTCAAAGAGCGAGCAACACGGCTGGCGCTCGAGGAAAACAAAGTTAACACTCTCGCATAGACAGCTGACAACGTGCGTATCTGGTCGAGTCAGGTTAATGAAAAACTTGGACATGTTTGGCCTGAAAGTTCAATGCCGGACGAGAGTGGACGGACGAGTGGACAGACGAGCGGACGGACAGAGGGAACGATTGTCCTTTTTCATGGCACGCAAAGTGCAAAATGTTGTCAACAGACATGAAATTTAAATTTGAAAGCAGTTGCTTAATATGCGTGCTTGGTAAATATCGGCTAAAGTAAACCTAATACAAATCTCGGGGTCCTCACTATTTGCTTTCGTTTGGTTTGCTTTGTGGTTTCCCTCATTCTCCCCCTCTCTTTGTTTCTGTACTCTTCCTGTTGGTTAATTAACATCTGTTTGTCAATATTGACAGCACAGCCACAAAATGAAAATGGAAATGAAAATGATTTTCCCATAAGACTTGAGGCCTGTCCACAGGTACTTAGCCGGAAAGCTCGAAGACTGCGGGTCCTTTGATTGACCTAAGCGTGGCTAATTGTAAGCCTATTGGCCACATGATGCGATTGCCTGTAATCAGTTTATCAGAGTCCACAAGACATTCTTGAATTGCATAACTGTTGGGTGTGCATGTCGGTCTGCCTGCCTGTAGCGCGAGCAGTAATTCCAACTGAAAGTTGAGTCTGAGTTCATTCAGACGAACTGTGTAAACTGATTTGACTTCACCAAAAATAACACTGAAAAGTATGCAATACTTTTTCTAGCAGCTAGGAAAATAAGAGGGATATTGTTTTAAATTCATTCAATTCACAAATTCCTTTGAATACGGGTGTGAATACAAGTTAATCGCAAAAAGTACGCAATAGAGTATCGAAGAAAATTAGCTAGCACAAGGAATTTTTGTTTGAAAATGGTAAATTATTTACAAGTAGGGTGTTAAACCTTTTCATAATAAATGTATAATTTGAAGTTAAATCTGCAGATCGCACTTAAGCAGCTAAAAGATATAAAAGTTACTTTGACGTCCTTTATCTTGAATAACAAATATTAATTATAGAGCGAAGAACTCATCATCCTGTCAATCGTCATAAAACTTCACGTGCTCATCAATATTCTTGACTCGAATCAATATCCGGACGCATTTTCGCCTAACCCTCCCTCCTCCCGTTGAAACCTGGTGCAGCTGTTGTTTTAATTGTGTCTTAAACTGGCCGGATAATGGTCATGCAATTTTCGTGGAAATGTCCAAGTAGCCTTTGCGGGCAAAATGTAAACTACACGCGCCGTATTTGCCATGCAACCAAATCGAAGCGATGCGTGGAACAAGAGCCCCACAGCGATTGGTAGTAAGCGGCGTGTCGAACATGCGTGCCACACAACCTGGCCACGTTGCAACCGCGTCCGCATTTCCCGGCGGTGCAAAAAAGCTTGTAGTTTGTGTATTGGATAAATTGAACACGACACTCGCCGTCGATATAAAATTTCCCCTGCCGCGGCGCATGCGCTGCACGTGGCTGGAAGTTTTGTTTTGGGTTGCATGTTCGCTTGCAACACGTTGTGTTTTGAATGCTGTCGCGGCAATAAGTTGGCGGCAGTTTATAAAAGCAACACGCAGCCCGTGTGCTCGAACAGTTCTCCAATTGTACGCAACGCGCGCGATTCCCTCGACTGACGCGCAAACCGCAGGGTTGTCTGGGCATACCTTGAATCAAAAAGCCCATTTGTAGTAGAACAAGACTAGAGAGTCGCACTAGACGCGCCGCGACGGCCGAGTAGCCATAAATCAGTCGCCTTAATCAATCTCACGTGCCAGCGCGCAGTTGACCTTTCGCCTTTGGCACCGACGGCTTTGTTACATTTCGCAGTTTGCATTGGCAATTCGAGTCCGCGCTCGCTTTTGTGTTCTTTTCACACGGTGTTTTACAGCTTGGGTGATTAAGTATTCGTCAGGTAAGCCGCAGCTCGAAATAACTAAATCTCTTTGACCTACTAAGTGACGAAAACAATGTGTGTGTGCCATATGTCCGTGTGTGTGTGAGTGTGTGTGAGTGCGTGTACGTGCGGTCATTTGCTCGCAGGGCATCCTTTCGCAGCTAACCCTGAGTGTGACCCGTCTTGCATTTTACGAGCGCATTAAAACATAAACAACAAGCGAAACGCCGCGCAGGACACTTGATTGAAGCGCCCTCCGCGCCTGCATAGATGTCACAATATATACCATACAATATATATATAAATATCAATAGAGATATATGTATATACTTGTAGTATACCGCCCGCCCACATTCAGATCGAACTTAAGGGCAGCATTTGCGCGCCTAATGAAAATTTATCGTAAGCGCATTAAATTCATAGCTGAATCGCAAGTTTCATTTGCCTTTTTACCACTCGAAAAACGAACCTAAGAAGATGGGACTTTTCTTCCTCCCTTGTGTGTCAACTCCAGGTGGAATCGTGAGAAGCCCGGCGGCATCAGCCTGGTCACAATAGCCCGCGCGCCATCGCGCCATGTTGTGCATTTTTATTATTCCCGCACATGGCAATCCCCTGCCCCCAAATAATCCGTCGGATGCTCGAGGGTGCCCGAGGGTACTAGGGTGCCAGGCCGCTCCCCCAGCGCAAAGTATGTGCCGGATAGAGTGAGAGTCTATAATAAATTCTAAAATTGTCAAATAAATATGAGGAAAAACCCCGAACGAAGCGAACGCAGCTCAGTTCGTATTTATGTCCTTTTCACATTTACATTGCTTTTCGCCATAATCGGATTTGATGCCGCACTTGAGCTGTTTCCTCCCTTTATAGATGCTGATTTCTATAGTTATGTATGTCGATGGGGGAGGGAATGTGTATGCATATCATATATGCATATACATATATCATGTATCCTATATTTTAATTTCAAGATTTGCCACACATGTGTGCGTATATTTAAAAAAACGCCCTGAGTAGATTTGAATGTAATCGAAGCAGGCATATGACTTACAAGGATATAAACTTGAGCTTGTTATTAGATTTCTACTGGTCCTCTCCAGTTGCAGCATCTTCAATTTCCGTTTCCTAGAATCGAGTCTAGAAAAGTTCTCAAAGGATTTTCAATTAATATTAAATTTGATTTCCTAGAAATCAAGAAAAGCGAATTTGATATAAGAACAGAAATATATTTACGCGGTCAGCACAATTTAAAAGTATTTTAAATCTTTGCTCGAGAATATGCAACAAAAAGTCGTGTGTCCAGTTTGTCCACCATTTAGTTTGCGCTGAAAAGCATGCAACACAGTTTGCTGCTTTGCCATTTTGCTCGCAATGCGCCATTAAAGTGTAAACTGTTTATGCTTGTGTAGCAAACATTATGAATAATGAATCGATGTGTGCATAACTCGGGCGAGTTTGCTTTTAAAGTCAGTGGGGAAAAACAAAGCCTGTAAAAGTACTCCACGGGCTGCTCAGCTCAACTTATTGACTGAGCACCATCCAGAGTGCTTATACGAGAAGAGCTGCAGGAAAAAAAGGAATCACAACGGCTTAGCCAAACACTCACCTGTCGAGCCACTCACACTTGCAAGCACACACCCACACACACAAATACACTCACACACAAATACACTCACACACACACACACACACACACACACACACACACACACACCCCCACACCTAGAACCGCATACTCATAAATACTCAGTCATGTGTTTATGCTAGATTAAACATTCTGCTGCCAACTGCAAATGGGGAATAACAAGCATAAACACACATACACATACTTCGCTAACACTGCCTAACACATGCACTCATACTTGCTCGCCAACACATATACATAAGTAGAGGGCTAAGCATGTGGCATGCCTGCCGCCGGCTGATATTTTTATACCCTGTTGGCATGAGGAGCGAGCAGAATTGAGTATTATGTGTGTGTAAAATGAATGAACCAAGAGTGGGAGGCAGTAATCATATATGTATCTATATTTAGACTCTAGATCAACAGCGTGATTTTTTTGTCAATGTGCGTCTGCAAATTATCGGCATATTAATAGCGAGAAATTTCCATTTGATCGCACAATAAACACAAAGGGTATATAAATCGACACTAGGGTATCTGCAAGTGTACCTCACTCTTGCTCCCTCTAGGCCGCTCGTTATTCTCTCGCTGTGCAGTATCTTTAAGTACGCATCTCATTCGCCGTAACAGCTGCTCGCTTTGCCAGCACCCACCGCCAGCTGCACAGCGGGAGCGAGAATCGAGAAGCGTTTTGAGAATTTCACAGTGATAATGAAGTCTAGACCGGATGCCTTGTACGCGGCACTTAGTTAGCCCTATATCCGGTCGGGCAGGGACTCCACAAAGCGAAGACTTCACATTAAAGTCGTCATTGGCAGGTTATTAAAGATTGGGCACACATCATAGTCCGTCTCCCCCCGCTTTGACTCGCTTTGTGGTTCACTAGCTCGCCACATCGTTATCATTTGTCATTGATAAAGTCAGGCCACAACGTTGCGTCTTGTGTGCTGTGGATGTACGGTTGGGTGTGTCAGTTGGGTGTGTGTACCCTCTGTGGTAACTGCCTTAACCGACTTACAGGGCATAATGTGTGAAAATTTGTAAGACATTCAAGACGGACTTACAGATCCCAAATAGGTTCTCATATACCTCAGAAGGCAGATCGTTGAGTGATGAAGATAAATGCAGGATAGCATAAGTTAATAATACAATATAAGAGAAGTTTGAAGTAGATATAAATGTAGAGATAATATTGTTATTGTTTATGATGTATTACTGTGAGCTCAAATTTCTCCTACTGATTGCATTCTTATCGTCTGCATTGCTTTGCTAGGGTATTCAATTGTCGATTCTCTCGCAATGTTGACAACTTTCTGGTGAACCATTAATAATTGTTTGTCGCCCAACTTGTAATTGATAAAACGATTGTTGAATCGCATCGTGTGTTTCTGATGTTGCTCATTTCTGGCCCGTTCCGCCACCTTCAAGTCAGTGTCCAGCTTGTGCTTAATTAATTGCACTCGAGCCAGACTTCTAATGAGTCGTCGCGAAGTGGCCAAGCGAACGAGCGGACGCGATGAGATTGTGTTTTTTTTCTCTCAGTTTTGCAACGTGACTTTCCGTCCTGCGGCTAATGGAGCCGAGTTGCTAAGAGTTTGCTGAGTCACGCAAGGTGTATGGGAAATATTTGTTCCTTTATTTTTGCATAGAAATATGGCCGGCACTGGCGCTGATCGTTCCAAATGAGCTTTACGCACACATTTGCATATTACGCATACGCCGCATCAGCCTGAGAACGATTCCAGCTGCAGGCAGGCGAGCAGGCAGGCAGGCTGGCAAAGAATGCATTGCTTATGTAAAGTGCAAATTGAAAATGGTGCACAATGTGTATGTAAGTGCGTGCGCGTATGTGCGTGTGTGCTGGATTTAATTCACGCACGCATTTTCAGCTTACTTTTATTTGCGCGCTTTTGCCAATTTTATTTAACATTTTTATGAAAATTAAAAACACATAAAAGGTTCAAAAGGCGAATGCCTACTTTGGGCCATTCGAATGGCTGTGCGCGCGCTCATGCGTTGAATGGCACACGCCCAGTTCGCTATGATTCGACTCGCTTTCCTCTCTTTCCTCTGCTCTCTACCCACTCTAGGGCCTCCTTTGCCTGTGTGTGTGTGCGCGCTCTAATGCGCCCATTTCCACTTACTTTAATAGTTTTTGTTCTTTTCGGCAGACGCACTTGAGGGCTCGCACAATGCTTAGCAGCTGATGGCTTCATTGAAAGTGCACTCACACACACACACACACACAGCAGTCCCACTCACACACACACAGACTGAGCAGCAGGCAAACAACCGGATGAGCTGCTTGGGTTGCTTTTGTGGTTGCCTCTTGGCCTAACCAGGCATTGATTAAAGTACCACAAACATTTGATTGCTCGCTGCCCCGTTGTGTGTTGTAAGTGCGTGTGTGTGTAAGTTGGGGTGAGTGTGTGTGTTGTACTTCTGGTCAGCCAGATTTCGTTTGCGAGGTGCCCTTTTTTAGCATTTTATTGAAATTTTTTACTGTACTTGTGCGATTTGTCAACAAGTTTCGGCGCGGGTTTTATGCCCTCTCTCTCTTTCTCTCTGTCTTTTTCTCTCTGTCTGTATGTGCATGTGTGCGTGCGCCTTGTTTGATGACACTTAATGACTACAAAATTGTACATTTTGAGCATGGTCGAAATGGTCGGGCGCATTCCTGGAATGTGGGCCAAGACGCAAGCAAACAGAAATTGTATTTTATTAAAAGCAATTTCAACTTGGCGACAAAATGCCCCCAAGAAAAAGAACAAGAACGAGAAGGGAAGGGATGTGGAAGGTGGAAGGTGGAAGGTGGAAGGTGTAGGGAGGAGAATGAAGGAGGGGACCACTGTTAGTAGAACTGGGTTTGAGGCACGTTTACCAACTTGATGGCATAATGGTTGAGTAAGAGAAAAAGACAAACCAGAATTATGTATGCGAAAAATGTGCAGGACAATTTGTGTAATTGCGAGCAAAAGATACCTAAGAGAGAGAGAGCCAGAGTAGGCCGAAAGTGTTGCTGCATGAATTGTTGATGTGTTCTATTTGCGAACAGGAAACAAACTGATAATGTGACAGAATGACTGATTGAATGAGTAAGTGAGTGGGTGGGTGGACGAGATGACGGCGAGGTAACTGGCAAACTTTCGACCTAATTAAGAAGGCACGCTGAACGCGTTTAACGCTCATTAACAATGCATTTTGCAGACAGAAATGTTTATAATTTGATAACACGCCCGATTGCACAGGGCGTTGCCGGGAAATTTGCACTCCATCAAGTGGAAAATCAAAACTAAAAGAGATACAGTGGCACGCGGCACACGGCAGTGTTGTCACAAATGTAACTGACGATGACGAGCCAGGCAGCTCTCCCTCAACCTCTCACACTTTCTCTCTCTCTGACACTATCACTTTCCTTTACCCAGTCTCTCTATTTTCCTTTTTACACTGCAAGTGCAGCCTGTCGCCGCCTATTGACACTTTTAATAAGGAAACATTGGCTGAGTGCACTGCTCATGCTTGGCTGACCAGGCCGCCCAGACCAACTGTCCGGGTCGTGTCGGGCCAGCTAACTTGGCTTAAACAGCCCGCAAACACTGCACAAACTTTTACATTCCGTCGCTTCCTTCTCTGCTTTCCTCCGTCGGCGCATTGCATTGTTTGGCAAGTTCGCCTTAAAGCATAAATATGCAGGTAAAGTTTTAGACCAGTCTCACCATACCCTGAACGCGATGTGGGCAAAGAATATGTCCGTTGGCAGTTTACATTAACTTGCGTTCGATCTCAATAAAGGTATGCAGTTAAGTGGCGGTGGAAGACTATAAACTGACAAGCCAATTGGCTGACGTTTATTGGCTATAAAATACCCTAGAAGAGGAAAGTTGTTGTTGCTTGTTGATCAAACGCCTCAAGCTGCTTGCAGGATATGCCTGTAGTCGAGCATGCCCCTGCGCTTCCCGCTCACCTTTTCCATTCTGTTGTAACGAGTGCAGCAGGAGAGTGAAAAAAGGCAGCTGGCATAGAGAAGCGCGCCATATGCCTGGCTAGGCCACTCAACCAGACACAGAGCACTCGCACACACATACACACACAGACAGACAGATACACACGCACATACCTGCATAGCATACGCGTGCGTTTTGCCACCATTTGTATCTGGCTTTCCCGTCTGTTGTTGCTTTTTGGCTATTGGCAATCTGTGCTTAACTTCCGCTGCCAAACACAGGACACACAATCTCCACGTGCAAGCATTTCACAAATATACTGGCGCCCACCCTTCTGCTACCCCTGTCAAACCCCCTCTCCATTTCGATTTGTATTTCGCCGCATTCTATTTTTGATTTTCTGGCTAGTCTAACTGGAATTGCCAGGGCAATCAATAAGTCTGCATATCCGTCGACGTCGCCATGCAAAGCGGTTCAATGAATTTACAGAAAAACAAGAAAGCAAGGCTACCTTCGGCTTGCCGAAGGTTTCATACCCTTGCAGTTATACAAAATATAAAATATATTTGGATTGCTGCTGGTTTCTGTGGTATTTATTGAACAATTATAACAGTACAGGAAGTCAAGATTTTTACCTGATTAAGGCTATGAATCAAACACCTGCTTCGAAAAAAATAATTCTACCTTTTTAATGCTTTTGTATATACCTGGATTTCTTATATACTTAACACAAAATGTTATGAGGAAATGTCTTTGTGCTGTAAAGGATCTGTTGGTCATAAAATATAAATAAATTTGAAAAGTTCTCATTCAAAAATGCGTTTGAATAACAGCTACATGATTTTTTGTTTAACAGCTATATGTAATAGTACTCAGATTTCCATAAAATTGCAACATGAACCTTCATTCGATTTCGAACTTTATTATTAGGCACACAATTAGATTTGGATGTGGTAAGCTTGATAGCTATATCTTGAATGACAGCTATACGATATATCAATCCGATCTGGCCCGTTCCGACTTATTAAAAGAGGGCAGAAATAAGAAGCTTGGGAGAAAAGTTTCATGAAGATAGCTCAATAATAAGGGGGGGACTAATTTGAGTTGCAGCAGACAGACGGACTGACTGATTGTTCCTATAACAGCTATAGAATATAAACGTCTGAGATATTTAAATGGAAAAACTAAGGACGGGTTACTGTATAACATTAAAAAGTATTGATAATGTGCGGTATTTCCAAAAACAAAACAGGTTTGCATACAAAAACCCTGATTTCAGCCGATTGTTCCGATGACAGCTATATGTTATAGTGGTCCGATTATACAATTTGATACAATTTTGACAGCACATTAAGAACGTAATAAGAATAAGATTTGCCAAATCTTGTTGCAATATCTTGAAAATCAACAAAAATCGGCCGATAGCTTCTATGACAGCTATACGATATATCGGTCCGATCTGGCTCGTTCCGACTTATTTACAGCCTACAGCAATAATAAGCTTGTGTGCCAAGTTTCATGTAGATAGCTCAATAACTGGGGGGACTAATTTGAGTTCCAACATACAGACGGACTGACTGATTGTTCCTATAACAGCTATGTATATAGTATAAACTTCTGAGATATTTAAATAGAAAAACTAAGGGCGGGTTACTGTATAACATTAAAAAGTATTGATAATGTGCGGTATTTCCAAAAACATAACAGGTTTGCATACAAAAACCATGATTTCAGCCGATTGTTCCTATGGCAGCTATATGTTATAGTGGTCCGATTTTGATACAATTTTGACAGCACATTAGGAACGTAATAAGAATAGGATTTGCCAAATCTTGTTGCAATATCTTGAAAAACAACAAAAATCGGCCGATAGCTTCTATGACAGCTATACGATATATCGGTCCGATCTAGCTCGTTCCGACTTATTTACAGCCTACAGCAATAAGAAGCTTGTATGCCAAGTTTCATGAAGATAGCTCAAAAACTGAGAGACTAGTTTGCGTTGCAACAGACGGACGGACGGACGGACGGACGGACGGACGGACGGACGGACGGACGGACGGACGGACAGACGGACATCCATTTTTCGACTCCTCTGGTGATGCTGATTCAGAATATATATACTTTATAGGGTCGGAGATGTCTCCTAAGGTGCGTTGCAAACTTCTGGCTAAAATTAATATACCCTCTGCAAGGGTATAAAAAGAGAAAACTGAAAAGCGAAAAGAAAACCGCCAACTTGTTTCGCTTTTCGTTTTTCCATCGCATTCAAGATGCCATTTCCCGCAGTTATAAAATATCAAATTGAGGTCGAAAAGGGGCAAACATTGCGGTCATAATTAAGGAAAGTCATTAATGAAAAGTCTCAACGGCGTGCGGTCCCGTTTTAGTCCCGTTAGCCTGTTAGCGGTAAACTGGCTAAGAGCATAACAAATCGCCGCCACTCAAAGCCGTGCATTTATTTATGAACCACTTAAGTGCGTTCACATAATAAAATCAAATCCGAAATTCCGTCATAAATTGCGCGCAACTTACGAACTTGGAATCTCTGAAATATTATCGTAAAGGGAACTCCAATCTTCGGCCAGACAGATGCGGGCAGATCAATCATCGTTTGTGTGTGTGTGTGTGTGTGTGTGTGTGGGGGGGGGAGGGGGGGTTCGTGGAGCTCGAAATCTGAGCATATTTAAAAACCGAAAAAAAATACTTAAATATTCCTTTCATATTTGCCACGACTGCTTGGGGATTTCCAGCTCCTTCAGCGAATTCTCGAGAAATTTGCATAACGCGGAGAATCCTTTGCGCGGCGTATCGAAAAAGTTAAATTGAAATGGAATTCGACGCGTGCTTGATAGTATTTCCCTAAAAAGCCAATTGAATATCTTTTTATTGGCTTCACGTATTTCATCATGTTTTCCGGTTACCGAAAATTATTGGCTCAATGGTCAGCGTGGACGCAGGAGGAGGTAGCTGGCAGAGGTATCAATATGCAGCAAAAATGATAACTGATGACAACGCTTACTGTAATATTATCATAATCGTGATTGTGATGACAGTCATCAACGGCTCATCAGCTGCCCTATCTACGCGCATCTTCTTATTCTTCGTCTCTCTCAATTTGTCCAGCTTCTCCTTTCATTCTACACAGACACACAAATCTCTTTATAATCGTGTTCTATGTGTGTGCGTTGGGCTTTGCCTGCGTCGGCGGCGTCGCTGTAAAGCGCCCAATGACCTCGGGCCACGGGCCACGGGGGGCGGCAACCTGTCGTGCGGACTGGCGGGGACGTGGGGGCGAACAAGTTGGCGCATAGGCGGTTTTTATGCCTATACTTATACATTTTTTTATTTGTTGGCATTTCGCAATTTATTTTATATTTGTTTTACTTGAAACGGCCGCACAACAGAGGCAACAGCAACGGCAGCGGCAGCTTTGTCCTGTGACGTCCTCCTCCTGCTAGTTGTTGGCCCGCTCCACGCCCATTTCGCCCGAGTTGTCTCTCTTTGTCCCTTCGACTGTCTGTTTGTCTGCCCGTCCGTTTGTCTGATTGTGTGGTGCTCTGTCAACGCCGGCGGCAGTAAATCGTGTTGCTCTTTTCCGGTCTGCACTTTGAGAAATTTTTTGGCTGCTTTGCCTGATAAAGCCAAGCCTGAGAGCGTCTTTTAATTATAGATCAGAAGTATCCTTCTGCGAGGGCTTTGATTTCGCTGGAATTAGCAAATTGCAAAAGTATTAAAGCGCTTCAAGTCAAAGCCATATAAAACAGAATGCGTAGCATACTTTCGAGAGCAACGCAAAAAGAATAAATTCAATTCGATTGAGGTACAAAATGGCCACAAAGGTATGTGCCTATTGTCATCTGAATTCCAATGTCAGCACAAAAGTCTACGTATATTTGTAAACGGAATTTACTTGTGGTCAAGTCAAGGATTTATTTATTTATTTGCTCGACTGTCTGAGCACATTCCGAACTCAACTTTAAATACTCTGAAATGAAAGTACATAATAAAATTTCCAGCTCCTCAAACACTCGCATAATAATCGTATATTAAAAATGCTCTCATTGAAATCTTTCCGCGAACTGGGTTGATTCATTTCCGTAGAGTGTATATTTCAAAGTTCGTCAATTTGCTAAATTTTTCCTGACATGCGGGGCTCGCCTCTTTTTCGGTTTCCATCCACCGTTCTTGGAGTTTCTGTCGTATTCCCTTTGTAATGCCGGGAATGTTGTTTGTGATTTTCTTTGGCAGTTTGCTGTGTTCTTTCCTCGGGACTGGGGACTCAGGACTGGGCGTGTTTTTTGCTTGTTCCTTTTTGTTCTCGTTCTCCGCTCCGCACCCGCTACCCTACCGTTAAATTCAGTCACGCGTAATGCTCGCTCCGCGTTGCGTGCTTTATGAATTTCTCTGTGCTTCTCTATTACTTCTAGTACTGCTCAGCCTTCAGCATCAACTGCCTCTTCTTCTCCTACACCTTCTCTCCATCCTCCCTTTTCTACATCTTCATCTTTCAGCGCAATTTTTACTTGCGACTTTTGTGTTTTCGCTGGACCTGGACTTGGAGTCGCAGCTGCCTCCAGCTGGCATCTTACGATTCGTGTTTATTAAGTCTAATTCAATTTTGCGTGAATTTTATTTCTGTTGCATATATTAAGGCGCACCGGACCGATTCCCCATCAGTCCCGTGCTCGATGACTTTGAAATATCGACATCTCAGGTTGCTTTAAGGTGTGCGTTTGCCGCAGCTGCTATTGTTGTTGCTGTAACTCGTTGTTGTTGCGGCTGCTGCTGCTGCTGCTGCTGTCATCGCAGTTGTAATTACACACTTAGCAATTTAGAGACTGCTGCTAGGAAGTTTTTAATTAAAACTTTGATAAATAAGCTCAATTTATCCGTGAGATATTTGCCATTTCAAGTTGGGACACAACACGAGAGCAGATCCCGCACGCGCGTCTTTGACAATGCAGAGTTTTTCATTTAAATGGAAAAACCTGTGCCGGCAGACAGTGTGGCATGGGGGAGCAAATGTAAAACAGGCAAATTAAAATGTCGAAGTCTTTCAAATGCCAAACGTGCCCGATTACAACAAACTGCCGAGTAGCAACATGAATTTTCCGCTCGAGTCAATTGCAAGCACACAAAATTATACAAAGTACACACAATGAGTACCTGTAAATTGAGGGAAAATTATGAAAAATTAATAAAAGTGTAGTGTGTGCATGCATTGTAGGGTAAATAATTATTGTGATTATTATTTTTGTGTAGCGTCTGCTGTACGGGAAAAATCTATTGTTATGTCTGCTGGCAGCTTGTTTTCCTCTGTTTTCCTACCTTTTTGCGAGCTGATGTATTCACTTGCCAAATAGCAAATTAATCAGCAAGGAAAAGCGCAAAAGAAATTTAAGGCTGCAGGTAAACTGATAGCGTAGCCAGATTGAGCAGAATTTAAGGTAAATATTACGTATACGAAAGCATGAAAACGGTTAAGTAAATTTAAACATTTTTCGAGCTTAAATATATTTTAAGTTGAATACATTTTTGTGCAATCAGCGTATGCTGTATTTCTTTGAATATCAAGTATACGTATATATGGAAAAAAGGCGAGCTATACAGATAGCGATTTCTATTGGAATTTAATGCAAAAAGTATTTAGTATTTATGGCTCTATATTGTTTTGCTAAGAATGTTGAAAAGACTTATTCAGAATTTTCTTTGGTTTTGATGGCTTTGCAATTTGTTACAATATGCATTTATCAGTCGAGCTACAGTTGCACTCGACAATGTTCGAAAATACGTGTGCATTTGCAAATACATGTTTTCATAGAAATTTCCGCACATTGCAGACCACGCACTGAAACTAATGAATGCAATTCCGACTGTCATGCGATATTTGTTTCAATTATTCTTATTTGTCTCATGCAATTCGAGTCGAGCTGCGTTTCAATTTTGACTTCGGGCTTGTTGTCTCTTTCGCTTTTTCTCTTCCGCTCTCCTTTGCGGCCTTAAGTGTTGGCCAAACTGATCAACTTTTATTTTTTACCCACACTTGGGGCGAGGGTAATAGCCAAGCGCTGAGCAAACACACATGAGCTGCCAAAATTGCTAGACACACAAGCCGAGAGGGCAACGAGCAGTGCGTGGAGGAGGGCTTGGTGCGCAGAGGTGTTGCCCCTCAGCGGGGTCAGCCTGGTGGCAAGTGCAATCCATGCCGCGAAAGCTGCGGGCTTTGTGTATGCGATTAACCTACATACACGCACACACAGCCGCGCACACACACCCTCGCTTAGTCGATTGAGTCAAAGTTAACGCTGCCTGTCGAGTGCAGTTGCAAGTGCCGCTGCAGCGCTGACAATTATGATGATCATCCCATCAGCTTCATCCCCAGCAGCAGCGCGTACACCTTCATCATCGCTTGCCGCACGATTTTGGGGCAGAAGACACCACACAAAGTAGCAGCAGCAGCAGTAGAAACTGCTACGTGTGAGTGTCAAAACGTGCCGCAACAACTGTCCCCATCTCCCGCACAGTCTGCACTCTGCCCCTCTGCTCCTTTGTGTTTGTGTTTAATTTGTGTGCGGCAGAGCCGCAGCAGATGTTGACAATCGATGTCGTCATTGCGACGTGACGTACACGTCAAGATGTTGAGCTAAGGTAGAAGCTGAAGCTGAAGCTGAAGCTGGAACTGTGTCTGGGCCTGGGGTTGCCTGCAAGTTGTCCGAAGCTGTGAAACTGCATCACGGCATCCCGGTGCGCAGCCAAAGGATGTCAATGTCACCCACAGGCTGTCGACAAAGTTAACAGCATTTTCTGTGCATCCTCCGTTGCGCTGCACTCTCCCCTCTACACTCCCCACCACCCTCCTACTCAGCTCGGTTGCAACTTCATTTTACGCTTGATTAAGTTTCTGCATTAATTTTCTTCTGCTTGCGTCGGCGTTTGGGCGTGGCCCTACAACAACAGTTTGCTGACCCTTTTTCAGTATCTTCCCCTGTGCTGTATCGCTTCCCCTCTCCCCTTGCCTGTTACGCTTCAGCTGCAATCGAATTTGCCAGCGCAAACCAAGCTGCTTTATTCTTTATGCGCTCAGCTGAGCTGAGCTGAGATAAATATAGCAATCTGTATACAGCGCTATATATATAGACCCGTTTTAATTACAACAATTGTGTTCCGATTAGCCAACAGGTTAGCCACATGGCAGCAACTAATGCCATCTGCATACAGTCAAATGGCAAGTGAACAATCTGCGCGCGAAGTGACCCTCCTCAATGGCAGCTGCAATGTGCCAAGTTGCTCATTAAGTCGCCAAGTGCAGCACAGCGACTGCATAATGAGCACTGCAAGTGGCCCAAAGTGTTGGCCAAGTGTTGGCGAGGCCGGCGTGAAGGACTCTGAGTGAGGGTGAAGGGCGCCGTTTGGCGCAGTTAAATTTAGATTTTAGGTGCCTCAACAAAAGTTTTTAATAACACTTAAGGCGGCAGATAAAAGCAAAATACCGGAATACGACGACGAGCAAGTGCCGCACGCTGCCCCGGCTGCCCCCTGACCCCTTTGCTGACCCCTTCTGCTCGACTTACTACGGCCGAGCCGGTACACTCGCGCCAATCCACTTGAGCCCACTCGGCGCCGGCAATTTGCTCTGATTAGTATAAATAAGTAACAGTTAGTGACCCATTTTCTGCACGCCATTGAACCAGAAAAAGGCTTCAGACCAGGTGCTTTGTTTCCATCTCTCTTGAACCCGCTCTCGTCGGCCGTCGCTCTACCCCTTTGCACGCTGTATCTTGTTTATAAAGAGCGGCTTCATCAGCATTGTCATGAAGAGTTTAACGGCATCGTACTGGCCTTGTTATGCCCTTGCAGAAGGCATATTCGCTGGACAAAAATCGGCACACACTTATGCCACAGGCTGGAAAGGTATTAGGCGTACGGCATGATCCCGCTAAACTTTCTGTCGTGTTTTTAGTTACCGTCTGACGCCAGTTTGTAATCATTAAGCCGGCGTCTGTGGACAACCCAACTACACACACGTAAACACACACACACACACAAACGCGCGCGCACCGAAGCACAACGACACTCATGCAAGTTTAATGCCAGCCTGGTTGGCATCATAAAATAATTTGTTTATTGCTGCGGCCGTCAGTCCATTAACAGTTCAAATTAATCGTAATAAATTTGCGGGGCCACAAAGCAAAGGAACAGGCAAAATGATTGCCTACTTTTGAGCGCAGCACATGCCATCTATGCGGCGCCTGTTTGCATGCAACATAAAATGGGTTTTTATGATTTAAGCACCGCAAAGCCACAGGCCATCTATAAACATGCGCATTCAAATTAAACGGTTGCCCCAACCATAAATCCGGGTAATTATACCCTGTAACAGAGACCAGGGGGTAGATGCTTGGTTAGTTTAGAGTAGTGTGGCAAGCATGTGATTACTGAAAGCGTATGTGCCCTTGCACAGAGCATTTTCCAGTCGTTGTACGCTCTGTCGCCACACTGTGTTTACTCTGCCTCGCTTTTGGGCCTAATTAATGGCCAATATATTAACTAACCACAGCTTTGTATACATGCAAAATAATTGCAATTGCCATTACTTGTGTTCCCCATTTAAGCCATTAATAAGCTGACAATTTCGAAATTGACCTCGTTCTGTTTGCCGGCTGTTCTCGCAAGTGTGGACAGGGTTGGACAGGCTATCGGCGTGTGGCAACAATGTGTGTGTTGGAACCAATGCCAGGCGGTGCGATCAAGCGGAAATAGTGCGCAGCTAACCTCATATGGAAACACACACGCACACACACATGACAAGTCTCATCAATGTTGCCAACTTTTTGCACGCGTTTTGTGGCCAGCGGCAGTCGCTCGTCAGTTGGCCCGCTGCTTCTGCCCTTGCTGCCTACTTGCTGTGCCCTCTGCCAGCAGCTGGCAGTTTTCATCTCTCGGCTATCCTGCGGTATTCCAGGCATTTTAATAAACCACATACCTAGCAAACGGGCGTGCAGCAGCCGTCGAGCACGAGGCAATACGTTACAATAGAATTTTAACGCATGCCAACGTTGCGGCTAATGAATATTTATAAATTTGCTGCCTCAACTATGCGGCTAAAGAGCGAGGGCAGGATGAAGAGTGATGGATTGCAGTGTGAGTGTGAAGAGTAAACGCTCTGTAACTATTCATGTGACTGGCTGACTGCGTTATTTGTTGAGCACTCGCTGTCAGCTGCCCAACGGAAGAATCATCTGCATGTACGACAATGTCAGTTGCTTGCTCTCGCTCTCTCTACAGCTGTCACTGTGCATCTCTTTCTGTCTCTCTCTCTCTCTCTCTCTCTCTCTAATCCCAAACTAAGTGCGTGTGTGTGTTGTGAGTTTTTAAGCCACACTGTTCGGTTTTTATCGTGTCATATGTCTGACATTACGAGTGTTGCACACAAAGCAGCCTTGAGTGCAGCTCCATTGTTGTACTCCCTCTCAAAGTACTCCCCCCCTCTCCCCTCACACTCACTGTCATTCCGCCCCCTGGCAAATGTACTTTTGATGGCAATCGCCTGGCAAAGGGAAACCTTTTGCATCGATGAAAAAACATACATACGAACTGCCTTAAAGACAACCTGTTCCAATATCCGCAACACGAATTCAATAAAAGTTGAAATTGGTCTGAAATGTGTCTACAAAAAATGAAAATTGATTGCATCGAAGGGGGCAAGAACATTTGCTTTTTACGCGCCACAGTTTTCACTTTGGCAAAACAAACAAGCAACAACAATAACAACAAATACCATGACGCATCATAAAAGTTTAAGGGCGGCAGCGAAAGAATGAAAACCGAAAATAAAATTTATGCTTGATACCTCGGCAAAGAAATGTCAACAACAGGCATATTTTTATTTCGGAAATCTTGTTGGCCAAATAAAATACAAACAAGTACCAAGTCGGGGAGGGACAGAGAGAGAGTGGGAGCGTGACATTAGGGAAGCGACTCAACTATTGTATACCACGTATGCAGGTTCAAATAGTCAGCTATTTTGGCTGAGAGTGTCATTGCCTTTCTTTTTTACATAAATGCTAACATATCCTATATCACAGAAAAGTAATTTTCAGCCGTAAAATGCGTTGCTGCAGCTGCTATTAGTACTATAGGGCGCAACGCATATAAAACAAATCCAAAACAAAGGTAACTTCGTTAGCTCTTCCAGTCTGAATAGTGTACTCAGTTGTATAAGCTTTTACAGAGTATCTATAAAGAATAAGAGAAATTAATTCAAGTCCTGAGACTCGAGTTCCCTTTAAAATGTCAAGTGAATGGGCGACAACAACGAAGACAGCAACAAAAACAACGAGGAGGAGAACAGCACAAAGTTGAGTTCAGGATTTACAATTGTTCTTCAGCTTGTCCCTTTTCTTGTTGTTGCATGTGTTCACACTGTTGTTGTTGTTGCACAGCTGCTATCTTATTCAGACGGTCTCGGTGTGTGGGCGAGCTCAGTGCGTAGGCCTAGTAGATTTAATTAAAATTTTATATAGAGCACAACAGACGCAGCAAAGGATGTGCTCAACTTTTATAGAAAATTTGAATTAATTTCAGCCTTAAACGAAATCTCAACTCTCGTTACTGGCTGAAACAAAAAAAAACGAGCATAAAATTACCGTGCGCAGTTAAGCAACTAATTTCAATTTTATAAATATTATCATAATTTGCACAGCGTCAGCAACAACAACAGCGAGAGCTTGCCACGCCCACAGCGCATGCCTCTGTGTACAGAATATGCAAATGTGGAATGCAGTGCAGATAGTTTGCCAGAAAAACAAAACTAAATAAAACAAATTAACATAGTGCAAGTGCAGGGTATGCAGCATGCAGGGCGTCCTGATTGGCGCAGCCTGCACGGTTGCTTGCAAGGCGACTATACCCTGCCTGCGCTTGCCTGACCTACAGGATAGCGTTGCTAAGCACATACACACATATTTCACATATTACGTATACGCATTTATTTACTCAGCTGCACAAAATATCATAAACACAATGTTGAACGAGTTTTGCTTTTGCATATCGCAGCGCAAAGTCCTTGTAATATCGCAGGTGACTCGTGTTCTGGACAACTTTAACAAATTGCCATGGCCCGAGACAAAGCCAGCACAGACAAGATGACACACAGAGGCAGCCAGAGTTACCGCAGCAGTTGGACTTTCGGTTTTGTGTGCAGGTTTTTCACACACATTTGCTTTAACTATTTTCAATTTTGCCAATTGCCTGACCCACCACACTCCGGCTTCCATGCCAGTCCAGGTGTCGAGGCATGAGCGCAACAATGGCAATTGTGCAACCTTGTCCAGCCAATCCACACGCACACACACACAAACTAACAGTTGACTGTCTGTGTCTCTGTGGGGACTTTTGTGCTGGTTTTGTCGAAGTTAGTCAATTTGCTGCATATGTTTGCAGCTTAATGCAATTCAGCTGCCTCTGCACTTTGCACTCTGCACTCTCCATGCTCGACATTTACCTGCGTTTTTGCTGGTAATTAACACCTGTGAACATAATCGAAATTGCTGCTGTTGTTGCCGTGCTAGTTGCCCTCGCCGTGGCTGTTGAGTTGGCCTGGCAACTGTCGCTCAATCTTTGCAGCCGACTGCAAACAAATTGCATTTGCCAGCAAACGTAATTATATCACGTTGCAATTGCAATTAGAGCGTGCAGGCAGAGCGGCCAGAAGCAGGTAATGGGAGCCAGTGAAAAAAGCATAGCAGCATCGTAAAACTATCAACGCTTGCAATAAACTCGCACACAAACACACACAGCGAACATCACGAAAAATGCCGACTGTATTCGGCTTTAAGGGAGTGCTGTAAAATTGAATTGCCTGCTGCACTTAGCATGTGTATTGCATACGAGTGTGCCAGACAGACAGACAGACGGACAGGTAGACAAGCGTACAGAGAGGCAGACAAACAACTACATAGTCGGCTGGATGGCTTTGGGCTTCTTGGCTCTTCTCTGATGATGCATAAAGCTTTTGCCTTTCTGAAGGTTTATTTGCAATTTGCTTTGGTCCATACTGCTACACTATTTCTGCCATTGCGATGAAGTTGCCAAAGTTCTGTGCTTCAATGGCATCTACTTGCGTGTGTGTGCATGTGTGTGTGGCTGTAGGGATGCACAACTGTTGTTGGCAAGCGAAAGGGTGTGCATGCCTAGTACGAATTGTGAAATTAACTCAATTGTAAAAAGTACAGCATACTTTCAAGGGCAAGCATAAATGGCCAAGAGGAAAAGGAAACAATACGCATTAAAACGTGTAGCATACTTTTGAGCAGCAGTAATTAAATAGCAAAGAAGTGTAGAAATTTGAAAATACGTGTCATCAGTTAGCAGTCTTTATTCGCCAGGGTATCTTCACGCCGAGCAACCAACGACGCGTCTTGCACACAGTCGTACCTTGATCAAAAACGTATAGTGCAGCTGTTTGTGCTGCTTTTTGCGGATACATTCATGCAAGCACGTGCGCAGATTATGATTGCACCCATACACATGCTTAGAAGTGCACACACGCACACACACAGACTGACTTGAAATACGGCTGTATCGCATATAGCAATGCGCTGCAATTTATAGCGATATGCGTGCTGCATTTAAAAGCGCTAACGGCACCAAAATATGTTCAGCTAGATTAACAGCTGGTCGGATTGATTGTTTTGCTTTCTGTTTCAGTTTACGTTTTTGGTATTTCGCCGATTTTGGCGCATCACTAAATTTAGCAATTATAATAAAATAATAAACAAAAGCCCACAAAATCAACACAAACACAAATTACGTGCCGTGAAAATCCAAATCAGTCGCAAGCGCTCCGACCATGGCCTCCCGTATCCCGGGCCCGCTCTACTGATTGCCAGTTGCCCCTCGGGTGACTGGCAACTGTAAAATCCATCAGCCAAGCCTCCATTCCATATTCCTGCCCGCAAAACCTTGTAAAATGAGTTTGGCTTTAAAGCTTTTGTTTTTGTTGTTTCTGTTTACAGATTTTCAGCGGAAACGGAAGTAAAAGTTGAAACGGAAGCTTAAGCTGTTGTTATTAAGCCAGCAGCAGCATCAGGAGCAGCAGCAGCGTCAGGGAGAGCAGACAACAGGAGGTGCAAGTGTTGCCAATAAGCACAACAAATTTGATAGCTTAACTCAAACAGGAAGCTGAGGATACAGCGAAGGCAGAGAGCGCCCAGCTTGCAGCCCAATGAGTTGCGTTGAATAATGCCGAAATTCAAGTTGAAATCTGCCAGTGAACGAGAACAAAATGCAGCCGCACTACAATAACAAGTGAATTATCGCTCCTTGTTCCGCTAGACGAGTGCAGGGCGAAATTGAAATTTCGCGACAACAAAAGACAAACACAAAAACATTGTTAGACGACAAACGACAAACGACAAACGATTTAAAACGCGACGTCGCTTGACTCGCAATAGCAGCTTAATAGCAGCAACAAGAATAGAGCAACAGCAATAACAACAACAACAGCAAAAGCAACAAGATGGCGGACTTGGAGCGCATTCGACTCGTGCTGCTGGGCGGCGCGGGCGTGGGCAAAAGCTCAATTCTTAAACGTTTTCTATTCAAGACCTACACAGACAAATATCGCGCCACCGTCGAGGATCTCTACAATCGCGAATATGACCTCGGCGGCGTCACACTAAAGGTAAGTAAAACGCAAACGGGCACAGTGCACAGTGCACAGCACAGCGGGCAGTCTTTTGTGTCCAGCATGCATTAGTGCAGCTGTGCAGAATGTGAAGCAGAAGGAGTAAATGCTGCAATTGCAATTGCACTCAGGGGCTGCTGCACGTTGCGTTGCAAGCTTGTTAGTGCACAGTTAACATGCCCAGCGAGAAATGCGGCACATTGACTGAGTGTAAAAGCTTGTAACACATTAGCAACAGCGAGCGGCATGCGGCTTGCGTCTATGCAAAAACCATGAAGCACGCTCTTGCATTGAATGCGAAAAGGTAAAAGACATAGCACGAGAAAGTAATTTTGCATTCTAATAAAGTATAATTAATGAAATGTGTTATTATACTACTGTGTGTGATAGAAGTGGGAAAGTATTTTCAAGTTAATTTTATTGCGAGTTCATTATTCGCTGTAATTATTTTGTTGCATACTTTCAGGCTGTCACTATAAATCTAAATGCCTCAACTCGTTAGCTTCTCATGCAGTTAACAATCCAATCTAGTATCTTTTAAGCACTTACAATAAGTCTAGCTTCTCCGCAAATCAAGAGTTAAGCACATAGTTAAGTAACAATTTTACAGTTACCCCAACAATGTTTATTCTGCTGCGCCAAATAAACAGAAAGTTTGTGCAAAGCACAAGGGTATTTTAGTCTCGTTGTTGCGTAAAGAATGCAGTTTTATTTTGATTGCTTTTTGCTTCGAGTGACAACTGGGACATTTTAACTAAAATTTTAAGCTGCGTCTCCTCTTCCTTTT
Source organism: Zaprionus inermis (assembly GCA_018151445.1). NCBI lineage: Eukaryota > Metazoa > Arthropoda > Insecta > Diptera > Drosophilidae > Zaprionus > Zaprionus inermis. Next base: position 6,122,706 of record JAECXD010000057.1, on the reverse strand, counting down.
CTCTCTCTCGCTCTCTACTTCTCCGTTGTTTCACACTGACTGCTTGATGCTGCAGTTGCTCGATGCGACGATGCAGCTCATGGCAGAGAGGAGAAAGACCACTAATTAAATCAAAGCTGTGGTCAATGTGCGCAACTGATTTGCAACAATTCTGTAGGCAAAGCTGGGCAGGAGCAGGGGCAAATGGGATTGTATCTGTGCCCCGTCACCAGTTGCCAGCTACCATCAGAGCTGCGGCATGTGTGCGGTGCCCGACATCATGATTACATAATAAGCCCGACTACAACACATTTGCATAGAGCGCATTATTAGCCCGAGTTAAGGCCAACACGTGTACGTATGTGTGCTCGTGTGTATTTGAGCGTGGGAGACGCTAAGACGTTGCCCTGTCAACTGAGTGTATCCGTCATAAAATAAAGTGAGCGATAGGCGGGCGATGGGAGTGGGAGAGAGATTATGCCGGCGGCCATAAGAAAATTTGATTAAACACTTAAGTGCTCGCAAACGCAAATTGAGCATGTGTAAAATGGCTGAATTAAAGGCAAATGGGTAAATAGTTTTGCCGTGGAGCGGGGACGCTGCATGGAATTGGGGCGGAGCGGATATCTGTCAGACAGTCTGTTAGACATGCTTCCTCATTAATCAAATTTACACGCGTTGCCCTGAAAACTGAGGCATGAACTTAAAATTTTCCCATACATACGCACGCCTCAGCGCACATTCATGCTATGGATATGATGGCTGGCATGTTGGCAGACAGGCTCTGCTAGCTAGCTTGGCAGCTCGACGCATCCGCCACACGAGCTGATTATTCGCCATTTTCAAAGTTGCCGCAAAAGTTGTAACAGAAAGTTGATTAATAGGTATGATGCTGCGCTGCCTACCCAAGCAGCCACCTATCTCTCTCTCTCTCTCTCTCTCTCTCTCTCTCTCTCTCTCTCTCTCTCTGTCTGCTCTTCCCTTCCCTGCCAGAGCTGATGAAATTGATGTTGACTCAGGCGCTGACGATGGCGACATCGACACTCTTGGTGGTCCTCCGCAGCGTCGCCGTCTGCCATCAGTGTGGAGCGTGTCATTATCGCCCGAATTTTTGTTTTAATTAATTTCATTTTAACGCAACCAGCAGCAGCACCCTGACCAACAAAATGTCCCCGAGGTACCCGCATGCGAATCGGCTGCAGCTAATACTTTTGCCAAGTTCAGAAGTTGAGACCGAAAATGGCAAAAACCAAAAACCGAATTTGATTGAATTTTGCGTGCTGAGGACGCAACCTAAAGTTGACAAAATTCTGCGAAAACCTAATTCGTTTTTTTTATTTCGATTTAAATTAAAGTTGATGGAAAATTGCGTTTACGCCGCGTACACCGCCAAAATCAATCGCAAGTGGAATCCGCCTTATTCGACATCAACAACAAAACCCGAACATGAGGTTGCGTTTAACAGATTGTGCTTGTTTCTACCGCCGACGCCGCCGCCGCTGCTGTTGTTGCAACCCGCTGCGGTTGGGGGCACACATTACACGGCCGGCCTACAAGTTGATCGCTTAATGTTTTGTGGCCACAAACAACGCTCGTTCGAGCCCTAATGGCAATTTTGTGTCAACGCAGCTGGAAAACGCAGTGCGCGCTGCGAAAACAATGCCAAGACAACGCCTGGCCTGAAAATATTGCCAGATACACACCAACACACACACATATATATATACATATACATGGTGAATATACACCCACATGGAATATAAATGGCAAATATGCCGTATAGCTGTTTTTCACGCATTTTTAATAAGGTTACTTGGCCAACGGTCGTCGCTGCAACAATGCGACTACAAATTGCCGTACAAAGGCCGCATTGGAGCAGACCGGGGCAACCGACCAACGTCGCTAAACGCTCCGCTTTGGTATGCTGTTGACATTGCGGCTGCGACGGGCTGCCTTCCGCCTCCTGGCCGCTGCCTGCTGCTGAATGGCGGCCTGATTGTCTGGGGAACAATGCGTATCGCGAGAAATACTGTATTTATGTACAGCAGCAGCTGCTGACACTTGGGATTAGTTGGCATCAACTGAGCATTGAACGACTCTATCGCGGTCTCACTCGTCCGCAAGCTGTGCCTGTCTCTTTCTCTTTCCCTTCGTGGCATGCCAATCACAGTCTATTTTGGTTTTGGGTACGATGCTTCAATTTAAAATTCAAAATTAAATGGCAGTTTGGCAGATTTGCTTAATGCAGCTGCGTGCTCAGAGGCAGCCAAGCTATTTAAAGCTTCAAAAACAACTTCAATAACAACAACAACTCATAGACAACAATACGAAATGAAGAGTGCAATTCGCTTGTTATTCGAATGCAAATTGAGTTTTAAATACTATTGCAAACAATGCATTGTGACTATGTTTTGTATTTTTATTGATATGCATCTTATTTATTTATGCTGCCTATCGGGCTGAGTGATGCAAATAAAATGTACATTTTTAGCAATATAAAATGTATTTCTAAAGTGGAAAATAAATGCCAAATTTCTGTTCAACATGCCGACAAAACTATGGAGTGCAAATAAGTTTTCGCCCAAAAGTATGCTAGCAAATATTGTAAGGAAGCCCTGCAAAACTTGTAGACGCAGCAATTGTGACGCGCAGTAAGCCAGATGGAAAATTTTCCGAATTTACGTATAACCTTTATGCGGTTACTGCACCTTCTCGCTCGCCACCCGCCTCGCCACATTCGAGTGCGAAATCCTCTTTCAATCGCAAGTCCGATAATCTAGTTAGTATCAATTACCATTCATTCGATTTTATTGCGCTTCCGTTTTGGCCACAGCAGCATGAAATCAATTTATGAAATGAATTTTGCCAGCCACAAAATTTTTGCATAACCAGCCAAAGATTGTCGAGCGAGCGAGAGTTGAATTCCAAAAATTTGAATTTCGATTAAATTAAATTTCTGAAGGACGTCAAGTGCGTGAATTATGACAACATCGAGTGCGGCGAAGGGAGGGAGCAACTTGCCGGGGCAACTTAAATCATACTGTTTATGCAGACATAATGCAATATTTTAAAATAATAATAAAAGTGTGGGCCACGTGCCGTATGCGTGATGCGTCATCAATTACGCATACGCCATGTTATATTTATATATATATATTTATAATCATATTGCCACGAGCTGATTTAACAACTTTATAACCCCTTGTGTCGCAGGTGGACATTCTGGACACATCCGGTGACATGCAATTCCCCGCCATGCGACGCCTCTCCATTGCGACGGCGCACGCTTTTATGCTGGTGTATGCGACAACTTCTGCGCCCAGCTTTCAGTGCGTCAAGCAGTGTTTCGAGGAAATCCGCGAACAACGCGCTGACTTTCAGGTAGGTCACAATGCCGCCGCTCACATTATGCATGCCTGCCTACCTACCTACTGCATGCAATTAGTAAGCTGGCGGCCAAAGCAGAACACATTGCTCATACGCCATGTGTCCCCAAGCAATTAACAGCTGCGAGCTGAGCGGAGATGGAAAAAAAATACTTGTGCTTGGTCTGCGAATTTCGAGCTGCTGCCGGCATTGTGCGTGAGTGTCAATTATAGCCGAGTTTCGCCTTTGTCTGCGGCTTGGCATGGCTCTGGCTTAGCTGTGGGGTGCCAGCGTTAACTGTTTGTACAACACTGACTAATGCCTAATGCTTATCTCTATCTCTCCCTCTCTCTCTCTCCCTCTCTCGCTTTTCTCTCTTTCTCTCTATATTTTGCCTTTCAGGACATTCCCATTGTCATTGCCGGCAACAAAGCCGACTTAGCCAGCTCGCATCGGGAGGTACGACAGGAGGAGGTCACAGATTGGGTATTCTGCGAATTGCCACGCCTCAGGTGAGTTTTACAAACCTCTCCCCCTGCTCCTGGCTTAATTAAGCGTTTAGCGCAAATGCAAATGCTACCGCAGCAATTAGGCCAAATGCGTGCAACAACCACAGAAAGGCAACAAACAAAACGACGACGCTCGAAAAAAGCGCAATGAAATGCGGCAATAAATTGTGCTGCACTTGCAACCAGTGTAACGGTGCTGCCACAGTCGCACATCTGGCGAATGCAATTAAATGCAACAAATGAAATTAAGCGACAAAACGCGTGACTTTTGGCAATGAGGCAGTGCTGCCAAGTGGGCGTGCGAGCTGTCACAAAAATGTTCGACATTTACGCTGGCGTAAGCGCTTGGAAAATTTTATTAAAATACATTTATCTATATACTATAGAAAAAACTAGCGAAAATTGGCGATGCTCTGCTCTGACGACGCCATTGAATGCGCAGCACAGTAGACACTCCATAGAATGCAACCTAATTGGTGTCTCTGACCAATTTGAATTGATATTCCTCTCGTGTTGCAATGAATCGTTTTCCCTGTCTCTTGCAGCTCGCCTTAACTCAGCCACGCCTCACTCGATAGTTTGTTGACAGCAGCACGGGAGAGGGAGAAAGAGCAGGGAGAGCAGAGCAAACGCGCTTTGCATACCAAGTTGAGACTACAACCGAGTGCGCCCCAGCAGGCTGTATTGCATATGCATAGCTGGCATATCCTTGGCCTGCTCTGGGTTTACTTATTGACACTTTGCTTTATTATGCCTGATCGTCGAGTAGTTTTAAACGCTGCGTGGACTTTCAACTATTGCATTTGGATTTCTCATATATTTTTAACTAGTATTCCACTTCCTAATTCCTTTTCGAGTTCTTGAACAGCTTTTCCGCTTAGCTGGGAATTTTCTCACACATGTGTAGCAAATGTGATTTGTCGATTTGTTATTGCATTATGCGATTATGACAACTTTTCACTCAGCTGCGTGACAATTTGCCAACTTTGCTTTTAAATTCGAAACGGATTTAAACTTGACTTCCGTTTCCATTCGGCTGCCGTTTCTGTCTCTGCCTCGGCGTCCGCTTGTGGCTTATTTACCTTAACGAACATGGAGCACACAGAGAATTGTGTCCTTAATAAACTGCAAGCCCATAAAAATCACTTACACTCGCACGCGCTGCAGGGGCGGCGAAAGTGGGGCAGGTGCTGCCGCAGGGCGAGGCACACTTTGCTTCCTGAATCTGGGCAATGTGTTGGCCGCACTTACCATAATTTCATGTGAGCCACAGGCAGGCTGAGTGCGGTAAGAGAGGAGACTGTAAAAGGCAAGAGGCTGGGGCGGGTGCCTGGCTGGCTCGTGTTGCTGTTTAAGCAAGCGTGTGCAAACTTATTTAAAAATTATAAAAGCGCACAGACGCAGACACGCACACACACCCACAGGCATATGCCACATATGCATATATGCAATATGTGTATATGTATTCTCGTTCGGCGTGGATGCAAATGCGCGTAGCGTATAAATCTCACTTGGATTAAACATTTAAGCAGATTGATGGCGTGTGGCCGCCCGTACGCACCTTGAACTTTTCACCCGCCCTCTCCCTCATCCCATCCCTCTACTGATTGTGCCACGCCTACTGCCACGCCCAGCGGCTGCCACTGCTCATCGCACATTTTCACTTCACGTGCCAACATTGCACTTTTTTCACTCCAACTAACGCTTTAAGCCCTTGCGGTCGGCGGCGGCTGCAGCTGCTGCTTCTGTTTGCTGCCTCTTAACATGTTGCAACAGCATTGCAATTTGTTGCTGCATGTCTGGCTGCGGTTTAACGCTGCACGAGTGCTGAAGGAAAGCAGCACCTAACACAGCAGCCACAGCCCTACGACCAACTGCATTCATCTCTGGCCGAAAAGTAGTTTATTCTGCACACACATTCGAGGCTGGGAAAATGGTTTTCGTTTTTGCCAGTTCAACGAGCCGCAAACAAAGAGAGATTGAAAAAACAACAAAACATATATACAAACTTTGTTTTACCGTTAGTGCGCATATTGCATTAACAATTCATCGTTGTTGCGTGCTCGGCATTAAATACAGAATATCGCCACAAAAACGAGTTAAATAAATAAATGTGGCAAATGAAATAAACCAAATAACTGTTTGTGTGTGTTGCCTCTGCAACATGTTGCCACATTGCAATGTTGCCGCCCTATTTTTCTCTCTCTCTATCTTTTTCTGTGTGTGTGTGGCAGCAATTGAGCCTCTTGCCACACGCCTACTTCGTGTACCGAGCCACGCTCAACGTTTGCCAATTCCGTGATACGACTAATTTGGCCATTTAGCTGTACCGTTAGCTGTCGACAGTCGTTGCCGCTGCTGTTGTTGTTGTTGTTGTCTCTTTTGTATCCTGTCATTGAATGCTTTATCCGGTTGCGGCGCACGCCAAAACGTTGGCGATGGCATTCAATGTGTGCGATGCGAACATGTTGAAAATGAAACAATTTGTTGCAGTTTCAATACTCTGTAATTGCATGGCTAATAGGGTGGGATAAGCTGTATAGTTGGTTTGGAATGTATAGGGTATAGAAGTGTTATATCTGAACTAAGGAACGATCCTTATTCCCGTGTTCTAGGGTAACTTCAGAACAAAGAAATAAACCAATTATTTAGGATATGTCTCGGTCTAGCAACGCCCGGCCTTGGCACAAATTGCACTTTTGTAAAGTTTTTTGTTGCAATTTTGTGTATTTGCCTAACAATGTGATTTGTGTCTTCTGCCCCACACTCCTTTCTCTGTTTTGTTCCTTTTTTTAGTTCGCCACAAACTTGCCGTGTCATGCAAATGTGCGTCATTATTTCAGGTTTGCCCTACATGCCCGTAACGTATACGTAATATACACGTAGCGTATACGTAATTTATGCAGGCTACTTGCAGGTAGCCGAAAACTTTGCAAACACTTTTCGCATACTTTGGCACTAACCGTTAGTTCTGCCATTTTTATTTCTCGCGCATTTTTCTCATGACTTTTCTCCCGCTCTCTCTCTCTCCCTCTCTCTGTCTCTCTCAACCACGTAGGGCGAAGGTACTCGAGTGCTCGGCCAAGGAGGACACCAGCGTCACGGAACTGTTCAAGACACTGCTATCGCTCTCCCGCTTTCTGCCCGCCAGCGGCAGCAGCAGCGGCGGCCCAGGAGGCGGTGCTGGCGGTGGCGAGGCGGCACCCAGCGGTTTCAAGCGACGCTCATCTGCCTATGTCAGCGCATCGTCCAGTCGCAGTAAGTACAACACAATGTAAATTTATGAATATTAAGGAGGAAGCAAGGGGAAAATAGGGGACTGATTACACAAAATGGAAATGCAAACGAAGAAGGGCAGGATTGGCTAGCTCGCCTTGCCTGTGGGCAGGTGCAGTATTAGAAAGGATACTCTGTAAATCAGAAGAGTAGAATGTATTTCAGCTAAATAAAAAAATACTTTCGTGCAAAAGAAAAAACTTCATTTTTAGACAATTCTAAAAATATCCTCATTGAAAGACATTTGAAACTTGAAAACGAAATCCCTTAGGTATTGCCTCAAACTGTATTAAGCCCTTTGCAGGGGCTACTTAAAAAGGGTATCGCATTGGCAACAGTTGCAACTTTGTCAGCCGGTAGCAGGCGGCGGAAATAATTTCGTATTTGTCTGAGTGCGAGTCCTCTCTCTCCCTCTCTCTCTCCCACCCACAGTCCCTTTCTTCCAGCTGCGTTTCCTCTATCTCTTGCCTGTTGTCACTTTGTGCCTGTTGCAGTTTCAAATATCAATTTGCCATTTGATTGCGAAATAGATAAGGACCTTGACAACCGTTAGCTGAGCTGGCAGCGCTGTTCTCTCAGCCCAAAAAGTATCTCGCAGATAGCAACTACCTATAGTATTTATATTTGAGTGGCTTACCGTATCGGAAATCAGCCAAAGTTATTCATTGTGGCGAAAAGCTGCCGTAAACAATTACGACGTAATACGTAGCTTAAAGCGCAGTTGTAATCGAGGTAATTAATGCAATATGAGAGTACGATGTGCTGACAGAGCAGGCAGCAGGCCGGCAATAAATGCCGTAATTAAGTCCAACCGTACACGCTGCCACTTAATCCTCTGAGTGCGGACATAAGCGATATATGAGTACGGTTATTTATAATAATTTCGTGCGGTATCTACGCAATCACAATTAAATCTAGCTAATTAAGCTTTAAGTTCACCTGTTTAGGAAGGTTTTTCCTTTAGCTTGAATACCTTTTCATTCCCATTTTCGTTTTCGTTTTCGTTTTGATCCCATCTCGGCGTTTTCCAGCTAGCCGAAATCAGCTTGCAATTAGTGTAAATTGAATTTTCCTTCGAACAGAAAAAAACGGGTACGTAACATTGACAAATGGTCGACAATTTGGCTAATTGAGTGTAATTAACATTCCAGCCTGTTGTCGTCTGTGCCTCGTCCCTTCTTCGGTTTCCCCATCTTCTTGTGCGTTTCTCCTTTAACTTTACTCTACAACCAGCCTGCATTTGACCCAAATTAATTGTTAAAATTTTGGCAAGCCAACATGAAAGAAAAGAACAACAAAAAGTCGGGTTGGCAGGCAGCTCAGCAAGACAAACTCGTTTCCATTATTTATATTTATTTTTATACGCGTATCGTGCGGCAAAATAAATAGAAAAAGAGTCCTAAAAATAATGAATGGAAAGAGGAGGCTTGAAAGGTGTTTCGAAAACGGCATACTCTTTCCAATTGCTCTTTTCGAAATTATATTTGTAAAGCCCTTCAAAATCAAAGCGTTACAAAATTCCCCATATCTCATCTTTCAATTGTCATAACTTAGCCAAAAAGTAACCGATTTTTATGAGGTTTGCAAAATTTGTCATGGATTTGAAGCCGTAACGATATGCCACCAACATTTAATGAATTTAAAGAAATTTTATTTTTTGACATTTTTCCATGCTACCCCCTTACAAAAATTTCAAATTTTTTTGAAATTTTTTTTCTTCAGTTTTCAGCTTAAATCGATAGTGCAACTCAAAATTAGTATAAAAACCACTTTAAAAGTTTTGGCCGAGTCAAATTCTCAAAAATATCAAAATTATAACGTTTTTTTCCGAAGTTTGTGGCCTACACGCAGAGTATACGACGCGTTGAGTTGACGCGATGAATGGAGACGAGACAAATGAAAACGCATTTGGGCCGAGTTGAGGGTGCAAAAGTCTAGACTCAAAAATTTCTTGTAAAGCTAATAATTTGGGATTGTAAATATAAAAACAGTTAATAGATGAATGCAGCATAAAAGCAGAGCGCACTATGTCAAAAGTGTACTAAGTGGGTTAATGAAATTTGCAGGACCGGTCGGGCAGCACGTGTATTAATTATGTAAATATCTGTTGGCCTTGTAATTAGCCGTAAACGCATTTAATTTCCAGCGTCCAGGTAAATTATCTCATTAAAAAGTTTCCAAGCCCGCTGGAATTTCTTAAGCCGTCATGTAGATGCGGCTGTGCGTGTGTGTGTGTTGCAACAGACAAGAAGTTTTCAATTTTCGCCCGTTACAAATACAAATAAACAGTTAATTAATGCCGGCCAAATGGCACGCACTGACTCGACCCATCAGCGACCACCTCCGCCTCCCCCGCACATTCTTCCTCCGCAGGCTTAGTGCCAGCAATATACACTGCCACGCCCACATCGAGGGAACAGAAAAATAATGAACATAATTTCCGTGCTTAAAAGTTGTTAGGGCAACCGTTACCCACCCTCTCTGCCTCACCCAATTTCCACTCTCTCTCTCTCTCTCTCTCTCTCTCTCTCTCTCTCTCTCTCTCTCTCTCTCTCTCTCTCTCTGTCTCTCTCTGTCTCTATCTCGCTCGACTCGCCGCCTACGCGTGATACGGGCAATAATTTAATTGTTTGGCTGGTGGCATTTGATAAAATTATGCTACAGTTGGAGGACCCTCTTTACCTTCCTGCCCCCTACCGCCCTCCTCCCTATCAACGGCCATCGAGTCATCTAAATGAAGTGCAAAGTTGGCCAGCAGCAAAAGCGTTGAGCGTCGCAAAAGGGAAATTAAATGCAATTTAAAGCTTTAATGTGGACTCGCTATACCGCAACAATTGCGCCTAAAATGCTGCTATACAATTTGTTTGGCTTTGTGTCCACGCACACTCACACAGTCCAGACCACACACAACCATTAAAAGGCAGCAATAAAGCGACAGGCGGCAAATTTGTAAATTATTTTGGCCAAATAGAGACGCGCATTGTCCAAGCAGACAGCACCAACTGCCGCTGACAGCAGGTCGAGTGGGCGCATGTGTGTGTGAATGTGGCATGTGTGCTATGTGTGTGTGCGCGTGTGTGTTTGCTGGGTAGATGACTCGACTGAATGGCGAAGGTCGCATGTCAAATGGAAGCAAATACTTGTGACTGCCCAATTGACACGAAGACGTCAGCATCGATGTCGGCATTACGTATACGCACAATTCACCAACGTCTTGACAGGCCTCCTGCCCTGCACTGGTCTGTTCTGCACTGCCCTGCTCTGCCCTGCCCTCATCTGCTGGCACTCCTGGAAATCCAAGTACGCTGAGCAGTTAATCACGCGAATTGAGGGCAAGTAATTGCCTTAAAAGTGCTCCCACTTCTTGCAGCAAAAACAAATCGGTCGGCTTTGGTTTTAAGGTGTGTTGCTACCTGTCGGTGTTTGTGTGGGTGTGTTTGTGTGTGCTAAACTCGCACACGTGCTGACAACTCAATGGCCCAAACATGGCTGAAGGCGCTTAAAAAAAACGCCAGCCAGGGCGCGTAAGCTGAGACACAAGAGCCAAAAGCAGTATGCGCCCGTTTGCCTTGCTTGGTCTGGCCCTGCCTAGAAATGTGGACTACCTTCCTCTTGCCAGTGCCTTCCCCTTGACATTATGTCTACCTAGCGAATGACAGAGAGACAGTCGGACAGACAAATGGCAAGTCATAATGTGGTCTCGCACTGAATATGGCTCTGCGGTTTTTGGCGTTTTTCGGGGTGCCCTGGCAAACCGCAAGCAGTTTTATTTGCAGTCAGTCGACTGAGAGTGTAACTCAATTGAAACTTTTACACGCGTCTTTGCAGCATGCTGCGAAGCACCCCTTGCTCATCTATGTACATATGTCTGCTCCTACTATCTGTGCACAGTTGTATCGCAGTTATGCGCAAATCTTATTTAACGCAAATCTTTTGCAGCCGGCTTACGAGTCTCGTGTTTTTACACCATTTGCAATGCACGACTGCGAATTGCGGAGTGTGTGGTAAATAGGGGGAACAAAAAGGGTGTATGGTGAGTAGGATTGCGCGTGAAACCATTTGTGTGAGCAACAAAAAGAAATTTTAATAATAATAAAAATGTACCCTCTAGTCGAGCCACTCGATGGGCTGGCACGCTAGGAACGAAAATAGGGAGACTCTGCAAAACTATTCCAATTCTCATGCAATTCTTCTCATTCTTAATTTTTTACTATTTACTCTATTCTTTATTTGAATTTTACTTCAATGTCACCTAAAGTCTCCTACTATTCAATCTTTTATTTACTTTCACTCTTCTCTTTCTCTACTCCAGTTTGACACAACACACACTCCTTTCCCACAACGATTCTACTAGAAATTTTACTCCTAGTCTCTTCATCCTTTTCTACTTCACCTGTTCTTCTATCACTCTAATCAAAAAAGCCCTTGATACACATACACACTCTGCCTACTCTATCCTTGTGCTGCCTACAGGGTATCAAGAAAATAAAAATGTAATTTAAATTTCTGTTTTGCTGCCGCTTCAAATGCTGCCACATATGCACAACATATTTTCCCGGGGCTGGGGAAGCGCAACGAGTTCATTTTGGCCTGTGGTACTGCCAGTACAACCAAACGAATATTAGAACACATTCGCACTCACACTCGCGCTCATATTCCTACTCAAACTCGTATGCCAGCTGTGTGTCTATGGGCGGCTGAGTGTGCGTGTGTGTTTGCCTTTGTGCCCGAACGGGTTTGCTATGTGCATTTGTAGCAGACGCGTGTAATAAGCCAAAAAAAAAAACCAACACAAACACACAGAATACTCTATGCGTATGTGTGTGTGTGTCTGTGCGGTACGCAGCGTGCGGCCAGGCGGCACACAAAACTCGATTTTCCATGATTCCAGCAGTTTTGAGGCATTTTTCGCGCGTTTTGTGTTGGCGACAGCGTTTTCATCGTCGCATCCGACGGACACGGCAACAACAACAAAGGCTATGGCAGCCATTTTGTTTGCACTTGACACAAGTGTAAACACCCACACAAACAACTCATGCATATATTATGAGCTTGAAAAGTTGCACCAACGGAATATAATATGATTTGAAAGAATGTTTCACACGGTTGCTTTGGAATTTTTGTCAATGCAAAATAGCGGGAAAAAGTGATTAAAATCTGCGCCAAAGAAATTCATTAGCAACTTCACTTTAATCAAGTGCTAAGCCGCTGCACAACTCCTTAATTCATGAGCGCATTAATGCACAAGACGAATCGAGTAATTCGTCAAAAGGAACGCAGCCTGCCGTCATTGCCAGCTGTCACTTGCCTGCTTTTCGAGTAGTTATTCGTATCTCTTTGCGCCGCATTGCACCTTTTGTTCGATTTCGCTTTGGTTAATCAATATGCGCCGCATCATTTAGTCTTAACCATTTCCTGTCAAGAATCAAGACTACAAAACGCACGTTTATCTCGCAAGCAACTCAAGCGATTGTGAACAGTTTCGAGACAATGCCGTATTTCATTTTTCACTTTTCGATAGATTTTCCTGAGCGAGTCAGTTGCTGTTTTCCGGGTTGCTATTTCTACTGAATTTCTCCTAGCTGTTTGGCTAGATCAGTTTCGAATTCAACTAAAGCTAAATTTGGTATTCTTAAAAAGTATAGCAAACTTCTAAGCGAGGTCTAAATTAAAATGTCGTTTACGCCGTACGAATTGTATAGCACACTTTCTAGGGCATTCTTAAATAAGCTATTATTCTCTCATGAGACCAAGGATTTTCTTTAACAATTTTCCAAACTCCAATTTAAGCTAAATTTCCCAAAAGACCTTCACGCACAAGCACCCCAGCCCCGACTGGATAACACTTAAGTTATTAGTATATTCTGCTCTATGAAATTTTCGCGAAAGCGTTACTCAGCACCTTGCACCCGAATTCAGTTTAATTTCTTGTCTTATTGCCACCCCACCCCCCCTTGCGGCCCTGTGGCCATGCGGAATTTCAACTTTCAAAGCGCAATTTCCTCTGCGTACTTCGGGGAGCAAACACGACTCGCATAACAAATGAGTTGGCAGCAAACGCACGCCAATTAGACGGAACTTAGTTAACCATTTAATAATTAGATATGCAGATATGGAGTGTACAGAGAGTCGAAATCAAGGGAGAGTGTCAGAGCGAGTCTCGCTGCGCTGCAGCTACTGGAAGTGGCAAGTGGATGCTTGTCAGACCGAACTACGAATTCTGATTTCACCTCTCGTAAATTAATTAGGTTGTGCGTCTGGGTGTATGCGCCTGTGTGTGTTTAATTCCTGGTCAGAAATTGACGACCCTGCAGCTGCTGTCGGCTGCCTGGTTGCCTGGTTACCTGGCTGCCAGACCCGGATCCGGAAACGGCTCTGACGTTGGCTCTGCCGACTCTGGTTCAGGCTGCCTATAAGCTTTGATTAAGATGGCCTGCGTATTTCGGTTATGCTTCTCGCTTTTGTTGCCACAACTGCCACTTTGCCAGCGTTACGTTGGCAACGTTATTGAAGGGGCGAAACGAAAGAGAGAGAAACTGAGAGAGGTGCGTAACCCGCCCGTATTGCAACGTTACTGCGGGAAATTGGATTTTCACATTTATTTGCATGCACGATTTCGTAACGATTCCTCTGAAAATGTTCGCTTTGTGGCAGTTCGCAAAGCGTAAAACGTGCAATAATTTCCCCTAACTTTTCTTTTGTGTAAATATTTAATTAGTCATAATTGTATTCCTTATTCATATTTAAAATGTTAAAATGCAAATATATTTCTATAGAAATACAATGCAACTCAACATAATTTAAATTATATTACAGATAAAAATCGCATGAATAGTCCCTCAGTTGGTGGCGATAAAAAGTCAAATGTGGTCGATGCTGTCGATGTGGCCAGCACCAGTGCGGAGGCGAAATTAAAGCCGCGTTCCAGGTGAGTGAAGTGCACACACACACACACACACACACACACACATGACATCCACTCACTGTATTCATTACGCTTCCTTGCAGATCGCTCATACGCCGCGCATCACGCAAGACCAAGCAGCAAATCAACAACGCGTCAGACGATTGCAATTTGCAGTAATTATGGCCACGAAAACAGCACAAACACAACACAAATTATGTTAGAATATTAAAATTAAATGTCTGTTAATTATGATATAAACATACGAACACTCCCCCCTCCCCTTCCTTGCCTTCACAAGCAACAGGTCAATTTCGAATTCGACTCGACTTGATGCGTGAATTCTGATTGCTCATTCCGTTATAGATTTAAGCGAGTGTATTCAATTTGTTTATATTCAATGTGCAGTTCGATAATAGTAAATAGCTCATTAAGTGAATATTGGCCCAGAGAAAGCACTGCAACAGAGCTTTAGGTATACAGGTTTATTTCGTTGAGACAGAGAGGGAGAGAGAGAGAGAGCAAGGTATAGGGTATAGCAATTCGTTATTATCGTTATCGTTATTATATGCATGGTTTATTGGGACCAGCTGCTGGTTGGAAATTCCATATATAACTGATTTTTACATGTCCAAGGCGAAAACAGAGTCAAAGTTGATAAATCTTTAGCAAACTGAACTGCAAAACGTAACCAAAATTCTTTTGCCTAGGGCATCTGAACGTCGGCTAGCCGTTGTTAACGATGAAACATTGTTTTTCTAATGCCAATTTGATTTTGTCATAAATTTGCGTTTCCATTAGATAGCTATTTCTGTGAGTGCGTGCGTATGCGAGTGTGTGTGTGTGAGGTATTCATAAGATATGCTAGAGTCGGGAGTCCAAAAATGAAACAGTTCCTTTGATGACAGAATAATAGCACAGCGTGTGTGCGAGTATGAGTGCATATGTTAGGTAAAGGAAGTAAATTATGTTGGTTTTGTTTTGTGTATAAATATATATGCACATTTATTGGTCGACGAGCATGTTGCGATAGCTTTAACCTAGGCTAAGTCAATGTGAGCATTATTTAAATACAATGTATTCAAAGAGATCTGAGCGTTATATATATATATATGTATGTGTAGTCTAAGAATTATAATTGTCCTTGCTGTAGCTGGCAAGTTGATTAAGCTGGCTAAGGCTGAGCTGCTTTTGAGCTCAAAACTTGAGTTGACCTTGTCGGAAAACTGAGCGAAATTGCGACATTTTTTTTTTCGTACTCACACTTTACTCTCTTTGCATACCGAAACGAAAGTCAAAGTCAAAGAGAAATGTGAAACATATTTTAGTTTGTTATTATATTAAATTTCCATATTGTTGGCTGCATAAGGAATGCCATAATTAAGCTCTATTCCAGGATAATACAGGGTGCAAGCTAATTGCCAAATTCGAAGCCAATCAAACATGAATGCAACAAATCTTTTCGCTATTAAATATTTGTAGAATTAGGTGTTCATTTAGTAGCTAAATAACAAAAAAATAAACAATATCAAAGATAATACTACTAAATGTTTTTAACGTCAAATACTAGTTCTTGAATAAGACAGTTTCTCGAGTATGGTGAGGCGCTTTGTAAATGAACAAACTGAAATACGGCAGATGCAAAGTGAATTGTGATGAAAAAAAAAACAGAAAATAAAACATATATTATATTAGTATGGATAGTTTTTGGTTTTGTGCGTCCAGTAAACTAAGGCATGTTAAGCTACATATATATATAGAATTATATATTATGTATTGTATTGTATTGTATACATAGTTTCTTTTATAAGTCGTAGCTAAACATTGTTTATACATTGTTATCGAGCGTAGTTAATTACAACAAATCTAAATCTGAAACCGAAATTATCAAAGTATCTACTAGTTATCGAACTTATAAACGATATATATCAGTGACAAATGGGAACATATTGGCGAGCAGCAGCATTTGACAGTTATACCCCGTACTCTTAAACATATATACTCTACTCAGTAATTGTTCGAAACCCGAAGAATAGAATTCACTGATCTAGGGTTTTCGTTAGAGAGAAACACACATATACGACATATATATAATATATATTTGTGTACGTAATTCGATTGTTCATAATGAAAAACTTGAAAAACTAGCGAAACCGAAACCGAAGTTACAAATGTATCAAAATGTACTTATTTTCAAAACAAAAATAAACAAAAATAAAACTTATTGAATGTGTCCATTAAATTACTAGAATTACTGTATTGGTTTTATTTCTATCGGAAGGGAAATACATATATTATTTTCAATTCAATTATTAGAGTGCACAGTGCGTGCCAATTAGAAAACGACATGGTACATTCTGTTTACTATCGTCAGCTCGCAGCACATTATAAATTACCCTGGGCATGGATGATGTTTCTAGCACGGCCCCAGGATTGACTGACTAAATCAATTAAATAGCCCAGTGGAATGGGGAAACCAGCTAACCTGCAACAGCCGCCTAGCCTCGTGCCGTGCCCCATCGACGAGTCGACCACAGCATCCATTAAAAATAACTAATGGAATTTTATTCAAATTATAAATTGCATTTACTGCAAATTCCATTGCGAACGCAGTGCAAATGCCAATGTGAAAGCATGTGAATACGAGTATGAGTATGAGGGTGCCAGTGCGTTTAAATCAATTGAAGTGCGTTAGGAAATTGGGTTGGAAAACTCCGATTTATAGGGACGGCATTTCAGATTAGCATATGTGATGATACACATACACACAAGCGCGCAGACATCGATGCGTGTACGTAATTCAATAGGGAACGATGCGTGAACATTTCGCAACAATAAACAGCTTTGGCAACACACTAATTAGTTGATTTTATGCACATTTCGCAATGCAATTTACTGTGTGGCATTGATTTTGCATTAAAATAGCTTAAACGGTTTAAAGTTGCAAATTAATTTCGGGAAATGCGACAGTTGGCGCTTAAGGTCGTATGTGCTTATGGAGAATTATTGCAAATGTAGGTCAGCACGGAAAGGAATTAAGGGAAAACTTATAATACGCAGCACGAAATTAATGTAACAAAAGAGAGAATTAAAAAAATTCGATTGAAACGTTAGGTAAATTAATTCAATTTTGCAATTACCTTAGAGGCGACAAAGGGCTTTTATTTTCAAATTGTGCAAGCGCCATCTGTCGGCACTCTATTCAGCTGCAAAGATGCTGCCTGAATTTATCTGGCAACGCTAACGAGCGCACAGCTGTTTTACCGGCATTCTGGCATTTTTAGCACATTTTGATGTCTGCACAGAAATACTTGAGAATGGCTTTAAAATACATTGGTAAGTAAATATAAACAAAATCTAAAATTATATATAAATAATAGAACGAAGAACTTGCAGACATTGGCGCCAATCTAACGGATCCCATGTTCCGGGGCATCTATGGCGGCTCTACCAAACATCAGGCAGATCTGGAAATTGTCTTGGAGCGCGCGTGGCAGCATGGACTCCAGAAACTCATTATCACATCGGGCTGCGTGAGCGATGTGGATGAAGCTCTACAGCTGTCGGCCAAGGATGGCAAGTAGAAAAAGTAAATAAAAGTTCGTTGAGACTAACAAGCTTATCTCTTTGTAGATCGCCTGTACACAACGGTAGGCGTTCATCCCACGCGATGTGATGAGTTCTTGTCCAATCCGGAGCAATACTATAACGAATTGCGAGCCAGAATCAAAGCAAATCCAGAGAAGGTAATCGCAGTGGGTGAATGTGGTTTGGACTACGATCGCTTGCACTTCTGTGAAAAGGAAACTCAGATACAGTACTTCGAGAAGCAACTGAGCTTGGCCGAAGAGTTCCACCTGCCTCTCTTTTTGCATATGAGAAACGCACATGAGGATTTTATAGGAATATTGGAGCGCCATCGAGAAAAGCTACAGGCCTGTGGAGGCGGTGTAGTACACAGTTTCACTGGTAGCCTGGAGGAAGCGAAGAGCATACTAGCCTTCGCGCCCAACCTCTACATAGGCATCAATGGGTGTTCTCTCAAAACGGAGGAGAATGTTGAAGTAGTTCGAGAGCTGCCCAA
The DNA here is from genome assembly GCA_018151445.1 of Zaprionus inermis. Lineage (NCBI taxonomy): Eukaryota > Metazoa > Arthropoda > Insecta > Diptera > Drosophilidae > Zaprionus > Zaprionus inermis. Next base: position 6,104,588 of record JAECXD010000057.1, on the reverse strand, counting down.
TGAACGTATCATGCTGGAGACAGATTGCCCATGGTGCGGCATACGTCCCTCCCACGCGGGTCACAAACATGTAACGACAAAGTTCCCCACCGTCAAGAAGAAGGAAAAATGGACAGCTGACACACTCATCGATGGGCGTAATGAACCATGTCAGATCAGGTGAGATAATTCCATTATATCACACTTAGTTGATGTCTACAACATATTTAATTTTAGCCAAGTACTGGAGGCCATTGCTGGCATCAAACAGGAGCCCAAGGAGAAATTGGCCGAACTGTACTACCAAAATACTTTGGATCTGTTTTTTTCTAAGAAAGAATGAAACACGAACTGACAATTACATTTAATGCTTTTACATTTATTGTATGTATTTATTGTTTCTCATGTTTCCTAAATGCAAATGAATTCAAAAATACGCGTACGTTTTGTATATGAATTAGTTTTGCCTTTGTTTTGTTTTAAACACACAGAAACACATTAAGATTAACATTTAGATTTGTAAATAATTGTTTTGTTAATTAACTTGAATCTCTTGCCATTCGAGTAAGGTATGATGGTATGTGTATACAGAGATGATCGCCAAAAAATATATGTGATGGTAGTATATGATTTCTTTATAGTCTAGTGGAGTTTTGTAGCTTAGTTATTGCCATTTTTGATTACGATAGACAATGCGACGTTACGTTATGTTATGCAATTAGTAAGTTACGATTACAATTGAAGCCTTAAAAAGCGTAAGTATGTACAAAATATTTTGTAAATATTTAAAAAGTCTGTTAACTAGCCATAGAACGTTTCCGAGTGTATATATCAAATGTTTAGAAATATATGTAAATGCTATCCAACAAGGTAATCGCTTGCCTTTAATAAAGTTATTATATAGTTAGTATAATATGTATATAAGTCGGTTAGAATGGGTTTTAAAATAAAGTATCTCTATAAAAACGTGATCTAGTTCTATGTATTTCATGTTTCGAAACTGATATGAACGACAAATGATATATGCATTCTAATGTTTGGTATCAATAGATGTTTGTAGTTGTAATCAATAAACTGTCTCTAGTCTACTCAGTTAGCATTTTAAATGACAATTTTGTGGTAGTACAATAAAAGATTCAGTCAAATAGAAATATTATTCAGCTCAATGCTTGTTTGATATGAACTCGTTCATATACACTAACGACATATATGTTAAGTATATGTATCTATATAGCACGCTATGTTTTAAGCACTGTTTGAGGTGCAATGCGACACACTGCGGGTTACGTCTTAGTTCAGTTACAGTGGGATTTAAAGTTGATATTATCTATTTATGTGTGTTCTTACGATCAAGTCTATAGCATCTACAGCTAGTTATGTATATAATTGTTAGAAATGTTTTTTGTCCAGACCTTTTGAATTGACTCGCAGTTCCGAAAATTAAATAAAAAACTCAAAGGAAATTATATGTCTATGTAGATACGACAAGTTCATTTATTGGGAGTCATATTAGTTCGGTTTCGTATTTTAAATAATAGATATTTACATAAACAAAGCAGATATAAATTATAAATTAATTATAGATATAGATATTAAATAAAAGTGAAGTAACATAAGCTTTACTAACAGTAAATTCGAGTTAAATTAAAAATAATTCATGAAAGTATTCGGTTTCTGTGTTTCAGTATTTATCCAACATAACTTCAATTGTCTTCCAGTTTGTTTTACTTAAATACAGCTCAATATAAGTTTAGGTAGTATACGTATTATATTAATAGGAAATGAAAGAGAAAATGCCAATTAGTTCAACTTTTGCAACTTGAGAGTTTTAAAGAATCCCTTTTTGATTTGTGTTAATTATACATGTATATATATAGTATATGGTTTTATATCTTGTATCTTGCGCATGTTTATCATGTGCCTACATATGTATGTATGTAAATTGTTTTAGTTATATTTTATATACGAGTTTCTTAGTTTCAAACTAAACTCTGCGACCTGCAATCGAGCAGGCGACGCCGCCTCATAGTTATTTTGGATTATGGATTAATAAATAATATTCGCTTGCTAAATTAAATTTAATTAAATTTAATGTATTTTCGGCGCACTGCGATCGTTTATCTTCTGATTTCGTTTCAAAGTCGCTCCACGCTTTATTTGATCCATCAGTGACTCATGACAAACACGCGGATCAGGCTGAAAGTGCAAAAAAAAATATCGTTATTAAAGTTGATTTACAAATGCATATTTGTCAAAAACTTCTCAACAAGCTTAGGCACATATATAATATGATATATAGGATTAAGTTAATGCTCAGCACTTTGGGGGGATTAGAGATAGAACGAACAGAACACAGAACCGAACTATGCAAATACCTTAACACTGATCATCACAAGTGCTGGTGGTGGTTGTTGTGTTGGGATGGGTGGGTGGTCTACGATATTGTGCACTGGGACGCGCAAGATTTTGTGGATTTTGATACATCTACACAATAGTATAGTACAGTTCACAGAGATCAAATGTAGATAAATGTTTGTAGATAGAGATAGTGGTATGTGGAGAATGGGATTTTCAAATGGATGATAGTATGGGTGCCTCAACTTACCAGGGCCTTGCTATTAATCAGATTTCGCACTGCAAATGCACGTCCAGACATGCCCTGCTTGGCCAGCTTCGCGTTGAGATTCTCAAGAAATTCAGCCTTGGTCTTGGCACGTATGCTGCCAGTCTTTTCGATATTGGTGCTTGTTGCATAGTCTATATGGATATAGTATGCAATAAAGCGATGCAAATCGGTGCACGAAGCGCAAGAAAAAAGATAAGCACAAGAAAATGTTGACAAATGTTTTAGACGATGTATACATTGTGCGACAAATGAGTTAAGAATTCGATTTAAAAAAAATAGAATAGAAAATATAAAAGAAGAGACAACCGGGACGCTCGATAAGGATAGGTTGCAAGATCTTTGTCGAGCGTCCGAACAGTTGATGAGAACAAAATTAAAGTGCTAAATGATGATGATGAAAGTTGCCGCTGTCAGTTGGCAGCTAGTTGGCAGAGATATTAAGGAAATGAGATGAATATTTTTTTATATAAACATTATCTTGGTCGTCCTGTTCCTTTATCTTGGTTAATTGGCAAACACTTTCAGTCACATCGCAACAAACTGCAAATCAAAACGATAAACGATAACGAAAGCAACATGCAAGAAAGCTTTATTCAACGCCGCGAAACAACAGAAAATATATATAAACAAAATCAGTAAAAATAGGAAAAAGAAAATGCAAAAAATTGAAACTCCAATTTTCAAACGGCAAAGTAAATAGAAAAACTGCGCTCAACGAAACGAAATTATGTCAAAAGCGAACTCAAATCAAATCAAATCAAATCAAGTCAAGTCAAATCAAACGCGCGCTCACTTGGATGATGTGCCTGGACGTGGGGCATGTGGGGCGTATGGGCATGGGCGTGGGCATTGTTGTGGCTGGCATAGTAAACGCCACCGCCGTTGCTATTGCCATTGCCGCCAGCAACATCGCGATAGTAATGCTGTTGCTGTTGCTGCTGCTGCAGTTGCTGTTGATGGTGCAGTTGTTGTTGTTGCAGCTGTTGGTGATGGCCACGCGCTGTTGTACCATAAATGCTGGATGCGGGTGAGCCGCAGGTGGGCGACGCAGCGGGTGAATGGAATTTGACAGCCGTGGTTTGTATGAATGGATTCGTTGAAACGAATATCTTTTGCTGCACACTCGAATGCCGAGATGGTATGGGAGGCTGTCGTTGTTGTTGTTGCTGTTGCAACTGCTGCTGCTGTTGTTGGGGCAGCGGCATAGGAGCACGCTGATTAGCGTGTCCATTGCCAACGCCGATGCCTGTTGGCTGTTGATATTGTTGCTGTTGTTGTTGTTGCATCTGCAGCTGTTGTTGCTGCTGCTGCAGTTGTTGCTGATGTTGCTGCTGTAAACGTTGCTGCTGTAGTATGTTCTTGGGCAACGTAGCACTATTTGAAGCAGCAGCATAGGCGCTGGCCATATGATTGCTCATGTTGTTGCTGCTGACGCTGCTGTTGCTGTTGCTGTGACCCACATTGGGACGTTTCTTGGGCATGGTTGCTGAGTAAATGGGCGGCGGTGGTGGATCTTCAAGCGGCGGCGGACATGTATAATGCTGTTGCTGCTGATGTTGCTGCAGCAGCTGTTGCTGTTGCTGTTGTCGCATGTTGGCAGTTTGCGCAGCTGCTGAATTTTTTATAAACGAATTTGTATAATTGCCGAAATCTTTGCTATTTGCTGCTGCTGCTGCTGCTACTGACGCTGCTGATGTTGGCTGATAATGCGATGCGATGTTGTTGCCTGTCATTGGTGTTGTTGCGTTTGTTGTTGATGATGAATTTGAAAATGAACTGACTTTAGAGAGCAACGATGAGGTGGATGATGATAGCGGAAAGTGTGGCAAAGCGTTAAATGAGGCGCAATGAGTAGAGGAGGAAGAAGAAGAAGTAGTTGCCGCTGCAGCAGTTGCTTGTGTTGCTGCTGCTGCTGCAGTTGCATTCGAAACAGATGATGATGATGATGTTGCATTTGGTGATGATGTCGCAGAAGTGCCAAAACTAGCATAAATTCTATGTTGCTGCTGTGCAAGCTTATGTTCAGATTTACCGTCGTAGTGTTGCTGCTGTTGCTGCTGCTGCTGTAGTTGTTGTTGTTGTGTCATGGACAATCCATTGCCGCCGCGCATGTAAATGGATTCGCCTCCTGCATTACCGTAAATGCCTTCGGCAACATGCTGCTGCTGTTGATGTTGCTGCTGTTGGTGCTGCTGTTTGCTGTTGAGTCGTGCATTGAGCTGTGCAATTAGATTCGGATTCGCTTTGGGCTGTGTCGGTGGCAACGGATGGTGGCCCTGTCCGTGACCGTGTCCATTCGGGCTTGGGCTGCTGGTGCGAAAGCTGGACATGTTGCTCACCAGCTTGGGCTGGGCGTAGATGCTGCCGCTGGGCGATGATGTGCGGAACGACTGTGCGCGTGCGCATGTGAGCATGTGTGTGTGTGCGAGAGAGAGAAAACAACAAAAGGCAATAAATTAAAAATGTGAAAATGTTGCTGACACAATAAGGCTTAGATGTATATCGATAAATGCTTAAGGGTGCTGCAAAAGTATCGATAGTGTGACTCTTGCGATAGTAATGCAATAAATTGTTGATAAACATTACAAATACACAAGTTTTATGTGTTTTATTAACTTAAAACTATTTTCTAAATTGTTTTGCAAGCAATAACTATCGTAAACTATCGACTGCCGATAGTTTTGCAGCTGCAATAATTAATTAGATGCATGATTAACTATAGCTAAAGCTAATGGGGCATTATAACTAAACTAAGCAGACAAATTAGAACGATTAGTGGGGCTGTTTGAGAGCATAGGCTCTGAGGCGGCAAATGCTGTTGCTGTCGCAGTAGCAACTGTTGTTAGTGACGCGCACATGTAGACAATCGATTTGATTCGATTTGGATTCGCACTTACGGCATCTACCTGAGGTGGACCATGATATGGTGGCGGCGTTGGTGGCAGCTGTTGATGATGAGGTGAATTTTGCTGCTGCTGCTGATGATGCACAAAGCGTTGCTGCTGCTGCTGCTGTTGCTGTTGCGAGTTGCTGATGTGGCTATTGGTAAGGTGTGTGGTATGGGCATAGGCATGCATCTCCATATAGGAGTCATAGTAAGCTTCATATTCGATTTCATCGCTAACAAGGATGGGCTTGTTGTTGTTGTTGTGCACGGGCTGTGTGTGTCGGTTAATTGGCAAGCGTGTGTGTGTGAGTGTCGTGTGTGTGAGAAATTAAAATAAAAATGAAAAGAAATCATAGTAAACAGAAGAGTCGCATGGAAAACGAAAGCCCAAGCCAATAGAGGTTCACACACACCTGCAGTAAGGAGAGAGGTTGTTGCTGCTGCTGCTGCTGCTGCTGGTGCATGCGTCGCAGTGCAACAGGTGAGGCAGGCTGATGCCGCATAGCTGCCAGCGCGCGCACCGTCTCCGACACCTTTAGCGCTGAACTGGGCATCGCTGCCGGTGGAGATGCAGGTGTGGGTGTTGCTGCTGTTGATGCTGCTGTTGTTGCCTCCAGCATGAAAGCCGGCGGCGGTGGCAGATGTTCGCTAGAGTTGTGGCAGCTAGAGTTGTGGTAAAGCTGTTGCTGCTGCTGCTGGTGTTGTTGCTGCTGTTGGTGCTGCTGCTGTTGCTGCGATTGACGCACAATCATAAATCATAAGTGAGAAACGAAATCAACAACATAAACGAAAAGGAAGCGCAAAGCAAAGAAGAAAGAAGAAAATACCACATGGTGTCGTTGCAACTTGTTGCTGGTATCGATTGCATGATCGATCGATCATCGATAGGTCTTAACTTACAAGCTTAGGCACTAACTTAATTGATTGATTAAAATTAATGATACAGATTGTCCAAGTGGGCATTATCTGCACGGGGAAAGAACTTACCCCAACGCCTGCCGCATTGTTGGCACTGGGTGTCACCGAGGAGCTGCGTCTCACTGGCGGCGGTGGCTTAGCCTGATTAATGGATGAACGTCGTGCGATGCGTGTGGAATTGCCACCGGCTGCCCCTCCTGCTGCTGCTCCTCCTCCTGTGAAATACAACAGAGTTAGTTGAGGTTGCAAGTGGCAAGTGTAATTCGCTTCTTTGGTTATTACACGTTAGGTACAGTTCAATACACAAATCACAGTGAACACACCATATAGTAAACCAGTTAGATACTCTATGTATATATGTATGGTATACAATGCAGATGCAAAGTATCTTAGATACTTTTGCTGTAAGCTTTAGTCACAACATTGACAGAGCCGAAAAGTGTCAAATGGAATTCTGAGTACCCTGTACCAAAATAAAGCTAATTGAACCTTCACCAATGTAAAATGACGCTAAGTAGTGATTGAGTATTCCCTACACATAATAAGAGTATTTTAAATTTGCTTTCGATAGTTTATCGATAGTGCCTTACTATCGATATCTATGCAGCTCTAATCAGCTAACGGTTAACAAAACTGACAAACAATGCAAGAATGCGCTTCATTCGATAGTAACGGCAATATAACATATTTTTAGAGATTAGGTTAACTGTTTTAGTGTTAAGCAATGTTGCAATTAGTCGCAGTAACGTGCAGGTTTTTCATTTCGTATGTTTGTGTGTGTGAGTGTGTATGTGTTAAGTTACAAGTTTCGCCGGGAAAGTTGAGAGATGAACGGACGGTTAAGACCTTTAAACGTGACCCGAAGCGTGGGGTTAGGACAACAAACAAAAACACATTAGAAAGAGACAAAAAACGAACACAAATTTGTGAGAAACCAAAGCCAAAATAAGCAAATTGTGAGCAGAAGAAGCAGAAGAAAAACCACAGGGTAAAACGAAAAACCAAAAAAAACAAAACAAATTTCTTTTTATAGAGAGAAAGAAACTTAAAGAGAATTTCGGCAAGGAAATAAAAATAAACTGAAACGAACCCGACGACAGCGAGGCCGGCCTGGGCGTTATGCATGGCTTGGTGGCGATGGTGGCATGGAGGATTGGATTGGCATTCGCATTGGAATTGGAGCACACATATGAATTGGGTATAGTCGGAGGCGTTGGCTTGGCGGGCACTGTGGGCGGAGGCAGCGAGGAAGCAGTTGCTGATGATGATGATGATGATAAGGCTGATAATGATGGTGATCTTGGCGATGCTACAAATGATGATGATGCTGATGATAATAATGATAATTTAGCCCCAGGGTCCGTTGCTGCTACTGCTGATAATGATAATGAGGAGTTTGATGTTGCTGTTGTTGAGGGCACATGATTGTATGTTGTTGCTGTTGCGGACATTCTATGATTTGTTGATGCGGATGCGGATGCGGATGCAATAACAGCAGGTTTATTAGTGACATTACAGTTGGCTTTTGCTGTAGTTGAAGTTGCTGTTGTAGTTGTTGTTGTTGTGCTTTGGGGCGACTGTGGTGAGTGTGTTTGTTGTTGCTGCTGTTGCTGTTGGCTGCTTGGCAGTTGCTGCTGCTGTTGTTGCTGCTGCTGTTGATGCAATTGCTGCTGCACCTTCTCTTTCTGTTTGCGAATTTTGGCATCTAAATCGGCCTTAAAGTCAAACTTTCTAGGTATCACTGGCTTGCAGCCTCCCTCGTGGGGGGCGGGGCCATTGAATATGCTCAGGCTTGTCGGCTTGGGCGGCAGCTTGCGCCGCACTGTACTGCAACTGCTGCTGCCGTTGCTGTTGCTGCCACTCCCGCTGCTGTTGCTATCACTAGCTATCACCTGCAACTGTTGCTGCTGCAGTGGTTGCAACTGCTGCTGCTGCTGCTCTAGACTAACCCTAAGCTTATCCGTACCTCTGTGCGGACTGGCCCGTCCCAGCAACTGTAGCTGCTGCTCGCTGGAGGCGCGAAACGAAGAGAGTCGCTGCTTGGCAGGCGCCACAGTTGCTGTCGCGTGCTGTACACTCTTAGCTCCACCTCCGTCCGTAGAGTCGGGTGACTCTGGTGAACCGGTCAAATTGTCCGGCAACTGTTGCAGTTCACGCATCTCGTGCAGCTGCAACTGCTGCGGATCTTTGGTGCGCAACAAGACAATCTCTGAGTTCTGCTTGACGAACTCAATGTCCGGCGTAATGGGTATCTGATGGTCATAGATGACCACAACACCGCTGCCACTGCCGCTGTCACTGCACGTGTCCACATACGCATGTCGCTGCATATGCTCCGATGCACTGAGTGAGATACTGTCCGCGTATAGGGAACGCACCTCGCCGGCACACGAGGCTGTACCGCCTCCTCCATTGTTCGCGGCAAAGTGGGCAAACGTGGGATTCTCATAGCCACCGGCAAGGATACCGCCAGTCAGCGAACTCGTCTCACTAACATAGCAACGACTCAGCTCTGAATCGCTCGCTCCAAGTTGCTGATGTCGTCGCGCAGCTAGACTGTTATTGCCCACATCTTCGCCGGCCAGCTCTTCGGATGTGGTGTCCGAGATGTCAGTGCCACAGCCGCTGGAATTCGTCTGGTTGCTGATGGCACAGCACTCGATTAGATTGTTGCTGGAGCTGTTCGGTTGCAGGGGATCGTTTATGTTGGTGTTGTTGTTGTCGGCGCCGCCGTTGCTGCTGCTGTTGCTGCTGTTTGCGCCGCTGTTGTTGTTGTTGCTGCCGTTGATGCTGCTATTGTTAAGGCTGCCGCTGCCATTGCTGTTGTTATTATTGCTGCCAATGTTGCTGATGTTCCGCTGCTGCTGCTGCTGCTGTTGCTGCTGCTTGCCCTTGCCCTCATCGATCTCACGTTGAAAGGAGTCTAATTCGCCAATTAAATTATTTAATGCTTGAATCGAGTCTTCGAAAGATTTGTCTAATTATTCAAATTTCAATTTTGTGTTGCAGTTGTTGGTATACATTGGTGTTGTTGTTGTGCAAAATGAGAGTCATACGAAAGTCATGTGCGTAATAATCAAAACGGAATCACGCGAAATTAAATGAAATTTTTGGAGTGTGTGTGTGTGGGTGTGTGTCGGTGTGTGAAGGATACACAACAAGAACGCAAAAGTGAGAAAGAAACGTGGGCGGGGGAATAAAGAAAACAAGAACAGAAAAAGATATAAGTAAACGGGTTAAATATTTCAAAAAATCACGAGATTCTCATTCAGGGTGGGGTTGGTAAGGGAGAGAGGGGTAAAACAAACAAACAACTGGAGAATTTTTTGGAGCATGGAGACGGAGTTTTTGCTGGGTTTGCAGTAGATGTTGCTGTTGTTGTTGTTGCTATACTCGACTTACCCATTTCCTGCTGCTCCACGGCGCGTAGTTCATCCGAACGTCGTGAGGCGCCCGCAGCAACAGTTGCTGCTGCTGCTGCCACTGCCGGCACTGGTGTTGGTGGCGCCGCTGCTGCAGCTGCCTGTTTCTCAAACATCGAAGCCTTTTGCAATACCGAAGCCCGTGAACGTTCGTCCGCCTCACCAGTTTCCTGAGCCGCCGCCGGCTGCTCCGTGATCTTTAGCTCCGCCGTCGGTGGTGGCGGCGGTGTGGGCGAACTAACCTGATAGACAAAGCCAAGACCGCTGGCAATGCTGCCGCTGCCACTGGGTGTACCTGCAGCAGTGGACGTGGGTGAGTTGGTTAACAATGGTGAATAGTGATTCTGTGGCGTCGAGCAGCCGCTAGAGGGCGTGGTGGTGCTTGTTGTTGTGTTCGTATTTGCCCCAGCACCACCACCAGCAGCGGCGACAGCGGAATCAATCGATTGATGTGAATGCAACGATGAGGATGCCGTGTTCGAGGACACCGACGAGGATATGGAATGGGAGCGTGTGCCGAGGCCATGACCATGTGCCGACTGTGATTGCTGTTGATGATTGCCGTGCTGTTGCTGTTGCTGATGCAGCAACAGTTGCTGTTGCAGTGAGCTTGTGGACGAATCATTCGAGTGTTGCGAACAAATCGAATCAATGCTGCTCTGTTGCTGCAACAAAGGTGTTGCTGCCTTGCTCGGTTGCTGTTGTGGTTGTTGTGATTGCTGCTGCTGTTGCTGCTGCTGGTTAGTTAGTTTCATTGCCGCCAAATCGGACAAGTTAGCATAGGTGGGCGGGGTTTGTTGCTGTTGTTGCTGTGATTGCTGCTGCTGCTGTGCATGATGTGCTGCTGATAGCTCTGTGTGACATTTAACATGAACATTGGACAAGGCATGCGCATGGCGTTGGTGTTGGACGTGGGAAGAGACAGTAGAACACATGGATATTAGTAGATACTTGAATGGATTAGGCATTAAAGGCGCGTGAGCACGAGGACACAGAGAACAGAGAAACATGAAATGCGGCAACTTCTCGCTTACCTTTCGTGATATGAGCCGGTATCGGAGAGGGGCACTGGCGTTGCAGCAGATTTTGTCCACTGTTCTGGCGATGATTGCTCTGCGCCGACAGCGGGCGCTCCAGCGATGAGCAGCGCTGAAAAATGATAGTCAGAGAGGAGTGTAAGTAAAGGTCTGTATCGATAAATGATTGTGATGCAAAAGCAAACGATAGTACAGACGATAGTTGCGCTCGATTGCTGTTAACTGTACTAAATCGATAGGGTTCTTGACTGCTTGTAAAAGGGGAACAAGGTTGGTCCAATTTTGATGATTTTAGACAAAGTTATGGATGTTGGAGGATTTACGCATCGATTTTCCTAAACAACGATATTTTTCCAGCTCTAGACACAACATATCGTCTACTATCGATAATTTTGCAGCACGTTCTCAGCTGGAGATGGACAATGACGACGACTAACGGTAAGTTGAGCGGGCAGGGATATGGCTAGCGCATGCAAATGAGTGCGCAATGGAACTCTACTCTCGATTCTTTAATTCTCTGCCACTTACCACATGTGCCGGCTTCTACATTGCCACAGCGAAAACGATAAACGATAACGATAACAATAAGAAACGACAAGCATAACATCAGTGACAAACGATACTTACAACTGGCAAGGGCGGACGACTGAGCGATGCGGCCGGTGATTTCTGTGTAGCTGGCGTATTCTGTCCCGAAGACGTAGCCGACGTAGCTCCTCCAGCTGTGGCCTGTTGGATCAGACTGCCACTACTGCTCGACTCGTGTATGGTCTCCGGATTTTGGAACGTGTAAACAGTCAGTGGCGGACGCTGATGTCCCTTCTCGTAGGTGGTCGAGATCGTATGCGGACGATCGGCAGTCGGTGGCAGCGAGTCCACAGCGTCCTGGGAATGTGGCGGCCAAGTGGAAACGGCGTGTGTCTGATTGGTAGCATTGGATACCTAATTAATGTGGGAACAGCAAAAATGATCGATTAGTAGGTAAAGTTAAGCGTAGTTCAACGACAAAACACAAGATATTAATCGAAATCAAAATGAAAACCTGTGTTGTTAGCGCTGGCGATGAGCAAAAGCCACTATCACTGGATTCACCAGGTTTCAAGCGTATTGCGGGCGTTACAAACTAAAAAAAAATAAACGAAAACACAAAAGACAAAGATGAAAACCCAAAAATGAACAGAAAAACAAGAATAACAAACAAGCGAAGACAACAACAACGATTATATAGAGAAAATATTGAAATATCGATTAATGCACTATGCAACAAATTAACTAAACGATTGGACATAGTCAGCATATAACTTAGTCAGCATATATCTATACACTTAGGAATAAGGTATATATATAATAAACTTTTTTAACAAGCCTATACAGTGTGGACGGAATCACACTCAGTTAACAAGTTTCATAGATACTTCAGTGACTCAATGTACTCTTACTTTGGTTTTACAATCAAGATTTCTTGACTAATAAACTTATCTAATGATTGTACATTGTAAATTGGCTTACAAGCTACATTTATAAGCAAGATATCTGACTATAAAGTTGAGTCATAAACTAAACAGTAAGCTACACACAACTGGTTTGTGTGTGAACTTTATAGGTACATTATAAACCTTAATCTATAAAAACGCAACTTAAACATGTCGTTGATTAATCATTAAACTATCGCCTAAAGACAATTTCCAATCGTGTGATATCAACTAATTGTTTGTTGCATAGTGTTGTCTGTCTGTCATGCCGTGCTGCGACAACACGAACCTGCGACAGCGAACGCTGATAATGATGATGTCCTGGTGAGTTGCTGGAACCGCTGCTATTCATGCTGCTGATGGAGCAAACGGAACTCTTGCGCGAGCCCAGGGAATTGGAGCAGCCGCCACCCTGTGAGCCAGAGCCGCCACCCGGTGATTCAGGATAGAGATTAATGCTGGCCTTGGCATCGTGTATTAGTTCTTCGGAGGCCTGTGGCAGCACGCTTGGCTCCTTAGTGACCAGAGCAATCGATTCCATGGCCTCCTAAGGTGACAGAGGAAGAGGAGAATACACAGCAATTAGTGAGCAGTCGTGAATCGCCCCACACGCGGGGATCTAATTGCATTTGCCACACTTACCTGCAGGTGGCCCAGCTCGGACATCACCTCGCACTCCTCATGCACCACCGGCTGCAGCATATGCACGAAGCTACAGTAGCGCAGTCGCTCCTCTACCATGGCCGCACGCAGCGCTTTCTTCTCCACCTCCTCCAGCTCGGCGCGACGCAATGTCACATCCTGCATGTGCGAATCCATCAGAGACTGTAGACCATTGTCTGCCTGCCCCTTGCGTGCCTTTTTCTGCAGACGCAACGTGTCGCTGGAACGTTTCTTTAGTTCGCTGCGACAACGTTTATACTCTTTGGCATGATCCTTGTCGATGGTGGCCACCGTGCGTTTCCAATCCTCAATCTTATCCTGCAATGGCTGTACGAGGCAATCCATGATGGCTGACGTAAAGGTCTTCAGACGTGTCTCAACCGCCTTGTGACGCAGACAGACGCGCGTCAGGGCGGTGCCAATCTCCTTGGATGCACCTGCAACGGGGAGAGAGGCAGAGATAAAGAGAGCATTACAAATTGAATTACGTGTGAGACGGAAATGTTGTTGCTGCAGTTGCTTTGTGTCGTGTCAGCTATCTTCGTGCGGTAGTTTGTGGCATGTTGCATGCCACACGAATTTCGGGCTTTGAAGTCGGTCAACAACCGGTCTCGTGTGTGCCCATTATGCCACAGCCTAGTGTGCCTAGTGGCTCCAGGCCAGCTCCGGCTGCCCATCAACTTGGGTAAATGCCAGGCAGAGAGTGACAGGAGCACATGCTTAATAAGCCAAGCATGCACAGTCTTCCTTCTTCTCCTCCTGCTCATCCCCCTTCTGGTCTACTCTTCCCGCTACTAAGTCCTCCTCTTCTACTCCTCCTACGCTGTTTTCCGCTGCTCTTCTCTAAGTACTCCATAATGTGCTACTAAAGCGTATCTCACACTTTATGATACGTTCAAAATCCAAGTTAATTGAATAAGAGATACCCCAATTTGTATGTCTTTGTATGTGTGGGGGGAAGAAATATACTGAAACTACCACCCAAATAGCAGGGCTGGCAAAACAAACCCCTGGTCTGTCTAGCGTGCAGCAAAGGACAATTGACACTTGTCCTTTTCTGCTCTGCCATATCGAACCCTCAATTTGCCTCTGCTGCCACCACGCACCACTGTGGGCCAAGTAACCACTAAAACTAATGAAACCATTTAGTAAGTGCAAAGTACAGTTACTTTTGGCACACGACTGCAACACGAGCGAAGGGTGGCCAAAACATGTCGGCCAGCTTTGGCCTGGTTGCTTTTAGACCTCGTCGGGGCTCGTGGCTTATGAGGATTCCTGCAATGAGTATACGCTTCGTTGGGTATGTCTGTTCGTCGAACTGTCTTTTCACTGTTCCTTTGTCTGTCTTTATGTTCCTCTCTCTGTCTGCCTGTCTGTTCCTCTATCTGTTCCTATTTCTGTTCCTCTATCTGTCCCTCAGCCCGTCTGTCCGTCTGTTTGTTATGCAGTTAGCCGCAGGGAAAGTGCAAAACAGGCAGACCTCCTTTTTTCGCAACTGAATCAATAAATGCAAATGAGGCATAACACACAACCCTCAGACAGAGAGAAAAACATATTCTTTTTCCCAAACTGAAATGAAATGGGGTATTAATGTAAGTAATGCAATGCGTATTTGAGTATGTATTTAGAAGAGAATATCCAAATTGAAATCAAGCATAAATCTAGAGTAACTGAATAGTATGACTGGCATTTTTGATTGATTGTAACAAACCCCTCAAAGACTTTGATTTCGTCTTCGAATTCCTTTCTCTTTTATACTCACGTTTTATTCACCTATGTATCTATTCGAGTCTATAACTCAAAATGTCAATTCATAGAGCTTTGCGATGTTCAGAGATTCGCAATAAAAATTAAACTTGTCTTGTGCTCTTTGATCTCTATTTGTTCTGTCTGCCTGCCCACACAACATGGCAAATTCAAGTGCCATCCCCCCTAGCCCACTTCTCAATCGATATCTTAGCTGCCCGCCCAGGTGAGACTACATTGCATAATCAGAGAAAGAGAATGGGTATGAGAAAGAGACAAGCGTGTGGCGTCCAATAAATAAATATAAATAGCGAAAAGCTGAAATGCGTGAGTTGTGAGAGAACGAGTCGTCTCGACTCGAGTGGAAATAGGCGTGAAATGTGTAAAATCAGATCGATGACCGACGCTACGTTGACGCTAACGTCGCTGTCGCAGTCGCAGTCGCCGTAAACGCATAAATAATAGATGGATGTACGAAATGTACCTAATGTTACGTACAGTCCGAGTACAATTACCGCAATTACTGGGAGCTGTTGTCAGAGTTCTTTTTTTTTGTGTTTTGGTTTTTATGTTTATGACTTTTGAACTTACCTCGGGAATTGGTGGCCGCATCGGCGATCTTCTGGAAGGCATCCAAATAGGCGGCAATTGCCTGAATGGCAGCGCTGTAAACATAGAGAAGAGAGCAAACAGAAATAGCCGATTATAATAGAGACGATAGACGGGAGAGAAAATCAACAAAAGTTGCCATTGATTATGGTGCTATACGGGGGCAATAGTCCAACGGGGTCTACTACTACGACTATGGCAAAAATCTCTAATAAACTTTGCAAGAAACTTTATTGCCCGTGGGCGACATTTCAATTGACAAGACAAGAGAGAGGCAGAGGGACAGACAGAGAGAGGCAGAAGAGCAGACAGACGAGTCAGATA
The DNA here is from genome assembly GCA_018151445.1 of Zaprionus inermis. Taxonomy (NCBI): domain Eukaryota; kingdom Metazoa; phylum Arthropoda; class Insecta; order Diptera; family Drosophilidae; genus Zaprionus; species Zaprionus inermis. The sequence continues at coordinate 6,088,905 of JAECXD010000057.1, read as the reverse complement.
GCGGGACAGACGGACAGACAGACAGGGCAGACAGTACAGACGAGCAGACAGACAGACCAAGAGCAAAGACACGACCACGACTGCACCCAAGTTTGAAGATGCTGCTGGCGGGGCTGCTTGATCTGCGACTCGACCACTGGTACTGGGTAATTTAAATGTGAGGTGGGGTCTGGCTCTTGGTTCTGGCCCGGTCTGCTTGCTGCGGCCAACGTTGCGTATGTGTGTCAAGCGCATTGGGCAAACACTTGGCGCAGCATTTCTTTATCTCCCTCCTTGCCTATTCCTCTCTCTCCGCATCTCTCTCTGTTGCCTGGCAAAAAGACAACAAACTTTAGTCAGATTTCAACGCATGATTAATGCAAGTTGTACGCTATATACATGCATAAACTACCTTAGCTATATAGCATACTATATAGATACATATATACATAGTGGCAGCCAGACAACGCTGCTGGCGTCACAAATTGGGGCCAAGTCTGAGTAAACTATAAACAAAACGCGAAAAGAAGACAAGCCAAAAAAACAACTCAGAAAAAAATAAAGCCAAAAATAATCACAGTCTGCTGCTGCTATGTAGGAAATGGAAATGGAAGGCATAAAAAACAACATTTTCACGTTACTTTCCATAATCAAATCAAATGGAACAAAAAACCTGAACTGACCAACTTTGCTGTTGCAATTGCAAATGTTGAAATTAGCTAGAAACAACAACATATACAGCTAGAATAAACAACAATTACTCAACTTACCGCAGGCATGTGTGTAATTTACTCGTTTTGGCCACAAAATCCTCCCACAGTGGCGTAGTGTTCTGCAAATTAGAGGGAGAGAAAGCAATATTAATATATATATTTATACATGCATGTACGCTAGCTGCTGTATAACATACTATTAACAATTGTGCTAAATCAATCATAGCATTAAAACAATAAAAACTGTGACTGTGGCAAATGCTTAGCTGACATTTATTTATTAGCTCAAATAGAAAAATAAGTGGGTGAAGAAGGAGCAGCACGATTATAGCCAATCAAATGTGTCGTTTTTGTGCCATTTCTTGCGACCCGCTACATGAAAAGCCAGCTAAAATTGCACGCTAAATATAGCTAAAGAAATACCCAGTAATACATTTATTAGTTGTCTATAATACACTTATTTTCATTTGCAACTTTTATTTACTAATTTTAATAATTATAACTCTATAAGAAATGTTGTTAAGACAAAGTATGTACATTTCCCTAGTGATATTATATGGGTAGGAAACCATACACCCCTTCCCTTGACAACTTTTCCTACAGAGTATACGCGCAAAAAATCAATAGAAGCCCCATCAAATATGTCTCAAGATATGCAATAAACGGCTGATCAAAAGAAAATGATTCTTTGATTGGGGGACCTTCAATATATATAAATAAAAGACAGCACACGCACTACCCACACACACACACATGCACGCACGCTAATACATTGATAAATGTGCGTACGTGTTGCTAGAAAAAGTTTGTTTTTGGGACAACAGAAAAAAGGACGACAAATTGGCAAATAAGAAAGTCAACGATGCCTGTTGAGGTCTTCCTAGTTTGTTGTATTTATACAATGTACAAGGGAAATGGATAAACAATTGCACAGCAAATGGGGCTAACCGCAGTCATGAGATGTGCCTAACTAAATGGAAAAAAGCTACAGTAAGAGTACATAACAATAAAAGTTCTCCAAATGTAGTATGCAATTCAAGGAGTTTATCTTAACCAAAGTGTTAGCCCATTTTAACATGTTTAACCTGCCCAATTAGGCCCCCAAACTTTTGTGCGTACATTAAACTTATTAAAACTTTTCTATCATGCTCGAAAATATGATGAAACAATGCACTAATTTTTTTGTGTTCCATGTTGCGTCTCATTGAGTTGCGACTTTTGTTGTCTGTGCATTTCATTAAAAGTGATAAAGTAGTCAGAATATATCTCTTTATACAATTACAGATATATACTCTGTGTATTTGCGTGCATTATAATTTAATTGAATGAAATTGATCAACTCAATTGGCTGCAACTTTGCGATGATATCAACGAATCACAGTGCAAAGTTTAAAATGAAATTGTAATTGAACGAGAGCAGAGAATAAAGACGCTATAGACAGGGAAGAAGGCCTGCTATGATGAGATAAATATAGTAAAACTGTTGTTGCGTGTTTGATTAGGAAGTTGGAAGAAACACCCTGCAGGGAAGTAAGGACAGAAAAAAAAGGAAAGGTAATAACCAATTAAATTCACTTAAAGCTTAAAGAGCTACCCAAAATCAATAGCGTATCAATCGCACAATCTCGCAATCATTCAATCCCAGCCAGATTCTCACACTTTTAGCTCAATATGGTTAAAACCAGTGTTGCCACACACACACAGCAGGAATCATTCGGCTAGGTTTTGGTTTTTTGCTAGTTTCATTGCCACAGGCCATAAAAGATAAACGGCAGCAAATTGCGTAGATCGTAAAAAAGTCGCCAAAGTATTATATAGTATACCATACCATACACTGTATACATATATTTCAAGAATAATCGTAAGTAAAGAAGAGCTCGCGCGAATGGTCGATAAAAGTGAAAACGGGTTTTTTCTTTGGCACAGCCAACTAAAAAGTGGTCATGACCATTTTATTGCTCTAGTTGTTGCTGTTGCTTTTTTATTGTTTTTACTGTTGGTCAGTCAGTTTTCAATTACCCAACCAACCCGTATTGACATTGAAAACGCACAACTGGATCCATTCTGTACATGTTTCGTTGAGTTTAGTCCATGTCAATGCCTCAATTTAATGTCCAGTCGAGTGTATGAGAAGCAGGAGAGAAAGAGAGAAACGAGTCGGAACTGAATCAGTTTCAATTTCAATTTGATTTGGTTCGCTTCAATTTGTTTCGGCTTCGATTCAATATGCGATTCAATGCGATTCGTTTCGATTGTTTGTAGCCCTTTTTGGCCCAGGGGGGTGAGGGATACAGTGCAATTTGAATTCGCTTTCATTTCAACTTTTAATGTAAAATTTGCATTGCAAAAGTAAGCAAACCGCAACCGATATACCCTTTGCAAAAAGACAGAAAAATAAGTGTCCTTATTAGCATATAATCTAGACAAAGTATCTTTATATTGGTGCTGCCTCGCCTTCTTTAATGCGTAACACATTACGTGACACGCTTATAATACCCTAATCTAATGTAGAGTAGAGTATAAAGCATAAAAAACAACGCGCTGCAATTGTCAAACGCCAAAATCCACTTAATAGCCCAAAATACAAGCAAAAGCGAGACAGGAAAAGACCCAAAGAGATAGAGAGAGAGGGAGAAGAGTGAGAAAGAACCGTTGCATAAAAAGGTGACGCAGTCGAGCAACGAGTGCATTGAGCCGCATGAAAAGGTAAAACAAAAATGAACGGAAATCGATTTCGCTTATTTCTGCAACACTGCGAAAATACAAAATAATATAAGAAAATGCGACGAACGCGACTTGGGAATACTCTGCAATATTTTGTAGCTAAATATATCTGTAAAGTATACTCTGCAAAGTTTTAAAGCTCATTATATCTTTAAATTATCATATACTATATATCTAAAGAGATTTCTAACTAACTAATCTACCCCATTAACCAGGTATACCCGACAAAGTCGGTATTTGTTAAGTTGCAAAGGTTTTTGTTGAAATGCTCAGCACGATTCTCGATTCGTATGTGGGCTACAGTCTTGAGGATCTTAGCAACGGGAACCGACAGACAGTGAGGCAGGCATTTGGCTTGGGCATGGACTCCTCGTCTGACTCTCTGCCAACTTGGCTGTCATTCAAACTCAGCCGACTCCTCTGATGCGACTTATTTGGCATGTCGCGTCTTTTTTGCTGTTTTTTTTTCCACATCAATTACACCATATGGTTGCATCCCGACTTGACCTACCGCAACTGATTGCATGTTGTGCACGAAAACTAACGGCCGAAAACATCTAACCAAATTTAATTCTCACCTCGTTTGGGCTATGCAAATAATATAGAAATACCTGAGTTTAAATAGAGTCCAAGGCAAACAAAAAATCCATGGCTCAAGGCGATGGATTACGACACATTAAGTCCGAAAGAAAAAAATCATTGAAAATCACACAGACAGTTTCCGTATACGAATGACAAAGCAAATCAGCCCACACACGCAACTATACGATACGATACGATACTATACGATGCGATATTTTGCGATTTATGCCAGAAATGTGTCCGTTCAATAACCCGATTTGCTGACAACAACAGCAGCAACATAAGCGACAACATGTTAGGTTGATAAGCGTATTTTTCTCCGGCCATGTTGAACGCTGCGTGGGCAACGCAGCTCTTGGCGTGACTTGAAGCTGGCTGGTCATTTTATGAATGAAATTCGCTATTGTACACTTGCAGAAAGTCTAGCTAATAAGTAAAAAATATCACTGATTAAAATCAGTACATTATTGAGCCGAAACGTCTGTCTATATAACCGATTTTATATTTTATACATAAATATTTTATTACACATAAATTCTACTCTCTTTTTCTTTGAGTGTAAGCTCATTTAGCCACATTACAGAACCAAGTCCAAAACGCTGTGACGGTCAATTGCCGCGCCAACACTAAAAAGATAAACTCACACACAACTACAAACAGCCACGCACAGCTACAGAGCAGCTAAAGCACACGCAAGGCTGTCATTACGAGTATTACGAGCAAACTCGATGGCGTTGGCGGCGTCTTCTCTTATTTATTACATCTGTGACTTATGAATGAAGCGTTTGAGGGTATTTGGAGACCTTTGGGCGAGTGCTAAGCAGCTGCATATAATATAAGTTTACGAGCAGGCTCGAGCTACCTAATTTCCCCTCAAGTTTTCAAAACGGCGTATCGGTAGCATCAGATTATCCAATAATTACAGTGTGTGTGTGTATGTGACGTGTGACCAGAGCGCAGACAACACTTTCCAGTTGTGCCGCAAGCTGTAGGCAGCATGCAAAAGTATCTATGTAGCTGTATATCTGTGTAGCTACGTGTCTATCTGCCTGCAACTGCAACTGTGCTTGAGACACCTAAAAACCCACAATTTATGCAGCCAGAGAGGTGGCTACAGTGCAGCCTCTAGGCTGTTTTAAAAACTGGAAAGTTCTCACACACACAGACTCAGTATAAACTCTTGATCTTTCCAATAGCCTACAAACACATCCTACACGAGTTTAAAACGTTGCTCAGCTGGTTCACAGTCATTCATGCTGTGGCTTGATAATTTTTGCCTGTGAATCTCTAGAGAGCAGAGAGACAGAGACAGCAGAAAGAGAGAGGGAGAAGAATTAGCAAGAGAGCATAAGAATGAGTTGGAAACTAACGCTGCTGGAGCGGGCCTGAGGCCAGGGAAACGGGCCAAACGGGTTCAGCTTTACTTAGCTCGTCCTACATTGCACTTTTCGGGTTACTGCAAAAATACAGCAAAATTTAGCACAATATATGCAAAAAAAAAAAAAAACGACGCAGTTATTTTTCCCTCTTTGCTCTGCTTATGACTTGCGGGTTCTAGAGCCGATTGATTTTCCAGCCTGCGGTTATAAATTCGCAGAAAAATCGTGTGCAACTAATTTGCACCTTATTTTCGTACACCGATTTTATGTTTAGAAAGTTGTACCGAGATATGGAATATAGAAATTTCGAAATGAAAGTGTTGCAGCAAGATCAAAAATGAAGTTCAAACTCTCTTGTTTTGCTGATGATGAATAATAACTCCTTCTTCTTCTACAATTTCAAAATGAATAATAACTTCTTTGGCAGAGAGAGAAAGAGCGAAAGCTTGTGCCAAAAGGGGCAAAACGTTCAATTCTTCAGCTCGTCAAGTGATTTGGCATTTCGAATCGCATTGCGCAGCCAATTTGTAAATCGTGCAACAAGAGAATATAAGAGTTGTGTGTGCGTCATTTCATCCATTCATCAAGTAATTTAATAACTAACACAGCTGTCTGTAGATTTGCATATTGTGCCGTTTTGTCATTACATACTAAAACTGATTACAAATAAACATATCTGCATAATGAATAATACAATATTGCCACATGTCAAGAGCGGAATACTGGTAGCATGCACTGGGCAACCCAGCAAATTGTAACTCGAAACTACAATACGATTTTGCTCAACGAGACTGTGGCTTGCAACATGCAGCAAGCAAAAAGATACGAGCGAAACGCTTGAAGAACTCTCCAAAGCCACAAAACAGAGACAAAGAGAGACAGGTAGGGAAAAAAGAGACACGCATGACAGTTGAAAGACCGTTGACATCAGCGCGTGCCACAGCCAACCGCAAGTTAATTCCGCCATCAGGCTTAGCCAGCTCCAATCCCAGTTAAATCGCAGAAAGTATGCAATATTGTTCCAGTTTATTTATTATGCAAATCAAAGATCTTTCTCTCTGTTAAACTTGCTCAATATCACCCGTAATCGACACACAGATACTAGTCGGACGTTTTTTATTATTCCCATCGTATGCATCAAAGTTATATAGAATTCTATATTTGCCACTAAAAGTGGAACCTCGAAAGCCCTCGAATTTCATCTCAAAATCAAAGGGTTCGTGCATTAGTTTGGTCTGCAAAAAGATCGATAATTTTGTGAAAGATATTAAATTTTTCGATATGCATAGATACATTCTCTTCCAACTTACACCCTTTACATTAAGACAATTTGATTTCACATCATCCACGTTCTGTATGTGCTTTGTCCAGAATTTGTACCATAACTGATCGTCCTTGTACATGGATGGACAAAAATCTTTCTCGTTTATCGAATACATTGTGGGCTCCCAATCGCCTCGTTCATAGTGAAACAATCGAGCATATAACTATCGAAAGTCGAATAATCAGTTAGAATTTGTCATCCTAATAGTCTGGCACTTGTTTTACCTCAATACGATCGTCGGGTTGAATATCCCAAGCAGAGGTAACATTGCCTGTAACAAAGACATTTTCGCCAGTATCATCAAGAGCTATTTTCAGCTCATCCATGTTGAATAGACCATGTACGTCCAGCGTGCCTTCGGGTGCATCCGGGCATTCCAATATTATTTCTGGATCATCGACAATCAAACGATACATAACAGCACCCATTACGAGGGCATGACAGAACTGACTTAGCACAAAGAGACGCGTCAACATTTTGTACGATAAATCAACCGACTTTATGAATCCCTACAGTTTTAGGCGACCTATTTATATGTTTTTTCATTATTTACCCAAGCCAATTACAAACTTGAGGTTCCTTATCGAGAATCCTTATCGATCAAAACATTAACAACACTATATGTAATATACAGCCAACATTACTTATGCAATTAATTAGTTCCGGGTTTTAATTTATTGTATTGCATGTTGCACGCGTTTAGAATATTCATTTAATATAGTGTTCTACGATTAATTATTGTATTAAATTAAATTTTTACTCTATTACTTATCAAAGTAGCACACACTCGACTTTTTTCCATAGTGAAAGCCACATTGGAAGGACCTTAACGGTATTCCGGCTCGAAAGTTAGAATAGATTCTCAAAAAATATAAAATATTCTCATTATTTTCAGCTACTTAGTTCAGTATCTGTTGCCTAATCGAATCAAACCAGTTTGAAAGAGAATTAGAGCATTTCAACACTTATGGAAATTTGAAAAACAATTTTTCGTTAAATTTCCCATATAATATTGCATTCAGATCAATATAGAAGCAACCCCCAGCAATAGAAAAATTATATACAAAACGAGTTTCGTTTGGTTTTCGACACAGATATGGTGTTGGAAGACAAGTTTTTATTTTTGATACAACCAAAAAACACTTTTAAAATATATTTTCTAAAAAATTCACTTTCAAAACTAAAAAAAAAAGAGTTATGTTTGGCAATCTTATAAAGGTTGTAGCCAAGAACAACTTAAGCTTAAAACTCCCTTCTTCAGTGAAACTTTATTAATTACATTTCAAAACTCAAACCTCCTCTATATCTCCCTTTATCTCAAAGCAAATGGTATTGGGTCGCTTGATATTTTTCTGGTCAAACGCCTCCATGTTAACAACAATCTTATATTTGCCATTAAAAGAGGAGGCACGGAAATTAAATACAATATCCAGATCGAATGGTTCGTGAATCAGTTTCATCTAAAATAAATAAACAATACATACAACATCATACATCAAATATCAAATACTGAGCATAACTTACACCCAAATGATTGATGCATTTACTTTCGATTTCTTTCAGATTCGTAATATGTCTTGACCAATATTTATACCAATACTGATCCTTGTTATACATGACATTACAGAAATTTCTTTCGTTTATGCTAAAAATTGTGGGTTCCCAGGAACCCCGCTCGTATTGCCACAGTTTTGCGGAAAACTATTGAATTCAAGAAACGATTAAGAAGTACAACTTCTCAAAGTATTTTTTAATTTACCACAATTCGATCGTCGGGTTGTATGTCCCATGCGCAAGTTACATTGCCCGATATATGAATGATTTCAGAGGTTTCCTCGAAGCCAAGCTGAAGCTCATCTAAATTGACCAATCCATTGACGTTCAAGGCACCGAGAGGCAAGTTTTCGCACTCGGAAAATATGTTAGTATCGCTGAGAAACATTCGATACGTGCCCCCCAAGACGAGGATCAGGCTAAACTGACTAAGCACAATAAGTATCGTCCACATTTTTCATTCAATTCTATACTGAGCGCAAAGGGCATTATGTCGTGCAATTTATATGATGCATCAATAGCTATACAGATGTATATATACATATATATATATAGGGTAAAGTACAAGATACAAATTGAGATTTGGGACAATGTACATGTTCTCAACAAGCTAACTAATAACATATATTGTAAAGCAAACAAAACAGAGATAAGAGATTTACCAGGTAATTATATATATTTAACAGCTTAATTTAATTAAAAGATACTATAGTTAAATTGAAGTATAGCTTTTTTTCCCTATACCCTATAGCCGCTTATACATTATAAAGCTTGAACATTGTGCTCACATTGAACGCTGATTGAATCCATTTGGCTAATGCAGTCGCCGCCTCCCTCCTCCGACAATCCCGACAGAGCTTGTTAACAATTCAAGCTGATCTGATGATGCCACACCCACGCGAAAGTCATGCACACAAGAATCGCGCATTTATCTGCATATCTGAACATTTCGCATTCATTATAATTAAAATTGACGCTTGTTCGCGAACCAGACCAGAAATTAGGTATGCATAGAGCCTCGCCTGCGCAAAATATCCCGCATCCGAGAGTGCCAGTTTTATTGAGCACACACTAGGTACTGACAACAATGTAGTCTGTATGTGTACTTACTATCCCCACTTCGCATGCATTATAATCAACTTTAACGCCAGTCTCCTCCAACAATTGGCCGCAGTTTAGTTTAAACAATAAAGCAAAGTAATTAATACTCGTTGTCGGATCTACAATTCCTCCACTGCCTACTCCTGCTGCTCTCCTATAGAGCAAAGCTCTCTTTGCATTGTGACGATGCAATGTGTTTGTGTGAAAAGTAATTTACAGAGTGTTAACACTGAACAAAAGATCTTCGAAAAAGACAGAGTCTGACATTCACTTGTAAGAGAGCACTTGATACATGCCACAAAGTGAGGCAAGTTAAGCGATCTACTAAGTAATTGGAAACTAAATGGTATCAGATTTCATTAAAGAAATCTCTCTCAGTTTAATAAACTTTTAAGCGTGGGCTGTTAAGCACTCTACCCTATTAAAGTAGTTGCGCGCAACTGTGACTTGTATTGTCGCAGGGAACCGACCGAGTTGTTCTTGTGCCATGTCATGGTCGCAGCCTTGTGCCAATTTCCACTTTAGTTTGATGGCTCACATCCTGCTCACTTCCCTTCACTGGCATCCTGGCACACTTCCTGCCACTCTCTTTGAGTGCGGCTAACAAAGCCGAAGCCAAAACATCAATAGTTGCCACAAATACACAACAAATGCACTGTTCTGTGCCATTCTGTGTTCATTTGTTTGCCTTGAAATTGGCTTTTAGCCATTTTGGGTGCACAAACCGAGAACGAAAAACGAGATGTTGTCATTGGCAGCATATTGCGTCAGTCTGCGCTGCTGTCAGTGTTCAGGTTCAGTGCTACTATAAATAAGCACCTATTAGCTATAAATACTCATAGAGTGTGTGTTTACTAATTGCGCTATGAGGCAATATGTATGCCGAAACGCGCATTTACTTTCAAAAAAATAAATTTAAAAAAAAATAATTATATTTAAAGAAAGAATATAAAAAATTATAATTCGCCCAACGTGGGGCTCGAACCCACGACCCTGAGATTAAGAGTCTCATGCTCTACCGACTGAGCTAGCCGGGCATGTGAAAGACGGGGCGCCAAAGTTCTGTGAGTAAATACATACGAAAATATAGTTGTTACAGAAATAGAAATATACAATGGGGTGTATAAGCAACAAGACACCCAGCAAAGACCACTCAAGATACTTGTCACATTTGTTACGCTCTTGGAGATTTTCCCAGAGTCATTTTCCATAACCGGAATAAGCACTTGTTATTAGCCTTGTGCTGCGAATTTGGCCTAATTTGGCCTAAACTGGTTTCTTTTAAATTAGTTAATTAATAACAAATGAATTGGGTGTTAAAGATATGCAGGTATTTGCATAGAAATTATAAAATTTGGTATTCATTTAAATTTAAGTAAAATTTCTTTAAAAACTTGTATTTTTCAAATGTGAATGCATTTATGTATTGTATATATCGATTTACTCATCATTTCTAGAGGTTAATTTAAAATGCATGTACAGGCACTTTTCATAGGTACAACAGAATGCCATTAGGACTTCCCCAGCACATAGTTTACACGGAAACTATTTAAACCCGCAAGAAAAATTTTTTGAACAACAGTGCATTATGGAAGCTCAGCAAACAAGGAGGAAAACCGCTTGGCAAGCGAATAAAAACCAGAAGCCGAAAGAAAAGAAGGAAGAACCCGACTGGTGGGCCGAATTTTGCAAGGAGTCGGCCGTGCATGGTATGCCGTATCTGGTACGCAAAGATCTGCACTGGAGCGAGCGTCTCTTCTGGGTATCCATGATAGTTGCAGCAACATATTATGCGATGAACAGTTGCTATCTACAATGGGATAGATATCGCAATAATCCTATTGTCTACGAATATGAATATCTTTATGGACTGCGAAATGTCTCGATGCCCGCATTTACCATATGTTATCAATTCCCATCGGTAAATCAAACGGATGATCTGATATACGAGTAAGTAGGAAATAAATTATGTAGTGGATATGGTAATCTTTCGATTTGCACAGCGTTTGGAACTTAAATACCTCATTGGATGTTGAAAAGGGTGACTACTATAAGGGATTTTTGCTCACACTTAATTACTTGCAATTCGATAATTTCGAAACTCTCAAGCCCTACGAACTAGACGATACCCTACAGAATGTGGATTTTGTACAAGTCTTACTTAATTTACAATCATCGCTGCTGCCTCAGCCCGGAGATCCTAGATCTGTTTCGCATGTTCCCAGTCTTACCGAGGTGGGACTATGCAAAACTAATTCCAATCTTTGGCGCTTTGGCTATCCCTATGGCAATGCGTTAGTTGACTACAGTATTGTATATTTGAATAATTTATTTAAGATATAATCTCTTTTTTTAGCGAACATTTTGATTTGGAACCTGCTGGAAATGCCAGTATTTTCGAGACTAATGAGTTTCGTTTTGTTATAGCAGATAAGACTATTCTAATACGCATGGTACATAAATAAATGAGTACAATATTAATATAAAATATATATAATAATAATAACCATTTATAATAATAATAACTTTTCACAGTATATACACGATCAGGAAGATGTAATGCTGCCGCAGGATCGTCGTACACTATTAATGGATATTGGGGACAAACTATTCTACAGAGGCAACATAATAGTCAATCCCTTTATGGCTGATGAAGATGTGCGCAGTGTTCCCATTGCGTATCGTAAGTGCCGCTTTCGTGATGAAAGTTATCTCAAATATTTCAACGTGAGTTAACTCCTACTTTAAAAACCAAAATATAACTCCATTTCATTGCATATCTCATAGGTTTATAATTTCGGTGTTTGCCGTGTGGAATGTCGCATTAGGGTGGCCCAGGAGTTGTGTCATTGCAAACCCTTTTTTTATGTTGCAGCACCCCGAATACCCATTTGCGATATCAAGGGTATGTTATGTCTGGCACGCAAGAAGTGGCTGGATACTCCATGTCCTTGCTCACCCGTGTGTGTGGAGAATGTTTTCATTCGAGCGCAGGCTTTGGCTCAGGGTAGCGTAAGTTTATCGATGTCTAATACTTAATTTACATACTCTCTCTTGCTTTCACTCTTTCACTCCTTCGCAGTCTGAAGAGTACAATGGTGTCAGCTATGAGCGTTCTCTCAGTTTCGACTATGAAATACCAAAAATGGGCATAAAACGACGTGTTGTCTTTAGCGTGGATCAACTGATCATGTCTCTGGGCGGCGCAATTGGTTTATTTCTTGGTGCCAGTTTTATGACCATATACGGTTTGATCTATTTGACCATGTATTTTCTAATTGTTAAATGCAAAATACCACCAGGACGTTGGAGGCGTCGCAAGAGGTATATACGAAGTGCGTAGATATAATCCAAATACTCAAGAACGTATCTAAAGAAACTACTCTCTTTTTTCGGCACAATTCTACGCAATAAGTTGATCAAATTAAAGTTCACAAAACAAGTTTTGTACTAGCTACACTAACAAATTGTCTTAATAAGCTTAATGTGCATATAAGAGCAGAGAAAAAAACGCTAATAAATCAAAGCTTAAAGCAGAAAATACGCGACACACAAAGGAAGCCAGAAAAGTGCCAATGGGCAAAGAAAGCGTCGCTTTAAGCAAATTTCACTTTTGAGGAAAATACAAAAAAAAAACATATACCATATACAGTAAAACCTCTGACAAAGGCAGCATGCCTGTAGCGCAAGATAGTATTCTTCTTGATGATTATTGTTAATCTAAGATACGCTATTTTTATATGTTTTATTTCCCTACCTTTTTTCACTCTACTACTGGATGTCTATATTTTATATTCACTGTACGTTAATGCGCTCACACAGCTGGAATTGCGTTTTTAACGCTGTTTTATGTTACATATTCACCGAGCGTCATCAAATGCGACAATTTGACTAACTGCCTGGAGAGGTTGACTAAATGACGGACTGCCAGAAGGACAGACTGACAGATTCACGAACTTCCATATGCTGCAAGGGGGAAGAGCAGGAATCAGCAGCGCGAGACGCGTTGAAATGTGAACAACCTTTAAAAGTGCAAAATGTGTGAAAAGCAAGAAGAAACCGAAGCTTAGATACACTGCATACATATTTTAGATGTCTATTAACAATTTGTACTTATCTTATTCAGTTTACTAGCTTAGTTTTAGTTTTTCTATCCCATATCCTACGTTCATTTTGCATTATTTAGGCTGGAAATGACTTAGCCATCTCCCTATAAGCCTCAACTGTAGTTTATCAGCTGCGTACTCGCACTGTGACTGCAACTGTGACTGGTAACAAAGCAAAGAGAGAGAAAAAAAACACTCTAATTGAAATTAGCCGCAGTTAATTGCAGCAGCCACCTGGTGGGTGAATTGCCGTTAGTCTGATAAATAAATACATATAGTACACATGCACATACGTATGCTTATTTCGTATGTGTACGTGGAGTCTCTTCCTTTCCAGACAATGATAGCATTCGGCTGCGTCTGGCATAAATTTGTTCTGGTCTGTTGGCATTTAAGACTCCATTTTCTTCTTTATTTTTTTTTGGCAGACGCAAAACGCAGCGAAGCAATTAAAATTTAGACTAATTTTAGTAACTAGGAAATTGTAGTGTGTTTTCCACACGCATTTCACAGTTGTACGGGGACAGGGAGAGGGAGAGGAGGAGCGATAGAGAGCGGGAGACCACAAACACCTTAGCTGACATTTTGCATTGGCATTTTGGCTGAGACTGCGACTGAGACTGGCAACCTTAAAAGACACGACTTCTTTGGCCCCAAATGGGTGCAACTATTTGCTGTAAATGAGCACGGCAACAATAGTTGCTAATGCAACAGCAGCAGCAACAACAGAAACTTTGTTGCAGCAGCAGCTGTGGCTTCACAGACAGAGGCAACGATAGACGCGACTCGAGACTCCACAGATGATGCACATGCCTTCAAGGCATACTTTATGCTCTAATTCGCACTCAGGCCAAGCAACACACTAGCAACATTATACTAGCAACAGCAACAGCTATAACTACAACTACAACTACACCACAAACTTCTGCACAATTGCGTGTAGCTCGAAGCGAGTGCGCACAATTTCAAAAAAAATAAAAAATTTCATAAATCCAAAATGCAACCTAGCACAGAGACAGCTGCTCTGTTGCCAGCCCCCGCCTCCTGCTGTGTTTCTATCACCTGCTGCATGTATCTACATTCATATACCTGCCTGGATGATGCCAAGGTGCTCAGCATGGTATTATAAATAGCAAAACACCGTGCGGCATTTACTTTTATCTTTTGCCACTGGAGTTTTGGCCTTTTGTTTCGTTTGAGCCAAAAAAACAAATTTTCAACACCTGTCAAACCTGAGAAAAGTCGGAAATGAGCGTGAAGCGAGTGTGCAAATGCAAAGCGCAAGGGGGAGGGCAGCGGTAAGGAAACAGAGCTAGCTCTAACAGCTTGGGAAGCTGAGTAAACTGTGAAAAAAGCGAGACCAGAAAACTACAAGTTTTATACACATTTTCGGCGCTGTCAACAAGATTATTTCGCACTGTATAGCCCATTAAGCATAGAAAATGTTTCTACCATGCAGAACATATTTTTTTTCTCACATTTTAAGGTAAAAAACGTATAATATTGCAGATACATATACTACTTGCCACGTCCCTTATCATTATTTTATTATTATTTTTATGTATATTATTTTAGCAGCTACAGGTCTTTCTCACAGTGTAGCTCTGTCAGTCGCAGCAGCAGCATACGCCGAACTTAACTAGAAAATGTTGCCCCATTGCGCTCGTTACAAAAACCAAAATAGAACTCCTCCCTCCATTGACACAGGGTATTAACTTGTGTGTGCAGACGCACATAAATAACACGTGATCTCTATCTGAGACACTGCAGGACTTTAGGTATTATGTGTTTTTTATCGGTATAAGCTTGAGAGAGCGGGAGAGCTTAGCCCAGAATGAGGCATCGATTTGTGGCGCCACATTCATGACTTAAAATCATAAAGCACCCAAAGTTTTAATTGCCAAATGGTTTGGCAAATTCGAAAGGTCACAGCGTGTTCCCAGAGTTTGCTGATAGCGTTAATTGAAATTGCTCTGACTACGCACATCGTAATAGATACATTTATGTATGAAAGTAGTCGACATAAATGGCGTCATGATTGCTATAAATTATTAATTGACTGCCACATCTAAAGAGAGATGGAGAGAGGTCTGAAGCAGCTGCACTAGTTGAATACCCTGGCCGGTACCAAAATTAATCCAATACATACTCCAAACAATACCAACCATTTGCAGTCAATACAGCATACCCCTTAACGCTTCAAATGGCTGGGTATTAAAATCAATTAATGATAAAAGCGAACGTTTTTATTGCCTTTGCGCGTAGATTAATTGGAATCATTTTTTTTTTTTTTGTTTTTTCTATTTTCATTGCATTCTTTTTTGCGAAATCAATTAGGATTATTTTGCCAGCTGAAACAAGCAAACGAGGCAAGCACAAGTTACGTATACACAATATACAGTATACGTGTGTATATATCTCCCTTTTTATCTCACACTTCGCTCGATGTTTGTTTATCTTAACGTGCTGCTCTCAAGTTTGGCCTTGGCATAACTGGGTTCAACTGGAAATCCGAGAGCGAGTCCGAAAGTTCTTGACACACACCCAGCGTGCCCTATAATATTTCAACACCAAAATAAAAGAGCTGAGGTTTTTCCTCTTTTTTTAATTTCTGGATTTTCTGTTATTCGATAGGTCTGAAGAAGTTTACACAGCTGGGTTAATCGCAACAATTGAAACCGTTTTCTAAGCTAGCGGCACGTGTCCGGTTCATTTCAGAATAAAACTTTCGATTTCTCGTTTTCTTCCATGGAAAAACAAAAACAGAATACAAAAGCCGATTCGGAAAAAAAGCAAACACGGTTCGTGAGGAAACTCACGCTGTCACTTTTTCCAGCTGTTTTTCTAAGTAATTTTCACAACTTCCGACTGTCGACACTCGACACAATAAGTAAGATCTTGAAAAATATAATATAATAACTTACCTTCATATCATTGATGATCTGCTGAAAGAGACTGCCCAGCGCAGAGCTGTCGCGTTCAAGACTCAGATCCATATTCGTTGAATATATCGCTGTGATCTGTGGGATCTCTGAATCTCAACTCACAATCGAGTATCGATTGTTAGAGTAATCGTTTAATCGTAATCTTCGTTTCCTTCGTTTGCACTTTCACGTTGTTCTGTTAAATCAAGAAAATTTATTTGTTTTCGCGTTTCATCGACATTTTATTCGCGTATGTAGAGAACGCAGAGTGAGAGAGAGAGAGCGATTCAGGAAAACAGCATCTGTAATATATAAAAGAAAAGATTGGTTAGTCTATAGAGTAAACAAAAATAGGGGAAAGATGTTTGATTCATGTGCCTTGACTTGTATTAAGAATATTCTCCCCTCTAATAAAATCTCCCTTGATGATTCATTCACGCTTCCGACTTGTACAAGAGATTATCGGGCATGTTACTCACACACACACAACTATCTATATATAACACATACATAGACCCAGCACATGTGATTGTGCATTCAAGTTTCCCGGCTATGCATAACATAAATTTTCGAAATTTGTCTGCGTCGATGTAATAATGTGCTCGTAAATAATATAATGGAAACTAGCGCGTATTTCAAAACAAAAATTATGCTTAATTATGCTTATTAATAAGCTTTTGCTTTGCAACGGAGAAGGAGAGAGTCGGGGCGTAGGCATGTGGCTTTTTTTTTTGGGCAGAGTTCATTCATATATGGCATGAGAATAGCTTTTTTAACACATCTGTTTTCATGTATTTATAGATCCAGATTGAGAGAAGAGAAGGGGTGGGTGAGAAGGCGAAAGAAAGAAGTGCAGTGAGTGGAAAACAAAAGCAAAAGCAATGTGACCCAAATAATAATGATATCAGAGTATTGTGATTTGTTGTTTTTTGTCGGGTGCGTGTTCGACAAGTGCGCACAGTGTAATTGCCTTAATGCAATTGTTAATTGTTAATTGATATGTCAGTGAGGGTGTGTGTGTGTGTGTGTTGCACTGCCAAATACAAGCAGACAGGAAGTCACTTTCGGTTCAAAAGTTGTAAGTCGTGAGTTATGACTTATGCGCATATTAAGCATACGCCCATTATGCAGCTATGGCATATCTATAGGAACTGAAATAGTTTTGACCCATTTACGTATTATCCATATGCAGTTAGAGTTTTAACGAGCGCTACGTGCACATATCTGTGCTTTTTGAGCACAGCACAGTGGGTCAAAGTAGCAGCAGCAGCTGAAAAACTTCAAATAAAACTAGTTTTAGCTAGAATTATTTGTAAATTACTATTTATTGATTATAATAATTTAATTAATTAATTATATATTTGTAGTGCATTTTACTTGCTGCCGAACCACTGTGCAGCCGCAGCAAATCGAAGCACAGCCACTTCAAGTTAAATACAACTTTACAAGGGCTCAAAGCAGCACTCTAGACTATTGAAAATCCAGTAAACTGACAAGGCCAGAGATGCAGAAGTTGGCCTCGTTGTTGTTGTTGTTAATGGTCACTCTTGAGGCGGCTGGCATGCTGTGCAGCTTGTTGAAGTGTCGCCCGCTGATTATGACACTGACAGCAAACTGTCAGCGTATGCGGAGCGCGGCAATTACAAACAAGCTGCATAGTTAGATGCACAAGATACTTGGCTCGACTGCTCAAAGATACAGATACAGATGAAGAGATACACAGATACGCAGCACTCGCGCAGCGGGCGCAGCACAAAAGATGCAACACAGACACAAGTGCGAAGACAGCAGAAGGCAGTAGAGGAGGGGGAGGAAGAAGAGAGAAGGAGTATAGTGCGCAGAACACAATGCACAATGCACAAATGATAAATACGCGCAACAAAAGCGCGACAGGAACAACAACAACACGCTGATTGCCAGTCTGCGCGTATCTATATCTGCTATGTGTGCGTGTGTTTTGTATGTTAGGAAAAGCGCAGAGAAAAGCAACAAGAACAAGTTGAAGAAACGAGCGAAAGAGCTGTGACTCTCCCTCTCTCTCTCTCTTTCTGTGGGCAGTGTAAATGACCTCTCAAGATAAAGTTATTGCCACCAGGCAGCCGCAAAGGCGGCGTTCTTCTTCTTCTTCTTCTGTTCTAGTCGCGCTACTTGTTGTTGTGGTTGTTATGGCAGCCAGTAGACTTGCAATTTCCGTTGGTTGCGGAAATAAGTATGTTTTTTTCGTATATTACATAATGATAGACCCATTGAGCAATCAGATTAGCAAAACACATTGCGAAAAATTGAAGATTATAAAAAAAATACTAAAATCAATATTTACGAAATAAAATACTAAATATAATAAATAATCTAAAATATTGATAAAATACTCATACACATTTACAGAATACGTCAGATTATATCATATAAAGAAACTTCTATAACAACAATAAGGTATGAAAGATACACAATATATACTAAATTATTTTAAAATACTTCACAAAGTTTATAGAATTCACTTAATTTATATGGTTTTAAATATAAAAATCACGAGAAACATATTTAAGCTCCATTTTCACTAAATAACAAAAATAAACCATATAAAATTATATTTGTCTCCCTTCAAATGAACTGCCCCATCGTGCCCCCATCAAAGTTGACTGCGCTACATAACATACTATAGAGCAATTGCAAAACATTCTTAAGTAAATAATGTAACAAGCATTTCACATTGTAAACTGATTTTGCACAATAAACAAAGCAATTATCACACTGTAAACTTTCTTTAGCGTTCGCTGTTTGAACGAGTTCATGCTATATACACAAACAAAGTACTCTACATCTTTGCTTATCTCGACTTCCAGCGGAAGTTAGTGTGTAGAAAGAAATAACGAAAGCAGAGAAAGAGAGAGAGAAAAAACAGCTTAACCACAAATTATAAGAAATGCGTCAGAGCAAAAAAAGCAAAGGCAAAGGCAGAGGCGGGGGTAAAAGCGAATGCAAATAACATGAAAAATGATTGCGGTTTTTGGGAAATCGAATTGTATAGGCCAGACAGAAAGATACAGAGATAGAGGGAGAGAGAGGTAGGGTAGGGTCTTTGGCAGGGTTGCCCAAAGGGCAGATGTACAGTAGCAGCATCAGCAACAACAAAATAATTGCAAGACCGGTCTCTCTGTAGTCTGTAGTAGACTCATCCGGCACGGCATGAGGTCACGCGGAAAAACGTGATGTGATCTACTGTGAGCCAGGCCCAGATTCTGATTTCATTCCTCACGGTAGACCCCTTGCACAACCCCCCTCACGATGCAACAAAATAAAACATTAGCAAATCGTGCAACAATTCAACAGGAAAACGACAATTTCGCAAGCTGTTTGGCAAAGCATTTAAAGTAAAACTGAACGTGAAAACAATAAGAAAAATGACAGAACACAAAGAGGGGAAGGGTAGAAGGAAAGAAGCAGCAGCTGGCAACAGGCAAGGATTGTTGTTGTTGCTGTATTTGAATATCAACTTTACGCATAATTTTGCGCTCTATTTACGATTTGTGAACTGCCTGTGGTTTCTTTTTCTACTTTGGCGGCGCCTTGAGATTTGCATGTGCAACGGAAACTCTAGATACGACAGCGGGATGTGTGTACACGTTTATGTGTTTAGTCTGCTGCATGTTGCATGTGGCATGCGGCATGTAGCATGTGGCATATACATACGCTTTGGTTTCTATTACAGGAAGTGACTTGACAGAGTTCGTCTCTCCCCCTTTCACACATTATCAAGGGTTCTTGCCGCGCGCCGTCCCCTGCTCGAGAGAGTCCCTAATTGCGCTCAAAGATGTAAACGCACGCAGAGGGTACTGCAAGAAAGTCTGTGTGTGTGTAATTATGCGTAAATGCGCCTCAAAAGGGAAAAAATGTTAGAGACCTTCTGCGTGCTGGGGCAGCACTTTCAGAGACTTATGACAGAAGAGAATTGTCAGCTTTATGGAAATCGAGAGAGCTGAAGCTCTCTCTCTCTATCTCTCTTTTAGGATAAATATCCATCTATGTTGATTCTAATAAATATTTATGCAAGCTGCGCACATGTCGTAGCAACTCTTAATTCGATTTGATAAACATAAACTCTTTCAACCCTAAAACACTCTCTTAAACCACATTAGCAACTTCCTGTAAAATACACGCTTATTTAAATTAAAATTGTATCAATATATTGACATTTTGATAATTTTTTAATTATTGATATTTTAAGTAAGGGTCCCCTTATCATTAAAAAAAAATGTTTTTTTCAAAATTTTAAATTGCGAGATTTTTATTTAAAACGATTGCCAAAATCAAAATAAACACTATACAATTGTTTAAAGTTATTTCAGACAATATTTAATTTTTGTCGAAAAAATCATGGGAAAATCATGTATAAATTAGACATGTAAGACCCTCTAACCTCAATCTCAAAACTCTATATTTAAGAGCTGTCTAATCAATTTACATAGTTAGAACATTCTTACCCTTAACTAATCGAAAATGTTCTTTAAGCTGCACAGTGGGACTGTTATTAACATTGATAGCTGCACTTTAACACAGCAACTAAAGTTAACAGAGCTAACAGCGTCGGGTCTAATTGAAACCTCTTGCATACTATATATAACCCTGCTACACTCTTCTCCCCTTTGGAGAACTGGAAAAACTGGCATTCTGCTAGAGTTCTCTGGCTGACATTCTAATCTAATGTTATGCTCTGTGCTCATCGCATCGCATCAGAAAATACATTAAATATCCAAGAATATTATGATTAGAGCGTCTAAAGACTCTAGAAGAAGAAGAGCATAAAAAAACCCTACAAGATTCAGTTAAACAAACATGTTTACAGCCTGTTTCGACATTACTTCTCGCACAGATTTATGGGATTTGTAGACAACACACTAAAGTAATAAGGTGGGTGGGAAGAAGGGGGAATAGGGGAAGACTCTGCGGCTGCAGCCACAAGGTAAACGATATGCGGATGGCAAATTGAACAGCGCGCATCATGACTTTACACTTTCACCATACACACGGCAGACACACAAACATATACACACAGCAGACACACACAGAGAAAACACAACAGAGCACAGCATAGAGCACTCAACAGCTGTGGTCAACAATGAGACAGTGTTCCCTTCCTTTCCCTTCCCACCCCCCTCCTTTCAATGCTGTGTGTCAGGGGCAGACCAGACCGGGCCGGGCCGGGGCGTAGGTTGTCAACGTGCTTGGGAAAGCGCGCAGCCAGACAACGTATGTGTTTTCTTTTTTCTATTTTTCGAAAAATGCATTCAAAAGCGAAAAGAACAAAAACGATAATGATGTCGTTGTCGCGCGACATCAAGATGATAATCTAAAGAAATCAACGAGCGACTGAATCTGAATCGCAATCCCTAACTATCTCGCTCTCTCTGTCTCTCCTCCTCTTTCTCTCTGTATTTCTGAGTGGCAGTGCATCGTTGAGTGAGTCGTGTTGCGGCATCTGTGTTTGCTCTACGTCATTAACCCAAATTTCTATAAATAACATTTAGCAATTGGTTAAGCGAAATGGCACACACGCACACACCAACTCTTATTGATATGTGCCGTAGTGTTGAAAAATAATAAATTTTTTAGCAGCTCATTAAAAGCTTATATGGCCGCATACTTTGCGCATGGCCTGCTGTTATCTCTCTGTTTCTCTCTCCTCATCTCGGTCACAGCCAAACATAACTGCCTGCTGACCAACATGTCAATTGATAAGCCAGTTGCCTTATCTAATCAACTGCCGACGACGAGTACAACACAAGTTTGACTGCTTGCAAAAATGTTGTAATCGATTATCGATTATATTATGTTATCAAACATGAAACAAACGAGAAAGAAGCAACAGCGCAGCAGGCACAAAGGTGGAACAATTTTGCAATAGCAACAACGCCCACAATATTGTGAGCACCGCCCCACCCAACACCAGCCCCTCTGCCTTCTACTTTGTGTGTGCATGTTCTTTTTCTGCTTCTTTTTGGGGGCTGGAAATAAACTTTCGGCACATTAACGCTTAAACAGTTTAATCGGGCATAAAATTATATGATTGCACACACAGACAGTGAGAAACATAAGCAAAACACAAGTGGGAAAAAGTGTATGTATATCGTGTATATTTATAGGCAATGCATAATATTAATTAAGCTCTTGTGCGCTAAGATAATTACATACCATAAACACAGGCAAAGAAAAGTTCTAAAAACTTAGTCTTACGTACTTGATATTTCAATGGAAAAAATATGTATAAATATCGACTTTATTAACATATTTGTTTTATTCAACAGAGTAACGATCAATAGCTGATCAAGTCTTTATTTCAGTGAACAATTAAAGTGCCTTGGCAATGAATTATTCATGG
This sequence comes from Zaprionus inermis, assembly GCA_018151445.1. Lineage (NCBI taxonomy): Eukaryota > Metazoa > Arthropoda > Insecta > Diptera > Drosophilidae > Zaprionus > Zaprionus inermis. Next base: position 6,066,143 of record JAECXD010000057.1, on the reverse strand, counting down.
CAAGTGGCAAACTCAACTGGGCTTACGCGAGTAGCACAAATCAATCGATAAAGCCAGATGTATTATAGACTACTCGCTCAATATGTAGGTCAAAAAAGAGTCAGCTCTGTTAACAAGTTTCGGCACTTTTGATAGGGTACTACGAGAACGACGTCGATGCTAAGAAGTGCATTAGCGCAACGATGCGCATTTTTTATTAGATACTTCTTTGAAACGTTCCCGGTGAGTGCTAATTGAAAGCAGTCGAGTTGTACGTTTACGCTGGACTATTAGCTCAACTAAAATCTTTACAATCATTTCTAAAAGAGAACTGTGATCATTAACCTTTTTTAAATTATCAACATAATCAGTTTTATACTTAGGCAGGTATATCCAGAATCAATTCTTAAAGGAACAATCAGTTATTTTTGGTATTTTTTCCAGTTTTGTTTTTTGCACACCCCACGGGGCGTTGTACATATATTGTATGTATATTCTCGTATATTCAGACAGCACACACACACCTACCTACACACACTGACTCATTAATGATAAACAAATGTACCGTTAGCCGGCACATGTTGTTATTTTCCTTTTTGCATTTTTTTTTTTCATGTTTGTTATTTTCTTCAGTTTGCCCGTTTTTGCCGGCTCGCTCGGGCGCTTTTCTAAGCCGCATTCTCTCTATCTCTCTCTGCTGCCAGAGATTTCTTTTCTTATGTACACACTACACAAACATACATACACTGATAGGGCATTCAAATGTGTGTGTGTGTGTGTGTGTGTGTGTGTGTGTTTGCTTTGTTTACATAGCATTGGCAACTTTGTAGTCTCTACATGTCAATTTTCAGTACGCTGTTTGCACAGAGTCTACTACTACGCGGCCTTTGGCTTCTTAGCTCTGCTAGAACTGCTCGAGCAATGCAGATTATAGACAAGAAGACGAGCAGGAAGAAGAAGAAGCGGTTGAGAACCCGCATATACATCTATAAAGACTTGTGCACGAGCTTAACTAATTTGCTGGCATCAGAAATAATTAATGCTCTCTGGGGTTAATTGGTCGCGCCACACTTTGATTACTTTCGTTACTTAGTCGAGTCAAAACAAAAGGAAAGAAGACAAGAAAAAAAAAAACAGATTGAAATGGTTTAAGAGATTAACATTATGTATTGTCATAGCTTGAGTTAAGTTGGGAGAGTAAAACTAAATGAAATTTCTGCAAAGCAATCTAAATTTCCGCTGATTTCCACACAAGCTATAAAACTTCATACCAAATATACCCGATTTACCCGATTAAAAAACTTCCATTAGGGTGGGTCGACAACTTTTGACATTTTGCCGGGGCATGCGACACAGAATGAGAAACTTTTTAATGAGCTTTTTCTTCCCCTCTCTTCGAACGAAGCACGCGATAGTTAAATAAAACACGATGCTCATTAGGCCCACAAAAAGAAGGAGATTAGCCTAAAGCTCGAACCGAATGCAAAAGGCAAATAACGCGTGTGGGCAGGAACTCCATATACATATATTATTGATGTTGTATATAGCACATGCCTCTCCTTTAATATACATGATTATGTATAGTATTTATGTGTGTGTGTATTCATGAGTTCATTCATATATTCAACGATGCCTACACACACAGGCCAAATGAAAATGAAATCGAAATCGAAAATGTTTTCCGTGTGGGTGCCAGACAACAACAACAACAACAACAGCAGCAGCAAGAAAAACAACTAAAATGAATGGAACAAGATGCAAAACAAATGCATTCATTCATGCAGTTACTTTAGGCTTCGAAAGAGGCCAGTTTATAACTTTCAAGAGTCACTCGAGGCACTCGAAATGTTCCCTCAGCTTAGCCCCCTCAGCTGTTGGCCAACAACAACAGCAACAAAGATGCGTTGGCGTATGCAAACGGCAAACAGGCTAGGCCAGACCAGATCGGCCATTATATTCGTTTGAGTGTATTTATTTACATGCGAGTGCGAGTGCATAGACAAGATTGTCTTCTATTGCACAAAGTATAATTAAAATTACACGGCTCAAAGCAAAAAACAACAACAACATAGCATACAACAACAACACACAAGTGTTTACACACTGAATTTTACATTTGTTGTTGTTTTGTTTTCGCTGCTAGTGTTGCAAAAGAGAATATTTAAAAACTCAACCTACTTTATAATTCTTATCCAATTTCCGCTACTGCTGAACAATATTTACGAACACTGTGAGCAGCTTATTAAGATATTCGCAAGAAGCGCAGCAAACTTTAAGTCGATCCGTCAAACTAGCTCAAACTCCTTTAAAAAAAAAACATTTCTTTTACAGTTTCTATAAGAACAACAAAAATCCAGCTGGCAGCTGTTCTTATTGCTCACACACACACGCACTCATACACCGTTGCACAGGTGCAGCGACAGCTGAACGGTTTTTGGGATTAAGTTACGCATTCGAGCTAGAGTAGATGCGACCCGAACAAGTAGAATCTGATAATTACGAAGAAAACGTGCAAGCTGCAGATACACAAAGAGTATCTAGTTCTTATAAATGTACATCGAATTATATCTATGTAATTTAGCTTAAATCTCAAACAAATTCCAAGCATATCATGTGAAGTACTAAAAGAATATGAAACTTGGGAAAAATTATCATAGAAAACAATAATATGCTATATAATCTTGTGTTTTTTTGCTTTCCTAGAAGTGTGTAAAATCTGAAATAACAATCTAGCATTATAAATAATGCAAAGGCATTTAATATTCCAAGCGAATTCACATTCATATCGGTAGTGTCTAGGCTTTGTACTCTCATCCTTATCAGTTATCAGCTCAGTACGGAGCAAAGTCGTTTGAAAGGTATGTATGTTTGTAACACCCACCCAAAGAAAGAGAAAGACAGAGAGAAAGATCGTCATGAAATTTCAAATAAACGTGTGCGATAAGAACGAAATATGAAATGAAATTCTAATTAAACAACATTCACAGTTACAAATGACGCGACGTGCTTTGCCGGTTCCTGCTCTGATTACGCCGCCACATGCAGAAAAACGTAACATAACCAGTCCCAGTAGAGCACCCAAAATAAAAAAGAAAATAAAAACCTAAACAACCCCCTTTAATACAGATTTCTTCTACCCCAAAAAAGGTAAATGTAGAAATAGAGAACCGGCGGCAAAAGTTGAGTTTGTAGTATATGGATATGGAATTTAATATTAGCAAGTCAATGAACCTTTTCTATGTTAGATGCTGCACGCGGACCGCGATAACGCCCACGCATTATGATTATTGTTTATTGTTGTTGTTGTTGAGTTTCCTCTTTTAGGTTAATGCGTAGCCCGCCCACACATAATGCAAGGAAAAAAACATTCGAGTTTAAAATGTGCACAATATTAGAAAAAGAAAGCAACAATAAGCAAAACAAAACAATGGAGTGACTAGAGATGACAGTGTGAGCAAGTTGATTAACACGCAAAGAAGATGCTTAACTAGAAGAAATTTTCGTTTCGCAGCTATCGTGTTATCACTCGTGACACGCACCCACACCTAGCTGCGAGTCCCTGCACTTGCGCAAATAGCACAACTTCAAAAAGGGAGCAATTTCTGTTGTTGTTGTTGTTGTTGCTGTTGCGCTTGTTGTTGTTGTGGCTGCTGTTGCTGCTGCTGTTGTTGTTATTGCTGGCTGGCAATGAAAGGAGTTTTTCATGGCTTACACTCTGACTGGAATTGGCACTGGAAGGCCTTGGAATGCTTTCGTCTCTGTCGCGTTTGTCTGCGCTCGAGTGTATGTGTGAAAAGTGGAAGCTGTGTGTGTGTGTTTTTGTTGTCTGTTCCCAGGTCAACACTCAACCTAATTAATTACCTTTTTCCAAATCATTTTAATAATTAGCCCTCTCGAAAACGTGCCAAATCAGAGATAGAGAGAGACAGAGGAAGAAGACGAAAACAGAGAAAGGCAGGGGAAGGACACGCTGTTTGAAGGATACTCACATCAAAGGCATTGAAACATTCGTGAATCTTTTCTTTGCCAAACTGCATTCACATAGGCCATTAACAACAGCATACACATACACATTCACATCCAGATACGAGTGCACTCGTTTGTTTGATGGCTGCTGCCTTCTGCAAACAATTAAAGCAGTGTTTCCTCCCCTTCCCGGTCCACCATTAACGCCGGTGTATGGGTGCGTTTCTGTTTGTGTGCGTCACGGTCGCCCGGTGTTGTTACTCCTCTTGTTGTTGCTGCTGTTGGGCTGCAGCGCATTCCAGGCGGCAAAAGCGCACAAAAGAGAGGAGAGCTCTTCTCTTCTCGTCTCGACTCTGTACCCCTGTCCTGGATGTTAGGCTTTGCCTTGGGCCTCGGGCTTTGTTCAAACAAACTACCCTGACTGCGTTTGTCGATTGTCGTCGTTGTGATCCTGGCACGGTTGTTGTTGCTGTCCTCCTTCTTGTTGTTGTTGTTACTATTCTTGTTGTAGACACCACACATATAATCACAGGAAAAACAAACGCAACCAGACAGACAGATGTGTGCGTGTTGCGAGTTGCATAAAATTATTCACTTAAAATTTAAATATGTACACACTTTTGGGCTTGCATTTAAGCTTGCTTTTAACACACTCTCCTATTTCTCTCACTCCTTTTCCACACTTCTTCTGCCAACCGAAACAACAGTTAAAAAAGTGCCGCCGACGCCATTTAACAGTTATTTTGTGCTTTCGTTTCGTTTTCAATTGCAGCTCCTGTCAGATGGGCATTTTCGTTACTTAATTCAATTCGAGACGCATATACTAGAGCAGACACTTCGTGTAGACGGTACAAAAAAACAAGAAGCGTACTGGAAGAAATGCATTTACCGCAAAACAAACGCGCCTTGCTCACACGAATATACAAACATAGACACACGCACACACACTCGCGAGATTCGAATCCAATTCGTCGTTTTTAGTTAGACGCTGATTTACACTGGCGCGCGACCATTATTTTTTTAATAACTAAATAGCATATAATTATTAAATAATATTACACTTAAAATCCCGCGCACCGATTGTCGCACGTCCGACTCGCTCGGCTTTGTTTTTGCTTCTGCTGCCGATTACACTTGCAGTGTTGGTCAATGTAATTTTTACTACAGCGATATGATATCGTAACGATATATCGATAGTAGCCTGCTCCATTTTGCGTTCGTAGACAATATTTATCGATAGAGTAAACCTGTACTGCTTTTTTAAATTATGAAATGACTTTTTTTTTTGCAACAATTAAGGTATTTATTTGTTCATCTCTTTTGTTTCCAGTGACGCTTACAACTATAATTTAAGGTATCTGTCAGCAATATCACACAAGCCTAATCCTCACAAAACAACTGCAAATTATAAAAAATAAACAAAGCGTAATAAAATATGATACTAAAAAGAAGTAAAAACATATATAAAGCAAATTTGGTTTCCTGCTAGAGCTTTAACTGTCCGCATATTCAACGCAGAGCTGAATATCCTTTTCTGGCATCAACAACAATTTGCTATTGTCATACTGTAAGGGTATCTGTGTGTCGGCGCATGGCGCGTACGTGTGTCGTTGCAGAAGTGCGACTAGGCCGATCAGCAGCTGTTGCTCCGCCAGCTGCTTGGCAATGCATCCGCGAAGTCCTTCACCAAACGGTAGAAAAGACATGGCCCGACGACAAGCGTCTGGATCAAAACGATCAGGATCAAACCGCAATGGATCCGGATAGATGTTGGGATCTCGATGGATTGCCGCAATAGGTATAATCAAATTGTTTCCACGTGCAATCACAAACACCGATTTCTCTAGCTCATATTCCTTGGTGGCGCGACGGAGAAGAAAGGGATACGGCGTGTGCAGGCGAAGCGTTTCTGGAAAGGAAACCAAATTAGTGCAACTCGATGTGGTATCCTATCTTCCACTTACCATATAATACTTGCTTCGTGTAGATGAGCCCCTTCAGGGACTCTGCGGTCAGCTGTCCATCGTGCTGGCGCAACGTCTGCTGGATCTCCTTCCTTACACGCTGCTGACATTCTGGTTTCAGTGCCAGCTCATACAGTGCAAATCCCAGCGTGGCATTCAGAGGCTCCAGCCCAGCGAGTATGAAGCCAAAAGCTTGAGCAGCGATCTGTGGATCGCTCATCGCAGGATTAGCCTGAGAGTACAACTGCAGATAGTTCTGCAGCGGCTGACGATCCCTGAGCCGTTGCTGCTTAAGCTGTGTCTGCGCTAAGTCGTAAAAGTAATCTGTGGCCAGCTGGGCGTAGCTCTTATAATGCAAGAGCCGTGCGATGAGAGGAAATTCTATAGCCAAATATGAACGCCACAGCGTCCAATTACTCCAGTAGCTGCGCGTCATCTCGCGAAACTGCGACTGATCTCCTAGCACACCATAGGCCAACGAGGCAATTACTTCTACATTGTAACTATCCACTAGTTGACTCACATTCATATTCTGTATCTTTTTTTCCCCGATCCTACGTTGAAATATGCTGGACACTTGCAACAATCTGGGCAGCAGCTTGAGCACATTGCTGTGAGTAAAAACGGAGCAGCTGCTCGCATGCAGCGTGCGCCACTTGTGTCCGTCCAGCTGCAGCAAATTTCCAGTGAGCGGTTCACCATCCACATTATGATAGAGTCCTCGACTGGTAAAATATCCAGCATTGCTAACCAGCACATTGTTTACCAGATCCAGATCGAGCACCAGCACGAAAGGCTTGAGCAGCGCATAGCAACCCACGAAGGGAGCGCGATCCTTGAAATTCTCATAGATTGACTGCAACTCCTGCTGCACATGCCGCTTGCCACGCACCACGGCTTTGATGTTTCCCCACAGAAATTTCGGCTTCTCGTGTAAAATACCACGCCGCTTCCAATAGCCCAGACTTAGTTTCACCAGAGCAAAGAAGAGCGTAAGTGCGCTAAACACGGTGAACACACTGCGCTGCAGTAGATCCATGTTGTAAGCCGGAGAAAATCTATGCCTATTAACTGTTCCGCTTATTGTCTTTTATGCTTTGGCAGTCGTTCGGTGTGTGTGTGTATTTTGGGTGAGTCCAACTTGTCGTTAGGTCGATTGGTAACCGGTTAGTACCTTGGCTGGCTTATCAGCGCCATCGCCGTATTTGGAATAACTATTAATATGTATGCTTATCAATAGACTGAACTCCGAGCCATAGCGAACTAGAAAATAAATAAAAAATGAGAAAATGAATGAATCAAAACTCAATTCAGTGTTGACATTTTAGCGGTTTCTTCAGCCATTTTAGCCGTAACCTACTTTATGAGTGTATAATGATCGTATAAAAAAAAAATATAAACACGCATATTTATATCCATATTCTACTTCTGCAGTATAAAGCATAGATTATATGCGCTATCTTGGAACTCGGAAATTTGCATCCAACGCACATAACCCTTATCAATTAATTCCTGCTTGCTGCTAGGTATACCCGAGTAGTGGGGATCCTGAAAGATAAAGAAAAAATTCTCATAAGCATGCGCTCAGAAGTGGACTTTAATCAATTTCAATTAGCTCACCACAATGAGTAAAGAAACGCCTTGCTTGCCGCCGGCCTGACCCCGCCTCACATGAATGCCCGCAATGGCCTTTGATGCCATGTCGCTTAACCCGCCCATTGCTATGAAACCGGCATATTCCTCAAAATAACTACGTATTTGGCTTACCACCTCTTCGGAGTACAGGTGTTGTGCGTGGAGTATCTTGCAAGGCAAGTCTTCAAAGAGTAAATCCATCACATAGAATTCTTCGAGTGTGCCAATCCAATCACGTGAGCCTATGAATTTTGGCGATTTATCACCAATCTGAACTAACATGCGTTGTATTTCGGCTATTGAGGGAACATGTTGGCTCATCCGTTCGGCTTGGTTGCCCGTGGCACGGCGCTCATTAATAATCCATGATATTGCCGTCTGCAGCGTCCGATATCCACAGCCCCAACCCGCGTCCGAGTGCCCATCGCAGCCATAGTGGAAATATTTGAAGTGACCGCGCGTATAAAGCGTCTCACCCTCTTGACTATCACCTGGTGGTGGTAGTGCCAGGTGCACATTCTCATAGAGCTCATATTTATAATTTTTAGGCACAATCGAAACGAGTTTTTGTTTGTTTTGATTGGACTCAAGTTCACAGGTTGTCGTCATTTCTGTTGTTGTTTACACACTCTCGCACTCTACCCTAACGTCAATGTTTTCTATTTTTACATACAACAATATCTATATTTACGTATTTACCTTTCTCGCTACGTTGCAACAATTAAATTTAGAAATTTAGAAATCATCTGCATGCATATGATTACAACCCCGATAACGATACTGTATCGATACCAAGCAGTTTGCTACGTGAAAATTCCAATCGGATGTACGTTTCGATAGCATTGAATGCATTTGTTTAAAATATATCGAAATCGCTTTCATTATTTTGGCGGCATTTTTAAGTTGTTTGAAATGAAGAAATCATAAATGTTCGCTTTTATACACAATATATTAAAATTGTAAGCTTTACTAAAAAAAACTTAAACACTAATCATTTATTTAGATATACAAATATGGGTCTATCTATAGAGATGTAAAAATTATCGCCACACAGTATATGTATGGTTTTTCGAACATAAATAAACGACGTCGAACCCGGCATAAAGAACGCTTTGCGTTCGTTCGCTTAGAATAGGTCCATTTTACCGCAATTTATATCCAATATATCATCATCATAGCTAACCAACTGCTTGAGACCCATAGTAGCAGCCGCTTTCGAAGTTGAGGGTAGATGATCGGTGCTATCAACGAGATTTATATTGATTTCGTGTGTCTTATACTCTGGACTGCTTTGTTCTTGGCCAACAGGTGAAGGTGGCGGATTGGATACTGTATGTAACAGGAAACAATAGTTTGAGTTTGAAATGAATATAAGCAATTAAATTTGATATTAGCACTTACAACTGCCGGGTTGGTCTGGGCTAATGGCCTCGGCCCCCTGCAAATAGTGTTCCTTGCGTGTAAGAAGTGAAGGCAATTCGGTACTTTTTTCGCTCAGACATTTTTTTAGTTCTTCAACCTTGCGATCGCGTATTAAGTTTTCTATTTGTTTACGAGATTTGATCTCGTTTTGGCGATCCTCCGAGAAAATTGACTTTTGTTGCGCTGGCGTTATTTTATCATGATGCTTCAAAAGAAATAGAAATACACCACCTGGTGTACGTCGACGTCTTCCGGTCTGAAAATGTATACAATTATAACCCATCATTAAAATAAATAGAAATTACTAACCTTGATCATCATCCCGCCATCTGCCTCGATACGCTGCGTCTCCTTGTATAGTTCTAATGGCACATCAATTCCAAGCACCTTGACAACACGTACTACAACCAAATAGAATTTATATATAATTTTAAAGATCAATGAAACATTTCCAAACTTACCCAAAAGCTCGTCCTTCTCCTCATACAGTTTGTTGGCCATTTCCCTGGCGATATCGGACGGATCGCGTCCACTTATGTCCTTCAAATCGAGTATATGTCGAGGTTCGCTTGAGTAATCCGACGAACCGCTGGTGGATGAGTTATTACGTCTAGAACGAGACGAGCGTTGTCCCAGTCGTCCCTTTATGGAATTTTTCTCACGCTCCATGGTTGTGCTGCGCGCCGACTGACGTCCTCTTTTATTGGCCGGATGAGCTGTCTCCTCGTCCGATGAATTTGACAGACGTCGCTTCAATGTATTTTCACCGTTCATTCGATATTTAAGTGAAAAGTCATAGTTTTCTACGTTGCGATCGCTACTGCTGCGTGTTACATCGCAGCCACGCATATTTTCGCTAAGTGCCTCCTCCTGCAGCGCTGCCGTCCAGACATTGTATTTCTTGAAACGAGCTCGATTTGAGTCTGCTGCATCCGACGAAGTCGGCGGAACACGCACCATTACAGTGCGTCTTATGCGCTTTTTGCGCTTTTTTTGTAGGCTGCCGGTCGCGGCGGCATCAGTGCGCAACTTCTTGATGCAACCCTCTTCGGAGGATTCACCTGACGAAGATTCTGTATTGGACTGTGACTCGTCATCTAGAGCGCTTTGTATCTGGTGGCATGTTGTAAGCGGACTTGCAATACTCTCCGCACTACACATTGCAATAGCAGCAGCAGCAGGTGTGGCTGCGGGTGCCGGTCGCTGCAATGGCGTATAAATTTCATCGTCGCCGCTCGCTGACAGCTATAGGATGATTTACATTATTGCTGCACTTAGTTTTGTTAATTTCGTTAGCTAATTTACCTCTCCATCTTCTAAATCGATGTCGTCGTTGGACTGCAAGTCCATCATCTTGCTGAAAAAAATTAATTCTGCTGCGGCCAAGAGAGTGTTGAAAAGTGACAAAAGCAAGCGAAACTGTTTCCACTGGACGCACAATGGGACTCTTGCATGCAACAACGAAATATGATTTATGTGAGCCTTTTGTTGGCCAGTTATTAATTAAATCGGGTATCAATGCTGCTTAAAACCCATATACAGATCTCTAAAATTCTTCAAAAATCGCAAAATACTAACAGCTGATTTTTGCAGTGGAAACAGCTTATGCAGAAAATGCGACAATGTGGCAGCACTGTTTATGCAGCAAGAAGAAGAAGACACGTGCATTCTTTTTTATTAAAACTTTGAACGTGCTTCAAGGCGTAATTTTTTACGTCTAAAAATGGTGCGATCGGCTAGCAATCAACTGCCGGAGAACCTTCCACAGTTGCAAAATCTAATCAAGCGTGACCCTGAATCCTACAGCGATGAGTTCCACACACAGTACGAGCATTTTCTCAGCTTGCTGGAAATCTTCGCTCTCAATCCAGGGGAGGAAAACAAATCGTTGGATGAGGTTGTAATGTTCATAGCCCAAGTGGCCCAGTGCTATCCACATGTGTGCCAGCAGTTTCCTAAACATATAGCTGATCTGCTCAAGAACAGTGCCACAGTACTGGATCCTGCGATGCGAAATTGTTTCGTGAAGGCTTTGATTTTGCTGCGCAATAAAAATCTTGTGCCCGCCCTGGACATCTTGGAATTGTTTTTCCATTTGTTGCGTTGCCAGGATAAAAATTTACGCACATTTCTGCAAACACACATTGTGAAGGACATTAAAAACATGAACGCCAAGCACAAGGACATGAAACTAAACTCAGTAAGTGATATCCACTTGTTGCTCAACCGGATGCACAATAATATATCTATCTTATTACTTTTTTAGAGCCTGCAAGCCTTTATGTATGGCATGTTAAAGGATGCAAATCCGAAGGCAGCTAAAATGTCAGCCGACATAATGATTGAGCTGTACAAAAAGGACATCTGGAACGATTCCAAGACTGTGAATGTTATTGGCACTGTAGGCTGCTTTTCACCCATAACCAAGGTAGGTGGGAGAACGGTCCCTATAGATTTGGGTATTCATCTCCATACATTTTCAGGTGCTGGTCACATCATTGAAATTCTTTCTGAGTCACGACGAAGAGGATGAAGCTGATTCCGACTCCGACAGTGGAAATGAGGTGGATCTGAAAAGCGCATTGATGCAAAATCGTGTTAACAAGAAAACGAAGAAACGGCAAAAGCAACTTCAACAGATCAAGAAGCAGGCTATTAAGGCACAGAAGAAGAAGAAGAATGCGCCAGCATTCAATTTCTCTGGTATTCATCTGATACACAACCCACAGGGCATGGCCGAGGGACTCTTCAAGCAGATGCAGAGCACAAACGATCGTTTCGAAGTTAAACTCATGCATTTGGATGTGATATCTCGTCTGATTGGTATCCATGAGCTATTCCTTTTCGGATATTATCCATATATTACACGTTTCCTGCAGCCGCATCAACGACAGGTAACACGTATCCTTCAGTTTGCTGCTCAGGCATCGCACGAGCTGGTTCCGGGAGATATAATCGAGCCCATTCTGAAGACCATTGCGAATAATTTCATCACCGAACGCAACTCTAGTGATGTCATGGCGATTGGCCTCAATGCAACACGTGAAATTTGCATGCGCTGCCCTCTGGCCATGGGCGAAGATCTGCTGCAAGATCTTGCCATGTACAAGACATACAAAGAGAAGTCGGTCATGATGGCCGCACGCTCATTGATCACGCTTTATCGCGAGCAATTACCAGCGCTGCTACACAAAAAGGACCGTGGACGACAGACTGAAGCACAGGCAGAGCGCAAAGTGCGTGCCTATGGTGAACGTGATGTCCAGGATACAGTTGTCGGTGCAGAGGCACTGCTTAAGAATTCCAAGACCATCGACATACCTAGCGATGATGACGACGAGAACTCCAACGATGGTGAGTGGGTGGACGTGGATCACAGCGATGGAGATGTTCCCGCTGGAAGTGACAATCAAGAAGACAGTGAAGATGAGGAGGATGATGACGAGGAAGGTGATGATGACGATGAAGATGATGACGATGACGCAGAAAGTGGAAGTGATGCTGAAGGCGAACAGAAGGATGAGGCCGCGGAGAAGAAAGAGAAATCCGACCTTAAAGTGCTAAACCAAAAGGAGGCCGCACAGGAACTGGCGCTTACGCGCATTTTCACAGACGAAGATTTCAAACGCATCAATGCTGCGAATCTGAAGAAAACTGTGACGAATGCCCGCAAGCGTCCGCTGGAACAGGATCGTGCCGACTTCGTCAAGCTAAACAGCATCGAGATGATATACAAAAAACGTAAACACGACAAGGAGTCCCGTCTGGAATCGGTGCAGGCAGGCCGACAGGATCGTGAACGATTCGGTTGGAAGGACGGACGTGTCAACGAGAACTGTTCGAAGACAAATCGCGAGAAGCGTAAGACGAAGAACTTTGGCATGTTGCGGCATAAGGCGCGTTCCAAGGTGAAGAAGAGTTTCCGCGACAAGCAGATGGCAATGCGCAAACATCTGCTGCACCAGAAAAAAATGAAGTAGAATTCCAACTTGTAATCCCAGCTGAGTTGTGTCTTCACTGCAATACATTTTATTTTATTAGACAATTTGTGAGTTATTTTTCTTTTGGATTATGCTAGGATTCTCGAATTATACATGTGTTCGTTGTGGGTCGCATCAACTTTTCTCTATCTGCGTCGCTTCTCTGATTTTTTCACACGTTTCGGTCCTTTAACGAAGCACCAGTCCACTTGAATCGTCTGACCCATTATGTCGGCTCCATTGAGTGCCTCCTTAGCGGCCAGTGCCTGCTTGTGCGTTTCGTACTCGACTAGCGCATAGCCCTTTGAGAAGCCTGTTCGTCTGTCTAGATTCAGGTGGATGTTCTTGATCTCTCCGTAATCACAGAACTTCTCCTGTATCTCATCCTCTTGCGCCTCTTCATGTATCGAGGTGACAAACAATATCCAACCCTCAACGGAACGCTGCGGTCCTGGCTCCAATTCGTCATCATCCTCGTTGCGTACCCGCTCATAGCTGTGAATAGCCTCGCGTGTGTTGCTGTCACTTCCAAAGCCACGTCCCTTTCGGTGCTTCGCTTTCTCCTTCAGCCGCACAATACCCTCTGCGTGGGAGGAATAGTAAATGTAAAATAAAAAAATTGCTTTCAGCGCGGTCGCTACTTACGGTCTCCATCTTCGTCCACCTCAAACTCTTCGGCATTATCGATATCAAGCACATCCGCCATTTTGATTGTGTGATTACTTTTTTCACTTTATGTAACTCTTGATAAAGATTTTGCAACTTAATTCAACTTTCGCGTAAAAAAATGTAGTTTTCTCCGCGTGTTGTTCTTGTTTTTTTTCGGCGTTCTATGCAAACTAGAGATGGCCGATTTTTTGTAAACTGCGTTTGTAGTGTAGCCCTGGTTATTGACGGTATTTATTTCTTACATCGCTTTAAATTATTGGGAGGAAAACATTTAAATTTATTGCTTTTTATACAATTATAATTTACGGTATAATAATTTTAACTAATCACATCTACTTTTTAATATAATTTAATCAATAAAATACTTTTAGTATATTTTTTAATGAGATGGTAATTTCTTTTGGTATTTTTCATGATATGAAGCATTGATCGCCAGCGCTCTCATTACTGCGGTTAATTTTGTTTATTCAAGTTCAAGTCTTCGCACGGGGTCCCATAATTATAAATACCAGCTGCATTTGGCGATAAGCCCCAATTCATAAAGAGATTGTAAGTGTGAGCGTGCGTATGCTGTTAAGGGTGGTGCCGTCAGCCCCGTCAGCTGTCTCTATCAGTAAAGAGCGAGCTAATAAAGAAACAGAACATCAGACCATATAAAAGACCAGTTGTAATTGTCACTGATCTCGCGTGTTGTAAAATTAATTATAATTATTTTTCGTGTATCAAGGTGAAGAAGCTAGTTTAATTCAATCCAGCCAAGGTTGCTATAACGTATTTTACATTCCTAAGTTCCATGTGAATATTAAGTACATTCAATTTGTGTTGTGTAGATAGAGAAAATCGTTAACAGTTAAAAGAAGGGCTTACCTATGAATTACATATGTTCTTACATATGATTTTACACTAACTCAACATCAACAAGCCTCAAGATACTTTTATTAATTTCCATGTCTTTTCATAGATACTTCTAGAATTAAGATATGCCATTTATTAATAAACGAAAAACAGTTGAAAATCTTCTGTAACGATTCCGTAAACTTCTAGAAACATATTTTACACTAACAATCCGATGGCACAAGAGATAAGTGAACTGCATTATGTGAAGCCGTCCTGTGAATTGGAGCAGGATGTTAAGCTGGAGCTGGATGAACAGCTGAAAAATTGGCTGGCCTGGGATGGTAATGAGGAAACCAAAAATGAAATCTTAGATGGCATCGCTCAAGGGGATTGGCAGAAGTAAGAGTTGTATCCTTATAGAAATTAGCGACTTACATACTAAAGAGTTATATCTTTGTCTCTGTCATTCCCGACAGACTCCAATCCCGTCTCTGCAATCGGATCACTTTTGGCACCGCTGGTCTACGTGGTCCGATGCGTGCTGGTTTTGATTCCATGAACGATTTGGTTGTTGTGCAGTAAGTTTATATTCGGAGTCTATATTGAGTTAAAATACTTCAGCGTGATTGTTTTATCTTCTCTTCCAGAACCGCCCAGGGCTTGTGTGAGTACATTAAAGAACAATGTCCAGACAAGTCAGAGTGGGCCAAACGAGGCATCGTTATTGGCTACGATGCACGTCATCACAGCAAGCGATTCGCGGAGCTGACATCAATTGTGTTTCTGGCCAACAATTTTAGGGTGCATCTCTTCGGGCTTTTCGCTGCCACGCCTATTGTGCCGTATACCATCATCAAGCTGCAGTGCCTGGCCGGAGTGCAGGTAACGGCGTCACACAATCCCAAAGATGATAATGGCTACAAGGTATAAAGAGTACTCTCAACTTTAAGACAGAAAAAATTGTATTTCGTTTTGTATTTTTCAGGTCTACTGGGGCAACGGCGCTCAGATTATATCGCCTCACGATGCCGGCATCCAGCGATCGATACTAAAAAATTTGAAACCTACTGGAGATTATTGGAATGTAGATGAGAAGGAATTAAGATCGAACGATTTATTAAACGATCCTTACAATGAAGTCGTGCCAAGCTATTACGAAGAGTTGAAAAAGAAAATCTCATCTGCCCACCAGGAGATCAATAGGCAAAGCAAAGTGAAATTCGCCTATACAGCCGTGCATGGCGTGGGCTATCCCTATGTAAAAGAAGCCTTCAAGTGTGCACAACTTAAGCCTCCTGTCCCTGTGGTTGAACAAGTTGAACCCGATCCGGAATTCCCAACGACCCCGATGCCAAATCCCGAAGAGGGCAAGGAAACTCTGAATTTAGCCATCCAAACAGCTAGCAAAGAAAAATGTGATATCATTCTGGCCAATGATCCGGATGCAGATCGTCTTGCAGTCGCAGAACAAGGGGAAAACAATACATTCAAACTATTATCGGGCAACGAGTTGGGCGCCCTACTGGGCTGGTGGATCGCGAAGGTTTATAAGGAGCAATCGCCCGATGCAGATATATCGCAATGCGTAATGATTGCCAGCACGGTTAGTTCCAAAATCCTTAAGTCTATGGCATCCATCGAAGGATTCAAGTTCATTGAGACTTTGACGGGCTTCAAATGGATGGGCAACAAAGCGATCGAAGAGGAGGCAGCAGGTCGCAAGGTGTTGTTCGCATTCGAGGAGGCAATTGGTTACATGGTGTCCACCAATGTGCTGGATAAGGACGGTGTCAGTGCAGCGGCTCATGTGTCCACTATGGCATGTTGGTTGTACGAGAAAGGCTTGACGTTGCAACAGAAGCTGCAGGAGATATACCAGACTTATGGCTACCACACCAGTCTCGCATCCTATGTCATCTGCCGTGATCAGACAGTGATCAACAGGATATTCAAGCGTCTTCGCACTTTTTCCCATGGGCAAGAGAACACCTATCCCACAGGCATATTGAATAATGAATTCGAAATCGAATATGTTCGTGATTTGACCACTGGCTATGACAGCAGCACTGTCGATCAGAAGGCCACACTGCCAGTCAGTTCCAGCTCGCACATGATAACTTTTACATTCAAAAACGGCGCTGTGGTGACCTTGCGCACCAGTGGCACCGAACCCAAGATGAAGTACTATGCTGAGATGTGCGGCAAACCTGAAGACAAGAACTGGGATGAACTGCGCGAAACACTCGCTCGCATGGTTGATGCCATTGTGAATGAATTTTACGAACCCGAGAAGAATGGACTAGCGCGCAAGGTTGCCGATTAAATAAATACCCTGTACGAATTTGTAGCTACACTGAAATTTTACAACAACAAACCAAATCTATTTATATTCCTAGACGTTGAAGATGACAATTGATATTCATACGTTGATAACGAAAACATTCATAAACAAATAGATATTTATATTATACATGTATGTTTGTTTGCACACATATAATCATATAGCATTATATTAGCACAATACTAATTTATATAATAACCAGCTGATTTTATTTAAATAAATCTTTCCAAATAGCACAAAAAGCAACATTTAAATCTAGCATTTAACTAAAGTGACGCGAAAAATCGTAGCTCTTGAATGCGAATCATTAAAAACTTGAAACCTCGTGTGTCTGGTTTCCCATCGTATCTTTTGAGTTTTATAAGCATTTAATCGTATACCCTGTAGACAGAAAGGTAGGTATATACACAATGTATTGGTTCGAATGACTTAGGGCCCTAGCTAAAAAGCAATACTAGCTGCTATTCAAGATACTAGTATAACATGGAAACCGGTTTAGTAGCTCAAGAAATGTATAAACCATGAATGCTTGATTAGTTTAAATTAAATTCTGCATAGTCATACATATTCTCCTTACAGGGTATAACATAATAGGTTTTCGAATAGAATTATTTTTTTGGTTCACTGCTTGATAATACTAATTCCCATTCAACGCACAATTAACAAGGAAGAGCCATTTTTGCTGACGTTCAACATCATATGAGAGTCATATACTAGGGCGCGATGACTTATAGATTGCACCTAAAGATAACGCTACACTGGGGTCTTACGAAATTGCGTAAACAAAAACAACTGAACATAGAGCAAATGAAAAACTTGCTTGCAATTTATTTGTTTGGAGCTCGCAGAGTGCGTCAACAGCGACTTAAGTACAGACACAATGTGATATATTGAGTGTTATTCGATCAATACATAAATATATAAATATGTTTATTTTTCGGTTTAAAATTGCTTCAGATTTATTGCTATATTATAGGTTTGTTTATAAAAAGCATTTAGCTAGAAAAACGAAAGAAAACACGTTTAAAATAAGCAAAGTTCGCTACATAGACAGTAAAATAGATGTATGTATATATAATATGTTTGTATATAGGTTTGGGTGTATATTAGTACTTATCAATTAAATTATGATGTTTGCTATTCGCTCGAATTTGTTTAATCTAAAAATATTGTGCTCTTTTCTTTCTGTGTTTCTATGCACAGATTAGGATTTTGTAGTACAAATATTAGTTGGCAGTTTTTTTTTTCAGTGTATAAAATGCATGTCTAGCAGTCTCTTTTTTTATTTTTTATAAGGTTTGTATTTGTCACAAGTTGCATTCGAGTTCTATATAGTTGATTTTATTCACGGAACGTTGGGAAATTTCTTTCGGTCTTGAGTATTCTATTTTTAGTCTAAAATACTCTAAGTCCTATTATTTTAAATTATATTCTTATTTTTGAGCCCACAACCATGAATCTGGCAAATGGAATATATAGTTTTTTTTTGTCTACGCGGTCGCGACTATATAAATTGACTTATAAACTATGTGTGATATTTTCTAAAAATAATAATTATGCACACTAATAATAAAGGCAGTAGAAAAATTAAGCTGCATTGGAAAGTTTGTTTTTGAGATACTTAAGATTAATACTTTGGGAACTTGTCAATCGGGACGTGTGATATGTGTGCGTTGGCTTAGGATAATACACTGGGCTTGAGCATTGTAAACGTTATCATATGTATGAGACGGACAATTGACGGTAAACTGACAACTCGATAGATTTCCAACCATGTTATTACAATAAAAATAAGTACATACATATAAACTTAATATCAGTGTAAAAAAAGTTTGTTTTGCAAGTCATAAGTTTGCCCCTACCGTCAAATACCCTTCGAATTATACGCTGGCCTTTAGTTTGATGATATACAAATTAAAACTTAAACTATTTTTCCGCACGTCTTAATCGTGTTGGTAAACAGATATGTGTGAATTATTAAACGGATTAGAATAGAACGTGAATAGGGGCAAATTAACTAATTTTGATTAATCTGTTTACAACCACGATTAAAAAAGCGCTGCTTTATCAGACAAACACATGCAAATACGAGGATTGCGTTTGATTGCTGTGCGTGGGCGTCACCATAGGCGGTGTTCTCGGCTGCTGATTGTGATGGTGTCATACAGATGTCTCTGAGTTAAGTTTGAGTACAAACTTATTGCTCTTGGGATCGACCACCTCTTCGGCGAGATTGAAATGCGGCAATTTGTGCACGGTGACCATGAGAGAAACATCGTTCTGTATCAGCTGAAAGGTGCAATCATTGCTTATAGGCCTCGAGACAATGTCATCGCATATCAAAGACCAGGACTGCACCCAACGACGCTCCTTCTCACTCTGCATCACAGGCGACTCGGTCAGATAGGGCTCGAGAAATGCACGAGGCGATAGATCGTGCTTTAGACAGTGCGCCAGATGCTTTAGAATGCTCTCGAACGTGTGTCGCGGCTGCTGACGTGTCACACGCAAATATTTTTGCAGTGCACGTGCCATCGATGGGAAAACGGCTTGTGCTGCCTCCTGTGGATCCAGTGGCAATGCCGGTGCCGGTTCATTGTGTATCCGTTTAATGTGCGTAAATGCCTCCTCGGCTGCTGTAATCAGACGTGCACGACGCTTTTTCACACGTCGCTCATACTCATGTTCCTCGTAGAATCTTTCGTTGTGCGAGGAATCGCGTCGTCGCGCATTTGCTGCCAGAACAGCACGACTCTGGCTTTGTTGTTGTGAGTTACTCACGCCATCTACTTCGTAGTACTTGAAACTATTCGAGATTTTGTTACGCTGTGATTTTGATATTGAGATAGGTATGCGCTCCAGATACGGATTGAAGATGGGGAAGTCCACATAGTAGTGCTGTAGTACCCAAACAGCTGCGCGCTGTATGCTCAGCTGGCCAAGCATATAGGAGCGTGAGACTCCGTCAGGAGAGCGTATGATCTTAATGTAGTAACAGGGCTGCTGATGGCGCAACTCCAAAAGAACCACTGCTACGTAATGTATAAAGAGCAGGGTATCCACAAAATTAGTGGCGTATGCCACCAGCGACTTATAGTCCACCGCATCGCCATTAGTTTCTACCACAATCTTGGCACCATTGGTGACTTGCACGATATAGAAAAGCCAGTAGGCAAAAGTGCAAATTGTGACCAGCAGCAACACAATGGCGCGATAAAGAAATATCCTTGGCATGCTCGCAGAGGTGCGTCGCATAAAGACTGCCCACAACCCAATGGCTAAGAGCAACAGGCGGGCAGCCAACGAGACTAGTTGACCCTTGCATTGCTCACTGCATGCGAGCAATTGGGTTCGCACGGTTTGAGTCAATTCTGGATGATCGAAAGCCGATGGAAAGAAGCCAATGTAGGGCATAACGACCATGGCAACAGGCGAAAAGAAGGCTCCACAGCCAAGGAGAAAATAGAACGTAGACTCCACGTAACGTCGGCAGGCAAAGCCAAACCCTTTATCGTTTTCACGATGCCACATGTTGTTAATGTCCTCCATCGATATGCTCTGCTCCGAGGTATTGCCCGTCACGGCCGTGGTGTTCTCACCCCAATTCTCATCCTGCGGCAGTATCTGAACCTCGATCACCTCTTGACCATCTCGAGATTCATCCCCTAAAAAGAACCCATATGAATTGATGAGTTATGGAAAAATTAGTCATATTACCTGTCATATTGACGCTGGTTTGATAAGGCGCCATGTCGTTGCGTCCCTTGCCGGACTTTGAAGAATGTGTGCTGCGATGCGAGTGACGGGACCGATCTCTGTGATATCCGTTGTTCACTGCACCGCCGCCTCCTCCTCCTACACCACCACCACCACCTCCTCCTCCAGCACTGTTGTTATTATGATTGCGAGAGCGTCGCGAGCGTCCACTATGTTCTGACTTGACGGATTCGTTTTCCATTGCAAATTGCAATTGGCAGCGTGCGTGGGTGTCGTTGCAGTCCCCACCAGCAGCACTTCGCTCTTTTAGCTCGATTTGTTCCCTAATTAACTGACCGTGTTGCTATTTTAGTGTCTCTCTAACTGTAATTACGGCCAACGGCAGCAGGTTTTTCACATACAAATACACATGTTTGCCTGTATGTATGTATGTATGCGCATTCATAGGTATTTGTTGCAAGCGGTGCAGGGTGGAGTCGGCAGCAGCAGTTGCAAGTAGACGACGCCGTCGCCTAAACTCACATTCAATTTACAAGCGCGACGTATTAAATAAATAGTTGAATCTATAAAGGCAGTACGCAAATACTTTTGTAGAAATACATGTTGCTTTCATTGATATTTTCACTATTTAATACACATTTTACTGTTTTTACTCCATGCGACGTTTGGCTTCAACCCCGACCAGAAAGAATGGTGACCAGTGTCACCACACCATACGGAAAGTAATACACTGTATTCAGTTTGGCGTTTTACAACACATGTCAGCCAGCAGATGCAGTCAATTATGTAAGCAATTTAGACGGCGCCAAATACCCACCTTCGATAGCTCAGTTGGTAGAGCGATGGACTGTAGTGAGTAAATTCTTGTAGACATCCACAGGTCGCTGGTTCGACTCCGGCTCGAAGGATTTTTTGCTTATTTAATTATTTTTTTATTTACTTATGCGTGAAATATACAGCTTTTTAAGCGTTTTCTAAAATTAACTTTACGCTAACAAGCCATAATGCTTGTGAGAAGTTGTCTGGCTTCCTGGTTGATTGGATTTAAACGAATCGCAGTCTGAACAAGCTTCAAGCATAGCTTTTTATTCACAGGCTCCAAGGCACGGCAAGCATAGCTTGTCATTTCTGATTGCTCTCTGGCTTTGATGCTAAAAATAGATTATATAAAGACGCTTACTGCATTATTACCGTTGGTCTATTAAAAAGAAAATCGTACCTGCTTTGCAGTTTATTGTGTCCCAATTTGAGGGCCATTAGTGCAGTATTGGCAGTTGCGTTTCTATAAGCCGCATCATGTCGGAAATAATCGAGCTGAAACTTAAGAAACACTCTACGCAAGCCAGCATTAAGAGGATACATGCGTACACGTTTCTGTAAATAGTTCAGAGCCTGACGCGGACCCTCCTGGTAGCAACGAAATAGAATAGAATATACTATTTTATAGATAATAATGTCAAGGAAGTTAACTCACCTTAACTAAACAATAATGGGCCGTAAGAAAAGCAACATCTGCGCAAAATTCCTCCTTAAAATTATAGGCCTTTAGCTCCAACATAATAATTTGCGTCAACTCGCTATCGTCATGCAGAATGCCTAGGGCAAATGCCGAAAATAAAGCCTGAATTGGTACGTCCTTAAGAAGAATGCTATGACAATGAAATCTAATTATTTGCCGCAAACAAAAGATATTATCTTATTGTTTTACCATTGGTAGAGCAACGTTTTGGTATCAGTTTCCCCTTGGAACTCATAGACCATTGAGGCCATGGCCACCAAGATGGGAGCTGCCTTTTCATCATCGGTTCCAACTACGCTGTTTAACACCGAGTTGTATATAGAATATGATTCCTGCAGATGTCTAGAACGAAAATAGGCCAAAGCTAAACCAATGATAGGCTTAAATGTAGCATGTGCCACAGTATTCAACGCGCTGACTGCCTGCTCTGGTTGGTTAAGTTTCAAGTACAAGTAGCCAAGATTTGTATAGAGCTTGTCACGATCTTCACCAGGCTCGCATTGTTTGCAGGCGGCTGTAAATGCATTGATGGCCTGCTGATAGAGTTTTTTGCGGGCGCACAGAAATCCCTGAAATGTCAGCGACGAGATGCTGGCATCCTCCTCCTCATTTTGCACATACCTGAGCGAGAGTAAGAATTTTTAAATATCATTTGTGATATAAATGATATAACTCACCAATTGATTGCATCCAAGGCATAGGTATCCGCATACATGTGCTCGATGGCGTACTTGTTATGTGGCTTATTGCGTACTGAAGGATCGGAGAGAACTTGACACACCCAGTGAGCGTAACCGAGCGCTGCCTCTGGATGATATTCAAACTGCTGGCAATGACGGAAGAGATCAAAAGCCTCCTCCTGTTCTCCAAGTAACTCTGCCACCATGGCTTGACCAATCCAGGCATTTGGATATATTGGACTTGATTGCTGACCACGTTTAAATGCCTCATTGGCCAGTATAATATCGCCCAATTTTATGTAGAGCACACCTAAATTTGTCCACGCTGTGTATGATCTACGCTCCAGCTCGACGGCTTGAATCAAACAATGCTGCGCCACAGGCAAATTCTCGTTGGCAGCATGCATATTGATAACGCCCAAAAGATTCCAGTTTTGCCAACGATTACTACGCTCCTTCAGTGCCATCTTACATATCTTGGCAGCCATCTCCAGGTGTTCCTTTGCCTCCTCCGGCATATAAATAGCGCTATAATACCTACACAGCGCCAGCTCGTACCATAGGAATGTGTTTTGTTTCAATTTCAAAGCGCAGAGGTAAAATCTTTGAGCCAACTGTAATAGATCCGTGCGAGTTAGAAAAGAAATATCCTCCTCCCGCTTGGCTAAGCTGCCGGCGATATCCAAATTGGCCAGGGACTGAGGTAGTTGAGCGGTCTGTACGAAAACGGTGGCCGTGAGTCGCCAGAGCCAAACCATGCTCTGCGTCGGGGGTTGCAGAAAAGCACTGTGGGTGGAATATAAAATTAATTATTAGTTGAATATACTATTAAAAATATTAAAATGACCTTTGTAGATGCCCTACAGCCATCTGGAAGTGATCTTTAGCTCGTCCATAGATATTCTGCGCTATCAAGGTATTAGCGAGACCAATATGTGCCTCAGCAGCACCTTTTAAAGCCGGCAAATAGTCTGGATGAACTTTGAGGAGGACATCAAAGTCCGCAATTGCATCGGGGTACATGCGAATAATCTAAAAAGCAGTTACAAGAACTATGATTAATACAGAAACCTCTAAATGGTTTGGTTCAGTATATTCTAAATTAGCATACAAATGTAATCCAAAACAAAATCGGGCTTAAATTGTGCAAAATATTGATATTTTACTGATTTTTCAGGGCTGTAGCTCTTTTTTCAAATATAGTTATTGGCTAAAATTATTCATAACTCTGCTAAAATTCTTTGAATTTGCTCGGGCATGACTTTTTAATAATGGAATTATTCCTAAATTAATTCTGCATATCAATTTTAGTGATCTAAGAATTTAAAATTTTTTCGATTTTTTCCATGCTACCCCCTTACAAAAATGTCGAAATTTTTTCAAATTTTTTTTTTCTAAATTTCTTCCTAAAATAGATTAGTATATTTCAAATATTATTACCGTCTTTATGACCGCTAACTGCAGCATGGCATAGCAATTTCCAGGCGATAGTTCGAGAATCTTTTGAAAGACACGTATGCCTGAATTGTACGAGCCGCGTCCGATATAAGCATCACCTAGTGATTCCCAATAGAGCATGCAGCGGAAATCGTATTTGATTGCAAATCGAAAGCATTGAATTGCCTGCAAAATTTAAAAAACAATAAAATATATGCAATGTTTAGATGGACTTAGATTTAAAGACATACATTATCCCACTTATTCACACGGAGAAAGTGCAATCCTAATTTGTATTGCAGGTGCACTGACTCGTCGCTGCTCAGGTAGCTTATTGTGCTCAGGAGCAACGCTTCATTAAGATCCTCTTCGCCTAGCTGCTGATAGATTGAGCTCAGTGAATCCACAGCCTGTTCGGCTAGCCCATTCAGGTTTATGCACTTCTCAAAGCACTTGCGAGCGCGGGATATATCTCCATTCGCCTGATACAATCGTGCCAGATATTCAAAACAGTCGGCCACATGAGGCTGCAATCTTGTGGCTTTCAAAATACAGTTGAGTGCCTCCTCGTTATTTTGCATTTTCATATGCAGCTTTCCACACAACAGCAATGCTTCAAAGCATTCATTGCCTACCATGGCCTGCAGAGCTTCGTTGGGTAAACTGGAAATAGTATTTACATTTTAAATAGTTCACGTGGAGGAACAGGGAAAACTAACAGTAAAAACTCAGCTCGTGTAACATCATCCAGTTGCAACGATTTGAGGTAATCTGTTTCGCCGAGTTTGTAGTAACACCTTCAGGATGATATTACATTAAAATATATTAAGGATGGCTAATGTTAAGTTCAACTGACCGTGCCAATGCTTTAATATTCGACTCGCTCTGGGGAAAGTTCTGCAGAAGCTTAACTGCCTCCCTTAACCTGGTAGCATCATTTTCATGTGACAAACACTGCGCATAGTCATCAGACTGCTGACCAAGTTCTTGCCAAAGCAACAGCGCCATACGGTGGGCACCCAAATGCATGTGAATGCGTGCAAGTAGTTGGAGTGTCACTTTGTAGCTAGGATAACTATGTTGAGCCTGCAGCACCAGTTGTCTAGCCGGGAGATACTGTTTCTGAGCGTACAAATCGAATGCCTTTATAAGCAGTGCCAGATTTGAGTTGGCATTAAATTCCAGAAGCTGCTCAGCGTATGATTGTATGGGAGCCTTCAGTTCTTGCTTCCAAACTTCGCTATGTGGTTCATTTTGGTTCTCACAATAGATCTTACAGATCCATTCGTAGCCATAGACATCACGTGGATGAGACTCTGTCATATTAGAGGCATTACGTATGCAGGAGGCGAAATCTTTTTCCTTATAAAGCCACTTAAGATAGCGTTTATAAACGATACCCTGGAGATCAGCATCCCCAGTTCTCAACAGGGCTTCCATGGAGTTTATGTACTTAAAATAAATTTAGTATAAATTCATTGTATTGTATTTTAATTTCAATAACACTCACAAGTTCTCTCTCCTCCACTGCTACCTCTATTTCTGTAGAAAACCATATTCTGCCCAAATACTCTTGAATCTTACCGTGATGGCTGTCTGCAAGGTTGCTGGCTCTCCGTTTGAATATATTCAAACATATTGATGACAATGCGGCGTCTGTAGCAAGGGCAAAGAGCTTTTCATAGTAATCTAAAGATTTTTCACTAAAAATATACACAATATAAGAAACACAACTAAAGCCAATGTCAATCGTATTACGGTATAAGATCGACAAGCTGATCATAGATTGCCGGCAGCTCCTCACTTGGAGCGCAATTAGCCAATCCTTGCATTGCAACTGTCGGCGGTCCTTCCGTATATTCAATAGACTTTCGCAAATATTTAGCCGCCTCAGTCTTGTCAACACTTTGATAAGCAGCGCCGAGCAACAAGTAACCCATATGATTTTTCGGGTCATTTTTTAGTAGTCGCTGCGATGGATGTCAGTTTAAGAAACGAAAGCAATTTTTACTATTTGTCATCTTACCTGACACTTGTGTATGGCATCCCCATACTTGGCCAATTTTATTGTTTCACGTATATCCTTTATTAAGGCTTTTGATTCCTTGGAACTCATTGTGGACATATCGGCATGAATTTACTTTAATTGTATTTCAGTGGCAGTAGCAGAACAGTGTGACCCTAAAAGATAAGTATTTTGTCAATAGGTTAAAATTACACTGTGATCAAACGAATTGAAAATACCCTGACAGAAAATCAGTTGCAGTATATATTAATAAACGATTGGTTTATGAATAGTTTTACTTATTTACCTTTGTTCACTTATTCAGTGACTGTATTTTTTGTTTACTAAAGTTGTAACCTGTTGTATTTTTTCATAACAGTTGCACTCAAATGATATGGCAGCATTTGTCAGCCAATTAATAAATCAGTGGGGCAGCACTTGTCACTGTTTGTCATACGAGAGAAAGAAATCAAAATGCGAAAGTACCAGCAGCTTGCGCTGTTGCTCATATCCTGCTTCAGCGTGGGTATTCTGCTGATGTACAAAAGCGAAAACAATCGCCTTAAATATGTCTTAAAGTATGTGAACTTCTTTGGAAGAAATGATGCTGCCGTCCTGCGTCGTCTGCAGAACGGGACGGGCAGCGAAGCGGAGCAGCATCTGGCCAAATCGGCGTTCACCAAGCCGCTGCCAGTTTGGCAGCTTATCGGCGATTCCTTCCATGCTTACTCAGCTTACTGGTAAAGTATAATACACTTTAAAAGTTGAACATGTATTAAAATTGAATTTATTAGGAAGCGAAATGAACTGGTAGCTGGCGGTGAGGCCCATGTTATTGTCGTGGGTCGCAAGGGAGCTGTCGTCGATTTTCGTTGCAACTTTGATGTGGGGGGTGGGCGCAGTGTACAGGGAAAGTTTCGCTTTCAACGTGATACAACTGAAGGTCCCGTCGACGACAAGGACTCCACGTTCACCTATTATAATTTCTTTTGCCAAGTGAGCCGCAATTTTGGGCATCCAGAGTACGTCACGTTCAGCGATACGACATCATCCACTAGAAGACAGGTTAAATTACGACTGAGGTATTTAAAACCGACAAATACAGAGGTCAAATCAAAGCCATCTACGTCAACAGCAACTGCGCCTCCACCTGCACAGCAGCGATTGCCGGCAACGATTTGTGTCGATCTGGTTACCTTTAATATGAGCTCACCGTTCGCACTTAGCGCTGATGCTATATTGCAATTTTTCCTGTTTCATCAGGCACTTGGGGTGGATCATTTTCTGATCTACAACTATGACGAGCTGCCAGACCAAGTGTTAATGCTTTTGGAACGCACTAAT
Organism: Zaprionus inermis; assembly: GCA_018151445.1. NCBI lineage: Eukaryota > Metazoa > Arthropoda > Insecta > Diptera > Drosophilidae > Zaprionus > Zaprionus inermis. The sequence goes on along the minus strand of JAECXD010000057.1, from coordinate 6,038,648 downwards.
CTGCATTTATCAGAATTACCGTTCAATTTTCCATTCCTGCAAACTAATACGACGACTGACCGCATCCGTCAAATAATTCTATCGGATTGTGTGTTGCGTAATGTGAACTATGCTAGCTTTACCACGCTATTAACACCGAATGAGATGCTTTATCCAAATGGACGCTTTGCCGGGGACACTCGACGTTCGCTTCAACAGCAGCTACGACATTATTCCACGGAAACGTCTCGGTTCGCATTGGCAACCTTTGGTGTTTGCTTTGACAAAAAGAAGAAATTGCTCATCGATAACGTACAATATGATCCCGAATTGAAAGCGCCATATAAACTGTTTTTGTATCGCTTGGAACTGCCCCCGGCGCAGCTGCTGTTGCCCACAGCCGCAAGTGTGGAACTGCCGCTTTCCACCGGTTTCTTGCATCGCTATGTAGACTGTCAGCATGTCGGAGCTGATGGATTACATGACTGGCGAAATGGCATACGTGAGGATCTAATGGAGCACATAAATGTACTGCGAAATGAGGTCGATTTACTAATTTAAGGTTTTTCAACGAGATTCGTTTTATTCTTTTACTCAGCTGCACCCCGCATAGCAATATCTTGTACGACCATAACATGTAATTTATAGATATGTATTATATTAAGACAGTTTCATTTCTTAGGCAACTATAAAAAATTATTTTTTATTAGCTCGACAGTCTTGTCTTCCCCTAATTCATAGTTAAGCCAAAATCTATCTAGGATTAGAAATGCTTTTGAGATGCAATTCGACTGCCATAAGAAACTAATGCACGACTGTCCAATGGATACGATTGAATTTAATATTGTATATATAATAAATAGACAATTATAAAACATCGATTGGACAATACAAGTTATTTTTGAATTGTATTGCCCTATTTGAATACACCATATCCATTAATATTATTATATGTTATTATTATTACTTGTAGTTTCTTCCTTCTTATTAACGATTCATTTTGGAACATTTCATTGTTTTTGTTGTGGTTGCTTGGGTTTATTTAAGACGTTGCATAAGCGCAGCGTTCTTGAGGCCAGCCTTCTCAATTGTGGAACTGTCATCACTTAGCTCACGCGTCGGGAACGAGGATACCAAGACGAAATTGCTGTTCGAGTATTGCGGACGAGCACTGCAAGAGAAAGTCAAGTTTATTAATCAATTACCTAATTAAACTTTTCAACAAGTAAATTACTTTTGGATGAAGCGACGTATATCTGAGACCGTGTGAGTCAAATTAAATTGAGCTGCTAAGCGAGTGCCGTCTGCCAGACGAATTTGTAGCGTAGTCAAAGGAGCTTCAGCATTTAAATGAATGGCGTCACGTGCATTAGCCTCCTGTTTGGCCACATCTTCGGGAGCAGCCACTGCCGCAGTGGTGGGTTCTTTGTTTGTAACGACATTGCCCACGGGGCTACCCAGCTTCTGCCCAGACCCCTTGAAGGTCTGTGGCACCGCTTGACGCTTGAAATCTTCATGTCTATGATCTTCAACATCGACGGTCACCATGCGTCCCATTTCCAGTAGCTCCTGCGGTATTTCACTGGATTCACGTAAAACAAAAGCAACTTTATAATTACATAGAATAATGGCCACAGCACTGTGCATTACCCTCGCATAACCGTCTCAAGGAACTCCTTATTCTGCGGATCATCATACTGTCGCAGCTCACCCCCATCTATTGAAAATCCTTGGCTCCACAGCTTTAGCACCACCACGGGTTTGTTTTCGGTGGACGGTGCACTACGAGTTGTGCCTACTGCCGTGTGGTCATTGTCAGTCATGCCAAGCCGCATACCCTGACCCCAGGCATTGCCACTGGAGTTTCCGGTTCCACTGGTCGATGGGCCGACACCAACTTCAGCAAAGTTTTGCTCCAGGGCAGAGCGCATCATATCGGTCAATTGTTCACGGAAATTTTTACGCTTGGCCGGGCCCAAAACTTGCTGTCCCGATCTATCGGAACCACCAGCATAGAAAGCCTGATGCTCTTCATCACTCGACGACTGCTGCTGCGACATATCGCTCAGCGTGGTAAATCTAATCGATCGAATGTACACCCTGAATACATTTTGTCTATAAATCAAAACGTGCGCTTACTTTGGTTTGGTAGTAGCAGCTTTAGTTGGTTGACCGCTTGGTGTCGAATCACTTTTTTTCGTCGCAGGGAGTGCAGACCCAGCGGCGGCCTCGGCAGACGCTCCGACACCGGCAGCGTTTGATGCTGTTGTTGTTGTTGGTGCCGGTCTTGGGTTATCCGCCTGCCCGCCTGTAGTTGGAGAGGGTGGTAAGTCGGACTGTGCACTCCAGTAGTTGCCAAGTGCTTGCTTAACGTCACAAGTAGAAAAAAATTGCTCAATTTGATGATCTGACCCCTTCTTTGTTAATTAACTTTTGTTGCGAATTTTACCTCAATGTCCCAGTCGCAACTGGTCAAATAGAATCGTGCGGTATTTTCATCAGTGCCAGTTATCTCAATGAATTGAGCGATCAGATCGCCGCGAGCGGCCATTCTTACAATGTTGTATGTCTGCTTTTTACGCGAAAACAAAATATATTAGAAGCCAAGTCAAACGATAATGATAGACAAAAATTCAGTGTGACTCTGTCAATACAATTTGTCGCCAGTGTGTGCACAGTACATTAAGAAAATTTCCTAAATATGCCACAATATTACGAAATCGATTTCTAGCTATCGCTTTTTCTGGCGATGTGGCAACACTGGCACGGCAAAATTAAAATAGAGCCCAGTTTGAACATTTGGTCTATTAACATTCACATTTTATTAAATAGCAACTAAATAACAATAAACTATCGTATATATATTTATGTATATTGTAGTATCCAATAGCATTACATCACCCACCGCACAGTACAAAGTACAGAGTATATGCTTTTATTTAGTTTGAATCTTTCTGAAAATATAAATCGGTACACAATTTTACATAAATAAAACAATATAAAGGGATATAAAGCATATTAAAGAACTAAATTACATACATATAATAGAAAACTATATATTTACACAAGACACAGTGCTATTTAATCTGAATGCCTATACTTAACACGTAATTTATTTTTTATATAAATGGAGAGTGTATTATATCATGTTTTCTTAGATTGGTACCCAGTTAATATAAAAATTTGTTTAATGAATCTAATACTTAGAGCATATGCATTTTTGATGGATTCCAAATTAAAAAAATTGATTAATCCATTGCCAATCTAGCCCAAGGTGAAAACGTATCGAGAATCCGCCATACATTTCTTAACTGTTCTAACGCAACGCTTTGCCCTAGAAATTTGGACAAAGGTTGTATGAGTTGCAATGTTGTTCGATGGAGGTGTATGGTATGATGAATGCATGTTCATGGTATTTGTACGTTGTCGTTGTGTTGGGTTGTATTGCCGTGTAAAATAATTATAATTAATTATGACACAATACAATCGACATGGTATTGGGTGAAATATATATACCTTTCTTACCTGTAGGTAGTAGTTCCATAGGAATGTAAGACCCACGCCCAAACAACCTGCAAGTATGTGCGATAGGTACAAGTTGGGCAGAGGTCGCCGTTTGCGCAACAGAAATGATAGCAAAGAAGCTTTACGGTCCGAATACGGCGGATAGCGTGCACTACAATCATTATTAAATCATATAGTTATTTTTTTAGTATAATCAAAGTGCACTTACGATGCCATCTTTTCGCCAATTAATGCCAGATCCTTGCCAAGGCACGACTTCTTGTGTGTAAAAGTATCAAATCCATATTTACCATGGTAGGAGCCCATGCCGCTCATGCCGACGCCTCCGAAGGGCAGTGTATCAACTGAAGGGAAAACCCCAATATATTAAAAAAACAGAGCCCATGCAAGTTGATGTAGATAATATTAGTTAGCTTGAATTTCCCCAGACCTACAGATGTAGTTTATTGATAACCATCACCATATTTGTTGTTATTAATCGATTATTTGCACTTACATTTATCAACAAATTGCTAAAAATAATTTTAAAATACGCATTTTTTTCAAAACTATTACCAATTAAAAACCCAATTCAAGCAATTTGTTAATATTTATAAAAACAAGTAAATAACAAACTTTTCTAAGTCGTGTATGAGTGTGTACTCGTGTGTGCCGGGTCATAGCTTTCGGTGTCTTTGATCTGGAATCGGCAATTAGCTAGAATACTTAGGTGCACTTCGTCAGGTCGTCATAATAATTGCCTTTGTGCATATAGAGAATTACTAAACTACGTGTGTACGTTCCTATGAACAATTTTTTAAGCTAATTTCTATACTTAATAGATATATATTACAGATATAAATATACCTCCAACGTGCATTATAGTTTCATTGCTGCAGAATCCTCCGCTTGTGGTGTTTTTCCTGAACTCTTTAACTAACTTGTTCGAGTTTGAGAACACATAAATCACAAGTGGTTTTTCTCTATTTACGGTATCGGGAGGGAAGAGTTATAAAATTACAATTAAGATATGAGATACATACAAATACATTTGCTACAAGGTAAGAAAATATAAAGAAATATGATATGTGTACGTTTTCTGACTAAGCTACAACATATAATGGAAAATTTAAAAGTCGGAGAATGATGAATACAAATTATACGACAAAATAATATATGACTAAGTGCCGCGTGGCTATTCAATGTAGTTTGTACCGCTTTGAAAGGAGGGCTGTACGTGGGCGTTCTGGTTTAACACAACGAGCTAAACAAGTTATTTTGTACACACTTATTGCTGTTGGGGGAGAATAATATAAGGAATTACACGAACAACCCATCACCAAATATATATACAACATTTTAACTTAGATACGATAAGACATATTTACAGGGAGCTTTTTGTGGGGAAACAACAGAAGGAAGAATTTCCATAACCACGCATAAGAATTGAAGCTGCAATTCACAATTTTCGTAGCAGATACTACTAGCAATACTTAGTAGCGATAGATCCGTAATAAACAAGTTTATATCGAAAGAACCGTAGCCGTAAAATTGCAACCGCAATGCATCCACTTAAAGTTCATGTAGTTGTTGTAGTTGTCTTACCGGCATAATGCATTATTGTATCGTTCACGCACAATCCGCCCGATTGTGTGCCATTAACAAACAGATTTAGAACATCTGTTTCCGTTGTGAAAATATACAGGACGAGCGGATTTTCTCTAATTGGTGTTTCGGAGCAAGTACGAAAACGGACGAATTGCAAAACAATTTTACATTATTCATATAATTGAAAAACGACAATTTCGCAAGAAGTTCGCAAGAGAAATATATAAAAAATTTGAACGATGAATATGATAAACGATGAAATATGTGAAAGACAACAAAAGATGAATATGTAAAAAAACTGCAACTGTTGCTATTGTTGTTCTCGAGTTGGCGCACAGACCAACATACCTGGCATTGATGAACTTAATTGCATCGTAGGCATTCTCTACGGTATAAATGGGCAAGATAGGACCGAATATCTCTTCCTCCATAATTTGATCATCAGGCTGAACATCAACCAATATGGTGGGTTCAATAAAACGTTCGCTAGCATCGTATTTGCCGCCAACAGCGACGCGTCCCGACTTCATGAGACACAGTAGACGCCTGCAAGGTAATAAGTTATCATAAAATGTTAACTTTCTAAATGTATATCTCTAGTATGTAGTTACTGGAAATTGTTTTGATTAATAATGCGACTCAGGTCCGGGCTGCTCTGTATATTATCGGTATACCACTCCTTGAGCACATCCTTGACCTCAACTATAAATTTCTCTTGTACCTCCTTGGAGCAGAGAATATAGTCGGGTGCAATGCATGTCTGGCCGCAATTAATAAGCTTGCCCCATAGTATGCGCTTAACAGCTGTGCGCAGTTCCACAGATTTGTCAATATAGCAAGGACTGTAGGTAAAACAAAATCATAATATGAATAGAAATCATTTCAATATGAAGTATAGTCACCTCTTGCCACCTAGCTCAAGAGTTGTGGGCGTCAAATGAGCATTTGCCGCAGCGTGAACAATCTTGCCAACCCTAGTGGATCCCGTGTAAAAGATATAATCGAAACGCTGCTTTAGCAGCTCAGCCGTTTCACTGGGTCCACCACAGACAACGGGATAACAGTCCTGAAAAATATTACGAATCTGTTATTCTATTTCAAACATAAATGTCATCTGACTCACATTGTCCAGGTATTTGGGTAGAGTTTCCATCATAAACTTGGCACAATTGGCGGCAATCTCACTGGGCTTAAGAACGACACAGTTGCCGGCAGCGATGGCAGCAGCAACGGGTACCAGCAGCAATTGCAATGGATAATTCCAGGCACCAATCACGAGTACAACGCCAAAGGGATCATTGTAGATCTGCACATCGTCAAGCAGGTTGACAAATGATTTAGAGGGCTAGCAAAAGAGATTACATTAAATTAAATTAATATTTATTTTAAGATATTTGCTTATTTCATTTTCTCACCTTCTCCGGCTTGACCCAATCATTGAGATGATACAAAATATGCTTGATATCATTCTTCATGAATTCTGTTTCCACAATCAAACTCTCCTGTTTAGGACGTCGCAGATCTGCCTCCAAGGCGCTGATGATTTCATTTTCGTTCTCCTCGTAGCAGCGCAACAGGTTCTCCAGCTGCTTGCGACTGAAATGTGTAGAAAATAATAATCAATAAAAGGGTATATTTGGAATTACAATATAAAATAAAAAGTGCAGCTCTTTAACTTTCGTTTAGCTATAAAAACTGAAAGTTAGAACATCTTTCGACGGCTCACAAAACAAGGTTTTGAAATTTAAATCTAATGACGAAAATCTGGTTGCATTTAAGACTAATTAGATCTGTACACGCTTGGTTCCGTTGTGACACGCTATAAGTTATGGGTAACAACTGAACAACCAAGAGCGACAGGGCAAAACAAAACTTAAAACAACTAATCACAATGCAAGACAAGTACAGATATAGAAAATATCTAGTCATTGTCGTGTTTGATGATGTTGTTTGTTGTTGGTGCGATTGTTGCTGAGTAAGATGGAGAAGGTCAATGCTAATTTGCCGTTCCGATAATAAATTATGCAACGTTAGGTTTTCAAAACTTATTCTACTGTGTTCATACGACGCCGAGATATCAGCTGCTCATTCGAATACCAATAAAATGAAATCGAATCGGATTTAGAACTGTAAAACCGGTTGGGAGTTACCGGCGCTCCATCACAAAAACAGCATTTTTGCTGAAATCAAGATTAATTTTTGAGGTAAGCAACATAAGATTGTTCTACATATCACCATGAATGGATTTACTAAGAGCTAATGCCTAGTTCTCTGAAGAACATAAAAAGAACACACCTTATACACTGTAGCCATAAACTAATTAAATTACTCATATAAAAATAACATATAAACATTCAGTTAATTTCAGTATTTATTATAGTTATTCTCTACTTCTATATAAATTTATATATAGAAACAAAATATGATCGCTGTACATATTAATGAAGCAATTAAAGCCATTTAACGCGCAATGATGCGGCAAAAAAGTCTCTGATATTCAATATAAATATTTAGACGCGCTTGAGCTCTGGGCGACAATAGCTACTTATATGTTTGATTATACAGATATACATTTATTTCCATGTACATATATACAACAAATCGCATTGAAGCTTTTGATATTTCTATGCGCTTCTATAAAGAAGTAGAAGAGGCAACTCAAAAAGGCGAAAACAATCGCAGAACTCGACACGTTTATTCGGAAAAGAAAAAATATGTATATAAGAAAAAGATCATGAAATTAAATGACTTTGGAACCTTGGGGGTGCCAAAGATTCGTCCGTACTTCCGTTTCACACTTTGCGCTCAAAAATGTCTTGGTATGCGTCTCGACAGTATGTATGTATAAGTATATAGTTTTTGTTTATTAACATATCAATTTTGCCCGTGACTTTGTGCCTTGTCTGAGTCTGTCTGTAAGTCTGTATAATTGCTAGAAATTTATTTGCTAGCCGCTAGTTATAATCCGAGTCTAGTCAGCTATTTAACTACTAATTATATTATCCAGTTTAGAACTATTACGAGCGAGTGCAGCTTTAATTTTAGCTTCTAGTATATAGCTGACAAGGTGGAGACCAAAGCAAAGATCAAAGCTCCTAACCCGATTCTCATTTGGACTAAAAATATATTCGAATGAGTAGACACAAAGGAAGGCAATCGGAATAAATTTAAATGAAAATGTAGTGCATGGGAATGGTTTCGACTATGAACATGATAAATAACATTTAATGTTGTATATACCACAACTACAAATGTATGTATTTTCGCTCAGCTGCTCAGCTCATATAAATAGTTATCTTTAGTTCTTATCAGGCCAAAAACAGATCGACCGTACAGAGAACACAAAGTTCAAGTGAAATGAGTTCGAAGAGCTTTCGTTTTTTACGAGAGTGTGTGCGTGTTAGTGTTTGTTCTCTGTACTGTGATCCCACACCGAACTTCAGATTAGTCAAGTGTACGTACATACATACATATGTATTCATACGAGTTAATAATGAACAGCACTTATAATCCGTAGTACAAAAAAAAAACTCAAAGAGATTATGACAGCATTGCGGCAACAGTTTGTAATTTACATTACTTTTAACATCAACGCAACGCAGTGAAACGCAAACGCAACAACAACGCCAACGACCTGGTTACTTGTGCTAGTCCAAAATAAAAGTAAAAACAAAAGCAACAAAAACTAACTACCATCGCGGCTGAGCTGCGACTGCGACGATTGATGTTGGGTTTTGATTACAGTTATGTTACTTACCGAAAGCTTACGTTCCTGGTCTTGCCGCTGGCGAAGGCAAGACGGGCTTTCTGCAGTATCTGCTCGTTGTTCATCGTAGCCGTTTAGGTTGTTGTTGGTTTTTCACATTCGCAATGATCAAGTTGTGTGCAACACACGGCAGACAGACACACACACACAAACACGCGTAGGGAAGGAAGAAATCAAACAAAATCATATAAAATCATACGAAAAATAAGGCCTAATGTTCGTTACGTGCACAAATGTTTGTTAATAATCGTTATTTTTGCAGTGTGCAGCTGCCCGCATTAAATTGCATACAGTACACACAAACATACATACACTCGGCAATGCATATGTATGTGTTGTTGTTGTTTGTATTTAGGCTATTTCACATGCAATTGCCGAAACATTTGCCGTTGCAATTGGTTTCTGCTACACACTCACATCATCGAAATTTGCCATTGTGTCAGGCTCTTGTTGGGATTCGGGCGACGGCGCGACGTTTTCGCTTTCTGCTTCTGCGAAAAAAGAGGAAGAGACGGGGGATAACATCACACAAAACAAGAATATCCAAATTCTATTTTTCTTATTCTTTGATATCGAACAACTAAGGCTGACTTGCACATTCACTTTTTTATACATAAGTTTTCGTATTTACTTTTATAGTACAGCGGCTTTGTGGTCGATATACAAAAGGGGCGGACGTGGGGTGGTGCGTCAGTACCAAAACTACTAATTGACAACAATTTTTATTACGCGCAACGCACACACGAATTAATAATATATAAAAACCTACAAAATCACAGCACACAACCGAGCGCGCTCACGTCAACGAGAAGATTGAATTTGAGGCGGCGAGCAGTTTGTAGACTGACTGAGACTGAGTCGCAGCCGCTCTGCAGCTGCTTTAATAGTATTCAATTCTAAAACCCGTTTCGAAAACGCAAATACCGCATGCCCCAACCTCGCTTAAAAGATTGTGCTCAGCACAGCACCGAAAACAACAACAACTACTATTTGTTAATTGACTGAGCTGTGAACAGCTGTTCGGCTGTAAACAGCGACTTTTCACATGGAACCGAATACTAAGTAACGAGTACGAATAATTGCCAGTGCGATAACTGTCCAGCGGTTATCGAATCATGTCGATAAATTGTGTTGTGCGAACGTTATTTTGCAAGCGTTTTAAAGAATTCGATGGCAAAACAACTTGTGTAGAAATAGTAAAAAATGTGCACGCAGCTTTATTTGATTTCTTATTTTTACCTGTAAAACACAAGTTGTTCAGCACAAATGCCGGTTGTGACTGATTGTAAATAGAATATGAGCTGCCAGTAATAATAAGCGTTATCAAAAGCAGATATCGAGGTGTGTGTTTCTACCCTCAACATTAATATACTAATACATTCTCGCCATAGACCGATAAAGTTAACAGTGGAGTAGCGTAACATTCATTGCCCAGACTGGGATTGTATGAAGAGAAATTTAATGCACCAGCGCACATTTCAACAGTTCTCGTTCGCTTTAATGAACTCAGAGGTTCTAAGAGTAGTACCTGAAAAAGCTTTCGAATGTGGAATTTCGTTCTAGCTATTGAGCTATTACTGTGGGAATTTCAGGGGGACCAGCAGCTTATCGCCTAAGTGTGCATAATCTTTAAATATTTTCTTATGCGATAAGTGCGATTGGATTTGAAATTTGTACAATAAGATTCTATTCCCCTGACAGAAAATGCCTTGTAACGATGATGGGGAACATGGAATCACGATGACATATTCGATTTTTTATCAACCTTTATTTACATACCGATATTAATAACAGTCATATGTTCGTCTTCATCTAGAAATATATATATGTATATGAATATAGAATCACTGAATCTATCGTATCGTATATATTACATTTTTTCATGGCTTACCTTTTATGATGTTTTTATTACTCACTAAAATAATGGGTATATGTGACTGTGACTCGGACATTTTGCTAGTTTTTTATAGCTCCCAAGTTATTTATAGTTCAAAATGCACTTTACTAAAACATTGGAAACGCCGCCGCACAGAGAAACAGCTTAAGCACAACTAAAATGATATAGGAGGCAGATGTTAGATTTCTGGCGAATACTCGTCGTAGGGCCAACCCTTGATCAATCGCCCCACCCCCTTCCCTAAACAATGCATTAGTCGTATCTAAAATTAAATCGCATTAGACTAATGTTTTGTTTTGGATTCGGAATTGGCATCGAGTCAGGCCTTACACAGGCATTGTCCTTAGCATATGGGAAATTTATTGTTGATTACACATGTTGCTCATTAATTATTGCACATTTACTGGGGGACATTTTTTTAATTGGTTTCTGGTGCCTAACTATAATAATATCCTGAGAAGCGGCTCAGTATGAGCATGAATCAATATATTCAACTGGGCACGTTCAACGCATGACTTGCACTTGACTTATAAAGCCGATTAACACCCTACTCCAAAATTGATTTCAAGGTCACATTAACACAGCCGAATCGGCTGCGAATTGCATAATTCGTAATGCAAATAAAAGCCGATAAACGAAATATGTATGTATATGTACATATATTATTTTCTATAAATGGGTCGAAGACTGCATTGCGGTTTTCTATAACATTGAAACATTTAAAACGATCTAACAGATTCACGTCCAACATAGCATTTACAACGATCGAAGATTATGCAGATATTTAAACCTTTCTTGCTTTTATTTTCTATAAATTTATCCGAACCGATCAAAAGCCAAGTGCTAACTGAGCTCAAGAGTCTTTGGTAGTGTCTATGGATTGTTTTTGCGAAGGCGGAGGTGTCTCCATCGTGTGGTTAGTCTCCTCGGCGGTGGCCACCCGACACGAGTGTCTGGTCTCCAGCTTTTTTCCATATATATAATTAGAGTGCGCGCGCTCCAATCGATTTGTATGCACAACCTGTCTCCGCTTTGTTGAAACCAAAGCCCAAAAAGCCACTTCGAAATCGTATTGAAATCGTAATAGAAAGAAAAAACACGCACCGAATCCGAACGAAACTGAAATTGAAACTGAAACTGTGAGTGAGTGCACAGTGTGAATCTACCTGTACGGCCAATACGAATAGATTCACTTGCCGTTCCAACGCTCGAAACACGTCTGGGTACACTCCGCTGCCAAGTCAAGTCCGGCCAGTCCGGCAGAAAAAGCTACACTACGCAACGCGGGTTTGACCAGTTCCAGTCGCAGTTTCGCACTCTCTTGAGCAAGTTCCAGTTAATTGTAATAGGCTAGTTAAGTTTCGCGATCTTAATAGTTACAACATTTTATAATTGATATAATCTCGCGTGGCTTATAATAGAAAATACCTGTTCAAGTGGCGGCAGCAGAAACGTCTCATTAGCTCAAAGCTTTCGAGCTGAATTCTTAACTAACTATCAATCATTTTCTATACTATATGACTTGAAAGACTGTACAAAATATGCACATAAGGCTAGTTTAAAAATCAAAAGTTTTCAAAAGGAGTCGAAGAAACGAAATGTGAATACTCTTTGAAAACCTTCCTAACGAGTTTTTCATTTTCAGCCAGTTTAAGTAATTTGTTATAAAGTATTACTTTAAATAAATGATCACTCAACATATCTATAGACAAACATGCTGGCGTACATCGTATTCCATATACTTCTCGGCAAGTGTATTTAATCACTTTGTCACTGTCATCGTCAGAGGTTACCCTTTAATGGAACCGTGTTTTGCCTTCCCTCTCGCACTCTCGGTTCCTCTCTGGCTAGGCTAATAAAGATCGCCCGGAGTTTGTTTGTTTACTTTTTCCACAACAGCTGTTCGGGCTTGCCCGAGCTGTTTCTCTCTCTTTCCTTCATGGCTTACCACTTAATCGAACCGGTTATAGAAAAGCATTTTATACTTTTGGGTTGTTTGTTTTTCATTTCGATTGCACACTTCAAAAGTCAAGTCAAACCCTGACCATGAAGAGCTCTAGCTATACACCTCAAGATATCTATATTAAGCAGAGCCGGAGTCAAAAGGCGAATGTCAGACTCGGAATCTGTCATGACACGCATAAAACTAAATATGTAATTACTCTTATAATGCGAAATATAGTTATACCCTCAAGTGTTTATAGTCGACTGAACTTTGTTTGGAACTTCAAATACGAAACCCCCATTACCTGGACATATTGTTGTCTCTAATTATACAAAAGTCACGCAATACAAAGAAATACAATATAATAATACTTAACTTGAAATTAAATAAGCAAACTCTGTTTATTTGCAATAAGCTGGTTAAAGTACTTAAAAATTATATTTCAGCGATATCTACAAAATAATAACCAATTACTATGTAATTAAATCTTGTTTAACTCAGAAGTTGTTTTTCGATTTACTTATTTTTTATGCTCTGAAAAAAGACGTTAGAGGAAAGTATCACGAATGCAATTTAATTGACAATGGGCTGTCACATGTCCGGGCACAACAAAGCACTGCAACAATGATTTACACAAACTGTACAAACTTATATATAAATAATGTGTGTGTGTGCACCACATAGTTTTAATTTCAGTTTTTAAATATTTTTAAAACACTTCACTTTTCTTAAAAATTTGCTTGCATACTTTGGAAATGCTCGCTTCAGTGTGACCAGCTTAGACGCAAATGCCAAATTTAGAGCTTATAGCTTTTTTATTAGCCAGTGTTCCAATTCTGTTTGTCCCATCGAAAATTGGCAGCACTGCAAGCAGTTTCAACTTTTCAAAGCATACTTTGAAGCGAACTGAAAAATGGAATACGAAGTAAAAAATCAAGTTTTCATATTTTATTAGTGTATAATTTATTATTTAAATATGTTATAAAATTTGTTTATCGTATAAAATATACTCTTACTCTTGTCGCACACACACATATACACTTGTATATATGCATGTATGTATGCATGTATATAGAAAAATTACAATTCAAGTATTGTTTTATATTTTCATGTTTTCGGTATTTTTTTTTGTTTTCCTCACTATTACACAATTACAATTTTTAACTGCAACTCGTTATTGTTATATAATTTGTCGCCTTGATCTAAGAGCATTTTCGTCCATTTTCTCATATACGCATATATGATATATATTTTTTTTCAATTACTTAGTATGCAAAATAACTGCAATATTTAAGTGTATGTATTGTATATGTATGTATGCACGTATGTATGTATTTATTTATAGGTGTACCTAGTACAATGCTTGTTCTATGTATGTAAATATATGTATGTTAATATAGTGCGAGAAATGCATGTAGAATGTAGAATGCGTAGAGGAGGATTATCATCTAAAAATACAAATGCCAAAAAATTTTGAAGCTCTCGAAGCGAATGAACGTTGGAGGAGGAAGGAGTAGCTGAGAAGTGTTCGCACCCCCTTTGCAATTCCCTTAATTTCTTTTCTTTTTGGTAATTTCATTTAGAGTAGTACGATGTAATTAGTAATTACTATTTTTATGTATATGCATGTAGTAGTACCATGTAGTAGGTATGTATATGTCGTATCTAGAATGAATACAGTTCATCATCAAGCATTTGAATCGTATGAGAGTGTGTGAGTGATACAAATATTCAATTCACAGGTAGACTATTATTATATATATATGCCTTTATGTATTATTCTTTATAGCTTGAAGTGTGTATGCATGTAGATGAGAAACCAGTAGCTGGCCTACCGTTTTTTTAAGTATTCTTTTATATATTCCGTTGTTTTTCATTATCGTATTTCTTAACTTCTTCATAATCTCTTTCTTCGCTCTTGCTTCTATGCTGCTTCTTCTTCCACTTTTACATTTGATCTTGCTTATATATTAAATTTGTACTCGTTTTGTACTCAATTGCTCCATAATTATTACATATGTGTTAGTATGTATGCATGCGTATGTTTATATGTATATGTATGTATATATGTATATGTATGTTTGCCAAAAGAAACATGGATTTTTAGATACATTTATGTTTTTTTTTAGTTTTTCTCGTTTTTCGAATTTAATGTTTGGAGTTTGTTAGTAACTTAGTTGCTAACGCTATATGGGTTTTGTTTTTTTAATACATATGTGTGTTAGTAATCTTTTTTTTTACCGTTTGATTCTTCATATAAAATTGAAATTTTGCTCAAAATTGTATTTTGATATAAGAATTCATTCGCATTCGCATAGGTAATCGGTTTTAATCGACATGTAATAGAAAAATTTGATTTATCAATAGGGTTGTTTTTTTTTTTAATTTTTGGGAAAATCATGTTAGTTGTCAGCTGCATTACATTTTTCGACTTAAGTTCATTAGTTTTACAATTACGTTCTTACGTACTAAGTACATACACTACATATATAAATGTATGTATAAGTATGACAAAAATTGAATACCTGATTTAAGTTTTGGATTCGTTTTTAGTTCGTTATTTAAGCTACGTTTTGTATATGAGCATTTAGTTTAAAGTTTTTTGGATTTTTTCGTTTTTGTGGGCAAAGATTTTTCGTTTTTTTTGAATAGTTGAAAAATAAAATACCTGCTTGAATTTATTTATCTTTTTGGTATGTATTGTAAATGTTTAATTAACTATTTGATGCGTAGGCTAGCTGCTTGTGTGTGTGTATGTGGGTGTATATGATATTCATGATTCTAAAGTGACATTTAATATAAGTTTTGTTTTTAGCTTTTCGTTTTTGTTTTTGATTTTTAAGCCTTTGGCAAATTGTTCAGTATTCATGACTTTTAGTTTGTGTTTAACATACTTAAATAATCTTTAATCTTTAGAGATATACATATATAATATATGCGTTTAAATGCTTTTTATTTTGAATTATGGCATTCGGTAGTACTTAAATCTCAATCTTGGTTTACCATTTGTTTTTGTTTTTCATATACATATATAATTTTTTTTTTTTTTTTTTTTTTAGTATTTTTTACACAATTTCAAAACTGTGGCTTTTAGAAAACGGCGCTCATTTGTAATGATTTTAGTATTTGCTTTGCTTGTTGTGTTTTTCATTTAGTAAATCTCACACATGTAGAAATATTAGTAAAATATGGCATTTCTCATATGTATCTAGACATATACATATAAATATATGTATATATATATGGTATATATACACATATATATGCGTGATTGATTAGTTATGGTATGGTATTCTGTTAGCAGGATGTGAGGAAATGTTTTCATCTGGTCTTTATCCAGAAATCACAAAAAATGAACGGCGCTTCAAGGTATATATGTACGTGAGTGTGTGGGTAAGTCGTGAGTGCTTCGAATGAGTTTTTGATGAGTTCATGGGTTCCCTCAAACAAAACAATCCAAATAAATTGAAATTTTATGTTTTGAAAAAATATTACAGTTAAAAATTGATACTTCCTCTCTTCATCTCTCTGATGGTTTACTCTCTTAAATGGTAGACGATACATTTAAGTCTAGTTACATAATACATATAATTAAATTTACGTTTCTCCCTCTTTTATTTTTCTTGTTATGCTCTCGTAGAGCAAACTACATAGAATTGTTTTTTAAGTTTCATTTATGTATTCCTTTTTGTTTATGTGTATTTTTTTGTGTTAGGTTTTTGCGCATTTTATGCGTGTTGCTTTATACGTGGAAGGAGTGTTTTGCTCTCTCTCTCTCTCTCTCTCGCGTGTCTCATTAATCTGTCGTCAATCTTTTCGGGTACGTTTTTGGGGGTTTCGTTCGGTCAGTGAATCGTTAAAGAATAACAAAGACAAATTGGAAAAATACGTATAGACGGAATAAACAGAAACTAGAAACTGAACTGAAAAAAACCACTAAGACGTAAATAAAAGACGTGTATAAACTAACTAGTTGGCTAAGACGCTTCAAAGTCAGTTTTATGTATCTATGCATATAACTGGCTAGGATATCTATCTGTCAGAAACAGCTCGTCTGAAAATTCGGCTAATATATATACAATTGTATGTTATGTTTGTATTTAGTTTTAATTTGCTTTACGTTTTCATTTTGTTGCGAGGAACATGTCACCTAAATATGTATTCAATACGCGCATATTGCTCTGGATTTTCATATATATGTTTTTTTCTACATTTTTGTATATGTATGTACTCTCGATATATATATATGCCACGTCCAAGCCGCCCTGTATACAATATACTCTCTGTCTCATCTACCCATCCTATCCTTTTCTGTTTCTACTAAATGCTAATGAACACATTCGAGTCGAGAAATAATTACAATAATTTTAGCTACATCTGTACGTAATTCATAATAATACAATTGATAATAATACATAATGATAAAGAAATTCTTTCTTCGGTGATGCAACGTATGCGTAATTGTGTGTGTGTGAGTGTGTATTGTATGTCAGTTAAACTCGGTTTAAGCTATGCCCATATATATATATATATATATATAGATGATGATTTGTGATTCTTGTGACTGTATGTGGCGCTGAGTTATTTATGTTTATGTATGTCTATGCTGTATATAGACGCATATATATAGTATATCGTACATATGTATTGTTATGTTAAGCTATGTTACGTTACGTTTTATCTCAATGTCATTGCAATTATTTTTGGCCTTCACCATATATGGTGTTTCAATTGGCGCTAGAATTGCCATTTAGTTAATCAGTCTTCGTTTAAGAGTTCAACCAAAAGTCAGCGGGTTTCATTATATTTAATTACCATTTGTTCTGTGTGCTTTTTGTCTATCTTTCTCCCATCTAACATCGCCCTTTGCCTTCCTTTCGATTCATTTCTCATTTTACCTTTTACAAAGTTTTATACTTTTTGTTTTCTTTTAACTTGCTCAGTCTCAATCATAAGAAATTAGTTATAATAATAATTAATAATTAAAAAAAAAACAATTACAAAATTTGTATATAATATGTACGTCACAATTAAAAATTGGAAAATCAGTTTTCGAATTCAACTAAACATAACTAAACTATATAAAACTCGAAAACCTATTGAGTAGCTCGTCATTCGATATTGAAACACACGTCTGTGTGAGTGTTTAATCATATATGTATGTATATAGTATTTTTAAGTAAACAGAACAGACAAAATAAGTGGCAAACACCCCACATATCTCGTATCATATCTCATATCTTCTATCTCAGTTCCCAAGCTAGCAAACTGCTCTCAGTCTAACTAACAGGTAATAATATTTTCATCTAGTTCATGTTTTGTGTTGTATGTGGGTGTTTTCTACTAGTTGGATTTTGGGTTTACTTTTCTTTTCGCTTCTCTACGTTCTTTCTAGTCTAAAATTCTACTGAACGCGTTGTCTCTTTTCTGTCGTAGGTTGGTTGGTTTCCTTGTATATTCGCTAAACATATAGATATAATATATATATATATATATATATATCTATTTTTATATGTACTTGCATGTATTGTACGTACATGTATTTATGTAATTTTAATTACCAAATCGTAACCGTGTCTGTGTTTACTTTCTTATTTTTTTTTTGTTATAACTCTTAAGCATTATCGAGGTAATCGTTGTAGCACTTATGCTAAAAATTTTCACTAATTTTAATGCCCTTTTCCGTATTTAGTTTTGTTTTGGATTCCGTTTTGTTTTTTGCTAAACATTTTAGCGCTTGTAAATGGTCTAAAAAAAACGTCGCCTGTCTCTTTGATCTTTGCTTCGCTTGCATTTCCCTTTTGTCGTATAGTGTATTATGTTGTTTGTTTTGTTTTTAAGCTAATTTAGAATACGTGCACAAACCGCTTATAAGGGTTAGACCCTTCCTTGGAGTCCGGCGATAGCTCTATGAGGAATACGATACGTCCATCCGGCATTAATGCCACGTCGCATGTGCGATCCTTTTCATCCAACGTTGGTGGCATTAGTGGATTTATAGAGGGACGTACTTCGATCTAAATTCGAGGGAAAGAAAGAGAATCGAATTAGAATTCTGTTATAAAACTGGTATACTGCACAACTGTTCGACAGAGCAACTGTTCTACCACATCACTTACATCCCACATAAAGTCTAAATTCTGATTGAATACGAGTATACGTTGATTCTTTGAATCGGCAACTATAATGCGACCCTCGTCATCGCAGCACAGACCCGAAGGCCGATTAAACTCATGGAAACCTGAGCCCTCATGCCCCTTGACGGACAGAATCTGAGAAAAAGGTTAAATAACAGTAATTAAATATATAACTTATTGAAGAACACAATCTGTACTCACATCATTGATATCCGGGTCGATCAAATACAAGCAATGGTTATCAAAGTCCGAGACAATGATATTACCCGTGGGTGTGTAGCAGACTCCACGCGGCGAGGCAATGCCCTTCGTCTGGCCATGATTATCGAACACGATTTGTCTGATGAAGCGTCCCTCGGAATCGAATTGCTGTATGCGATGATTACGCGAATCGGTGACGACAATTTGACGCCTTGAGTTGACAGCCACATCCCATGGATACTGGAACTGTCCGTACTCCTTGCCATAGCTGCCGAATTTAAGCAGAAAGACGCCACTTGCAGTAAAGATTTGCACACGATGATTATCCTTGTCCACCACAATGATACGATTGTCCACGTCCACACAGATGCCGGCGGGCAGATCAAACTCTCCATTACCAACGCCCTTGCGACCGAATTTAAACTTTAGAGAGCCATCCGGATTGAAAACTTGTACACGATTATTGCGACGATCCGAAACGAGAACATGTCCCATTTTATCAACACACAATCCCCATGGACGGCTCACTTGACCATCCTCATGACCTTCGGTGGCAAAGGACAGCGACAAAGCGTTTGAATTGCGCACTTTGACAAGATCCATGCAGCCCGGAATAGCTTGTGTGGTACGCGGCGCACTGAAATGCAATCCCGGCGAGCTACGCAATCCGTTCAATTCCCAGTCCAAGGCGGCGCTCGACATGCCACAAGCGCTGCCACCGCGTGGCTGCATAATGGGTGATGGGATGCGGAAACTATTATCACGCAACAATGGACGACGCACAGTCGTGGAGGCGACATTGAGTGGACCCGAGCTCGTTGCCATGCTGGGCAAGCCGAATGTCATGTCCAGTCCTGTACCCGAAGCCGCAGCAACTGCCACAGCGGCGGCGGGGGCAACACTCACAACATTGCTAGCCACAATGCCATTGCTACTGGATACAATGGGCATGTTCTTGTCATCGACTAGAATTACGCCTCCCTGATTGCGTATATCCTGCAGTAGGCTATAATCGGGTGGAGCAAATGCAAAGACCTCCTGCTTGGGCTGCAGATCTTTGTAGATTCCGGCAAACTGTTCCATCTGTCGCTGTCCATTTGTGAGCTTCATGGCAATCTCAATTTGATCCATATTACATGCATTATCTGCAACTTTGCTCAGCATATCCGATGTCTCCGAGAGTCCAGCCAGTGCGGACTTTAATCCAGCCATTTGATCATGCAAAATGGCCAGCCGACGCTGACGCAATTTCTCAACAAAATCCAAGAGGAAACGCTCTCGATCCTCGATGGCAATGATAAACTGTCGGAATGCTTTCCGGATATTATCGCTTAGCTCGCTGCAATTGCGCTCGATCAGCCGGATGAAAGCCAGTGCCTTATCGATGCTGCTCTTAATGCAGCGTGTGCCCACCTGACTGCTCTCAATGGCACCCTCTAGTTTCTCCTTCGAGCCCACCATAAAGTTCTGTATCGAGGCATAGCTATGCTCTTTGTGCTCGTGCAGCGTGCAGAATTGGCACACCAGCTTCCGGCAATAGTCACAAACGTAGCGCAGCATCTCATTGTGGATGTCACAGATGAAGGTGCTGCTTGGCGGCGTATGTGGATTGGCCGAGCTGCCGCCGGTGGGAGAGGCACCGATGGGTGTGGGCAATGATACGATCGAATGATTCGATGATAATGGACTGTTGCGATGCTCACGCAGGCAATCGTTGCACATAAACTCGTTGCACTCCAAGCAACGTATCGAGGCGCTCACCTCGCACCAGCCGCAACTGATGCTTGAGTTATTGGATGACTCTGGTGACATTTTGGGATTACGCGATGAACCGATGCTGCCAATGGGACCAATGCTAAAGTCACCATGTGTATCTAGGCCGCCTAGAAAGTTGTTAATAAAGAAGTCTGTGCGTGGCGGTGAGCTGTAAAAATGGTAAAATGTCCATGATTAGCTGAAGTTACAGTTGGACATATATGGAGCTCTGCAACTTACCCATTTGTCTGCCCCATATTGGGCATTAGGCCTACATTTAGATCCCACGAAGGGAATGATTCCAGTATGCCGGCCAGTAGGCGCTCTGATGAGTTGCTTGCATTGCTGCTAATGCTACCGCTGCCGCTGCCACCGTTGCTGCCTCCAGTGCCCCCTACTGAATTTGTTGCAGCATTTCCAACAGATGCACCCACCGAAGCGGATACGCTGGGCGCACTGCTGCTGGACATTTGTTGCGGAACCGTATTGTTTGACAAGAGTTCCATCATAAGAGGAGATTTGAGATCACGTTCGTTTGGCCCTGGGCAGTCAATGAGACACTCTTAAGCTGCAATTAGTATCGGATATGTACGCGATAGAGAGAACTTTAGTATATATTTTCAAAGTTACGGAAATATATGATTAATTATTTAAGGTTTTCTAACTGCGTTTGGAACGCGCCGCGAAGTTGACGGTTGTCCAGAAGACAGCTAACTAAATGACCCGGACGCACATCAATGCATTAAGTACCAGAACCAAGCCTCGCTTCTCTTTCTTCGTATATGTGTATTTGTGTGTGTGTGTGTGTGTACTGCAGCTGCAGGCCATGTAGGTAGGCGAATATGTCTTTGCCTTCACTGGGGAAAATTCTATTGTTGTACCCGACGCTGATCCCTTAAGAAAAACTAAAACCGACCCGAATATGAATACCCGACAGATGTTTATGGCGCAAGCAGGTCAGATTCCCATCTCTCTCGCTCCTTAAGATGGAATAACCTCGCGCGGAATCTTGGAATTTGGCAAGCATTTTTATTTACGACATCCTTTTTGAGCAACCTTCGCAAAATCGAAGATTTTAAGAATTCTATAACGCCATTTTGAAAAATCGTAGAGTTCTTGAAAAATTTTGAAGGAAATTGAGATACTGTTGTAGAAATTCAAATTATATACCTAATTCTCGAACATTAAATTATTCATATTTAAATACATGGATAATTACTTTGGTTTTCGCCCATTTACTTTATCTATCTGGGTGGCTGTACTACAACTTGGTGGAGTTCCGTGACCCACAAAAATGTATTGCGTATTTTTGAGAGAAAGAAAGGAAAAACTACGCGATACTTTCTATTTATAGGGCAGTCTAGTATGCCAGATAAGGCTTAACCACCCCCATGTACCCCGTGCACCAACAGCCCCAACAGCCTTCATCATAATCATCGGCGTCGAACTCAAATCGAGTTCTAGCATTTTCCGTTCCGTGTTACCGTCTAAAAAACAAAACTGGTTGTTGTTGTTGTACTCGCTCGGTTGCCATCTTCAAGATGGAGCGAAATACGCCCAATCCGGCCAACCGACCGACTTTCATCCCCTTTTACAACAACAAAATCAACTACAAGGAGGGAAAAGAGGCACAAAGTAAATTTGAAAACGTCAGACTACACTCGCAGAAAAACAATACAGGTTTCGAAACTTGTTTTGTTTTCATAATCTGATGCAAATAGGTTGTGAATTGATTAATTTAATAAATTTTCCAGTACAGTAGAGAACAAAAAGCTATATAATTTTCAAGAGATGAGTAGGAAAATTAAAAAAATTCAAAAAGGGTAAGAGATCCTTTAATTGATCCACTTATTTTAGAAAATAAAGTTAGTACATCCACTTAAGGATTTTTCTAGAACGAGATTTATAAGACCTCTTATTTTTAGTTTTTTTTTTTTCGTAAAACATGAACACATAATTCATTATCTTTACTCTATTTACGCTCTACGCTTTAATTGCGCATTCGATATACTTTTGAAGCAGCATCTTGAATTGTATAATCCAATTTCAAGGGTGACCAAATCGTACAATCCTCCCCTACTACGCTAACTAATCCAATTCACAAAACAAGAGGTGAATTCTTTTTAAGGGTGACCATATTCCCACTCATTTCTCCTTCTCTCTGACAGATGAACCGCACCGCCCCGCAAGGAGATGAATGCACTTCTAGATTTTGGACTGTGTAGATGTCAGCGACAACGACTACGACGAAACCGAGCACGGAGAGAAACTACCCTTGTCACCCTTGAACATTTCCATTGAAATACATAGACTGTGTCTCAAAAACGTGAAAAAAAAACAACACACGGACCAAGAAGTTAAAGTCCTTTTTGCATTTGTGTACAGATGAGTGAGTGAGTGTGTGTGTATGCATTATTGTGTGTGTGTGTGTGTGTGGGGAGTACGTGCAAGAACGACGCAAAAAGGCAAGGGATGAGGGTTGTATTTATACAAGTTTCCACGAGTTGTTGTTGTGAGTGCGTGTATGTGTGTTTCTGTGTATACTTGTTTGCATGTGTTTGTGTGTGTATGCGATATGCGATACATACAAACAGGGCATCAAAACGGCTCAAGCAAACGGCATAAAATCTCGATATAATTGCGAAAATCTTTTTTAAAAAATTTGTCAAGCAATTAATAGATTTATTAGTTTTTAATATTGTTTACATGCACGCATAACCGAACATTTATTAACAAATTTTGTTGTTACTACACACCTTTTTTAGCAGCCTCATGCAAGCCGCTCGCAACAGCACACACTCTGAAAAATATCGTATCGTTGTTGTTGATTATTACTATTGTGATTATTATTGCTCTTGTTGTTTATCTTTAGAGTTTAAATTGTTTTTTTTTTTCACACACAAACACACGAATCTATAGTATTTTTATATTTTCGTTCGTTTTTTAATTATTTTGAATGGAAATCTATTGATTTACGGTTGATTTTCCTTCCTACTTATTATCGTTTTTGGAAAATGCGAGATTCTTTTCCACTTTGACCGAGAGATCTCATGCGTAATTCGTAACGTTGAGGCCCGACATTCGTGTATTCCTTTTCCCGACTAAAAGATACATTCGACTAAAAACACAACATAATAATCATGCCTCCTCGCCGTGTGCCTGTCGTGTACATGTCTGTGTGTGTATGTTTGCGTGTTCGTGTGTGTGTGCGTCAGTTTGTGTGTGAGTGTTGCTTCTTGGTCGAGTTATGTTTGTGTTGTTGTTGTTGTTATTGCTGCGCTTGCTCATCATCTATAAAGCTAAACAAAAAAAATGAAATAAAACCAAAAGTATCTCAGTCAGTTTTTGGATTTTGATGTTTTCATGCGCGCGCCGCATCGCACGCTCCAGAATGCTGCGCTGCTGCTGCTCGCGTTCGCTTTTCGGATTTTGCCGTGCTTTCTGTTGCGCTCACCGTAGCAGTAAATACTGCTCCCGTTGCTGCTGCTCTCATAATGTGCTCGCACGCTCTCTCAAAACCCATACTCTCTCCCGCTCTCTCGGTCACGCTCACGCTCCCATGTACTATACTATTTCTATGTGTGTGCGAACGCGCGCGTCTGCGTATGTATGTGTCGATGTGTAGGGTTCACATGCACGCGCACATTTTTACAGCAATGTGCGTGCGCGTGTGTGCGTGCTTGTGTTTTATCTTCTATTTATTTTCACTTATGCGGCAAAGAAATGCAATCAAAACGCGCCCTGTGTGATGTGATATCGACGAAATAAGTCCCATGCACATTTCTTTTGCACCCGAGAGAATAATAAACCTACTTTTTGTCAGTGTTGTAAAAAACGCTTTGCTCTTCCTTCGATTTCAATTCGACGACGTGCGCTTTGTCGGCTTACGCTCGTTGTTGTTGTTTCTGTAGTTTTAATTCTTAACTGTTCATGTTTCCATCTTGATTTTTGGTTGTTGGTGCGTTGTTGTTTTGTTTTAATTTTCAAATAGAATATTTTGACCCACTTCTTGTGTGATGTCGATTTTACTGAGGGGACTAGGGCTCCTTTTGCACTCTCGAAATATCCAACCTTCACGCACGCATTAAAACATGAAACTGGATGCATGTTCATGCGCCGACAACGCTTCTGCTGCCCCTTTGGCTTGTTGTTTTTTTGTTATGCGCACTCTACATGCAGGGTGGGCATGAGACACACAGGCATGCGATTTGAAAGTGACGAGCGATGTACATATTATTGTGTCGGAAACAGTATTTTCTATTATAATAAAGCTGATTATTGGCTGATTAATTTAGAGTACAGGCCATTAAAATTGGTTATATTATAATTCTTAAGTTCTGATAATATTTTTAATTGATTTATCTTGATGCAACAATTAATTTTATGATAATGTGTTAGCTTTTCTGCACTACCTTATACATTTAAATTTTAAAATTTGCAGTAATAAAATTGAACTCATGAGCCAACCAAAATTTAAGGGCATTAACTAGTCGCCATGGCTTAACTTTATGACGTGCGCACACTGAGAGCGCAAGTGAGAGAGAGAGCACGTTAACGGCGCATGTGGCGGTGGCGCGAAAATATGGCCGGTGGTGGCGCGCGTTTGTTGTTGTTCTGCTCTGGCGCTGCTCTGCCCGTCTGACGGTAATTGTTGTTGTTGTTGTTGCTGTTTTTGTTGTCGCCAGAAACAACACCCTTAAGGAACTTGTTTTCATCTTGCACTGACAAAAATTTTGTGATCGCTGGCTTGAAAATTTAATTTAAACGGGGCTCCGTCCGTGGCCAATTCGTTTCTGTTTGGTCTCTCTCTCTCTCTGCCGCTTTTTCGCTTTCGCTCTCTTTTCTTGTCCCTCCCTTCTTACTTCGGCATCATGGAATTACGGATGGGCTGCGGCACAGGCTCAAGTTCAGGTAGCGAGCAGGTGCGCAGCACAGGTAACGTGCCTGGCATCCTTTCGAAAATAATTACACTACGTTTCGTTCTTGTTTCTTCTTTTTTCTGTTTTCTCGTGCCGAACAGCTATTTATCGTAAATTCCTTCTTTTGGGTCGCACAAGGCGGAAGACTGATTACATTCTAAGTAACGATGTTTTGTAGGTATGCGGAACACATTTCCATATAGATCAAAGTTTTTTTTATACGTAAAATACAACACTGCAGAACTACATCTGACAAAATTATTCAGTCACAATATTTATAAAATTGTAATACTGTAAGCTAAGCTTAAATTTTACTGTTAAAACTATGGGGACGCTAGGCACTGAAAGCTCAAATTGAGCTGTGGTGAAAGCTCTGTGCAAGTATGCGAACTACACAATAATTATGTATGGTTAAGTTACAATAAGAACTTTACTTATACGCTCAACTAATCATTCGTTAAATTTAAAAGCGCGTTCAACAATGGTTAAAGCTCATCTCCGTACTCTTATTCGATTTTTCAGCGCAAGCGCAAGTGTATTCGGATCATACAGCGCACAGCACTCAGTCAACTTTAGATTTTGGAATCTCCACAATAAGCTTTGCCAATCAGCCAAACTCTAGCTCCTCGATAAGCACGTTCTGAAGCTTTTGGCGCACACGAAGCTTCCGCCGCTCGTCCAGACGCTGCAGGAATGGCATTAGGCTGAGCAGGAACATGCGATCGGCATCGTCCTGTGCATCGTTAACATTTGCGGCCTCTGTGTTCGTAGACGCATCCACACTGATGTACTTGAAGGGCAAGTCTGAGGCAGGAACTGGAACTGAAACCAGGTTGGGCTTCGATTCTGGTTCACTTTTGAGACTGCCAGTTGAGGATTTGCTGCTGGTTATGCTCCTGTTACTATGATTGTTGTGGGCAACAGCTGGCAGCGCCATCTCTTCATCATCGTCAAGCACTTCGATGGTGAAGACACTCGGATCGGGTGTGGCCGTTGTCCTGTCATTGTGCTTATTACGCTCATCGATCTCATTTTCAGACGCGGCATCCTCATCGAAATCATCATCGTTAAGTTCCTCCTCATCGTTCACGCTATCATTCGTCAAATCGCCATTACTCGGCTCAAGCTTGACGCGCTTCTCCTGCGGCTGGCAATCCCGATCCTCGAAGAATGAACTGATGTCCGAGAAGCTTGGCTGATGCAATTCAGAGTCGTAGCTATCACTTAGCTCACATATCGGCTCGGTAGCAACCATGGGCTCGAATTTACTGTTCTCATCTATGATGAGGTTATTGTTCTCGGTCCAATGCCCCGGCGGATGCTTCTTGCTGTTCCCGCGCGTACGCGCCTGACGCAGTATATTCTCATGCACTGCGTGCTCCATGAAGCGCATATCGTTGTAAAAGCGCCACGATGAGGGTGTTTCATTGGAAAGATTGTTCCGTATATAAACCTTGCGGAAATTGTCCCGCAGGTGTCCCCACTTGACCCGACAAACATCAGCTGCAGGAGAGAGAGAGAGGAGGGAAAGATGAAAAGGAATGTCTGATCATGTCTGTTGGTGCGGGAACAGCAAGCAGAAAGCAAAACGCAACGCATTACGCTAGCAAACAGTGAACATTCTCTAGAGATGACAATCAAAGAACAATCGATATTATCGATGGTTCATTTATCATTTATAATACGAGTTAATTATCGACATACACTCTCTTAAGTTAAACTTATTAACCATATTCACCTAATTCACCATAGCGCATCTGCACTGTATGTATGTAGGTACATATATACAAACCGCAATCTGTACACACAAACATACGTATGAGCATACTTATTTGCCTAGGTCACAATCAGCAAGGCACAGACAGTGGCACAGAGAGCGGGAGGGAAAGTAAGAGAGCGTGAGTTGAACATGTGTACATACCTGGCAAATTGACATCCTTGCCAACATCGAACCAAATTGGCGTAATATCACTACGCTTCTGCCCATTCACGTTGTTTCGCAACCAGAGCACCGGGCGACGTGAAACGGCGGCAATGAGACGTTTCACCGTCTCAATGGGTAGTTTGGCTGTATTGGTGAAGCTAAAGGAGACGGCGGCGGCTGCCGGTAACGTCGACGTCGGAGGCGAGGCCGACGTTGTTGATGACGCATTGTAAGCCAGATCCATGCTGCTACCGTTGCCACAGCCGACGACAACAATAATGACGGTGCTGACGATGATGACGGTGATGATGATGATCAGTTTCTTCTCGGTCTCAGTTTCGGTTTTGCTGTTGTTTAATGCTCCGACTCGCGCAGCTCAAGCGCTACACCAAGACTAAATACAGAGAAACAGAGAAAAAACTACGGGCACGCCGAGACTACGACAAAAGACGACGGCGACGACGACGCTGCCGCAGCCGCAGACGTCGTCGTTGCCCGTACGACGAGCAACCAGTTTACGTGCCTTTTGGCTTTGCGGACGAAGGCAAAGGCGAAGGCGCAAAGAAAATGCGAACGATCGAATGCGCGTGAGCGAGACAGATATAAATAAGAGAGCGAGAGGGTACCGCGATGGAGCGGCAGAGTGAGAGAGTGCCTCAAGCAGACAGGCTTTGGCTTTGGGGGCTGCAGAAGAACACACCGGCACAGAAACTGGCAAACTATCCGGATGTAAAGCTTCCGCTGAAATCGTGGGCCGTCGCTGCGGCTCTTGCTGTTCTCTGTTGTTGTGTTTCGTGTTCGCTTTACGGTTGTTAACTCGGTTTCAACGCCGTCAGGCCGCAACGAATTGCATGTGCGCTGCTGTCGGCGCCAGCGTAAAGCACACAAAGACATGCATAAGGTAACGTGCCCGAATGAGTGTGAGTATGTGTGAAGGCGTTATACAGACTCAATTTGTTAATACAATGTATGCTAATATGATGCATACTGCAAGCCCCTGCTGACGACACTGTGGCAGCTGAGGTCCTCGCCACAAATGGAGTAGGACAAATATGCTGCACACTGAGGATGGTAGCGTACGCGAGTGTTGGTTGCGCTTTGTTTATTTTTAACAAAACTGGATTTTTCACTACGGTCGGCTGCCTGGAGAGGTTCCCTATTGGAACGTGAACGTAAAATGTTCACGCTACGCCAGTGAAGCTTGCGGAAAAAGAGAGAAGATACCCAACAGACATATGTACGTACGTACACCATGCGAGTGTGTGTGTGTGTTTGTCTGTGTACTTCATTTTGCACGATCGTGTTTGCCTGCCTGGGCTACTATCTCCATTAAAGTTCTCTATGCGAGTGTGTACGTGACTCGCTCTATGCCCGTGTTTGCTTATGTGTTTGTGGGCGAAAATGCAAGCAAAGCGAATATAAGAATTGGCCACTTGGTTGGGGGAATTATTTTCATTTTCTTTGCACGCTTGCTCGCTCTCTCGATCTAAGCTGACATTTGATCCTTGCGCAAGCTTACATCAGTTCAAATTCCAATCGTTCCGCTGCCTTAAATAACTCGCGTCTTTTATTTCACACTATATATATATATATATATATATACATATATATATATATATATATATATATATACATATATATATATACATATATA
Organism: Zaprionus inermis; assembly: GCA_018151445.1. Lineage (NCBI taxonomy): Eukaryota > Metazoa > Arthropoda > Insecta > Diptera > Drosophilidae > Zaprionus > Zaprionus inermis. Next base: position 6,009,359 of record JAECXD010000057.1, on the reverse strand, counting down.
TATATATTTTTTATTGTTTTAGTTTTGATTTTTTCTTAAGCTATGCCACGCCTTCGTCCAGCAGCCATCGTCGAGTCGAAAGCGCCTGCGCATTTGGCTCAAAATGCTGTTCAAACCGTTCACTGCGGTTGCATCCGCCACCAACCGTGTCACCCCCTGACCCCACCCTCGTTGGGAAACAACAACTTAGCTCTATGTCTAACTTAAGTTATCCACTTCATTAACTGCCTCCTGTTCTTTGTCTTCTTGCTCTTCCAGTGCTAATGACGCGCCACGCTTGCGACTAGTTCCACTAGATGGTGCTGCAACTGCAGTTCCATTACCATTGCTTGTTCCAGCAGCTCCGAGTTGACTTCCAGTCATAATTGAATAGTTTTTCGTTGACGCTTTCCTGTTGTCTTTCTCCTTTTCGGCAAGCTCAATGCCATTGCTGTGTCCGTTACTTTGGCTTCCGCCGCTACCGGAACTGTGCGAAGAGCAACTGCCGTTTCCATTTCCATTGCCGTGCTCATTTCCACTGCCATGTCCATTCCCATTGCCAGTGCCTATTACCGTTCCATTTCCCATTCCGTTTCCTGCACGCTCTTCGCCCTCGTTGATGAATACGTCCATGTGATCGATAGTATCGTTTAGTGCGAAACACTGATCACGTCGCTCGCTCTTCTTCCACAGGTAATAGAACTGAACTAGTTCGCGCATGGTTCGCGTGCGCACCTGAAAATCAGCACAGGATACAGTTCAGATCAGTGTGGAACTAGTTCCCTGTCGTTAGCTTGTCCTTTACCTGATTCTGGCGTATCTGGTAAAAGTCCTTGCCGAATTTCTGTATGCCCTCCTCAAACTTTTCGCACTCCTCCTCGGACCAGCTGCTCATGGTGTCGCTAAGTGGAAGCACATTGAGCCGCTTGCGACGCAAAGCTTCCTTGAAATCGTAACCACATTGCACAAGTAAATGGAGAGCTTGCTCATTATCCTTAACTACGGCATCCAGATCCTGGATAGGAGCAGGCCCTGATACTGTTGCTGGTGCCGGCTCCGTTGCTATTGCTACACTTGGCGTGTCGATGGCGGCGGGAATATCTGCTGCAGTGCTAATTTGGAGCTTCTCTTCCTGAACTTCCCCATCACCTTCTGGTAGACCACCATCCTCACCAGTTGCCGCGATCAAGGAGCGTGTTTCCTGTATTTTTGCCAAATAATCTTCTACTTCTCTCTCCGTAACCTGGCTCGGCTCCCAGATAAGTTGATCCTCATTTTCATAAGGCAAAATATCGCCGTATTGAGACAGACCTTCGGGTATCTCGGCCTGGTAGTCGGGACCAACCATTATGATTTTACGTACATCATCGGAGTCCGTGTCACTGTCTTCTTCTTCCGCCTCGGCCTCCACCTGCTCAAAGAGCGATTGCAACGGCGTAACTGGAATGGCAATAAGATGTCGATAAGAATTTCAGCTTCTTAATAACTTGACTTTACTTACAGCTCTCCTCTTGTCCTAATAAATCCACAACTTGTGAAGAGCTGTTGGTAAACGATTCTTCCGGATAGAGATCCAGCAAGTGTGAGCGATGCGTCTTGGGCTTATTAGGTTCGGGTGACAGCTCACTAGAAACTTCATCTGCATCCATGCCCGCTTCGGAGCCTTGCGCGCTGCTTACGGGAGTACAGTTATCCTCCTGTTCCGGCTTCTGTTCGGGCTCAGACTGTTCTGTAGAGGCGATCGCACATGTTGACGACGGTCTGACCCCAGCTTCTGACTCTGTCTCCTGGCAATGTCGTTTATTGGCGCGTCTACGCCTTGAACTGCTTCCCAAGCTGCTGCTGCTGGTCCGTTTAAAACTGCTCGAGGATCCCAATCCCGCGCCCAAATGAGCACTACCAGTCATACTGCTGTATTTTGCCAACAACTGCTCGATAGGCATTTCGCTCTCTTCGCGCAACGTCGCAATCTCATCCTCGGCACTGTGCGCCTCCAGATCGGCGAGTGCTTCCTCCTCATTAAGTGTCGCCTCGTCGTCAAAATCGTTGACCATCATGTCGATGGTGGGCTCAAATGTAGTGTCCGCCACAGAAGATGTTGGCGATATGGGTGGGTCCACGGTGCCTGATGTAAAGCCGACCACCATGGCGGGGGATTTGCGACGTTCCCGCTTGGTTGGCGTTATTGTTAGTTCACGTCCCGCCATTGCTGGGCTTGTTGGATTGTTTGTTTGCACTACGATTTGCTCAACGAACAGTGTGAACGATGCGCGTTAACAGTAGAATACTGCCTGCTTCGTCAGAGGAGGTATACCGAAACATACCATATTCAGCTATCGATAGAAATGAACAATTTATCGATTGTAACTATCGCACGCGCAAAAACAACTATCGTAAGTGTTTTGTATACTTTGTAATTCTATCATCTCTTTTATAGTTTTGCTTTTTTGTTTACCAGCAGCAGAACTTATTGTCAAAGTTTTATTAGATACTTATTTGTTTATATTTAAAACATTTGAAGTCGACAAAATTTCAAAGAGCAATTACCCGCCCGCTTTAGGTGCTAAAAAATACCACGCCAGTATTTTCACTAATTTTTGAGCGCATAATTGACATTTTTAGTACATTTTCGTTCAATCATTTCGGTTTGCACTCATCAAACACACACATATGTATATTTACTTGGCGAGGCAAGCACACTTGTCAATTAAATCTACCCGTAGTTTCATTCTTTCTTTCAATCGTGTCGGACGCAAACAGTTCACGTGACGGGATTGAACAGCGGGCGCAAAGAGAACGGCCATTTTGACGCACGCACACGCTGCGATTACAAAATATACAACCATAAATTGATAAATATATATTGTGTATATATAGAATACAACCGAAATTGTTGCACAAAATTATTACAAATTAAGCGAATCGCACGCACGAAGCGAAACGGGCAAATCGGACAGCGGAATGTGAGTGTTTTTATCTGTGAGAATCAGAGTACAAGTAGAATTTTCCATTCGCTCCTACGGCGTTTCCTTTGTATACGCACCAAACCGAACTGTCCTAACGACCGCACGCGTTTTATTGTTCAAATGTTGCTATAAACGAGAGAAGACAACCATAGTCTGTGACAAGCCAAAACATCTACAAAAGAATTAGCAACAAAAATGCTCGAATCGCCCAAGTTCATTGAGAACAATTGTTATGATGGCAGTCGGATTTTCACCTGGCTGGCCGACATGGTCGGACTCTCTGTTGATTTGGTAAGTTACCGCAAGGAATTTTAATAAGATAAAAGTGTTATATTTTGCAAATTTGAGGAAAGCATCAGCATTGTTTCCATTCAGTGCAGGATTGTCTCACGTCCGCATGATTTACCACATAGGCATATATGTATGTATACCAGAATGTATATAATACATCTGACATACATGCATACATACATACATACATAGTGCTTGCTGTCAATATTCTGAAGTGAAGGCTAGACGCCGGCTGCTTATTTTGTTTTAAGGTTAACTTAATAGCGCCACTCCCTGTGCGCCACTCTTGGCAACCCTGTGCACCCCTTGCCACCCACTCTCATTCAAAACAAGCGCAACATGTCAGTGAGAAAAGTTTTTTTTTTTGGCACTTCGTTTCCACGTTACTTGGGTGTAATGTATTCGTATTGGAAGACACATTCGCTATACACATTATTCGTTTTGTACTATTTATCCCTGGAACAATGAATTTTATTTGTTGTTTATTTTGTTGCTCTACATTGTCGTTTCACTGTCATTAACCTCTGAGCGTTGTTGTTGCTATACATATACAATTATTCCTATGAATTTGCACACACACGTACTTGTTGTTCAATATCAAATGTCTATAATATATTGCTTGATTAGGCGACATGTATATTTTTAACTTATGCATCGTTTTATTAAATTGTGTAATTGATTGGTGCTGCCTGCGAATTAATCACAGCACTCTCATTGCTGCGGCCAATTGAGTCAACAGCTGAAACTACAAGTGCAACAACAACAACGTTAGCGACACGTTTAGCCCATTCTCTTGCGACGCTCACCCCATTCGCACACACACATTCGACACTCATTTGCATAAATTGAGCTCAGAATGAGCATGCAGACTAAAGAGAGCAGTTTTAAGAAGAAGAGCGCAACTGATTAGACTTAGGCATTGCATGTGTCAGCCTGTCTATGAGTATGTGTGTATGCACTTGTAAGCTTGGCTTAGGAAACACTCGAAAAAGAGACGACACGACAAATCTGTTTCGAGTGCTTCCTATTGCTTGCTAATCTAATACGTACATACATAATGTTTTGAGTTCTCTAACATTAAGCAAATTTGATGAATCTTAGTCGATTTTTTCTTTTCTTTTGATGATCTAATTCACATGTCGTCAGCGCGCGTTGCCGGCTAATGTAATGTGTGAACGAATGAAATGTTATTTGCCTAATGTGATTCGAACGGACGCACACACACATACATAGGCGATTCACACATGCGTACACGTACATGTTTGTGGTTTGCCATTTGTGACTGTTCTTTGTTTTATCGTTTTGAGTTACTCATACAAGAAAATTAAAAAATTTGAAACGCTGATTTTGTTTGTAAACAAAACTGAGCAACAGCTGTAGTTCCTAGCGAAGAGAGAGAGAGAGAGAGAGAGAAACGTGACGAAATGATGACTGAGTCACAGACCTGACTCTCATATTTTACAGGGTGTTTCAGGAGAGAAATAAACGTTTAATTAGCTTTCGGGCGGTTTTTACTATTTTCGTATTACGTGTGACACATTTCAATTTGTAAGAAGGTCAACTTGTTTTCGCTTAAGTATGTTTGTGTGTAGAGTGGGTGCTGTTGTGGCCATGTTGCCGGTGTTGGTAGCGTGTTGACGTAGTGTGGTGTAATCGGGGCGCAGTTGCCGCTTATCATTAGCACCAAATAATATTTTATTGGTTTAATTATGTAAATTGCTGAGAAGGCCAATCACGCAAATGCAAAAACCAAAAAAAAAAAAATAAATAAATACAAATTTCTGGCTAAACTGCAAATCGGCCAATTATTTTGGGGGAAATAATCTTTTCAAGTTCGTATATATTAAGAGATTAATAAAAGATGGAGCTTCCCCTCGTTTTTTATTTTCTTTTCGTTGGTGCTTTGCCTGTGTTCTTTTGCTATTTTTATATTATTTTGCACATTTTTGACATGTTTTTTTTTCTGCGCCGTAGTTTCGATTGCAAAGCCAAATGCGCAGCAAGAGAACTGAATTATTGAACCTGAACTGGTTCAAAGTACAAAGGGGCAGAACGAAATGCAGTAATATGAAATGTATGGTAAATAAAACGGCTTCAAATCGCAATTGGCATGCGTGCCGACCAGTTGCGCGCACTCAACAAAAGAGTGGGAGAGTGTAAGAGAGTGAGAGTGGGAAGAGAGAGCGCGGTTGATTGGGAGTTGTGATTTCATTCCATTTCTCTTCACACAGAGGAGATATGCATAAATTATACTGTGCGACCTTGAGTTATGATATTGTATGAACTTGTTGCTCTCACTCACTGTCTCTCTCTCTCTCTCTCTTTTATTTGTTGTTGCTGTTGCCTCTCGAATAACAGCTGTTGCTGTGGCTGTCGCTGAGTGGCGCCACATTTTGCAGTTTGTTTGTATCATTTTCGACTTAGTATATCGAATATGTATGCATTTGCCGGTAGTTTCTAAGATACCCTAACATGCGATAGCTTATTAGCTGTCCCAGATGTCACGAGAGTTGATATTAACTGAACATTTTCCAACAGCTGCGAAATAAATTGCTAACTGTGTAATAGTGCTACATACCCACAGGTCAGTAAATCTGTTTAGTTAATTTGTTGCTTGTATAACAAATATGTGTGTTTCGCCCAGTGTAGTTAAGATTCGGTCTAAAAGAGAGATTGTATTTTTTTTATCGCGCGTACACACGATGTTTGTTGTTGCTTTTATTGTTTTAAATGCTTATTTATAGTCATCACGCCACCTTTCGGTACACGGCGTTTTAGCTTCACGCTGTCACAAGCCCCTCTCCCGCTACATTGCTGTTGCCGCTGCGCGATTTTAATTAAATGATTTATAGGTTTATTTTACTTGCAACAACACAAAGTCATTCACTAGCTAAGTGATTAGCAGATTGATTGACTGATTGATCGATTGTGCGATGTATACTCGATAAACTTCTGAGCCACCCTGTGCTGCAATTTAAGAGCTTTTGCAAGTACCCCACCAACATACAATGGGTAAAAGCGAAGAGCGTGTGAGAATGAGAACGCGAGGAACGAATAAACTGCTGCTGCATGCAGCTTATTGCATTGTTTGGATTTATCTTGCATCTGGTTTTATTCGTGTCTTCCGTTAACTTAGACAAAAGACGAGAAAAACTGCGTGAACGAATCTGATTTTGTTCTTTCAAAATATGGTGAAATGGGGTTTTCCATTCCACACCATTGGATGTTGTAATCAATTGCAGTAAAAATTCATTATTTTTCTCATATGACAAGACATAATGCTTGAGTATTCGAGGTAAACTGAGCTCATGCTCAATTTAAGCAAGTTACCTTGAGACAGCCCAAACGCCGGCGACCTGTTTCGGGCCTCTTGTGTTGTAAGCCTCATTCGGCTCTCGGTTGCCCCCGCTTCCCTCTGCACCGTCTTCAGCTGAAACAATGGCATTGAGTTGGCTCAGCCAGCCGAAAGTCAACTTCCTTTCGCGTACTATACACTTATGTTATTTAGTTGGGGGTACTACTACGTAATTGAGGGTCTATTGAAAATTTCCCATTATAAGTTTGCATTTTACATTGTTCTGAGCACTCTTTTAGTCATCTTTCTACTGTTACTGTATATACTAAATAAATATATTGATATATACCCTCTGGGTTGGTGCATTGTACATCAGTTTTCGGTTTAATTATTTTTTTTATGGTTTCCATAAAAAAGAATAGCTGTGTGACCTTTAAATTAAAACTAAACCGTTTGATAAGCGTAAACCTCTAGATATGCGTAACCATATAATACTGCTTGCGCCATATCTGCAGTAAAGTTGAAATACTAAGACAATAGAATAAATTCGTAATCTAATCAGAATTTTGTAAGTAATATTCTGACAGGATTTTCCTTTCGTTGGCCACGTAAAGTTTCACTACTTGACGCGTTTGTGCATACCTGTGAATTCGGTCGGATGGTTTGAGTGAGGTTTTTCTCACTCAAACTGGTTGATCAGCATTCGCGTGCATTGCGATAGAGAAGATATTACAACATTGTGAATTCTTCACCTTTTTGTTGGTTTTCTGCAGCTCTACTGACATAGTACAAAATAACGATACAAATAGAAATGACAAACCGTAAATATGCCTACGACGCATATCGAAAAAAAAGCGTTAAGTACCCAGAACTTTAGGCTATCTTTATGACGCATAAGTGTTACGACCACAACGTGTGCCGATAGTCTTTGTGTTCGTTTCCGACTTGTGGCGCACATATCGAAATGGTTCTTTGTCTTTTGGTACAGATGTACGGGTACTCTGCAGTACATTGTATATCTGCAAAACAACTGGGGGGAGGCGGGTGGTCTGAACAAGAAACTCGAACGGAAGGGTCTTGTAATAGATAAAATTAAAGTGGATACACCATTCGAGAGAGAGAGAGAGAGAGATGAAGAAAGCGAAAGAAAGGATCAATTAGCCAAAGTGGGTGAAAATGAATGTATAAATTGGTTCTGGAATGCAAAACACTTGAAAATGGGGGGTATAAAAACCACTGTAGATGGCTGCAGTACTAAATATCACGAAACGAAAGTAGTAAAGTAACACAGAAAACCCCAGAACCTTAGAATGAAATGTTGTAAGTAACGCGGAGATCTATTCCAAAAGGATATGGTGGAGTACATTGTCTTTCACTTTTAGTCAAATTGCTCCTTGGGGCATTTATGATCGTTGGCTTGGCCACTGGATCCACAAGTGCCGACCGCACACTTCTACGTCCTAGTTGCAATAACCGAGCTGATGGTGTGGTTCTAGCCGATCCTGTCAGATGTAATGGCTTTTATCTCTGCATAGAGAGCAAGGCCGTGCACCACAGCTGTCGCTTTGGCCAGTTCTTCGACGAAAGTACTAAGACCTGTCAGCTAGCCCATTTGGTTAACTGCATCAACTTCAGAGGCTTAGCTCTACGCATGGCAGTGGACGTGGATGTTTTTGACTCACTCGCCCAGACGCCTCCATGCGAGAAAACTACAAGTCCACCATGCACAGCAACAACAACCAAAAAACCGTGCGATAAGCCGGAAACGACTACCTCTTCCCCTTCCCCTCCAATTTCGACTACATGTGAGCCTACAGAGCCTTCACCAACACCTTCCACAACCGCCGAACCACCGGCACCTCCAGTTTCTACAACTTGTAAACCACCGGCTCCTCCACCTTCCACAACTTGCGAACCTCCGGCTCCTCCACCTTCCACAACTTGCGAACCACCGGCTCCTCCACCTTCCACAACTTGCGAACCACCAGCACCTCCAGCTTCTACAACTTGTGAACCTCCGGCTCCTCCACCTTCCACAACTTGCGAACCACCAGCACCTCCAGCTTCTACAACTTGTGAACCTCCGGCTCCTCCACCTTCCACAACTTGCGAACCACCAGCACCTCCAGCTTCTACAACTTGTGAACCTCCGGCTCCTCCACCTTCCACAACTTGCGAACCTCCGGCTCCTCCACCTTCCACAACTTGCGAACCACCGGCACCTCCAGCTTCTACAACTTGCGAACCTCCGGCTCCTCCACCTTCCACAACTTGCGAACCTCCGGCTCCTCCACCTTCCACAACTTGCGAACCACCGGCACCTCCAGCTTCTACAACTTGCGAACCTCCGGCTCCTCCACCTTCCACAACTTGCGAACCTCCAGCTCCTCCACCTTCCACAACTTGCGAACCTCCGGCTCCTCCACCTTCCACAACTTGCGAACCACCGGCGCCTCCAGCTTCTACAACTTGTGAACCTCCGGCTCCTCCACCTTCCACAACTTGCGAACCTCCGGCTCCTCCACCTTCCACAACTTACGAACCACCGGCACCTCCAGCTTCTACAACTTGTGAACCTCCGGCTCCTCCACCTTCCACAACTTGCGAACCACCGGCGCCTCCTGCTTCTACAACTTGTGAACCTCCGGCTCCTCCACCTTCCACAACTTGCGAACCACCGGCTCCTCCACCTTCCACAACTTGCGAACCACCGGCTCCTCCACCTTCCACAACTTGCGAACCTCCGGCCCCTCCACCTTCCACAACTTGCGAACCACCAGCACCTCCAGCTTCTTCTACTTTCGAACCTTCGCCCTCAAGTCCATGTAAATCATCAACGCCACCTTCAACAACACCTCAACCATGTGAACAATCAACTACTGCATCACCACCATGTAAGGGTAACTCACCAACAACTCCAATTGCACCACCCATATCACCTCCGGAAACAACAACCGAAGCTCCGGAACCATCACCGTCCTCAACTACGACCACACATTGTGTCCCTGCCACCACAACACCCTGTGAACCGACCACCACAACACCCTGTGAACCGGCCACCACAACACCCTGTGAACCGGCCACCACAACACCCTGTGAACCGGCCAAAACAGAAACAACTACCGCTCCTCCAGGTTCTGGTACACGCAAAAAATTAAAAGCAAAGCCTTCATCGAACGTCGCCAATTTACAAAACGAGGACTGCAGTAACAGAGCTGACGGCACCTTCCTGCAAAACCCGAAGAACTGTCGCCAATTCTACGTGTGCCGTGGTGGTAGTCCATTAAGGCGCCAGTGCAAAGCAGGTAAAGGTTTCGATATCGAGACGGGAAAATGCCGCCCTCGCAAGCTGGTCCTCAACTGCTCCGCTAACCGTCAGTAGAGCAGGGAAGGAGAGAGACAAAATATCTCTTAGCCAAAAGGGAATCCTATGGGGATTAGTTCTGAATATAAAATGTAAATAAAGTAAAAACGCTGCTATAAAGAAACACATTTGAAAGGGGGTAGAAAATTATTTTTTACATGTGAAATTAACCTGTTTAACTAGGTTGCATTCAAAAGGTTATCGGTTTATAGGTTCGATGCCTTCATGAAAATTTGATAAGAATTTTGTGCTGATTACATTGTTGTTTCGAAATAGATTTCTTTTTACAAATTTTTCGATTGATAAGGAACGATGGCACAGTCCATTAGCACTGTTATTTTGCATTGATAATCTATATGTATACGTATTTATTGTTGTTTTCCATGTCTCAGATTGAGAGTCTTAAGCGTGGACTGATAAGATTTTTCAGTACATCCATCCGCAAAGTGATGAAAACAGGGCGGGAGGAATTGATAATGCCTTGACAGTGAAAAATTATCGCGTTCGGTGCAAGTTTTGGGCATATAGCCGGGGCCTTTCTGTTATCAGCTAGCACGCATGTTATTTTATTATGAATTATCATGTGAATGAATGAAGGCAGAATAAAGGCAATGGCATAGTAAAATGAGCTATTCTCTTTGTCTGTAGTGTTACAGATTCGATTGCTCGCCAATTCGATTCTAGAAACTAGAACTAATTGAATCCATAAGTAAGCAATTAGCCGGCAAATGACGAGAAATTGTTGGCAAGCTAGAAATGCGAGCACATTGCAAGAACGTGATACACCCATACTATACTCTCTATATATACTGTATCTACAAGTATATATTGTCACTTTGTGCCGACATAGAAATGCATTTGCATAGAAAGTCAAACGTTGGCCAAGGCCGATTGCAGGCATTGCAGATGTAAATTGATCACAACGCGCGATTCTGATTTGTGATCACGATCAAGAGCAATGTGCATCTTACTTTACTTACATATATATATATTATATACAAATACAAATAACCGCTATATATACTTATGTAAGTTGTGTTTGCAATTGCGGTTCAAATTGACCGCTTAACTGGTGGCAAATTGCTCAACAAAACAAGTTAACAAATGTGTATGTTTGAGGTACCGCTATAAAATATACCCTGCCCACAATTAAGGCACTTGAGGAATATTAATATTAAGTACTTGAGGAATATTAATTCAGATTAGAGAAAACTGACCAATAATTGTACAAATTATCAACCTACTTGCATAGTCTTGTCACTTTCTCTTCAAACAATTGTCATATGTTTTGATCGCATAGCACACAGGGTATTGTTTCATCAACTCTCTCACGTTTTCGCACAACTTGTTGGTGCATTTTCTTAATCAATTTTGATACGCGCACAGTTCTATCGTGTTTATCTAATTTCATTAAATTAATTTAATTATATATTTTCTTCTTTTGTAGGTCAACTTTCTAATCTGCCAAATATCGGCGCTCTTCCTAGCCTCGCTCTTCCGTTCGTTTCTTCATCCATCAAAGGTCTCTTGCGAGGTGCGTCACACATTCGCTCTTTCGCTGGGATTGGCCTTTGGCTACTTTTGCTTCGGTCAACAGGCCATACACATCGCTGGATTGCCGGCAATATGCTACATTGTCATTCGTACACAGGATCCGCGCATTGTACAGAGGTTAGTTAAACTACAATACTTTTTATTCGGTTTTATTAATATGTTCTCTTTTTTCTTGCAGAAGCGTCATGCTCGTGGCCATGGGTTACCTGCTGGGCGTGCATCTAATGCGTCAGTTCTATGACTACGGTTCGTATGCACTGGATATAACTGGACCATTAATGATCATAACACAGAAAGTGACCAGTCTTGCCTTTAGCATACACGATGGTTTTGTGCGTAAGGATGAGGTGAGCATAGTAAATCCACTAGTCATGATAACTGTTACTAATTAACCGTACAAATCTCCCATTATTCAATCAGGACTTGACAAAGGCACAGCAATATCATGCGATTCGAAAAATGCCTTCTGCGCTGGAATACTTTTCATACGTTTGGCACTTCCAAAGTCTTATGGCTGGGCCGTTGGTATTCTACAAGGACTACATTGAATTTGTTGAGGGCTGCAATCTGCGTCCAGCATCAAATGTAAGTTGCAAGGAGAGGATGGAGGCATGAGAATGAATTTTGCAAATGATTATGTGGTCAACTGCATAATACAGCTGCAGTGAAAGCACAGAAGGACAGTGGAAGAAAGAGAGAGCGAGATAAAATATGAAAGCGTAGGAGTGAAGGCGACAGTCAACAGTCGTATGAGAGATGCGGTGACCTCACTGTTGTTCCACTGCCTGTTCTATCTGTCCGCCTGCCGCTGTCTGACTCATCAATTTCATTTTGCCATGTGGCCTTCCTTCTCCTTATTTGATTTTCGATTTTCCTTTCTTACACACATGTTTTTCAGGCCAATCTTGACAATGGCAAATCGGAATTGGTGTTAGAACCGTCACCAACGAAAACGGTGATACGAAAAGTGCTCGGCAGTCTGGTGTGCGCATTTATATTCATGAAGTTTGTAAAAATATATCCTGTAAAGAATATGAAAGACGACGAGTTTATCTATGGCACCAGTATACCCTATAAGTTCTGGTATGCCATGATGGCAACCACCTGTATACGTTTTAAGTATTATCACGCCTGGCTGTTGGCTGATGCTATCTGCAATAATTCCGGTTTGGGCTTTACTGGCTATGACAAGGATGGCAATGCCAAATGGGATCTCATATCCAACATCAATGTGCTCTCATTCGAGGTAAGTCGATGCGACTATAGTATATACTCAATGTTTACTAATAAGTCCACTTTTTCAATCAACAGTTCGCTTCCAACATGCGCGATGCTATTCAGAATTGGAATTGCGGCACCAATCGCTGGTTGCGTACGCTCGTCTATGAGCGTGTGCCCAAACAGTATGGAACCCTTTTGACGTTCGCATTGAGCGCCGTCTGGCATGGATTCTATCCGGGCTATTACCTCACATTTGCCACAGGAGCCTTAATGGTGACGGCAGCGCGTACCGCACGTCGCATGTTCCGGCATCGCTTCCAGAGCACACAATTTACGCGCATGTTTTACGACATTCTTACCTGCATCACAACACGCATCGTGATGGGCTACGCAACATTCCCATTTGTTCTGCTTGAATTCATGGTAAGTTTGGTATAATTGTATATTCAAATCAATCAATGTATAAATCCTTTGTTTATTTCGCTTTTGCTTACAGGGCAGCATCAAATTGTACCTGAGATTTTATTTGTGCCTTCATATTATTTCACTTGCTATCATATTTATATTACCAAAATTCATAAGGGGCGAGGGGCGCTCAAGTCAGACCAGGATTTCTGCCGGAAAAACGGCAAATGCTGTAGAGCTGGAGAGCGAGCAGAAAACTGCGATTGCTACGACGCAGACTGCGGGCAACAGCGATGATCTCAACGTAGAAGTCGAAGGGAAAGCAGAGCAGTTGGTTGAGGATAGTAAGCTAGCTAAACGTAACGACACAATATCACATAAACATCAGCAGCAGCAGAGCCAGTCGCAACAAAATGTAATACTCCAACCATGCCCACAGACCCAGCCAATAAAACAACAACAAGTACCGGCGAGTCCGAAACAGACTTGCGCTCGCGACGCGGTTAGCGTGCCACACGATCAATGCGAAATGGATCAATTATCAAGCAAGCTGAAGGAGAAGATTGAAGCGGAAACAAAAAATATTGAGGAATTTATTGATAAGACTGTTACCGAAACTGTTAGCGGCATCGTTGAGTTCAAGAACGATCTGATGCGTGACATTGAGTTTCCCAAACTGAAGCTAGCCGCTGGCACAGTGAGCACCGGTGCCGCCAATTTGGTGGATGCCGCCGCAGCTGGCCTGCGCAAGCGTAACATATCCTCAGCTCATGACAGCAACAGCAACAACAACACTAGCAACAACACGACCAGCAGTGGGGCAAACGGAGAAATAGAGCAGGAGCAGCAGAGTGGAGCCTTCCTCAAGAAGGAAATGGATGTGATCAATGCTGTGGTGCAGCAGGCCAATGTGTTGCCAGCGGTACTGAGCAATGGTCATGCCAAATAGTAGATGATTATGCGAGAAACGAATGGCGGCTGCGACGGGATATTAGGGGAAGATTGATAAAAGAACGCACACAACACACACACACACACAGCACAACACCCAACAGAAACAAAGATAACAAAATCACGAACGCACACAAAAACACGCCAATAGTTTAATTAACAATTGCAGAAACTAGAAATGTTTCGGATTTATTTCGAAAATGAACAAACTGATGAATTATTTGAATAATTGATGATGAAAATGAATAAAAATGATTAAACTTGTGAGTAACTAAACTTGTAAACGCCGAAATACAAATATAAATGAGACAAAAATCTAGGTAATAGTTAAGATGGAATATCATGGATTAATATTCAAGTGTTTTTTGCTCAGTGACTGTAAATGTTGTAATGCTTAACATGTTTCCGAGAGTGTCCAATAATATCATTTACTATATATATTGTATATTTAATATCTAAATGTGCATGAAACGATTTGGGTATAATTGTTGTTAATTGTATGTACGTATTTCGTTGTTAAGAATTCTTCCAATATGTATAATTTGTTTACATGTTTACCATATAGTCTATGTCTATGTATTTAGCAGCCAGTATGGAGAGTCCATCAAGTAACAAGCTACCAATAACAGCACCAATCAAATCCTCTGTCAAGCCTTTACTAAATCAATGAAGATAACGACGAATGAAAAATATATCACATAGTATTCTATATAATACTATATACAAGTGTAACTCAAAACTCAACCAAAACTCAACTTTAGACTGAATCTATATTGAAAAGTAATACAAAAAAGTACGAACAGAAACGAGAAACGCAGTCAACAAGAAGAAACACGCGTAGTTCAAGTTAGATTCTAAGAAAATTGATTTTAATCGGTTCGATATTATTATGATTATTAATTGATCAATTTGATACAATGTCTTTTGTACCAATTTGTGTGTGCTTACTTATGTGTAGATGTATGTATAGATGTGCGCCGAGGTTATATGTATATCGAGCCTCGACTGAACTTTATAATTCTTCTTCCCCGGCAATGTTTGCTGCAATTTTGTATGTTTATATATACGTATATCGCTTGGAGTAACCCCCTCGACTCCTTTTTGTAGCTTAAGCACTATTCTAACGTATTTTGTTTGAAATATTTTTTGTTAATATATGAAATAAATTAATCATCACAGACACATACAAACACATACACACGTACATATATATGTACATATACATATACATATGTATATTTTTTATATTTATAGAAATAAAAAAAAATGAAAACCATATAATGCAGTAAACCAAGCAAAGGAGAGATGTCCCTTTGTTTGGATTGTTAACTGGGGACTTAAGACATGCACAAAAAGAAAAATAACAGCATATTATATACATATAATATCATTTATTTATAAGTTGACCCTCAAGTTCAGAGCGATAACAAGACAACTCAAGAGAACCTTGCATAAGAGAAAATTAAACGAATAAATTCAATCGTGTAATTAATTGTGCAAAAGAAAATACGTTTTTTTTTTTTTGGAACGTAACTTTAGAATTTCAGACTGGACGAGATCTTATAGAAGTCATCCACCTCTTTCGATGATCGCAGCACACACAGATGCACCTCGCTGCACTCGGCCGAGCCAAAATCATAATCGCCATAACGTTTTAGGATCTCACGTGCGTCAATGGAGTTGCTATTACCGCGACGATAGCGAACATTCAATATAGTCATGTGGAGCTTGACCTGCTCTTTTTCCGATTCTCCATTACCCGATAGACCGGTAGGCCCGAAATGCTTTAGCACTTTGTTGGCAAACTGCTGCAGTTCCGGTGACTCAATCCGAGCATAAAGAACTCTTGTTGAGCTGGGATCATCGTTCATGATTTCGAGGCCTTTGATATGGATTTTAAAAGGTGTTTTCAAATCGGATAAATACTGGCGACAATCTTGCATGGCATCGATGGCTGCTTTACGCTCATCATCGTCAAGAAGTATAAGGACTGTCAGAGTGCTATGAATGCAGCGCTCCGATATAAATAGTTCCTCATCTATGCCGGGAATATTCGCTTCAAGAATGAGTTTCTGTAAGAAAGGGGCAGCGATTACCGGGAGAAGTTAAGGACGAGACTAATTGTCTTACTTTAAGTTCAACAAAGCTCTGCTGCACCTCGCCATTATTAAATGGAACGGCCAAGAAGTGAGTTGGTTTCATGCGATTTCGCAAGGATTTGATAACGGCTCGGATTTTGCGAAGTGCAGAACAAACATTGGATCGTGTCTTTGATTTGATCGATACAATATTGGAATTCTCATTTTGGCGTGGTATATAGATATCGCTTTCGGTGTCCATTTCAATGCGACGCTTTGTGTTGCCTTTGAAACCGATCAGTCCTCCGTAAAACGATCTGCAAAATAACATTAGTAGTATAAATAAGAAAAGTATGAAAATTCGCGATGTTCTTTTACTTAGGCACATGAAGGCATAATGTAAAACCTCCTCCAGGATGCTGCTCAATGTCATTTTCTGCATTGTCAATTCCATCGTCATCGTCAGCATAAAGATCTTTAAATAAACGATATTTAACAAATGAACAATCTTTTAATATTAAATTTACCATCTTCTTCATAGCCCTTAACAGACTTCTTATTGCTCGAGTTCCACTTGCTGCCGCCAAAATCTTCGTGCACTACGTTAACGCGATAGTTTCTCTTATGGCTCATGGTTTGAACAGGAGGGGCTAAAACGTCTCGACTCATTTTTCAGAAAAGTTTTTTGCATGAATGCTAATGACGTTTTGTTCACTAGACGTAAATCCCGGAATTCATGTTGCGTCCATAGATATGTGTTCTTTTCGATATTTTCCATGTTAAGCTTCCAAGTCGATGTCGAAAATATCGATACTATTGAACGAAAAATATTTTAAAATGTTTTAATGTATCTGCTAATAATGAAGAAAGCATCAACCCACACTGACATGTTATTTTGCAAAGAAAATTTTGCTAATTCTAATAATGGTCATCTCTATTTGATAGTTTTTATTCAGCCTGGCGTATTTTGTAATAATTATAACATTATGTCTTGGCGAAGTTACTTACAAAGAATTTCATTGCTATTTTGAATCAAAAGAACGATCACATTCAACGGCCAAGAACCATTTGTGAACTGTTTTCGTTCCAATCATAGAAGCTATTCAGCTGACACGTGCAGCTTTGCAGCTGGTGGAATTGTTTTTAATGTTACAATTTTATATCTGATTATTAATAAAACTTTTGCCCAATGTCTGCAATATCAGTCAAAAGTAGAAATAATAAGCCAACAGAGCCCCACAAATCATGGAAAAAGATAAACGAGGAACGAAAAGCATTAAAACGACAGCGCAAGCAGGACAAGGCACTTAAGGAGCTGCAGCGTGCGCAAGAAGCTGAAACGGCGGTCGAAGAGGCATCAAATGCAATTAAAAATGCGAAACCAAATCCATCAACAGTTAGCATTGCCGTGCCCGGTTCTATTTTAGAGAATGCACAGTCTGCTGAGTTACGTGCCTATGTTGCCGGCCAAATAGCTCGAGCCGCCTGCATATTCCGCGTCAACGAAGTAATTGTCTTTGATGATGTGGGCGTGGCAACGGCGCGTGAAACTAAACGAAGCTATGAACAGGACGCCGAAGGAAGCGCAACAGGAACTGTGCGCAGTAGTTCGCTGCAATTGGCCCGTATTTTGCAGTACTTGGAATGTCCACAATATTTGCGCAAATATTTCTTTCCACTACACAAGGATCTAAAATACTCTGGGCTGCTGAATCCTCTAGACACGCCACATCATCTACGGCAACAGAGTAAGTTTCGATATCGTGAGGGTGTAATCTGCGACAAACAAGCCAAGGAAGGACACAGTTATGCGAACGTGGGGTTGCTAAACGATGTGCTCATCGACAAGGCGCTAGAACCAGGTGTACGGGTCACCGTCAAAATGGATCCCTTAAGTGGTAAGCTGTAGGATATATGGACCCCAGAATGATCTTAAAACTTGCTTTTTTAGAGACGACCAGAAAACAACGCGGAACCTTGGTCAGTCCGGATGAGCCGCGTCGTGAGACAGGCGTTTATTGGGGGTATCAAGTGCGCATTGCCCACTCGTTGTCGGAAATCTTCACTAAATCTCCCTTCGAAGGCGGTTACGATATGACCGTGGGTACCTCAGACCGTGGCACCAATGTACAGGAAGTACCTAACAAGTCTCTTGAGTTCAACCACATGCTTATTGTATTCGGTGGCCTGCAAGGTCTCGAGGAGGCGCTGGCCAACGATGAGAAATTAACAGTAGACGAACCGGAAATGCTCTTCGATCAATATGTCAACGTGCTGCCTAAACAAGGCTCACGCACTATACGCACCGAGGAAGCACTGCTAATAGCATTGGCTGCGCTGCAAGAGAAACTGCAGCCTCATCATATGGATGTGGAAAGTGACTTGAGTGACCTCTTACCACGCAGTGAGGATACGGGCGTCACTATGAAACGCGATGTGTTGGTGAGCAAAAAGAAGCGAAGGAAAGTTGAACAGGTCAATGAGAGTGCAGAAGTAGAAGTAGAACCAGAGATATCGCCACTTCCAGCCGCTGCATCTGCTCCAACGCATTCAAATCCCTTCAATAATCGATCAGCTAAAACACATGGAGGACCAGTAGATGATGAGGAAGCCGACTTTGAGGTGGTTTCCAACTCAACCGGAGCCACGACCACATTAAACGGATCTAAGAAGAAAGCCGCAGTTGACTTAAGTCGTTTTGATTAGCTTATAGTTGTTAATTCGTTGCTTTTACTATAATATATTTCAAACTCAATATAATGTTCACTGGGTTATATGTATATTAATGTACCATACGTTGTACTGGCTCTGACAATGCTTAAAAACTTGGAATCATTTTTTGACGATAGAAGGCTTTTCGAATTAAGATTAATTCTATTTGGACTTATTGAAACAGTCCCGATGAAATCAGTGTTGGAAATAGCTACTAAGCATGCCATCACTTTCGATTACCCAGCAGCTGACTATATGCATGCTGTTATCGTCTTGCCGCCACAGTGTGTCGAAATATTTATCTACAAACAACTGCTGACAATTAGACGGAATTGCATTTTCGTTTTGGTCTTTTTTTCTGTAGAGAATGGGTAATAATATAAGCTACGAACAAGGCGATGACGACGAGCTAGTATTATCCGGAGACGGACTCGGTTTCAGTGTTAGTGAATTCACTGTTGATGCCATGGACTCACCAGTGCGCTCGCAAAACTACCATCCAAGCAACTTGCCTGTGATTCGTGAAAAACCCAATCTAGACAAATTTCAAGTAAGCAGGAAATTGGATGTGAAACACTGAAGCTTTGTAACTGATAAGGTCGTTTCTCAATTGTAGAGAACAGACATGTACAAAGAGATTAAAGAACGCAGCAGTAACCAACAGCTAAACGGAAAACGATCCGATCAACGTTGGAATTTAATGCGAGCACTGCAGCAACGAGAAAATGGAATCGCTTCGCCAGTCAGTGGGTCCTTTTCGCCCAGCCAGCAGCGCTACTTTTCCAATCTGTATATACCCAATCAGAAGACGATGCGTCTGATGTCGCTCGACGCCAAAGTGTTTGTGACCAAATTCAACAAGAGTGGCAGTAAACTGTTGACAGCATGCCAAGGTCAATAGAGCTCCGTTACAAGTTTGAGCTTGTTTGGAACGAAATGTTAATGCGCAATTGTTGTTGCAGATGGTTTTGTACGCATTTACGATGGTTTGAAGGGCACATACCATTTGCTTAATCGCATTAATGCGCGCGACGTACACTGGAGCATAACAGATGCTGATTTTAGTCCGAATGGTCAGCATTTTGCCTATTCTACCTGCTCCCTGTACTTACCTGGTTCATGTAAGTTATAACCCCTACCACTCCATCACACACATATCCAACGTATTTTTCTTTATAGTCTATATAATGCCAGTTTACGGGTCTGAAGACGAATGCCAGTGGATAGATGTGAACGAGACATCAAGTAGTCGTGTGGCAATCTTCTCGGTGCGCTACTCCCCAACTGGGGACAAGATCATAGGCGGCAGTAACAATTCTTCAGTAATTGTTGGAGACGTTGAGACGCGTGCCACACAGGTTTTGCGCACCCATCGCATCGCTAACAAGGATGTAAATGCGATCAGTTTTGTTAGGGATAACGATCCAAATGTGATAATGGCTGGTTGTGATGATGGGCTGCTAAGGGTGTACGATTTGCGTACATCTTTTCGCAGCCGCAGTTTATCCAAGTCCGTGATATCTTTTATTGGCCATTATGATGGCATTACGTACATCGATTCGCGCAATGATGGCTACCACGTGCTTACTAATTCCAAGGACCAAAGTATCAAAGTGTGGGACATGCGTCAGCCTAGCAATCTACGTTACCGCAGCAACGCACGTCAACATCAGCTGACTCTGGCCGATTGGGATTATCGCTGGGATCGTGTGCCGCGTGAATGTAAGCTGCGAGTTAACTAAAATATAATATTTTTGGAGCTGATTTAATTTAATTCTGTTTTAACAGTTTATAATCCGCACAAAGCGTTAGAAGGCGACAGCAGCATCATGACATATCGTGGTCATCGAGTGAGCAAAACTCTACTGCGCGCCAAGTTCTCGCCCTTGGAGCAAACAGGACAGCGTTTTATATACACAGGATGTGCGACAGGTCGCATAATAAGTAAGTAGCAATTTATTGTATAATTTATATGAATTTATCTTTATAAGATTTTAATTTTCTTCTTGTGTAGTTTATGACGTCTTAACGGGCAGAATTCGTGAGGCTATAGAAGGACACAGAAATGTCATACGTGATTTGGATTGGCATCCCGTACGGTCAGAAATTGTGTCTAGTTCGGTATGAAAAAAGAATATTTTAACATTAAATAGACACCTAATCATTTTATCCACTGTACAGTGGGATACTCATGTTAACCTAAACAGTTACAACCGCAACGTGGACTCACAGTCACTGAAGCGTCGACGCAGCATAACACAGGACATTCAACCGGTGCGTCGTTCAGGGCGCATAGCCAAACGCAACGTAACGCCAGATTAGGAATTGATTATAGTCTACTTTAGACCTGCCCGTTGATATTTTGCCTACTGTATAGTATATAATTAGTATACGTTTATTACATTTATTATATAAGTTCACATTACTAAAAACATACAAACATTATTATAGTTCTTACAGTTTTTAAGGCTATGCTGAGCTATCTGATTTTTATGTTGTTATTCATATATAATTCGTTATCCAGCAGCGCTACTGACCAAATGAAATCCCCATTTGCTTCTACGAACTGAAGACTGAAGACAGCGACTTTGCACACCGATCACAGCTGTTGATGCAGCCGATCTCCTATCAATAATCATAAAAACAGAAACCCCCGACGATCCAATTAAGACTCATTATCACTTACGCAACAACATCAAGAAAACTATTATAATATAACTTGCTGGTACTTTCTTTTATTATTAATAATCTTTCTAGTTTATTGTTACACATTAAAATGTAAACTATGTACAAAACTAATATAATCTACACATTTAAGAAGTTGAAATTAAATGTTTTACTGACTTAACCAATTCACTATTAACTTGGTCATATACCCGTGAAAGCCTGAGTTCGTCTAATTGCCTTGATCGCTGTGGAATTTACACGCTTGTAATAGTTGTTGGTCTTCTGGTAAGTTTCCTTTGATTTCGCATACTTGTTGCTTCGATTTTCCCACAGGCTCATTATCCGATTGGCATCGTATAACGTCTCCACAATATTCAGATTTATATTCTCGTCGATCGAATATCCCGAAATCTGTGGCAGCGATGAGTTCTTGAATCTCATCATATCGACCAAATGGAATTTTTCTGCACAAAATGAAGAGGTGGTGTATACATTGAATGAGTCTAGTTTTGCAAGTAGTTGCTCGTGCGTAAGGTAATTGTCAGATGTTTTAGATGTAGCTGATGAATCGCTATTATCATCTGCACTTACTTCGGACTCGTGCTTCTGTGAGTTTTTCTTCCTTTTCTTAGTTGTTGGTTCGCCTGTATACGATGGCTCTGGGTGCGGCTCCACCACGTGAACTGTCTCGATATAACTCTTCGATTTCTTCTTTGTTTTGTTTTCAAGCTCTTCGGTTATCTCCACTGTTGACGATTCCTCGTTGGTTATTTTCAATTTCCTTTTAGATTTTGATTCAGTTTCATTGGGCTCTGATTCGGCCAGCGGTTCTTCTTTGTCTGCTATATTCTTTTTGTTTTTCTTTTTCGAGGGTTTTTCAGCTTCTTCAGTATGTGTTCCAGCTGTTTCTTCTACTGTTTCCTCTGCTTTCTTTGATTTATTCTTTTTGAGTACATTTACGGATGTCTCTTCAGAAGGTAGTGTTGATTCAGCTGTGTCTACATTTTCATTAGTATCATTTTGTCTATTCTTCTTCTTCTTCTTCCGTTTTGGCGGGTTGATTTCTTCGGATTTGTCAACAGCAACAGCAAGCTGCTCAGGCTCATCTTCAGCAGCTCGTTTTGACTTATTTTTCTTCTTTTCCTTAGGAGCTGTTTCTTCAGTTATTTCATTCTCCTGCTCCGGTTCCTGCTCTTGCTCCTTGTCCTTCCTTTTCTTCTTCTTCTTGACAGGCTGCTCCTCATTGGCATTGACAGCGACAGTTGCAAGTTCCGGCTCTTCCTGCTGCTCCAGTTCCTTATCCTTCTTTTTCTTCTTTTTTTTGATAGGTTGCTCCCCCGCCTCATCAGAAGCTATTTCATCCGGATGAGCACCTTCTCCATTAGCTATCTTAGATTCCCCTTCAGCATTAAGTGCATTACTCTTTAGCTTATTTTTCATGGCTTCCATTTTCATTCGGAAATAATCGCTTACAGATAGTCCTGTGCTCACAGTTTGTACGCCTCCAAAATTAGGATTAAGTTGCTTCTCTTCTTCCACTGGCTCTGGCTCGGGACAAATTTGAACGGGGTTGTCTATTGCCTCTGTTACTTTCTTTCCAAATATATTGGCTAAATCCTTTTCGCTGTACTGTGCCAAATCTTTGCCACGGGTAAATTTTTTGTAGTGCACACGAGCCTTACTGAACTTCGATTTCTCCTCCAGAGACACGCCACTGATCTTCTCCTTTAATGATTTCGACTTGGCCGAAGCCACAACCGGTTCTGGTTTGAAACCGAAGCCCATTGGTCGTGCTTCATCCTCAGAAGCGGATCCCACGCCCCCATTTGCCTCATTCTCATTGTTTTCTTCACCATTTAGTGCTTTAAGCAGACCATTAAAGCCCTCCTCATGAACTGTCCACTGATCGTCACGCGCCTCGTAACCCAATCCCTCGGCGTCATTCTTGAAACGGACGCGCACAAATTCCTGGGAGCCGTCTTCTTTGGCGCCAAGACCTCTGCCCTTGGACCAGCCCATTTTCTCCAGCATTTTGGTACCAAAGCGGGAATCGTCTACAAATAAGTATATTTGTATTAAATATTTGGATTTTTCAATTGCCATTCGTTTTACCTTCATACAGCGCCTTGCCGCGTGGACACAGATTATACCGTTTTTTACGGCGCGGTTCAGCGAGCATAGCCATTTTTTAATAACAATACAATTTTAACTTATAAATTAATGAACCTTTAGCTTATTTTCTTCATTAAGGAAATAATAATAATAAAATTAAAACGTCGCGATGCTTAACACGTGCAGAGTGGAACGGTTTGGAAGGAGAAACAAACAGCTGCGACTCTTGAGCGCGATGATTCTACGCGTGTCGTATCGTGTGAGGGCCACCAGCCTAATAAAGCCATCAGAGGTAATTTCCAAATAATATAACTACATTATCAATTTAAACAATTCATAAAAATAATAATGGAAACATTTCTTCAATTTTCTTGTGTACAATTTCAATGATACTTCTAATAAATTATTCAAGTATGGAGCGAATGTAACGTGTAAGGGCCACAGCGTCGAGCCGTCCAATTTGAGGGCACTTAATACGGCTGCTGTTGCGGTCAATTTATTTTTGTTTATTTACATAGTATTTACGCAAAGGCAAGACTTTATATTAATATTGGGTAATGGACTTAAGCGCAGATGTGGCCGCTATTGTGGCACAGGCGCCGGAGTGGAATTTCGCAGGTGACTGTGCGCTGCTGGAACTAATGAAACGCATCTCTCAGGTGGGTGGTGACTGACCGCAGAATGGGCGTAATTTTTCGATTGGTCATCGTCGTTTTTTCTCAATATAGAATCTGCAAGAGCGCTGTGAACACACAAGTCGTAATCTTAACGATTTTGAAACGAATGTGAGACATGTCGACATAGCACTCGATAATGCTACAAATAGTCTTCGTTCGCTGCAGTTCGGTCAGCAGTTCGTCGAATACCGTGTGGAGGACGTTGATGACGATGATTTTGTTGTACCCGAGGAGTACAACAGAGAAATAGTAAGCTTGCCGATGTAAAAAAAAAAAAATAAAATTAATTGAGCATTACTTTCAGAACAAGCTGGAGGCAAAAAGCTCACAGACATTGGCTAAGGAATTTCTGCATAACAATGTAGAAATGTTCCGAAAAAACTTTGAGCCTTTGGACATTGAAGTGCCTGATTCGGATGATGAGGATGGCACTGTGAATATAACGTATGTCTTGTCCATTGTGTTAACTTTGTAAGTGCTTAAACCATTTTCCACTTCCAGCACCGTGTTTCGTCCAAAGAATCCCTACGATGCTGTACCATTGCCCTATGTTATGGGAACCATAAAGTGGCAGGAGCACAAATACGCCGGTCTCCTCGACAGCGCTGAGAACAGCGAGGACGAACAGCCTGAACAGTTTTCGTCGAGCTCTTCGGATGAACAGGAGGTGTCAGTTCAAAAGACCATGGCCATACCAGAACGAATAGAAATGCCACCATCTGATTCTTCTTCGCTGGCATCTTTGCAAACGAATCCTCCGAGGGTTGCAACAACACTGGTTAGTGCACAACTTTCTGATCCACCTGTTGTGGAAGCAGCTGCACGAACGAGGGCGCAACCACGTCCCATTATAAGCAGCCAAAGAAATCCACACGAGAGTGATTTATTCGCGGCTTTGCGTGCGTCACCTCCAAGTGACGATCCACCATCCACCTCATCCTCGCTTAACTCATCGGCAGTTGCATGCGGTTTGCCTCGTGTGGATGCTTCGCTTAGTTCGAGCAGCAGCAGCGTTAGCAAACCTGTGCCAGCCGCCAGAAGACAGACACCACCAAAATTGTTTGATGATGATATAACAATAACAGCAGCTACTTCTGCCCCGGCTGCCTCGCCCGCTGCTGTGGCGATTCCAGCAATCCTTCCTGTTGTAAATGAAGTAAAGCCCGCTTCGACCGCAAGTGAAATCAAAAGAAAACCTGTTAATCTTTTCAACGATGACGAGTTCCATTCTTTCATGTCAGAAATCGTGGATAAGGTGCAGTCTAAGTCGGGTAACAATGTAAAGGCACCTGAAACGATTAAGGAACCGCACAAAAATACATTAGAAGAGATGCCAAAACAGAGTAATACTGTGATACAGGTAAATGAGCCGACACAGAGAAAGTTAAATCTATTCGATGATAGCCCTCCGGTTAGTCCAGTGCCAAAGCCAACTGCAGTTCAGGTTAATCCAGCTAAGGTGCCGCCAAAGTCGCTGTTCGACGACAATTTGGACGATGATGTTGATGATTTTCTCAGCTCCTTCACGCCCAGGGCAAAGCCACAACAACAACTGCCTAAAACATCTTTATTTGATGATGATGATGATGACTTTGATATCGATGATATATTTGCCAAGAAGACGTCAACAACGCAGCAAACGAATAAACTTGCTAAAAAAATAGTTGGGAAAACTTCGCTATTTGATGATGATGATGATGATGAAAACGCCAACGATATATTCACAACAACATCAGCTAAAGTTGTGCCAAAGCACCTGGAGCACTTGCCGGAGGTGGCTGCAGTTGAGCCGCCAAGTGTGGAGCGAAAGAGCCTCTTTGATGATCTTGGCGATGATGATCTTTTTGGAACGCCAAAATCGAACAAAAATCTATTTACGGACGAGGAGAACAAGAACCCACAGAAAACGTTTAGTAAGCTTGTGGAAGAAGAGTCTCCTGTAGATGTGCACAAATCAATGGAGGAGAAGCAGCATGAGAGGACTGCGAAAATTCAGCCGTCGCAGGTGGCACCCGAAACTGAAATAATCTCGGAAACAAAAGCAAATTTAAAGCCAGAGATTACCATACCGAAGACAGATCTATTTAGTGATGACTTCAGCGATGAGGAAAATATGGAGAAGCAACCAAAAGAAACAGCAACAAGTCAGGAATCCAAAGAAATAGTAGTGGAGGCGGAGCCAAGTGTGTTGGAGGTGCCAGTGAACCAAGTAGCAGATCAAGAAGTACAGCAAGAAAACGATGAAGATTTCCATAATGTATTTCCCAAGCAGCCAGAAGATAACATTATTTCTAATTCATCGACAGCAGAGAGCGAAGCTCCTCAAGCTGAAAACGATGAGGAAGATCCTATTCTAACGATGGTGGCAGATTTGAATAGTAGTCAGACGCATTCGCAGCCTACACAGCAGGAGGATGTTGCAGCGCCGCAACCTCAAATCATGCAGATGTTCTTCGATGAGCCACCCGATGACAGCGAGTTCTTCCAAACACTGGGCACCAACAGCCTGAACAGTTTGAGTGCATCCAAAATGTTTGAAAATGAACATGATTTCTTTGAGCCTTCGTTGCCGGACTTGCCCAAGGCAACCGCTGCAGCAAACTCAACGACGATGACTGTGTCTGCGGAGCAACAGGTTAGCAAGGATTATGGTGGCTTGCGTCTCTTTAGCGATGTTCCGCCAGATGACGATGATGATGATATCAATACCACTATGGATAAGCCTCAGCCGAGTGAGCCAGTGACGGCCGGGGCACCTACCAAGCGGATTCATACGATCTTCTATGATGACTTCAGTGAAACTGCTACAGCGGGTGCATTGGAACAGTCGGAAGTTACTTCAACAAAGCCGCCCGTATTTGATAGAGATCCACCGGTGGATGTGGTGGACCGTAGCATTCAGAATCAATCCGAATTGATCAAACCAAGTTCGCCAGTAAAAAAGCTTCAAATGCCCAACATTAAGATTAATGTGCAAGCACTATTGCCCGGCGGCGCAGGGCCTCCAAAGTTTGTTAAAAAGCGGGAGAAGCATAAGGAGGAGCCAAAAGAGGAGCGAAAGAAGGAGCAGAAGGAAAGGGAAGATGACCAGCTAAATGAAAGTGATGCATCAAATCCCTCTGTAATCCGGGTCAAGCCCGTCTCTAGCGAGACGGACAACATACTGCAATGCATGAGTAAGACACGCACTCGTGGACCTGCACGGCGGCCGTCGACGCGTCGTGCACGACGTGAAAACTATGCCAAGACATTACTGGAGGAGCAGTCCGCAAAGACATCCAGCAAGACATCAGAGGTAGCTGATTTGACCGCCTCTCAAAAGTCCTCCCAATCTATAACTGCTACCGTTGTTGAGGAAAAGCCGCAATTGAAAGCTGTTGTATCTCTTCAAGACGACTATGGCAACGAGGATGATGAATTGTTCTCTCCAGCCAAACCATCAACTAAGGAAACTCCTAAGCAGTCGTTCAAAGCAGGTTCTTCGTTTCTTGAAAGTGATCCTAGCGATGACGACACGCTATTCAAAGCCATCAAACCGTTGCCATCGGCGACAGCAGCTCGGATTTCCGTTGCTTTACTGCCCACTCAACCACCCGAGGATGATCTGAAGCCCAAGTCGGTAGCTTCATTTTTGAGCAGTGACGAAGATGATTCACTGTTTAGTCCAACAAGAACACAGCAAACAGAGCAAAACAAACCGGTTGCTACATTCTTGGACAGCAAGGAAGAGAGAGTTACTTCCGCTGTAGCTTTAGAAGCAAGTTCGGTCAATATGCAACCGACAGCATCTAATCCTGTTGCTTTTGTATGTCAAAAGCCACCAGAGGATAATATCCACGCCAAAGGTTTTACCGCAAAGGTGTCTTCATTTTTAGACAGTGACGAGGATGATGACGATGCACTTTTTGTTGCTGTCAAACAATCCGTTGGCACGGCTTCTTTACCAGCTACTCCTGAAATTCAAGCTACAGTAGCACCTTCAAAGTCGATTGAAGCAGATCCAGTTATCTCTGCAGTGGAAAGCAAATTCTCGAAAAAAATGCCAACAGAAGTTGCTTCTTTCCTAGACACCGATGATGATGCTCTTTTTACTCCTGTTAAAAAGGCAGTGCAAGCTGCTCCTGTGGCTATGCTGCCAGAGAAGACGTCAGTTACAGAGGTGTCAGCTTCAATAGTTCCAGCTGTAGCCTCTGTTCCAGCTACCGTCTCTTTTCTTGATTCGACTCTTGTCTCAGCGTCTAACCCTGTTCCAACCTCCGTGCTAGCTAAGCCTAAGGCTAGCAAACTATTCGATGATAGCGATGATGATGATCTTTTTGGCACTCCAAGTGCTCCTGTTCTAAAGTCCAAGGCAACACCAGTTGCTGCTGTGGCTATTCCTAAGTCAGCTCCAGCTCCAGCTGCAGCAGCTACCTCTCTTTTCGGCAGCGACAGCGAGGAGGAAAAGCCGATACCGCAGTCAATAACGAGAAGTCGCAACAAACCAGCGAAGAGTCTTTTTAGTGACGACGAGGATGACGATGACTTGTTTGGCAGCGGAGGTGGTGGAGAAAGCATCAGGCCGCAGGCAAAATCGACTAAAGCGCCTGAAGGAAAAGCCGCATCCAGCGTTAAGATTACACCAATCCCCAAGCCAAGCACGGGCCCGGCTGATAATCCACTAGCAGATCTGTTAGGTCCCTAGGAATCTTTTGAATGAAACAAACTATGATAATGCTAAAAATGTATATTTACAGTTATCGCACTGTTAATGTTTAATTAGGCTACAAAAACCAGTTGGAAATTCGTTAAGCTAAAGTGTCGCGTTTGTGATTATAAAATTACTTCAGTAATTGAAAATTCTTCGAAATTAAGTAACAAGGATTGTGCGAGTAGAACTACACAAAGTGCAGGGTATTATTGAAACCAAATTGTTCTCATAATATTTATAGTATTTCGAAATTGATTGTTATTTTTTAATTAACAGAGATTATTTAAAATTGTTAATGCTTGTAACTTGACTTTGATTGTAAATTAAAAGGTCTAAATATACATTTCAAATAAGTACGGTTTTGTTTCTTTAATTTTTAATTAATTAGATTCAAAATTTCAAATTTTCAAGATATTTCTCAACTTTCTGTAACTCTATACAAACTCGACGGATCGTTGAATCACTTGTAAATGATATATACTAGATTAGAACTAGGACTATAAACTAAGCACATGTTTTAGCGGCTTCCTCAACCTTTGCACCTGACGCTAGTTAACGAACTGAAACTGAGTTAGTTTGTGGCTCTTTGGTCGTGTTATTCCGAGGAATGTCAGATAGTCGAGTCGAGTATTACGAGTAGTACGATTAATGTTATAAAACATACATATGTATATGGTAGATCTAACTATGACTGGAGCTTAGATTAATGTGGAAGAACGGGCGACCTCACTAGAGCGCCACGTCGCGATACTTGCGATAGTCGTCGGATTCGTTGCCCAGCGACAGCTTGCTGTTGGCCGTGACGTAGGGATTCGCGTAGTTGGCATAGCCAAAGCCACCGTAGTACTGTAGCTGTTGTTGCGAGCCGCGTCGATGTAGGTGACCCGGTGGCGGTGCCATCACAATGCTGCCACCTCCGCCGGCACCGTTCGAGCTGCAGGTAGAGGGGCGACGATAGAGTCCAGCGGCGGCAGCGGCAGCAGCTGCATGATTTGTTTGCATCAACATGGCCAGATAATATTGTTGCTGTTGCGTATAGTTCTGGAGAAGATTGTTGCCATAGGCGGCCAGATCGTTTTGCACTTTGTTGATCCCATCGAGATTCTCCAACGAGACGCAGTTACGTGTCAGCTTGCCAGGCGGCGAGTGTTGTTGCTTGTGTGCTCCACCACGTTGCTGCTGCTGCTGTTGCTGCTGGTATTGACGCAGCTGCGCCGGCGGTGGTGTCAGTTGTTTGGGCTCGATGGAACAGTAGATGGGATCGTTGCTGGTGGAACCAATTATTGAGGGTGGCGACGGACGATGGGAATCATGTAGATTGTTTTTCAGATCGTCGATGGTTATATTGAAGTACTTGGCATTTTTATCCTCCGTATCAAGTACATGACGTGGATTATACATGCCCGGTAGCGTGCAGCGTAAATCCATCAGTGATTGTGCACGATGATTGGGTGAGCCACCGCCGCCACCACCACCGGCTCCACCATTCGCACGATGTCCAGGCATTCCTCCGGCAGCATTGCCAAACTGCTGCGCTAGCGCCGGAGCAAACATGCTGGCATTAAACTCGTTCTGTGAGCCAAATATTTGTGCGGCATTGTGATTATTTAAGCCGGGGCCCAGTGGCATCTTCGTCTCGTCGCACAGCTGATAGCCAGCGTTCTCAAAGCCGCTCAGTCGCTGACTGGAACGTCGTGAATCCGCTTTGGTCATGGGCACACTGGGTGCAGGAGTTTGTAGCGAGAGCCGCGTAGCCAATCCCTGCAGTTGATTGAGAACCTGCATTTCACGGCGCCACTTGATGCCCGTGGGAATGACGCAGATCAGCGCCAGGCAGTTGATAATGAGGCGTATCAGATACGAAGTTAGCTCTGTTAATCCATGCACAGATTGCAGACCCTGTGGAGAGAGAGAGAGAGAGAGAGAAGACACAGATAAGCTGCTGTTCTTTGCGACGATTTAATGCCAACTCACCCAATGCTGTGTGGTCATAACCATGACCAGCACTAGTTCCGGTATCGAGAGTAGCCCGATGACTATCGACCAGGCGAACAGTGGCCAGCACAGTCCGCTGACCAGACCGTGGATCAATATGGTTGTCGCCACGAACATCACAAAGAAAAGTGTGCACAGCGTGTACGAAGCAATAGGTAACTCTCCGTGCGCCTCCAGTATCCAAGAGACCTCACACGAGAAGGCGCCCAAGTAGACAATCTGCGGGGAAAGAAGCGGAAAATGGAAATTCGTGTAAAGAAAGCGAAAACATAAATCAAATGAAATGCAAAAGAAAGAAAACTAATGTAGATCGAAATTCAAGTTGGAATCGCAGTTTTAGTTGAAGTTGAAGTCGGATCTGAAGTCGAAACGAAGACACTTTTGCTTCGTAATCATCCATCAATCAATTAATGAGCTGCTCTTCTTCTGCTTCATGTCTGTCAAGTCGTCGTCACGCGCAGCAAGAAAAGTAAGAGTGCTGCAGTGGCACTCCGGGAGATTCACTCGCCGAGAAGATACTCAAGAAAACTTTCCAAAATGAAACTGATGCTTACAATGCATATACGAAATCTATTATATCATGTTTAATGTTCCTGAGAACTGATAAAGCGATAAGGCTTTAATAAAGTTGATGAAGAAAGCTTTATTATTGTAATATTCGCGGTCGAAGTGATGTTCTATGAAACGGAGCGTACGATTAAGTACGATTATAATATGTCAAATTAAGTTTTCATTTCTATAAACCTTTCTTTTATAAATGCATGAAACTAATCGTACACAAAGTGTTTTATACATAAAACTCAACTTTATGCGTTACTTTGTTACACCCGTTATGTTCCCACACTTCCTCAACAGGGTATAACAAGTTGAAAATTAATGTTTTTATGCGAAAACGATTTCATTTCATTTTCACTTAATGGCTTAAAGAAAATTGTTTTGCTGTAGAGTGATAACGGTATCCATAGACTGCGTAGATCGTAAACCGTAAGCCCCGAATGAGCTAAGTTATGGCGAGACGTTGGAGTAAATCACGACGATTGGTTTACTTACCAGCAAGAGGCCCGCTGCCACACAACAGATAATGAATAGATTCGCCTTTATAAAGCGTTCCATGATGCGTTCGTTCCAAAAGTTTTGTATGCTGCTGCTGCTCTTGCCTGTGCCGTTGCCCGAATCGTTGCCCGGGGGCCGTTTCGGCTTCTTGAACGGGGACGGCGAATGCGTTTCACTGGCCTTCTGATAATTCATTATCGTGTTTTGGTTGTTGTTGTTGTTGTTGTGGGCCAAAAAAGAAAATAAGCTCTGTTCGGTTCGGTTTGATTTCGTTATATTTTGGTTTGGTTTTAATTCTATTTTTATTTTTTTTTTTCGTTTTCCCCCAACCGGCCTTGTTGGTGGCTGAGGCTGAGCCGGTGGCGGCGTCGTCTTCAGCGGGTCAGTGGTGCGAAGCGATGACAAGCAAGTTCTAGTTCTACTTAGTTCTTGGATGCTTTGCAATGTTTCAATGAGTTTTCAGTCCAGCGAAATGAGACGAAAGCGTTAAGCAGCCTAATTGAGCCTTGTCATGGTGTGGCTTGAGTTTATTTTTTTTTCTCTGAAATGAAAATGGAAATGGAAATGAAGATGCCAAGGCGATGAGTGAGAGAAGCATCAGCAGGGTAGCAATATGAATATACAAAAGTGTGAGGATTGCGAGTGTGAGTAGCGAGTGGTTGTGAGTGCCCAAAAAGCGGACCAAACAAAAGACTTAGGCAACGAACTTGTTTCGCGGCCAACTAACGGCATGTATTCGCTCGCTGCTGTTGTTGGTATTATGCTTAATTCCCATTTAGATTCAGAGTTAGATTCACATTTAAATTCATGTGCGGCTTTGTCGATTGCTCCGGCCGGCAGTCAAAAAGCTTTTCACTTTTCGAATCACAGCAAGGCGCATTTCTTTGACCAGTTTGTTGCTCAAGTCTTTTGTTCTGAACAAACGTTTCCAGCACAAATTGAGTAAAATATAATACTAATTATGTCATAAAGTCATGTGCACACACACACACACATGCACGTAATATAAGTTAAGCATATAAGCCAACGCCAGCGCGCACTTAACGCCAGTTAGCGACTTAGTCAGCCAGTCATTTGATAATCTTCCCATTCAGCGATTGCGTCGTCATCAGAATAGGAGCCGCCGCCGCCAGTCAATGCCGCCAACAGGTGCGCCATAATCATCATCTACTTGAGTTGTGCGAGGTGCGTGGCAGTGCGTGGGTTGCGCTGTCTGTCTCGATGTCTGCTGGGTGCGTTGCCATTGCCATAAGCAGTGCGACCGCAAGCATTTTGTCATTGGCCGGATATGCGCGCACCTTAAAGACGCAGGTCAGCGCCCCAGCCAGCCGCATTGAGATTCTGCTGTCGTTGTGTCCCGTTGTGTGTCGCACAGTGACCGCTTTCTTTGACCGGAAAGAATTGCCCGAACCCCTCGCCGTGCACCCCCTTATCCATTTCCACTTTTTCGCTCATTTTCTGGCTATGCAAACAGATCGAGCGGTTCTTCAAATTGTCCGGTTTGTTTTTTTTTTGGAACCTCGTAGAAACGAGTTTAGTTTTGGCGAGTTGGTCGCAATGTGTCTATTATTAGCACCACAGAGAACACCACCTCGCTGCGCCGTTAACACAGCAGCCACAAATTGTTATCTGGCCTGGCTTATTGCCTCGAAATGTGTTAAATGGGTAAGCGACATAGTCAAGAGTAGAGAAATAGATATAAAGAGAGAGATGAAGAGGGATGAAGAGTCTCAGCAGTCGAAGACATGCTGCGAGATTTGTAGCCGTCCGCAGCCTAAATACTCTAATCAGCTTTAAATAGCGAAATCGCCTGTCAAGACTTGATATCACATGCAAAATGTATCTCTCTCCCTGAATTTCCATAACTGATTTTATTTTTCTATAGATGTGTGAATTTGTTATAATTCTAAAGTATTTCTACATCCATCTGCTTACAGAACTATTAAAATAATGAATAAACTATTTATGCCATCAGCTTAAGGTTTGTTGATATTTACCATAAATAATGATTATATTTGTGCTATTACTCTAATTATTTTATTACCTAGTAAATTCATCTCTCAACAACCGTACTGTAGACAATAAGTACGTTGATTTTCGTGCTACCAGCCCATTCGAACTCTCCCATGCAAGTCGCAACGACCCCGGTTAGAGTATGTGAAACTAATAAAATTAAAACGAATGCGCGCCCTTGACTGCCACGCCCATTCAGCGACTTTCGGCAATTTGGCTTTCAGCAGCTTAAGCAGTCAAATGTTATGTATCTGTATCTGTATCTGCAGTGTTAGACGCTGCGGATTGGGATTACAAAATTATGTAGATTCAGCATAATTTGCTGTGAAAAACGCGCCCAATATTTCGAAATGACAACAACAATTCGCATTGTAAGCGCAGCTAGTGTGTGCTAGCTTATGTGTGTGTGTATTTGATTGTGTGTGTGTGTGTGCTCAAGAGTGTTTATGAAATTATATATTAATTTGATTATTATGTATGACGTGGAGACTGTGGAGTGTGTGTTATACACGCGCAGACGTGTCTAAAGGCGGTTGCAGTGTGCTTTTGTGTTGTTTGCGTGCTGCGACTGCCATTGCGACTGCGGCGAGTTCAATAGCATCAACAATGCTGGGCATAACAATAATAGCACTCGCATTAAACAATAACAAATGGCATGATCGCTGCAAATGCATGAATAAACAACAATGCAAGAGCGAAATACTCGATACTATTATGCAAATCCTGACAAGTTATGGTATGCCATTGCGTGGCGGGGAATGGAATATGGAATGCTATATGGTATGGTATGGTATGATATGTGTATATAATACATTTCGAAAGAGTTTTAGGCGAGTGCGTTGACGCGTTCAAAATGCGTTTCAAAATGCAATAAACATGTATTTGGAATTGTATTGAGATTATTTCTCTTTTGTTTGATGGGGCTTACCTTTCACTTGACTGCAGCGTCGCTGTAGTATTAATCCGGCAATCGTATGCTCGTATGTTACAACAGCTACGGGAAGAGGGAAAACGGAAAACAGAAAAACGAATTGTAGAAATTATCGTTGGAGCAAGAAATGATTTCACATGCGACACAGGCCCAGCCCAGCCCAGCGCAGCAGCGATCCGGCCTCAGATCGCTCCCAAGCAATGCGGGTAATACGCAAAAAAAAAAAAACGCGACACACTCACATACACGCACACATCGGCAGACAGCACAAAAAATATTTCAGCGTTGAGTCATGCCGAGGGAGAAGTCAAGTCTACTTTGTTGTTGTTTCTGCTGCTTGTGTCGCATGCAAATGCGTGCGGGAAACAGACATCAATATTTTGACATATGTGTGCCATGGAAAATTAAACGACGCGACGGCGACTGTCTTGGAAAAACTCGCATACATTTTCCCGTTCTAACACTTTTACTCGTAGTAATTAAAAATCTGTGAAACACTTGGGCTGCGCTACGTTATTCAGTTATTTGTCTTGTTCTCTTGTATGTGACAAAAGCAAATGCACTTAGGGATAATTAACATTTAATTACGATTGTTATTGTTAGCGTAATTGTTGTTGTCATTGTTTAATTGCGCCGCACAACGGCGGCCGAAACTGGACACAACTCTGGGTCAACTTGGATGAGACGTGAGAATAACGACATGCGTTGAGCTGATGAAGATACGTACACTAAAACACACGCACGCTCAGCGACTCGCACACTCGCAGTCGAAACCGTAACGTGCACGGTTAACGGTAACGGTTTAAGCAGCAGCGCGCGCGCTTCCAAACAGTTAAAAGTGAAATTCGAAATGACTTAGGCAGCGAACGCGACTCGCACACGCAGAACTCTCCAAGTGACGCGTCAGCTGAGCTCAGCGGCTACACGACAACTGAACATGGAGACGAGTTTGAGACTTAGCATAGCTGTCGGCTGTTATTTTGCTGGTTCTCCCGTGAGTTTACTCTCTTTCTCTCGCTCGCTCTCTTTGCATATAGCAAGTTCAAACAATTAAAAATAAAAGAGGAAGAAAACGACTTAATTTCTGAGAGGGCCGGCTTGTTGCATTTGCATAATTTGATTGTCAGACACCACTACCACAACCACAACCAAAACCAAAACAATACTCTCATCCATCTCCCCGGGCTACCTAACGGTCCAGCATTTGTTTGGCAGCCTGTTTTCTTCTGCCTCGAAAAACAAATGGGCCGCGAGCTTCTCTGGTCTGTTCTAATAAATAAAATAATTTTCATTTCTTTTTAGTTTTGTATTTGCTTTCTATGAAGCTTCTCACTAACTAATTGTGCCTTTGACATGTTTGTGTTGTTTGTATTAATGTTGTTGAAATTCCTATAAATTCTTGTAACTGTTAACAATGGATTCACAAGAACAGACTGCCTTCTGTAGCACGTCTAATTAATGAGTTAAATTATCATATTAGTTGTGAAAACAAAAGGGCTTTTTTTTAAAGAGACTTGTTTGCTCGAACTAAACCTAAACTAGAACTAAAACAGCATTTTGCGTGCTCATTACGGAAAATTAATCGTTTCAATTAAGCAGCCACCTCAGCCTATTCATCCTTCATAGCTTCATTGCCATTCTCAGCTGTCTGCGGTCCTTCACGCAGGCAGCTATCATCCAGCTGTGCGCCCAGTTGACCAATGCGTTTGATTTGGTCCATTAGTTCGGCAATCTCCGGCGTACAGTTACGTATCTTACGTAAATAAGTGTAACCACGCATCATCTCATTGTCCAGCACACAGCTGCAATGGTTGAGAAGAGATCAGAATTCAGATTAAAGACGAACTTGGATCGGATAATAGAAAACAAAACTCACATCAAGGCAGCTGCAGCAAAATTGCCCGTCTTCTCTAGCTGTTCCAGCCATTTGTTGATTATTGTTTTAATCATGGGATCCGTAGCGGGCAAATGAATGCGCGCATTGGCCAAGGCCTCCCTGAAGTACTCGTGCTTAAGCAGCAAATCTATAGCCTCGGTCTGTTGGTCAATGACCATGAGATAGGTGGCAGCATGTAGAATATAACCTTGCTCCTTCATTTGCATGGCATAGGCCGAGCAGCATTTTTGCCAGAAACTGCAAAGGAATAAACACATAGTAAGAAAATACTATGGTAAAGTTTGATTTCAACTTACACATAGGAGACGGATGGCGCTACTGAGAGGTGCCACTCGTTAAGCGTTTTATTTTCAATATGCTGCTGCAGCTCCTCGCGTAGTTTAAAAGTTGAGACGGTCAGACAAAGCGGAGCAATGTCTTTGTTGTTTGAATGCTTTAAATTTGTCACTGCAAATGTACAATAGGATTAAAAACAGCTGAGTTATCATAAGGTATCTAAACTTACACTCCATTGCAATCAGATCCTTGGCTATAACTTTGGTGCTGAACAGTTTGGACACGAGTACTTCCTTGTCTATTTGAGCGGCATCCTCGGTGAGTACAATAGCCAGTTTTACCAGCGCTGACTTGTTAAGCTCTTTCTGCGTTAGGCACAAACAGGTGCGACTATGCTATTTGGAAGAAAAGAAGAGGATTGATTAAGGACAAAACAATAATTGGATACCTCGACTTACAGCCAGAAAATTGTCGAGCATTGGCTGCGACTTGACGTTCTTGCATTTACAGCATTCAACACTTCCATTAGTCTTCGTGCTCTTTGAATCCAAAGTGAGTGCATCCATCACATTTTCGAGAGGCACCTCAACAGGCTGCTTAGCTGCTTCCTTCGGTTCGTTCTGGTTCTGAGCCACAGCTTTACGTTTCTCTCGCCGCTGTCGCTTCTTTTGCGCTGCACTCGTCACTGCTGTGGGCTGAGACAGCGATTTACTGGCCCACTTCACATTAAGCAGTGCATCCATCTTTGAACAGATGTTTTTCTCGTTACGCGCCAATGCATCTTTGATGCTGACCAGTTCCAGCGACAACGCTTTGCCGCTACACATGATAATATTCTCATCGGAGGGCAGAAACATACCACACCACATAGGACAGTGATAGGTAATGGTTAACGGTGGCTGCTTCGAATCCTTTAGGTTCCACAAGCACACTTTACCCTCAATGTGAAAGCTGAGCAATAAATGCGCTTGCATATTGCTCCATTTGACAGACGTAATTGATGCCTTAGGATCGCTTGCCGTGAGGGTATGCTGCATTGACCAGTTGCTCTGTTTCTCCTGAAATTCCATGACGTACAACAGTTTGTCGTGCCCAACAACAGCGAACTGATTTCGCTCCAGCGGATTAAAAGCAATTTCGGTTATATAACGTGACAACAACGGCGTCTGCCGTACATTTGCAAAAGCCAAATCAGCACCAGATTTACGTCCCCACAGCTGCAAGAATCCATCCTCGGTCCCAATGAAGAGAAAGCTGTTGCGCACGTATATACTGCTAGGACGTTCGATATAGTTCAAAACGATAGGATCTGGGGGAAAAAGGTAAAAGATATTTAAGATAAATATCTTAAAATTGATCCAATTTCTTCTAGTAATTAACCAAAACGAAAGGTAAATCCTCCTTTTTTGACTTAAGTGGAACTGAAACACCATCAGGCCTGATAACAATCGCTGCCTACTGCTCACTGTTAACCTAAACAGAGCACTGTTAATTGACATAAAATTCCCTGATTGAAAATCTCCTTTCAACTTTGCCTCGTTTCTAAGGACAACTTATCAACAGTTGATATAACAAGCTCCCCAATTCGACACACAAAACTTATGCTTTCCGTTCGATGTGTGCTTAATTCCAGTTATATTTCCACAAATAGAAATTTAAACGGTACTTTAACTCGTTCTCGTTAAGCAAACCTGAAAATTAAAGTCTATACAGTAATTTGAGGTAGAAACACTTGCAGCAAAATGTCGCATCCATATCACGAAATGCTTGAGAAGATTATCACTACCATTGTGGACCAGTTGAAAGAACGTGATGTGGAAGTAAATCGCGATTTCATAACATTTGTGGTGCATTTATTGATACGTGATATGCGAATTGGATTAAAGGAAGCCGAACTTAAAAGCCCAAGCCAGTGTGTATTAATGGCATTCATCGATGGTATAGTGTCTGGATATCTGAATCCAACAGATACCACAATGGCAAACCTGCGGATGTCGTGGATTATGAAAATGGGACATGGCATTAAGTTGTCCTATGTGCAGGAACAATATGAGCTAAAGTTTCAGCATCAGCTCAAATTGATGACCCAGGATATTCTGCAGTATCCCGAAACATGCAGCAAGGTGCAATTGGATCAACTGTTTGCTAAGATGCAGGTCTTCATTGCTTCTAGTTATCATCTAGGATGTCCAAAGAATGATGTGCTGCTCAAACTGACGGCACAGGCTCTACACAGCGTCATCGGTCGCAGTGATCTGCAGAACTATGTGCTCAAGAAGAAATACCATCGCCAGGAATATTTGCAGCGACTGGCGTCTACCGTGGCCGGCATTGTTATCTACAACAGCGACGGACCCGACGGCGACCGTGAGAACGTGCGTTCTGGTGAGTTTGCAAATTTCACAGACTGCTTAATTAGTCATCTGCATTCCATCTGCCGCAGTCATCAACGATCTGGAAATGGCGCAAAAGAACACAAACGACGCGTTCGAAAAAGCTCTGAAGCGTCTACGGAATCTTGCCGAACACTGCCAAGTAGCCATCGCCGAGAAGTTGCAGTTCAATAATAAGGAAACGCTACTCTTCTACCAGGTGCCGCTCGAACAATTGCAACGGATCAATCAATACACTGTTACTTTTATTATGCTGCGACGCTCGCTAGATGCATTGCAGCATAGTTATAAGGAAACGGAGTACCTAATTAGCGTGGAAAAGAGACGTTACGATTGTGTTGTATTTAAAATCAATGACACGCTCTGCATGCGCACCGCAATAAAGTCGGAGCTTATCTTTGTAAGTAAAACGGAGTAATACAGTTCGAATTTTCAGATATTTCTCCTTATTGCAGCCACATTTTGTGTATTTGGCCAAGGTGTGGAACAATCTGAACCATTATTTCAATCACATCGTGGAAATAAATAAGATACGCGAGCAGCTGGAGCTGCGTGTGCCCTATGAAATGGAAATACTTGCAATGGGCACAATTCTGAATATACAAGAGCTAGCAGATCGCCGCATGGTACCAGATCGGCGAACCTTCGATGAACAGATGGATGCATTAAATAAGTTTCAAACCGATGGAAATTTTACCGGTCTCGCCCAAGCTGACATTAAAGAGTTCTGTGGCCTGTCGCTGGCCGTAACCAATGGCCTATTGCTGCCGGCTAAAGTAGTGCGGAAGTTGTGCATGAATGTGGACATTAAGTTCGGTTTCCAGGATCAAACATATGCGCGCATTGGAGAGTTGTGGTTCGAACGTTTTATCACCGCACTTAGGCAAGCCATCTTCAATAGCGCCAATCTTTGTCTGCTCTTTAATCTCGAAGATATTTTGATTGAGCGGGAA
The DNA here is from genome assembly GCA_018151445.1 of Zaprionus inermis. Classification (NCBI taxonomy): domain Eukaryota; kingdom Metazoa; phylum Arthropoda; class Insecta; order Diptera; family Drosophilidae; genus Zaprionus; species Zaprionus inermis. The sequence continues at coordinate 5,968,886 of JAECXD010000057.1, read as the reverse complement.
ATGCAAGTAACACGTGTCGAGCCACCAAAGAACCAAGATTCCGAGACTCAAACCGAAATGGTTGTTACAAACAATTTGTCGGCTTCGAATTGGATCAATGTCACATGGAATGCCTGGGACTATCATCGCGAAACCATACACCTGGCCGAGATACGCAAGCGCCAGACGCGCGATGCACAAACAAAAGTTACTTATGGTCAACGCAATGCACAGAATCAAACTTATAATACTCGTCAACACATGTAAGGAAAATCCAGGAGGGAAGCGGCACTTACCTTTCTTGGGCTGTGTCGTATTATATACGCACAACACGCGGTTCACGATAAAGTAAATATAGTTATCCTGCCAGATTAGCGTATAAATCTCGTTCTTGTGCACAGCACGAAACGTTGTCTTCATCCGCATGCTCTCCACATCGAGTATGCCCACCTATAGAATTTGTTTTAAATGTTCACCAAATAAATTAAGAATTGTGGTAAACACTTACGTTGCCATCTAAGGTTCCATAGGCCAGCTGCAGGCAATCCGGGCTCCAGGCCAGTGAGTAAATAACACTGTTCACGTGAATGCTCTCGATTGGTATGCAGTGTGCCGACATCTTTGATATGTCAAGAAGCCCTATCCGCTTATCCGAACAGCCCAGGGCGATTCTAAGGGAGTTAGGATTAAGTATATATACGAGCATATGAGATCTCCAAACTAACTTGTTCATATCATCGGAGCACTCGGCAATGGCGCGTATACCAAACGACAGACAGCCGTAAGAGGCCATCAGTTGTCCGCTTAGGGGATTGACAATGCCCACTCTGCGGTTTCTGGTACACACCCAGATTTCACTCCTGGCAGCACTTGGTGCAAACGTGACGATGTCCTGCAACGAGCATTTGTTAACCTGATCCTTATGCATCTTGTAGCGACCCATCTTCGTGTCATATTTGAGTGTCCAATAGAATAGCTGGTTGCGACTGAGGGTCACAATGGTGCGATCATTCAACCAGTAAACCTCCTTCGATTTAGCTGTAAAGGAGTAGAGCATGAATATAAAACTAGAACAACCAATTTATTTGTCAATACCCGAATTAGCCTTGCTGTAATTCTTGCCACAGTGTTCGCCGGTAAGTGTGTTCCAAATCATGGTGATGTCGTTGACGTTGATAGAGACTAACAGAATGTCCGAACGTCCTAAAGATCCAACAGAACTGATTGTCTCAAGGCTTGGCTTCTTGGACAACTCACTATTTGGATTTAGTTGCTGCTTACACTGCTTTTGCTGCTGAGGCGACTCGGGAGCGACGTGTACCTCAGCTTGGTGGTAAATATGATGCAACACTTCTCGCTTCGGCTTAGCCGCATCCCCATCAACAATGACAGCATCATCGCTCGATGAACTGCACAGTTGTAGGACCTCTAGACTGCCCTCGCTAGATCCACTGACCAAGGTCCCGCTATTCTCACTTTTTTGTGACTTGTTGCTGTTTGTATCACTGAGGGGGCCACGCATCTCAGATTGCTGGCAGTCTTGTAGTGTGACCTCCACCTGAGCATCTGCATCAGGAATTTTTGTAGAAAGCTTCTTTAGATCAGCCTTCACGCTCTCACAGGCCTCTATAAAATCAAGACTTCCGCTAGACTTTGGCTTCTCTAAACCCACAAAATCACAACAGTCATCCGAAGATTTGCTTGTCAAGCGCGGACGCACCGAAGAAGGAGCACCAAACTCCGTCTCGAGATGATCAAAGTTGTAAATATCAAATATATCGTCGGACTCAGCTGCCTTGGATTTTAGCAGTGGCGCCTTGGCCGTGGTAGCCTTAGGAGGAGGCTGGCTGCGCCACTGCTCAGTGTTATTATTGTCGGTTGCCACTGCATCGTCATTGCGCCACGGCATCTCTCGCCAGGCGAGGTCACAGATACTTGCATGTTGAGAATTGAACTTATAAACGGTGTTCATTTTAAGCAAGTCACAAACCATCACAATTCCTGCAGTTGTGCCCAGTGCGAAGATATTTTCATTGTATGGCGAGCAGCGCAATACGGTCAGTTGATGGTTGCGCGGCGATATAAATGTTGGCCGACGACAATAGGTATTGGAAGCCACACAATAGATGACCAAATCGGTGGCGTCTATGGACAGGATATTTCCATTGCATATGTAGCTCATGTGTACATTTATGAAGGGATTCATGCGTACATCACGTGCTTCGTGCTGATGCTGATGTGCCTTATGGCCAATAATTGCCTCCCCCAGTTCGCAATCCCAAACTTGCACGCTCAAATCCTCAGCTACTATAGCAAAGTGTTTCGATGAGGACAAATCTTTGGCAGTCTGTTTTCCCCACAGCGGGCTGACATCCAGCGCGTTAATGGTAATACGCGCCGACATGGTTTTCACTTCCACTGCGCCGGCAGTAATATCCTTGTCCTTTTCATTTGCCGGCGGCGCTGCAATGTAGTTGATGCATTTGAAGCCGGTATAGAGAAAGCCGCCATCGGGTGTTGCCACTGAAATGGGCGTCATCATACACGCCGGCGCAGGCACATTGTTGTAAATCACTGCCGGAGTCATAGCGCGAACCTTTCTCTTGCCAAGTAAAAAAGAAAATGGAGAACTTCCTCGTAGGACCGGCAAACTGTCATCTGCATTTGCCGCTGATTTCTTCTACCTTTCGTTTATCCTTATTCGACTTTCCAGCACTTATTATCAGCGTGACCGATGCCGGTATTTTAAATACCAAGATTGCAAGTAGCGGTCAAAACCACTGCATAAAGTATTTTTAACTTTATACTGATTTTAAATGTTTAATGGAGCCGCATTTTTATCCTTGGTAATTTAGTGCTCGCGGAGTGTGGTCACTCTTTTAAATTATAAGTTTTCACAGTGAATGGTTAATACGCAAAAACAATTCGCAGATAAAAACAACTATCTTTATTAACTTTAAACATTTTTACTACAATTAAAACGTTGCATTAAATGAATTATGGACGCCAAACGTGAGAGAAAGTCTTCCCTGGTATGTGCACTGCATTAAGACAGCAGCTTTGCTAGAAATTTCTATTTAAAAATTGCTTTGTTTTTTGCAGGCTCCACTTTCGCCATGTCCGATACCAGATATTACGGACGATGAGCTAGTTACGATATCTGTACGCGATCTCAACCGTACACTAAAAATGCGAGGTCTCAACCGTGAGGAAATTGTGCGCATGAAGCAGAGACGTCGTACGCTCAAGAATCGTGGTTATGCTGCGAGTTGCAGGATCAAACGCATTGAACAAAAGGACGAATTGGAGACGAAGAAATCTTACGAGTGGACCGAGCTGGAACAGATGCATGAGGACAACGAGCAGATACGAATGGATGTAAACAACTGGAAGAACAAGTACAAGGCGCTGCTTCAGTTTGCTATCCAAAACGATATACCCATTCCAAGCGAACTGGAGGGCTGTTGAGACTGCTCTTTGGTCGTATTAACATTCCAGTTCCAGTTCTGAAATGAAATCAAAAATCAAAACACCTGTAACCATAGTACAATAGCTGGAATTTGATATGTTACACCCAAGACATACTTTTAAATAAATATATACTTTGTATACGAAACAACATAGACACCCTGTTTTTAGAAATCATTAACTTATCGCGTTCGATTGTGAATGTCAAAAGTATCAAGAAACAGCTGTGTATATTTCGTTATGTATTCATTTACGAAACTGACTTTAAAATAAAAATATATTTATTGTATATGTGCCATTTATTCTATATATATGAGATAGCAGTGAAATCTATTGGAAATACAGGAGTACAAAGCCCTCCCCAAAAATCACATAAAGCCAACTTCGCTGGACCTGGTCCATAGGAGTCCAAGCATTGCCAGAACCTACCACAAAGCCATGCCGTCATGGCGTTTCGACGCTTTGGTAGATCTTTGCTATATGGCTTGCCATTAAGCATAACGTTTCTGGACTGTGTGGGTTATGTGGCTAGAGTTGATGGTAAGGTGCGATATTAACTTTTTTTTATTCAGAATGCATGCGTATTTCTTGTTTTTAGGAACTTCAATGCAACCCGCTCTAAATCCCGTCGCCGAAGAGCGTGACTATGTGTTCCTACTGCGTTGGGGCATACACAGAAGCGCCGTGGAGCGGGGTGATGTCATTTCGCTGGTATCCCCGAAGGATCCAGGGCAGAAGATCATTAAACGCATCGTCGGCATGCAGGGCGATGTCGTGTCTACGCTAGGATATAAGCATGAGATCGTCATTGTACCCGAGGGACATTGTTGGGTTGAGGGCGATCATACTGGACATTCGTTAGACAGTAACACATTCGGACCAGTTGCCCTTGGTTTGATATCGGCACGAGCAGTGGCGATAGTTTGGCCTCCAGATCGTTGGAGCTTATTAAAGAACGAATTACCGAGGCGACGCCGTCCCATACAGACGGCAAAGGTTACCAACAATTACAATTAGGCGAAAGACTGAGTCCTTTTATGCTGATGTTTCCACCTCATTTGTACATATATATTTGTGTGCATATCCATATGTATTTTAATACGCAATTTGTGTTTAATGATCCAACACATAATAATGTTCAAAATTGAAATTGAAATATAGTAGCAACATTACTTTTAACTTTTTGGTGGTGTGCCTTTTGACTTGGACTCGTAGCCGAATTCATGAAGCACCTCAAGCGTCTGTTTGAGTGCTACGCCGGCACGCACAATCTCGTAGCGCCCAGGCGTAACTAAATCAATCACAGTCGAAGCCAGGCGACGCTCTTCGGTTAGTCCAATGCGCCCGGCATCGAAAACAGCACCAAGTCGGGGCCAAAGGGATTTGAATTCGCTAACCTCTAGGCTGCTCGGAGCACTGGAAAGATTCGCACTGGTTAAGGCCAGAGGTTGCTCATGCCAGGTGGCGCACACGTCACGAATAAACTTGAAATCGGGTATCCGTATGCCAATCTTGCTAGTACTGGGATTGAGGAAACGATTGCTCAGGTCCGGTGTGCGCTCAATGACGATGGTCAGTGGCCCCGGAAGCAAGCGAGTTAGCAGCTCGTCACTCAAGTGGCTAGCCTGACCATAGCGACGTAGTGCAGCCAGATTATTTACACAAATGGCGACAGGTTTGTGTTCATCCCGGCCCTTGATCTCATACAAGCGCTGAATGGCCTCCTCATTATTGGCATCGCATGCCAGTCCGTAGACTGTGTCTGTGGGCAGGGCAATCACCTTACCCAGACGCAGGCATTGTTCGGCCAGCTGTAGTGCATCAAAGGATTCTGCAGCGCAGACCGGCATTGTTGACTGTATGCAATTCGGTTCTGGTTGCATTGTGCTTTGGCTGGAATGAGCGCGGGTGGCGTTGAGACGTCGTAGAAGTAGTGTTTGTAGATAGCGCATTGGTTTTAGTCGCGCCAGTTGTGTCCGCACTGGTGATTGCAGCACTTGTAGAATGTGGTCATCGGCTCATCAGCTGAGCGTGTCTGAATCTGCATAAAGTATGCGCGTTTGTGCGAGCACTGTGGGCACTCGGCGTCTGTGGAGTCAACGTTCTCCCAAGCAGCTATTCCGCCCAGGACGTGGTCAACCTCCTAGAAACGAGAAGATCAAAAGCAATGCAACAGTTGCATCAGTTTATATATTTATGCGAAACTTACCTTGAGTCGCGGGAAGGTCTTTGTGGATATCTTGCGCTTGATTTTTGATATATAAGGGCACGTATTACACGTGAATCTGTGGCTCGAAGTGTCTTCTTCAATAATTAATATATTGCCGCAACATGGACAGAAAAACAACATCGCGAAATACGAACACGTTTAAAGCATGAATCCGTCATACAACAGAGTTGCACTCTACAGTACCCAGTGTGACCGTTTCACGAAAGCTGACGAGCATTATTTTAATTAAAACAGTATTAGCAATGAATTTTACTACGTTGAATTGTAGTTTGTTCCAATAATTTATATAATTAATATACATTTCTTTAATAATCATAATCATTGCAAAATAAAATTGCGTTTTTATATTTGCGTTGATTGGTCAACCCTGGTTTTAGTATTGTACGTTATTCAACACTGCAAGCATAAAGTACACAAAACATTGCTAATTCATGTTTTAATACATTTTTCAAAAAAATTTAAATAAAATGTCTGCTGATGTGCGTGATATTCTAGACATTGAGCGTGCAAATACGCCCGAAATCACTAGAGACTCGTTTCTAGCAACAAAAAAGCGGAATTTCGAACGGTTGGACATGCATAAATTTAGAGAGAAGTTTCTATATCGGTAAACGGATTTCTGTTCATTTTCAGGCAAAAACATGCATCCCGACGCCCAGAGGGTATGCACCGTGAGGTCTTTGCGCTGCTCTACACAGACAAAAAGGATGCACCTCCATTACTACCCACGGACACAGCGCTGGGCATCGGTGCTGGATACAAACAAAACAAGGCTCGGCTGGGTATGAAGAAGGTGCGCAAATGGGAATGGGCACCGTTCTCCAATCCCGCTCGTAATGACGCCGCGGTTTTCCATCATTGGAAACGCGTCAGTGATGATTCCACAGATTACCCGTTTGCCAAGTTCAATAAGCAGCTAGAGATACCCACCTACACAATGACCGAGTACAATGCACACCTGCGTAACAACATACAAAACTGGAGCAAGGTGCAGACCGATCATCTATTTGACTTAGCCAGACGGTAAGTAATGAACGAGATGTTCGCATTGAAATCAAACTTATATATTTCACAATAATAGCTTCGACTTGCGCTTCATTGTCATGGCGGATCGCTGGAACCGCCAGCAGCATGGTAACAAATCCGTAGAGGAGCTTAAGGAGCGTTATTATGAGGTTATTGCTTTGCTTGCCAAGGCCAAAAATCAGTCAAGCGAAAAGAAAACGTTCGTGTACGACGCAGAGCATGAGCGTCGTCGCAAGGAGCAGCTCGAAAAGCTTTTCAAACGGACCACACAGCAGGTGGAGGAGGAGCAAATGCTTATCAACGAAATGAAGAAGATCGAAGCACGTAAAAAGGAACGCGAACGCAAGACACAAGATTTGCAGAAACTGATCTCCCAGGCAGATCAGCAAAACGAACACTCGGTCAATACGCCAAGCACACGCAAATACGAAAAGAAACTGCACAAAAAGAAGGTGCATCATCAGCCGCGACCCTCCAAGGTGGACTCTGTCGTAAACGCCATCGAAATTGGCAGCAGTGGCATCAAGTTTGCCGATTTGCGCGGCTCTGGGGTCTCACTGCGCTCGCAGAAGATGAAATTGCCAGCAAATATAGGTCAGCGTAAGGTGAAAGCGCTAGAGCAGGCCATACAGGAGTTCAAAGTTGGTAAGTAACTTGAGATTGGCAGCGAAAAGCTAAGTATTAACCCCTGTCTCTTCATTTACAGATCCTGCTCCGCCACCCACTGAGGACATATGCACATCCTTTAATGAATTGCGTTCAGATATGGTGCTGCTCTGTGAATTACGCACCGCACTCTCAACATGCATCTACGAAATGGAGAGCCTCAAGCATCAGTATGAAGCCGCTTGCCCGGGAAAGACACTCAACATACCGCCCTCCTTGGTTCCCATCAAAAGCGAAACATTAGAAACTAACGCAAATTGACTTGGTTGAACTTCTGTAATGCTGCGTCCGTTTCCATGGAATCTGACACAATACGCACAACGCACATGGCGTACTAATCATTGCACTAACATTGCGCCGCCGCGTAACCCGTTTTCCACTGTCCATATTTGTAGATGTGCGCTACTCCCAGTCTAGTTGTTAGCACGCCTCAAGAATAAACGGAAAAAAATAAAACAGAAAAATGCTCGAGAAGAAGATGAAAATTGTTTTGCGGCGCACATCATATGTGAAAATCAAACAGCCACCGGTCAGCAGGCGAGTGTGAGAACTTTTTCCCATCCGATCGAGCTACCGAACGCTGTGATTTATTTATTATCCATCCAGTCGAGTCCATGCTACGGACGATCTTGGCCTTAGTTTATATATACAGAATTTGGGTTACACTCGCCAGCGGCCAAATATGGTTGGCATGCGATCTTTGGCAAGCTGCAGTGCAAGTTTCTGCAATTGTCTGCGCTGAGAAGTACAATTGCAGCGTGTCGATGCTGCCCACACATAGCCAGCTGCAGCAGCAGAGGCGGAGGCAGTCACCCGACTGGTCATACAAAGCCCAACTGCTTGGTGCCTGACTCAGCGCACTGTCGACGCCTCTGGGCAGCAGCAACTGTGGCCGAACGGCGGTTTGTGAATGAAAATGAACGAATCATTGATGGGCCTCGGCTTCGGGCGCGAGCTCGTTTACCTGAGCGACTGTGCAGGTAATTCAGTCGAGTTTTTGTCGTCGGCGCGATCAGTTGGTGGCAGCTGCTCTCCCTTCCTATGTGCGCGCGCTCTCACTCTTTCTGTGTGTCTTTGTGTTTTACGTGCATGTTGTGTGTGTGTATGCCGCATGCAACAGTTGTGTAAATGTAAATAGAAGAACGAGCTTACTTTGTGCAGTGCAAAGTTCGTTGCTTCAGTCATTCGGTTTTGGATGGCAAAATGCAGGGCCAAAGGCAATAGTAAATGGAAATTTAATATAATGTACACGTAAAAAACTTAAACATTACTGAATTACTGTCGACAATTGTTACGCTCGAACATCCCTCAAGAATCCTGTAGACCTTGGCAGACCGACGGACACACAAAACCAACAATAACAAAGACGTCGACAACGTCAGTCGCATCCGTTTCCGGCTCTTTGTTTTGTGTTTCTGCTTCTGCTGACGCTGCCGTCGCTGATAGTCGTATTTGATTATTGTACTTATTCAACGTTTTCATGAATGAAATTTCCAAAGTGCCTCAGTGTGTATGTGTGCCGGTGTCCAGCAGTGTCAACAACTGACAACGCTGCGTTATTGTTACCTACTCTAGACCCGATCCCGGTCTCGGGCCAGTGCATCACACCGTAAAGATCTTTATCGCATTCTAAATAAGGCACTTAAATTCTTGAGCTGCAGAAACCGTTTCACAGCCAGTCAGTCAGCCAGGTAGACCGAACTTTGGGCCAACTTTAATGCGGTTTATTGTCTTAGTCGTCACCGTTTTGCAACAATCTATCCATACGGTGTGTGTGTGTGTCGCCCGATAAATTGCTCCGGCGTTTCTGACGTTCTGTTTAAGTTTCGCACGCTGATAAATTCTACAAACATAACGCGGAGCAGTCATCGCAACAACAGCTACAAAATGTTACCAAGACTTAGGTGAGTCTTAATTTTATGAAAAAACAATTATTGATCTATTATTTATTTATGTACTTTTTATTCAACTGTTTTGTTTTACTTCTCTTTTTGGAGCAAACCTTAAACGAGCGCTCGTAAAAAGAAAAAAATATTTATTTAAACAATGAACATTGAAACACCCACATGATCTACATTTAAAGTGTTTTAGAAGCTCGGTTTTATATATAAACTAAATGTTTTCGTTTCGAATTCACATATGATTGCAAATTGTTTCCTAATGATGCATGCTTTGATTCGAGCTTGAGGCCAGAAATTTAATTTAAGCTAATTAGCAGGCCGCCAAGCATAGGGAGGGAAAAGGCCTTTTAAATTGCCGAATTAGGTGGAATATTAATACTTCGCACCGCGAAAATTGAAAGCCAATTTGACATAATTAAAATGCTTATGCCTTGAGGTTTGGCGAGTGTTATAAATAATTTTACCAAAATTTTGTGTAAACTAATTTAAAAGTCTGTACAAAAATATTGTGCTAAGTAACTTTCAATGTTATATGATATTATTGATATCTGTTGCTTGTCAGCTAAGTAAAATGACTTAATATTTAATTATAATTTTCATGATTATAATAAGAGGCAAGTGTTGTAAACCGTTGCGTCATCGCTTGAGTCCATTTAACGCCGCCGACAGCCGCCAGACGACCGCACTTCCGTTCGTCAGGCAATTATTTCAACTCCCTGCTGTCACTTCAATCCGAAATGCGTTAAGTTTTCAAAAATAATGTATATGTATGCCTCAGCGTGCCTTTGTGTGTGTGTAGTCAGGAAAATGGAAACTCACCCGAAAGAGTTAAGCGTGATTGTTGTTGTTGTTGCTGACAGCCCAGGCAAGAAGTTTGTTCAACCTACGCACCTCACACACACACGCTCCTCGTACAAACGAACGCACGCACACGCACACTGGGGCATTTATTCAGTTTAAGCGCAATTAGCGCTTTGTGTCGTTGTTTTCGTTTTCGTCTTTCTCAACTCTCTTTCAGCCTTTCTATGTTTTCTAATTTCATCTACATAGTTCATAATTTTCACAGCGTGGCCCCAGCTGCTGGTGCTTCAAGTTACAGCTGTATAAGGTTTTATTTTCATTTCATTTCGAACGCCTACAACGTTTCCTTTGCAGCGAGACAACAACAAAATGTACATAATTAATGTTTATATAATTTTTTACTGCTTTACATGCTGCTCATTAGCCGCTCAGTTTGCTTTGTGCCCGAGTGTGTATTCGTATGTGTGTGTGTGTGTTTTTGTTCTCCTGCGTGAGTGTGTGGAGCTGAGCTGGCGGCAAGCTAGTCGCTGTGGGCGTCATTTATAAGCCGTCATTTGCAGCAGGAAAGTCTTCTAAAGAAATACAAATGTGCTACTTGCCGTTGTAACTGGCTGCTGGCTTTGCTCCAAAAACAAGTTGCCAAAATTGGCAATCCCAGTGCGACAACGAAGTGCGCTTCCATCGCAATCTTAATACATATATCCATACTGATATCGAAGTGTGCCTTACAGGCAACTGATCTACTGTCATCGCTTTTCGGAGGACGGCAACGGCAATTGCAATTTGTATTTGCAAAGTTTGGTAATCGCTGTGTATGTTTTAAGCACGGACACCTCGATATCTGCCATCAATAACGATACTGATATTGGTGTGCTCTGTCATCGCCTTTCGGCGGATTGGAACGTGAATTGCACTTTGTGTCTGCTTGTTATATGCATTGCATTAGCGTATAGTACACATATTATATTATTTATGTGCCTTGTGGGCGCTTGGGCGCATTTTCTTTGCTAATGAACGACCCATGCCAAGACATTTCTCGCAGTGCAGAGATACATAGAAACAGAGCTGGAGCTTGCAGCTAGATCCACAGCCGTTCACTTAGCATACTCCTCCGCAGCATCCAATACAAGCGAAACAACAACAACATTGTCTACAATTTCTTGACATACAAGTTAAGCGGCTGGCATTTTGTGTGTGGGTTTTTCGGTGCTTTTCACAGACCGATGTCGCTCCGTGTGGGCTAACATACATACATACAGCTCAGTTTGTGTGCGAATGTGTGTGTGTGTGTGTGTGAGTGTATGTGCGCCGCATCGTCAGACAGTCGTACAATAACTTTAATTTGGTCCATTTCGTATCTATGTATCTTTGTATATCCGGAGCGCAACTTAATATCAACTCTTAGATGCAAGCTGACGCACCACGGGCCACGCCCACATAAGCTCATTGAACGCCATTTAAAGTCAAATTTGAAATTAAAATGCATACGAAGTGGACACATATCAAGTTGCTTTCTTCCGTTTTTATTTGTTTTTTCTTTCGTTGACTTTGTCAGACCAAAACAACACGATAAAGACTTTTTATAGAGTTTACAAGTATATAACGTGCGTCTGCGTTTGTGTGTGTATTGACTTTCGAAATGTCGCAATTAACAGCCGATTTAGCATTATGCACGTGCGTTGGCGTCGCCATCGCGGGCGATGCGTGGGATGTGAACTTGGGTTGGTTTTCAGTCATCTCTTGCTTGCGTGCCCTACACTGCTGTTCGTGGGGAACATAGGCTTGCTAATGACGCTCGACAGTTGAAAGAAAAATCGGTAAGGCATCGATACATCCAACATTTTGAAAATTTAAGGCCTCCTAAACTCTTGCAGGATTAATAATAGAGGTCTAGCCGGAAAGAAAATGACTTCTCTCATTCAACGCCAACGCTTCAGCTCTATAGGCAACCTAAAATCTTGAAGGAAGGTCCAAATTTTTGAAAATTTAAAATTTCTAATATTTTATTGATTTCTGAACATCTTTTCATCCCTATCGATTTTCTACGCTCAAGCTGCTTAATATGCGTTTAATCTTATCTTTATAGGCAAAATAAAATAACCCAAGTGCCGCGGTAAAGAAATCGCCTTAAGTCTATAAAAATGTAAACTGACAATGCAGACAATGCGAACGAATTCATAGCAGAAAATATTTGCAAACCTAATTTGTATAGGATTTGGGTCACAAAAATGTCTTATATTTAATTTCGTTTTCGTACCACTGTGCCTGCAACATTTGCATCTACTATATCTTTACGAATCTATAGCTCTGTGTTTATTTCTAGTTGAAAATTACGGGCAATGTTGTCAAGCGGCTGCGAAATTAGTTAACAAACGTGTTTTTCATCTCTCGGCTATTGAAATGCGCTAGGCAACAACAACAACAACAAAAACAAAAAAGAACAGCAAAAGCAACAAAAGCGACAACAGAAATTGGTAAACATTATTTCGAGAGTGTGGGCCGCTGCGGAACGGAAACGTGTGGGTGTCGTCTTTGAAGTGACTGCCTCTGTTTCTATCTCTCTCTCTTATGTCTTTTGCTTCTCGTGTCTCTGCTTGTTCAAGTTGTTTGTTGTTAGGCAAATTACTTTTTAATTGCACACACACACACACACTGGGCGACCCAACTCCACTTGAACAATTAAAACTGCCCAATAAGTGACAGCAATTGCGAGTCGCAAGTGTTTTTTTGGCAAGCTAAATAAATGCCTCATCCCATAATCTGTGATATAAAATGTCGAAAATCCACAATGAATGAAAGGCATTCGAAAAAGGAAATACAAAGAACGAAACACAGATACAAAATGAAACTACAAAGCAATCGCAGACAATAAATATAAAATAACAGTTGGTTAATCCCGCAAGGTAAACAAACCATTTTGGAATGACTTTAAGCCGGGATTTGTCTGAAGCAGGTTTCCAAATCATTCATTTTATTGACTGTAGTAGCTACGGTCCACACAGGCCCTAACAGCAACAACAAAGCGTCAGAGCACGGACCTGTGTCGAAGCCCAGCTTAGGTCTGCGTAAAGAACTCGAGCAGGCGAAAACTGAATTTCATTTAAATTAAATTGGTTTTTTTCTGGATGTTCGTTGTTCGATGCATTTTTTTGGGCATGTGTATTTGAGTGTGTGTGTAACATTTGCATATGAATGTTGTTGTTGTTGTTGTTGCTGTTGCTGTTGCCTGCGGCTTTGACAGCAACAACTAAAAGTAATTTGATGTTGAATTTATGAGTGCGTACCCAAGAGTGAGAGAGAGGATACTCATTTAGCTCGGCCTGAGGCAACCATCTAGAGATGGAACTAATTAAAAAGATTGCATGCGTCTGTCTCCTTGCGACTGCAACCTACGTCCTTCGCCACGTTTGTTGCCTCAGTCTTTCGTTTCGCTTGCTCCATTTTCTATCCTTAATAGGCTTAGCTTTTGACACATTTCCGTGAGTTTGAAGTGCGTTATTGTCTCAAGCTGAGCTCATTGCCAAAATCGATTTCTATTTATTTACCTTGCGAAGCTACTGTTTGCTAGCAAGTGTGTGTGCGTGTGTACGTGTAACTTGAGCATTTTCCCTATGCGATGCGCGTGTTTTGCTTTATCACAAGGACAACATCCGCTTCCGTCTTAATCTGCAGTCGCACAATGCGTCTGTTGCTCCATTCGGCACACAGGAAGACCTCCGTCCTTAGCAAGTACAATCAAATCCCTTTTACGTTTCCTGCCCCAGTCCCTTTTTGCATGCTAAATACCCTGTAGACAGTTAACAGTCCAAGCAGCTGCCGACTGCGGCTGCGGTGTCTTTTGTTCGTTGCACGTCTGTCCCTTACTTTGTGGTTGCCCCGACGAGCCGCTGCCAGACACAGAGCCAGAGCTCTAGCTACTTAAAGACACCCAGGCAGACATGCATGTACATGTGTGTGTGTGTGTGTGTGTGTGTGCTTGTGTGCATACTGTTTGTGTTGCGTGACATTTTGACCTTTGCCTGGCTCGCTCGCTGGCGTGGCGGCAACTTTTACTATTTTCACGCGCCCGGCATAAATTTCATTTGCCACACTTGCTAAGGTAATAGAGAAGCGCACAGAGTGTTGTGGCATCTACATACGGTTGGCCTGCCTACAGTAGCGGTCACATGAATAGGTAAACTATTGAAAATTTTCAAGTAAACTTTTTAAATTCAACTGTTTCTATTCGAGTGTCTCGTGCTATCGTGTTGCCTGCAGCAAGTACATTCTGTTGCGCTTTCGAGCCAATTTCGGCACATGGCTTTTGAGTTTGGCCAAGCGTTAACAATGCAACCGCAGCAGCAGCAGCAGGTTGATATTGAATTTGACACAGCCAAAAATGGCGACAACAATAACAACAAAGCACAACGCGATGTCTAATTTAGCCTATGGCCTTTTCGATTAACAGCAACATGTTGCTGTCAATGTTAGCAACATGTTGCCTAATTTGCCTGCTGCAACTTTTTAAGCAGTTTATTTACGAGTAGCAAATTGTCGTTAGTTAATATGCGCAAAAGGCCAACTGCAGTGGGCAGTAACGTTAGCAGCTGCAACAAATTGCAGTGCAGCCGCACTGTGACAAGTAAAAAGTACTCGCAACTGTTGCTTACTTTTAATGAGCACTGTGTGATAATTACTGCATGCTCTTTCAAATGTTGAGTCTTATTGCAACAGAGATTCAAAATAATATAGATGTTAAAGTCGCACTTTTGTTATCGATAGCCCGACTTGCTGTCTCACTCCAACAGAGCGGTCTAACTAGCACATTCAATTAGAGCTGCAAAGTAACCGAAAATGAGATTAAAATCCGCTGCGTAAGTGAATTTAATTTTTATAAAAATAATATAGGATTTTAAATAAACATTTTGTATTGCACATTTGGACAAACATTTGGGCAGAGCATGCCGAGTCCGTTGCATTGTCAATTTGGGATTTTTCGTATATATTTCGACTATGGTTTCTTGCCACACACCAAAGAAGGCGAACCAACAAAAAACGCGTTTTTAATTGTTCGGTGGCTTATCGCATATTTTTGCCCATTTCGGAGCGCAAATATGTTGAAAACCGAAAAAAGCAAAAACAAAAAATTAAAAATAAATGATGTATGCTCGTATTATTGTGCACTGACGTGTGTCTGTGTGTGTACTACTTGTGCCCCTGCGTGCCAATTTGGCATTAAGTTATGAGAAACTAAAATTTCGACTGTGGCCGGGCTTAACCAGCTGGAGACAGGGCCCAGAGTGTGCGCGGTGCGATTGCATCGATTATCGCCTCTGTTTGCCCATTGGCAGCCACTTGGGAACAGTGAGCGCCACAGGTGGCCAACGCCTTTGTTGTTAATGATGGTCTGTCGCATTGCTTGATGCCGTCTGAACTCATATGCCAAATTCTAAATCAGTTTTCGCTAATGATAGCAATCTTAATTTGCCCATAAAACACACTCTCTGCGCAGAGTCAGCTGCACACACACACACAATCGCGCACTGCAAGTTTCAACATCATTATCATACGTATCTTGTGCACAGCATCAACAACAACAACAACAAAGCTGGCAACGGCATCAGCATCATCAGCAGCAACATCAAGAGCGTGTCTGCAACCAGCTAGAGAGCAACAATAACAATGAGGCAGCAACAGCCTGGACTGATTCCAAAGAAAACGCTGCAATGCCGTTAACAACAACAACAGCCGAGCCGAGTTGAAGTAGGCGAAGCAGCAGTCGCAGCAGACAGAGAAGATGAAGAAGAAGAAGAAGCGGTTGAAAAAAATGTTTATTTCCGTTGACGTGCCTTAATTTCCAAGCCACAGTTGTTGGATTCATTTTTGGCCAGATCTGGCTTTGGCGTGGATGGTTAAAAGCGGCGCTACAACAGCGCCTACACAAATAGCTACGCGACGTACGCTACAATTAGGGTATATTAGCTGTAGCAAGAAGTTGAACAATGCGTGGATAAATTTACTGAAATTGATGTGGAACTGAATTGGATACAAGTTTGTCAACTTATACATGTTCAGTGTAGCGTATTGCCAATTCATTGCAGCCGTCTCCCCGCTGTTTCTGTGTGTGGGAGACGCCTTGAGCTGGCTTAGCAGCGCACCAGAAGAATGTTGGATGTTAATGTGGCACTGGCGTCGCCTCTTGGCCTCTGAACGTCGCGCCTGCGGATCGGCGTCTGACTTGATTAGCAAGCGAGTGCTAAAATCGGAGCTGAGAGATCGCAACTAGACAATATCGCGGATATAGTTTTTGGATTAGCCCATGCGTTGCTGACTCAGTCGGCAAGCTGGGCAGGATAGGACGGTGGGCGTTGCCTTTGTCTATGTCTGGTTGTCAATGCATTTTCTGCATAATTAGCTGGCCAACGAGAGTGACCAAAAAGTAAGGGAGACTGGAAGCGGGGAGCGGGGGCTAGCGAAGGAGACATAGAGAAACAGCCGAGAGCGGAAATTAAACGCACTGAAACGTTTCGAACATTACGTTTGCCGTGCGGTGGCCACTTACCGTGACAGTGTGTAGAGGCTAGGGGGGCCCAGGGCAGGGGAAGGGGGTGCGTTACTGGAGAGAGGCAGCTGAGCTGCATTACAAATGCACGGCGGAGGATGTTACTTTTGACCAAATGGGGAATATTAGGCATTGCTGCTGCTGTTGTTGCTGTTGTTGCTGCTGCTGCTGTTGTTGCTGTTGCTGTAGCGATGTTGATTTATTTTGACCACGTACATATGCAAAACGCATTCTAATGGAACATCAACAACAATAAGAACAACAACAATGATATATGTACTTTTCATAGCATATTGTATACTCTGCCCGTGTTTGACCATTTGCGCATTGTAATTTGTAGTTACGCTCTGATTTCGAGAGCTTCACCTGTTGCCGTATTACTTATAAAGTTATTGTTCAGTCGTGGCTGCTGTTGTTGCTGCTTCTGCGGTAGAACGACTCAACTGACTTTCCATTGTTCCATTGCCACAAAACAAAACAAAAACAAAACGGAAATGCCGCCTTTTGTGCGAGCGGAAATGCAAATGATACTTTGCTTACTTTGCTGCCACACAGACCTCTGCACAGACCATACCGAGTAAGGAGAATTCTACGGGCTATGAGTTTCGCCTTACATCAGAGCAGCCTATCAATTACAAAGTGAAGGCAGCCCAAAAACTAGTTCAGGGAACCCAACTGTTTGTTTTGTGTGTGTTACCTACCACAAACTGCATTTCATTAGCAATACGTAGGTTGCCTTACGCCCTTGCAGCAAATGCTTTTGCCTCTAGGCGTCTAGGAAGCGCAGTTGTCGCCAGAGATACGATAACTTTGTTTGCCAAAGGCGTACAGACGTCGCCGAAAACGCCCACACGACGAGCTATCATAGAGCCTTGTGTGGGCGTGGTGTTGGGTCTAAGCGAACTGCACAGGGCATTCTTTTCAGCTAGCATCGAATTAAATAGACAATTGTTATTGCCAAAGGTTTGCGAGTTTTATATGCCATTATTATTAATATGAAACCAAGATTTGAAATTCTCTCGACGCTCAACAGTCTTACAGTAGTTTAGGTAGTTAGGATCTAAGAGTGGACAGTGTACTCAGTTTACAGGTTACATCAAGGTTTGGCAAATTTTGTCTGTTACGACAATAGCGGGACCAACCTTTCCAGTACTTAAAACCCTCACGTTCTTGTATGATCTTAGCGCAGGCGGTATCATCGGAAATATCGTCATTGGAGAGATCTAAAGCAAAGTAAATGATTATTACGTTTTAATGAGCATAAAGGGTATAAGATAACTCGCTCACCTTCACACTTCACATTGCAAAGACCACCCTTACGTCCCTCGGCACAGTAGTCCTTGCTATTGATCTGAAACAAACCGTAGTTCTTGCTATTGTTCTCTTGGCTCGTAACCTTGTTCGTGTCCAGCGCGCTCTCGTGCTCCACCAGGCAGATCCCTAAGCAAAAGGAGAATGTTATATGGCTCATAGAGACAGTATTGTTTTTCTTTTAAAACTTACAATTGGACATTAAAGTCTTTTGAAATCTATAGTTTTGTACCATGACACGGGTTAGTTCACAGCGCATATACTTCTTAGACTGCCCTCGCTGTGCGCATAGCAGCAGCAGGCATACAAGCAGCAGCAACAAAGCTTCCAGAGTTGTCGAACAGCGCGACATGTCTGATGGGGAATGCAATATTATAGCGGTATATAGTAGTATAAATATGTGAATAGTCAGAAGAACTAAACGATTTTTCCCGCACTATTTACATGTATTTGCATGTAGTATAATCAGTTGTCGATTCGTGGAATCGAAGCTTGATAAGTTCGCAGTCGAATGCGCCTAATTAAAAATGGGTGTACTATATGGTTGGGAGCACGCAAATCGACAATAAGTTCTCCGATGTCAACCTGGCATACACTGCTCTACATGATACACGAATTGCTGGAAGACAATTTGTTGACGTCAAGCGGGAATTACCTATGATATCTGAGCTAATCTTATCGGAAGAGTATACAAATTTTCTGTTGCTTTACATTTAAACTGTTCTTTTTGTTAGTAAATTTTGACAAAATTCTTTAAAGTGTTGTCTTTCCATTTGCAAGTAATTAACACATTCAATATTTATGATTGCATTAATAATAACAATATATGAGGGGCTCATCTAGCGGCAACAAGTCAGGCAGCTTGGCTGCTGAGCAAACAAAACAAGTAGAAGCGCGAATAGACTGTGGATGTGGAAAGAAAACATCAGAAACTGAAACTTCGAAGAGTAAACATTTGGTTCCTTTTACTTCATCTCATTATAACTCGGTTTTACTGTACCTAATTGCAAGACAACAATTCACTCGTTTATCTGTGAGCAGAGTGTGAACAAAGATAAAGCCAGAGAAAAAGACAGTGAATTGATGAATTTTGTGTTATTATAGGTAAAATACCTGTACGCTGGCTTGGTATATGCCATAGATCAATTTTAAATTCCCCACAAAAATCTAAGCTAACCTATTCGATTTCGTATGCAACGAACGTAGGCTCAAAATTTTCAAAAATACATATATATCTTTTGTATTTTTTGGGCTCTTCTCTCTCGTCGATTACAATGTAATTACAATGTTTACCTTTTGTTAATTAAAACCGAATACAGCAAGCACAACGGCAACAACAACAATAATAATAATAATAATAACTAGTTTGCACACGCTCGCGAGTGCGATAGAGGGAGACGCGTACAGGGGGCGACGGCGTCTTCTTTTGTGTTCGAGTTGAACTGACTCGGCTCGCGCTCCACACACATGTGCGCCACAACTGGCCCCAACTCAGATACTAAAAAAAAATTAAAATTTTTAAGTATTCTTTACGCTGTGCTATCGAAACAAAAACATAGAAAGAGAGTGAGAGCGAGAGAGAGAGGCAAGCAGAGCGTATGGTAGAGAGAACGTTAAATGACGCGCTCTTGCGAAAGGCGTCTCAGTTGTTGTGCCTCGCCTGACTTCCAGTGATAAGCTGAGGTAACCTCTGTCTGATACCTGCAGCACACATGTGTATACCCGCTTTTGAGGCTTATCAGCAGTCCCATATGATAATGATAAGCTCAATTCCTGGAAAACAATTGCGTTTAAATCAAGCTAGTCTTTCATCTGTGTATGACTAAAGGTTAATATATAATTGAAAATGCAGTGAACCAATGAGCGAGTCTTAGGAGCTAAACATAGTGGCGGGCGGGCAGGGGGCGCTTGCTCCTACACCTCCGTCTCCTTCTAGCAGCGCGACACATCTGGCAACGTGCGCCCACGACATTTGCTCATCCAGCCAGGCCAGGCTTGAAAGCCATGACGATTGAAGATCTGCATGGCACAGCGTGAATCATCCGAGATCTCGTCGTTGAGGAACTCTGCGAAAAGCGTCAATCAATCATTATGAGTTTCTATATGTATGCAATATGTGCTCGTACCTTCGCACTTGATGTTGCAGATGCCACCGCGCCGACCCTTGCGACACCAGTTCTTGCTGTTGATCTGTTGGGAAAGTAATTAACATAGATATGCATAGGTCTTATCGTGTATTGTACTCACCTGAAAGAGGCCGTAGCTGACGCTCTGATTGGGCAACTGCATGGACTTGGATGTGCTGCGTCCGCTCTCTGCTTCCACCAGGCAGACCCCTGCAGATAAATTGAGAAATGTAGCAGCAGTTTACTCTTTGTTCAGTTACCTGCACTAACAATTGGATAGATAGCTGCGCGGGAAGTCGTGACGCAACAGCTCCTTGGCCAGCTGGCAGCGTGTCAGCAGCTTGGACTGCGCTGGCTGGGGCGATAGCGTCAGCAACAGCAGACAGAGGTAGAGGATAAGTGAACCGAATTTAACGGAAGGCAGAGCCATTTGATGAGGGGGAGCAGCAAGGATCTGTTGTGGGGATCTCTTTCTCTGGATATGCCTGGACACCACTTTAATCCTGTTCAGAGGAATCTATCTATTTTGGCAACTGTGCCTGGACCACTTTAATCCTGTTGAGTGCACGCGGGCGTGGCGGGATTAAAACGCTTCCTCAGCAACTGCCGAACTACAACTAAACACGCGTAGAATCCGAGCTTGGGCCTTTTAAAGCCTCGCACGCAATTTTCGCATGCTGCGACTCTCGACAAATTGACATACATAGCACAACAAGAGCAGCAGCAACAACAAACAGCGGCAAGCTCAATTAGCCTGCAACAACAAGAAGAACAAGAACAATACCAGACGCTTGTCACATGAACAGCATCTGCCACAGACGTGTACGTGTACCTACAGTAATATCTACATAGATACATATGTATGTATCTTATCTATATCTACGCTTTCGCTCTCGATCGCATCTCGTGCGCCCTACGTGAAAATTAGGAAATTGGTAAACCGAGTGCAGTTACAGCGGTGGCCTAAGGGTGTCGTCAACTCGCAAAAGTATCTCACAGATACACAATACACATAATAAATCGCACGTCTTTGATTGCGTTAAGCGCTTAATTGGCAAATTGTCGCACTATCTGCAACTGCAACTGCACTGCGGTCCCTGCGTGTATCTGTATCTGTATCTGTACTGTATCTTTATCTGCATCTGCAACTGTATTTGTATCTGTATCTTTTGCGCTGCATCTGTAGCAGTAACTGTCTGCGCTTTGTGTGTCAGAATGTCAGTGCGCTGCTTGACCTAAAAAACGCACAATTCCAATTGCAAATGCAATTTCACACAAATATCTCAGTCAGTCACTGTCTTTAAGCGTTTTATTTTCGTCAAAAATAACAACAACAAAATTCCACTAAAAAACTTTTCCATTGCAGTTGTTTCTCCTACTACTGTATGCTTGCGGTCATCTCGCTAGCGGGGGCCAATGACCTCAAGGATCTGCTGGAGGATACCACGACTACAACAACTACAACAACTCCTGCTACTACAACAACCACAACAACAACTGTAACCACACCCAGCGCTTATGTCATTTCGGCAGCGGCGGTGCCCGCCTACAATGCGCCCAAATCCAAATCGAAGCTCGCTGCGGGCAAATACTTCAACAAGAACTCGCCGAGGAAGCGCAAGGCCGAGCAAGTGTCCTCGCTGCCGCTGCCCGTGGACACGGATGGATTGCTCGAGTGGAAGTGTCCGAACATTTCGGGCACACGCAATGCGGAACTGGAGTGTGGCTGCGATCTGCCGCACACGCTGCGCTGCAACATCGATCTGCATGGGCTATTGGTGAGTTGCAAGGGAAGAGCGATAATTGAGACAAAGTGCAAAAGAAAAGAGCGGAAGGGAGTGTAAGGGAAACCTAAAATACCCTGAGATAGAGTGGAATCTCTTAAATTAGTTAAGCATTAAGTATACGCCAAGTAGACGTGAGCAAATGAAGCTTGATTAGTTTATTATTTCGTATGCTGCTGAAATTTAAGCTTTTGCATGCTATATGTAAAATTTGACAAATATTCATATCTTTGCATCTCTCAGATACTTATTATTATCAAACAATATTTAAACAGTGTTTTTTTGCCTTCCCGTAGCTACTGGCCGATAGACTGCGCACCTCGCCGTACTCCATCTCTCTGCTGGATTGCTCGCTGCGAAATGTGACATTTCTGAGCGATGCCAAGATCTTTGATGGCATCTCGCTGCATGGACTGGTCATCTCGTCGGGTGAAATCAAGCGTGTGCATAAGTCTGCATTTCTGGGCATCAAGGGACCACTACAGGCACTCGGACTGCCTGGCAATGCGTTGCTGAGTGTACCCTGGAATGCATTGTCAACGCTGGGCAGCCTGGAGCGCTTGGATTTGGCTAACAACAAGATCAAGGCGCTGGGCACGGCCGACTTTGTGGGCACCAATAGCTTGGTCTATCTGGAGCTAAGCAATAATCAGATTTCAAGCATATCGCAACGAACTTTTGGTAATCTGCGCAAGTTGGAGGTGCTAAAGCTGGGCGGGAACCGACTCGGCGACTATCCGCAGAGCCTAAAATCGCTTGCTCAGTGCCTGAGCCTGCGGGAATTGGATCTCACTGCAAATAATCTGAACGGGCCGCTCACTGAGCAAACGTTGCCGGGCTTGAGGAATCTGGAGACGCTGAATCTGAATCGGAATATGATTAAGAGCATACAGAACAAGGCGCTGGCAAATTTTTCACGGTTAGTGAGTCTTTCGCTGCGTCATAATCAGATCGATGTGCTGCAGGATCATGCATTCTACGGCCTGGGCACGCTGGACAGCTTAGATCTGAGCTACAACGGGATTGTGGCTATTTCAAGTGCTTCGTTGCAGCATCTGTCGCGCCTGACAGTGCTCGATTTGACGCATAACTTTCTGCGTGCCCTCACCTCGGATCTGATTGCACCGCTTCCATCGCTGCGAGAACTGCGTCTTGCCGGCAATGATATCTCCATTGTGGCACGCAATGCCATGGATCGTGCCCAGGAGTTGCAGAGTCTGCAGATGCAGGATAATCCGCTATCGTGTGACTGCAGCATCAGGCCGTTTGCGGAATGGCTGCAGGAGTCGAAGCTCTCGTCCAGCTTGAGTGCATCATGTGTAACGCCACCGCGTTTGGAGGGTGCGCCGCTGCTGCAAGTGCCCTTGGAGTCGCTCACTTGTGACATGGATAATGTGGAGAAGGACAATGCAAATATCATGGAACATCTTGAGACACTGGCCAAGCCGAATCAGACTGCCACGCATGTCAAGGACCTGTCCGAGGAGGTAATAAAATCTAACAAATAGTAACATTTCTAGCTGAGATTAAACCTGAACCTCTTCTGCTCAGATAATACTCCACGATCTGCACTACTCGACGGACTATGGCCTTATACTGACCTGGCTACTGAATCTCAGCAAAAAGGATTACATGTGCGATGCTATATTCGTCTACAAGGAGGAGAATATCAACGAGATACTCATAGACAACTCGCCGGTTAGTATACAGCCAAAATTCACCGAAGGTCAGTCAGGCTATAATTGTGTTTATCTGCCCTTTTTAGATCCACTGCGAGAGCAAGGTGGTCGATGGACAGAACACCGTCAGCGTCATCGTGCCCGATAGCTCTACACTGGACATTGGCGAAAGGTAGGTCTACACCATAGATATCCACAAATATTCCCTTATTAACTTTTTCTCTACTCCAGCTATCGCTTCTGCCTGGTCATGGTGCAAGAGCTAGACCCCAAAGCCGATCTGAACATTGGTTGCTCGAATATAACGCAGCTGCAGCTAAGCAGTCCTGGCTCGCAGCCCGTGCTACGTCAGCGACGTCCCTACTACACGCCGCATGAACTGGAGTCGGAGCATGCGTCTGGCGATGATTATCAGCTGAATAAGCGACAATTCAACAGCATTGTGAGCAGTCAGCAGCAAACGAATCCACATCAGGCAGCGTCACCAACGCTGCTGCATGGCTATAGTGTGCTGGACTCACTGAACAAGAGCTTCCTACCTGGACTGGGTCTGGGCATACTGGTGACCTCGGTGGTTGTGTTGATCTGGGGAGCAACGCGCATTCGTCAGAGCATTGGCGTTAATGGAGGCGATGCCAGCTTGAGCAGCATTAGCAGCAGCATTCATCATCATAACAACAACAATAACAATAGCAGCAGCAGCCGTCCAGGCACACCGACAGCAACAACCTGCTATGCTGCCTCCGATCACATAGCTCGCCTCGCGGACACTGAGAATGGAGCACGCTATGTAAAGCTGCAGGCCACGACGAGTCTGTGAAATAAGAACAAAAGCGTCTCCTCATTGCATTGAATCTTGTGATAGTACGAGCCAGCGACTTGTACCGATAACTAGACACATAATACTATATACATATATACATATCAATACGAGCCGTAGTTAGGTTTCCTGCACTAATCCAAATACTTGGCCTAACACTAACCAAATTGTGCCATAAACTAACTCACGAAATGACCATGAAAGAAAGGATTCGTCGATCAGCTTGTCACTTGTCCTTCAACTTTAGTAGGGACAGTGTACAATTTGATCAACTGATTTATTGATTGTCTCAAAGTTGCATTTAAATTAAAGCGCTTTGAACTCATTTATATACTTCTACAAAGTTCAAACTACAATGTCGACATTAAAAGCGAATATAAAATTAAATTAGTTGAATCTCTGCAAATCTAAGCAAACTGTACCATATATATATCATTTTATATACTCTTTTATATTTCTATCCCTGTTTAAACGGTCCGTTGTTAGAACCACTCAAAGATATATACATTTATGGAGCGTGTTAAATATGTACGCCCCTTTTAGCCGTAAGAAATTGTAAGTCATGACCCTAGACTGTAAGGCTTTAATAATTTATTAACCACATACCAAGCACACACACAAGACAAATTTGTAAGCAACAGGACAAATAAATGTTGAAAACAAAAAAAGGGTCCACCCAAACAGTGCGCCTGGGGGGAGGGTGTAGGAAAAATGAAAAATTGGCTTTCTAAGGTCAACTTGGCCATTTGGCATACTATTTTTATTTGAGCTTTTAGGGGGCTAAGTGGACTATTAACGCGACAATTTTTTTTATATGCCTACCATGTGTGACGTCACGGGTTTTGTAGTCAAATTAGGCAATTATACGAGAAAATGAGCTCATCGAAAAGTTGGCGTAATTGGAGTAGATAGAGAGAGAGAGAGAGCGATATACAGCTCTCTCAACCATAAAAGGATAGTAGTTTTGTGCTGGTTATTGACCGCTTGTGCTCTACTTGTGCTGGGCATGCAGAAATCAGCGCTCGCACCGTGACCTGCTGCGACTCCTGCGTCAGTGCCCGTTGTTGCGCTTGTGTTGTGTTGTGGTCAGCGTGGATGATATGGCGACGCGCGCTCGATTTGCCTTGCGCTGGCAGTTTTTGAGCTGTTAGTTTGACGACAACAATGAACACGGTCAGAACGACGGCTGGACACGGCGAGTCGACCACGAGCTAGCATATATCGATTTTCTGATAGTTTCTGTTTCCAAGTGCCCGTGTTCGGTTCCGGTGGCCAGTGCAGAGAAGGCTTGAGGCATATGCGCCTGAGGTGGCACGCTGTGGCAGCCCTTGAACGGCCTTCTCAATGAGCATGCTAGGATTTGTCTACCTGGTTCTCATACTGGGCTGGATATTGATTGTGTTGTTCCTCAAGTGCAAGAAATCTCTGGCGGCACCATTTCGTTTCGGGGAGAACTATACCGATGCCATTGCTGAAACTGGTGAGCGTCGTCCATCCGTGCATGTGATACAGTTGCAAAGCGAGGATATCGAACAGGAGAATCACTATATGGACAGCTTTCATCGGCAGACCGACAATCTGCAACGTTACTCGCATCGATCAACGCTGGAAGAGCGCACCATTGAACGCACATATCCCACAGATGCCGTCATCAATCCTGCCTATATGCATGACGAGGACTATATTATAAATGGTGTGTCTAGTTGGCATTTTAAATAATTAACAACTCATGCGAAGTTTACAATTACGTTTATTGCAGCGCCGCCTCCCTCCTACGAGGAGGTCATGCGACAACCGCAGGTCTACCCACAAGTGCGGCAAAATAATCACAAACTAAGCGATGTTAATATCTGATAGACAGGAAGAACGCGTTACTCAAGCATTGTACATAGTTTTTTTTTCGGTTTGTCAGCTGTGATTTTTCAATCGGATTATAATGAAGTTTTTGGCCATACATATATATAGTATGTACATAGACATATGTTTATTTTATAAGTTTATTTAGGGTCAGATCAACAAAATCAATTCAATTGATTCCGCGTGTTGCTGCCGCGCATTATGATTAACATTAATTAATACACACATAGAAAATGTACAAAATGTGTTTACAGTCAGTCAAAGTGTAAATAAATAATTAGATGAAGATACGTTTGCATACAAATTATTGTATAAAATAAATCGATAACTAAATCAACATGTAATTAACATATACATTAGCATACATGATTAAAGTATGTATTATGTATGTATATAGTTAATGTTTGGCATTTGGCTAATTTAAATTAAGTCACTAAATTCGATACACATTTACATATAATATGCAATAAAACAAAATGTGCATTGGCTCAAAATATACACAGTTCTAATGAGTTGAGTTCGTTTTGTTGCCTTTTTGGCCCTGTTTTTTGGCTATTACGTTTTGTTTCTATTGCTACTATTTATGTGAGCACTTTGTGCACACTGTGCATTTGTATGAACGCTTCCAGCTGTGTGGGTATCAGTCCTCGAAAGTTTAAGCGATTTGTAGCTATCGAACGCGCCGCCAAGCACTTAAGGCTGGTATGCGCATTCTGATGTCCATGCAGCATGTTAGCCAAGTTAACTGAAATAAGAATACAAAGATTATTACCGACTTGAATGAGCCTTATATATGCCATTACCCTGCTTGCAGGCAGTGGCCGCTGTTTGGCCAGCCGCATTCACCGCATCCAAATGAGCACCCGCTTCTACAAAGAGCTGCAAAATGCGCGCCATTTCACCCTGACGATCCTGGGAATCGTTAATTTTTGTCACCAGAATATGCAACGGTGTGTTGCGTGCAACATCGACTGCAACCACCGAAGCGCCGCAGTGTACCAGAACCAGTGCTGTAGCATAGCAGGGAAATCTGACAAGATATCGGATTTATATTAACTTTAATCTATTGTGTGCTATTTTAATTTTAGGCTCACTTGCACATTTCATTCGTATAGAACTCATCGACAGGCGTTACTCCGTTCACCGCTAGATGCAGTAGTGTTTGTCCATCCTGCATGCGTGTATCGTGTTGTATGAATTTTCGTACCACCAAAAATAGCTGCTGTATATGCTCCTCATTAATGTCATGATCCTTGCGACTACGCGCAAGTTGGGTGACTATTTTAATTAAATACAATGCTGTTATGCAGTTTTGATTGTTCTGATCCTGCAGCAAACTGGCGCATGTGTTGGGCTTGGCATTAAGTATTTTAAACTTATTGTTCTCAATCTCCTGCTGGCACTTGACCAATACGGGCAACACATGGTCCAGTGTCAGTCGATGGTTCTCTATGCGCAGTATTTGGGCAAAGAGCTGTGCAAAACGCAGCAAATCACGATCAACGGAGACCTACATTTTGAGAGATAAATTAGAGCAAGTCCAAATTAAAGTTGCCATTTGTACTCACATTGTTTCGCATACGTAGATCGATCGCATAGTTCCAAAGCACCTGGCATTGCTCGAACCGACCCTGATCAGCCATAACAGCCCCGCGATAGACGATCGCTTGCGGTAGCTCGGGATTATTCTTGCCCAGTACACGTTCGCGTATGGCCAGCGATTCCATGTGTATGGAGTGATGATTCAGCTTAATAGCATTAAGCTCAGGCAAATTCTCCGTCTCGAACCAGCTATCATAGGCGGGCACGGGAGGCTGGACTTTCTTACGTACGATATGCCGTGGATCACTGTAACGCAACTCCATGGCACGCAGTAGGTAGCTGTAGGCGCGGTTTACATCGTATTTGGTCTTATCGTTGGCATAAGTGGCACCTAGCAACTCCAGCGCTGTGATCTGTTCCTCTTTAGTCATTAGGCCAGGACGTTGAATGAACGCTTCGAGCACGTCCTCGTGCAGCCGCTCGGCAGCCTGCAGTGCAGGCGTTATTCCCCCATTATTCTTTTGCAGAGTGGCACCTTTATCCAGTAGTGCCAGCACCACGTCGAGATGACCACTCTCCGCAGCATAG
The DNA here is from genome assembly GCA_018151445.1 of Zaprionus inermis. NCBI lineage: Eukaryota > Metazoa > Arthropoda > Insecta > Diptera > Drosophilidae > Zaprionus > Zaprionus inermis. Next base: position 5,940,567 of record JAECXD010000057.1, on the reverse strand, counting down.
TGCAACGCTGTGGCGCCACAAAGTGCCTGATCATTGGGCCGCGAACCATTTTCGAGCAGCGTGTTTACGACCAGATGGTGACCCTTATAGGCGGCGATCATTAATGTGTTGTTGTTGAACAAATTGGTAGCATTCACATCCGCACCATGCTCAATTAGAAACTCCACAATGTCCAGGCGACCTACAAGCAATAGAAATTAGGTAAAATCTTTGCTATATTTGCTGTAGAAGACTCAACATACCTTCATAGCAAGCGGCACGCAAAGGCGACGATTGCGCCTTTGTATTGTGATTGATTGAAGCGCCTGCCTGTACCAGCATCTTCACGATCTGCAAATGTCCCATGCCGGCTGCTACCCACAATGCTGTCGCACCATATACCACAAGGCCATCGAAGATGACATTGCATTCACGTTCCAGATCCACATCATAATGCGAGAGAAGCGTCTTCACAAATGTCACATTGCCGGACATGGCGGCCATGGTCAGAGGCGTCAGAGATTGCCCATCGGGCTGGTCAAAGTTCTGTGAATAGATCGAGCAATATATAAGTACAGTGTGTTGTGACTATAATGAACTACATGAACTACTTATAAAGAAAAGAATAAATACAACAATGAAGAGATTTTCTATACCTCTCCATTGTCGTTCCCAGCACACATTTTCACTCTCACGGTATACTGTATTTATATACATTTGTTTTCAAATTGAATATATATTTTTATGAGCTGCTCGAACATTTCGCACACAATTTCATAGTCAAGGCTGGCCGAGAATAGTGCGTCCGAGCATTTTTTACAGCATTAATCTAAATCGAAAACGTGCACAGCACAGTTTTCTTTCTTTCTGCCTCTTGCTCTTGCTGTTTCCCTTTTCCTCTCTCATTTCATTTATTTTCTCTTGGCACACGAACACTGCACATGTGAATGTTACAAAGTGCACGCGCTCTTTGTCTACACTTGCTGCCATATGGATGTCGAGACACAATCCAGGCAACCCGACCAAAGTCCAAGGCGGTGGCCGCAACAGACAGTTTTCGGGCTGAGCCCAAAGGTAGCAACGCGGCAATTGCGTTCTGGCTATAAATGGCTAAAATGGCTAGCCGCTGCACTTCTTCCCCCTCCATCAAAAATAGCAACTGGGTCAAGGAACTGGGCCGTTGTCACTCACCGCCGGATAGGTTATATAGCTAGCCAATGGCAACGCGTCGCTGCTAGCGCCGCGCCAGAAGCTAGCTCCTGGCCAGGCGGATTCGTACCAGCGTTTGCGTGTACTGAAATAATATGAAAATTTTTGTTTTATATAAGCAAATCCTGCAGAATCCCGACATAGTATCTTTACCGATATAGCTCCGCGTGCATTGCTGTCGGGCAGTAGATATCTAACTGGAGCTGTATGCCAAAAGGACGTGCAGCTGCTGCGCTGAGCCGAGCTGGATGAGGTCCTTCTCGAAAAATTCGATAAAACTTCGTGCCCTGCGCCCAACAACCCCCATATCTGCATACCCTGAGGGTTGTTTATCCAAAAAAGGACGTTAGGGTTGAGAGAGCGTAAGAAAGAGAGAACAGCTGACGTGTGAAACACAGCGAAAGAGAGAGGGTGTGCTAGAGAGCCGGAGTTTCCGAAAGCGCAGGACATTTGAGAGGGGTTTGTTTACAGCTCGCAGCTGTTTTGTCACATTCCAATGAAAACTTTATTTGAAACCACATTCCACACCCGGAACAAGAGCTGGTTATGCACTGTGATAGCTCCCTAAGCTAAAACACAATGTCAAGTAGGCGAAAGCCAATAAAACATCTTATTTATGCATATTTCGCCACAATTTCTAGCAAAAAAACCTATTATTTTGTGTATGTGATCTCATCATGCCAAACTTTAGCTATATAATAATCAGCTAGTCTTTTAAAGTACCGCAAGCAGAGTTCCTGCACTGCACTAGATCCACTTTTTCCCCATCTAGGTGAGTATGATTCTACATAAATAGGCAAATGATTGAACAACGCACATTTTCAGGAACTGTAAAACCAGCTGGCGGCCGGCCAAGTTCGTGTCGGCGAGTCCAGAAGAGAGATCGCACCATACACATCCACAACTCATATGTATATGCATATGTGCAGATGTATGTATGTGTACAAATGTGTTCGAGTAATTAGTTGAGGATGCCGCCCAACGCGCGCACAATCTCTAATGCGATGTGACTTCGCATGTTTTGAGAAGTGCATAAAACACGTTCCAAGCATATTGATAATACATATCTGTTGTAATCATACTAAATTAGTTGGTATCAGCAACATTTGATAGCATTAATTGCCTATATACAGAGGACGTTCCCAATAGTGGCTAATAAATATAATAAAATATTATTATTAATTATATTTTTAGCGGGCACTCACTGTACTGTGTATGCACATGGAGCTGCTGTCTGAATAGGTGTTATAAAGAGAGAGAGGGAGAGAGATAGAGATTCGGGTATCGTTTCGTCGCCCAGATGAGGCAATAAACAATGCAAAAGAAAAACTGCGAAATGGCACCTCCAACAACAAAAGCAACAATTTCAACTTACATATAAAAACGAATACCTACATATAGGTGGAAATTTTCATTAATGACGCAGTTAGTCAATTGTGTTCATTACGCAAAATAAATTAACAGCACCAAACAAGAAGCAAGAGGCAAGGGCAGGGGATGGCAGGGGATGGCATGGTGGGAGGCACACTCACCGTATTAACTAGATGCGTTTGTACTTTGCTTGAGCTGATCGTGTTAAGTGCCTCAACAAATCTCATCATTTGACTACTGCGGGCTGCCAAGAAGATGGTATTTAACAGTGTGTACCGTACGCGTGTCTCATTGGGAAACTTTTCACGTAGCTCCTCCTCTATATCGACGAGCATAGCGTGTGCCATATTAAAGTATCCAAAATCAAGTGAATCTTCGTAAATGGCTGTATGCGCCTCCTCTTGCTGTTCATCGGGATCAACCTCCATTTTCACGACGCAATAGCGCAGTGAGCAATAGCCAATTGCTTTTAACTTGTTTACACACGTTCGAACTCGTTGATCTCCACACGAACAGAACAAAATCGACAAGTATACCCAGCAGAAGCACTTGTCCGCAACAAAAATATTACTGTCCCCTAGAGATGTACACTTTTGCTTGCGAAGCAGTGATCGAACGTAAGTACTTCAAATCACGAGATCTGTGAAATTGAACCAGGGCACCGTTAAAGAGCCGATACTCACGGGTACGCAACCAAATGTTTGAGAGTACAGAAAACATTGCTCAACACTGCTGCTGTTAATAGCGGGAACGAAAATTACCGGTAAAATTCAAATAAGAAATTGTATATTTTTTTTAATATTTTGATATTATTGAATTAATTAAACTTATGTGCAAACATGAAACATCTGTGTATGTGGGAGAAATACAGGTTGAAATAATTATGTGTAGCATATTTAAATATGTATATGTTTCTCTTCTCATTATGCGAAAAAAATATATGTAGCATATTTAAATATGTATATGTATCTCTTTTAATCATTATGCGAAATTAGTTTTGAGCTTGTATTCTTTTGTAAATTCGATGTTTTCTTCTTGTAATGTTAATTAGTTCTCAGTTAGTGTCAGCTATAGTTTCTTCTCTCTTCAATATTGTTGATAGGCAAATTTATGTGAGCTCCTTTTCTTGTATTATATTTAAGCGTGAAATAATTGAAATGTTTCAGTGTACTTCCCCCATGTTATTTCTTTTCTTTTTATACGTTTTTTGCTTATGTTTAAGCATCAATACGACATTTAAAACATTGGGTAACCTTTACGTCAATTATATATAAATTTCTATACATGAACATTATCATTTTTTGCAGTGTTCATAGGTGTACCCAATGTTGTTTTAATCGAGGCGTTTACTTCTAGTGGTCTCACATAGTTTTCCAAAGATTTTTCGTGTTAGTCATGTTGGTTATTGGAAAATTATGTTTGGGTTAAACGCAACGATCCAATAGCATATTCAATTATTGTCTCAAATTGGGGCTGAAATGTAGTCATATATCTCCTTTCTGCATCTTCTTTCAGAGTCCGCTGTGATTAGGTCTGGAGAAAGTGTTTCAGCAGTAGCAGGATTATTCTTTTTTGCACAATAAATAAGTTCTCCTTGTTTCTCATGTTCGTATTCGTACACAGATTTTCAACTTCTTTGTGTAGCCAAGTGAAGAATTCGGTAGCGATTGGAAGTAGTAGCAATATATTACATTTATCTCCATATATGTAAATATAATACCAATGTGGTTAATGTTACGTTCTTTTAGTCATTAACCATTATTCCTAACTATTTACTAACATATCCTTCTCACATTAACACATATAAATATATATATAGTATTGGTAATGATTTCCACTTGCCTGCATGCTGCAAATAACAAAACTTGAAATTTACGGTCACACTGAAATTTGGATTAATTTGTTTCTAATCTGTGTCGTTCTTCAAAAAGGAAAACAGTTCGCAATTTGTATTCTTTTCCATTTCATATTCGCCTGTTTTTTTTTATAAAGAACTAATTTTGCAATTTTGAAATAATTTCTTTACGTGGCTGCAAAAGGAATATATATATATATATATTAAAAATCTGACTATATACGGTACGTAAATCTTTGTGCAGTTTTATAAAAATTTCATATAAAATACAGGCAATAAAATTAGTTAAAAATTCACTTGGACTTTAGGCTTAAATACTACAAAGCAGATAAATAAGCAAGCTATATATACAAATGCATATCAAAAGCGAATATGCTCTATAGACTACAAAAGGCGTTTGTAGTAAAAGATCAGAAAGAAAGATCATACTCGCATTAATTGGTGGCCGCAATGGGCACATAGTTGCTCAACGGGATGCTTGCCGGAGCGGTTGTGTTCAAGGCCGATTCCGTTGAGTTGGCATCTTTCGAACTGGTGAGACTAGCACGAGAGTTGCGCTTGCGCTGTGGTCGTCCCCCATTCTTAATGGGTGAGGGTGATTTGGTGGTCGAGTCCGGCACAGATGAAACACTCTGCGACTTATCGCCGCCGGCACCAAATTCATCACTGGCCGAGTGTGAACCAGATTTTTGGGTTAACGTATTATTTCGCTTATTGCGACGACGAACAGTGCTCGGCTTAATAATTGGCTTAATGGTAGTCTTATTGGGATCAAAGAAACTGTCCAGCAGTTCGACTAGTTCGGCCTTATCCTCCGTTTTAAGATTCGATATACCCTGTAGGGCAGCATTTAAGCCGGAGCTACGCTTGTCAGTCCAAATATCATTAAGTGTAGTCAAATCGAAACCATTTTCGGCAAGGACAATTCGAAACTTAACGGCACGCACACGATGATACAGCGTGGTCTTGAAATAGTTCAAGAACACCGGACGGAACGAATTCTGACGCTCAAGGTTCAAGTTTTGTGTATCTAACTCTTTAACATCACCACTAATTGGTTCGGTAAAGGGTTTTAGTGCGGCAAAGAGATTGACCAATGCCTCCGATGATTCTGGCTCTATGCCTCGATCCATATTGCTCAACCGCAATGCCACAGAATACACCAACTTGGCACGTACACTGGCATTACCATCGAACTCATCCCGCTCCTTCTGGAGTCCGTTCTTGATGCGCTTCGAAGTGACGCTTCCGCTGCTGCTGCCGCCCTCGGTCACATTGTCATTGCTGCTTTGAACTTTTGCACTCTCCTCTTTTGATAGGACCTTGGAAAGACTGCGTAGACTGTGATGCTTGGTGTCGCCAATTGATGTTTTGGCCATATTAAAGCTATTCACAAACGCCTTGACGGTCTTGCTGAATCGATCGAGCATGCCATATTTCACGAGAGATTGCAAAATCATGTAGGGAATAAATTTACGTTCCTCGTGATAGAACAGCACAATGCCATCCGTATCGAAACTTTTGGCCTTTAGTTGATCCAACCAGTCAAGGAAGTCTTTAAGCGCAGCGACCTCAGATTTTGATTTAATAATCTGGGAAACAGAAACAACAGCAAAATGTAATATACTTTCGATGCTGATCCACTGTAGTTGCAGAAATTTGCCCTTTATTTTCCACTTACCTTGTATGTCTGCATCGACTTCAGCATACGAAAAAATCCAATCGAAATCACACGAACTTGATGGCGCTGACGGGCAGCTGGATTTAGATTCATATATGGCATTATGTATTGCTCGAAATGCTCATTAGGGGTATATGCCGCCAACTGAACAATCTGCAAGAACAAAAGTCATGGAAGGCAAAACCAAAAAGTTAGGTTAGACACGAACGGTGTACACAGTTCATTCACCCCTGCCCAACATTGTAATAAATAAATTACCTCGTCGATTAAACGACGTCCAGTTGTGTCAATGTCCACCGAGACCAGAATGTAGTTACCATTTGGCAACTGGTCCTGAATGGGAACACCTAATTCTGTCGTGGACTGATCCGCGGCAGCAATGGCGACGCTAGCATCAATTTTATCGGCAACCATTTTTAGTATATGATCTAAAATGGGAATAAAAATATATTCAAAATTTTTGGAAAACTTAGTAAGATTTGCTCACTGATACTTTTTTATAAAAATATCTCCAAAGAGAAAGAATGTGCGAAACGAACTGCACCGAACGAAGGTTGTCAACGGATTGTGAGTTGCTGCGCGAAAGAATCTTAAAGGGACGGGAAAAACTAAAGTTTTATATTTGCACACACGCACAGATGCACAACTGACAGGCGCGCTCAAATGTATGCATGTATGCAGTAACGGCACATTTCCTGAGCGCCATCTTTTATTTCGTTTCTATTGCAGACGCGCGCGCGAATTTGTATACACTTGCAATTTTTTCTTAATCATATTCATTCTTCTCTTACCTCTTCTGATACCACTTTCGTTCGAGTTCAATTCGATGAGCTTTTTCGCTTTTTACGAACTTTTTCCTTTATTTTTCAAAAGGGTAAAAAAGCGAGATTTGCTTCAGTTCGTCGAGCTTTCACAAATAAGAAACAATTCGTAAGACTAACAAAAACGAAATGAATATAAATTGAAGAGAAGCAAGGCAAGTAGCGAAATTTCGAAATCAAAGCCTACTGCCAATAACATTCTTTTCCTAAGTACAATGGGCCGTGCAGCTAAAATTACACAAACTTTGTGCATCACTCATATCACTGCACTGTATATCACAACCCAAAGCAATCTTGTGATTGTTTTTTTTTTATTTGCATACTATGAATACAATTTGTTTGTAGTACTACACTTTGCAGTTGGCACTTACACTTTATTTGAAATATAATTTGTTTATATTTTTTGTGTTGCCTATTATTAAATAATTCCACCAACTGCTGCAAAGTTTAACGAGCCGGCTATTACATATAAAACAACTTGTCTTAGCCCAAAACGCACGAGTAGAGAGCACAATCAGTGATAAGGTGCAGTGTTGCCTAAGGCAAATCTAGTGTTGCCATGTCAGCTTTTTTTCGGAGAGATCTTTTTTGATCAATTTGGAAAACATGTTGATCACCCATTAGCTGAGATTACATATTTCTAAACTTAAAAAGTGTCACGCTGTTTTATATTGTTTATTTTTTTTTTCGAATTACAAGTACCTTATGTAAACAAAAATAAAATAGATGCAGCATGCAAGGAAGTGCTGTTGCCATAAGAACCGTCGATAATTTTGAAAAACCGTTTAAGCTGCGTTATCCAACACCAAGATTATCTGTAAAAAACTGCATTGCTTTCTCACACTAACTTGCGCGGGAAAAATCAAAGGCAACTAAAGATATTACAACGTGCAGCTTGGAGCAATACTAAATCGTTGTTGAATAATTTTTGTTCCCTCGAATAATAATAATAAGCCTAAAGACCGTATGCTATATTGGCCCCATTCCAAATTTGGGTGTCTGCGCTTACCCGGCGGGGCATTTTGAGTCGTTTCCAAATTTGTGGGTTTTGCCACCTCATGGTGACTGTAACATACGTTTATGAAAGGAGTAATCCCTTTTTAATGCACAAAGAGTGTTTTTTTTTAGATTACTAATTTCATGCAAGTAGAGACAATGCTACATTTACTTTTAGAGTTTTATTTTCTTAAGCATATAAAACAAAAGCCGCTCCAAAAGTAAACAACTGATTTGTGTTGTTGTCGTTTAATTTTATAAAAGTGAAACTAACGCATAACCAGCAGCTTTTGGAATTGTCCATGCGCGCCACCACAGCAACACACACACACAATCAGGGATTCTAGCGAGCATTTTACTTCTTGCCGGCACCGATCTTGGCCTTGGCGGTACCACGGACTTTCTTCATTCTGTTGCGACGTTCCTTGCGCTGCTTGCGGGTCTGTTTCTTCTGCTCAAAGAGACCATGACGAGCCAGGCGGTATTTAGGTTCGAACTTCTTGGCGAAGTCCAAGGTGTCGTAGATGAGGGCGAAGCCAGTGGAACGGCCACCGCCAAAGTTTGTGCGGAAACCGAAAGCGAAGACAACATCGGGTGTCACCTTGTACATGGCTGCGAGCTTCTCACGAATCTCGGTTTTGTTGACCGATGAGAGTCCAGGGTGGAGGACATCGCAGACCATTTGCTTGCGGGCAAGCAGACGGTTGGTCATGAACTTGCGGGTGCGGATTGTGGCAGTTGTACCAGACATATTGACGGGGCTGCAAGACACATAAAAACACTAATCATAAAATGATTTCACACATAAATAGCATGTTGTCACAATTCGCAGGCGTTTGTTGTTTGTGTTTTCAGCACAAACCAACATAACCTCAATGCGATTGCAGCTCCAGTGAACACCCCGAGACTCCACGTGTGACACACTGAGTTCACCACTTGTTTATTTGCCTTTCGGGCGACATGCATCCATATGCATTTGCATTCACTTGTTAGCAACACGTTCGAAACGCATTTTGGACAATAATATATCAATTATTACCTTTTAAAACACTTGAAAAGGTTTTAAACACGTCTGCTGTGCGAACGCGATTCTCTAGAAAGGAAGATGGCCACCGTCGATTGCTGAAAACTTGGCAGCACTTTTTTTCACAGAGTTGTACTGATTAACAAGTTATCGCTGCCCATGCAACCCTGCTCATGGCGCACATTCAAACCGATAAGATTCCAGATTTTATATTATTCGTTTTCTTTATTGATTCGTTTTGGCTTTTTAGCAAATTAAAGCTCAAATGTAGTTTTTAATTTAATTTTGATAGCTTAGAGTTATTTTCTTTTCTTTTCTGTGCATATTTCGTTGCAAAATATATGACAGGTAAGAGCGCAATAATAGCAATTGCCACACCAAAGTAGAACACGAACAAATCAAACAGATGTAATTGATTGGAGGCAATATCAATGCCGCGAGTTCTTATAGCAGCGCCACCCTTGTGCCGCGCGATGTACTTCACCCAAAACATAGCACTAGCCAGTGCGCCTAACGGTCTGTCCCTATATTCGCTGGAAACTTCGCGAATTGTTAGCTGATACTGCTCATGTGCTGTGAGCTCCTGAATTGCCCAGTTTAGAGATTCCGTGGTAAAATTGCTTGTGTCCAACTGCAGTCCAATGCCCAGCTTAACCGCCAGATCCATATTTTTGCGTTCATTCTTAAAAATGGGCAAACCTAGCATTGGTACATGTCGCACAATGGCCTCTTGCAGACTCAACAAATCCCCATTTGTGATAAATGCCTTAACTCGTGGATGTGCCAAAATGTCAATTTGGGCCACAGCATGTTGTATCATCACATTCTTTGGCAGCCCGTCGAGTTTTTTTACATCGTGACATGTCCAGACCACACTCTCCTTGCGTGAGCCAAGAAATTTGAAGAGCGTCTCCAGTTTTTGCTTCGGTAGCTGACCGCAAAGTTGTTCATTACCAAGCTGCATATAAATGACACCCGGACGAGATTCTTCTACAAAACGCTTTAAGTTCCATGGCAGCTCGCGAGGTCCCCGAATGTGAAGTCCGCCAGCGGGCACAATTTGTTGCAAGAGCGGCCTTGGTGTTAACAGAGGCACATGGTTATTGAGCAAAAGCAACGATAGATGATTCGCTTGCAGCTCTTGTACATTTGTTTTTACTGCAATAAATGAATTACATTTTATGTATCAGTATAGTGCTTATTATCGATACTAAATAGCTGTATCGATACTTTTTCAGGGCTGCGATATGTTTCATGATTTTGCCATTCACAGGAAATTGAAACGCGCCAATCTCAATACTGAAAAGGTCGACAATCTTAGAAAACTTACATTTGAAATACTTGTGTATTAATTGGTCCTGTGCTGCGTAGTGTTCATTGTGGAATTGCTTGCGGCGTCCCATACATTCCCGTATATTTGCTAAACGGTCCGCAAAACCCAACCCGGGTGTAAAGTGATCGAAATCAATGGGTGAACAAGCGGTGGGCACGATAGCTTCTTGAACAGCCTCCATATAGTTTCCAAAATCAGTGCTAACAATAGCAATGGTTGGCTTGTTGTGCTTATAGCCCAACGATAGCAGCGCCTCCGTGTAAAAATAGTCAATAATGATCACATCAAAGTCGAATTCCGCGCTAGATAGCTGCAGAAGTGCCTGCAACGGAGGCTGAGCCAGAAAGTGATCCAGGGCCTGCGCACCAACCGTTGCCAGAGAGCCGCGTAGCTTGTGGTCAGCCAAGCGGGCCAGATCCTCCAAGCTGCCACCGCCTGTTGCATATTTTTGCACTGTAAGAAATTTGCAACATTATTGAAATCCAGATATATTTGCTAAATCTTCTTACAGTTACTCCAGAATGGAAATTCCGGACCGACAACTGTTTCTGTAACACGTTCCAAACGATCGCCCAGACCATGACCTCCGTACACTGTCACCTGTTTTGAGATTGATGATTAAAACGCTGCGCTGCACCGGCCTATTTGTATGCATCACTTACATTATGCTCCCGTCCAGCCAGCTCGGAGACCAGGGTGCGCATTACTGCGAAGTGACCCTCACTAGCATGTGGAAAGATGACAAGTACATTTGCTGCAAAGCAAGCATTGCTCCATAGCATTAGGAACAAGATGCAGAGCATTTTACCGGCTCCCTTAAGTTTTATCTGCGGATTAGAATGAATTTTAAATGTGAAGAGGATACAATCCAGTTTATACTATTTCATCATAATTCACGGTAAGTTCTGTTTTATTATACTTATATAAAATACATCCACAGACAAGCTAGCTGAACGTGCGTTTGTGTAACCTTTTTTGGTACACATCATCATTAGTTTTTCTATTTTTGTTCTCTTATCAATTAAAAGTTTATGAATGATATTCTCCAATTCGAACAAATATGATTTTTAATACCAAAATAACTTACCATTTTGATGAGGATTCCTTGGTTTCAAGAGACAAGTTCAGCTGGAACACTTTTGCTTCCGTCTTGTTTTACGTTCCTTTCCGGATCGGATCACTATCTGCTCTCAGTGCGCCGAGCCTCGTAGCACTGATTGTTCGCTAAGGCAGAGAAACAAATACACATCATAATCATTAAAATGCGACAGCGTCCCGAATATATGTGGTTTGATTTTATTTACATGCATCTGTATGTGTGAGGGAAACATATGTGGCACATCAGATAGCTCCAGTCGGCGGCAATACATTTGCACAAGTAAACTCTTTAAACATAATATGTGTGTGTAGAGTTTCCTTATACGAACGGGGTACAATTGCACTGAGACAGGCGTATTTGTACTTTCTCAGAGAGATCCTCTCTCATTTCTCGAATTCGTTCTCCCTCGGGTCATGTGTACGCTGCAACGCTGTCGGAGGAATGGGGAGTCGATTTTGTCTGTTTCTCTCTTTCTCCTAAGAGCGTGTGTAAATTCTGTTCAGTCTGTAAAACAAGTGAGAAGATGATGCCTTCTAGTTTGCTCGGTCAGCAGATACCCCGCAACAGGCTTCGAGCTGCTATATCACACACATAAACATACAAATGCATATTTACATACAAATACATGCATACAGTGGAAAAATTCTGTCTTCATTTCGAGCGGTGGAAAATTCTTGAATATATTTTCTTTTGTCCTGCTAATGCGGGAAATTTTGTTGTGTTCCTTAAAGATTTTAAGAGCCAGGTTAAACGACCATGTAGATAGGCAACCGGATATGGATTAATCAAATCTATGGAAACTGATAAGAAATTAAACTCAAAAAGTTTGTTTTGTGAGAGTGAATTTAATGGGTACAGGGTATATTCAGTTTTGTTTTAGCTTCACTAACAGAACCAATCGGTATGTAAATGCATTAGTTAAAATTGTTTATGTTACTTGTCAGTATTCGCTGTAGGATCAACTTAATTAGCTTCAATTTGAGTACACATTCAGTGTGCAAATCTGTTTTACGATTTCTCAGCTATGTATTGCCCAACCAAGGTTGGGTACCCAAAATTGTCATTGACTAAATAAAATTTCCGAATATGTGACCAAGAAATTGTCGAGTCAACGCTAAAATCGAGAACACGTTTAGAACTTTGGAAGATTTTTATGAAAGCGTCACACAACTGTGTCAGCATTTTTGATATGTAATCAAAATAAAACTGGATACAGAATCAGAATAAGCACAACGAGGTGGTAAAGGAAGAGAAGAGCAAATTAGCTATAGAAGGCAGCTAAAAGGCAGAAACTGATGGCATTTCTGTGAAACCGGTTTCCCACTCAAGGGAGCCAGGCGAAGTGCAAAGAAAGCCAACACAGAATCACTTGCCAGATGTGCGCACTCACATACACATACACACTCCCCCATCGAGTCAATTTGGGATCCGAAAACCAGTTCAATGAACCACAGCAAAAAAAAAAAATCACAGCTACGCTAAACAATGCAGAAATAAACAAAAACTGAATAGTATAGGAAGAGAAAGGAAAGTAACTGTAGTTTCTTTTTTTATCACACTGTTTATTATAATGCATTTCTGACGGTAGAATTTGAGAATAGTTGAGCAGAGTATTTATTGCTTGCGGGACAAAAAAGTAATTGGAGTTCTTATGTTGCCTACTAAATGCAATTGCCCGAATTGCCTGTCTGAACAAGACAGACAGGAGACGAGGCAAACTAAATCTCTATTTAATAATTCGTTAAATTTTTTTTTTATGATTATGTTTAGATGATTAAAATTTGCAAATTGCAAAAAATGCCGCCGACACTGAGAGCTCACGCATTAACTTATTCGGTGGCATCAGTCTTGGAAACGGCGAAGGGTTCGGCGACAGGGATGCTGCCGCTGTTAGCAATGACCACATCCTTGACGGGACGGTCACGGGGATCGGTGGCGGTAGACTCGATCTTGCGCACGACATCCATGCCGGACAGAATCTTGCCGAAGACAACATGACGTCCGTCCAACCAGCTGGTCTGCTTGGTTGTAATGAAGAACTGAGAGCCATTGGTGTCCTTGCCAGCATTGGCCATGCTCAACCAACCGGCGCCATAATGCTTCAGCTTGAAGTTCTCATCCTCGAAACGTTCTCCGTAAATGGAGCGTCCGCCGGTACCGTCACCCTTGGTGAAGTCACCACCTTGGATCATGAAATCCTTAATGATGCGGTGGAACTTGCTGCCTTTGTAGCTGCAATTATAATATAAAGAAATAAATTAGAACAAATTCCCGCAATTACTGGTAAATTAGTTCAGCAATCGTGATCGTGGGAGAGGGTGAACAACAATTTGATTTGTCGTATTTATTATTTAATTTCATAAACTAATTCCCACTTAAACGCCACGTAATTGATATGAACTACTGTGGCTCTAACCTATAAATGTGTCGGTGTATGTGTGTGTGTATGTATGTGTCTGGCTATACACTGCAAGTGTGTGTACTATCTTGCTTGTGTTGATGCATTAATTAACGGTGCATTGCTCAGACTTACCCCTCGCCTTGTGGCTTCTCTGCCAATTCCTTAAAGTTCCTCACGGTCTTCTCCGTAGTTTTGCCAAACAAACCGATCTCGATGCGACCTGCCGACTCTCCGCCAATGGTGATGTCAAAGAAAACCTACGCAGCAATCAAATACAATGAAACACGTAGTGATTTATCTGTTTATTTTCATGTGTATACTAAAGTGACGTAGGTACACAATTATGGATGCATGCTTGTATGTGTGAGTGTGCGGGGATGATGTTGCTTACCTTGTCGGTCACTTTGGGTCCTTTGCTTTCATCAGCAACCACAATGCCGGCCGCAATGGCGACCAGGCACAAAGCCAGTTGGAACTTCATTTTTTTTAACAAGTTTTAAGCGACCAATTACCCGCTCTGCAACCGACTAGCTCGACAGCGAGAAATAGAATAAAGAGCGATAGCGTACCGTAGCGATATACTGCTCTCTTCCCCTATTTTGCCGCTTCGATAGGAACGAAGTCGATGGTGCTATCGGTTGCTTAGTGTTGTAAAATGCCGCCAGTGATGCAAAACTCTAATATCGATGAAAGCCTACGATATGTTGAAGCAAAATACCGCTAAAAAGTTTTTTAAGATTGTAGGTCAAGTTTACTATTTCAATATTTAGTTCTCTTCACCCAATTGCTCAATAAGCGGAAACTTCTTATCATAGAATACATACCAATAGATCTTTATTTTATACGTATGAAATTATCTTATCGTGGGCTAATAATTATTTGTCTACTAGCCTTTATTTATCGTTTTGATTTTAGGCATTTTGATGTTTGAATAGGCTTAAAATGGATTTTACTCCAATTGTTGCGAGAATCGTCATTATACAGTATGATAACTAAATCGTTATAATTGTAAAGCTATGTATACGTGTATATATTCTTTAATTCATAACATACAATGTGTAAATATATATAGAATCTGGAGATAAGATATCTAAAGCATAAGCGAGACTACTATAGAAATGTTAAACGTATATGCAATATAATAAGTCGACCACTTTAGCATAGTTTAATAGTTAACATAAAGTTAACACAATAAATTATAAATTAACTTCAGCAAATAGAAATAACTATCACATAAAGATAAACACTAAGGCTTAAGTTATTTACAGAAGAATACAATTTGTAGCAATAAATATTTATATTTTATATATCTTAGTTGTACGTAAAAGTGCAAATCAATATCGAACTCTCAACTTAAAAATAATTGAAAAATATATGCAAATTGTGCAAAATATCTACAACTACATACACACAAATATATAGGATATATTTAAATACATATATTAGTCGCTATAGATTAAAGAACGATTCGAAACGAACTCGTGAACAGCCAAGTTTGGATTTGCATTGCAGTGAGCAATTTCAATTTCAATTAAATTTCGAAGCGCGTTTTTCAAAAGCGTTCTCCAACCATTGTCAGACTTTAATCACTGCTGCTTATCAGAGATTCCTGCTGCTCATCATCGTTGACTCTGCAAAATAAAATTAAAATACAAATGAGAAATGATTAAACACTAACTACCTGTAGCGTCTACGTACCGCACAATACTGGGACTGCGACAACCGAAGACTTTTCTATACACAACTTTGAATAGCTTCATCAGAGGATCCGAATCATCGTTCCGCATCAGTAGCACAACAAACAACAGTGATGCGAACAATCCCATTGATCCTATCCAGTACTCAGCTGTATATGGTTTGTGCTTCAACAATATATCGAACGCAATTGTCAGTGGTATTTGTAACGACATTGTCAGCGTGCCGATTAGCGAGGAGGTGAGGAAACAGCCCCACAACCACAAGGCAACAGCCAGCAAGGTGCAGATGAAGCCATTTAGAAAGAGTAAGGCGAACTGTCCCTGGCTGGGCAACTCAAACGTTTCGATCTTGGTGAAATGCAATATAAAGAAAATGGGCCACATTAGCAGCAGATTCCAAAGACCAACAAAGCCTGCAAAGCAAAAATAAGTTAATAAATCTATTTTTTTAAATCATTTTCACACGAGGCTTACCAAAGAAGAGGGGTATGTCGACCTTCTCCTCGGTGTCACTTTTTCGCTTTACGAACACCAAGTATGAGGCATAGAAGAAGGCGCTGAATAAAGCCAATAGCACACCACGCGTCATTTTCGAGTCATGAAGATCGGCAATGGTGATGGAAACGACACCGGCAATATTCATAGCTACCGCAATTATTTTTGTAATGGTTAACTTATCACCGGTTGCCGAGGGAAATAATGCGGCGAGAAAGATGGTGAAAAGTGTGGCTGATGTGTACCTAGAAAAGGGTGAATCATTAGATATGTTTATTTAGTTTTGAAATCCAAGTGTTCTCCCATGTCTCTACCTGATAAGCGTTACCATGGGCTCTTCGTCCATATCGAGGGCCAGTTGCAAAAAGTAGTTTGCAATAAACCACAACAGACAAAAAAGCAAAGCCGTTTTGGCCGTCTTATGATGCGTTTTCTGTCGTCTTATACGCATGCTGGCCGCATAGGAAAGGCGTGCCATCAAGGCATCGGTGGCCTCATGGGCGGACATTTCGCGCACCTCGGCCATCTTGCAGAAACGCACGCTGCGCACACTTGAATCGTCACTTTCGGTACCGGACATTACACCATTTATTGGATTGGCCACACGTATGGGCACAAAGGTGGGATCACCCTATAAAAAATACGGTATATTAATAATGTTACGGTACAAAGAAGAGTATAAAAAACTTACCAGAGCGGCTTGATTCGAGTAATAATTCTCATCGTCGGCATTTTGTTCCATCATCTGTAAAAACATGTCGAGTTTATGAATTAATAATTTGAACGGAAAATAAACACATAATCCATTAGTTAATGCTATCTAGTTGGCTACGGGTTTAAATTAAAAATTTCAGTCGAATTTTATTAACAACTCGTTTTTTTTATAAACAGTATACACACCGAATAGTTGCCATTCTGTCGCTCGCAGGCCTCCTTCCAGGGTGCAACGATGCCAATGATAAGCAAATAAATGCTAAACATCGATGTCTTGAAATATGTGCAGAAGAAGGGCTTGTCGTACTTGTCATCCTCGTAAAGAAACTGCGGGACAGCATTTAATGGTCTTCTATTATAATAATAATAATACTTTTGATTCATTGTCAATTACCTTGGTTAGTTCGTTAGAGGATACCCAAAGGACGTTGACCAGCAACAGTATTGCCAGGCCGAGCAGCAACTTTTGTGTGCGCCCGAGCATGGTCAATCCCGTTGATATAGTTTTGATAGTATATTTGTTGTTGCTCTTGCTGTTTCAGTAATTCTCTCTGATTTAGTTTTGTACGTTTAATATAATTTTATTTGCGCTTGTGTCGCCAGCTTTTTTCAATCATTTTTGACGTTAACTCTTCTCCTGCGCTGGGTGTTTTGTCAATTAAAAATTGAGTATGGGTTGCACTAGGCGCACCTGGCGCCTATCAATAAGAGTTTCCCTGTGTGCGCCCAATGCTGCTGAATCCATGGCTGCAATTGTATGTGAAAGGTCAGAAAGCAAAAATAACATTGCATTTATTGATTTTGGGCGCTCGCGACCCACTGTGGCAGATGTGTTATAACACTTCAGCCGCAGCGGCTTCTACAAATATCGCGCGTATGCTGGAGTGCCGATTAAATCGTAACAAAATTGATTAACAACTAATCTTCTCAATTAGCGTCGCGTCTTTAGTGAGACTCTTCAGAGGCGCGCCACTTCAATGTGTGCGTTTGTGTGTTATTCGCGTGGGTGGGGCTTAGTGGGTATTATTTGTTAGGCCATAAAAGCGACTGTGACCGATAATAAAACATTTAAAAGCACAAAAAGTTGTTAAGCTGATAAGGCATATACTTTTAAATAAATTCGTTTTTGGGCTTTCAGCTTTTTAGCTTGAATTCGTATACAGTTTAAACGTTTGGATAAACATCTTGAGACACGAAAAACAAAATCAATATACACAACATGGCTTTGCCACAAGCAACAAGTTTTCGTTACGCACCGAATAACATTTTGCTGCTGTATTTCTATAGGGTATTTAAATATTTAACATTTGTCTTTGTGTTATTTTAAGAGTTTTTCTCATTGTTGTCTTTTTTGCGGCGTTTAATCGTTTACCTAGCCTAGGCTTTCAAGCCGAGGTTCTTTGCATCGAGGGCAGTGGCAGCTGGTACTTGAGCGTTGATATTTTCTGCTTATCTTTAGTCTTTACTATTGCAATTGATGATTATTTTACACAATTAACTATTTAAAAAAAATCGGCTTATCAATATGTTATGTTAAATAACTTGCGCAGCGTAAATAATACTGTTTTTGTTCGATTTCGTTCACTCACTGAAAAACAATACAGCTGTCAGTTGCCGGGGACCATACACGATTCGACCGATTAGTCAACTCGTTCGAGTAACGATATTTTGTGCTTAGTACTTTAACTGTGATTTTTAACGTCAGTATAGGAAAGAAGAATACGAATTCAACAGATTTAAAACAGCAGCATGTTTATTACTTAACTAAAATTCTGAAATTTAGCGGTATTCTAGTCGTATCGTGTATGCCCACGTAACGATTAGATATTGTGGCGGCAGTCGATACATTCGAAACGATTCACAGAGCTGCCAACTTAACTTAACATTATCGATAGTCATATAGTGCGCCAAATTCAAATTGACTGCGTATTCTGTATTGCAGTGATGAGGTTGCCATCAATCAATGGAATTGCCGTGTTTTGCGAGTAACGCAAACAAATGTTGACAAATTGCTGGTATACGCGTTCAATTTAATCCTGAATCATGTTGTCACGCGCCATTGTCAAGCTCTTAGGTATGACGAAACGCGTTAAGCACACGAACACAGTGTATGTATGTAGGTGTGTGTGTGTGTGTGCGTATATTTGTAACTGATATCCAAATATAAAGTTGTTACTTGAGATTTACGCAAAAGACAAAGGCATGCCATTGCCCGTGGCAGTGGATTCTCACACACACACATAGACAGACTATGAGACTGCGAGAGGAACCACAAGCGATATTCGGCACAGTTTCACTTTCATCACTTCAAACCCGATTAAGCACCTCATTTTATGTGTTATTTATCTACTGATTGGATGATGATAAAACACCAACAGACACGCAGACACAGACACAGACACTGGCCCATTTTCTGTCACGGGCGCTGCCAGTATTACTTCGTTTCTCTCCCTGTGCCCTCTGGTCGGGTGTGGCTGTCTGCTGCGGCACGTAAAGTAGCCCCAGTCGCCCCATGTCGCTGCTGCTGGCTGCTTTGTTTTTGGCGTACTTTGCCACGTCTATTAAAAGACAACAAAAATAAGCGTATAAATGCCGCATAAAACAATACAAAGAATAATAGGGACACATTTTTCATCCCCTACCCTGGCCCTTTCCCCACCCGCCATGGCTCCAGGCTACTTCGCATCGAGTCGGAGCGCAGCCACACCCGCGACAGGGCCAAACAGTAACCCACACCACCATCACCTCCCCCAACAGGCAGGCAGGCAGTCAGCTAGTCAGCCAGGCAGCCACTCAGTCGGCGACACCTGTCAAACTGCTTGGCGCGTATGTGCGTAGGCATAAAATAAATAAATAAAAAATCGACAGAAAGCAGGAGCTTCGAGACGCACAGCCCGGAAGATGATGATGAAGTACACACAAACATGCACAGGCACACACACACACACAGACACACGCATCCAGCACCAGCGAATGGCTGCGCACGTGGATATGACTTACACAGTGGGCGCTGCGCGGGGCCGGGGTTGCAAAAAAAAGGAAGAAAAAAACCAAGGGAAAATAATATTATGTCGACCCATTGAAACGAGCATGATGTAATTTTCTTTTCCGTTAAGTTTCATTTGCTTTTCCTACAAAATGAAAGTGGCCTTCCGACATTGACAGCAATCGTGAGGCCAGCTCCGCGTTGTTGACTGCCTTGCCCGCCAGCCTCGGGGCATGTACGTGTACTTACTGTAGTCAGTAAGAAATTGCTCTAAAAACAAATAGAGAACGATCAGGTGTGGCAGTTCCATTAATTGCTTCACGACAGTTTCCTTGTTAAGCGCTAGTCAAACAAACAGAGGCTAAAATAATGGTTTTTACTTCTGACGGTAGACAATAAAATTACAAGTTGGAAAAGTAACAAATTCAACATTGTTTTTCCAATTAGGCGCAAGAACAAATTTCTTCTATTGTATTCAATTAATATAAATTTGTATTGTATATATGTCTAATTTTCGTAAGAACATTTCTATCCAGTTGGCAGCACCAATGCAGAATGTAAACAAAGCCGAACAATTGGCGCTCTCTCATTGAGCTCAATTTGGCAAATGACATTTTCAATTATGTGGCAGCACTGTCGCGAAATGTAAACAAAGTATAAAATTTCAAATGGCGATCATTTTAACGTTCTTGTTGTCTCGCTCTGGCATTATGCTGTTTCAATTATGGGAGTGCGAAACAACAAAACGTAAACAAACAACATGGAAATTACAAATGGCGTAGATTGGCCGTTTGCTTATTTTGGCGCTTGCTTGCTCGCTCGCTCGCTCGAACAACGTTTAAACCCAAAGGGTTTATATTGTAAATAAGCGCTGCTATAAACTCGTTTATCTGCTCTCTGCCTAATTGCCACATCACTCGGCAATAAATGTATTTAAAGTTTGTGCCCAAAGCGCTCAGCAAATCGTATGGGTGAGTTAAAAAAAAAACTCACACACACAAAATGACATAATTTGTGATTCAATTATGTCGAAGTTTTGGCCGCATATTACATAAGCAGATTACAGCGCTGATAACAAAGCATTAAACTCATTAGGCGCAACGCACTCAAACAAATGCGAAGCTCAAACATTCATGTGTATGTTTGACTATATGTGTGTGTGGGCATGCCAGGCGTGTGTGTGTGAGTGTGTCGGCGACAGGAAGAGGGCATGTCAGGCCGAGCCCATTAAATGAACTTATCAATACAACAACAACAACAAAAACAGTAAATGTGACCCACACCCAAAAAAGACTTTAAAAAAAAGTAGAATAAAAATACAACATAAACAAGGGGAGGTGAGAGTGAGAGAAGAAGCGGAGGAGAACAAGCAAGAGTCGACAATAACGGCAAACAGGACATAAATTGAAGCAAGCCGCGCCAAATATCAACAACAAACGGTTAGCCCAACCAGTAAGAGCGGGACACACTCGCACACAGAAACATGCTCACACATACACTTACACATTGAGCGCGCACTGTACATAAAATACTATATCGCATATCAAGGAAAATCACAACGAATGACCGCCAAAAATTAAATGTCCCTAGCGGACACGAGGCAAAGAGAAAAGAGAAGAGCAAGCAAATCCAAAGACAGTGTAGGACAAAGGGAGCAGGGAGGGGCGACGAGCCGGCAGAGAGACAGTGGCTGCAGGGGCTAAGTTGCTTTTTGTATGTATGAGTGTGTGTGTGTGTGTGTCTGTGCGAATGGTGGCTGCGAGAGTGACAGCACGCTAAGAACGCGAGGGAGATGCGAGAGACGATGACGATGACGACGACGACGACGACGACGATGAAGCGCAAGGCGAAATGAAAAATGATTGACTTTTATGGCGTAGCGCATATTCGGTCTTTAACATAATATTTGTCATAAAAGGGGGCACTGTCGGCAGCTGAGGTTACCCTGTGGGGAGTTGGTAAAGAAGAAAGGACAAGAGAGAGAGAGAGAGAGAGAGAGAGAGAGAGAGAGAGAGAAGAGCAGGAGAGACATTTGCTAAACACTTATTTTTTTTTTTTAATTCTTAAGCTTGGAATTTAATTCTTAATTTCCTACGAATCTCGTAATTAGCTTAAAAAGTATGTTCACATTAAGATGGTTTTACAACCCTTTACTGTAGAAAGACTATCATAAGCTTTCGGAATACCTTTTTAAGAACTTATTTTAAGGCTTTTTCGACTATATAATTTCTTCACTTAGCTCTTTTTATAGGGTATAGAAGAGGTAATATTTAGGACTTTCATATTTAGGACTTAGCAGGAGTACGGGTAGGCATAGAGATAGTTTCGGGGGATGAGAGTGAGAGGGCCAGAAGTGTCAAGCGACATTGTCATAAAAAATTTGGCAAATGTTGTCGCCGGGCGCACGGCAAAAGCTTCCGCCAAAGCGAAACACACAAAAAAAAGTGAACTGGAGTTCACAAATTTTATACACGTAACACACACACAGACACACTCACATCCGCACAACAGCTCATACACACATGCATGCAGGGTGTGAACTAAAGGAATGGGGGGACACAAACATTTCCGGTTAAAATAATAATGCGGGCCGCACATCGGGGCAACCGAGCTGCAACAAAAGCAATAATTATGGCAAACGAGTTTGCCACGCCTTGCGCCTTGCGCCCAACGCCTTTTGTCGCACAGTTTGCCAGCTTTGACATGAGCCTTAACCTGCAAAGATGTCCCCCCCACAGACACACACACACACACACACACACATTCGCACAGATACATCGGCACGCTGTCATCCACAAGCAACAAAGCAATCGAAAGTGCCCCCCGCTACCATCTACTCCACCTCTGCTAGCCGCTCTTCACCTTTCTTGCTGGCAGAAGCGACCATTGTTGGGCAGCCCCATTCAGCTACAAAGCATATGTATGCATGTGTGTGTGTGAGTCTGTGTTTGGATGGCTTGGAGAAGGGCTAGGGAAGGCAAGGCAAGGAGACGGGCGGGGGCAGTGTGTATGTGCAGGAAATTTCGTTTTATGCGCGAGACAAATCGCACCTTATTATGTGCGCGCATGTGTGTGTGTGTGTGTGTTCGGGTGTGTGTTTGGCTGTTAGTATGTGTTGTGTGCGTTTCGACTTTTCGGCGCGCCATTATCCACACTCATGCAGGCCAAGCCATATCTATGGCTTTATCACCCAACTCACACACTCACACACACATACGAATTTACATTTTACGTGCATGTGTTTGCGTGTGTATGAGTGTGCGGGCGTGTGAGTGGTATGTAGGTGTTTCTGTGTGTGTGTGTATTGCGTGGCCAGCAGCAAATGCGCATAAAAGTCGCTGCATACTTTTAGGTGAACTTAGTTACGTATACGCCGCATATGCGTATCCGAGGGTATATGTGAAATTTATATGTAGTAAGCGTTTAATGAACAGATACGGCCGCGAAATGACTTCATCATCTTTGCTCTTATAACTTTCAGAAAGTCTACTACAGATATGAACTAAGTGAAGCGCTCTTCTAGTTTCTCTTCTTATTCCTTTACCACCTTAACCTATCAGATCAATTTAAATTCCGACTCATCTGTTAACTCTGATCATCTATCTTGCAGTTCAGCATCTTTATTTATTTCTTATATAATTTATCATTTTATTAATTGGTTTTATACCTTTCAGTTTTATCCCTATGAGTTCATGATCAGCCGCCCTAAACTAAACCACGTGTTTTTATTGCACTCTTCGCTGCTCTGCGATGCTTCTGAGCGCTTATCTACATTGTTATCGACAGCTGCCAGCCAGCAGCCGCAGAGGCTAACATAATTATATCTGCGGCAAAAGCAGCAGCAATATTTGTGGGTCAATCCCGTGTGCTAACCCTCTAAGTCGCTCTGCGCGTATCGTCATTATCGATAAACGCTGAGCATTAGTTTAGTTTTAGCCCGGCCTGTGTCGGCTCGGCTTGACTTGGCTTGGCTTGGCTTGTGCCTTCCAGCAGCGGCAGCATTCCAAGAGCTTCTATTTCCACCCACAGCGCGAAGCTGCTGCCAAGGCGATGCTGCGCGACCCGACCCGACCATCACGCCCGCCGCGAGAGCGTCCGCCTGCCTGCCCAGCGGCAGATGTCGATTCCCTTTTGGGTCTCCCTACAATGCTCTCTCTCTCCAAAACAAAAAAAAAAACGAAAAAACCCATGCTGCCCCTTCTCTCTACCACTTTACGCTCAACGCGCTCTCCGCGCCTTTGCTTTCGTTTCGTTTCGTTTTTTCTAGCTTTGAACCCAAACACAGCGCACGGCATTGTTTGCTTTTGCTTTTTGGGGCTGCTGCTGCTGCTGTCGCTGCCGACGCAGCTGCTGCCGCTGCCTTTGCTTGTCCCTTTTGCCTAGCTGCTTCGCATCTGTGCATACGCCTGCCGCGTGACTTGGCCGAAGAGTGTGAGTGTGAGCCTCGTGAGAGAGTGAGCGGGCCGTCTGTCTGCGTGTGCGTGCGAGTGCGTGTGCCTGTGTGCGCCACCTTAACATTGTTTGTGCGCTTTGTGCCTGCGCGAAATTTCATTCACAAAACTTGCGTTGCCTTTGCCTTTAGCTGCCTCTTCCTATTTCGTGTTGTTTCTGCTGTTGCTGTGCGTGCAAAAAAAAGAGCAGAAGTCGCTGTCCGCTCGCCCGTCCGCCTGCCACTTGCCTGTCAGCAAAACTGCGCAAAATCCTTGCCGCTTCCTTTCGCTGCCCAGTTTCGGTGCCAGAGCAGGAGCAGCAGCAGCAGCGCCGACGGCGCATCCTTGTAACGGTTATCTCAATGTCTGTGCACACAGCACCACGTGTGTGTGTGTGTGTGTGTCAAGGTAGACGCTGATTTCGATTACGATTTCGATAGCGATAACCGATACACATTGCCGGCAAAACTGTTTTGATGTTCTTCTCGATTTGCTTTTGGCATTTGCTTTGCCCGCTGTTGTTGACGCTGATCACAGATTTGAATATGCATATCGATAACAGCATTATCTATAAATATAATATAATAAAGAATATACTGCAGCTTAAACATGGCAACTTACGTAACAAATACCAGCAACTACTCAGCTGCGTCAACTATCGATAACTGGCATAATTGGCTTTGGTACGCTGACAAATCTTGTGATCTGCATACACTGTTTAAGCCAGGCAAACACGCTGTGGAATTGTTAATAGAATTTCTGAGAATTGTTCGCTCTGTTGCTGCTGCTGCTGCTGCTGCTTGCTGCTGTTCTTGGCAGTTGTATTGTTATTTGTGCAGGCATCTTGGGTCTTGTTTTCCATTTGCTCTCACGCGCACACACACTGACACACGCACTCGCACACACTCTCTCAGCACGCTCTTCGCACAAATTTCTACTTCAGGGTTATTTTGTTTCTTATCAATTTCTGCACGCACACATTCAGCTCGTCGGTGCCCGCATAAGTTTGACACATTCATATCCATTCCTCTTTGCCAGTGCGTGAGTGCGCCCTCGCACATGTATGTATGTCTGACTGTCTCTGATGCGTGTGTGTGTGTGCGTGTGTGGGTGTGAGCGAGCGAGTGTGTCTTCTACGACAGTGGGCAAGCTCCTTCTCATCTGCCATGGGGCATATCTTAGCACTTTCACTCTTCTTGCTGCCGATGTGTCCTTGCCTCGCCTGCCTGCTTGCTTGCTGGCTTGGCTGGTTGGATGGTTGCTTGGCTCGTCCCTTGGCTGGTTGCTTGGCTGCCTGGCTGGTTCGTCTCTTGGTTGGTTGCATGTGTCACAGTTATTGATTGGAATGCGCATAAATTGAAGCAAAATGGTTTCCAAGCCAAATTATGTGGGATTCTTCTTAGCTGCGTCTCTTCTCTTCTTTTCGTTTTTTTTTATTCTGTGTTCTGTCGCCGTTTTTAAGTTTCCTTTCTTTCCTGCTACTCTCTGTTGGCATTTTCTGTTTTTATTTTATTTTTTTTTGCTGTGCTCTTCTTTTTTTCTTTGGGCTTTTGTCTGTCGCTCGTTCACTTTTACTTTTACTGTTCCTTATCCTTATCACATCTCTCGGGTGTGGTCAGGGGCGGTTTGGGGTCGTGGGTTGTGTTGGCTCAAGGCATGGGGGTGCGGCGGGCAGGCTTGGGGTGAAAATCCACTAGCAACCGGGTTTAGAAAACGAAAATCTCTGCAAATCCCCACGTCGAACTCCCAATCAGCGTGCTTCAAAAGCGCAAAACCTTATTGAAATTAAAGCAAATTTCTTAAGTAGAAGGATAAGGGGCGACCCTTTGGTTTGTTTATTTTTTCCATATTGTTGCCCCTGTCCCAAAGCTTAACACAAATTGAATTGCATGTATAATTGGGCTAATTTTAATAGTCCCGCTACTTAAGCTTATTAACAGAGGTTAATTATTCAATCGCATTTAGTCACATCAACATCAGCGGCAGCAGAAGCAGAATCAGCAGCAAGCAGCAGCACCAGCCTCAGCTGTCTTTCACTTCTTTGGCTGCTGAAGGTCATGTGGCCTTGGCAAGTTCGGTGTGCCATCAACTGTCGAGCATCGTCAGTCGAGTGAGTTTTGTGGCCGAGTTTCGGTTTGGATGCCGTTAGTTTGTGATTAGCGCAACTTTGACAGTAGCTCCAAGTTGCGCTCAAAGTTATGCTACAGTATTTCAATTGGAATTAAAGCTAGCGAGAGCAGAGAGCCCGCTCTCATCCGCCAGCTCTCTCTCTCTCTCTCTCTCTCTCTCTCTCTCTCTCTCTCTCTCTCTCTCTCTCTCTCTCTACTGTGGTCTGTCTCTCTCTCAAGCTCTCTGCTCATATCGAATGAGTTCATTTGATACTGTCAACTGCAACGGATTCGCTTTGCCTGCTGCCTTTGCCTTTGCTTTTGCTTTGTAAGCTGCAAAGCGAAACTAAAGCACGTCGAGTGGGATTAAACGACATTATAGGGTATTAGACATTTAGGCCAAGTGAGACAAAACGCCGTAACGAAACGCGCCGAGCACACACACACTCACACACAGGAAAACGCAGAAAAACAGAATAGAACAGAGCAGAGCAGAGCAGAATGAAAAGCAAAATAGATGCAAAGGCAAAGGGAAATCCAAGTCTCGGTCGCAGTCGGGCAGGGAGGCCAAAGCAGAGGACGTAATCCGAGTCGAGTGTCGAGTCGACTCGACTCGAGTCAAGTGGAGAAACAACGCCAGCGTCAACGTCAACGCCAACGCCAACGCCAACGCCAACGCACTTTGAGTGAGTTGAGGTTCAGGCACCGTTGTCGCTGTCGCAGTCGCAGTCACAGTCGCAGCCAGCGTCAGCGTCGCTGTCATTAGTGATTAAGTGCCCTGCAGCAAGTAATTTTTCTTGCTTCATCTCAACAGCGACGCGCACACACACACACACACACACACACAAGCTCAATTCGCAGCTGTTAGTTAACAGCACTGGAAGCTCTGTTCCTTTCGAACACTGTCACAGAGAGAGAGAGAGAGAGAGAGAGGGCGAGAGAGAGCAACACACACAGCGAGAGAGCAGCAATGTCGCTGTACTACTGTAGCGTAGTAAGCGCTGGCACTCTCTCTCTCTCTCTCTCTCTCTATGGCTTGCGCTCTCTCGCTCTCAGTTTGAGTCAGCGCGCGCTGAGCGAGCACGCGAGCGAGCGACCCTTCGTTCGTGTTCGTGTTCGTGCTCGGGCTGGCGTTCGTGTCCCCCACAGGCAGAGCTCGGGCCATTGGCATATTCCAGTTAAGCGCCATCTGCAATTTGTGGCACAGTCAGTGCCGTTTGGGGCCATCAGCAAGAAGCAGGATTGTAACGGTATATCCTGTCGTCGTCGCGCAACTGTTTGTCCAAAAAGAGTCAAGCAGCAAAAGAACCAAATATAAAAAACAAAAGAAAAAAAACAAAAAGAAATAAATACACACAGATTAAACGAATACTGAGCATCAATCATTTAATTAAAATTCAATAAATAAAAATACGTAAAATCTAATAACGGGAAAGAGAGATAGATAGAGAGAGAAAGAGAGAGAAAGCAAGAGAGAGAGCGAGAGAGAGAACGAGCGGTCGTGCGAGCGAGAACCAGAGCCGCTAGCGAAAAAGTGAAATGTTGCTAATCGAAAAGCTAATTGACGAGAGTTATCGTTATCGTTGTAAAATAAGAGTTGCTTAGAGCATGATTGGTAACGCGTTTTTGTTGGTGTTCGACTTAGCATAACTCTCGAAGCCCAAGCGAAAGTCAAAGCAAACGCGTTCCCCTACCAACCCCCACTTTTCCCTCGGCCTCAGCCTCCGCCCACGCGGCCGTTACGGCAGTTGATGCTGCGCTCTTGGAAGAAATACCCCCCCACACACACACACACACACACACACACAGACATAGACAGGCACGCAGACATATACACATTGTAATTATGTACACACGCTTATTTGGACATTTGCTGCGTTTGTTTTATACGTAACGCAAGCGATTTGTATGAATGCGTGCGTGTGAGAGTGTGCCTGCTGTCATTCGATAGATCGCGATCGATAGGTTTTAGTGCTGCTGCTACTGCTGGTTTATCGACTGTCACAGCCACAGCTGAGAACTGCAAATTTGTATGGCGAATGTGTTATATAATGTGTGAAAATCGCCCACGCGACACGGCGCATAGTGTGTGTGTGAGTGTGCGTGTGCGTGTGGCACGTTGCATAAACAAACGCTGTACGAAATTGCAGGAAAAATACAGCGCAAAGTTCGTTCGAATAGTTTTTCGTGTGTGCCATGTTCCGGGCTTATATAAGCAGCAGCAGCAGCAGCAGCAGCAGCCGCCGCCGTACAGAGAAACTGCCAACCCGAAGTAGTACACACGCACACATACAAACAAACACACATACATACGTAGCTACAAAAAAAGAGAAAATACCTATACACATGTGTGTGTGTGTGAGTGAGGGTGTGTGTGTGTGTGTTTGTGAGTATGTCTCCATGTGCGTGTCTGTGTGCGCAGTGTCAACGCAGCAGCAAATAAAACAAAAGTGAAAGTTAACAAATACACACGCACAGTGTGGCCAGAGAGTGTGGCCCCATCGAGGCGACATTCCATGCTTATCCACTCGACTTATGATTATTATTTTTTGAAAAGCGCAGCGTCCTTTGTCGCACGCACGCAGTGTGTATAATAAAAAAAAAATGAAAATGAAAAAACAACAACGGCAGCAGCAATAAAAAACGCACACACTACAAAAAAAAAACTAAAACGCTTCTTCGTGCACCAAACAAAAAGCACATTTCGCCTGAAAGTATGCTGCGTCTGTTGTTGTTGTCGGGCAGCAGCAGCAGCAGCAGCTAACACCAACACAATCATACAGAAATCCACATGCAGGCGCCGCAGTCGCTGTCGTCTTTGGCGCTGCACACAGACAGACACACTCCTACACACACACACTTACACTCACACTCAGTTACCACCAACACCAGCGCGTGGAGTGACAAAGAAGACGGCGACTACTTCATGCTGCTACAAAAGGCACGCCGAGTGCTTGCCTGGCTGCCCTAAGTAACTACTCATACAGACACACGCATACATACACGCACACACACACATACAGAGAGGCTGCTTCGCACCACCCACGAGTCGCCTAGTCCGCGCTGTTTTGTGTTTGCAGCAATAAAACAAGAACAACAACAACAGCAAGCAGCGGCAGCAGCAGCAGCAGCAGCAGCAGCAGCGGTCGCTGGCTGCTACGAATTATATAAATTTCTTTGCTTTGTGCGTGTGCTGCTGTCTCACAATCCCTGTGTGCCTGCATGTGTGTGTGTGTGTGTGTGTGTGTGTGTGAGTGTGTGTTAGCGACGTTTTTTCGGCGTTCTTCTTTGTGCGGTGGCTGCGGCTGCTTCGTCAAACTTCGTGCTCATCATGTGCTCGTCGTGTGGAACGCGCTCGTGTGCGTGTCCGTACTCGTGCTCGTGCTCGCCCTCGCTCTTTTCGCTCTGTTTCTCTTGCTGCTGCCATTGCACATTGGCTTGCTTAAAGCTGGTTGCTGTGTCACTTGCACAGCGCAACGACAGTTACCTCGTTCTGTTGTTGTTGTTCTTGCTGCTGCTGTATGCCTTTGCGTGCACAAATTTCCCGCAAAGCAGAAAGACAATTGCATCGTGCAAGAAGTTTTTGTCGTAAATCTCATGTCATCAAAATGCGTTTTGCCTGCACTGGTCACGCATGTAACGGCATTTGAATTGCGAAAAGAGCGCCGCATGGCCGCAAAGAGAGCGCGCAGCGGAGCTTCGGAGAGTGGGCGCACAATAGCAGCAGCAGCAGCAGCAGCAGCACAGAACGTTGCGTTGGCGTTCGGCTTCTGGCTGAGCAGGGCGAGTGAGAGTCAGTGAGAGAGAGAGTGAATGAGAGAGAGAGAGCGAGCGAGGTAGAGTGCGAAAGCGAAATCGAAAAATTCGTTTCGAAAATCCAAAACGCTGCGGCAAGCTGAAAAAGTCTTTTGTTTCTCAAAAATACAAAAAAAACGTGTATGCGAAAAGAAAAAGAAAACTCATTTTGGCAGACAAATTATCGATAACTAATTATGAATAAATAATAATAATGATAATAATTAAATCATAATTGCAGTCCAGCCTAAATTGCTGCTATGTGACCTTCGCGTGTGGCTAACAAGTCTAAAGAGAATGCAACAACAACAACAGCAACTGCAGCAAAATAACAAGAAAAAACACACACGACACACACACGAATTTCAATTTCAAGGTTAATGTGCAGCAGTGTCGCAATAACAACAACAACAACAACAGCAACAACAACAACTATACCATCAGCAGCAGCAGCAACAGCCAAAAAGTAACAGCTTTAAAATCGGCCCCAAAAGCAAAAAAAGAAATAAATCGAAAAAGAAAAGCGAAAGCTGAATAAAATACGAGTCAAAGTGCAGTTAATAGTTAAAATGTTTTGTGTTATCGATATCAGTGGCGCATAATTCGTTTATCGTTACGCGGGACTCGTTTCGTTACGTTACGTTACGTTACGTTACGCTACGTTGCATTGCATTGTGTTTTTGGTTCGCTTTAACTCGTCCTTCGTCGTTGTTGCCTTCACTTTGTTTTCGTGCGCCCCCGTGCAATGAGCACTAGAAACCGCTGTGCCGATCCGCTGCGACAGTCACATCAGCAGCAACAACAACAACAACAACAACAACTGGAACAACAACAGTAGCGCAAGTGCAGTGTGACCGTAATTGTTCGTATTGTAGCCTTCATTATTATCGAGACAACCACGTGATTCATGCCACTTGCCGCAGAGCACAGAGACGAGCCGAGCAGTTGCCAGGATACGGATACGGTAACGCTTGGAGCCGCCCCAGAGGCAGCAGCAGTGGCCACAAAGCGGGAACAGCAGCCAGCTGCAGAGGAGGAGGACGTGGACGTGGACGTGAGCGTTGTGGTGGTGGTGGTCGTAACGCGGCAGCGACAGCAGCTGAAGCCGGAGCCGGAGCCGGAGATCGAAACGAAACCCCAACAATATTAATGATGATGATGGGGCCATGAGCCCATCATTACTCGCATTGAATTGGAGTCGCAAGCGCGTCTCAAGCGGGCCTGCACCATGCTAGCACCGCCGAACCCGAGGTCAATATGCGGCCAGGACCCGGGCTGGTCGTGATGGCGCTTGCGTTTATTTCGGGGGCTCGGCGTGCCAGCACCAGCAGCAGCAGCAGCAGCAACTCGTTAACAATACCGACAACTCTAGCAACAACCACAACAGCAGCAGCGGTTGCGGCAGCAGCAACAGCAACAACAGCAACAACAATAAACACACCACCAGCATTTGCAATAGGAACAACGATACCAGCGGCATCATCATCATCATCATCATCAGCGGCAGCAACGTTACCGTCCAGCTACGACTCGGCCAGCGGCAGCGAGTCCACGTTCAATTTCAACGCTGGTGGCGGCTTCTCCTTTCTGCTGCCAACATTGCGACGCTACGACGGTAGCCCTGGTGAAGCGGGCGGTTCACCCAGCAGCAGCAGCAGCAGCAGCGGTGTTCCCGCCTACGATTTTGATTTCTATCGCCGCCCGGCACCGGACCCGGATTCTGTGCTAGCCTCCTCGACGCGACGTGCCCGCAGTCTCGACGAGGGTAGGGCGGGTCAGGGGCAAGGGCAGGGACAGGGGCCGGGAACAGAATCGGCATCGGCATTGGTTCCAGAGTCAAGCGAGGCAACACTGCTTGGCGAGGGCAACGAGGATCAGGGTGTGGATAACAACGGTCTACCGGTACAGTACGCCTCATCGCGGGCATTCGACGAGGAAGCCGAAACGGAGTCAGAAGCTGAAGCTGACGCGGACGTGGTAGCCGACGAGGATATCTTTGCGCTGGTCGCCGAGGACGATCTGCTGTCGGAGGAATCATTCGATCGTCTGATAAAGCTGAGCGAAGACGCCGAAACCGAGGCTGCCGAGGAGGACGATTACAATCTGGCTTCGAGCCTCGCCTTGACACAGCAACAACAGGAACAACCACAGCCACAAACCCACTCACAACACGAGCAGGAACAGGAGAAGCTGCATCAGCAGGAGCAGCAGCAGCATCAGCATCATAAGCAGCAGGAAACAGAGCCGGAGTCGCAGCAGCAGGACGAGAGTCGATTGGTCGATGAAAGTGTGCTGCATGCGGAACACAACGAGAACTCGCGAGAGCAGCAGCAGCACGAGACTGGAAAGGAGAACAGCAATAACAACAAACGAGAGACAGGAGAGGAACGGAGCAGAGAAAACGACGCTTATGCGTCGCATCTGATAGCCGTTGCCCAGAGGGACGGTGGCACTCTGCCGGCCCCAGCTGTTGCAAAGACAACGTCAGGTGCCGCAGCCGACAGTGAAGCGGCGACAACAAGCAGCGCTGCAGCTCCCGTGGACTATAGGAAGTCTATACTGGGCACTGCGAGCGCCCTAACACGCCTTAATCCTTGGATATCAGCTTGTGATCTGGCACAGCCGGGCACAACCGGCACAGACTTGCAGGTAAGATCAAGACACTAGGCTAATGAAGGCTTGGAAAAAAAGATTAGGTAGTAGGTACTTTAGCTTCAAGCTGGCTATAGAGCTGGAGAATCATATGTCTCTCTGAAATGGAGTAGATAATTAGGTAGTAGGATTCTATCATCAGTAAGCTTTAAGCTGCCTTTGGCGATGGAGAAGCAAATGTTCTCTTTGGGATGAAAAAGATGTGATGAAGTGGGGATCCACCTTGGGTGGGAACTGGCTACAAATGGATAAGCATATGTTCTCTCTCTGGAATGACCTTTCCGCGAATTGACTATACCTTTTTAGCTGCCGTTTCAGACTCTAAAGGATGCTTTTCCCTCGCACCTACTGCACATTGTCCCATGTGACATCGCTGACTTCACTCGAATGCGCAATTAAGAGTTTAATATCTTATTGAAATCGCTGGGAAACTGTGACCTTGCACGTGGCTGAGAGCACACAGTGCACTCGTTGCTCGCAGTTCGCAGTTCGCAGAACAATTGCAGTCTTCTTCCATGCCATATTGGCCACATGTACATAATTATTTTGTCATGGCAAGCAGGAGGATGGAACGGGGAACGGGCTCTGCAGCTGAGCAGGTCACGCGCATGACACGACCTAGTATGTCCTGAAAGACAGACTCCCTGCTAAAGAAGCATTTATTGTGAGTGGGACTCGGTACTCTATGGCCTATCCTAGTTCGTGCGGCATGAGTGATGCTCTGAAAAGTCTGACATGCTGCAGCTCGAGTTGTTTTCGAAGAACATTTTGTTGTAACTTATAAACTCTTTGGAAGTATATGTAGCGTGTTCGGCTTGTGCTTAAGAAAATGTCAGCCTTTTCTTCATCTTCTTCATTTTGATTTGTTCAGCGTCTTTGCAATTCCTTGCACCGTCGGTTTCCCGTTTTCCGCATTGTTGTCACAGGCAATGCAACAAAGAGCAGCTTAAATGCATACAAATCCGTCGACAACCACGTAGACAGGGGATTGGGAAGACGACAGGGGAACAACATAAATACAAATCTATCTGTAGTTCACAGATTCTTCTATTGCCTGTCGAGCTACAGACGAGCAATGTCTCCCTGGGCATGTTTATCCATAAGTTCCATGTGAATAAATATTAGCAAACTATACTCATAGGAACTCCGTTTAAGAGCCTAAAATACCTGTCCCCGAATGTGTTGTATATTCCACACATATCGCTCTATATATAGCATATCTATTTCAGTTACGAAAACAAACGAAATTAATTTATGCAACCAACGTTGTCGTCATTTCAAATTTGCCAATGGGCAATTGCGTGAATGTGTTTTTCAAGGGTTCGCTATATTAAAGTAGGGGAGAATTATCAGCATAAGTGCTGCAACTGCTGCAGCTTTCGTCTCGTTTACCCTCCTGCTCCTACCTATTCGAGGCAACCAATTGGCCCGAACTCGCAAGCGTCAAGCGACAAGTTTCCATATACTTTTATTACTAGTGTTACTCAAGAGGGGCCAGAGGGAGCGCTTAGAAGGGGGCCAAAAACGGGCTGCTGATGGGCTGCCACTCAATCACGAGAGGGAGAGAGCGAGCGAGCGAGAGAGGAAGAGTGGGAGGAAGGGGCAGGCTCTTGCCTTCTTTCTTTCCTTTTCACGGCTCTGATTGTGCATGCAAAGTGTTTGTGCGACAATTGCGCCACATCTTCTCGGGCCACTCAAGTTCTGCTTTCGCGACAGCCAACTTGGCACGTCATCATCGCCATCTTCATCATCAGCAGCGTCATCGTCATCATCCTGCCTCTCATCATCTGCAATGTGTTACAAATCAACGAAAATGGCTTTGGTAATTGTGCCAGCTGGAGAGAGAGACACACGAAAAAACGCCGAAAACTTTCAATTCGTCGTCACTTTTTGCATTTTCATTATATTGTATATATTATATATATATATATCTTTTTTTTTTTCTTTCTGATACTTTACTGAATTTTTTCTTTCCCCTTGGCTCTTTGCTTTGTGCCGGGCTCTTGAAATCACAGCGAGGCTTTTGAAACGTTGCCAAAATGTGCCGCAGACCACACCGACCAGTTGTCTCCCAGAGGCAGCCACTCCGACACTCTTCGGGCCAGACCACAAAGTGGATGGGTGGTAGCCTTTTTATCAGTGCGCATAAAATTCTCATTGGGTTGCCAAGTATAATTCAAATTTTAATATTTATTAACAGCCATCGTCAGCGTCGTTTGCCTGTTTCCCTATGCAAATCTAATTCAATTTCGCGGCATTTCTCAATGGCCTTTTGATTGCGATTGCATTGGTCGCAATGAGACTGAGTGGGAGAGAGACAGCGAGTTATATATTATAGTGTGAGTTCTGCTCATTTCCATTATTTCATTTTTCACTTATTTGCTCGAACTCGAATTTGTAGCTAAGTAAAAAACAATTAAAACGTTGCCCTGCTACAGATCCAGCCACAGCTTCACCTCGTGTTGGTTGCCATTTACGCTTGTTCATTTGTTTGACTGACAGCTGGACAGACAGACAGCCAGAGAGCAGAGAGCAGAGGGCAGGGAGCAGATGGGGACTTTCAATGCCAATTAGTTGCCCTGCTGATGATGCCGTTGCCGTTGCCGTTGCTGTTGCTGGAGGGATCCTTCAATTCCATTCCAGAGCCACACGCGCGCTTATCGATTTTCAATCAATGCTTCACATCTGTTCAGGAAAATGCCTTCTACTTCCTGCTCCGAAGCCCGCTGAACGATTCTCAGTCCATTTAATCTGCAGCAGTTCGTCCTGTTGGTTTGTTAGTTGGTTAGTTATTTGTGGCCGGCGGCAATTAAATAATCAAGTCAATCAAACCATTTAAATGCATTTAACGACTGCCTTTCGGCTCGCTGCAGGTGAGAGACGAGGGCAGATTGTAGAGTAGTGAATGCGGAATGGGAAAAGGAAAAATGCAAGGACTATATTGGAGTTAATGGTAACTAATATATCTGTCTTTCAATAAAGACTGAAATGTTTCACTTAATTTTTTAAGAGCCTCCACAACCTTCTATTACCTTGCTTAATCTGCAAAATATTAAGCATAAAATGCGCCAAAGCCATATTAAAGGGCTAAAAAGCTGAAACGTGCAAAATATTGAACAAACCACACTCCATGATGGCCGCAATATATTCATCTGCCAAGTGACAAGCGATTTCAACTTGAGCCAGACTCGTGCGTACTGCTTTACATACCTGAATACTCGAGTTTGTCGAGCTGGTTCTGCTACTGCTCTGCTATTTGCGGCTTGCATTTATGCATGCTGTGAATTGTCATATTCAAGCACGTGCATGTTTGTGCAACAAATTGTGACAACTTTAATTAAAATACCAAATGAATGAACGAGCAAAGCAAAACACGAGTAGCTGTCGCTGACGGGCGCCAGCAAAGTTTTCAATCCCTTTGTCAGTCATTGGCTCCTTGGGTAGCCTTTGGCTTCTGCCTGCTGCTTGTCTTGGATGTACTTTGGGTGTGCCCTTTGTGTAGCTGGCAGCCAATTAAACTTGACAATCTTTCCATTGGCTGTAAAAAAGAATCTGAAATTGGCTAAAGAACAAACAGTTTCAATTAGCCATAAAACGTTGATAAGAGGCGGAAAATTAGTCAACATTTTGCTGAACATTTAACTTGGCCAAACTATGTGGCCAATGTCCAAGAACTGACGCCCTCACTTTCTCTCTCACTATCTATCTGTCTATCTCTCTCTCCGATAGACAGATAGAAATGCCAGCTGTCAGCTCATTGGGAATACAAGTGCGAGTGCGGAATTTCTGATAAGACCTTGTGCTCCTCGTGCTCGTCAAGCAGCCGAGGCTTGTGCATCGACATCGGCATCGACATCGCGGCCTGTTGATGTGTTGATGCTGCGTTGTGGTAGCAACACTGCGACCCCCTCAACCCCGCTGAACCCACCACGACCCACGAGCCTCGACCTGCCTGCCTGCCTGCTGTCAAGTACGAGGTGGGTTATTGTGCTAGAGCTACTGCTACATACTACATATGCATGCACTCAGCGCATGTCATGAGAGCCTGTCAAGTGCGCCTCAGTTCCCAATAGACGCACAGTGTGCACAGTTCGTTTAGAATTAAGTTCGATAAGCCAAAGTTGGCGTCAAGCTATAAAAAGTGTTAAAAACTATAATTTATTCCTTACGAACTACACAAGTGTAGAAAAAGGGAGGGTTAGCTTATGAAAGTTACAGCTTATAATACAGTATGTATTACTTATTATTCGACTTGCCACACTGTGCCTACAGGCTGCTTCTTTGCTGGCTTTTGCCTGTTTCGGTGCGTTGTGCGTTATGGCCTGCGTTTTTTTTTTTTATTTTTCTGCACTGCCTTCTCTCACGTTGCATAGTCGAGTGGAAACTCTGAAATGCTGCCAACATTTATAACAACGAAGCAAAGTCAAAGCAGCACTACTACAGGGGGGGATGGGGGGGATGGAGCAAGGCGAGACGGTACAGATTGCAAGTGGCTGTTGGCAAACAAATCGAAGCTTTGTTCGAGTGCTGCGTATTATGGAGATTGTGCCCCGGCCATTTTCTATGCCATAAATTGATTTTGGTAGATTCTCCCCAGGATTTGGATTCAACAGTTACGAAATGGCGATGGCGTCTCTGGCGTGTTGCAGCTGAAGCAGCTGTCGCTGGCCATTTTGTGCAGTCAAAGGGCTTGGCGCTTGGCGAATTCAATTAAAAAGCTTTTGCTTTGTTGAATTTAATTCAAAAATTTTCTACAGCTTCCGCTGAGCGAGAGAGAGCGAAATAGTGTGTGATTGTGTGTGTGAGCAAGGGAGAGAGAACGAGAAAGTGTGCGTGGGTGTGTGCGAGTGTGTGAGCGAGTGTATTTCTGTGTGAGTGAGCGCTGTTTATTTGTGTCAAGGATGTGCACACAAAATCAATTATTTTGTAAGCAGCAGGCAAACGCACAGTGGCAACTGCCATGTGCAATATGATTACATCATTTTCACTGCCAGGCAGCGAGCAGCAGCATGAATACAACAACAACAACAACAAGTACACCTACAACAACATGAACAACAACAACAGCAGCAACACCAACTCGCTTCCAATGCCAGGACAGCGAAACGGGCAGACAGACAGTCCAAATTGCAGCTGAATGCGAACGCTGTCATAAATTTCCGCTCTGGTTTTGATGACGACGACGTCGAGGAGCAGGATGAGGCACGATGGCGAAGGCGTCTCCTGCTCGCCACTTGAATGGCAAATCGTTGCCTGACTATGGAAACTTGTGGCCGCCAGGGATTTGGACAGCCTGCAATAACACTGATTGAATGCGCCTTGCCGCCGGGCAACGGCTCGCTCACTTGCTCGCTCGTCCTGTCGCGGCAGCCAAGCAGGGACTTACCCAGTCACCCACTCCACAGTCCCTCATACAGTTGCAGTTATTGGCATTTCCGTTGAGTGTAGCCCGATTGCCCGAATGCCCATGTGCTCCTCGATGCCAGGCAAGTAGACAGGCAGGCAGGCAGACATGCCAGAGCAGCAGGCATAAGTAAAGTGCTTCAGATCGCCATAAGAAATTCATAGGCATATCCCACTACAAGTCGAAGCTCTTTCATTGTGTCTGATTCGGGGCAATTCATTGTCGTCCTGCAGGAAGGCAGGGATTAGTGGTGTTGTTGCTATTGAAGTTGGCAAATTGAAATGAAATTGCCGAACAAATATCATATATAATGTGATGAAATTAATGCTTTCGATTCGAGCTGAAATGGGATTGTAAATTAGACTTGACTCTTCTATCGAAAGGGTGAACGTGCAAGAAATGTATGGGAAACAGAGAGGAATCCTTTCTCAAAGAGTTGGTAAATGATTTATATTTTCAGTTTAGATTGAAATTCACTTGGCTTAATATCAGCATTTGTTTAGACCCCATTCGATTGTGCTCTCGTAGTTAAATTACACATATTTGTAGACATAATGTTGCTGTATAAACTTATAAATCATTTTCCCAGTTAATTTCAAACTTCAAAATTGATTTAGGTTTGTTGTAATTACTTACCCTTTCGCTCTCAACTTTAGCAGCAGCTATTCTTCAGCTAAGCCCTAAATATTCATGCCATTTTAATGCTCGTTTCAAAGTCAAAATCTCCAAAACGGAGACCCAGCTTGCATTATCTCGCGGCGCCAGCATCATTCCACTTAACTGTCAGAACAAACTGCCTGCCTGCGCATTAGCTACACCCAGTTCAATTAGTTAGCCTAATTAGTTGAGCTTAGAAGCCGATTTGCTGTGCAACCTTCTCCGCTCTCGCTCTCCCTGTCTCTCTCTCTCTCTCTCTATCTATCTCTCGGTGCTGCCCTACCCGCTTTTACCTAGGTAAGGTGTTTCAATCTGGCAAGTTTCGCGACGGCGGCCACATCCGTTAATTACCGACAATTTGCAGTGCAATTTGCATGAGGCGTCGTGGCAAGTTTCTCGACAAGATGCAAATGGCACCTGGTCACGATTTGCGCGAAGGAGCAGGAGCAGAAGTACGTTGGGGAGCGTAGCTTGGAGGCGTCAAGCTAAAGTAGAACGCCACGATTTGTGGCTTCTGCATGCAGCATTGATTAAGAAATTTCGCATGCGGAGAAAACAATTACACGTGACTTGGAGATGGAGTTGCTGTAACTGGATACTCGCAGGCCACGCCCATTCGCAGTGGACGGTGGGTAGTGGGCAGTGAGTGGAGTAGAGGGGCGTGGCATAAAAAAGCAGCAGCTCGGCACGTAAATTGCCGTGGGACCTGCTTAAGTGGAGCATCGTATCCCAGCACTGCAGAAGCCACATTCGTTTTCCGTTTGGTTTTTTCACGCTCCCTTTGGCTCTCTCTGTCTCGCTTTCGCTCTTTCAGACTCTTTTCATTCGCTCTCAGCTGCTTTCAGAGCGTAAATTATTCAATGAGCATTGTTGAAAAGTTGTTGCAAATAAAACTCAAGTGAAGAATTTCATTACGAGTTGAATCGGGAGTTGAACACGGGGAATTGCAGCAGACCCGAGTCGCACAGTTGGCCGAGTCGAGTCGGGGACAATGGCAGGAACAATGACAGCGATCCTTTACCGAGCTGTCCACAACTGTTTACAGCTCATTTTATGAAATATCATGCCATTGTCTCTTGTCATTCGACGCAAGCCGCAAATAGTACTTGAAACGTATAGGCAATGTGAGCCCTGCGACGAGCATGCCCTATGCTGACTGCCGTTGAATGTTTGACAAATTAATGCTGATAATGTTGTGTCTAACGACATCTGTAAGGGCCTTTACACCTCGGCCTGCCCGTCCTCTTGTTGTGCTCGAACAGCGCAAACAAATGCGAATGTTGTCTTTACACTCGTCGGGAACGAGTATCATTCACATTGATAGACAGGTGCGTTGCCACATGCCACACCCGTACCCACGGCCACGCACACACCTACAGCGACCCCTACACACACCCTAACAAATACACCCTGACAGACACTCTGACACAACGTTTGTTCGTCTCGTTCCTGCCCAATTCATTTGCTTGGATTTTAGGGGCGCGGTTTTTCCGGCTTTTCCGTCCCTTTGTTTGCTCGCTAATGGGCTTACGGCCCATCTAGATTGATATATGCATAAATAATGAGTGATAAATACATGCGCTGTTTAAATATGATTAAAATAATGCTCCCCAGTGTCGGTAAATTTCCCTGCACGGCCCAATTCCAGGCAGGCTTGGTGCCGCCCTTCCTTCCTCATTTCTTTCCGCTGGCCCAGCCGATCGACTTTATTTCTCTGCTTATATATGTATACATATTTTTGATGGATTACCCTCGATAAGTGATTGGGGGCAGGGACCAGGCCTATCCAAAACATAAATTTTGCATTATTGCATTAACCTTAACTGATGTGTTATGTTAGCAAACAATTGAAACATATTTTCAATGTTTTGCAGCCCGAAATTGAATTCAAACGGAAAATTTCGCTAAAATTTGCCTGTTAGTATACAGTAGGGAAAATACACATTTAATTAGAGTATTTGCTTATTCATTTGTCATTATTGTTATTTCTCTTTCCGTAACAAAGCTAATGATATGATGTCATGTCGATTTCATTAGAATTTCAACATATCGTTTATTCCATTTCCCGTCGCGACACTTCCAAGTGTTTCTGTGGGGCCTCATAAAACTGAATGTTCTGTCACAGTTTTTGGGTACACAGGAAAATTCGAAATCACATCAACTCGTTTTCGAATACGCGTTATATGACTCCAATTTGAGGCCCCTGTTTCCCTTGTCATGTTCGACAATAACAGCGCGCCGTAAGCGAGTGTTAAGGTGTGTTAGGCATGTGTGTGTGTGAGAGAGAGACAGCGTATGCTTCGCTTTGCAGTTGAGGAAACATTGAAATGATTTGTCCCATTTGGAGCGTTACGGCACCTTGGGGAGCACTCGCTGAATTATGCACGCAGCTCTGTAATTGTCCCTCGCTCTCTCTCCCTCTCTCTATCTCTCTCCGCCCTCTGTGTTTCCCAACCGAGCTCTTGCGTGTCCTTGCTCTGTGCGTTTTGCAACGTTGCGTGATTTCTCCTTTACGCATGCTAATTTGACGGCAAACTGCCAGAAACAGAAGGAACGACAGTTGAAGTGATTCTCCGTCTGCGACTCGAAACGGGACAATGACACTGCCTGAAAGTAGCACACACACAAAAATGTTCGATGGCATTTTTATGGAGCGCCAAGAGATTTCTCTACATACTCAGTGAAATTTACATTGTTGCCGCTTTGAAGAGTTTCCTATGCAGTCAGTGAAATTTACATAGCTGGCGCATTAAAGCTCGTATCCTTTAATTTGCACTTGAACTTGATTTCGGCAGTCTTTCTCGTCTTTTTCAACAACTTAACTGATAGCTAACAGTTTTATGTCGTATTATTTTACTTTTCTGTATTCTTTGCACACTTTAAGCTAATGTAATTTAGAGTGAAACGCCAAGCTAAACGCGAGAATGGTTGCATAATTTGCAAGAGACTCAATTGCTCGCTTGCTTTGTTTTTAGCAGCTGCATTAAATGTTAGCGAATTGACAGCATAAGCAAGAGACTGCAAAAGAGAGAGGGAGGTAGAGAGAGAGAGAGAGAGAGAGAGAGAGAGTTTGCAAAAAAAAAAACAATGAAAATGACCGCGTAACATGATTCTAAACAAGGGTGAGAAAAAAATAAAGTGTTGGGGTAGGAGGCGTGCGAAAGGACTGCAAGTTGGGGGACATGTTTATGATTTTGACAACAAAGTAAGCAAAAGCGACAACAGCAACAACCATTAGAGTGACAACAACAATAAGAACAACAACATTTCCCTAGCGTCAAGGTGAAATTTCAGTGTTGTCGGTGTTGTTGTAAATTGGCAGCGAAAGGGGGGACAGAGACGTGTCAAAGGCGGCGAGTCGACCCCAGTAAAAGGGGGCGTGCATGTGCCAGCTAGAGCGACTGTGTGTGTGTGTGTGTGTGTGTGTGTGTGTGTGTGTGTGTAGTCGCAGTATATCGCGGCCCGTCAAGTGACAAACAATTATACGCAGGCCTTATATACCCCTCGCAACGCTCCCTTCCATCGCTTGTTGGCTTGTCCCTTGCGGGCTCGCTGTTTCCTGTTCTCTCCCTTCAGCTGTCTCTCTCTCTATATATATATCTCTCTCTCTCTCTCTGACTCTCTCTCTCTCTCTATCTCTCTCTCTCTCTCTCTCTCACTCTCTGTGTGTGTGCTGGCTGTCACTTTTTTACGCTTCTGCTAGGCAAACACAACTCACACACACAAACAGCACAGACACACACACACTCGCACACACTGCATTTGGAAATTTGAGTGCTGCTTGCGACATATTCTGCTGCTGCTGCCGCTGCCGCTGTCGCTGCTGTTGTTGACGTGGCGCCGTCGTCGTTGCTATTGTTGTTGTTTTTGTTGCTGCTGTTTTGCACTTGCATTTTTCTTGCACCATTGTTGACAAGCGTTGAAATTTGACACACACACACACACACACATAGAGAGAGAGGCGAGGAATAGGGGCAGGCTGGCAGCGTGTGTGTTTGTGCATTGTTTGAATTGCCTGTCGAGGTTAAGCTGTAACATTTAAAGTGTTGTTGGTTCCGTTGCCGTTGTTGCTGTTGCTCTTGCTGTTGTTGTTGTTGTTGCTGCTGCTGCAGCTGGTGTTTAGCTCAAGTGCACTTTTGGTTGCTTCCTCCCTCTCCCCCTCCTGCCCAGCTCTGGCTGTGCTGCCTCGGCTGCTGCTGCTGCTGCCATGCGCTGCTTTTCGTTTCATTTTTCTTTCAGCAAATTTTAATTGTTTTGCCAAATATTTGTAGGCTCTCAGGAAAGAGAGAGTGCGAGAGAAAGCGAGAGAGAGAGAGGGAGGCAACTCAAACACTGCCGTGGATTAACTGTAATTGAAATAAAAACAGTCTGAGCCATGAAAATCATTAGATTTTCAAGTGGGAGACGGAAAAACTGAGTATTGCTTTCAGTTCCGATGTTGAAAGTAATAGAACTCATTTTATTTCTGTTTATAAAAACTAAATAGAATACCAGCTAAGATTTCAAACAAATTTAAATTCCTTTTACCTTCTCACTAACTAGTTCAGTTTTCGTTCCAGTTTCGTCTCCAACTTTGATTGCAGAATTAATTTAGTTCATTCTCTTTCGACTTCTAGCTTCAATTTTCAATGATTGTGAGAAAAACTTAAATACATGTCAAAATCTAAAGAGATTTCTGCTAGCTGTAACAATCTTCAAACTATTTGAGTTCCGGTTCCATTACTGGTTCCAATTACTGCCGGATACTCTCGGCCGTAGTCACCCCTGGCCATTTTGCAATATATACTTACTGCATATTTCATTGTTTTAGTTGTAAAATATGTATATAGGAGAGAGAGAGAGAGAGTGAGAGAGCGAGAGGGTGCCTTCTCTGTACTTGTTCAAACTTGCTGCTGGTTCAAGTGCGACCCGAGGCTGCGTTGGCGGACAGCGTCCAATCCAAGCTGAACTCATTGTCTATGGCAGGTTGGCCGGCGGGGGGAGGAGGTGGGGCAGTGCGGGGGCGTTGTCTGTCCGGAGAGGCTTATTAGACGAAAGCCTTTCAACATGCCCGAGCCGAGCCGAGACAAGGTCCTCTGTGTGCCACAAAGGACATTTAACTAGCTAGCTGAGTGTACCCTTCTTTCTCTCTCCCTCTGTGTGTGTGTGTGTGTCTGTGTGTGCGCCTGCTATTAGCCATAATGCATACACTCCATTATGCCAAGGCTTTGTTTAAGGTTTGTTGTGCCTCGTTGATTAGAGGCGACGCACAGGCAACTTGTTGTTGCAACAATAAAGAGCTTAAGCTCGTCTGTCAGTCGGCCTGGTCAGTCGCCAGCCCGTTGACAACTTGCATAAGACAAAGAGAGAGAGAGAGAAAAGAGAGTGGGAAGGGTAGCAGAAAGTGAGAGAGGCCGTCTGTATGCAGTTCTGGCTGTCAGCTGGCCTCGTGTTCTGCTGCCCGTCGTCGTTGTCGCACATGAATCTTTTAGCTTTTGGCCACGTGTCTGGGGCAGCTTTTTGTTGCTGCAGCTGCCGTTGCAATTTCAATTATCCACAGCTCCGATGACGATGAATATTTCATGCCAAACATTTTCGAATTTCATCTCGTTCCTCGGCGTTTCCTTTTAGTTTTTGTTCAATGGGTCGTATGGGTAATGTGTGCATACAGTATGTGGCAGGCGACATATCTCTCTCTCTTTCTATCTCTGTCTCTCTGTCTCTCGGTCTATGTGTCTCTGTTAGTTGGCAAATTATTGGTTGCTCTGGCAACTGGGCAAGCCGGCACTGATAAGTGGCAAGCGGCATTAGCATAATTGTCTCTCTAAAGCG
The DNA here is from genome assembly GCA_018151445.1 of Zaprionus inermis. Lineage (NCBI taxonomy): Eukaryota > Metazoa > Arthropoda > Insecta > Diptera > Drosophilidae > Zaprionus > Zaprionus inermis. The sequence goes on along the minus strand of JAECXD010000057.1, from coordinate 5,896,049 downwards.
AATCAATACAATCCCCCATTCGCTTTTGTCGGCCGCTAAATTCGTTCTATTTTAATTGAGTTTGGTAAATTGATGTGCGTCAGATAAGTCTGAATTCATTTATGAACTTCGTTGCGCAACCCAGTAAAATTCGCCATTTGCCGTTGAGCTCGCTTGCTATTTTGATTTTAATAAACTTGCAGCGAATTGGAAAATTTACAGTTAAATGAGCTAGAGTTATCTACTATTTTTAAAAAAAATTTGATACTCTATTGCTTTTGTCGGAATATGACAGAGACCCCATAAAATATATACGCACGCTTAATTTTCAGAGACTATAAGAGATAAAGACACCATATTTGCTAGCAACTCTCATATGTACTGCAGTAATTGAAAGTTTGTTTACGAATTTATTCACACCAGGATTCGCCCCGTAAATATATAGAAATTAGACAATTCTCTGGTTGAAGTAATTTATTAATTTTCCCTGGCTTTAAGAACCGCTTGAATTAAATTCAATAATATCAGCGTATACATTATGCAAGATATTCAACTTTAACCTTTAAGTCTTTCGATATTCTCGGAAAAAGCCCATCAAATTTTTTTGCATAGAAACAAAAATGTTAAACCCTTTAGCTCGGCCCATTTTCCTGCGGTGCGGCCTAGAATCAGCTTCATAATTAATAGTTATTATTTGTTGTTGGGTAATTCGTGTGTTCTCAAGATGCGCCCGCCAGCCGAACAGCCGTCGATGAAGGGAGCGCCACGTGAAATACAATTTGGCATAATTAAGTGTTAGCTCAGCTTGAATTACAGCAACACGAAGTTGCCGCGAAGTTCATTTGCGCCGCAGCGTGGGCTACTTCCGTTCTCGCTGGTCGCGTACGAAAGTTTTCATATTTTCCCTTTCGAATTTTGTATTAACCAAAAACTCGCGGAAAAGTTCACTCGAAACTTTGCATTTATTTTGCATTTTCAAACTGTTTGAACAGCCATCCGACTGAAATGAGCGCAACTAATCAAGGGGGCAACCAGAAGGGTAGAGTAGAAGAAAGGGATAGCAAGAGAAAGAAACGGAAAGAGTGGGAGAGACAGGCAGAGAGAGAGAGAGAGTGAGAGCGGGTGGGCGGGTGTTCCTTTACAAATTGTAATGTCAGTTCATTCGGTAATTTCTTATTTCGCTGTTGCGCATTGAGGAATTTATCTTATTGCTGTCTTGCATTGTCCGTTGACTAACCGTTAACCCGTTCGCTCGCCCTTTCCCCCACCGTGCTCTGTCATTCTCTCTCTCTTTCTCTCTCAGGGGATTTGCTTATCTGGGTGTGTGGAGGTCGCATTGTTGTGCACTGGGACGCAGCTGGTCTGCCATTAAATCAACAATGGCGGCGAATACACGTGCCAGGCTGAGCTGCATACCCTGTAGCGCTGTAGTAATGGGTTGGTTGCGACTGCTTCGTCAGAGTATAGGTTAATTATCACTAGATTGTACTTGGTGCATGTAAAACATAATGTGATGTGATTTGTTTTGCAATTAGAAAAGTTGCAGGGTATCTTCGCGAGCTAACCAACTGCAAACTTGCACAATTTATCATGTACATGTACTCTGCGCTTATCCTCTCGTGTGTGCGTCGGTGTCGCTGTTTGGTTCGTGTGTGATTTTTCATTTGGCTCACACCCATTTCCTCATTCTCGCATTCGCATTCGTTCTCACTAACCTCACTTTGCTTATACGACTATGCGCGTATTTTGCGTGCTGTGAGTCCAACTTATTGTTGTATTGTTGCCCCGGAGAGGGGGCTGGGGGGGTGCGAGTACGTTGAGGCAATTGAGTTTTTATGCGTCGTTGATTGCTGCACATTTCTCTCGCTCACGCACACGCGCACACACACGCACACGTACATATAGAGTGTGACATGCAATATTGATGTGCAAGTTCGTCCTGCTCGTTTGATCGTTAAAGCTTTCTCAATTTGCTCACGAAATTTATAGCGGGAAATTAACTAAGACTCGCCCCGAAAAGTATACTACTATATGCAATATATAATTTTATGGAAATGCATTTTCCCCCAAAGCGTTTGTCCTCCTCCACCCGTCGCTCTCTTTCAGTTTTACGATCGCTTACGCCATTGTCTGCTTCACTTGGGTCTTTTCGCGATGCTTTCTCTTTTTTTTTGGCTTTAAATATTTGGCCTTTAATTTTAATGGCCACATGTGAATGTGGCCATAAACGGGAGCTGGACAAGCGTTGCGCAGTCGCCTGGTTGCGCTTGGTATTGATACGCGCAGCGCCATAAAGTATGCTACGATAATTTTACCTCGCAGCGTTTGTTCTGATTGTTGTTGCTGCTGCCGCTGCTGCTGCTGCTTGAGTTTAATGTGGGAAAGGGGGAGATTCCTACGAAGTGCGGTCATTTTAATAACGAAAAACATCAGCTCTTTATGCACTCAACGCCCACAGTTGCTGTTCGTTGTTGTTGTTGTTGTTCGCTGTTTGGTTTCTATTTTACTTGCTCTGGGTTTGTTGTTATTTTATTTTACGACTCCCACTGTTGTGTCTTCACTCTCTGCAGCGCTTCTCCCTTCCTTGTTGTTGTTGCTAGTAGCTGCAAAAACTTTTTCAATATACGAGAGTACTTTTTGTTTTATTTTTCTCCAACCCCTTTTCTCTCTCTGCGAATGTGTGCTGTGCGTGTGTATTCAGCTAACCAGCTGAATTTTTAAATAATTCAAAACATTTCCATGCATTTATTATTGCATTTTGATTTATTTATTTGCTCAGCTCCACTCGTTTAACATTTTGCGCCAGAATTTGCTTTAATCTGTGTAGAAAGAGAGTGGGAATGGGGAGTGAGAGTGAGAGGGAAGGAATGGAGGAAGGGCTGTAGCTGTTAATTGCCCCTGTGAGCTGTGATTGCAGGATGAGGTTGCATTTATAATGGCGATATACGTTAAAAAAAGGAGTGGAAGTTGTAATAATTTGTTAAGGAATGAGTTAAATAATTAATTGACAGAGAGCTCCCTAAAGCCGCAATGTACAGATTTGCAGGCAGCGACCATATAAACTATATAGAAATATTCTTTATTAGCATCAACAGCCAAATCGATAAAGCCATGACATTCTGTCTGTATTGAAGCTTATATCTGGTAATTAAATATGACCAATAGAAGTCTACCTAAGTATCTTTAATCTTTTAAGGACGATGTACAGGAAATATCTAAAATTAAAAAAATTAGCAGCCCTATTTTACGATCTTAAATAAATCTAGAGGTTTAATAATGAACATAATGATTTTCCTATGGAAAATCTGATAATTTTAGACAACGTACTGACTGTAGGAGATCTGTCTTATGATAGCATTCTTATATTTATAAATCTTATCTATACTTGGAAAGCTACTATAGTACATATACTCGTATGTAGGCTAAATAATTTATTCGCACAATTATTATTATTATTATGCTTATTAATATTTTGCTAATCCTGCTTGTGCTTGCTCTCTCTCTCTCTTGCAGGGTCAGTGCTCGGCTGGTACACTGCCCATGGCCTGGGTCGATGAGGGACCTGGCCCGCCAATTTGTCCGCGTTCCTGTGCTGAGCAACAGCCGATGGACAGCGACAGCGGTAGCGGTAGCGCCGCCCACAATAAACTCAAGTACTACGTGAATGCGAATACATTTAACTATAAGTCGCCGCACATGCGTCTCAGCAGGAGCAGCAGCAACAATAACAATAATAACTACAAAGTCATGTCCCGTGTGCGACGCGAGCGGGACTGGCAGGAGGGGGAACTGGAGGGACAAACAGAGCTGGCGATGACAACAACCGAGCAGCAGCAGCAGCAGGAGGAGCAACAGCAGCCGGATAAAGAACTGCAACTGGAGCAGGAACAGGAGCAGGATGGCGATATTGAAGCATCCACATCGGAGGTGTCATCCACGATGAGCTCCAGCTTCAGTGACGTTGTGGAGCCCACGCAACTCTATAGTCATCTGAAAGCACAGGAGCAGCTTAGCGCTAGCGAACAGCAGCAGCAGCAGCAACAACAGCAGCAGCAACAACAACAACAACAGCAACAACAACAGCAGCAACAACAACAGTGCCTTGATTACCTGGGCGATGCCGCCGAGACAAGTCCGCAGCATTTGTGCGGCCTGCGTTCGCCGGGTCAGCTGCTCAGCCGTCTGCGTCAGCTGCGACTGCGCCATTGCTGCGAGCGCAGCGTGTTCAGTGCGCTGCATACGCTGGCGTTAAATGCCACGCTCTCGGATCGTGGCGAATGTGTGCGCCTGCTCAGCGATCTGCTCGACGTGGATGCGTTGGCCAATCGCATTACCTGCGAACTGTCCGAGATATTGTTTCGCTTCGATTGCCGTCAGGTGTATTCGCTGATCAATCAGTGCGACGACTGCAAGGTGAGTACGAGAAGGATAATGGGGCTGCTACAGCTGCTTCAGAGCTGCGCGCAGAGCACGCGCCTGCATTACATCATGTTTTAATTAAATGCCCGGCACGGGGCTGGTGAAGGGAAGGTGCTGGGCAAATGGGAAACGCGCGACAGCAACCCTTGCCTTGCCACAAGCCAAGCGAAGGCAACGCAATACAATTCAACACCAAGCGACGCGACGCAGCTACAGCAACTCATTTAAATTCAGCCCGTTAACCCCGAAATATGCCAAGACCCGAGAACCGACCCATCCCTTCCCCTTCCCCCCCCTCGCTAACTCCAACTCCCTTTTTCAGTTGCCCGAAAAACCCGCAAGCTTTCTGCAAGACAAATAAAAACAAGCAAAATTGCTGAATGCCCCCCGTGCAAGTGAATGGGTTGTGTAGTCGACAACGTAGATACCCTGTAGGTTGGATCAGTTACTATTTAGCCTGCCCTCTTAACCAGCAAAACCTTGGGCTCAAGTCACAACTGCCTGCTTGGCTTCTGCCTCGCATTCACAGGGTATAACAAGCTTAAGGCGTAGAGGCATCTCGCAACTCTCGGCTAAGGCTAAAATCCTGCACAGGGACCAACACTTTCGCACGCGGGACAACAACAAACAATGATAATCACAACAACAACAACAAGCAGCAGTAGCAGCAGCAGCAGCAGAGACGTCGGCAACGCTGCGTGACATTTTTAGCTGCTCATTAATTATTGAAGAACCCACAAACTGGGCGGGTATATGCCCGCAGTCCAGCCAGTTTGCCCACTTTAGAAATCCGCGCTCAGCAGTCGTTACACCGCATCGCTCACACCATGCCACCACTTCCTTCCCTACTGTGTGTCAGTTCTCCCCAGTTCCCAGTCTCCATCCCCAACTGCTGGCTTTATATTTCTGCTCGTAATTATCAGCGTCGAGAGCTCGACGGGCAGTTGGCAAGTGGCATGAGGCATGAGGCACGGTCCAGCATGGCAGCTGAAAAAGCAACGCGTTGCGGTTAATTTGTGGCACTTAGAGGTCGCAACTGTCGCTGTCGCAGTCGCTGTGGCTGCTGCTGTTGCTGCGGCAGATTTTGTTGGTGTCTGTGCAAACATTTGACTGCATATTTGATGGCTTTCTTTTTCCTTCTCCCTCTCTCTCTCTCGCCGCTCTCGAGCTGCCTGTTTATTGGCAATTATTCGTTGCGAGGCTTTAAAACAACGCTCAAGCAACTGACCAACAGCTTCTGTTGCTGCTGCTGCTCCTGTTGCAGTTCACATCGCGCGCTCTAACGATGTCAATGCGGCTGCTGCACAAACAGAGAAAGAGAGAGAGAGCAAGAGGTAGAGCGAGAAAGGGGTAATAGGCAGTTGGCCGGGGGGAGGGGGGGTGGGTGTGGCGTCTGGGCGGCGACAATGTGGCCACTAATGAGCGCTGGCAAACTGGCAAGAGGAAAAGCTTTGCTCGGGGAAAAGAATCTTGTGAATGCGTTGTGTGCGAACACGTTGCGAGCATGTGAATTGCGCTGCTGATTAAGAAAAACTTGAGGCAAATTCTAAGCAGCGGCAGTCGCAGCAGCAGCAGCAACAACTACACACACACGCACACAGAGAAATTTAAATTTAAATTACGCATACGCCCGGTGTGGCGCTGGCTGCATGGCTGACTGTGTGGCACACATTTAAATGCCTGCAAAGCTAAACTATCATAAGCGGGTGGAGCCTGTAACAGCCGCCCACTACACGCTGGCCCACTGCCTCACCCCTGCTCTCGCTTTCGGTCGCCCTCCCTCCCTCTCTCTTACTCTCTCTCTCACGCTCTCTGCAGCAGCAGCCTTAACATGTTTCTAGTTCGAAAAGCTGTGGAAATCAGGTGATACCAAAGAGAGAACGTGAGCGAGAGAGAGCACAGTGCACGCTAGAGAGAGCACAGTCAGCTGCTCGTTCGGGCGCTCTCTCGCGCTCTCTACGGCTCTTCCGCTCTCGGCTCTAGCGTATTCAGCGCTGCGCGCGCTCTCTCACATGACACAAACCTTTTCTCGTTCTGCAATTTTTCCGCAGTTTATATAAGTTTTCTACAAACTTTTCCTGCGCACAGTGCGCACGCCAAGCGGCCAAGTTTGCAGAATTAACTTAATGAAAATGCCAAATTATTAACAATATTTAAGTACGCTTTTCAGCGTAATTTGCCACTTGCTTTTCCCCACAAATTTGTGTGTTGTATTTTGCCAGCTTTACGACTGTGCTGGTGCTGTGCTGCTGCTGCCTTCTGCCTCCGCTTCCAGCTGCGCTCCACATTCAGCGCCGTCTGTGCCACACACAGTTTCCAATTGCCGAAAGAATGGAAAAAAACATACAACTTTACGAAAATGTGAAAAAAAAAACGAAGGATGGAAAATAAAGCAAGAAAATGTGAGGCTTCTCATTGGGGGCTTCCAGTCTCAGGCACTCAGGTCTGCTGCCGACGCTGCTGCTGCTGGTTTTGCAGTTTTGGACTAGCTTTAAATTAATTAACTCAGTTAAGTCAGCGCTGCTGCAGCTGCTTATCGATGTGTCGTATAGGTCTGCCTACCTACCTGCCTGCCTGCCTTTCTGGTAACCTGCCCCACATATTATAATTGCTCTGTGTATTTATGATTACCTGCACCGCAAGTCGTCTAATTAGTCAAAAGGACTCGCCTCGACATTGCGGTCAACCGCAGGGACGAAGCCAGCACACATACAGACGCAAACCCATCTATAAACACATTCAAACATACGCATACGCACCGTAGCCCACCCTCAGCTCGCATTATGTTCTCCATTTTTTTTTTGTGGGCGAACGAGTCTTTTGATGGTCGAAATAAACACAAATTAGTTGGCCCGAATTTCATAATACTTTTACATGTTTTCGGGGTGCGGTCGGACCTGGTCTCAGGTCCAGGCCCAGGCCGTTTTCAAAACTATTTTGGCAAACGAAACACAAACGAAACTGGCTTCGTTTTCATATCAATGTCGAATTCCAGCCCAAAACTATTTCTCATGCAAATTGGCGAAATTTATTTGTTCATAATTATGGTAACATTTTTTATTTCGGTAATAAAACCCAACGCTGAAAATATTCTCCATCCTTTTGCTGTGAAAAACAGATTATGGAAAAGAAGAGCGCAAACAAGTCGGAAAACCTTTTATCGCAGTACTGTAAAAAGATTAAATTATGTGGAAGTGAGGGAATGGGATAGAGAAACAAAACCGGACAAAACCGGGACAACGATTGATGAAAATTCACGCTGGCGCTTTTCATTGTTTTTCATAATTTCCTCAAGCTACCTCAGCTGCCATTTGGTTTTGTAACATTTATTTTGAGCCTCGAGAGTTCAACGCGACTGATTCGACCGGGTTCAAGGTTATTTCATCACTTTCTTAAACTTCTTTTCACTTACTTCGTGCTCAGCTGTCGCTCTGCTGCTTTTCCTTCCCCTCCTTCCTCTCCTACTTTGCCTTGTTTTGCTTTGGTTTGTTGAGGCAAAAAAGTTTTTTTTGATCGATAATCTATTCCCCATCGAAGTTACAAATTTGCATTTCACATACGTCCCGCTGTCTGGCGCTCTTACTTTCTTACTGTGTGTGTGTGTATGTGGTTGTGTGTAAGTGTGTGGGTGTAGGATAGGCTCTTACGTCATCTGGGAGAGGAGGAGTGTGCCAGGTTTGGTTTTGGGGCGCGTTGAAAGAAAATTGTCAAATGCGGAAGTAGCGTAATTTCATAAATGATTGATTACACACACTTTACACGCATTCTCACTTATGGCTTGCACACACACACACACGCACACCCCAACACATCGTTAGACGCGCTGCTGTTGTTGTTGTTGTCCAGAACAGTGCGACAGCTGACTCCGCCCACAACTATTGCCGTTTTGTAAAACTCTCTGCCCCGGCTTGGGCTTACCTTCCCCTCCCCTCCACCACCCATTGCCCCCGCTGTCACAGTATGTTAAGTTTTTTGCGCCTTTCATTCATCTGCTTCTTCTTTCTTTTGCGGTTTTGCGGACACATGTGTGCGGCAGCCCAAAGAAAACTTTGCTGCGGTTCCAATAATCTTTTTCTTTCGCCAGTTTTTTCTTGCTTCGTTTTTTTTTTTCGCCATCAGCATCAGCAGTTGGTGCTACCTTTAGCCTTAGTTCTTCTCCTCTCCCCATACTAGCCACGCCCCTTGCCATCTTGGTGTGTGTGTGTGTTCTTTTTTCTTGCTGTTGTTGTCGCCGTTCTTGTTGTCGTTGCCAGCTTCGCTTTATTTACAATCTAATAATTTATCGACTTTTGCGTGGGCGCCGCGACGCGCTTCTCCGCTGTGGTGCGCCACGTTTGTTGTGCGAATGGGCATGGGAAGCGGGCATGGGAATGGAAATGGGAATGGAAATGGTAAAAGGAACGTCAGATCTCTCGCCTTCGACAAGGCTGGTGAAAGCCGGGGCGACAAGCAGCGAAATTGCGTATACGTCGCGTGGGCGGTGCGCTTGGCTGAGGGCGCATGCAAATGAAAATGAGAATAAGAATGGAAATGGCAATGGCACAGGAGGAGAAGTAGTAGTAGTAGTGGGAAAGAAAAGGCAGGAGCGGGTAAGGGGGAGACAATGAAAATGGACAAAGGACTATGTTAGTTATGGCGCAGTGCAGCGAATGTGGCTAATGTGTAGGTGGGGAAGACAGTAAAAACAGCAGACGATTAATCAATAAAACGAAAAACCTGATGAGCAGTGAGTGGGGGGAAGGGCGGAGGGGGTCTAAGAGGAAAAAACAGGGAGACAGAGACCAGCAGGAAATATGGAAATGTACTGAATATTCAGTAGGTTGTAAGCAGACAAAACGAAGGGAAAGCAAAGTATGCGAAATGGGACAAGTGACAGAAGAATGGGCAAGAAAAAGGCCCGGCGAAACGGAAGAGCATCATTAAATTAAGTGTGTGTGTGAATTGAGGTGACAAATCAGCTATAGTTGGGCAGTTAGTTAGGCCAGTTAGTTGGGTCCTTTATTCGAACGACACTTATTACGTATTCCGCACTCTCTTTCAACTTGAATAAATGCAATTTTGAAGTTTCCAGTAACTTTGTTCCCATGCTTAGCAGGTTGTGTTTTCAACACGTTCCTCATGATTCAATTTCCTGCTCGGTCGCGATGCGCAGGGCAAAGGGTAGCAAACTAAACTGTTCCAGGCAGTAGCAGCTGCCTCAGCGTCGGCTTCAGCTTCAGCGTCAGCTTCTGCTGGTGTTTGCACAAAGACTTGTCAGTCAACGCAGCAGCGCAATCACACACACACACACACACACACACTCGCAGGCAGACAGACTCTCTCACACGCAAGCTGGGACAATATGAAAAATGTTTTGGAAAACATGTTCGTAATCCACAATCGACAAAGATAAATCGCTTTTAGTGTGCTTCAAAGCATTTATTTAAATTTACGCCCTCGCTCTACCTCTCTTGCACATTGGCTCCCCCTCTCTCGCTCCTCTCTCTCCCCATTTCTTTCTCTCTCTCTTTTTGTGTGCTGCTCTCATATAATGACAGGCGCGTATCATGCAGACAAAGGCACATGGGGCTAGAACACAGTTAGAAAAGTGAAAACCAAACCGAACCGAACCGAACCGAACCGAACTAGAACCAGAACAAACCGGAATAAACCCAAAATGGATAAATGTGTGGAAAGGCAGCTGGGAATTGCTAACTGTTCGACGGGCGTTTTAAGGGGGAGAGAATGAAAACTGGTAGGGGCGGGGGGTGTGTAGGGGCATGAGGAATGGGAAGTACAACAAAGCAAACGAATTACTGCGAAACACTCAAGTGCCGGGCGATTGTCTCACTCGTTGTCTACGCTGCTTCGCTTCTTTTGCTCCCGTTCTCTGCTACTTATTCTTCGTTCTCTTGTTGTCTCACTTGAAGTTCAAATGCCCTCGCCGTTTGCCTTTCTTGTTGTTGCCGTTGTCTCTTCTTCTATGCATAAGTTGACGTCATACGTGTTTCCATTTCAACTCTGTCTGCGTGTGTGTGTCTGTCACTGCGTGTGCTTGTGTGTCTGTGCGTATTAGTGTCATTCATACTTTTAGTTATCCACACGTATATGTGTTTGTGTGTGTGTGTGGGACAGTAATGAGTTGTGAATGAGTCACAAGCTTAATGAATAAATTCACGTGTCTGCAGCGCATTCAATTCAATAATCGATGAGAGCCGACGCAAAGTTGTAAAATTTTACTGCATAATTTCAGGCGCAAAGTGAAACTAGTTAATAAGCTTGATTAAATGCGTAAGTTAGCTTTAGATAAATAGGTTTTAGTGCATTTTCTATACTCATTTCATTTGGAGTATACATCTATCTGCATAGATTCAGTTTCTTGTCAATATAATGCTTTAAATTTCTCTGTTTTCACATATTACGCGACGCTCGCTTGTCTTCGATTTTCCCTCTGTTTTTATAATAATATCAGCGCATTATACACACCATTCTGTGTCTGTCACCTTCAAGCTGCTGCTGATGCGTGTTCTGCTCTGTTCCTCCGCTACCTTCACCTCTCTCTCTATCACTCGCTTTTCTATTCAGTTGCTTTCCGCCTTCAGTCATATTTGCCCGATGATATTGTGCGCATTTGATATTTATTTACATAAATGCAATGTTTAGTTTATTTTGCTGTTTCCGTCCGGCTGTCTGAATCAGTCAGGCGCTACTGATAGCCCCGCACTGCCACCCCAGCTCTTCTCCATCCCCCCCCCGGCACACAGGCAGCTTGTTTGTCTGCGCATTTGCCACACTCGTCGCCATTGTGCAGTGTCGTCGCCGGGAAAAGCGTCTGCGATTTGACAATGTGCGGGCATGGCGCCCAGCTGTAAACGGCAGAACGCGCCACATAGCGGCATACACGCAAACACACACACTGACACACCCAGGGGCACATATCAGTGTGTGTGTGCGTGCGTGAACATTTCTTGTGGCATTTCAATTATACAGCTGCTGAGGATGTTTAAGCGGCTTCGCAGCGCAGCGAGAAGCAATCAAATGAAAGTTTAATTAAAATGTGTTGCAGTGCATATGTGTGAGTGTGTATGCAGCTTGCCGCATGCCGCTTGGCAACATTAAATGCAAATCAATTGCGCTTGACTGACGCTATAATTCAGCTTCAGGAATTGCATTGCCTTATCAAAAGTTTCTGGCTGATTTGCATGCAGCCAAAGGCAGCTGTGCAGGGTGTATGTGTGTGTGTGTCCGTGTGTTAATGCAATCTTTGATACCCTCTGGCAGCAGGTCATGCAGCAGCTGTGCCCCAATGCTCGCCGCCTTTACTCATCTCTCGCTCGTTCTACCTTTGTATCTGTTTAACTCAATTGCAGCTGCAAACATAAACATTGCTCAGTACACTGGAAAAAACAGTAGTAACCTTGCAATTTTATATAGCTTTTTGGTTCGATTTTTCTCTAAGTGTACTAGTACACTCAGCTCTGCGGGACAGATTTTTGCCAGTCTAACTTGACATTCTCTTTGGGCCTAATAAAAGTGCAAACGGGACGAGGATTGCGGGTAAAGGGAGGCAAAGTAGGAGACTCGCCAGGCGACTGGCTATGCTTAATGGCTTTTTGAGGAATCTGTGCGGCTGCTTTTGACCTCACACACACACACTCACACTTACACACGCAGAGAGTGGCATAGAGACAAAGTTGGGGCGACACTTTGATTGCTTTTATGAGGTGTGTGTGGCATGGACAATGTTGTGCGGCAAGAGTGTCTAATTGCAGGCCCAGCTTGGGTACAACGTTCACTTAAAATTATGGCCACAGGTAAAGCACACAAACACACACATGTATCTATAGCAATCTGTTGTAATTCACAAGCAGTTCCAGCAATAATGCTGCTGTTGCATGCGTGGCAAAACGTGTCTATTGCTCTGAATGGGAGCCCTAAAATGATTTTCAAATTAAATCTGCCGCTCTAACTCTCTTCTTCCCTTACTATTTTCTCTTACTTTCTCACTGCCACTGTCTATCTGATTGCACGTTCAGTACTTTTTTCTCTTTTTCTCATTCTCCCTGCCTCTATTGCTCAACTAATTCGCGTGCAATAGAAGCGAGTTTACTTCGCATTTAAACTTTTAGAAAATTATACAAGTTGCAGACGCATTACAGCACATACCCTGTGCATCCCTCTCTCTCTCTCTCTCCACTTTCCTCTCTTTTATCTACGAGACAGGTATTAGATAGACTAGCATGGTCTCTAATAAATGCCATGAGAATGCTCAGGTTTCGCTTAACCCGAAATGGCATTGCGAAATTTTATCTACAAAGAGTTGCAGGCAGCGTGAGAGGAAGGGGGAGGAGCAGGGCGAGGCGGAGGCTATGGGAAGCGTGTCGCGTTTGGAACCCAAACTGCAGCCAAGTAGCAATTTGATGCTTTCAAGCTTTACAATTACAACACGAAGCTACTTGCGATGCGTTCTCCTTTGATACTACTTTTTCCCTCTGCTGCTGCTGCTGCTGTGCGTGAGCGAGTGTCGCCAATGAGTGTGGTGCTTGTGTGTGTGTGTGTGCAACGTGTGTGTGCGTCTGTTTAGTTTGTTAACCAGAGAGTGAAACGCACTTGACCAACTGTGGCACGTGTTGTCGCATCGGCTATGGCAATAAGCACAAGGCGCAGCCAATACACACATAGATACACACACACACAGACACACACAGGAACACACAGACACTCATACGCGGCGACACACTCGCACACATACTTAGGTAATGCTTTTGGTCCAAGGATAAACTTTTATTTCTCTGTGTATTTTCTTTCGTTCGGTTTGCAACGTAGCAAACGTTGCAAGCCATTGTGGCAACGGGAGGAGTAGTTGAAGCGGGGGGCGGGGGGTTGGTGCAGGAGTAGGGGCTGTTTGACTGGTTCATTGCCTCGTTTTGTTTTGTTTGCACACGGTCACGTGTTACCTTCGTCTTCTGCTGCTGGCGCAGCTGCTGCGCACATAAGACCAGCTGCCTTGCCTCACACTCTCATCCTTTAACCCCTCCCCTGCCTTCCCTTTCGTGCACTACGTGCACTTGAGTGCAACGCGGACGCGTCGCATGCCGCTGGTTGTGCTGCTGCTGGCACAAAGAAATTTAAAAGCCACAAAATCCGCAATAGCACGCAGCATGGCTGGCTGAGCGCTTCTTCGCGCTTTAACACGGCTATTTCGTACCGCAATTTTACAGGGCATTAATGGCTATTAGTTTTATTAATTCACACACGACTTGCTTAATTGTAATTTCGTCTGGCCCAAAAAAGTAGGCAACGAAAAATTCATTTGGCCTGCACGCGGTCGTTCTACTTCTGCTTGGGCTTCTTTTTGGCTTGAGGGGCGAGGGAGCGTTGATGGGGGGAAAGTGCTTAGTTGAAATTTGCATTTTTAAGTGAAATTTTAACACTAGCGTGCCGTAGTGTGTGTGTGTGTATGCTTTGTGCCCAGTTGCTTGTTTCGAGTTTATGACGGAAATGTGACACGACAAAGTGTTGGGATTTATGTACATAAATAAGTATACACATGTATGTGTGTGTGTGTGTGTGTGTGATGTATGCAAATTATCTCACCCACGCACACATAAAACATTTTCATTTTGATTTTAATTAGCATTTTTTCGAATCGTATCCAAACGAGTTGCCTCGACTTACTTACACTGTCCACAATTAGTTTTCGTCACATAACACATTAGACAGCACTTAGTGGTGTGTGAAAACCAGATTAGCGATGGTTTCTCATGCAAATAGTATTGGAATCAGTTGAGGTCGAAACAAACTGAAGAGACCAGAGATAGAACTGCAAATTAAGCAGCTATGCCTTATATGGGAAAAGTCAAGAGATAAATCTGCAGGTTTCATTATATACCCTCATGAATATGGCCTCTACACACTGCGTGACGAAATGAAATTAACCCGAAGAGCGGCGAGAGTGTGAAAATCGACACGGCAAATGAACGTGCTGTTGCTGCTGCTGTATTTCGCGTTAATTTTTAAACATATTTAAAATCAACGTTTATTATTGTTTATTATTTATGCAGCACGAAGTGGCGCGAGGCGCACATGAAAACCGTAGCATACTTTTACGGGCAGCCACAACCGTCACACATGGCGCACGGCATGCGGCCATTAGGCTCGCCCACACACGCTCATGCACAGCACACATCATTATGCAAATTGCTTACAAAAATATATATATATATATACTGATATATATGGGGAGTATATGGTTTACTTTATGTGTGGTAGAGCGTAGCAGGAGCACAGCTGTAATGCGCTGCGTTGTTACAAAATTTACTGCAATGTTACAAATCAAATCATAACTGATTTGCATACATACGACTAGTGCAAAGCCACTGTGGGCCACAGTTTGTGTGCTTGTGTGCTGCCCTCTTATCAATTACTTTACATGCGAGATTCGGTTACGAGCGCTGCATATGGTGTTTGTATAGTGCGGCACAAATCTTTGACCAATTTGGTCACGTTTCCATAACGCGACGGGCTGACCCTCTCAAAGTGAAAGTGTATTAAAATACACGCATATGACCCCACTGTACACAGTACACAGTACACGTCCGCAGTCGAAATGGCGCTTTACTGTGGCCACTTTACTGCGGGTCATTGTGTGGGATCGAGATTCTGAGTGGTGAAAAGTGTGTGGCAAGGCAGGAGAGGAATGGGTGGGTAGGGGAGGGCAAGGGGCAGGGCAATAGTGCGAGAAAGAGGCAGGGACTAGTTCACTGGCTGGTTGCCCTTAGAAATCCATAAAATATTTATGCTTCAACTAGTCCACAGTCCAATTGCTTTCGCCGCACATGAACTCTGGATAGACCCATAACCCAAGAGAGAGAGAGAGAGAGAGAGAGAGAGAGAGAGAGAGAGCAGAAGAAAGAGAGAACGAGAGAGAGGGAGTGAATGAGCGCGAGAGGGGGTGAAAGAAAGAGGCAGAGCGACTGGCAGCAGTTGCAGCAGAGTTTCTCTCGAGAAATAGAGTGAGTTCCTCCAGAGTTCCACCACAGTTCCTTTTCAATGCAGGGCAAACAAAGTTGATTACTTTCTCCTCTTTCTCTCATTCTCTCTCTCTCTCTTTCTCTCTTTCTCTCTCTGTCTTTCTATGTCTCTCTCTCTCTCTCTCTCTGTATATGTTGCCAATGTTTGCCACTGGGCCAGCAGGAAATTTGTGCCAAACAATGCAGCTATAAAATTGCATTGCACTAATTAACGGCAGCCGAAGCAGTGCCCCATCCAATTTCTACCTCTCACTTCACAAAATGCAAATTAGTTTGTGATAAAAACTTTATAGCAAAGGATACTGTGTGTGTGTTATATGCAGAGTTTTCCATTTTTCTAAAGTTGCAAATTGTTTGTGATATTGCGAGAACATTGACAAATCAAAAGGCAAAACGGAAAACTGGCAACAAGAGAGAAGCGACGCAAATTAAGTTAAGTTTTCTAAATGGAAGAGAATACATGAAACAAGCGCTTCGCTGCGTGCTTCACTGCGATCTTCAATCTCACTCAGTTTGATCTCTTGTTTTTGAAGAAGTGGACGGCGTCTCCCAAATGAATTCACTGCTCAGCAATTCAGAGTTTACGTACTCCTAATGCTTATTGATATAGACAGTCATACATTCCCTCTCTCTCGCTCACACACACACACACACACACACACACACACACACAACAATTCGCACCCAGACGAGACTCAACTGTAAACGTTCCCTGGGGGCAAAACGTGAGCAACGTCGATGCTTGGCAACAAATTATTTCTCTATATACTTTTTACCACACATATTTCAGACATACGTCTTGTCGCTTTGTCCGTCTCGCCTCTTGTTGTTGTTGTTGTTGTTGTTGCTGTCTTTGGGGGCGCAGTTCAATGGCACATGAAATTATTATGATAGTTCGAGCTCCGTGTTTCGAACTCGTAAATCGTCCCACGGCCACAATGTCAGCTTGATTTGCCAAATATAAAAGCAATTCAGCTGCTGTCATCCATTAACTTTTATGTGCCAGTGTGTGTGTGTGTGTGTTTATTTTTGAGAAATATATATATATATATATATGTTTGTGCCATATATACGTATATAGTATTGTAATAAAAGAGAAATTCAATTATTTGACGCCACTTTGGTACGGTCGTTGACAGAGGTTCCTTTTTCTTTCTTTTTTCGCAGTTCTTTGTTCTCCAATTCTTCATTTTAGTTTAACCTCAGCTTCAGACTGTTACTCCTTACAGGGTTGAGAGTAATAAGTCGACAAATAAGTCGAGTTCAAGGCATATTTGCTATTAAGATTTATATCGAGTAGTGAGGAGAAAAAATTGGGAAGATAATGAAGGAAAGAAAAAGGAAAGGAAAGAAGAACAGTTGAAGGACCTTAAAGCAGACATAAGAAGCATGAATAGTTGAGAGCAAAAGGGGAAAAAGAAATGCTAAAAAGATACAGTGAAAATGGGAAAGAACAAGAGAGATGGAGTACGGCAAAGGGCAAGGAATTCTACTTTAGTAGATCGTTTAATGAATGATATGTAATATGATGTGTATGTATGTGTATGTGTATGTACATCCATCAATTACAACTACATGCAGTACGCAGTTTTATTCTCAGTCAACTTAGAGTGTTTAAATGCAAAAGAGTTGCTATACTCTATATAGTATAAGTAATCTATATCTTATCTGCAACACTTTATATCATCTGATTGTGAAATATTGCGACATTAATTGTGTAATTGAAAAATCGTGGTAATTGCGAAATGCATCGCAACCTGCGTTGTCTGCTTCGTCTCGCATGGACGTCGCCTCCCCTCGCATCGGATCGCATTGCCCGTTACATTTTACACGCAAGAGTCGGCACACGCATCATTACCCAAATATTGAATTTTGCAATATTTCGGCTTTTCCCCTTACCCCCTTTACTCTCTCACGGAGCAGCAAGCAAAGTCCACATGGCCAATCAAACGTACCACAAGGACAGGCGCAGGGCGAAGGGAAAAGGGTGGTGCATGGAGTATGGTAACGAGGGGGAGGTGGAATGCGCCATGGGTTGGGCTCATGAGTAACGGATTCACATCAATACGCCGCATAGCTTGGCGTGCCGGTTCGCCTGTTCGTCTGTCCGCCGTCCGCCTGTCCGCCTCTCCCTTCTGCATGTGCATGTCAAAGTAATGGACGAAAACGAATTTCTGGCAAGGGATCTCATGCAACATCCACTCCGGCCACGAGCTTTGGGTGCTGTCTGTCGGGATGTCGAGTTGCCGTGATGTCGGGCCTGGGTTGCCCGGGCTGCTGCTGGTCGGGATTGTGCCCTGGTTGCTCTTCTGTCCAGGGTGTTGGCACGCGAGCTGCGAGTGGAATGACTTTTGCGCTTGGCATTTAAATGAAGGCGCAGCTTAAATGGATTTTACAGTTGCCTTGTGGCTCCAATAGGCTGGCGGCTGAAGGGCGCACAGATGCCACATTACAATGTAAGAATGTGCAATGACTTTCTCTCGCTCTCCCTCTCTTTCTCTCCCTTTCTCTCTGGCCATCAAGTTAATGCCTTAGGCTGCTACACGCTGCCCGCTGCCGCTGGCTCGTAAATTGCGATTTTCAGTTGAGTTTTCATCACTTTTCAGTTTTCACTTTTTGTTGCATTTGCCCAAATTAAATTTCGCATTAAATTGTTTAATTGCATTCCGCTTGCCTGGGCTGGCATTGTGATTTGTTTACCTGGCTCACCTGGCGCTAATTAAGCCTTTTGCCGCGCGCTAATTGAGTTGAGTCGTTGCAACTTGCAATGCAAAAAGGAATTCAGCCACGTCTTCTGCTCTTCTCTCTCTCTCACACTATCTTTCTGGTTATCTCGCTTCTTTCCACTGACGCCCATTAATGAAAAATACTTTTTGTAATTAAATAATAATTTCGTAGCTGGCGTACCTGTCGTCTTTTTGAGCCTCTGCCTCATGCCTGTGTGCCACCCTGTCTGCCTGCCGTGTTGCCGTGTGTCCCAAAATAGAGGGCGAGCTCTTTGGCAAGGGCACGTGCCACGCCCACACACATTAAATACATATACATGCAGCGTCTCTATATGTGTGTGGCGACTGCTTTGTCTGCTGCCGCTTCTTCTGCTCGTTGGGGTTATGTGTCTAGTAAATTTGTCATTTTATTTGGAGAAGTTTGTAAATTTAGAACAGTAGAAAATGTGGAAATGGCAGAGGAGCAGGCATAGAAGATGAAGATGAAGCTGCTCTTATAGTATCTACCTAAACATTCAGCCAACTGTGGCACTGATTAGGCACTTGACTGATGCCGAATAGACTCAGATAAATACCGATACAATTGAATTTAAATAGAAACGTTAATCTCTTTGAAGATTCCCATGGCAAACAGACTTTTCGAGCACGTTTTCTTTTATAGAAACACACAAAAAGTGTTTGCTCTGTATGCCAGCTGAAACAATGTGCAACTTCAATTTATATGGACATGTCACGTGCACACCCCTTCTACTTCTCTTTATGGGATATTCCATGCTGGATGCACTTTGATTTGTCAGCAAATTTGTTGCTGCACAAAACGTGTTGGAATTTACGAGATATACGAAATATGTGTTGTATATATACCATATATAAAGTATGTATATCTGCAGGTTTGTTGGCATTTTGCTTTATTTGTATTTTTATGAATTTGATTGCAAATGCTGCTGCAGCTGCTTTTGCAGGTGTGAGCTACGCCAGCAAATGCCACAGGGATAAATGCACAAATTGCCAAACGGATTGCTCTCTATCGGTTTTTGTTGCTGTTGCTGAGTACTTTAATTTGGCAGACTTTCAAGTAAGCGGGGCAAGGGTAGACTTGCCTCAAATAAGTCAAATATTTGTTCAGTTTCCTTGATTGGTCAAAAGTGCAACAAATTCGAGGAGAGCAGTTGTCGCCGCAGGCTACAGGCTGCAGTAAAATTTGTTGGCAACTGTGCAACAAATAGTGAAATGTTGCGTTGATTGTCTAAATCAATTATGGCAATTATTTATAGCAGAGTGAGAGAAAGAGAGCGAGCACGGAACGAGCGAATGCACAGCAAATGCAAACACAAACACGGCAATAATTGAATTTAACTTGCCCCGCCCCCACTACCCACTTCAGCCTATATAATTCGACAACCTTCAAATATAACCGCAATGCGTACAACACGCACACACACACACCCACACGCACAGACATAAATCACGTATACGCATTGCGCTACGCACTCAACGAACTTAATTGTAGCCCACCCGCGCCCGCACCTGCACCCACACCCACAGCCAAAGTCAAATCGAACGCCAAAGCCAAAAGCGGACGCCGCTTGAGGCAGTTCGACTGAGGCAGTTGCTCCATGATAAACGAATTTCCATCAGATTCGCCTGAGTTGAACACGAGTTGACTTATCATTGGACTGACTCAAGTAATGCGACAAAAATATAGATAGATAGGTAGATAGATAGATTGAAGTAAATTGTGTACATGGGGCGTATACTCAATATTAACAAATGCGAATTTGATACAAAAATTGAGTAAAATCACGTTATTTTCGTTAATTTTCACGGGAAACTGCTGTGGATGCGATTTTTATGCTTATTTCGATAAAACGAATCAATTACGATCAAAAAAGAAGTTTTTATTTTTTGCAAAAAATTTGAAAATTTTTGCAAGGGGGTAGCATGGAAAAAATGCTAAAATTTTCATTTCTCAAAAATCATAGAATTTTAATGCTAGATCAATCTGGTAACGAAAACACGAATTTTAAGACATTCCGCACTAAAATCAGATGCATTTTGAGCAAGTTGTGCGGATTAGAAGCCTGGAAAAGTGCATATATCGATCCAAAATAGAGGAAATACACATTCCACACTAAAATCTGATGCATTTTGAGCAAGTTCTGAGTATGAGACGTGTCGCAAAGTGCAAATATCGATAATATATATGAAGATAGATGCTCTGAATGCACTCGTTATTTTTATCTTGATCATATTCGTTGTCTTCCTGCTAGCTTGCAAAAAAAAAAAACTCCTGAAAGCTGCAAGAAAACTTCTTTAAAGCCAAACAAGATGTTCACACATAGCTTCCGCAGCTTCCACAGCTTGCGAGTTGTTGTATCAATTTAGAAATCACACGCAGTGTTGCCGGCGTTAATAAAGTTCTTTCCGGACTTAAATCGCGTGTGTACTTTTTATTCAGTTGCGACGACTCACTCACGTCGCCATCGTTGTCGTCGTCGACGTCGTCGTCGGGGATTTGTGTAAAATGCGATTTCCTGCTCTCTCCTAACCCTGTTTCCAATGTATCCTTCTATGTATTTACAGGAAGCTTATCGCCGCTGGGTCTGCAGCACGCTGGTGCCGTACTTCGCCGAGCCACAGGATGTTGATGCAGCGCCAACACAGTCGGCGTCGGCGTCAACGTCAGGCGATGACCTGTCGGTCGGCAGGATGGCAACGTTGAAGCCAACGATGGCGGCAGCAGGGAAAAGTAAACGCGCTGCGTCTGGGGCCGATGGCAGCAGCAGCGGCAGCAAGCATAAATCTCAGAAATTAATCAGCAATAACAATAAATCAAATAACGGCAATAATATGAACGAGCCTCAGATTAATCAACAGCCTGGCCAGGAGGCAGAGGAGGAGCAGGAGCTGGAGCAGGAGGTGGATAAACCAAAGCAGAGCGCAAATACAGCAAATGTGGCTCAGGCGTTTTACAATGCCGTTGGCATTCAGTCTCACTCCCACTCCCAGTCACAGTTCCAGTTCCAGCACAACAACAACAACAACAACGAGCGTAGAGCAGATGCAGTGCAGCAGCAACAGCAGGAGGAGGAAGAGGAGGTGGAAGCACAATTCAATAATTTCATATCGACTGCCAATAAAGCGGATCCCAGCGCAAAGGATCCTGTGATATCAAAACTACAAAAGAGGTAAGCCAAGTAGGAGCCCGATCCCCTAATCTTCTCTTGCTCACACTCTCTTCCCTTCACTCTCGCAGATCAACACGCAAGGCAGAGTTCCGCAAGCGCCGCCGCATACGACCCTGCCTGAGCGTTTGCCAAACCGTGGAACAAAAGTGCCCCTATTTGCTGCCCGCCGATCGCGCCCCCGCGCTGCCCACCCAATATGCCGGCGAGCCGACATTCGTTTGCCTAGGTGAGCCTGCTGCTCCTTGTGTCCCTCCCTATCGCTATATAACTCACACTCATCTCTCTCTCCCTATCTCTCTCTCATTGTCTCAGATCAAAACATACCCGAAACCGGCGAGCAACTGAAGAAGTCCAGCTATGGCCCCAACGACTGCTGCTACAGCTACTGCGATGGACCCGCCTCGGGCGTCTGCACCATCTGCCAGGAGTTCGTGACGCCTTCAGGGCAACCCGACACAGTCGCCGCCGGCAATGGCAGCACGAGCGGACCACGCGTGCACAACATCACGCTCACGCTGAGCTCGCCGCCGGCGGAGCATGCGCGTGCCGCAAGCATTTCCCTCGCGCTGCGGAATGTCAGTCAATTGGCGGCGACGACAGCTGGCGGCGATCTGCTGCTGCAGCGTTTGCCCTACTATGCGCAGCACGACAGTGTCTACTACTATGACGTGGACGAGGGCAGCGATATGCCGCCGCAGGCACTGTCCGACGGCTGCGCTGCGGTGCCTGCTGTGACCAGTCGCTGCGAGATTCCCTACTTTGCATCCGGCGTGGCGCCGACGCCGCCGACGCAGCTGCTCGTCTGGTTGAGCGCACTGCTCGGTCTGCTGAGTAGCTGCGGTGCGGCGAGACAGCGCTGCCAGCGGACACGAGGCGGCGGTGGCGGTGGCGCCATGGCGCGTGTCGACTGTGCTGCCAGTTGCCACGAGCTGTTGGCCGCGGAGTTGCTGCCACCGGGCGCCAAGACAAGACGACGACGTGGAGTTGGAGGAGTTGGCGGAGGAGCAGTCTATGTCGTCGGTGTCGGCGTAGGAAACGGAAATGCAAGTGCAAATGCATTCACTGCCAGACCAGCGTGGGCGTGGGCGTGGGCGTGGCCCTATAACCGCAGCAGCCGAGGCAAATCGAAAGCGCCGAAGAGCAGCAGAAACGGCGGCGATGCGAGAATGAGTTGCCTTCTTAGCCATAGCGCCTTGGGTATGGATGTGCACGTGCGTGTCGGGTGCAGTGCCGGGCATAGAGATGCTAGGAATTACCGTTACTTCTACTACTACAACTACAACATAAACGATTGGTGGCGGAGATGGAAGAGCGAAAGCGGCGCCTTATAGTGCATGCGTGCATCGGGCAGGGCAGGGCAGGACAGGGCAGGCAGATCGGCAGAGTCGGGCACTAAATAATGTCATTAATTGTATTTCGTACTCTAGAAAATTACTCGTAATGCTAGCTAATTAAAAACGAAAACGGAACAACAGAAGAAGAAAACCCAAAACTGCGAAAAACTGCGTATTTTCCAGTTGAGTGTAGAAACGAAACGAAATATGATAAATAAAGCAAAGCAACAAGAAGACAAGGAGTGGGTAGTGCGTAGAGGCGACACGAAGTCATGCGAAATGGAAATGAATATGGGAAAAAACACTTTAAATATTTATGGTCCTCTTTCAAGTGAAATAAATAAATGAAAAACAAAAGAAACCAAAATACGAAAGTAAAACGAAGTAAACAAAAAATTATATAAATCTCTATTAAAAAAACAAAAAAGGAAAAAACCTAAAAACAAATAGCATATTTTATTACAACTAGAAACAAAGAATATTAATATTTAATTAAACAAAAAACAACTGCCACAAAAATAGGTTTTTTAGGTAAACATTAAACAAAACAAAAAAAAAACAAAACCATAAAATGAAAAATTAAAAAAACAAAAACCGAGAAGGGATAAGCCGAAACCACAAACATTTAACAAAACATATACGGAGGAGAAAAAAAACGAAAAAGGAAAACATAAATGATGCATAAATTATACATAGTTATAAACTTAAATAAAGGCAAAGAAAAAGCGGATGAAAAACGATTAAATTTTAGGTTAGCTAAAACAAAAACAAAAAGAAAATTCACACACATACATATACAGACAGGCAGACCGAGAAAAAAAAACAGTAAGGGAAACAAAATAAAACTATGAAAGAATATTTACAATTAGACTAAAGAAATTTCAATAAAAACTAAATCCGAACTCGCCGCATACCAAATGAAATAAACAGTTATCAGAGCATTATAAGAGTCAAGTCACACACAATCACACATAATGCCGACACACACACACGCAACTCACTTAACAACAACATAGAGACCGCTTATCGAACCATTTTTCAGAGACAAAGAGGAAAACAAAATGAAAAATACACAAAGAAATATGAAACATGAATAACTTTACTTACAGCATAAATTAGTTTTAAACGAATCAAATATTATAATATAGTCACACGTCGAGGCGATTTGATAGATGAGAAGAGTGCATCAAAAAAAAAACAAAACAATTCGAAGTAGATGAAGAAGCGAAGCGAAGAAAAAGCAGCAGAAGTAACAACCAAAAATGTGTCTAAGATTGTCTTTATTTAGTTTTAAAAATGAACTTTGTATAACCAAACGAAAAAACCAAAAACAAAAACAAAACAAAAAAATAACAATATAAAGCGCACAGTAAATTTAACACTTAAGGTTCATAAAACAAGAAAATAGGAAGTGAAGCAGGAGCCGAAAGAATAGAAGAAGGAAGCTAAAGCATACGCAAACGATATATATATATACATATATATGTATATATATATATATATGAGATTAGAAAGGGGGATGCAGGTTAGATTAGATAACAGAATGCGGGCAGAACATGATGAGGCAGAATCGTCAGTTACAGCAGCAGCAACAACAACAACATACCTACTATATAAATAGTGCATACAAATAATAATAATAACAATTTTTGTAATAAAGTTAACTCTATGTAGCGTACATATACATAAAGAAAACGAAATTGAAAACAAAAGAAAAGAAAACATAAATATATATATTATATATATTTATAATTTACAATTTATCGTACATACTTGCAGCAAATGAGAAAAGAAAACAAAAGAAGAGAAAAGGAAGAAGAAACCCAAAAAAATTCAAACTATTGGCAAACAATAAAGAAAGAAGACGAGAAAGTCGTAGTCGAGTCGAGGCAGAAAACAAAACAAAACAAACACGATGGTATATAAGTATTATATGAGAATAATTAGTTACTAAATGAATAAATAAAAAAACAAACGATAGATGTATTTGGTATTAACTAATTGCCTATTGAACTAAGCATGTACCACCAACATGACTCAACTCTCAAACTCTCTCTCAATTCTCAACTCTCTCAACACACACACTCAAAACAAAAAAAAATCACCGGTATTTGTCACTTTTCACCTTTCACCAATTCCGATTCTCGAAACACTCGCACCGGCCCACCCACTTGAGAGTTTTCGGCACTTTGCTTTGGTTCATCTCTCTCTCTCTCTCTCTCTCTATCTCTCTGTCTCTCTCACTGTCTATGACTTTTCCCTAATTACCAATATTTATCTCTGACTCTAAGTGTATCTTTCATTCTTTTTCTCGTAGAGGTTAAGGCACTGCAGGCAGTACTGAGAACCGACTTCTCTATAAACTCAGCTTCCCTTCCTTTCCTTTCCTTTCCTCGGCAAACTGACGAATTACTTTAACGTAGACAACAATTTCACGCTGATTTTTAGACGATGATGGTGGAGCAGCACGTTTAGTGTGTGGCATGTTAGGTGTTGTTGTAGATAACAAAATGGTTAACAAGATTAAAGAGATTAATCCAATAGATGAAAATAATTACTACGCAATGACACCGGCTGTAAGTTGCATATATTAATCTAATCAAACTATATTCTATCCTTATTCTCACTCTAAAATTTCTATGAGCTTTGAAAGCACATGAAAGCTCTGACAAAGCTCTTCCATTAGTTCTTATCTTCCATCAGCTGGTGTCATTGAAATTTCTTTTAGACGAGTTGAACTTAATTCATTTCCACTTCATACATTGTACGTTCCCACCTGAGCTGAACAGCTTTTGCTCTTCATTTCCATATCAATAGCTCAATACCCTAATTTGCCTATGTAAATACACATACACACACACATAGACATGCACCCATACACACACACACACACACCTACACGCGTGAATACTTGTTTCGATAAAAACTCGTTGAAAAGCGCATGCGATGCTTTTTGAATTTCAATCTTCCGTTCAAATTCCCTAATAATTTGCCAGAATTCTCTTTATGTATATTTCTCGGTTGCTTTCGAAATTGAGATATGATGAAGAAATTTACCATACACCGTACTTGTTCTCGACCTCGATCGAATTGTGTGTGTTTCTAGTTAATGAGAGAACACAAGATGACAGTAACATATATAGGAAAATATATAGGAAGAAACAATGAGAAATAGTAACAGAAACAGACAGGAAAAAACACACGTTTTGAGGCGAAAGAAAACATTTCAAAGCGAGAGCCGCTGGCACAAATTGCGCGCATATGCAAATTGTTATGAATTATTGTGTACTTTTGTAAAACTTTTTGATATATATAATATAGTTAACATGAATAGATGCCTAAATAAAATAAATTAAATGTTAATTTATTTAAATGTAAACAATAAACAACAACAACGCGAGATCGCATTCTTATTCGTCTCCGAAGCGAAGCAAACTTAAGATCCGAATGAGAATGTAAGAAGAAGACGAATACGAGAAGAAGAGTAGGAGAAAAACCAAAACATGCTAAAGATATAACGTTATAAGTAATGCCAAAAATAACGGGGGGTATATTACGAGATTCAGCATACGAATAACGAAGAATACGGAATAAGGTAGAAGAATGAAGGTTGGATACAATATTTGGTCGGATATTGAGCATGAAATTACTTTACTGCAACATTTACATTCAAGTTTTGTGTACAAAAGTATCGATTGAGCAAATGCCATTGCATCCATTTGGACATTTCCATACTCGTTATCGAACCTTGAAGTCATTTCTCAAGTAAACCGAAAACCGAACTCGAAATCGAAACCGAAAACCAAATCGAAATCAATAAAACGTAATTAGCACGAAAAACAAAACAAAAGAAGATAAATATATGGTAAATAAATAAAATTAAAACCAAACAAAAATTATATACAATAATTTTGTAAGCGATAGACAGCTGCTAAAACCAACAACAAGAACAACAAAAAAAACACAACAATATAACAACAAGAACAACAACTAAAGCAGCTGGCAAAACGAGATGAATGAAGAGAAAACACAAAAAATAAGAAAACAAAATGTTATGGCAAGGTAGCAATTATTTTTTACAAAAAAAAAAAAAAAAACCTATTTAATGTATGTAAAAAACAAAAAAAAAAAAGAATTTAAAAACCAAAAAACATTAAATATGAGTATGATGAAATTTTAAAAACGAGGGAAATGCAAAACCAAAATTCTTTTTAGGCCACGAAAAAGTAAAAAAAAAATGGAAATTACATAATTTATGTGCCAAGCGAGAAATTATTCTATGTATCGTATTTGATATCATCACCAAAGCGAGCACAGCAACAACAGATACTTATAAATAATAATAATAATAATAAACGAGAACAAACAAGAACCCAACCAAAAAGCAAAAAGCAAAAAAACAAGAACTCATGTCAAATTTAATTAAAAGCAAACATCAAATTAAAAACCAACGCGTGCAGATGACTTCGAATTACATTTCGAATGTGTGTGTTGTCGCACTGCACATGAACCTTAACCTCAATCCTAACCAGTTCCTTACCCATTCCCCCTACTCCACCCCCCCTCCCCATCCACGGCGTTGCCAACTAACATTGTTAGTGCAACGAGAAATTATGCAGACAGCAGCTAAGAACTTTAAGAGCGCCTCCGAGAAACGAACTCAACTGTAATCTTCTGTAATTGTTAATTAACAACAACAAATGCCACATAGAAAATATAAATAAGGTGAAAAGGAAAAACCGAAATAAGTTTTAATTAACTATAGACCGGAGGAGAAACTTTCGTAAGACACACACATACACACACACACACACATACTCACGCAACCCATCCAATTTCCCCCAATTGAATCCCACTCTTTTCCCCCACCTTCCTCAAGCAGCAGCAGCAGCAGAAAATCGTATCTAAAGTCGAGAGATAATGTAATAGAATAAAACTATGTAATAATATTATTAATAATACCGATAATATGGCATATAAACGAGACAACTGGCATAATTATGGTAATTGTAAAATAATTAAACAATGACGTAAACGTGAAAAGTGAAAATAATAAAAATAAATTGTTGTTATTGAATGTATTTGTATAGAAAATTATTATGATTATGACGATGAATAATAAATGATTACAAATAATAATTATTGTTCAAAAAAAAAAAAACATAAAAAAAAAACAAAGCGAAACAAAAACAAAATAATATATATACATATATATATGAGAACAATCTTCTGGCTTCATTTCATTCAACAGCGGAGAAAGAGAAGGAGAAATGGCAGATTACGTTCCATATGGTGAATTCTATAGTTTTTTTCTTTAAGTAAACTTCTGTCGATTTTCCAGATAGTAAAGAGAAATATCTCGCAGATGTATTAGTTTTCTTTCAGCGGAACCTGACTTTCCCTGGATTAATCTATCACCATTTCAAGCTGTTGTCATTAAGGTGCTCCTAGAATATCTTCGCTTTTCTTTTACTAAAAACAACTGATTAATTCCCTTGGGATTTATATCCTTTGCCACTTTCAGCTAGTGTCATTCGACAATAAGCCGCGTTGACCCGATTGCCGGCGCTGTGAAAAGCGCAAATTTTGCATAAAAAATGCGCAAAGTACTCGCGACTTAAAGAAAAACTTTCGTTTTCCGTTAGCCTTAGCGCTCGTTTCACTGGGCCAACTGCAGCAGTATCCAAAACAACAACAACAACAAAATAAAGCGACAACAGCTACACGCGTTGTAATTAGACTTAGGGAGGACCCAGCGAGGAGCAGCGGAGGCAGCAGCGTGCAACGAAGCTTCGTTGGCCGTCGGAAACGTTTGGAACCGAAGCAGCTGCTGCTGCGGCGGCGTCACGAAGCGAGGCAGCCGCTTGCTTCAGGTGTCGGTGTCGGTGTCGGCAAAGGCAACGCTTGTGCCGCAGATTCAGATTCGTTTCGACTCGCGAAAGGGAAAGTTCGTGCGGCGCAGCGATTTGCCACTTGCCATTTGCCACCAGGCGCCGCGCCGCTGCTGGTCACTTGCCACAAGCTACTAGCCACTTGCCACTTGCCACACATAATTGCGTACCACGAATCGCCAAGTCCAAGTGCGAGTGCCAGTGCCAGTGCCAGTAAGCTCGGATACGCACCAAAGTGACTGTGTCGTGTTGAAAGTGTACTAAGCGTTTCAGTGTATGTGTGTGTATTAAGTGGTGTGTGTGTCGGTGTGTTGGTGGGGTTGTGTGCTGTGTGTAAAACTGTCCAAATATTTGCACAGGCCACACGGATAAACGCTAACGTTAACGAGCTGACGGTCAACTTGGCCCCAAAGTTTTTACAGCACTCGCTGCGGTTGAATTTGCGGTTTTTGCTTTGCATACTCTTGGGCGAAGGCAGTAAGCCTAAAAGGAGAGAGGGAGAGAGAGAGAGAGAGCGAATAAGAGGGGGATAGAGCAACAGAAGGAGCCCTACAACTGTGTGCCAAAAATACAAAATACGTGTGTAAAAATACGTAAAAACTAATTACAAACAACACGCTCCACTGTTTTTCGCCATGTCATCTCTGGCTGGCTATGCATGTTAATTGTGGCCAACAGCATCAAATGCCAAAAACAGTTGGCGGGATGAGGGTAGGGGGGAGTGGGGCCCAGCCGATAACGGACAACGGTATACGAATTGACAGCCAACACGGCTTTCTACTTCATTTCAGGCGCATGTTTCAATGCCTCAAATATGTCCCAGGACAAAAAGGTCAAGCCTAATTGAAATTGGCAGTGCACACATTAATGTGATGCGACGCGAGCTCGCTGTGCCAGAAGCGCGGGCAAATCACGGCCTTAAAAGAGTCGAAAATAAATTTCCAATTCAATTTTTGGCTCAAAAAGTTTCGAGATTTTTGCAGTCACATTTAATGGTCGTAAATCTTTTTGCAGCGAAGATACATCGATTCAGCTGGCATATATTTAAATTTATGGCTCGCTTTTGTGCGCCTATGCATAAAATTGGCAATTTGCTTGAATATATATGAATATGGAGCTGTTTTTTAACATCTATGCGCATTTTTTATTAGTAAAAATTTAAAAATATATACATAGTTACTTCTACAAGGCTTTCTTTCGTTCTTACTGCAACATTCGCTAAGTTTTAGTTAAAGTTTTGCGAGTTTGCAATTTTTCAATTGACTTCTAATAAATTCCTCTACTTCAGCGTGATCTTTATGTTGCTCTAACCCATCTTAGGTTTCCCTTTTTATATTCCTCTACTTTATATGGAATTTTGCTTGCGCGAAACGTCACGTGTGCAGCAATGAAAAAAATAAATAATTTTATTTTGAATTGTGAATTCTAGACTTGCTGAAGCTGCTGGCCATTAGCGTGGCTCAGCGCGGAGCACAGTTGCCATATAAACACAATTTACTTGTAGATACAAATGTATCTTAACTGGCGACGTGACTGAAATTCCTTGGGGCAAGTAAGGCAAGGCGTGCGCGACAGTGAGAGTAAGAGGGAGAGACAGAGAGGGATAGCGCGCAAATTGAAATGATTTAAAAATGTTGCAAGTGAAACAAAGTGCCGCGTTGCCGGCACCGTTAATCGTTGCTCTGCTGCTCTGCGCGTTAATAATTCAAACTGAGCAACAGCAACAACAACAACAACAACCTATTGACAACGCAGCGACTGCGGTCGCGGCGAAAGCTCAGCGAGTACACGAACCATGCGCCGAGGCGACGCGTGCTGTGGTGAATAATGCGTCAGTCGAGCCGCACAGTGGTAAGTTCGAGCGCGCAAATACGCTGTAAAAAGTAAAAATAATAGAATTAAAATATAAGTAGCATGTGCAGGTTGCAAATTTATTATAAATACTGCACACAAAATAAAAATGAATATGAAAAAAATTACAGAGTATTCACAAGTGAACTCTAGCCTTACCTTAGCTCAATAAATGTTCTGTCCACGCCACTTGCAGCTCTCCGTCGCCTGCCACGCAGCGTATTCCACGTGCGCTGGAACCCCAACGAGAAATTCATTGTGCAGAGTCACGAGAGCCCGGCGATTAACTCATCCAAGCTGGCACCGCATCCGCGCCTGAAGGTCTCTAAGAACACCAAGCTCACGCTCAGTCCCAAGCTGTATCTGTGCCACGACAAGTACGCGGAGCAGTGCCACAACAAGACGGCAGCATTCCGGCAGCGTATTGTGCAGGTCTTCGAGCGTTCCATGCGCGAATCCCTGAACGAGACAAATCACTACAATGTGGACTACAAGCCCGTGTTCGGCGACAGCTTCGAGGAGCAGTACTACCCGTCCACCTGTCTGGTCATGGAGGCGGGTGTGCGTGTGCTGCGACGCAAGGATCCGCCGTTCAATAAGTTACCCTTCGGCAAGCTCTTTCCGCGCCAGAAACTCTTTCGCAATGTGAAGAGCATCAAGACCTGCGCGATTGTCTCCAGTGCCGGCTCGCTGGCCGGCTCCAAGCTGGGCAGATTCATAGGTAAGTTGTCGGAAGACATGTCGGAAGTGTTGCCATAGTCGACTACACTCGTTTCGTTTCGTTACGTTCCGTTTCAAATTTCAAACGCAAACAGACACACACGACATCGTCATGAGATTCAATCACGCTCCGACGCGAGGACACGAGGTGGATGTTGGCAGCAAAACCACAATACGCGTTGTGAATTCGCAAGTAGGCAGCAAATGCAGTTCCGCGCCTGTCTATCGATTAACGATTAATGCGATTAACTGCCCCATCCCGCAGGTGGTCACCAAGCCCGAGTTTGATTTTGCGCATGCTCCGATCTTTCGCAATGTTACCATAGCTGCTTGGGATCCGGGACGATATAACGGCACGCTGGAGGATTGGTTGACCAGTGCGGATTATGATCTTTTCACCAACTATGAGATCTATAGACGACGCTATCCCAAGTCACGCGCATTTCTTATCGATCCGCATTCGGTTTGGCGTCTCTGGCAGAGCTTGCAAATGTTTGCCGGCAATCGTGCTATACGCCGTAATCCGCCCAGTTCCGGTTTTATAGGTCTGGTCGGGAGGGAATGAGCCGAGCCGGTTATTAATCAAGTAAGCTAATCATTTCTCTTGTCCAGGTCTGGCGCTGCTGCTGCCCCATTGCCCGCAGGTGAACATTGTCGAGTATGTGCCCTCGACGCGGCTCAATGGACGCTGTCACTACTACAGCAAGGAGGTGAGGCAAAGCAGGACTAACCCATGTCCCCATTGACTCCCACACTTCCTCCACTTGCAGATGAACTCCGCCTGCACCTTTGGCTCATGGCATCCGTTGGCCGCCGAGAAACTGATGGCGCTGGACATGAACATGGCCGACGACATGTCCGTTTTTCAGTTTGGCATACTGCGCATTCGACGACCCGACAAGCTGCTCTGCGGCTTCAATTTCTTTGGCTATTGAGGCGTGGCAGGCGCCGAGCGAGAAGGCGACAATCAACGTGCATTTAATCAAGCGGTTTTCACACACACACACACACACTCAGACACACTCACACATTTTTCAAGTACTTAGCTTACAATTTGTAGTACTATTTGCAATTAATAAACTTGTATTTACGCCCATCTATATGCATGGCGTGGGTGTGGCAGAGGCGGAAGTTGGCAGTTGGGAATCGCCCACGCAACGGAGAGAGAAGAGAGGGAGACAATGGAGCCTGTTAAGTGTCCGAGACACTTGAGTTTGATTGTTTGCTTGTTTACATAAAGTGTGTCCCGAGGAGCTGCAAAAACAATTGCAACAGTTGGCAGCCGAACTGCCGAACGGGCAGATACCCTGCGCTCAGCTAAGTGAGTTGCTTAGCAGACTCTCTCTACACCCATTCATCTATATACCTCACTCACCTCAAGTACAGGGTACACACATGCCTGCTGCATGTTTTAACCATTAAATGCCATAACTGTTGTCTACACAACGATCTGAGCGAGAGAGATATATATAAGTATTATCTCGCTGCAAACAGGCAGCCAGGCAGGCAGTCAGGCAGGCGAGAAGAACGAGGCGCAACGAGGCGACTTATGGATTGAGGGCGGGGCCGGGGCATTGCTCATTAATACGTGCTGCGGTGCGCGGAACGTGACAAGCATGCCGAGTAGTGGCAACTGAAGAAGAACCAGCCCCGAAAACGGAGAACGGAGACGAAGAACGTAAAGCGGAGTCAACAACAACAGCAATGGGAAAATATGATGGCACTTGGAGCACGCGGCGTATGCGCAATAACAGCAGGCAGGAGCAATCAAATAAAGCGCAGCTACACTCCACATATATATGCGCATATATTTACTCGTATAGCCCAAATAAACATTCAACTTCGGCCATAAAGCGAACGCAATGAACCAGGAAGAAAGTGCATAAACAAACGAAAGTAACGACAACCAAAAAAGGCCAAAACGGAGCACTCAAATTTCAATCAGCACCAGGCGGCAACTCGAAGCTTCGTAGCCGAGGGCAGTAAGAGCAATTGCATGAAAGGGGAAAGGGGGAGAGAGAGAGAGAGAGAGTGACAGGTCTTCTCAGTTTATTTATTTAAAATGATTCAAAATATCTCCCAAAAATCTCCTATTTGCAGCAATTAGTCATGCAGTTGAAAATTCAAATTCAAATCATGCGTTTACTACAAAAACATTCCAAACGGTCGTTAGCTGGTTTTATGGGGGGATCAAAAACCTTCTCGGCTGCAGGTGCATAAACCAGACAAAAGAGTTCATCTACTGCAACTCGCAACTCACATTTCGTATTTGAATAACCAACAAATTTGTAGTACCAACATCCATTTGCGAGTTTGTTTGACAAATGCAAATAGCTTGTGGCATGCGGCTGTCCATCTGCCCCTCTCTCTCCCTCTCCCAATCTCAGCTGCAATTTGCATGCTTGTTTATGTTTATATTCTGATTTTTTGCATATTTTCCCTCTTTGCCTCTCGGCCAACTCCGGCTGCTTTCATTCTTGCCGTCAATTCCCATTTAGGCAAAATTTGTTCTTATGTTTTGCTTGTCAACGAGCGAATTTCTCAAAATGTCTCAATCATCCGTTCGAGCCGGCCGCGTTCATTGCCCAGCGAACGTGTTTGTAATTCGGAAACCCAAATACAAAAATTATTAATTGTATTTGTATTTGTATTCTATAAGGCCATAAAAAGTTCGATATGCCAATCAAATGTCGCCACAGATTGTAGTTGTTTGCCGGGCAAATAGTTCTAGCCTGTGCGTGTTGCCTCATTTCTACTTTGAGCGTGCATATCAAGTGCTTCAAAATCATCAGTTATCGTTTTCTTCATTCTGTTGTTACCAATGTAAGATTTAAAAATTCCTCTCGGCTCTTAGCTCATATCAAAACGTACTTGAAAGACTTCCCCAGCTAATTGATTTGTGACCTTAGCTCGACTGCTTAATGCATTGACACGGCGATTGCAATTGTTAGCGGCGATTCTGTAGAAGCATGCAAATCGTTGACTGTGCCAGACTGCTTGACTGCATAAACAACTTGGCTAATTGCAAAATTGGTATCAGCAAATTAGTCTGTGAGTGAGTGAATGAGTATGAGCAGTCATAAAAAGTTTTTGAATAAGTGAAGCTGCAGATGCTGCAGATGCTGATAACGGGTTGGGGTATTCCCTGGCTGAGTAGGGATCGATGTCAAGTGTTGTCTCGCTCGTTTGTGAGTGCACGCGTGATTATTCCGTTTTTATTGGGCGCTAAGTGACAGCTCTGGTCGCCGTAGAGGGTTGCCAATGACTACGACTGCGACGACATCGATCGACATCGCTGTCAAGTCGATTTGGCTGCGCTTCAATGTTCCGACTCAAGCACAAGCTCAGTCTGTCTCTCTCAAGTCTACCCCCTTCTCCCGCCCCCCTCTAGCCCTGTCTGGCTTTCAATCGAATCGACAACGCGTCATAGTTGTACCAGCTGCATTTTTAATAATTCAATTCGGCATATGCTATCAGAATTAAAGCATTTCCCCAAAATTTTGTGTTTATTCATTTTTGCTCTTTGGGGTTTTCCCATTGGCGAAAGCATTACTCAAGAAATTTCGCAGAATGGAATAATTGTGCCACTCACTATGGAATATTAATTAAAATTTGTGCTTAATATCGAAAGAAATATGTTTCGGTTTGAGCTTTTGTTGTGGGTTACAATGATGCATCGCGAAGCGTGTCCTACGACCACAACACGTAGCCGCAGATAACTCATCGCAGACCCACCATGGCGCAGCAGACAGAGGTGCAGCCTGCCTGCGCGTCTGCTGCAGCTCTTCAAGAAGAGTCAAGGTTATGCGATGCGACGTGCGATGTGCCATACGAGACAAGTACGACACCCTACAGACA
This sequence comes from Zaprionus inermis, assembly GCA_018151445.1. Taxonomy (NCBI): domain Eukaryota; kingdom Metazoa; phylum Arthropoda; class Insecta; order Diptera; family Drosophilidae; genus Zaprionus; species Zaprionus inermis. The sequence goes on along the minus strand of JAECXD010000057.1, from coordinate 5,861,071 downwards.
CCTTTATTGACACCTTTACGCGGTTTGTTGCGCCTTCAAGGTCAACTCCGCTGAGTAACGGTAAATAAGTTAATAATTCGCTTAAATTATTCTGAGTTTTTAAGAAATATGTAAAGGAACAAGGGAAAGCCCGTAAAGAGCTGGGAAATAGAGCTAAACAAATAATAAGTATAGGATATATATTCAAAAATATTGTTTTTAAATATTTGTTTTGTATATTTGAGATTTTAAGCCTTTTTTTTAGCCTTTTTTTTGGGTATTTTCCACTCAATATTAAAAATATATAATTTTAGACTACACTTTTATTTCGTAGTGTTTCATTTTGAAAAGTTGGTCAGTCGAAAGACCGTTAATGACCTTGCATACTAAATTTCAATGCCAATGATACGCCCAAAAGTAGACTATGAAAGAGATACCCGAACGAAGCGTGACTTTAATGGCAAAACTTATTAGAGAATAAAGCAAAATGCAAATTGCTTTCGAGTACTGTTAAGATGGCCAATACTTGCTTCAATATCAAGTAATTTTATTCCTATCAATAGAGCTTTTCATAGCAGACTTCCTCCTTGTAGTCTTGCCCACAAAGGAAAGGCTTAGTTTCAATTAGACTCGAGATCTATTGGTTGATCATCAAGGTGCGGCTGCCCATTTAATCGACTTGGGGATGAACTTCCTGGACAGATTCCTTTCAGCTAAAGTGCGCGATTTATTTGTTGATTTTCCTCGATTTGTTTATATGTACATACGATATACGATACGATATATTACATATTATACTGTACAAAGGAGCCAATAAAAGTGGCGACGGAAAAGAAGAGAAAAGGAAATTCCTGCACGTTTGAGTGCGTATAAATCAAAACATAAGAACAATATAAAATGAAATTTAGCAGCGACAACAACAACAACAACGGGACGAGAGACAGAAGCACAAACAGATCCATGCACATTCAAACTGAATTTGCATATGAAGTGAATCAGCTCGTGAACTTGGCACTGAGTGTAACCGAGTGCGTTGTGGTCTGTGATATCTTTCAGAGAAATGCGAGAGATATATAGTAAGTGTGGCGCGCAAGGGATTGAGCAAGCAAGAAACAAGAAGTCTTATCGATACAGTGCGTCACAATTAATTCCCATGAGTCAAAACTGGAGCAGCCTCAGACCCTCCCAACCCGATCCCGATGCGTAGCCAGACGCACTAAGGCTACGCATTGTTTGCATACTTCCCCAAAACAAATGAGGAAGAGTCGCCCGACTCGCCGCTCGCTGCATTGAGGCATCCGTCTGACAGGGAAGGACGTCGACTGCGACAGCGACTGAAGCGGCAACGTCGACCGCGACGCCAACGTCGACTGATAGACGGGCAGAGCCTGGGGCAGGCCCCCGTCGACCGATGGCAAACCATATAAAAGTATCTAAGCGCAGCAGCGACAGCTTCAGTCTAGTTGCAAACTCGTGAAACTGAAACCGAATTTCGAAAAGCAAATTTCAGTTTGCAGTGCGCGCAGCTTGAGCAAAGACTCCGGAGAGCAGCGAGATACAAAATAAATGAATACAAGTTTAGGCAAAGTGCAATTCACTGTGTCGCGCTTCCGGTAGCAATAAATAATATAAAGAAAAAAACAAAAAATAAAAAAAACGCTATTAAGAAAAATAAAATCAGTAAACAAACTGCGAAAGCTTCTCAGGTGTTTGCTGAATCATCGCGAGCGCGCGCGCAGCTAACAGACAGTTAACAGCGGCTGTTAAGCGCATTAACAGAGGATACGAAATCGTAAATCGGAAGAGCTTGCGGTAAGTAGTACGCTTTGGAAAACCAATTCGAGGACTCTTCAAGAGCTTTTCGCATGTGGTTTGTTGTGGCCTGTTGCTCCGCTCGCGAGTCGAGAGCAGCACAACAGGCGGGAAAGGGGGGAGCAGCAGGCGCTAGAGGCAACAATTCCTACTTACAGTCAGGAAATTATTGCTGTTCCCTAGCAAAAGCAACCACTCGAAGAGGCTTCCTTTGGGTGCGCGTGTGTGTGTGCAGGTGTGTGTGTGTGTGTGTGTCATGGGTGTGTAGTTTATGTGCATTGTTGTCGCGTGACGACGACGCGGCGCTCGCGCCCGTCCCAAGTGCAGCCTGAAATATTACAAATAAATAGAACGAAAAGGAAAACGAAGCAAACCAATAGCGACCCTTGCATACCCTTGCTTCATAGAATGATTAAATAATATTTGATATTTCATTTATTTATTAATATTTGATATATTGATAGCTATTAAATAGTTAATTTATTTTATTTATTTTTACAAATTTCATAATATTTATAATATTAAATTAAAGTTAAAGTTATAAATTTGATAAAATCCGTGATATAATCTCTAGAATGTTTATATGTTCTATGAGAGCTGTTGGCTATAAAAATATATATATTTTCTACATATTATTTTTAAGAAGAATTTCTTAAAGTAATGATCTACAATAACACGACCAGTTAGGCTGTTCCATTAAGCCCATAAAATTCTCTAACTGCATGTTACAAAGCACGGCAGACAGCTAATATACCCTACAAGTTGTAACACACACGAATACAGACGCGTTTGCATTGGTAGCTCAGGTAAAACGGCAATACTATTAGAATTCAAATCACACAGACACTCACAGCGCAAAAGAGAGTGCGAACGAGCGAGAGAGGGACAGAGGCAAAGAGAGCGAGGCGCGTCGCCGGCATTGTCGCGCCAAAGAAACGCCATAAAGACAAGTTAACAGCGAAATAGGCGAGTAAATTAGCCTAGCTCAGGCCACCACGAAGCGACAACATTGAAAGAGAACGAGAGAGAGCCACACTAGACAGAGAGAGCGAGAGAGAGAGCGAAAGGGACAGCAGTGTAGCAAAGCCAGCCGCAGTCAGTGGCCAAAACAACACAACGGGAGTCGCTCACGGAACGTGCTATGAAACGGTTCGCATAATCCAAGCAAGTCGCAACAGATCCGATCCGATTCCCGCTCAAAATTGGATGCCAGTCGATTTGTTGCTCACCCACCTAAAAGTCAAGTGATATGCTCAACTGCCACAGCATATATAGTCCGTTATATTAGAGTTAATTCGTTACTCCTCCTACGGCCAGTGGAGCGCGTCGCCGTCACTTCCTATCCACAGTCAGCGTCGGAGCGTGTTATCAGCGCGTCCGCGCCTCATCTAATCAGACAGTGGGCAAATCTGATAAGAGACACGAGAACGAGTTTGTATGTGCAATATTTGCGACGATATTTATCAGCTTCAGATACGGCCGATTATATACTGCATATACAGTTAGAGAGTCATACTACTGTATTCTCAATTCCGCAACATAAATTGCCAAATTGGAACATTAAACATTCTGCGGTAAGTCGAGCCCGCGGGTAAGCCTCAATCTGCTGCGATGAGTCATGGGACATGTGCGTAGGCATCCCCTTTTCTCTTTCCCACTTCGTTACTACATTATGACCCCCCCCCCCACTCCTCTAACTGTCTGGGTGAGTCAGGCTAAGCCGGATAAAATTGAAAAAATTAAGACAATTTGTTATTTGCTAAAATTAATTGAGAACTTATACATGATATTATGATATTGTGGAGAGAGCTGGCAACCAAGCCGGTTTTGGGAAGTGAACAGGTTCGCAAATGAGCAGTAAATAATCTGAAGGAAGAAATATCGTAGGGGTAGCCAGAGAGAAGAAACAATAATAAATATTTATAAAATTACGAAATCAAAAATCCCGAATGATGCGCTTTATTTACATAGAAATTTGCATATACTTTGCAATAGAATAATGAATTGTATAGAATTGTATATATCTTCAATGATTTAATTACATAGAAGTTTATGTTTAATTTAAATTTAGGACCACTTATTCTTAAACAGAACCAATAGCAGATTCTATATAGCTATGTCTGCCTGTGCCTGTCCATCTATCTTACTGTCTGTATGAGCGCCTAGATCTCAGAGATTATTAGAGCCATGAATTTTTATAATTTATAAATAAAATAAATTCCTTGTTTTATTTCACGCAATAAGTTAGCAAGAATCCCACAGGACCACAAATCAAAATTCTAAAGTTAACCACATAACAATCGAGCATGAAATACCTAGCCGAAATGAGTCAAAATCCAAGAACAGGAACTGAAAATTATCTGCCCATTACCGGAGTCAACTAATTCGATTAGATCTGCAATCAAGTATGAAATATGCCGAATGCATTCGCAATTCAATGGGCTCTCTTTCTCTCTCTCTCTCTCTCTCTCTCGACATCCATGTCACTTCCCGATAAAACTCAATAATATCTATGTACTGCATATGACTGTGTGTGTCTGTGTGTGAGTGAGTGCACTCATCTGCGTTATGCAATTTCCAAATCATTCACCGATTGAGCCGATTGATTATCCACCCTCGCTTGGCCTGCCCTGCCGACAATTGTTTCCTCACAGCACGTAGGCATATTGTGTAAAATTCAAATTGAGAATTCGAATTTGAATCCAGATTCGAACGCGAATTCGAATGCGAAGAGCAAGTGCCATTTGAATTACGAGCATACTATGTGAATGGCCGAACTGACCGTGACGTGATTAAGTTTAGAATCAGCTTTAAATACACCCGCAATTACCACTAAATTTTCGTCGCACCAGCTGCGGCCCGCATATTGTTTTAATCGATCGTTATGGTTATTAATATATGTATATATATGTATTTGTATATATGGCTTTTTCTCGGTACAACTCGGTGTATGTTTTGGAAAACTTGTCGTCAGAGTTCGCCACAGTGTCGCATGGCAATGAACCGGCTCCACGGGTTCGTAGCGCACGCAGAGATCTATAAATACAATATACGGTTCATAGTTGCCAATAAAAGATGAGAAGGAGAGAGGCAGAGAGGGAGTCTCATAAATATTTCATTGTTCTAGAGGGATAGGGAAGCTGGGCCGGCAAGTTGTCAATGCCATAAGGAGTCCACATGGGTCTGCAGTACGAGTACCAGTTCCAGTTGCTGCAACTGCAGAAGAATTGCATTTCGCATCGTCATGCTGCAGTCTTCGTTTATCCACAGTCTGCTGTCTTCTGTTCTCTGTATTTCCTTTACTGTGTTCCGTTCTCTTTCCGAAGAAAAAACGATCAGGGAATTTATATAAAATTTGTATACATATGTTACATCTCGACACAGATCTCGTTGTGTTTTAGTCATCTCGGTAAATTTCCACTTGTTGGGGGAAAGGGGCAAGGCATTCACTGAGTTCTAGACTTGTGCGCATAACATTTGCAGCTACTGTGCGATGCTAAAGTGCAGGCTACATTGGGCAATTTGAATCTCTGGCAAAGCGAGTAGGAGGCGGGGTGGGTTTCGACTGGGGTAGTCGCTGAATCAGCGGATTCTGCTGAACTATATAAGCTCTAGGCATAATATTTGTGCACAATTGATGCTAATGGGCAGTTGGGCAGAAGGCAAACAGACACGCGAAATCACATGAAATCTATCTCTACTTGTATATCTACTTAATAAGAAGCTAAGCAAATCAGACACACATTCCCAATGACTCAAGTTTTATATGCATTGAACTTTGCTGTGTTCGCAACGAAACCTGCCAGTCGACCCTTGAGATACCCTGCAATTAATTGAGCCGCTGCAATTAAATGTTATTTAAGCAAACGTTGAACGTGTGTTCATAATATGAACTGCAGGCATTTTTTTGTAATTGTAATTGTAATTGCTACAGACGCAATTCCTTATATGGAAAAAATAATTTCTATAAAGAAAGTTTCAGTTGATCATATAAAGCAAATAAATAAATATTCTAATGATAATATACCGCGCTTGTAAGACAAATGAATTACCCATTTTGTAAAAATTCCCAAATTAATAATGAAAAACATGATTAGATCTAAGTTTCCTTCTTAGGTTTACATGCGTCGTGTGCCAGACAGGTGTTAATTGTCTCGCAGCAGCTTATTTGCTTACACACTCCAACACACAGTCACATGCCATGCTTACTCATTAAATTATTGAGCAATATAACATAAAAAAAAATCACAAACCGCAAATCGAAAGCAAAGCTCGAATCGAATTTCAGCTTCAAACTGAAATTCATTCATAAATATCGAGTGATTTCCCATCGCGCTGCCACGCCCACACATTCGGTTGATATTTTTTTTGGGGGGCAGGCAACAGTCAGAGATTCGCTGGAAATTGTATGAATTTTTTGAGAAACGTTAAATTTGAAAGACGTGCGACATCTGCAAACTGTAAACATGCAAATGAGCAGATCGATAGACAGAGCAGGCTGCAGAGGCGCAAAGAGAAGAGCAGCATCAACAAACTGTTAACAAAAGCTACTACATCGCTGCCGACGCGGTGGCTGCGCGGTCAAGCTGTGACACACACCTCGTTCCAAGAAATTCGCATTAGTCATAAGCGCAGCTTGGGGAGGCTACGCAGCAGACAGCGGACAGCAGCAGCGGCAGCAACAGGTTCGCTGCTCACACGGTTAACAGTGCGCACTGTTAACGCACTGCGACGTCGCTGCTAACATCGACTTCGTGCGTGCGAGCTTTTTGCTGCGAAAGCTTTCGGCTTCGCATTCGCGCATTGCCTCGCTGCGATCGGCTGTGCTGTGGGATCAGTTGAAATTTGCGCGCTGCTCTGCGCGGTTGTCTCAAGCGGCGAGTTACGAAAACGAAAGAGAAAGAAATAAATATAAATAAAGCAAAATATTAATTAATTAATAATTAACAAATCGATAACAGTTGCGGCCGATAATAAATACGACAGTGATAGTAACAGATTAACAGTAGCAGTTGCAAAGCGTGATTGCAAGGTGAAAGAAAGAAAAAGAAGACGGAGAAAAAGCAGTGCCGTTAGCCGTTTTCAAGCCGTTTTAGCCGCCTATTACAATCGCAGCAGTTGCCTTTGCGGAAATACAGTAAGTGCAAGTTTTGTGACTGTCGTCAATTGTGTGAGTGTGCCTGTCTATGCGTGTTTTCATGCCTGTCTGTGCGTGTCTTTCCTTCTTGCAATTAGTGCATTTGCAGCCGGTCGCGAAGAACAAAAGATTTGTCAACTGTGAACAGCAACAACAACAACAACAATTAATACCAGAAAACGCCTACACGCAGTTGAATTTAATTTATGCAGGCAGCTAATTGATTAATTTACCCAACGCCACAGAGACAGAGAGAGGGAGAGACAAAGAGCAGAAGATGCTCAATTGCAGCTCGCTTGCAGTTCATTGATCTAGTTGACTCGCGCAGCTGTGGGGGGGGGGAAGGGTGCTCGAAGGGAGAGAGAATAGAGAGGCACATCTCTCTAACAGACTTTATTCATTCATCATTTTTGTTTGTGCGCATTCGGCATTATTAACGCAGGCTAATCAGCGCCAACTCCCGCATATCTCTAAGGTCAAGTTCTAAACCAAATATGTGTGTGTATGTGTGTGTAACTGACTCACTGGACGTGTACATTGGCTAGCGAGAGAAAGAGAGCGACTCATATGTGGCAACCAGGCCCAAACTAGCCCTATAGCATAAATCGACGCGCGTATCTTATCGATGCGTAAATTCATGAGCAAGAAAAAAAATTCGAAAAACTTGGGGAATACAAAGTGTGCTGATAAGACAACACACACACGCACACATTGAGCAATGCTGCATCTATCTAGCAATACAAAAAAAAACCCAAGAATACCCAAGCACTGAGAAAAACCGTTGAAATTTACCCAGAAATCAATTCAGAATTCCACTTGTTTAACATATTTTCGATCAGTGTTTTTATTCCCTCAAATCTTCATATCTAGCTAAACCTGTTAGCAAACATTCCACACGGTTCGCTAATTAGATACGTAGTATGCCGCACAAAAATGGGAGAACATAAAAGAATGACAAAACCGAAAATAAAGTTCTGCAGGTTTTGCATATGAAATCAATTTCATTTTCGCTGGAAACAAATACAAACACGCATACACATAATATTAGCATTAATCTGGGCTAATGTGGCTGGCGTCTTCGGCAGAGACCATGATGACCTACATTACGTATACGTAACATAGATAAAAAATAACAGGCATACACATACGACCAACTTCCATTGCAGTTTCTATTGATTTTCGTCTAAATTCGCCGCAAATTGCGCGTATTGATTAAACAACAATGCGAAAACATATATCGTTATAGCGACTATAGCAGGCAGATAGAGGAGAAACTGAGCGACAGACAGAGAGATGGAGAGTGGGAGAGCGGGAGAGAGAGCTGTGCAGCCAAGCAGACAGTTGGCAGTTGCGTTAACCTTAAACCCACCAAGCGGCGACCTTCAACCCGACAAACGGGCTAATTGCTCAGCCGAAAATACAAAAAACAGTTAACTGTTTATCGCGTTCGTATCTGAAAACAAAAACAAAAAACAAATAGCAAAGTAGCGTATTTAACTTGCCCCAAATATGAAGCGAATGTGAGGCGTGTGTTAGGCTGCAGGCACCTACAGGCAACAAGGGCATATAGAAATATAATTCCCGTGTCCACATACAAAATCCCCCGCGATTAGTCAGTAGAAAAGCAGCAACAACAAGTGAATGCAGACTTGCTCGTATCACTGGCAAATATTGTCTCGTCTACCTCGCTCGCTCTCTCTGTCTCTCTCTCTCTTTCTCTGTGCAGAGCGACACACCCGAAACACCTAAGAAAAACATCGACTAATTTTTTATTTGTTGCTCTTTTTGTTTTTTGTCGTTGTTTCTGCTGTTGTAGTTTGCTTTCGGCTATCGCCGAGTTAAAGAGTGCGGGCCACTTGTCGTATACTTGATATCACTTATCGCACCCCAAAGACGCGTCGCTGCTGATGTCACAGCGAAATGCACTGCGCCAAATTTATGATGACGAAAGTGTGCAATAAGGGAGTAGCAATAAATCTTCGGTAGAAAGGAAACTGCAATAAAATGGGTGCAGAAATAAGCGGGAATTTAAATTGATTTACAATAATTTTTTTGCAAATTTTGTGCTGCAAATTTAATAAGCCAAAAGTCATGTTTATTTTGATGTGATTTCGGAGACTTTGTCCAAAACAAAAAACTCATCGTGGCAGGCAACAACAAGATAAGCCAGAACGCTGCACTTGCTTACAACTGGCAACTCTGTAAGCTCGTTTACAATGTGTGCTGAGGGCTTTAGCCCTAATCCCAATGCATATGTAAGGGTAGCTTTAGTTCCAACTCTCCCTACACTCCACACCGCAGCGTGTAATTTGCCGTTTCCGCGGGGTGCTAAGACACCCAATTAGCAGTTAGATGTCAGCTTTATGGTGCGGCCATAAAAAACGGGCGCAGTTAGTCCTGCCAGTGTTTGGGTCAACAACGAAGCTGACGCTTGCAAAGAGCCACGGCTGACACTCACGTCGTATACGTGATAAATGTTATAAAAACAAAAACAACACAAAAGCCTGTGACCAAAGTCATATTCAGCGGTAAAATCAGACAATTTTTGGACTATCATTAGGCGTACGGTGTAAATATTAAGTATACGTTACGCGTTATGTGCGATCCTTGTGCATATATTTACAGTCTAAAATTAAAACATAATGCGATCTAAATTTAGTTGCGAAAATAAAGTTCGAGTGTAGGCAAACGTGGGGCGACCACATGACTGCTGCGGCGCAATCCACTACACTCACAGCGACAACAGCAACAACAACGGCTAAAACTGAGACAACAAGAACTACAACAATAACAACTACGAATTATGGCCGACACGTCATAGCGAACGTCAGCAACAGAATAGTAGAGAACGTCGCGCCTAGTTACAAGCAATTTTACTACGCCACAAGCAGGCTACAACTTGGCTACAATACGGCTACAACTTGGCCGTAACCTGCTACGCTACGTAGTAGTATGTAGTACGCTACGCTGCCGCCGCCACTTCCGTTCGCCATTTAGACCAAGTTGGCATACAGCTCAACTCAACCTGTTGTTGTGATGGGGGCCAGCCCCCAATTGGGCTATACTCGACTTCCGCTCGCCCTTTGCACTTGGCCTGCTCCGCTTCTGTTCCGCTGTTTCCTTGCTTCCTCTTCCTCGTCTCTGTCCTGCTTTTTGTGCCGTCAGATTTGCACCTGGCTGGCGTAAGTTGAGTGTTACCTGTATGAAATATTAATTGACCTTTTTGCAATTCTATTTCTATTTGTATTTGCAGTGCGCAGTTGTTTTATTAAAACTTCAGTCACGACTTGAAGTTCAAAGTGCGCCAACAGACACAAGCCAGCAGCAACAACAACAACACAACCACAGCCACAACAACAACCGAAACAGGAACAAGCTTGCATTAGCAGCCACAACAAGAACAAATAACAGCCACAACATGTCCAATACCTGCCAAAGCTACGCATCCGTGTTCATCCTGCTCGCCATACTGGCAGCAGCACAAAGTGCGCCTGTCTCCACGACGACACAAGCAGAGGTAAGTGTTAGAGGATTAGGGAATTAAACTATGTTTGTAGAGTTAAGTTTAAGGAGCCACATGAGAAATTAGGAAGCAGAAACAGCAGAAAACTATGGAGAAGTGAGCAATTTAAAAGGCGCCTTTGATAAGCGTATAATTTTGCTGGAATTCAAGAAAATCGAAATTTATTTCGAAATAATTAAAGAATATATCTTAAATCACAATTACAAATATACACAATGAAATTGCAGTTTTTCCATTTAATTCATGCGCAATTTACAATTAAATCAATCACTTCAATTTGCAATCCACATGCCAATGATAATCATATAATTGCATCTTTATAAGCTGTAAAATTGAACAAAAAACAAACTTAAATAATCGAGATGTCAACATGTTACCATGAATCATGGCTAGGAAAGTTACCAGAGCAACTGAGCACAAAATGTTCTATGGAAAACATAGATTTTTCGAGCTTGATTTTCCTCACTATTTCGCAGCACAACAGTTTAGGTAAATTATTCAGTTGTGCTTACTTCCGATTAGCCGTACGAATAAAAGACCTAAACGGTCTCTGAATTGCCAATGTGGACAACGGCAGACAGATTGCCCACATACATGATATATTACACCATTCTCCCTACTCCTACTCTATATGGTATTTAGTCGGGTTCGCATGCATCGCGCGCACCTTGCATGTCGCCAATTATTCCGCTCACATCACGCACGCAATGCAATTCATCGCACTATCGCATGCCGTACATCGTATAGTATCGCATAGCTGACCTTAGCCTTTCGAGGGATCTCTCTCTCTCGCTCTCTCGTGGACAGCCTGTTGCTGATGCATCGATACGCGCGTTGGGACTTATCATTACTATCATGATTACTAAGGTTATTATTATTATTATTATTATTCTCTGTGTGAGTTTTTGTACGGCAACTTTGATCATGACATTGCAACGTGGTCACATGGCGTGTGCTGCCGTGGTCTAATTACACTTTGCATCCCATTTCCATTTCACAAGATAAACGCCGCGTGAGCAATAGAGAGGCTGAAAGAATTATCATCGCAAAGCAAGAGAGGGGGCGTTGCGCCTAGACAGACAAATATTACGATGCAGCTTAGTGTTATTATGCAGCAACTTTCATTCAGCGAGAAGAAGCTTTCGTTTTCCGTGCAAAGAACGTAAGTTGGTTTATTGCAACGTTATGTCTTCAACACGAGTATTACTCAAGCTGCGTCTATCAGTATTATCCAAGCTAAGGTAACATTTGCGCGTGTAAGATGGGTTTTATAAGAGGCTTAGGTTCGGTAATAGAGCACGCTCATACTCATTGTCTTATCCCCATTGATATGAGGCACAACTTATGGCAGACAACTTAGGTAAGATTCATTACTCAGTTCCTCGCAAGCTAATCGGGCATTGCCTAAGATCTCATCTTTGAATCTGCATCGAGTGCACTCAGCGAGAGTATCAAGCTAAGCTAATGCTAAACTCAACTCAAGTTAGAATCATCTCTCCGGCTGCAGTTCCCATCACCTCGCAAGTTAATCGTGCTCGAGCTCACTGAGTTACTCGCGCCGTATTCATTTCCGTTAATGTCTACTTAGTGCGACTATTAATGAATACTTAGGCATAAACGACATGATTCGAGCTGTAGATGTGGCTATCAGTTTGCATGTCATTAAGCTGGATGACTGTGAAGGAGACGCCGTTGGAGATGGGAGTCGCTGTGGCCGAGCTGATAATCAGCCTAATCCCAAATTGTTGCCATGATTGTAGGCAACAAATCCGCAACAAATCTCCAACAAATCCGCATAAATTGCAATTGGCACGTGACTGCCTGAGGATGCCCAGAAGGTGAATGGGTTGGTTGGGGGGGGGGGGGGTGGTGCTGGGGAGTAGTCAACTATAAATTCCCATGATTCCCTGGTCGACAAGGTTGTCACGTTTTGCGGCACAAAGTGTTTTCTCTTGTTGCACGATTGCAATCTGCATAAATTAATAAGAAAAAAAAGCAGGTGGAATCCGTCTCGAGGCAGGCGACAATCGAGATGCGGACAGACAGAGCTGGGCAAGAGGCGGGGCGCTGCGAAGATGGCGACGTAGATAATGGCAACTCTAGTGGGTTGCCACACCTTCTAACGAGCCGGACGACCTGTTTCCAATTCAGTTCCTGTTCGGCCATTTGCGGCGAGAGAAATGTAACGAATGCGACGCATGCACAGCTATCGATAGAGCTATCGCGCAGCTATCGATCGCATTCAAATTTGATTCATGATCAACAGCACGCGCTACTCATGCGTGCTTAGAACAAACCTAAGCCAGCTCGAGCTCGGGTCGAGCCGAGTTTTTTTCGACTTGTTACTGTCTTTGTTCGCATCGAATGCGACTAATTGATATGTCGAGCGCGTTGCCTGGCATGGCCATTTGGCTGGCCAGTCGCCCAAAACGATGTCGATAAACGATAATGACGATGACGACGATGATGATGATAATGATGAGCATGTTGATAATCATAGACGTAACGCATACGTCAACATTTGGCAGCCCATGTTTGTCTCGTTTCAATGTCAGGCGAGAACAGAGAGTACAACTTTTGTTCTCTCCCTCCCACTTTGGCACACACACACTCTCTCTTCCCCCTTTCTTTGTTCGACGCGACTTAGCCTGTTGCCCAGTGCTGTCTCTCTATTTTTTTTCCTATCATTAAATGGAAATGAAGTTGAATTGCTTTCCCCCCAGCCACCCCTTATCCCACACTCAGTTTAAACAAATGACTCACGTCGCGTTGATTTACTTGTCTGTCTTGTCGCCTTACATCGATAAAAATCACTTCAAATCGACATCATTTGTTCCGGTTTGTTGTGACTCAGCACACAAGGTACCACATTATGATTGAGACATAATGCATAATGCAGTCCACCCACAGCGGCCACAATAACAACTGGAGAATAACGAACGTGGCACGTCATACGCTGCGTATACATAATCGAAAGCAGTCAAAGGTTAATTGCAATTCATTGGAATGAGCTCAACGCAGGCGTCATCTTCCTCATCATCATCATCATCGGAGCAGACTGGCCTAGTTCTCTTTTCTATGCAGCACTCTTTGTTTCTCAATTCCCTCAATTAAATAAAGCGAGACTTCAAAAGTCCCAAAAAAAAGTCAGTCGAAAAGTTGCTGAGCTTAGCCTAAGTGCTTGGCCCCTCCGATCCGTTGGGAATAATGACGTATTTAGTTAATTATAACTGTTAAGTAAAAAGAAATCGTTAAAGTGTACGGAAAGTAGCCAAGAAAAAGCTGAAAACTTGTACGCAAATTTTCGCGTGCGTCACGAAGGAGGTGAATAAAACACAAACAAAAACACGAAAAGAGCAGAAACAGAAGCGGCTAATCAATAACTTAGCCGGGCTACTACTAACTGGAACTACAACTTTAACTTGAGTTAAATATTTAGCGAGGCAGGCGGGGAGGGAGGCAGTAAGCTGCCTGGCAAAAAGTTTGATTGATTCACGGCAAACCGAAAGTCACGTTGCGCGCGTGGCGACCTTCGCGAGGCGTTAACAAAAGGATGCCAGGCAAACAGGCTGGCAGGCAGGCAGGCGGGCAAGTAAACAGGCGCACAGGTGAGCTAAACAGGATAACCTTGCCATTTTGAAAAGGCATCGTATGCAAAAAGTAGCAGCTCAAACAAATGATATTTGTGTGTGCGGAACATCCCATTAAAGTCGTTCAAAGTAAGGTCACAGCGCCACAAGCAAAAAAAAAAAAATACAGGAACTTGTGTTGTGCAGAGTGAGGAAGGGGAGAGTGCTGCACTAGCACATACCCAGCAAAGCGACAAAAGCAATTAAATGAAGACTATAATGCACAAACTTTTAAAATTTGTAAAACAAAAGAGAAAAAATTAAAAGTTTTTCAAAACTTATAAAGATCGATTGTGGTCAGTTACTTTGGCATCGGCATACCCCATCAGAGCCCGCCTTCTGCCTGCACAGGGTATTTATCCTTTTTTGCCCAACCTCAGTTTAGCATAGAACACACTTTCATTATCTTTGCATCTGGACGCCTTATTTATCGTGCTGTAAATTAGACGAGGCGAGCGCACAAAAAAATAGAACGTTGTCGAGTCGCGACCAAAGGCACCTTCAGCTTGCTGTAAATGCCGGTGTTAAATGTCAAATTTTCGGTTTGGGAATTTGCAGCTGACAAAGTTATTAGCCAAGCAGACTAAGCTGGGGTTTTGGGCAGGCCCTGCGGGTCCGCCGCCCGCGCTGCCAGCACCCTCGCCTTGCCGTAGCCATACTGTGAGAAAATTGCGCAACTTTTCGGCACTTTTGTCGGATACTGATTTGGCCTAGTTTTGCTTTTTCTTGTACAATTTGAGAAACAGCTTTTGGCCGGCACTTTTAATGATGTAATCATTAGCGAAAGGGGCGGCAAGTGGACGGCGGGTGGGTGCAAAACAAGCTAAACGAGTTGGTAATGTAAACACTTGCTCATTGCAGGCGAGGAAGAGTGACTGCAATCACTTTCGCGCTGCGTCTTTGGAAATTGGGTCTAGGCTTCAACTAGACTACGCTGCGTGTCTCTTCGCCAGTTGAGTAGGGGTCGTTGAACCCTAACGCCGCATGACCCAAATCGCAGTGGAAATGAAATTTAAACTCACTCAGTAGACTCACCCCCAACACACCTAGACCTAGACACGTATCCTCTCTTTCTCTCTCGCGCCCTCTCGTTACTGGGGTAAATACAATTTTCCCATCAATTTCCGGTCAACTGAAATGTGGCCCAGAAGGGGAGTGAACAGACCAAGAACAGAACGAAACGAGGCGAGGCGAAGCAAGTGGCCCCACTGGCCCACGCGGCGGATGGTTTATAATTTATGCATGTCCTGGTCTTGTTTTTGCCGGAAATAGACGAAATCGCTGGCGCCCTTAAGTGGCAGGGTCAAACACGCTAACGGGGCATTTCCCACACGCTGCTGGTCAATAACCTCTGCCAGAGCCCCAAGAGAGCACGGGGCTCAATTTTAATTGCCAAGCTTGTTTGTTTTGCCTAAAACTAGCAACAGTTTCGGTACACCTCGCCTCTCTCGCCCCCTGCTAATTGCAATTCCTGCAGAATCATCCGGGAAAACTACGTAATCATTTCGAAGGCAGTTCCCTATGTCAATTCATGAATGTTTCATGCGCTTTTTCTTTTTTTTTTGAATGCAATCAAGCGCAACGTTCTCAGAACTTTCCACTTCTTTTTAAACAGTGCGTTGCAGAAGTTGGCGCACGCTTTGCCAGTCGCTTCTTCCTCGCCTGACTTTGTTTGGCCAATGCAAAAGCTCTTCAGGGTGCACAAGTTCACGAGTTGGACAGCGGGGCGTGGCGGGGGCGGCGGCAGTTGGACTAAGTAGGCAAAGAGGTCAGTGCGATAGACAAATGTGAAAAAGAAGTGCGCCTCGAGCGCGCCGGCTTCACTTCGTTTCAAGTGTTCGCTTTGAGCTTTGCAGCTTGTTGACATTTTCCATTTGCATATTGCAGTAAAAAGAAGAGGAACAGTAGCAGCTGCAGCAGAGTGAGGGAGAGGGAAGGAGAAAGAGAGAGAGAGAGAGAGAGAGGGTTAAAGAGAGACTTGCTAACATTGAAAAACGTTGGCACATTTTGTTATTAGTTTTGCGGCAATTTGTGTCAATGTCCCTAGTGTCTGGATATGTGTGTGTGTGTCTGTATGTGTATGTGTGTCTGCATGAGTGTATGTGCCTGCATGTGTGTGTCTGTGTGCGTTTCTATGTGTTTTTTCATGTGCATGTCCGTTGTGTAGCTCGCAAATTGCAGTGCAATTTCAGCGCGCGCCGATACGTGAATCAGCCACAACACACAGACTATCACACACACACACACCATCACACACACCCCAACACACACACACACACACAAACAGTCAGCCCTACTTGCATTATAATTTCTATAATTTGTGGCTGCTGCCTGCTGTAATGCCTGCAGTTATGTCTATCGATTCGACTGTCTGCCTCGTGTATCTTTCAGATACAATACGTGTATCTGCTGCTGATTGTGTACTCATTTCCGCTTTCAACTTCCGCTCGCATTAATCCTCCAACAGTTTCGACTGACGCATTGCAGCGCGAGTGGCGCAGTGAGTGCCCAAAATGATTCATTTGCCGTCGCACCAGCTCGAAGTCGTAGTCGCATCGATAAGTGAAGCTCGTCAAGCAGCTATCGAAGCGTTCTACACTGCTTACAGGTGATTCTTTCTTTTGCCTGCTTGCTTCGTCTTCACATTTATCGCGCGTATCTTATCACGAACGTGGCGCACAAAGCAAACACTCGACTGGGCCAACGAGTCAGCAATTGTGTTGACCGACAATCTATCGGCCCCGTTGACAGTTGAATCTGTTTAGTGATTGTTATCGTTATCGATATCGAACTCGAACTGAGTAGTATTTCTCGCCTGCTCGTGTGTTTCCCACGAGTGCAACTGCAACTCTTCGTTTAATTTGTTGCATGGCAATGCGGCAATTATGCAAATTGCATAATGCATATGTCGAACGAGCTGCGGATCGAGTGGAATGTGCAATTAGCCGCGTTCTATAACCTCCTCGCAGACAAGGTCGCCCCGAACAACAATGAACGCAAGCAGCTCGTACACTGCGCGAAATATGCCATATACAAGTATATCTATGGTATAGGAAGCTGAGCCTGAGTTACTTTCAGCTGCCTGATAAAGATTCCGCATATCACTCACGCATCAATCCACATAACAAAGTCATTATACCCCTCGGTTCGAGGCTATCAAAACAATGACAACGACAAAGATAGAGACAGAGAGAGAGAGAGAGAGAGAGAGAGCGCGGTAGAAACAATGCGAACAGAGGCGCAGAAAGAGAGAAGAGAAGGGCGAACTAAGAGAGACACAGATTAATTTAATTGTGTAATAATTTTGACAGCGCAAATCGCACACGATTTGCATATGCCATCTGCTCTTTGTGTGCTCATTCTGGGACTGATCCCTACCAGTACCCCCTTCTGCTTCCCCCCTCTCATCGTACTACGCGTCTCTGTCAGATTGATCGCCGCTTGTCGGACTCGTGTTTACAGGAAAAGCAAAACAAAGCCACAAAGCGTTGCTGCCGCCGCCGCCGCCGCCGCTGCGCGAGTTCATTTACCTTTGCCAGCCCCAGTCTAAGGCCCTGCGCCTCCCCCACATCGCAGTGGTCAGTTACCACACGCCAAACCAGCAACTGGGCAACAGCGGCAGCACCACCCAGATTATTAAGTACTTAGGATGAGTAGCGCAGGCAACGCGGCGCATACTTAACAAATCGCCACTTCCTCGGCAAAATGAAATACAAATACGAGCAAACGAGATACGATATCATAAAAAAATTCAATAAAAACATTTAATAAAATTCAAGAGAAATAAAATAAAATAAAATAAAAAAAACTTTAAAGTCAGCTGAGCAGCTGATGGGGCACATATATAGCGCGTATTGGTATTATGCAAGCCCTGTAGCGGTGTATGATATTTTCTTGGTATTTTATTTTGGCATATCACTACACACACACAGGCACACACGCACACACACACCTGCATACACGTGTGCTTGCTCTCTTTGCCTGAATTAAAATTCGCGACATCACATTGCGCGTCGCACATGTTTCACATAACTAAATGTATTTTACGCTGTTGATATCCCCCTGCCACTTCTCTCTCGTGCCCCCGCCTGGGGCACTCTTAAAAGATAAACAAATACACATACTATATACTAATTGCGGCAATTACAAGTCTTTACCGGGCTAATTAGACGCGAGAGAGAGAGGCAGAAGGAGAGAGAGAGAGAGAAAAATCTCGCTTAATTGTTTTTGGACACCGTTAATCGTCTCACCTCGCATTGTGCACTTCCTAGAAAGAGAATTGGAAGGAAAAGCGAGTAGGAAGGGGTGTGGTGAAAAGCCGTCTCAATGCTCAGTCAATTACAAAGCGAGTGCGATCCGAATTCGACTTGGTTGCGTGCTGCAATTAACTGAGAAATCGCCATAAAATGCAAAATGCGAAACACTTCCTCAAAATAGAATAGATAGAAATTCTGCTAAGTCGATTCGAGTTGTTGTTGCTACTGTTGCTTTTTTCACACCTCGCATCGCATAATTAAAGTCACGTAACTGTGACTCGTATTGAGTATACGCCGCGTTCGCCCCGCCCCGCCAGGACGGAGGCAAAAACATTATAAAACATTGCCATGTCGCTGTCGCAGTCGGTCATAAATTATGCAAGTCAGATAGTTTTTCTTCTTTATTTTCGCACACACACACACACATGAGGAATATGAGGGTGTGGGGGGGGGAATTGGTATCAAGAATGCGCTGCAGGACAATCAGAATGCAGGCAAAAAGCTGCAGAGGCTTATCTGATGCGCATAAATCAGACCCCACCAGCTGTGGTGGCATTCAATCGATCTTGATTAGACCAACCTGTCCAGCTGTTTCACCTGTCTCACCCGACTCACTCTCTCTCTTTCTGTCTCTCTTGCAGATGTACTTGTCGCAGTTCGGCTACTTGCCCGCCTCAGCGCGCAATCCGGAAAGCAGCGGACTGCAGGACAAACAGACCTGGGTGAGTGCCATAGAGGAGTTCCAGAGCTTTGCCGGTTTGAATATCACCGGCGAACTGGACGCCGAGACCATGAAGCTCATGTCATTGCCACGTTGCGGCGTACGGGATCGTGTGGGTAGCGGCGACGGTCGCTCAAAGCGTTACGCCCTACAGGGCAGTCGCTGGCGTGTAAAGAACCTCACCTACAAGATCGCCAAATACCCGAAACGATTGAAGCACGCTGATGTCGATCTGGAAATCGCACGTGCCTTTGCTGTCTGGAGTCAAGATACCGATCTAACATTCACGCGGAAGACAACGGGACCGGTGCACATTGAAATCAAGTAAGATTGTTGCCAGCTGCACTCCAAATCGTTGCTAATCCATTCATCTTCGTCTTTCTCTCCTCAACAGATTCGTTGAGAGCGAACACGGCGATGGTGATGCCTTTGATGGCCAAGGCGGCACCCTGGCACACGCCTTCTTCCCCGTGTTTGGCGGCGATGCGCATTTCGACGATGCCGAGCTATGGACCATTGGCTCACCACGCGGCACCAATCTCTTCCAGGTGGCAGCTCACGAGTTCGGCCATTCCCTGGGACTTTCGCATTCGGATCAGACCTCCGCGCTGATGGCGCCCTTCTATCGTGGCTTCGAGCCCGTCTTTAAGCTGGACGATGACGATAAGCTTGCCATACAATCGCTCTATGGACGCAAGAGCAATCCACTGACGCCCACCAACATCTACCCGCCAAGCACGCAACGTCCCGCATTCACGCCGCCCAAGACGCCGCTGGATGACTCGATTTGCAAGGACTCCAAGATCGATACGCTGTTCAATTCGGCGCAGGGCGATACGTATGCCTTCAAGGGCGACAAATACTATAAGCTGACCACAGATGCCGTCGAGGAGGGTTACCCGAAGTTGATATCGAAGGGCTGGCCAGGATTGCCCGGCAACATCGATGCGGCATTCACGTATAGAAACGGCAAAACGTATTTCTTCAAGGGCACGCAATACTGGCGCTATCAGGGCAATCAAATGGACGGCACATATCCCAAGGAGATCAGCGAAGGATTCACGGGCATTCCCGATCATCTGGATGCGGCCATGGTCTGGGGCGGCAATGGCAAGATCTATTTCTTCAAGGGCACCAAATTCTGGCGCTTCGATCCCTCCAAGCGGCCACCCGTCAAGGCCAGCTACCCCAAGCCAATTTCGAACTGGGAAGGAGTACCCAATCATCTGGACGCCGCGCTGCGATACACCAATGGATACACGTATTTCTTCAAGGGCGACAAATACTATCGCTTCCACGATGCTCGTTTTGCGGTAGGTTCACGTGGATAAATTAAGTTGAAGAGCTGAGAAGAGGTTCCGCGCAAAATCTCTAGCTCCAATTAAGTGAAACTAACTGATCTCCCTTATGCCCATTCTTTTCTCATCAGGTGGATACGGCTAATCCTCCATTCCCTCGTCCAACGGCACACTGGTGGTTCGGCTGCAAGAACACGCCCTCATCCACAGGTAATATAGTCGATGAGACTCCCAGTGAGTTTGAGCAGCAATCGCAGGTCAACAACGACGAAGGTTTCGGTGAAATTGATCTGGAAGCAGGTGAGTGGGATCGACTCAACGGTAGTTTTGTTTGAATTAAAGTCCAAATCGATCGAATCTCAATAATGGACACTCGATTCAAGTATCGAAACAAAGTCAAAAAGATCTCATAGTTACGTATGAGTTGTTGCTTACAAGAAATGTCACAATCCTTCAACTTTCAACTTGCAAATTGAAACAAGAGAAAAGTAAAGTAAAGTAAATCATATATGATAATCAATTCTCAATTCTCTTGGAGAACAAATGATAATGAATTTATACAAATATGGTATGTTTAATTAAGTTTATATATGTATGTATCGTTCTCGTACTGTAGTCAATTCTATTACTGAAGTCATTGTGTTTGTTTTAACGAATATCAGAAACGAAAAACAAAAAAGAAAACAAAAAACAAAAAAAAAGAAAGAAAGAAAGAAATACATTATAATTTTTATCGAAAACTAATACTCGAATTGTGTATGTCGAATTTCTTCTACTTAGTTCTCGTAGTGACTGTAAAAATCTGTAAACATGTACTTTATTTAATTTTTATCTATTTTGTGGTGTTTCAACTTTAGTTTGTTTCAGTGTTCCCCTGGAACAGAACATCAGCTTTCAAGCCTACACTGTTCTCTTAAAACACTTGTACACTACTAACTTTCGTTTTTCTTGAACTAACTCTCATAAAATGTAAATAATCATACTGTTGTTTTTAATTTGTTTTTATTTTCTAACAAATCTTATTATTTTCAGTTTGTTATATTTTTATTTTTTATTTTGTTCTTACTAAAATTTGCACTTATCTTATTAACTTTGGGTCTGAAACTTAATATCATTTTATTATTTTTCTGATTTACAAAACTAACTGTGAGTTACACTTATTCTTCAAGTGTTCTTTTGGTTCTGGTATCTCTAACATTGCTTTACTTTTACTTCTCGCTAACCAACTCAATTTAGCATACCATGTAAAAAATTCCTAAACCAATTTAAAATGCAAAATAAAAAGAAAGAAAAAAAAATCACGATTAAAAGATCCAAATCTAATGATAATAAATTAATTACATAATATCTTGCTTACAGTGTAAGGAAAAAAGAAAAATCGAAAAGCAAAAACAAACAAAACTGGTCAGTCGGTCTCACTAACCTGCCCCGCTACCCAAACCAGGGGTGGTACCAGGCAAACAAACCCTAACTATTCCAACTAGCCTATAAAAAACCAAAATGCATTAGCGACTTGGCATGCAATTACTAACTAACTTAATTAACTAAACTGCTAACCTATTTTACCGCTAGAGTTGCCTTTAGATGTAACTAATAGAATAATCTAACCTCACGAACACGCTACAACACTACACTATGCCGACACTCCTATCACAATCTATGCACTAGCAAACACTTTTACAACACTATTTGTCGAACACCACAAGGGATCGCAATACGATCCGATTCGGTTTCCGTATTTGTAGTACACCAAAAACACACTCACAAAGTCACAATCCTGTAGTTGTTGCAACCCTACGTATAAAGAACCCCAACTAAGTATATCTATATTTAATGTAGTTCTATGGTAATATTAATACTAGATTGTAATCCCACCGAACCCCCCACCCCTTTTAAGACTAAACAAAAAAATATGTATGTATATCCTGTAGTTATTACGGCATTTGCCAACACTTTATGCGCTTGATTCGTTTCGAAATCATGGCAAAAACGTTGTTATCCTTTGGCACCTGTGGCACAAAATTCAAGGCTTAAGTGGATTCCTTTTCTCGACGAACTTTACACGATTTTTCTCACCTAATTGCATGTTTTATCAATAATACTAAATCCACGAGCTGCATGAACTTCCAACACCAACACCCACACCCTTACTCACTCACACACCCACACACACTCCCGGCGCACACCTTGTGTATGTGGTCCACACCCGTTATGTTGTATGACCCAGATTGCACGACGCGAAGCGGTCGGCCAATTTGAATACTTAACACTGCATGCACGTGCTTGTCCCGCATATAACCCGTTAAATTTACATAAACGAGCTGAACTTCATCACACCACAGACACGCACACACACACACAGAGTACTGTGTGTGTGTCCGCCATCAATTTGTATCTGTATGTACATGTGTATGTATTTCTTGCAGGCTTTAGAAGACGCGGATAAAACGAAACAGAACAATTAACAACTACAACAACCACAACAACATCAAGAACACAAGAGACTATAAATTAAAATGAACAACAACAATAACTACACACAAACGCTCACTCACACACACACACACACAGACAGACACGCAACGCCACACGCAGTGGAACAAAGCATCGCGCGCATATCGCAAACAGATGAAGCGAAATCTTCCCCACGCCCGCTGGCAATGAACTGACGTTGCTTCTGCTCTTTCTGTAGCCCGTTCTTCGCTCTTTGCCTACCACACGCACACACACACTCTCTCTCCCTCTCTCTGTTTACGCTTTCTCTCTCGCTCTCTCTCTTTCTTGCACTTGGCTTTTTTGCCACCCCAAGTAAAAGCGACAAGCGCAGCTTAGTTTGTGTAAATATGGAACTGATTAGTAGTTATCGCTATCGTTATCGCTTGATCTGGTATCGCATTTGTAGAGTAAATCTCATGTAGTTGCAGTTCACGAATCACACATACACACACACACACACACCCGCATATGTAGACGTATGTATGTAGATGCACAAGGAATACCGCTTCGACGTGGTTTTTGATTATCCTTTGCATACTTTTTTTTGGCTTTTTATTACATATGTATGTATCTTTCATTTCATTTACTCGCGTACCGTGCGATCGATTTATTTTGATCAAAAGCAGCACCGCATACGCCAGTTCTCAATCCAAGCTCAGGCCCAGGTACGGGTATGGGTCTGCTGCCCGGCTGGATGTGGAGCCTAACGAACAGATATTTTTAGGGAGAGAGCACGCTGTGCAGTTCCTTCAGAGTTCGCAGAGTTTTTTTTTTAGCTCGTTAACGTGTATTCTGTCCACCAACCACAGATCAACTGTAAAACTGTATTAACTTATAGAAGATATTGTGTACTTGTATCCGAACCGATTCAAGCTGCGCGCCTTAACTTGTAATTCGTCCATTTACATTCAATACATATTTATGTATGTATGTATTTGCCTGCTTGAGTGATCTCTGTCTGAAAATAATGTCACAAAAACAACAAACATTAAATACAACGAACAAACTACACAAACAAAATAATGCCACGCCCCACTCAAAATTAAGCCTGCGCCGCTGCCGATAAAAACGCCAAGAAAACAATCGAATCGAAATCGAAATCGCGCACAAAGTGAACGAGTATGTTGCAATAATTATTTTCTTATATATTTATTTGTTTGATTTCTTAAGTTAGTTAAGTTTTATGATTTTTTTTCATCCATACTTTGGCAGTAAAATTATATACAATTATTTTTTCTTATTTTACGCACCCAGAAACTTTACACTTAAACTAAATTAAAATTGATTCCTGTCCTCAACTTAGAATAGGTTAAGACTATCATAAGATCTTCAAAACAAAATACTTACTCATAATGTAATTTCTAATGTATTTTATATGTTTGCTCTTAATTTTATTCACTTAAATAGCCGTCGGTGATCATCAGACAAACGATGAACCCTTCGTGCCTGAAACGGCGGAGAGAACTGGATCTGGTGCGATGTCAATCAATCAGCTGACCAGCAATTCGGCTGCCAGCATTCTGCTCAGTACATTCCTGCTCTGCTGCATTTCCAAGTTCATTATCAGCTAAGATACTTTAATGTTGCAAGTATTCTGAGAGATTCTGTTCTAACACGAATTCGCCTGGGCAACGAACCGAAACCGAGAGTAAAGTTTTTAAAATTTTACAAACCGTTGCAAAGGTTTGGGCTACTTGATTTGTGTATTCGAATAAAACAAATACTTAAAATACGAACAAAAGATGAAAAAAAACATACATATGAAACATATTTATATACACATACGTATCATGTGAAACAGGTGCCTTAAAATCGTTGTTGTGTAAATACATGCATACTTAGAACAGCATTAGTTATAATTAAACTTAAATAGTTCTTAGCATTCCACAAGAAAATGAGGAAACTGAACAAGAAATCAGGAATCATATCATAGCCGAAACTACGAGTTTGTTATGTAATTTGAACAATATTAAATATACATATGACAATTTGCGATATTAACTGTAACGAGCCATACACAAAAACAAAAATTTAAAAAAAAAGCAATATATTATAATTTTCATGGAAACGATTAATTTAAACGTAATTTAGTTTAGTTTCAGTTGTTACACACACCGAGTGATTGGAAAACAATTGTAATTTGCTTAGTTGACTAATCTATGTAACAATTCGACTATGAAAACTAAAGCTGTTTTAGTTGTTTTTCAATGAACATAGGATCGTAAGACGGAAACGAAAATTCATCAATTAAATCCATTTGATTATTATATAAGTGTATAAGATGTATGTAAGATTGTAAGTTCTTAAAGCGATATTTGTTCGGGTTTAATATTTAAAACCGAAATATTATGATTATTTAATTTACTTATTTTTATTGTTTAACAATTTTATTAAATTGTTCTCTGAAAAAGTGATCGAAAAACATCAAATAAATAGTAATACTTAATATCGAAAATATTTAAAGCAGTTTAGAAGCTTCATACGCGAAATTTTGAGTAGCAACATTTAATGGACAATTAAGTGTCCAAATCTTTCTCTAGTTGCGCATAAAGCCCCTCCAAGTTGCTATCTTTGGGAGTCTTTTTAGCTGGAGTTTCTTTGTTTAACTGTGGTGTGGATTTTGTACGGTTACGACGGCCAAGACCTGAAATCAACCAGCCAAAACAATCGGATTCTAAGTAAGGTAGTGATGGTTATAAAGAATAACATGCAGATTAAATATATAATCATCGAAGTTGGTATTTACTCTTGATTGGATCCTCAACGCCGTCAATGGAGCAAGTTGTGCGTCTGTAAGGCGAGTTACGTTGGGCGTCGGGCATGGAGTCAGGCTCTGGTTCAGGTGTGCTCTGAACAATTCCCAAATACTCATTTTCCATTTTAATATCATAGCTGGAACATGGTGAAAGTGAGCGTTGCATAAACGAAGATTTGTCTGTGGTAAGCTCCGAATGTAGTTCTACTTTAGTGCTGGTATTAACTGAAATTAAACACCATGGGATTACTATCACGATTAATGGATTGTATCCAATTTGATCTTACCAATGCTGTTCTGTCTCTTTTGTAAACTTTTAATTATGGCCTCATGCTCAGCCATTTGTAGTTTCAACTTGTGTATTTCCTTTTCGTTTGCACTCATTGTGATCTCATGTTTTTTCTTCTTGTGCGGAATACGGTTATCACTGCCATTGCTGTTCGTCTCGGAGCAGTTGTCATCACTGTCAATGATTGTAATCGATTCCACCGGTGGCGGTGAAATAACACGACACTCGGCCGCCTCGTCATCTGTCCCAATTGTATCAATTGTGAGATCGGATATACCACACAAACCGATTGAATTTGGCTGAGCCAAGCGTTTGCGTTGTCGACGATAACGCACAGTGAGCACTCGATTGTTAATTGTCTTGTGCACCAAATCCCTAAATGCATCCATGGCCAAATCAGCGTTAGCATAGCGAACAAATGCGTAGCGTGCGCGTTTCTGGCGTTTCATTACGCCAATATCGACACGCACCGAGTTAACAAATGATTTTATATCAGCCGTATTCATGGTAAAGGGTATATTGCTCACATAAAGCGAGCAGGGATCAATGCACTCGGCCTGTTCCTCATCTGTAAATGTTTTTACCTCGGCGTGCAGGTGGCCGTGCCCGAAACGGACATGTTTGATCTCACGTATGGTCTGTTCGACATTTGCTCCAACCTTGAGATGCACCAGGCAGTACCGCTGTGCTATGTTAGCTGGAAATACCACATCTCGTATGGTCGACGAGAATTCGGTGACTGAGGCTACGCTTATTTTAGGATCAGGAAAGCGTATTAAAATTGTTGGTGTCAATGGGGTATTTGTTGTCAGTTCACGCTCTAAGGCGAGAGCACGCAATGCATTTCGACGACGTAAATTTGTCTGCTCCTTACGATTAAGCTTAGTAGCTGGAAAACAACAAAAAATGTATTTGTAAGGATTGCTCTACTAATAGGAAAACGCTGCGCACTTACGCTGTAGAACCTGAGACTTGGGATCCTTGTCGATCTCGGAAACCGGTAATATATCTGTTTTGGATGTTTTGGACTCGGTGTGGGACATCCATGAGCAAAGCTGACTACCAGCTGGGGTCTGTTGAAACATGAAGGACTCTAAGGAAGGCGCGCAGCCATTGCCGGTGTAGGGGACCACATGAATACTGTGCGACATGCTGCCGTGATCAGTATGGAGACTATCGCAATCTGTGTCCTTAGACCCATCTTGTTGCATGACTTCCAATTGCACAACGGTTACATTTTTATTGAATTCTGACTCCTCATCGTGCTGGTCTTCAATGTCAATCGCAATGCGCTTGGCATCCGGTCCATCGCCCAAACCCGTTTTCTGCGATGCACTATTTATATCCATCTTTTTTCAAAACACTCAATATTTAGGATTTTAGTAGTACAACAAAATCGAGTTAAAATCACTTTTTAACAAAATATCAGCTTTTTAACGAAATATGCTACTGTGTTATAGTGCTGACTGAGTGGTAACGCCTGACAGACAGCTGTTCAGCAAACACAATACCTACTAGCTACACACAAAATAAGACAGCTGCTCAGCAGAGTATGCTGCTTAAAACTCATGACACCCTGTGAGCCCTTTAACTTATTGCTACTTAATTTATAAATAATTCAATATATGAATATGATTATCAACGTATCAAAAATTTAATAGGGCATAAATAAATATTAAGTAAATTATTCAAACTCGTTCGGTTAATTTTTAGTATGCTTATTTTCAATATAGACTCCGCGTGATCAGCATACTTTCCTGCAGTCCAAACCAAAACAAAATGTGTGCGGCACTTTTACGAAACAGCGCAAAATGCATAAATTTAATAATAAGACCAAGCACATTAACAAGCAAGACTATCTGGTAAATAAGTTAACTTTGAATCAAGAATTACAACTTCAATGACTTTATTTCACAGCACAAGTGCATTTCACCGCAATTGGAGTCGCACTCCCTCGGCAGATGTGGAACGTAATCTGCTAAAGGCAGATAACCTACCACAGCATTTTCAGCTAATTTATCGAGCACCTATGGAAAGTTATCTGACCTGGACAAAGAATATATCAACTGGCACAGTGACTTTTCTAAGCATATTGGCCGGCTATCAACTGGCAACGTCGATGAGCTTTATAAATACTATCCAGAAAATTGATATTTCCATACTGTTATCGAATGAGACAGATCTGTATTACTTCGCAGCAGGTTTTGTCCTCATTAACCTGGCAATACGTGCGTTTGTAGCCACATTTCCACTGAGGATATACAAAAGTGGCAAAAAGTAAACACTCTGTTTATCAATCTTTTTCTTTTTTACTAATGCGACTTATTTTACATAGGTACGTTGCCGTATACAGTTCACAAATGCCACTGGGAACTATTAACCATAGTTTCGAGAAAGGACAAATCGCAGAATACAAAAATGCACTTAATCCTTGGAGTCATATCATGTACAAGCTGAACCGGCGTTCCTCCATGCTATTAATTGACTACTTCAAGAGCCCAGCTGAGTTCCACAGTTTATTTGAGGAAAAAGAAACTTAAGTTTATTGATGTATGTAAAAGTTTGTTTATTACATACATATGTATGAATTCAGAAATAAATGTGTTGCTTTATTTTTAATTACTAGACCAAAACATTGCGACTTACAGGGTGACCAATGCAAAAGCCACCAATCATATGTTTTTGAAAAAAATACCGTAGTTGGAAACACTAAAATATCCCATCTTTTCACTTATCGATATATTATTGTCTGACACTGCTTACGAGTTTAGCGCCTATCGAAACAATTATTTTGATATATCGATACTCCACGTGCATAGAAAACAATATTTATGCGCCGCAAATGGAACTTAAAAAAATGAAACCGCTGCAAGATACTGAATTGGAATCAAAAGAGAATGTTTCTGAGAACAAGCCGGTAAAGCGACGCAATCCATTCAATACACAGCGCCTGAAGGAAGAGAAAGAGCGTCGACAAAAGAAGCGAGCACGTCTCATCGTGCGCAACATCAGCTACAAATCGACAGACGAAGCACTGCGAAAGCACTTCGGTCAATGGGGAACGTTGGAAGACGTAAGCATACTGAAACGCGGCGATGGCAAGCTCGTGGGCTGTGCCTTTGTTCAGTACGAGTCCATCAATCAAGCCACCAAGGCGATATTGAACGCAAACGGCAAGGATTTGCTAGGCCGGAAGGTGTTTGTGGACTGGGCCATTGGCAAAGATGAGTATGCCGCAAGGAACCAGAAAGACGAGGAACCAGCGGATAAGAAACCAAAGGTAGAGGAGATAAAGGAAGAGAGTGGCGACGGAGAAACTGTAGTCAAGAGCAATGATGAAGAGCAGGCGGAGGAGGAGGAGGAGGAGGACAACGAGAACGATTCGGAAAATGGTGTAGATTCAGAGGAAAGTGAAGAGGACGATGATGAAAACAATGATGAGGATGAAAATGGCAATGAAGAGGATGAAGACGACGATGACGACGACGACGAGAAGGCCGACAAAAAAGATTTAAAAGATAAATTGAATGTTGAGAAAGTGAAACGCGAAAAACACATATCGAATGATGTACAACAGGGCTGTACGGTATTTATTAAGAATGTGCCTTTCGATGCAGAGGATGCCGATCTGCGTAAGGTTTGTCGCAAGTTTGGGCTGCTACACTATGCCATTATCAATCGAGAATCAATTTCTGGACACTCTAAGGGCACTGCGTTTGTAAAGTTCAAGGCTAAAGAGTCGGCTGATCTATGTCTGCAGGCTGGCACGGAATTCAAGCTAATGGACGAGGTATTAGATCCACATCCGGCACTCAGTCGCGATGAAATCAAATCGAAGCATGACGAGAAATCCAAAGATGAAAAAAAAGATTCGCGCAACCTGTACCTGGCGAGAGAAGGTCTCATCATGGCGAACTCAAAGGCGGCCGAGGGCGTTTCTGCATCGGACATGACCAAACGACATGAACTGGAGCAGGTCAAGACGCAAGTGCTTAAGAATCTGAATCGGTGAGAAATAACAAAATTGTCCACTTTCTTTCGATTACTTAAACCATTTCATTTTCCCTAATTTTAGTTTCGTTTCGCGCAATCGACTTTCCATCCACAATCTCCCCCTGAACTACGACAACGAAAAGCTAAAACGGATGGCACTGACTTACACGGGCTTCCGGCCGCACGAATGTCGCGTGATGCGCGATCAGAAAGTGACGCCAGAGCATCCAAATGGCAAATCCAAAGGATTTGGTTTTCTCTCCTTTGACACACATCAGCGTGCGCTAACTGCGCTGAGAAAGCTAAACAATAATCCCAGCATATTTGGAACACAGCACGTAAGTAACATCTATCTATCCCACCACTCAAATTGCTAATTCTTTTCCTCCTTTAGCGACCTATTGTCGCCTTCAGTATTGAAGATCGCGCTGTTCATAAAATAAAGGAGAAGCGTACTGAGCGTTCAAAGCAGAACAATCCCACATACAAGTCCAAGCTGGAGAAACGCAAGCAGCGTCGGGAAGAGCAGCGCAAGGGAAAAAAACAGACACCGAAGACGATAGGACCACAGGGAGACAACAAGGCAAAGCTGCAGAAACATATTAAAAAATTGGAGGCGTCTCGTGCTGCCAAAGCGGAGGGCAAGCAACAGAAACAGAAGCCCAGTGATGTCGAGGGCGACTATGTGGGCACAGCAGCCAAACCAGGAACCTCCTTGCGTATGCGTTCCAAGAAGAAGATCTTGGAACAAGCGCAAGATCATATGAAGCGTGTCAAAACAGAGAAGCGTAAACAGAAAAACAAGAAGATACGTGAATCGCACCTGGCCGAACGAAAGGCCAACAATCGACCCAAACAAGGACGTAAAAAGGAAACAGACGATCTGAGGCCAATGATAAACAGGTACAAGAACATGATCAGTGGCAATGAAGGAGGCGGCGGTGTGATAGGCGGCAAGGTTAAAAAATCCAAGCGAACCAAGTGGTACAAGGATTGAATTGAAGTCGATCCATCTTCTGTTATGTATATAAGAAATAAACATTTTAGAAAACTGTATTGAAGTGCGACCTCTGCCAATTCGTGTGTTCCCCTTTTGATTTCCAAACAACCTCCATGTTTCACGTTTCAGCCCATTTATCCTCTTCCTTTGCACATTCGGTTTGATAATAAAATGCAGCGTGTACTAATGGAAACAAGATTTTATGCAAGTTGTAAATTACAAGTCGAAGCTCTGTCGGCTTCCTCCATCAATTATGCTAAGCAACAATTTCTATTCCAGCCAGTAGAAGCGTGCACCGTATTTGGCTGGTGGTGTTGGATAGTCTGCTGGCAGTCCGGGTGTGGCGTCGGGATACGAAGCCGGTTCCTCTTTCTTTGGTGCTTCGCGTGCGGATTGGATGACCTATGTGGTATAATAGTTGATAGAATTCAATAAACAAAAGGAATCTAAGCCAATAGCTTACCTTGGCACGAGCAAAGTATCCATAGGATGGACGATCCCAGTCAAAGTTATCCTTCATGCATTTGTCAAAGACGCCCTGGGTTTTGCGGCAGCTGCAGAGAGTACGATTTGAATTAAATGACGTATGGTAGAAGAACCGACGCAAGTGCTTACTGGCTAAATGCCATTGTGCCGCTGCTCTTGTCCAGGCAAGTGGCATACTGCATGAACTCCTCGTGACAGGTCTTCTTCACCTTGCGGAAAAAGTCCATGGCGCAGCCAGTGACGGCACGGCCCTCCGCCAGACATGCACGTGGATCATCGAGTTCTTGCCGACAGAGCATAAACTCCTGTAAAATATGTACAAATACAAACGTAAACAAATGGGTTTTGAGGTTAGGTTATATAACTGAATATTGTTATTGTTTAGCCGCAAAATGAATGCATAAATGAATAAAATACACTTTTCACTGCATTCACTTTGCAGCCAATCAACCTGCTCAACATGACTTTTACATAAGAGAAATACCAACATTATTTGGGGTTTCGCATTGCTTGCCCAAGTGAAAAGAGCCAGCGCGCAGTGCAGCCGAAGATAAATTTAGCTCCTGTACGTTCAACTCCGACTCCTCGGGCAGCGTTGTTTTGTTTGTAATGACCATGGCGTTGCAGATGTGCTGCCCGTTGCTTTAAATGTGCAGCAAAGGCAATAATAGCAAACAAATACGCGAATTGTTGGTTTTTGACGAGTCTAAAATCTCGTTTCCAGCTAAACAACAGCTGATTGCTGGGATCGTGCTATCGATAACACATCGATAGAAATACCCGTTTGACGCACATAAAATAGTCAACTTCAACAAATATCGTTTAGCTATCGACAGCCGTGCGTATTGAATCAATATTTGAAAATATGTAAATAATTACAAAAGTTTCAAAAAGTTCTTTGCTCGTCAAATAAAATTATTTCAATTAATATTTGAATAGTATAAATTTCTCGTTAAGTCATGAACTTTTCATTTGTTTGTATATTTCTCATTCTGTTTGCCGGGTGCACAATTTTGCACTCTTCGGCTATGGCGGAGGAGAAAGAGAATGAAGCCAGTGTAAAGAAACTGAATTATCCAGAATCGGTTAGGGAGATTGTAAAGGACCTCATCGCAAGCTGGAACTCGCCACTGGTTTACTTAAAGAAACGTGGCTACATAAGTCCCGTCAGCGCCGCAATCAATTTGCTGCAAAGAAGCGATTCGGCAAGGGAACGTCAGACACGTTCCAATGACGAAAATAGCAATACTGGGGATCTGGGCAATCTGTTCCGCACACTCTTCTCTGACAATGACAAAACCGCTTCGGACAAGATCAAAACAAAGCTGGGCGTGGCATGGGACATGGATAAACTGAAGACAACGGTGCGTAATGAGGCGCAAAAGTTCTACGACGAATACTTCAACAAGCGTGATTTTCGAACGGACTCAAATATACCAATGGTCATTAATAAGCAAGTGGCACAACTGTATCCGTCACTTGTTTCCAACCCCAGCAACACCGAGGAGGAGGAGCACAATAAAGACATATCTCGTCCGATGGTGCAGAAGGAGACAAAGTTCCTCAACGGCATTGCCAAACTGTTGTCCAGCCGAGACAAGCTAAAACCGCTGGCCAACTCTATACCTGATGACAACAAGCGACTGGTTGACATTTCCGTAGTTCCAGCTGCATAGAGGATAACCCATATAGTATTATTATTGCCCCACACACACATTTTGGGAGTTCGGTTTAATTGTATTTAATTATTTGTATTTCAAACAACTTTTCGATAACCTGGCTAAAACAAGTGCAAGGAGAAAGACGAACTATGCAAAACATGCCCAACCAAACAAACATGCCAGAATCATTTAGCAGGGATTAAAAAACCAGTTTTTCGATTACGTCTGCGTCATAACCGGAGCAGCGGGTTTTTCAATGGCGAGGCGTTTAAATAGTAGATGCCCTCATGCTGCTTGACCAACAGTAGAAGGATATGTCGAATCATGTGAGTATGTTTCCTCGGGATTGCCGGAACTGGCCCTGACATTGCTCACTTATTCCATCTGCTGCTGGCACCCAAGCGATGCGAATGACGGGCAATCTTAGGCCTCAGCCAGCGAGGAAGGTAGTCCAGCCGTAGGACACGTAGACGCGAAATCTCTAGCAACCGTAAGATGAGATTATTCATTTGCACTTAACAAATTGCATTTAACTTGTTTACGTTAATTAAAAGAACACAAAATTGTTATCAAAATTCAATGAAAAATGTGACACAGTTAAGTCGTCGACGGGGCAAGGGGATTAGACAGGCTAATTTGTGAGCTTAAATTTATGAGGCGCTTTTATTTATATGTATTACATAGTATAGTATAGAATACAGGTTGGATTATTGCCCATATCGTATGTTAACACACTGAACTCGTCGGGGAGTTTCGTTATAAATACATTTAGCCGGGCTCAGTTCGATCAGAAGTTGCCGGACGAACTCATCATGCACAAACACGTAAGTTTGCATTTATCTGTCGTCGCAACACGCGTAACTCAATGGCCACGCCCACTTTGTAGCTGTTTCTAGTCGTCGCGTTGCTGATTGCATTCAGCTGTGCCCACGATGACGATGCACACGCCAAGTCGGAGGAGACAAAAAAGGATGACGGACATGGCAACTTTGCCTATAAGTTCGATATAACCAACGGTATTGGAGCCGAGGAGGCAGGCGATGCTCACAACAATGTGCATGGCCAGTATCATTTTGTCTCCAAGGAGGGTGTGCCTGTCGCGGTATCTTACACTGCCGACGAGCACGGCTTCCATCCGCATGGTGATTTGCTGCCCACACCGCCGCCCACTCCCGAGGCAATACTTAAGGCGCTGGCCTACATCGATGCACATCCGCGCAAAGAGGAGCCTCAGCCGGCCAAGCCGCATGGACACGGCAGACATTAGGCTGGCCGCCAATTCAGCTCAGGCATTTCCCATTTCCCTCACATTCAATTGCAATTGGATGCGTCTCCATCAGTTGGACATAAAAATAAAACTTTACGACGCAAGATTTTCACAAATTTCAATGCAAAGTGTTCTGCCGTAGAGCAAGAAGTGTGGCGGATGGTGGACAAGGGGAACTCGGTAGCCGGGTGGAGAAATAATGGACTGAGTCGTGCGTGTTCGAGTCTCTCGACGAGCTCAACTCTTTGCCTCAGTTCCACGCTCTGCTTTGGCACGAGGCAAGTCCATAAAATACGCATTGTCATATTAAGTAGGTTGAGCATGGAAGGGAGAAGGCAGTCAGGGTGGGGTAGGTCCGGAAGGGATTGCCATTGAAGCCATTGTAAATGTTAAATTCAAATGCGTCCGAGTCCATTGTTTGCTATGAATGCACGCCCGTTCAACATGTTACGGAAGCGACAACTTAATGGAATTCCAAAATCCCTTTAAGATGCTAAAGAACTAACGTTATTATGTCTTCCTCATGCGAAGCGAAAATAAGTTAACTGGATAACTTGTTAACTTCGTTAGAACTTTTGGAGATTTCAAATAAATTCGGGAAAGTTTATTACATTTTTTCATCGCTTTTGTTATCAAGTTACCAAGTTATCCTACTATACTGATATAATAATCAATAATACTCTCACATTTACCTGCAACATCTTGTAATTCTTTAATTTAAATGCGTTCTATTATTTTTTATATACAATACGGAAGCTACAGCTTCGCCAGGGTGCTTGAGAGCTGCATGTCCTGCGAAGTGGGATTCACCAGTTTGCGTACATCATTGAACTTGGGATTGTTCTTGTCACGTACCAGATCAAAGATGATACTCTCACTGGTAGTTATCACGCAGCCAGCCTGACGCAAGCGGTCAAGAGCCAAGTCTCGATCCTGATTTAGACGAGAGCAGCAGCAGTCGGCAACAACGTAGACATTAATTTCCTGTTCCCGCAGATCAATGGCAGTCTGCTCCACACAAATGTGTGACTAGTTAGAAAATAAGTCTGATATAAGTAACAATATATAATAAGGAATAGAATCTTAAATACCTCTAGTCCGTAGAGCACCACATCATCTGGTTTTCCGCCAAAGACATCCTTGATGGCATCCTTCACTTTCGGAGTCATCATACTAAAGTAGGTTTTACCCAGAACGGCACATGCATGCGACACATCCAGTTCGGTCACAGTGTTCCCCAACTTTTCGGGATAATGTTCTGTTACAATCAGTGGCACATCCAATGCCTTGCCTGCCCTTGTCTGCGGTTCGAACGAAATGTTTAATCTCCGGATAATCAGATAAGCCGCACAGCAGCTACAAAGTTCAACTTGCCAGCTTGTCGGCATTCTTCACCATGTTATCGAAGAGCGGCATACCTGGACGAAACTTTTCCTGTATATCGCACAACATGAAAAGTGTTTTCTTCGGATTTAGATGACGGAGACGGAATGCCATATTGTACTTATTCTTTATAAAAGAAAAACAAATACATAATGATCTGATAAGAGTAATAATTTTCTGTTTACCGTTTAGTTACGTATTTCCACAAAGCAACCAAATGCTTCAATGCGGCTCAACTGCGTAAATAAATTGATTAATTATCATAAACAGCTGTAGTAAAATCACGAAACGGTTAAGCGATATCGATACCCATTTTTTGCATTGCAGCCGATAGAAGTGCTGCCACACTGTTCAAGCGGATCGCCAAATTAATGTTTATCGATTGTTTGTAAATGATAAGCAGCTGTTATTACCCGCGAAACGGTTAATTAGTATCAATTGGATTGCACTAATTTGCGTGTATCGTTGCTGAAGTTAATTAAATAAATAAGATTTGAATAAATGTTTACTTAACATTAATTAACTTAATTGCTAGCTTTTCAATACGAATAGATTACACATCAATAAGCTTTATTTCAAATTCCTTTTCTCAGCCAATTAAAATAATTGTAAGGCTTATAATATGAAACCACTTTTTCTTAAGACAACTGGATTATAAACCACTTAAATGACAGTAGTTAATTAAAAGCACCACAAAGAACTCGTTACAGGGGTACTCGTGCTCGAAAAGAGAATACCCACAGACATAAAGTCAACGTTTTTAACATAAGCCGACCGCAATCTCAAGTCCCAATCCACTGGCGGCCATTTTGCGTTGGCAGTCGTCTAGGACCCTTGATCTCCCAGACCCCACGTGGCAATTAAACTAAATTGTGTGGACCCAGACAAACCGCACACAGGTAGCAGATTTATATTCATAAGCCAAGCAGCTGTGCGGCACTGAGAATTCTACGTGTAGAGAGGTTGCGTAGTTGAGGTCCGCTTATAATTGAATTCCTTAATACGAATACGCACAATCGTCCGTCGCAAATGCCCGACTCCAATCCACATTGCAAGGAAAGCATTATAGTAATGAAGCCACAGTCAATTTCAATAACGCAATCAAATGCGTGCAATTTCAAAAACCACAAAACCCAGCAACCTGAACCCAAAGCCCGATTCGAAGGCACAAACAGAATGCGAACTGTTTTCAGATAACTTTCGCATGCCGGACACGTAGTTTCCTATGGCAGTGTGTAGGATACGACCATGCCCACGACCATGCCCACGCCCACGCTCCACGTCTTGATAATGGAATGGCAATGACCATTGCCCGCAGTTCGCTGTAGTCCTCGGTAGCCTCTGTGAGTCGCATGCATATTTCAGTAATTTGCGCTACCTTTTTGCCTTCGGATTTGGTTAAATGGGCGTAGCTTAACCGTTAACCGTACAATGTCGGCCCGTACGTCCGTCTACCGTTACGCTATGTTTCCAAGTGTTCGCAGTCCTCGCCCGAATACATATTTTATGAGTTGTCGAAAGTTGCGGGAGCTGCTGCAATTTTAAAACTGAGTGAACCACTCAAAATCGTGTGCCCGAAGGGTCTCGCCAAGTTTCACTCGACCTGGACATGGGCACTTGACTTTTGTTGCTTTTCTTTGCTTTTCCTCATGCTGCTGCTGTTGCTAGTGCTGTGCTGGCATTTTCACAATAGTCTTGCTGATGCTTTGTTACAGTCAAACTTCGTTACGACGAGCCAAAAGTTTTCACGGTTGTTAATGGCCTGAAAGTATGAACCCTTCGAAGGCGTTGTGGATTGGGTAATGAGTTGCTGTGAAAATAGTTTTGCAGGGTCTAGAATAAGATTAACAACGAAACAAATAGTAACTCGTATCGTATTAAAATAATTCTTAACAAGCGCGCAGAACCTGACGAAACTAGACAAAGTTGAGGGTTCGAAAGGTTTGATTATTGTCAGATTGCTGTTGCTCAATAATTCTAGCAATCCTCGGTTCCCTTTGAAGCCACAATACGTATTGCCATTGTGATAAATGAACTTTGCAGGTCAGTTGACTTGGCAAATCGTGTTAAAAACGCATCTAGCAACGCGATTCTATCTATCTTTTTCATTTTCAATTTCAATTTTGTCCTCATGCTGTAGTTTGCCTGTGGCTACGCACATAAAAGTAGATGCTGTGTGGGCGTGGGTGTGGGTGGGTGTGTGTATTGGTGTGTATAGATATCTGTATTCATAGCGCCGCGCTCTAGTCGCAGCCATTTCGGTTTTCAATTTCATCGCCATTTTCGCTTCAATGCGTCGAGTGTAATTTGCATTTTTTATTTGCTTTTATTGTCCTTACACGAGAGACTAGAAGAGCAGTGTGAGAAAAGATAGAAAGATAAAGAGTGAGAGAGAGAGGCAATAAATGTGCTGCTAGCAGGTTGGCATCGAGAGGTGATAATGCTAATAATAAGTCGAGTCAATTGCCACAGCGAATTTGGCCAAGACGAGCCAAGTGGAGCGAAGTAAACGAACAATTCATTTGCTGCACAAATTTGAAAATTTTGCTCGTTGGCAAAACAATTTTAGTTAAGTCGAAAATGTTTCGCATTGTCTGCAAGTTGTGCGCAATAACACAACGAACTTTCCTGCATATGTGTGTGTGGGGGTGTGTATGTATTTTTATGTGACTTCAACAACTTTTAGAAATGGCAAAAGCTTTCACATGCTCTGGAAAAACGGGGAGGGAAAACATGTTATGGCATTTATTTACAGTATTCGAGTATTCAAGCATTCGAGAATTGCGAGTATTGTAAGTATTGTGAGCATTGCTCGTACTGCGAGTACTCAAGCGACTCGTACGGACTCGCATTCGATGCAATTTATTCAATGAAATGTAAATGCGACTCAATTGCACGATTCTAGTTTACGAGTCTCTCTCTCTCTCTGTGTGTGTGTGTGTGTGTGTGTATTTATAGTGATTTCTGATTGCACTATAAGCAAAGCAAACATCATTTAATTTCGATTACTTTGTTTCCCCCCAAGCGCAATTGGGTTTTTCCATCTGCATGTGCGCCCCAAGCTGCGATAACAATATGTTACCTTTGGCCTATGACTTTTGGCTGAGGACTCACAAAAGTTTTGTTTTCCAATATATACAAAGTATTTTATATGCATATATATTTGTGTGTACATGTTTGGGGGTCTTATATGGGCGTTACATGTCACCCCTTCAATTTGGCATTCGCGAACATTTGCCCCTTTCATATCAACGATTTTCAAATTGCCAGCAAACTGATATGCCAAACTACGCACGTTGATGCCGTTGAGGGGTAACCTTACGCCCGACACGTCTCTCCAGCCCCACCACGTACCATTTCGCTGTTCGCAGTTTTTCCTCAGTTTTCATGAAGACATGCCGGCATTTTCGGTAGGCAGCCGCTGTAGCTAATGCTTGTCACGTTTGCTCCAACGTTTGACAGGGCAAATTCGACATACGAGAAAAAAAACAAAAGGAGAGAGCACGCAAAACGCGATGCTGGTATCGATGCCGGGTATGCCAGAGCAGGCAAGTACCCTGTAGCACTACAGCAGTACCGTAGACTCCCCTTCGGCTAATTTGAAAGGGGTATTGCAAATAATAAAAAGGAAAATCATCACGTTGTTGAAGAGCAGCGGCAGAAAAAGAAGTAAGAAGAGAAAATGATTTTCACAGGTGAATTGGAAAGCGCGTAATGTTGTAATGTTTGACTTGCCGTCGGGCACGTGATGCAGCCTCCCAACCCCATCCCCTCTGGCTCACATGTCGCAGCGCGTCAAGTCAAGCCAAGAGCCCGGGAGCGGGGGGCAGAGGCAGGGGCCGCCGAACAAGAGAGAGTGCGGGCAAACGGCAAACGTGGCGTATGCGTAACGCGACGCGCCACTTTTGCAAATTGGATGAAAATCTTTGGCTTTTCAGCGCGCCATCAAAGGACACATCGACGCACACACACACACACACACATACCGATTCACACACAAACACACACACGCACACACACTTGTGACTTGCGATGCATTCGTCTGAAAATTGACATGTTTTGACGGCGGGCGACCCTTTTGACTTGGCTTCAAAGTGAAACTGTTGCAATTTGCTCCGCCTGCGAAACTCATTCGTCATTCGAGCCAAGGCATAATGAAAAGCACACGAAAAAGGACTTGCAGGACATAAAACTTATGGGCCACTACACCTACGCAAACACACACACACACACGGGCCCAGACAAGGGACAAGTTTCTAGCCAGGATTCAGGGCCCCAACTCCTTGGCCGACCCTTTGGATTATGTTGTAAACTTTTCCGTCGCGCAGCTCACGCAACAAATAAAACAAATTCGAGTTTCAAGTTTCCAAAAATTTATAAGTTCATGTGGCGAGGTTGAGGCTGAGCCTGAGCCGGGCTCACCTTAAATAAACTACTTGCCATATGCTGCCTCTGCTCTGGCTGGCTGGTACAAAAATATATATACATATGACTCGCATGTTATCCTACTCAGCGGGCTCCTGTCCAGGCCAGGTCGTTGTCGTAACTCTTGACGCGGCATCTGCTTGCCGTTTTTTATGGCCGGCCTCAGTCTCCATCTCCGACTCAAACGCTGCGAGTTGAAACTTAAAGCGGACTTTCAACAAATTGGAAGCTTCAGATTGCACTGGCGCTGCGTGGGACAGCTGGGCAACTGTGTTAAAGTGTGTACAAATTGGCTGGAAGAGGAGATTTAAGTGTTTCGAGTTATAGATGTAGATGACGAAGTATATGCTTAAGTAAATAAAATAATAAATACGCAAATAATCTGTGTTAACGCATTAATTAAGTATACGCCTCGTTGTCGTTAGGCAGTTGTTATTGCATAAATAATCTTCAATATATATATATCTTTATTCACATGCATCTTGTAGATTTAAATTAAATACACTTTGCACAGCTTTTTAATGATTTATCTACTCGCGCTGCCACCGTTGCCTTCCACTGCGCTGCGTCGTCCTTTAAGTCTTTTTGCAAATTTGCTTGCTGCTTCGCTTTTTTTTGTGCAGTTGCTCCCTCCCCCCCCGAAGCGCTTGCCACACTCTCAAAGCCACAGACTTTTGGCTTTCGTCTCTGCTTCCGCCCTACCCCCTGCCTACCCGCCTGCCCATTGAGGTTCATTGAACCAAATGCTGAGCGCATTTCCGTGTTTGCGTTTGACTCTGAGGCTGCTTAGCAGCAAATAAACTTTGGAGCTGATGTTGTTGTAGTTGTTGTTGTTGCTACTGCTGCTGGTGTTGTTGCTGTTGCTGTTGACATGATGATGCGCGAGAGTGCACTTTGAGTGGCCACCCAGCGACTTGGCCCGGTCTGGGGCCCTGGATAAATGTGCACATAATTATCCTTTGAATGTGCCATGCAGACAAGTGTGTGTGTGTTTTTGCGTCTGTATGTATGTGTGAATGCGTATGAGTTGCAGACACTGCCACCTTGGCGAAGGCTGCCGGCCTGTGGGCGTTGGGCGTGGCACATTGAAGCACTGAGGCAGCAAATGCGCCTCGACAAACAGACGACTGGGCGACGTCTTATTCAGTTTCAGTTTCTGTTTGAGCTTAAAGCGACGGCAGCGGCAGCAGCGGCCGGCCTTAAGTCCCGATCCATGTCTTAATTAATGTTGCATAATTAAAAACCAGACAAGCAACTAAAACAACAACAACAACGACAGCAGCAGCAGCGCAAAACTAAAGCAAACAAACAGAAAAAGGGCGCAGAAAGCAAAGTCAAAGCAAAGTGGAAAAAAAACTTTGCTAAGCATCTAGAAAGAAAGCACAGCGCAAAAAAAAAAAATAAGTATTTTAAAAATACCGGCAGCAAAAAAAATTGTACCAAAGAAAATATTTTTAGGCATTCGCAGCGAAAAAGACGAAGCCCAAGGGCCGCGAAATGGCTGGCCCAAAGGGCAAAACCAAAGGCCACAAAAGTGCAAAAACACAAT
The DNA here is from genome assembly GCA_018151445.1 of Zaprionus inermis. NCBI lineage: Eukaryota > Metazoa > Arthropoda > Insecta > Diptera > Drosophilidae > Zaprionus > Zaprionus inermis. The sequence continues at coordinate 5,819,412 of JAECXD010000057.1, read as the reverse complement.
AGCCTCGACGGGTGGCAGCGTGGGGCGTGGACGTGGTCTTTGCTTATTTCGCCTTCGCGCTCTTGATGCTGTTGTTGTTGTTGTAGGTTAAAGTTGACATTGCGACGCCTACGTAGGCGTAGGGAGCAGCGCGACGCGTCGCCAAAATGGGCGCGTGCCCCGTTAAAATTGGCGCCAAGTTTTAATTATTCCATCATATTCATAAACTTTTTATGCTCTGCGTTCAAAGTGACGAGAGGAGCACAGTGAAGGGGGAGCGTGGGATGCGAAAGGGGTGTGGGCAAACGAAAGGGGGCACTCATTATGTGCGTCACACACTCGAGGCGGCAGGCGATGGGCTGAGCTGGGCGTGGCTGTGGCTGAACTAAACGACAACAAGTGCTTATTGTTGTTTCAGCTCCTCCTTGTTGTTGTTGTTGTTGTTGCTGTTGCTGCTGTCGCCTTTGCCTTTGTTTTTGCTGTAAGCCAACAAAGGCTGCCCCACTTTCCCGCTCAGCCAGTGTCAGGCGCCTGTCGCCTGCCGCCTGACGTCTGTCGTTGCGGTCCTGACATGGCACCGGGCGTCCCGAGCAGCCGGCAGGAGGCGTTACTCCATAAAAATGAACAACAGCCTTTTTATTGTCGAACAATGAACAAGCAGAGCTCAAGTTTGGGGCCCTTGTCACAGTTCTTGCCGTTGCTGTTGCCGTTGCTGTTGTTGCCATCGACAACGGCTTTTAATGAGGCTGCCGCCTTATTGTGTTCAATTGTGCTCGGGCAGCCTTAAGAATTGCTCGCATTGCGAACGAATCGAGCCAGAAACTAGACTAAAGCATTCAAAGTCAACATGAATTGACGCTTTCCTTCTCTGTTCGTCGTCCTTGTCGATCTTTTCCACCTAATGGTCATATGAATATTTAATGCTACACTGCAAATCAAGCTGAATTTGTCGCAGCATTATTATTTCCCACACTGCGCGAATATGCAGAATTTTTCATTCCACATTCCACAGTGTTCTTTTTTTTCCTGCTCACTATTTGCGCTTTGTCATTTCGCTTGACGCTTGATTACATTGTAGGTATTTATTTTTCAGTTTTGCATCAACAAAAATACCAAATTTGCATTTGTTATCGAGTACTTTGTGTGGGTTTATTTTGTTTTTGCTTGTGTCGCCGCGCTTCGCAGTGAATGACAAGTTGTCAGTCACACATTACAGTTGTCAGGGCAACAATGGCGGCCATGATGCGCAGCTTAAATAGTAAAACAAACTAACACAAAAATAATGTATTATTTAAATTCAATTTAAATTTATCAACTTGCAAATTAAATTTTAATTTTAATTTAAATGGAAGAAGCGAAAAATAAACAAATTTCATTATAAATTTATATGCTTAAAACCATTAGAAAATTAGAAGTTATTTAATATTTTATTGGCGTTTTCGCATAAAATAACACACTTTATGGGCGATTTTTATTTGCAGCAGACGCCACTTTATTGGCCAGCTAAGGCACTGGCAAGTAAGCCAATTTGATGGACCAATTAAGTTGCCGAGTTGCATTCAATGCAAAAAAGTTGTAAAACATGTCGTAAGAACTGCCTGGAGTTGTCTGGAGTCGTCTGAGCTGATGGAACTAATGAAACGCCATTCGTGTTACGCACCACAGCACAGCGCCGAAGAAGATGGCAAAGCAAGAGACAGAGAAGAGAGAGAGAGAGAGAGGGAAGGAAGTGAATGAAATAAAGCTGGATTGGAGTGGGGCCGAACAGGTCTGCAATCCGCTCTCTCACTTTGAAAAGCTGAACGACGCTCAACGCTGACACTTAAAGCCGACAAGTTAAGCGCGTCGCATGTGGTGAACTGGAGTGGGGGGGGGGGGAAGCGAGCGCTGTGTGGTGCCCATTAGCGACAGCAGCGGCAAGAGGAGAGGCAGGACGATGAGCAGAAGGTGGAGCAGCAGCAGCAACAGCTGGAGCAGCTGCAGCTGCTGGTGGTGCTGCTGGTGTGCGGGCTGGTAGGCTGGACGTGCACTCTGTGAGTGCTGCCACGTTTTGTCGAGCAGCATCGTTAGCCGGGGGCTGTGGCACGGCCCCGTGCAGCACAGAGCACTTGCAGCTGCGGGCTAAAGCGGCACACGCGACGTATACGTAACGCCCCATCCCAACTGCAGCTGGCAGCTGCAGCAGCAGCAGGAAGGCGCAGTAGGAGGAGAGGTGGGTGGCGACTGTGTTACCCTCTACCGCCAACAGGACGAAACTGAATGCGCATAGTTAGTGATAAACTGCTTTGCCACGGAAATGGCCCTGGAAATAGAAATGATGTCGAGTGTGTGCTCGTGTGCATAAAAAGGCCAATTAGACGACAGATTCAGATGCAGATGCAGATGCAGATGCGGAGGCAGCTGCAGATACACAGAGATACATGGATACAGTCAAGGGTGTGTGAGGTGATAGAAGGAGGTGATTTTAAAGAGTCGGCGCTAGCCGTACAACGGCTAAAAATGCCCAAAAATGGAATTGAATTATGGCACATTGTGCAAATTCCTCTGCAAATTAGAAATACTTTTGAATACTTAACGCATCACGCGCACCGACTGCAGGGTATTTCCGCAACGTGCCCACCCGACTCAATGAATCGCCGTCCTGTTTTCAGATACTTTTCGCTCGCCTCGAAATTTATGCTTGTAAGCAAGTTTAAATTAACTTTGCTCGCAGGGAAATGAAATAAGTTACAAGCTTGTAGATTTCAAGTGGTTTGTCAGCCAACAAGAGACAGCAGCACAGACACCACGCCCACCTCTCTCTCTCTCTTGACCCCTGAAGCATAGCTTCAGATACGTTACGATGTAGCTGCGTCTCTCTCGCATAATCAAGAAGTTTTAAATGCATCGTAAAAAACTTTTGCCATGTGCAATTTGAGAGCTTGTTGTAGGCTGCGTCTACATTTATGATATGTATCCATATCTATATACGAGCAGTATGCTATATCCTGTATACGTCACGATGTGCGCCACTCTAAGCACTTTGCTCGCACTTATTTATGACAGTGCGACGACGACAACGACAACGACATGTGCCTGGGAAGAGCAGAAGCCGCGAGCGGGCTGGGGGAGGAAGCACTCGAGAAGCCGTCAGGTGCAAGGCAAACAAACTAGCAAATAGCAAAATACACTTGACACAGAAGATTCACGCAGAAATCTCGACTGAAATCATAAAAAATGAGTGAAGCTAAAATGAAAGAAAAGCTACTGAAAAATGAAAACGAATTGGATATATCTGTACCGAGTGGAGATGCAACGAAAGCTGTAGACGATAGAAATATGAAATTCGTTTGAAGTTAAGCCAGCGTGATGTACAGATAAAGTACACACACATATATCTGTCTGATATGTAGATCTACTTTAGCTTTACAAAGAACTGTTATACCCCGCAGCGAGTGTGGGCGAGTATAAGAGGCATAAAAATATTTATGAGTGCCTAAACAGGCAACCGACTTTCAATAAACTCACTGCATAAATCTAAAACACACACACACACACAGACAGACACATTAAGCTATACACCTGTACCTGCCGCTGAATCTGGTCGCCCTCAAAGTCACCTAATGTGTTTTTCTTTTCTTTTGCACGTTTGCTGTTGTTGCTGTCGGGGGCGTCAATCGTCAGACATCATCGTGTCCTTGGTCCTTGAACTTGTTCCAGTTCCCTGCACCTTTTCCGCCCGTGTACTTCAAATAGTCGCGTGTGCATTATACGCTATACATAATACATTATATGGCGACGGCGGACAGACAAATCTGTTGTGCTCTCTCTCTCTCTCTCTCTCTCTCTCTCTCGCTCGATGAAAAGAAAGAAAGAAGCGAACGAAGTGAAACGAAACGAAAAGAAGCATAAATTACGACTAAGTCGACTGACTGCTCGCATGTTACTTTTATTGACAGTTTCGGGCTTTACGAGCAACTGAAACATCCCGTAGATCAACCCGGCTGAACCATACTTTATATGGTCTATTGATAAGATTTGTTGCTCGAAATTAAGTGCAGTCTCCCAAGCGCACATCAAATTTCAATTAAGTCAAATTGCACAAGTGCACAAGCAGTGCAGAGCGAGAGAGAGGGCGAGAAAGAGGGGAGAAAAACGTGCCATACACAGACAGTCAGATCTGCTTATGACCATAAATACAATTAAGAGTCGAGTGCATCGAGTGCGCCACTGTCAGAGTTAAATTAAATTTCGAAAATCATCGCACGTTTCCTGCTTAATATTCATTTGTCGCAGTCAGATGCGAGCATCCTGGGCGCAATGACATCAGCTGAAAGTCATATATTATGCAGGCAGGATGGGGAAGTGCATTGATTTCTGTGACTCAATAGAGAAGGATTTTTTAAAGGAGAATACTTTAAATGCGTTTCTGGGTAAGTTCAAGGCATAAATCAAGTAGTTTTCAGCCAATTCGAATGCAAATTGATTAATCACGTAATTGTGGCTGAACTCCAAGTCAATCAGAACGTAGATGCACCCAATCATCAAAATAATAACAAACCCACGTGGAGATCCTACAAAACTGCCTCACCACGTGCTTATCCACTACAGAAGCAACTTGCTGCTGATTTCTGAGTACCTGGTACTTTCTGCGATAAGCACGTGGTAAAAGGCCACCTGAGGGTGGACCTCCATGTGAGAATCTTCCTCCCTTGCTCGTCCAAGTCGAGCAATTTGGTCCTCTGGCAGCAGAAAGTACCAGGCGAACATAAATCTGCAGTAGGCTGCTGTACTAGTAGCGAACACGTGGCAATCAAAATAATAAAGAACCCACGTGGAGGTCCTACAAAACTGCCTCACCACGCGCTTGTCCTCTACAGAAGCTACCTTCTGCTAATTTCTGGGTGCCTGGTACTTTTAGCGACTAGCACGTGGTAGAAGACCACCAGAGGCTGGATCTCCATGTGCGGATCCATCTCCAAGCTACGTGCAAGTCGAGCAATTTGGTCCTCTGGCAGCAGAAAGTACCAGGCGAACATAAATCTGCAGTAGGCTGCTGTACTAGTAGCGAACACGTGGCAATTAAAATAATAACAAACCCACGTGGAGGTCCTACAAAACTGCTCTACCACGTGCTTATCCAATACAGAAGCTACTTGCTGCTGATTTCTGAGTGCCTGGTACTTTCTGCGACAAGCACGTGGTAAAAGGCCACCTGAGGGTGGACCTCCATGTGAGAATCTTCCTCCCTTGCTCGTCCAAGTCGAGCAATTTGGTTCTCTGGCAGCAGAAATACCAGGCGAACATAAATCTGCAGTAGCGTGCTGTACTAATAGCGAACACGAGCACAAGGTAACTTTCAGTTGAGCAACATGGAGGTCGCGATCGAATTATGATTGGCTGAACTCCAAGCCAATCAGAGCGTAGAGCTACAATCAAAATAATAACAAACCCACGTGGACGTCCTACAAAACTGCTCTACCACGTGCTTATCCACTACAGACGCTACTTGCTGCTGATTTCTGAGTGCCTGGTACTTTCGAAGACTAGCACATGGTAAAAGGCCACCCGGGAGGGGACCTCCATGTGCAGATCCATCTCCAAGCCTTGTCCAATATGCATTGCTGTTCTGCTCGTTTTTAGCCTGCATTTCATACACATTTTCAGCCCGTCTCATTGTTCACACTCGTCTCGTTTGCATTGATGGCAGGCATAACAAGAGAAGCCTCTACACACATGGCGTCCATGTGTGTGTGTGTGTGTGTGTGTGCTTGGGTGTTGTGAAGTGAGCTTATCGTTGTCAATTACACACAACCGCCTCTCGCTCTCTGTCTCCCTCTCTTCAGCTCTCGCTCTCTCAGCTTTGACGTGCTGGTTGGCGTCTGGGACTAAGTGCCTGAGGCCGAGACTGAAGTGATTCCCCTCCCTGCCTGATTCCCCACGCGACGGCAGCTGCATCTTTTGTTATTACACTTTGATGGGCGGCTGTCAGAATTTGAGCACATAATTAAATTAGACTGCACTTATCGGCACGGACAGGCACTGTTGCTGTTGCTGTGCCTCGTGCTGCCTCCCTGTTCCACTCACCAGGACTCTCTCCTTATAGGGATGTCAAATGAAATGCTTGCCAGGCGACATTTTCCGCATTGTTTCGCTTTTTTATTTAAAATATTCTCGGGCACGACGAGCTGTGCGAGCAGTAGGCCACGAGGTGTAGGTGGAGGAGAAGGATGCGGAACAGCAGCAGCAGCAGCCAGAGGAGCACCCGGCCAAGTGGCGTGGCGTTGCCTGTGGCAATTGACCCACTTTGACCCACTTTGCCTGGCGCCTGACAGCTTCAATTGTTTGGCATTGGCGCCACTTTTACTTACCTAATTAAGCGCCTGCACTCGTTGCTCCTCCGGCATCTCCACTGCGTGCACGCGCCTGCTCGCTGCAAATAAATGAAAAATTAATTCATTTGCAGCTTCCGCAGACTGTGCGTCCTCCTTCCGCTCCCACTGCCTGCCTGCGGCATGCAAAGCACAGCATGCGAATTGCAACGTTGTCATTTAAGCCAAGTCCAAGTTGAGTTCGCCTACGCCTTCACCTGCTGCTCCGCCCTGCTCCCGCTCTCTCTATCAACCTCCAACTCTATGCCTCTCTTTGTCGGCCTCTTTCTCTATCCCTGTCGTTAGCGGTAATTTAATTCCAACTGAATAAGTGCAACTGATGCATGCCTCAGGGATGCAATTTAATTGCCTTTTGCCAGAGATAACTTGCTGTAAATGAAATATGTGCCAGGTGAGGGTAGGGCAGGCGGTTGGATAAAGCTGGGGCATAGCTTCTGGTGTTTCAGTTCTGATTACGTTGTCTTTGCAATTAAAAAATTTGTTGACTCTCAAATATATAGGGACATAACCCCTTGCAAGTTTAGTTTAATTGCTGCTCGTAGTTAATGAAAGTTCTTTGAGCATTATATATTAAATATAGAAACTGTAAATTAGAATTGCAAGAGTCTAAGGTATTATAAAATTCCCCTAAACATGCTCAACAAATCTGAATAAAACCGATGCACTCATTAAGAAGTTTTAGATAGCGAAAGCTACATATTAGATTAGCAGACATTATCCACTTGATTATAGTCACGCACTGCCTTAACCCTCAGCTAATCCCTTCGCATGTGGCAAGTGCTGCGACCCTAATCGATCTCCCACTACATATCCGAAGCTATAAACTCGCTTAAGTCGCACGCTTTGCAGATCGCTCGACTGAACAAGTTGCCGGCTCCCCACGCCCTCCCCTGCACCACTTGGAGAGTTATTTATGGGCGCTGTACACGATTAGCTAGTGCGAAGCTGCATCCCAGGCAAGTTTTACGATCCAATCAAGCGTGCACATAAAAACCAAACGCTGCGCCAGCGAAAAGAGCACCAAATGGAGACATGGCACGAGGCACGCAGCAATCGAGTGGCAGCTCGAAGGCAAACTCGAAGTAACTCGTAACTACTCGGACAAGGCATAAAAAAGACGCAATAAAATTTATAGAAGCGGCACGAAAAGAGGCAGAGATAGATGAAGAGAGAGAGAGAGAGAGCCAGCTAAATGTCACTCGCATGGCCAGCCCAATTTGCCACGCCCTTGCGCCTACTTAAGTACTGCGCTTCAACGCGAGCAAATGGTCAACTCAGGCTGACGTGGCGTGGGCTGCCTCGCCGCAGGCCGACAGACCACTCGAAAGGGTATAAAAGCAGCTGGTCAATCTACACACACACACACACACACACACACAAAGACGCACACCAAGCAACATTCATGTATAGCCTAAGCGCCTTATTAGATTTCCGTGCGTATTTCGGGTCTAAGCGTCTAAGTGCAAGGCGAAGTGCGCGCACTCGACCAGCCGCCGCTCCCGCACCGCTCCCCACGCATTAGCAACTTCATTAGGAGCGTAACACAAACAGAACCCTCCAAGCAACCGCTCCCCCCCCACACACACACTCACGCCAGCAGACAGCCTACGCTAATCTTTGGGTTCGTTTTGGCAGCTGCTAAACTCAACTGTGAAGTACATTAATTTCGAGCTTAGCAGGGGCCAAAGGCAATAAATCTTCTGCGGATGCGAGGCACATGCGCAGTGCTACCGAGGATTGACAGCTGGATTCCGTATCCGTTTCCACATCCGCTCCCGAGCGTGCCCGACAATGTGAGCTTAGTTCACACACACAAACACACACACACACACACATACATTTATGACTGCAAATTCTGCACAAATTGAGTCTCAATCAATGCAACATGCAGCAGCAGCAAAATTAATTAGTGCAACAGCCAGTCGTAGGTAAGGACGGGGGGAGGGGGAGCGGCAGGGGTAGGTGACAAGCAGAGCTGACAGCGCACAGCGGGCACGACAGGCCGCAGAACCACAACAACAAAAAAGGCAGCAACAATTGGCACAGCAAACAGCAAGAATGAAGGCAAACAAATCAAATTACAGCACGAGCTCAGGCTGCAACAGTTGCAGCAACAACAGGCAGAATGAAATGCACTCTCAACTTTCGTCTGGCGGCAAGTGAGAGTTTTTCCAGAAGAAAAAACAACAAACTGTAAAAACAGAAAAGGCAGCCGGAAGAGGACGCCTGAGGGGGGACAAGGGCGAGCGCGGTATAGAGATGGCAGAGCGTGCCGGGACAGTCGAACAACATTTGCAAATGAAACTGGAATTCTCATTTTGGCCCCGCAACAAGAAGGCGTCATTGGGCAACAAGGTTGCAATTGTTGTTGTTGTTGTTGTTATTGTTGGCACTCAGCCCGCAGCGCGCAGCGGGTCAAGGGGTCACAGGGTGCAAATGTTGTTATTGCCAAGCAAATTGCCTTTCATGTGAGAAATTGCAATATGAAGGCAGCAGACAGCAATACAGGCAATAGCTCGCCTGAGAAATACCCAGTAATAAGTTGATAAAGTTATATTTACAAGCAGTGCAGCTCGGCCTGCTAGTTGTAACCTATCTACCCTTTGCCTGCACTTGCAGGGTATGCGGCAAAAGTTTCCTGTTTTAAGCACTTTACATCATTGTTGAGGCCAATTCAATTTGTAAAGTTGCTCGATTCTCGTTTGTCGCTTGCCGTTATTCTCATTCTCTCTCTCTCTCTTCTTCTTTCCCTCTCTATCTCTCACTTGTTCCGTCTCGCTCTCAACTCATCAATGAACGATTAGGGCGAATGCGTTTAACAAGCTGAATGTGCTGTTATCAGCTCATCGTATTAAACGCCTCGCTGCGTATACGTGATAATTATTGCGCATACGCACTGTGGTTGCTTTTGTTGCAAGCAAATTGAGCTGGCATAGTGAATGCCATGAATTGCAACTGACAATAAGTAGAGAAATATAAATATATGTTCGTATGTGTGTGTGTTCTCTATAAGACTAAGCTGCCTTTGAGTTGAGCTTCGCAAACATTCTCTCAGCTTTGCTTTCGTCAGTTAGCTGAGCGGCTAAACTTAGACGAAAGTTCGCAATATATTTGACATATGCACTTTCTTCGCTGCGTGTGTATGTGTGTGTGTTTAAGTGTTTGTGTGTTTAAACTGCACCGCAAAACCGTCAAAGGTTTGCAAATTTCATTACGCTTGAAGCACAGTGCGCTTAAAAGGGATTTTGGCAAACGCACACACATACACACACTTGCAGCTGTTTATTTTATGCACATATCGTTTGCATCTATAGCTCTTTCTCCCTCTCTCTGAACAATAAATAAAACAGAGCTCGGGCAAACAAATTGTGGCTCATTAGTTCGGAAGGCTTCATGGATTTGCAACAATTTTATTTATTATTTAGACCATATGCATGTATGTATTCTAAGCATATTTATTTAATTATATGCATGTATGTTTTCTAACATATTTATTTCATTATCGATCTAAATTATTTAATAACTCTTCGTCAAGCTTATCGTAAAGTCTTTCCCCTTGCCAAATTTCAATTCGAATACAATTTGATAATGGAAAATGCGTTGCCAGCGTTGAATGTTTGATTGTTTGTTTTCTGTTCAAAAGATGCCTTATCTGCGTACATCGGTTATTCATCAGACCCACATTGTGTGTGAGTGTGTGTGTGGGTTTTCTCTTTGACTTTTATCATTTTGATCAAATGAGTGCATTAAATTGTTCTCCATGCTTAGTCCTTTGTTGGCCCGCACGCACACCCACATACACAGGCACATGAACCTATAAATACTTAGCCAACAAACACACACACACACACCCTCATGCATGCACGTATGTGTGTCTGGCCTATTGTTTAGTTAAGGCATTACGAGAGGCGTTTCGAGCAAGAAACGAGCTCGTTTTGCGGCACGTTTCGCCATTAGACGGAATCATTTTCTTTAAATTTGATATTTAATTGAGCGCAGTAAATAAACAAGCGTATAAAAAGCGTGCGGCAAGCCGAAGATTAAATACTCTATTTAAGTATAAGTCGAGTCCGTATTCGGAACTCGTCAAGCTATTCGGAAAAGGTTCGTTTCACAGTTAATGAAAACCATTAAAATGCTATCGACATGTGAGTGTGTGCGCCGGTGTGTGTACGGGTGTGTTTGTGTGGGTGTCGAGCTCATTTGGCATTCCGTTAAAAGCAGTTGCTGTGCCTAACTGAGCGATGCCAGCAGAGCGAAAGAGCGAGAGAGAGACAAAGCGCTGCAAGGCTTGACGTTTAAGCGTTTTCAAAGTCAATTAAATAAAGCACGCTGCCAAGGGCTGCCTGTCTGTCTGTCTGTCTGTCTGTGTGTCTGTGTGTCTGTCTGTCTGTCTGTGTGTCTGCCTTTCCACCTCTCCGGCTGCTGTCTGCATGCTTTGTTGCATACTTTGCGGCGCTTGCAGCATTAAAAAACACACATACGCCCCGTTGGGCTAAACAAAGCGATGCAAAAAGCGTAGCACTGCGTGCATAATGTAAGCACTTCTGCGCCACATTCCGACGGTCGAGTGTATGTGTGTGGCAGGCACTTCCGGCTGCCGGAAGTGGTTGCATGCCACACGCCGAATGGCAGCACTGCATTATCGTAATTTGCAATTTAATGCGCCACTATTGAGCAAAATGCATGACAAGTGATTCAATTAGCTAGCCAGATGAGTGTATGTGTGTGTGTGTATGTATGTGTCTATCTGTCTGACAGTTACGCATTGGGAATTACACAACACTGACCGGCTGTCATTTGCCTCATGGCATCAAAGTCAATTGCGAGGTTTTCCATTGTCATTTTCCACTTGCAATTTTGCGATTTCCATTTCCATTTGGAAATTTGCATTTTCTCTCACACGCATGTCGGTCTGTCTGATCATTTCGGCGTCGCATGCAGCCTCATTATGAGCCACAGCTGACCAGGCCATGCCCCCGCTCACCCTCAACCTCGCTTCGCCTCGCCGCAGCAAAACAATTTAATATTTAAATTTCCATAAATATTCAGCACGTTCCACTGCACAGCTTGCCCCGTGTTGTGCGTGCACGTGTATGTGTGTGAGTGATTATGTGTGTGTGTGTGTGCTGCAACTTTCCACTGTGTTTACGTTTGGCGCTGATTTTCATTTTCAATTTTTCGACGTTGACCTCAAAACGGAAAACGGAAATTGACGCCCGCAGCAAGACGCGACTTCAGATGAGAGTATTAATTAACAATTCGATTAGCACAAATGGAATTGGTCGCCAAATTGGTTATAATTAAATTGCACATAATTATTATTAAGTAAACCCACACTCGCACACACACTCGCGCACACACTCGCACGTAATCAACTTTTCAATGTAATTAATGAGTTTTTAGTTGAAAATAAATTTGCCTGCAATAATGAGACGCCAGCGAAGGGGGGGGGGGAGGGAGCCACGACATGTGCCTGGCATTTTCAAAAATTTCACACAACACAACATGTTTATATGTGCACAAACGCACACCCCTCTCGCACACACACACACACAGAGAGAGACTCGCGTGCGACAGCTGGCAACAGAGCTCATTAAATGCTTTACATGAGCGCTCACACATAGCACCCCCCTCCACAGCCAGCTCCTGCTACACACCCCTTCCCAACTCGCCACGACCCTTCGGCACTGCTCCGCAACCCCTCTCCCATTTAACATATAATTTGATGCTCTGTCTCCGCACACAAAAGTCAAGAGCGCCAAACAGTTCTGCATGAAAGTCTTTAATTTATGTAAATTTTGCATGTGCGCGTAAATGCGCCAGTGCTTGTGTGTGTCTCTCTATGTGTGTCTCTGTGTGTGTGTCTCTGTGTGTGTGTGTATTTATGCCTGCGAGCCTCATCAATTTTCCATTGACACAAAGAAAAGTTCGCATAACGATTTTCGCATTTAAACAGCAAATACGGCAAACAATTTAAATACAACACAAATTTTCCACAATCCACGCAATAGCAAACCCAATGAAAATTGCATGAATATGCATATAAGCTATGCTATGTATACAGTACATACATACATACGTATATGTATATACGCACATATTCCTCATAATATCTAGTTTCACTCGGTGTGAAATAGAATCAGCTTTTGCGTGTGCTATGCGAAACAGTTTCGCTTGGTTGGCCGCATAGTTTCAATTTGTAATTGAAAACTGCTCGGAAAATATGCAGCTGGTTAAGCGAAAAACCAATGAAATAGTAGTAGTTGAAAACTCAACGGGAAATTCGCGCAGCTAAAGCAGGGAAAGCTACATGAAATTAAGCTACTGAAATATTATCATGGCGCCAATTTGAAAGAGGAAGTTATACTTTTAGTTTAGCCAGAAAAAAATAGATAATAAGCTTTAAACAGATAAATAATTTAATAATTGAAAAGCTAAAGAAGTTTTTAAGATATTATGGTTAATTAGTCAAAGTAAAATTTTAATGCAAAAAACTTAAAGAAACACACAAAATAAATAACCCAAATTTTTGAGCATAGAATAGTTGAATAAAAAACATTGTTTTTAATACCACTTTAAAATCCTGCACTGCCTAACAGACAGCTTTCTGCAGAGCCAAGTTAATAGCATCATTACGTAGCATCGTCTGGGCCAAATCTCCGTTAGGCAAGCAGTCTGGCGTAATTAGAATTTAACTTGATTTCGCGCTCATTTCGCACAAATCCCCCGGATAACGCGCAACCTAAAGTCAGCCTCGGCGTCAGCAAAACGCGGGATTAAACGTAACTTTTGAGACGGTGGATTAAAGTAGAAAAGAATCAAGATGTAGGCAACAACAACAACAACAGCAACACGAATACTTTCCATCGATATGCGATGTATGTCAACGAATTCCGCATCGACTTAGGCCTGCAACTAGTCATGATTAATGAACTAGATAAATGATACAAGACAAAGACCGAAACAAAAATAGTACTAGTCAGAGAGATAGAGAGCTAGAGAGGGGGAGAGATAAATAACCATTGAGAGAGAGAGGAAGCAGAAAAAGCTCATTCTTATCTTATCGCAGCGTTTGAATGCACACCTTGCTCATGACTAACGCCACAAACGAATGCGATGAGTGGAAGCGTATGCGCACATATGTTATATATGTCGACCTAGCTGGCCAACTCAATTGTGTATGGGTACAAGCTGATAAATCGTATTGGGAAATATCAACGAATTGCCAAGGAGAACGTGAGTAAGCACGACAACGAACACGAAATTAAAGCTGACGAAAAGAATTAATATTAAAGAACTGAATTGTCAATTGTGAATGTAGTATAAATTTGCTGCAGTATAGCTACGTCAGTCAATTGGAATACTCATTTTTTAACAGAAGACCGCATAAGCCTAATCTAGCCGAGTTAATATAGCCGCTTCCATTTATCTTACCTTCAGCTTGTCTGTATGAACGCTCAGATCTCACAAGCCATACGAGCTAGAGTTATTAAATATTGTGACAAAACTCGTAAAGATTGAAAGTTTATTTTAGAGTTCAAGCATGTCCCCTAAAATCGAAACAAATCGAATTTCAAACATAATCTGATATTGGTGTCAGCGCCACCAAACACTGAAAACTTAATTGCGATTGGATAATAAACAGAAGTTTCTAATACACACAAACGATCACAAATCCAACTTTTGTCTCTATTTATTTTATTTTTTTAAGATATTGTGAGCTTGGCATAAATATTTGGATGTTGATTGTATAAGCAGTTCCCGGAAGCCGTTCTCTGTTATGAATCCATTGTGTATCTCTCACTCATTCTCTATATATCTCTGGCAATATCAATGTGCTAAACGCTCTCTCAGCGAAAAGTGAGAGCTGAGAGATCGCGAAGTCAGTCGAGCGCGAACTTTGCTCACATGAAGATTGAAATCAAAGAATTCGGCATCAAGACTTACTCTAACTCACACGCCGTTAAACATATTTGATTCCCATTAATCGTGAGTCATATTGTACCGCGGTACGATCCATTCGCATTGCCCATCTCTAACTGATAGCGAGTATGAGCTTTTGCGCGATAAGCGATAAAATATACCCGCGTAACCAATGGTGCCGCAACCCGAGGGGAATTCGTTGTCGATTTTCGGAATTCTTCAAGCAGTCTGCCAGCAAACCCGTGGGCCATACGAGGAACTCAGAGAAAAAAAGAAAACCAAGGATGATGGCGAATCTTATAAGGCTGCTGCTGCTGCTGCTACTGAGCGTGCATGGCATTCCGGCGGAAATAATCGATGCCAACGATGGCGAAGTGGATCGTTTCTGCTATCCGACAAAGCATCGGAACACGCGTCTCTCGTGCGAGTGCAGCAATGTGAGTGCCGCACCGTGGGGCATGCGTGCGCTGCACATCGATTGCAGTTACAAGGACTACTTGGTGGAGGATCTGAGCGAGGAGCTGCCCGTCTATGTAGACAAGCTGGACTTGTCGTGGAACAAGTTGAATCGTGTGCCCGCCTTCGGCAGCGACAGTCTGCGTCTGTTGAATCTGATGCACAACAACATCTCGAGCATTACGGCAAACAATTTCGCAAGATTGGTGAGCCTGCGAGAACTGTATCTGGGCTGGAACAGCATACAGCAATTGGATCCCGAAGCCTTTGCCAGTCTACCACATCTGCAGGTGCTCAATTTGGCGCACAACAATCTGGTCACGTTGCCAACGCAACTCTTTGGATCGCTGCTGGTGCTGGGCACACTGGAATTGTCATGGAATCGCCGTCTTAATCTGACCATGGGCAAGGATCTGTATGCGAGCTATGGTATACAGGAGAAGTTGGATGTACTGCGACTGGATGCCTGCAATCTGGATGCGTTGCATTTGCCCAAAGCGGCAACGTTGCGTGAACTATCGCTGCGTCGTAATCTCTTCCAGCGTGTGCCACACGACTTGCCCGGCGAGCTGCAGCAACTGGACATCAGTGAAAACAAGCTGGAGCATTTGTTGCCCGACGATACAGTCAACCTGACACAGGTGCGACAACTTTATGTGGAGGATATGCCGCAGTTGCAGAGCATAGCAGCGCATTCATTGTCGCCCCTCGTGCAAATCAAACAGATTAGCTTCCAGAATAGCCGCCGGCTCAATCATCTGGATGCCGAAGCGTTTGGCAATACCCAAAGCGGCAATCTTACCCTGCCACCATTGCGTATACTTAATTTTCGTGGCACTCTGCTGCGTACTTTCAACGAGACTCTGTTGCCCGTTTTTCGAGAACTTACCGAACTGGAGCTCAACGGTGTGCCGCTTCACTGTGACTGTCAGCTAGTGTGGCTCAAAGATCTTGCGATCCAGACAAACGGACGTTGTCTGCGTCCGGCCCGTGTGCGCGGCATGCTCGTCTCGTCGCTGCGACGCGACGAACTCCGCTGCGACTCGTGGCCACGCTGGGCCTACGGCCTGATCATTCTCTGCCTGATCGCGCTCTGTGCCGCCGGTGTCTATCTGATTGTGATGGGTCTGCGGCCGCATCGTGGTGTCACCATGCGACGCAAGGTCGGTTCGGGCAGTCCCTACGCTCGCGTCACCATCGAACCCAATCGCCAGGAGAACTTCCATTGAACCGGATCCGATTGCACGCGGAGCTGCCATTCCATGAGTCTGTGTTAATTTTCTATATGTATAAACTAAAATAAATCGAACAGAATATTTTATAACCAGAAATTCTTTATTGTGTAATTCGATCGGCGGGTTGTACGTAAAGTGGTAGAGTATCTAACCGAGCTTCGAACCGAACTACCCTTTCGTTGCCCCCTCTGCCAGTTATTTTGCTTATCTGTATTCCGTTCTAATCTGTAAATTCAAGGAGTGCGACGATTTTATTTCCTCGGACGCGTAAACAAAGCGACAAATGTTGAGCACGAATTGGATTCAATTAATGGAATTTAGGTCTCATTTTGAATTCTCCAAATTCAAAATGAATCTTTAGAATAGTTTTTTGCTTTACATAGTACAGAGAATACCCTGCATATTGTTTTTTCAATAAATAACATGACTAATTACGATTTGTTCCCCCATTTCAGGCAAAGCAAATCAAATAGTGTGGCTCGAAAAGTTTTCGCGACAGAAAAGCAGAATGAAAACAACATTTTTCACACATTAAGTTGATAGAGAAGGTATGGAAGATGAACTTGCCATACAGTCTGCTGTACGCTCTGTTTGCCCTACTGTTTGCGCTGCCGCATCGAGTCCAGGCCGTGCCACAGGAGTGCAAAACGAATCCACTTGATCCTCATGAGCCCGACTACTGTGAGGAATATGAGCAACCACATTTGGGGTGTAAAAACCATGCAGTAAGCTGAGTATCTCAACCGATTCGATACACACCTAAACTTCATGATTTTTATAATATATTTTAGGAATGGGCAGACGCTTGCGGCACAAACTATAAATTAATTAAAATGACACAGCCAGTGCAAAATTTCATTACTAAGACTCACAACCAATATCGCAATAGCGTGGCAAAGGGCGCCTCACATCTTCCGCCCGCCGCGCGTATGTTGCAGCTGCGTTGGGACGAGAACCTGGCATTTTTGGCTAAGCTTTCGGCCAAATTGTGTCGACTACGTCGGCCGGTCGAAGCGTTTTCGACACCAACATCATTCGAACCGGGCTACAATGCGATCTTAAGTAAGACCCCGCTCAACGAAAGTCACGACCTGAAGAAGGTATTACGCGCTCAAATGCGTATGTGGTATGATCAACGCATTAACTTGGATATAGAAAATCTTGCCGCCGATGTCTCCAAGCCGGGGTAAGCCCAAGCTTTACTTAACTAACCGAATATCGAAATGCAATCGCAAGCCATTTTTTGTAGGCAGGAGGCGGGACACTTCAAGCAGATGATGATTGGCCTAAACTCGCGTATAGGCTGTGCCATAAGCAAATTCACAGACGAAAATTGGTCGTATCAATTACTAATCTGCTTATACGGTTGCAATAAGAAGACCAATCAGAAGGTCTATGCTGTCGGAAAATACGCGGGCGAGTATTGCGTTTGCGGGATTTCATCGCCTTACAAATACCTTTGTTCGAAGGACGAGCCCTCAATGGATTGTAGTCTGATCATCGATCATAACTTGGAATCCAAAAATAAAATTAATAATCGCAATATAATTGAAATGATGCCGAGACCAACCCACAGGACGCAAACAATGCCGCCGAGCTATTATGAGCAATTTATTCGACACTTTGCAAAAAAACAGCAAATGCAAGAAACAACAAACAGCCGGAATGAATAAAATAAATTTGATTAAATTATTAGTATTTGTTTTGGAAAAATGTTAATTAAATAATAACGAGAAATAACTATTCGTTTTTTTTATAAACATATCGAACTTAATATTAACTATAGAACATATTCTCTGCACTGTGTTCTGGCTTATTCAAGGTTGATTACATTGCGAAAACACTCAATTTGTTCCCCGTTACAAGCTTAGCAAATCGATTGGATTTCACGGTAGATAGGTACATTCGGTAAGCTGTAATAGAGCATTTATCAGACCGCTGTGAGGATTGTTCGAAGGCAGCGTGATGCATTGTTACGGCTTACTGCAATCATCGTTTACACTACTTGCGCTCTATACACTGGTGCAAGCTCTACCGAAAATCTGTGTTGTCAAGAACTCCCAATTACATGCTGACTTTTGCAAAATACAAGGTCAAAAACATTTGGGATGTAAAAACGATGGAGTAAGTAACGAAAAAGGGAATACAATTAATAGCTTGATAATATTTCGAAACTTTTAGAAATGGGCGAAACAATGTGGCGAACTCAAGCACATAGTTTTCATGTCCAAGGAGTATAAGAACATAATTGTAGATTTTCATAACCAGTATCGCAACATCATTGCGAAAGGCAAACTGAAGGGTATACCGCCGGCGGCACGAATGCAGAGGTTACGTTGGGACGCCAATTTGGCCAAGTTGGCCGAATATGCCGTCAGGCTGTGCAGCCTTAAACAGCCCACGAAAATCATTTCGACACCGCGATTCAGAGATCCCGGGTTCAATGCGGCCTATACCAAGTTCCCGAGAAAGGAGTTTCAAAACGAAAAACTAATACTGAAATCGCACTTGAAAAAATGGTATGACCAATATCAATTCCTAGACTATCGTCAGCTGAAATTAGATAGTTCCGCGACTGGGTAAGTGGAGGATCTGCGGCATGGATGGAAGCTGGAACTGCAATCCTAATTGTTTTTTGCAGAAAGGAGACATGGCACGTGAAGCAGATGGCGATTGGACGGAATGGGGCTATAGGCTGCGCTATTTCCAGATATTCCGATGAAAACTGGATCTATCAGTTGACAATCTGTTTGTACGGATGTCGGAAGAAGGAAAATAAGAGACCATATCTGGTCAGTAAGATTCCCGGCGATAACTGCATATGCGGTGTGAGCAGCGATATGAAGAATCTATGTCATAAGGGCGAGCCGGTGGGCGACTGCAGCTTTGATAAGCCAGCAAATATTCTTATTGAGGAATCAACAACAACCAGAAAGCCAATAAAGAAGAGGAAGACCAAGAAGAAGATCGAATCGGAGGTCGGCCGGTTATTCGATTTGATTATAGGTAATCAGTCTCATGAATATGAATATTCATTCATTGAAAGCTATGAAGATAACGGACGTGATCAAGGAAGCAACATGGCTGATGATGATAATGATAGCGAAATTGTTGAAACAATTGAGACTAACGAAAATTCATACTAATAATACAAGTAAATTATGTTTATAAAGAAAATAAAGTGAATTGTCGGCCTAAAATTTAATATAAACAAACGAATTGGTTACGTGAGTCAATCATTTTTCTTGTAGGTAGCAAAATCGTTGCCATCATCGTTGGTCTCGATTGTTCTCTTCGAAACAAGAAAGAGTATACGATTATTATTATACTATTTCTCCACATTCAAGCAGCGCTGCCTGCACGCTCTGCTGCGAAATATAATCCTACATGCTCTATTCTTGGAAGAGTTGGTTAACTAATAAGAGTTCTTTAAAATTTGGTCAAAATGTTATATCTAACCGTAACTACAAGGGCATCAGAACTTCGACTAGCCGTAGATTGCCTACATTTGTAGTTTATATAACCAAAATAAATCAAAAATAATATATTATAATACGACAATGTGTATAATTGTGTTAGTTATTTTGCGAGGCTTGTGCGATAAGTTTGGGATAATAACCATATTCATATGATTGAGATTCATTTGTCGTATTAAGATTTATTCATAGTTCTTTTCTTTTTCTACCTCTATAACATTGAAACTTTGAATAGCTCTTAAATTGTTTCGTTTAGAAGGACTTCTATATTATCTATTTTTCCATTTTCCCAAAATGTAAATAAACCTAGATTCAACTATATTTTGGGTACGATTCTATTTATTCTGGAAAAGGTATAAATTTGTGCAAAACTTAAAATGAAAATACCGTAAATCGTTTAGAGTTTTATATACATAACTTGAGTAATTTCCATTCGTTCTCCCATTGAAAGCATAGCAAAGCAAATCGAATAATTTCAGGCGGAAAGTTACTTTAACCAAAATTCGGACCACATTTCACAATTGTAGCCGAGTCGGCGGATATGAAAGATGAACTATCTGAATTGGCTATTCTACACTTCGTTCGCACTACTTGCGATATTGCATCAGGTGCACGCATTGCCAAGAGTATGCTTTAAAGATGCTTGGGAAAAAGATTCCATAGACTATTGCAAAGTTTTTGGCAAAAATCATATTGCATGCAAGGACAATGAAGTAAGTAAACATTAAAAAAAACGTACCATCAATAGCTTGATAATTAAACGAGATTCTAGAACTGGTCGAAAACGTGTGGCAAAGTGGAGGCCACAATTAAAATAACGAAGACGGTCAGGCAATTAATTCTAAAAACCCACAACGAATATCGCAACACACTTGCAAGGGGAAAGTTGTCGAATGTGCCGACTGCAGGGCGTATGCTGGTGTTGCATTGGGACGGCAATCTATCCTATTTGGCGAGTATTATTATGAAACAGTGTAATCTAGACGAGCCCGAAAAGAAATTTGGAACATGGAATGCCAGGGATCCGGGTTACAATGCCGCCTTCAGTATGTACAAAAAAACGGAATATCAGGAATTCATAAAAATACTAAAATCGCATATGAAAAAGTGGTATGACCAGCAAGTACATATAACATACACGAATATTGCTTCCGATGTGTCTAAGCGAGAGTAAGTCGAATGCATGGTGCTTCTGTGAAATATTGTAAACCACAATCTTAACCCTTTGCAGCAAGGAAATGGCGCATGTCAAACAATTGGCGATTGGCCTCAACAGTCGCGTAGGCTGTGCAATTGCCAGATATAAGAAAAAAGAATGGATGTTTCAGTTGACAGTCTGCCTATACGGCTGTCGCAAACGAATCAATAAGCCGCCTTATCAACCCGGCAAATATGCTGGAGAATATTGTGTATGTGGTGTGGGATCGGAGTTCAAGTATCTTTGTCATCCAAATGAGCGTGTGAAGAACTGCATCGATGATGAGGATAATGACAAAGCGACAAAGGAAGAAAGTGACGAAAATTATGATTATGAGGAAGATAATGATAAAAAACCGAAAAAACCCAAGAAGGAATGGAAATCTCTTACTGGTAAAATATTGGAAGTCATAGATTGTTTAAGAGGACTTTGCAATACTATATTATAATATTTTAATAAACTTGTACTTGAAATAATTATGATTGCGTAACAAATAAAAAAACAAAAACATATACCATATAAATAGTAAATATATTTCAATAAATCGAAAAAAAGATATCTGAATGTGTGTGTGTATGACTGCTCAGTCAATTCTGCTTGACTGCCATCGAATATATATGAAAATAATAATTTTTTTGTAATATTTTCATGAATTTCCAACGACATCGTAAAGAAGTGCAATTATTAATGCCGCATGTCCGATTCGAAATTATTTCGGATGAATATCGCACGCGATAATCACCTTGACGTACTCTACTTGCGGCTACAGCGAAATGTTGTATACACTTCGGAGGAGAACTCTCTCCTAGAAGCTATAATTTATAATAATAAGCTATAATTTATATAAAAAAAAAAACTTGCATTTTGAAAGCTATTTTCAAGTAACCTAATTATTATTATATTTTACATTTAAAAAATATATTTAATTTTATGCGCAGTTTCTTACAATCTTTTTTTTACAATAATTGTGTGTAATTTAATTAAAATCAAAAACATTTAAGAACCACAGCTGTTCTGCGACACACTCAAAGTGTTTCAGAAGTGGCAGATTATTGAGAAAGTCTTTGGCATTTAAATTGAGCACAATGAGGGATTGTTGGATTGAGAACTTGCGCGATAGAGTGTGAGGAACATGAGGAAGCGAGTAGTTGGCATTGTCAGTCTGTCAGTCAGTCAGTCAGTCGGGCTGGCGGCAATTGGCAATGGATATGCCAGTTTTGATGCGTTTTTAAACCAAGCACAATTCAAACTGAGCGCAAACTTCAACGACACTTTTACGACTGTGCGTGTGCGTGTGTGTGTGCGTATGTGTGTGCGTATGTGTGTGCGTGTGTGTGCGTGTGAGTATAGGCGTGTATGTGTGAGTGTGTGCATGATTCAAGCAGCGCTCTGCTTGTTTACTCCGAAATGGGCACAGCTTGCAGCAGACAGCAAGACGCACAGTGGGACACGCAGCTCGTTCGAGCGATCAAAAATGAAAAGGAGTATGTACGCGTCGAGCAAGGTATATGCAATTGGGAAATGAATTTAAAACACTTAAGTCAAGCTCAGACAGACACAAATATTTAAGAATAATTTGCATTGTATTGCAATCGAGCAATATGTGTGCTGCTCCTGTCGTCCTCTCCGGGCAAGCACTCTCTCACTCTCTCGCTACACATCGCTCTCTCTCTCTCTCTCCCGCTCTCACGGCGCCTGCGCCATCAGGCGTTGTGCCAGTGCCCCAGTGCCACGAGTTGCATGCAGCGCGCGCGAGACAAGACGCGACTCCGAATCGGAGTATCGCACTGTGGCCAGGCAGCCAGTCAGCCAGGCAGCCAGCATCCGGATTCATAATGCCAGGAATCAGTTGAAGGCAGCACGCCGAAGGCAACGCACGGCAAGGCTTACGTTACGCGTAGGAAACGCATACAAAACGGTAAACAGTTTACGTGCTTATGTTACGCGACGCGTATGTGTTTGTGTCTGTCTCTGTGCCTCTGTGTGTTATTGTGTGTGTGTGTGTAGGTGTGCTTGTGTGTGTGTGTAGAGTAAACGCATTAGGCTCAAAGTGAGCGTGGTTAGCTTAAGTCCACGTTAATTGTGCGCTGCTCCCTTTATCTTCCACACCCAGACCACAATTCTCCTTCGACACCCCTAACCAATTAGTCAGCTTCAATTTTGCCTGATTTGTAATATGCAAAGCCGCTTAGTTGCTTTTGTTATTTATCAATAAATTAGAACGGCCTAATGCCAATTGACAGCAGCAGCAACATCAGCAACAACAACAACTCGAACTGGCACCACACCGCATGAATAAAATATCAAAAGCATTTTGGCCAAAAAAAGCGCTCAGCTCGCAGCATTTTCACGTTTTTATCAGGCAACAAAACAAAGCACAGACAGCGAAAAGGAAATAAAAAAACAAAAAAAGAAGAAAAAAGCAAAAAAAAAGAGTAGAAAAGGGAAAAGAGGTGCCCCCCTTTGGGTCCAAGTAAATCGCAGAAGTACTCAGCAATTGCCAGTTGGGAGCTGCGTATACGTAATGGACACAGAATCAGATCTGTCGCACCTGTAGGCAAATTAATTGGCAGCGCGTTCGGGCCATTATTGTTATCAGTTATGTAGAATTAATATATAAATATTATATAGAAGACTTAGCTAAATTTTCTAAATCATGAATCATGACGAATCTTATTTTATTGAGTTTACATATCGCTTGAGAAGTCAGAGAATTCACATTCATTTTATTTTAATAAATTTTTGGAGTTTATATTGCTTAATGTAAAGTTAAAGTTAAATTTAATTTACTTTACTTTATTAACAGCATTAAATTGTTGTCTTTAGCACTTTTTCGAAAAACTACTTTTTCATGCAATTCAAGACATTCTGCATACTTATTCGAAATATTTGGTTATTTGATTATGCACTAATTATAGGGTATATACAAGTTATATTGGCACTGTTTAGTTTTTACTTTTGGCGGTGTTTTGCAGATTTTTCTTTATTCATTTTTTGTGTTTTATCCCTTTTTGCATTTATTAAATATTCAACGCTTATACGCATTCGTGCGCTCAGCTCGCAAATCTCTGCGGCTGATTGTGCCTCTATCTGCTTCACTCTGTCTGTCACCTACTTCTTTCCCTTTCTCTCTCTCTCTCTCTCCTTTGCTCTCTCTCTTTCCTCGCTTTGCCTCTTTCCTCGTTCTTCGCGACTGACGCGGCTGCTGCGATATTGTTTATTTATCCCTTTTTGCATTTATTAAATATTCAACGCTTATACGCATTCGTGCGCTCAGCTCGCAAATCTCTGCGGCTGATTGTGCCTCTATCTGCCTCACTCTGTCTGTCACCTACTTCTTTCCCTTTCTCTCTCTCTCTCTCCTTTGCTCTCTCTCTTTCCTCGCTTTGCCTCTTTCCTCGTTCTTCGCGACTGACGCGGCTGCTGCGATATTGTTGTAGGCGCGATGCTGTTTTTCATGTAGCCTGTTGTATTGTTGTTGTGGAGTTGATGTTGTTATTGTAGCTGTTGCTGTTGTAGAGAGCTGTTGTTGTTGTTGCTTAAAATGTTGCTGTTGCTGTTGCTGCTGGCATGCTGAGCCCCCCAAAAGCCAGCGCGTGTGTGTTCTGCGAGTATATTGACAATGTGGCCTGCCTGATATAAAGCACACCACACACACACACACACTGCCTTCCAGCCTGCCAGGCTGCCTGATTATCTGTGCCAGCGCAAAGCAGCAACAGCAACAACAACAACCAAATTGACACTGTGCAGCGAAGAAACTAAAGTCAATTCGTGCAGATTTCGACTTCGTTTCCCGCTCGAAATCAGCCTCGAGTCCGCTCGCGTCATGTTTATATAATGTTGCGCAAAGCAACTATTAAGTGTGCTGCCCCAGTGTGTGTATGTGTGTGTGTGTGTGCTCCAGCTCAGTTTGTTATTTATTGTAATGCCAGAGCAGCAGCCGTAGCCGCACCTACCCCCTTCTTGCATCACCCATGGCGGCCATTAGATTTAATAAAGCAGCGCCTGGTCCAAGTCAGACGATATCAGTTAGTCGGCCCGTTACAGGCATAATTATCTTCAGTCCGACTCTGTCTCTCAGCCAGGACCCTTGGCCCAAATGGCCGCAGAATGACACTAGCCGAAAATGGCGCATAGCGATAAGCTTAATCCCAACTGAGAACACACGTAATCGGCACTCGGCTGGGGAATTCGTTTGTATTTATTAACTGCAGATTGAATAACTTGAAAAGTCAAGCTACACGATTAATCCCAGGTTGAAAACAAAGCTAGAATTTGTGACTGGAAGCGGAGCTTTATCTTGACAGGCTGCTAGTATAACAATTTGATACTATTCTTTACCATTTAAGCAGCTTTAAAAGCTCAAGCAGATTATGAACTAAATTAAACCCATAAATAACAAGTAAAAGGTGAAAAGTATCAGAGCACATGTAACATTAAATAAGTAAATTAAACTGAGCTTCATTTAAACTTCCCCCAAGCCCAAACATATTTATAAAGTCTATTTTGAAGATTGCTTAAAAGCACATTAAAATGCCAAGCTGTACTCTTATGATGATAGGCCTCTCCTGACTCTTAAAACATTCATACATTAATCGCATAAGCAAAGTAAAAGATAAGTTAGAAGAGCTTAAAGCTTCACTTGTTGTACAAGACAAAACTTGAGACGATAAAGCACATGCAAGCTCAAAGAATCACTTCAAACGGAGCTTAGCTAGCGAAACCTCTCAATTCCTCTTAAAATAATTCAAACATTCTAAAACTCAAAGCACGCTTGAGCTTTCAATTCAATCAGCACAAGCTGTTCCCGTACCGCCGATTAATCCAATCAAAATGTCTCCAGCTAATGCCTATGTGAACTGATTAGCAACAGCTGACACGGCTGGCGCATTATGAAAAGCGAGTGGAAAATGCCATAGAATAATCATCGTAGAGCGAAACGAGCGCTGAATTTCAGCCTCAGCTGTCGCCCTACGGACTCATTATACTTATTATCACACCTGGCTTGCAGCCACCCACACACACAGGCACACACACACACACAAAGCCACACAGACTTAGCCACAGTAAAGCAATTGTCAAAGCAGCTCGAAAAAAGGAACTCGAAACAACACGAAGAAACAAGAAGAACAACTCGCCCGACGCAATGCAAAGTGCGAAGCGATAAGCGAGAGACAGGCAGGACAGCCGAGTGAAGGACAGCAGCTAAACGAAGAAGAAGAAGAAGAAGAAGAAGACAGCGAAGAACCGAGAACAAGCCTGGCAGGGGAGGAGCAGAAGGCGGACTACAACGACGACATTAACTTCATTTACGTCTCGCCACAGTTGAAATAAACGACTTTACGACACTGGCGGATTTGCTAAAAAGTAAGTTGAGCACCTTGGCACAGGCCTCTCTGTCCTCCGTCCCTCCGCCCCGGCCCTCTCTAGCTACTCCTGCTACCTTTCTTTAGTCGGGATATTTTTTTCTACAGCTGCTTTTACCTGCCACAGGCTGCTGTTCATTAACGCGCGGGCGAAACGTCAGCTCGCACCACCGCCCCCCCTTCCTGGGCGGCAGTAGAGGGTAGCGGGTGTGGCTGCTGTTAAAAGGCAGCGGCAGCTGGCAGTGGCAACAACAACAACAGCAGTAAAAGAAGTCAACTAGGTGACTTCCGGAACGCAGTCAACGTTGACGTTGACGTTGACCGTTGGGGCCGGATGTGCCGCGTGTTCGCTTTTCCAATTCAACTTGGGCAAATTCCTGAAATGTCACTTGCCTTCTCTCGCTCTCTCCCTCTCTCTCTCTCTCTCTCTCTCTCTGCCCGGGAAGCAGGCTTAAATGCTCGACATTATTGCAATTCGCTCGTCCATTGCGCTCTGGCACAACTTTCGCGGCCATCAAATGCACAAGCAAAAATTCAATTATCATAATGAACCTGAAACCTGCGGCAATTCGTGGCCATTCGAAACTCCAACGCGAAGTTGCACGCGTAACTTTTCCCAATGGTTTTTTTTAAACAGATGCGAAAATTAGTCAAATCTCTGGGGAGAAGGCATAATGATTGCGATTATTACGTTGGCATATCTTGGTAGATTTTAATGACAAAATGCGCTCGAATTATGCGAGATTAAGTCAGCACTTTATTTCGCATAATACCAAAGTAGTAAAAATATAATGGCTTATAGAGATAAGTAAGCAAATTTTAAAGCTGGTTTGTATGGGATAAATGGGACACGGATTTATTGTAGCAATATTATCCTCGTTATACCTGGGCAAAACTTTGAGACTCAAACAATTTTCTATTTCTCATCATATACGAGTAATAAAAGCTAAACGAAATATTGAGAAAAAAAGAAGATAAAACATCTTAATATTAATTAAATAAATTCTAGACAAAAATAAATCCTGATATGTTGTGGAATATATGCGAAATAATTCACAGTTTTCCCCCCTGCTCAAATAATGCCAATCTGTGCGAATTTAATGCCTCGCATTGTTATATATGTGGTTCGTCGCCGGAAATTCCACTTTTCCAATTGGCGAATTAAACTGTGTGAATTTCTCATATATTTTAGACCGTTGCATGCACCGTTACTCATGCGCCGCGTGGTTGCACGCAGATAAAAATATTTTCTGTCGTATTTGGTAGCGTATTTTGTGTAGCATACTTTGCGGCTGCGCCGAAAGCGATACAAGCGAAAGATTGCAGTGGGCCAAATGCAGTTTTCCTGTTCGCCAATCCCCACCATCTCTCTCGCACACACTACTTCCCTCTCTCTTGCTCTCTCCCTCTCTCTCCTCCTCTATCGCTCGCTCTGCCGCTCTGACAGCTGTCTGCCTGCAACTTCGCCCGTTGCGCTTTGCCGCGAGCCACACAAATCACAAAGCAGTTGCCGCTTGCCGCAACACACGCCGCATTCGGAATACACACAAACACGCACACACACACACACACACGCACACCTGGCAGCGGCTGTGTGATGCATAAACGTGCGGGCACAACATCTGCTGCAGGTGGCATTAAGGCAGCTTAGGGCTGCGAAATGCGAAAAACTGAGTGGCGAAAACGGACGGACGGACGGCGCCGGAAGGGAAAAATTGCGAAAATGGAAATATTAAAAGTTGCCTCCCGCCCCCTCTCTCTCTCCCCCGCTCTCTCTCGTGTCTGACGCACACACATGCCACATGGCCGTGCCACAAACTGTGACCATGCAACCAAAAAATGTCACACAAATATGTGACACATTCCCTCTCCCCGCACCGACCCTCGCACTCACACACACACACACACACACACACACAACTAGAAAGTATCACAAGAGCCGTCATCAGGGTTACCCGGATTGGATTTGCGTGTGTGCTGCATCTGCAGCATGAAGCATCGCTTTTTGTTATGACAATGACACACTGACAGACGCATAAGCACACGCACACAGTTACATGCACCACATTTCCGCTCAGCCAGGCTCAATGTGCATGAGACAATAATGCTTATACTCTTTGCGCTGAGTTAGCGTAGATATCGGCATGTTATCGATATAGGTTTATGTAGATAATATGCCAAACTTTCGTATAAACTTACCTATTTCAAATTCACTTGGTATATATTTGCTTTTATCAACTGTTTTGGTTGATCGATAAGTTATCAAGGTAGCTGTGATCTGTTTCGTCATTTGAACGTGGGTTTTAGCAAGTTATCATGGTAAGAAAAATCTATATTAACTTAAGCTATCGATTGCGATTATAAACTCCGAATTATTGCTTCTTTCTTAGCCTTAGCTCCTGCTCTATCAACTCCTTTCAATTTGAGTAGGTCGAATTGACTTTTATCGAATTTACTTTTAACTATCGATAACAGTAGTACAACACGATTAATAACTTAAATATTTTGCCCAGCACTTTCCCTGCTCGCTTAAAAATACTTGGATACTCCCAAAAGATTCTTAAATAAACCAAATGCATCTGTGAAGTCAACAACAGCTTGCAACAAGCCACAGTCAGCTGCAACCTCCAACCTTCTTCCTTTGCTTCTCGCCAGAGAAACCACAATTAAATTGAGAACTACACTCAAAAATTTGCCAGCCAAAAGCTGCTAACATTCCAAGTGTGCGTTAGTGCATGTTTGTGTGTGTGTTTTTGAGAGAAAAATGAATATGTAGCAAAAAAAAACACTGCAAATAAAATTATGTTTATTCTGCTGCTCAACCACGACACGAGCATGTTGCGAGCAAGCCAGAACATAAAAAAACACAACTTAAACGAGAAAAAAATAAGGGAAAATAAAGAAAAAGAAACAGCAAACTTGTGAGAAAACTTGCGCTTTGAGGATACTTCAAATTATGCTCCTCGGGCTTGAGACGCGGGCTCGGGCTCGGGCACTTCGCATAAGTTTATGTTTATACTTAGTACTCGTACTTATTGAATGTACAATTTTAAGAGACCTCAATGGGGCTCGGCCCTCCCCCTGCGTACTTCTCGCACATTCCCTCTTACCGTACGCCGCCGCTGCACAATTTATACAATACACGGCGGGGAAAGCAGAAGCCGCGTCGGAGTCAAAGAAACTGCCAAGTTCTTCAAGCCAAATAAAATGCTTAAAGCGACGCATACAAAAAACATTTGTAAGCGAGTCGAAATGAGGCGGCAGCTAGCGATGGCACTGGGCAAACAGCAGCAGCTAGAGATGGGAGAACACTATTAGTTTATGATCTGAAAATGATATGTGCATAGAATGTTTTATATTTATATAAAATATTTTTTCCAATTGTTGAATATTTTATACTTTTAAATATGCGATTGTTCTCATGAGTTTGGCTGGTCTTATCGATAGTCAAGCGATAACATCGTATGTTCTAAGTACAATGACAAATATAAAGTCTCAATTTCTACCTTATATGTTACTATTAGCAACAAAAACCGTTCTACAATCTTCATATATGCAAAATACGTATGCCCTAATAAGTATGCTATGAAAAATATGCAAGCACTTCTGCTGTACGTTTAGTGCAGTTTAAGGCAATAAACAGTTGATTTCTGCGCCAATTTTTGCATTTTTAAGCTTCCTCACCCTAGTCCCTCTCCCTACGTCATTTCTAATGCCATTCAAATCATATTTTTCTATTATATCCGGTAAATTGCATCAAGAAACTCATTCTGATTAGACGCTTCATTTTTCGCCCACAATTCACAATTTTGGGATCACGCTCGCATCTTTACAACGACACGCACACACAGACAGACAGACAAATCGACACACATATGTATGGCAAATGTTATCACTTCGTGTTTATCGCGAACGCATCGCACAAGGACGCTGCCAAAGACGCCGAAGCAGGCGAAAGGAATCTGCGACAATTTCCATTGTTGCCGAAATTCTTGCTGTTGTTGTTGTTAGTGTCGTGTGTGCCGAAGCAGCAGCAGCAGCCCCCTTGGCTCTTTCCACAGCTCATCGTCGGTGCTGTTGTTGTTGTTGCTGTTATTGTGATGACGCCGTTTTGCTGTTATTATGCTTGGCATTATCATTGTATCGTCCTTGCCTGGCTCCTCCAGCAGCCGCCGCCGCCGCCGCAGCTGACTTTAACAATTTTTATTGTAGATTCTTTTGCGTCTTCTGTTTTTTCTCTTTTCTCGTATTTCCCTACTTTCCCTACTCCCCTGCCGCCTGCCCATGCGGGCATCTGCGAAGCGTCGTCGACTTGAGGGCGACGCTGTGGGCGTATTTCGGCTGGCGTCTAGCGGTCGCGGCGCCGAAACTTTTCTTTATGACCTCTGTCAGATAGTAAGTTAGCCCGCCACCGTCTAACCTGCCCCCTCGCCACAGTCCTACTGTTGCCTACGCCTTGCCCTTTTCGCTTTGGGCGCTTGCTCTCTCACTCGCTCTCTCACTCTATGCTGGTTACCCGAATTGATTGATAAGCTTTAGCGATGACTTTGTTGTTCTTGTTGTTGTTGTTGTTGCTGCTGCCCTGGTTCTGCTTGTTCCCTAACTTCTTGTTCTTCCGCCCTCGCCTGACGCCCGCTGCGGTTGTCTCGCCTCGTGTTTTATGTTGTTTACGTTTACATTTCGGTAGATTACGCATACGCAGCGTTCGATCAAATTTAGCCCAAGAATCACGCATTAACTTTAACCATAAAAGAAGGAGAGCAGAAGTGGAGATGGTATGGGGGCGGCTGTGGCTGTGGGTGCGGCAGACAACAGACTTCAGCTGCAGCTGCTGACGTTGCCTTCGCTTCTCATATGTTGTTGTCCGACATTCGCCCTCGCCTTTGTTCCCTGCGGGCTCTCGAAAAAGGAACATTAACATGGCCATGTTCGGGTTGTTCGGTTGTACTTTAGCTTGTTCTTGTTGAATCCTCTTCTTTGTTGTTACTCCTGCTGCTGCTGCTGCTGGCAGCCATAAAAACAAGAAACAACAAACTACGAAACAACTTGAAAATGTTACCAATAAAAAACCTGCCCACTAATTCGACCCGCGTCGAAAGTTTTATGAACCGCAGTGCAAAGTTAAATATGCGGCTAATTACGTGTGTTACTTTGTCTGGCTATCTCGCCCCCCTCCCCCCTCTCTCTCACCCCCTCTCTCTCTCTCCCACTCCCTCTCTCTTGCTCGCTACAAGCTAATTGCATTTTTTATCGCGCTATGCAAGCTTTTTAATGACCGAACTGAAGCCAATCCCTCGAGCTTAATCGCAGAAACAAGTCGAAAAAGTCACTAGATAAGCTGACAAACTTTATATCCCACATGCGAGAATAGTTGGAAATGTTTTATCTACTGAAAAAAAAAAAAACAGATTTTATGTCCTGCATGAACTTCGAATTGGGTCAAGTTTTACGCCAAGTTGCACGTTGAGCTGAGCAAAGCAAAATGCTTAAGCGACGGGCCAGAGCAAAGAAGAGCTGGAAAATTTGTGAAACACTTTGAAGATTGTAAAGCTGGCGATAGTTTGCAGCAATTAAAACCGCAGTATTACTATCGATACATGAGGAGAGAGAGATTTCTTAACTCTTTTTTATGTAGAATATAATCACAAAGCGACAAGTCAGATAAATTAATGTTCAGATTTTTAAAATCAAAATTATGATCGTTGCTTTCGTGCCGTAGCTTTCCAAAAAAAAAAACTAAGAGCATTATTGTCGATATCTATCGATTATTAGGAAATATGATATTAATCAAAGAAGAGCCTTTGCTATTAAATCTTTGATAGTTAGGCTTAAGCTACATTATAAACGATTAGATTAGGCCGATAGTATCGCTTGATATCGTCACGCATCACGCGCGCACTTCAATCTTCAAGCACAACGCGTTGATATTGCGTTTTACTGCACAAACTCTAAAAATAATATAGACGGGATTTAGTTGTTTGTTCTTTCCCTTGCCCCCCCCCCCCACCCCATTCCTCCTACCCGCTAGCAATATTTACCGCTGCTGGGTTGGCATTTTTTACGCGGTTTATGACACAAGTGAAATGTAATTCATATTGTACAAAAATTTTAATGCCGCCTGAAAAATAACGCCCAATAAATAATCCTTAATGTGCCTTTGTCCTTCCATGTCCTGCTGTGCAGGTGTGTGGGGGCTGCGATAGCGAAGCCGCTGGGTGTGTGTGTGTGTGTGTGTGTGAGGTAGGGGTGTATAAGTTAGGGTAACTGTGTGAGAGGAGGGTGTGTGTGTGTGTGTGTTTACGCTGTCGCGAACTCAATACGTCGACACCCAAACCAATCTGCACTCCTTCCTTGGCCCCAAACGCGCGTGTGTGTGTGTGTGCGAGTGTACATGCTGTGCACGTGTGTGTGTATGTGGCTTGTGTGATTTTGTTTTACACGTCTGTTGTTTCTATGTGTTCGTGTGTTGTGGCTTTCTGTTGCTGTAACCACAGTCGCCCTGTCATAAATATAATTGGTTGTTGCTCTTGTTAGTGTTGCTGCTGTCGCTGCTGTTGCTGCTGCTGATGTTGCTGCTGCTGCTGCTGTTGCTGTGACCATCATCGCGTCGTTGTGACAGTGTTATGACGTTGCCTGCCACCTACATAGCATGAAAAAATTGCCTCGACAAATTTGTCAGTCTTTCTACGCAAGCCAAAATAAATTGCCCGATTTTAGGCGTTTGCTTTTTTCATTCTCCCATTCGCTCATTCCCGCATTCGCTCATTTGATTTGATTACTTCACATACTTATTTATTTTTGCATAATTTGATACACGTTAGCATAAAATATTATTTGTTTGACTGACACGTTCGCAGGGGGGTCGAGCAGTGAGAGCACATTAAAGCTTTCAGCTTGAAGCTCTCACTCAATCAATCGTGCTTGTTGATTACTTCAACGCGGCTCAAAGCGACACCAGTGCAGCTGCGTCGGTTCCAGACGGAAACCCGTGATGCTGTTCATCATGTCCAGCGCAGTACGCTCGGCGGGCAGCACACGAAAGCGTAGGAGGAGATGATAAATCAAAGATTTGACCTCCATCTGTGCCATGCGATTGCCTATGCAGCTGCGTCGACCCACCCCAAAGGGCAGATACGTAAATGAGCGTATCTCGTGCTTGTGCTTATCGTCGAAACGCTCGGGACGAAACTGCTCGGGCTGCTCAAAGTTATCCGGATCGTAGTGCAGCGCCACAATGGGCACATGCACCAGTTCACCCTTGCGCAGCTTCACCAGCAACTCGCCGGCCTCGTCGCGCAGCTCAAAGTCGGCGGCGCACTCGCGATCGATGACTATGGCCGGCGGCCATTTGCGCAGCGACTCCGAGATGACACAATCCAGATACTTCATGCCCATCAGACTGTCATAGTCCAAGGGTTTGCCCTGCAGTTGCTCCTGCACAGCCATAATTTCCTCGTACAGCTTCTGTTGCACCTCGGGATGCATGAGCAGTTCGTAGCACGTGAAGCTCAGGCAGGTGGAGACGGTCTCAAAGCCCGCCGAGAAGAAGAGCAGACACTGAGCCAACAAATCTTCATCGTTGAACTCGATGCCTTCTTCTGCCGGCGCCGCCGCCGCCGCTCCCTCGCCTTCTCCTGCCTCCCGGAACTGACGCTGTGCCTCGAGCAGCTGCTGAATCAAATCGGGACGCACAATCTGTCGCTCGCGACGCTCCTCGATGGCACCGAAGACCAGACGCTTGAAATACGCCACATTATTGAGATCCATGACGGGCACGCGCAGAGCCTGCATAGATCGAAAGAAACTTGTTAAAGCCGGCTCCACTTGGAATCCCTAACTCACCTTCATTAGACGCGGCAATAAAATGTAGAGCAGCACCTTGATGCCGCCCCACAAGCTGAACTGTGAGATGCGCTGTCCCAGCGTAAAGAACTCGTTCTGCTCGTCCACAAAACTGTTGACCTTAATGCCAAAGGCAACGCTGGCAATGACATCGTTTGTGTAGCGCGTAAAGAACTCCTTCAGCTCCAGTTCGACACCCTCGTTATCGAGCTCCGCCAGTTTGCGTTCCACATAGCCCACTGCCTCCGCATTGCACGCGCGAATCAGCTCGAACATGAGTCGTATCTTGGCGCCGGTAAACGTGGGCGTCAGTGTGCTCCGCATTTGCTGCCAGCGACGATCGCGCAGTGTGAGCAACGACTTGGACATCACCGAGCTGTCGCCAGTGTTGCTATCATCGGCAATGCCCGGGCGATGATTGCTAAAGTTGTCAAAGTGCTTGATGCCAACCTGACGTATCAGCTCCGGATCGGCCAGATAGAAGAGTGGATCACGCATATTGTACACGCCGTAGACCTTGTGCTGCTTCAGCTGCTGATGCAGCTCGATGCTGTGCCGCAGATACGAGCCGCTGCCCATGAGCACCGACCACGGCACGTTACCCACCAGTGGCCGTGGCGGCAGATGCGCCACGCCTCGACGTGCGAAGTAACCGAATCCCGAGA
The DNA here is from genome assembly GCA_018151445.1 of Zaprionus inermis. Classification (NCBI taxonomy): domain Eukaryota; kingdom Metazoa; phylum Arthropoda; class Insecta; order Diptera; family Drosophilidae; genus Zaprionus; species Zaprionus inermis. The sequence continues at coordinate 5,784,895 of JAECXD010000057.1, read as the reverse complement.
CGGACCATTTGTACAGCAATGCGCCAATAATTGTCAGCAGAAAGAAGAGTTCCACGAGCGCCATTACTACAGTGAGAGCAGCTGTCGCTCAACGAGAGAGAGAGAGAGAACGCGAGAGATGGGAGAGTAAGAGTGTGCGACGCAAATGCAGTACGATGCGCAACACTTTTTGACTGCGTCTTACTCAGCCGACCGCTGAAACGCCACTGAAGTCAACAGCTGCCGTTGCTCTCAGTTCATACAAGCGCACGAGTTCGAATGCGAGAGCGACCACACGAGGGAGAGTAAGCAAGTGAGCGCGCGCGTACCGGCAAATTTTGTGTGTGTGTGTGTGTGGGAGTCCGCGTGTATGCTTGTGAGTGCAGGCACGTGACGTAGTGAGCGAGAGTTAAAGAGAGTGATAAATTCACAGTTTCGTCATAATTTCGTCACAAGGCAACACCAGCAATGAAGCGAGTCAATAGCAAAGAGAGCATTTGTTTGCTCAGTTAATTTGTAAGAAATACACGAAAACGTTTAAAAGCTGCAACTGGTAAGGGGAAGAGGCAACAGAAAATTATGAAAATATAAATAAAACAAACGTATGTATATATATACTACATAACATATCTACAATTAAGCAAATGATAAAATAAAATAAAAGCATTGAATAAATATTAATGCGTGCATGTGCATGTTGATGATCAGAGCGCTCCCTTTACGCTCGCTCTCTGCCGCTCACTTCTTCACTCTCTCTCGCTCTGACTCTGAAGTTCCAGCTGTTCTTATGACAGCAATCATATGTTATACAGTGGGCTAAGCATTGATAAAATTGTAGCAAATTTCTGAAAATAAAAAAAACTCTTATCACGCATTAATACATATTTTCTTTTGTTATTAATTAATATTTCAATTATTTCGCAAAGATTCCATCAGTATTCGTGATTATAGCTAGTGACAAAGTAAATTTCATAATTTATGAAAATATGATGCAGTTGACAGCTTTCATTTGTACGATGGCAACTTACTACATTTGACAGACTTCATTTGTACTATACATATTAATTCAGATTAATGAGTGAGTCCTTCGCAAAGCATTTGTATGTATTCGTATGTACGTGTGTGGCATGTGTCTTCCGAGCTTCCCGCGTCGAGTCCCAACTGATTTGTCATCGCAAACTGACTACGGACTACAAAGAGAGAGGGAGAGAGAAGGAGAGAGAGATTGGCATAAACTAATTTCAACATTAATCCTCATAAGTGACTCAACTATTTATTATAAAGGACTTAGCGAAAAAACAAACGAGAAAAATAAACACACACACACACACATCTGCACAGAGAAAACGGGACAGCGTTAGAGAGTGAGAGAGAAAGAGTCAAGCAGGTGCTGCACACGTTGAATACGTGCTCAAATCCAAAAGCAAATCAAAATCCGTTGCCAAGACAAACTGACGGAGCTGAAATGAAATGAAAGTTTTGGCACTTGCTTAAGTTGTGAGCAACTGATCCAATAGACATAGCAGGGAGAGAGAGAGAGAGAGTGGTTCAAGGAGTTTTCAGATGGAAATGTCACTTTATTCGCATTTGCCTAAAATATTTTATTTATTTTACTTTAAATATTTTATTTGTTTTTTGCTAGAGTGTTTCTCAAGAAGTAATTTCATACAATTAGCACACAGTTTTGTTTAAGAATTTTCATATTTCACTCAAAGTTTTCCAACTATCAAATTTAAGTTTATTGATTTTCCTTTAGCTTTTATAACATTTAAAATAGTCTAGATGTTTTATTTTCTCTCTTTTTATGAGCTTCTCTCGCATATTGAAAATAGCTTTAGCTGCAGAAGTTCTGATTCACTTTGCCACCAATTCCAGGCGCAACGAACTGGGTCAAGATGATGGGAGGGGCAGGCAGTATGCCGCCTCTTTGTGAAATCAAATCACGTCGGAAACAAATGACAAAATTTGGTTGCATTTAGTGAATATTTAGTGGGTGTCTGCGTGTGTGTATCTGTGTGTGTGTGTGTCTGCGTGTGTGTCTTTGTGTGTATCTGCGTGTGTGTGTGTGTCTGCGGTATTTGGACACGCGCCAAAATGGCTGAAATGTTGTAGAAATGAGAAATTATTGCAGTCGACTTTCAGGCGCAAAGCAGAAAAAAAGAGATGAAAGAAAAAAGCCCGATGACAGAAGCGACAGCGTATAGCAAACAAATCTGCGAAAATGCAAATGTCATTTGATTTGACTATCTGCTGCCTCTCAATCTCAATCGCCGGAGCGTGCCTATCTCAATTCTCAATCTGCTCAAATCCGCAATCGGAATCGCCGGCGTGAAGAGCGAGGAGCGTGGAGCACCGGCAATGAGCGCGATTCGCTTGCGTGGGGCAGGACACGCAGCCTGCAGCTGCCTTTATTGTTAAGCAAATATTTTCGAGAGAGCGAGAGGGAAGAAAGTGCGAGCTAGCTGGAGCGATATCTAATGTGTTTACATTGGCTGCAAACCAACAAAGCGAGCACCAAAAAAAGAAACCAAAGAACTTTCAAGTTTTTCTTCTTTTCTTCGGTTTCTCTGTTTTTTTTTTTCATTTTCCTTTGCACACTTCATCACCCTGTCCTGGTCGTCTGCCATCTATCTGTCGCTGCCCTCCGCTTTGCCTTCTCCTCCTCCTCTTGGTTGTCGTGATGTTTTTTTTGGTTTTCTTTTTTCTTGCTCTGCTCTCTGCTTTGTGTGCCATTTCCATTAGAATTCAAGTGCCACCAGACTTGAAAGTGAACTGGCCCTCCAGGGCGCTTCACTTGCTTCTGCCGCAACTCCCGCTCCTCTTCTTTCCCTCGCGATATGCATTTCTATCGCGAATGCCTGCAAACAAACGCGTCGCATCAAAGCAAAACTTGTGGCGTAGCTAAGCAAATTGAACGCTATGTCTTACTTTAATTAATTACGACTAATAACTGCCAACAACTACAAAAGGAACGACAACAACAACAACAACTAGAAGTACAACAAAGCAAAGGCCAGCAACAAAAAGAGCAAGAACAACAAAATCGGCGACAGCGCAAACATTTGCTTAGCCTCATGTAAATTTCGCCCTCAGGCAAAGGAAGTTTGCCTGCCTGCGTGTGTGTGTATGGGTGTGTGTATGTGTGTGGGTGTGCGTGTGTGTGACAGTATAAACACGCACTTGGCATATTTCTTAAATAATGTTTATCTGCTCTCGAGTGCCAGCTGGCCTTAAACACAAATGCTTCGCATTTCAAGTGCCCCGCCCCGCAGTGAAGCGAACAAGCCGCCCCTCCCCTACGCGATTGTTGCAGCGCTTAAAGCAACCCTCGGAAAATTTATTTGCTGGGGCTGCTCATTACATCTTTTGTCAGAAAATCTCTGAGTTTCGCCATGCAAATGAAATATTTCCGGCATTTCGACCTAACCGACCCGACCTAACCTAACCTAACCTAACCAGAGCTAAGCTAACTTATCCCCCCACCCCCCCCCCCACAGGTTTGCTTTAAGGTCGTGCAAGCTTTAAGCTTTTATGGTTTTAAAACAGTTATAAAACTGTTAACTTCTGTCAGTGCACGCGCGTTACGCATACGCCCAGTTGCGGTAATAAAATGCCCGCTGACCACGCGCCCATCGAAATCCGCTTTGAATAACTGCTTATTGGAATGCCAGATAGAAGAGAAGAGAAAACAAAATAATCAGGCCGATGATAATCGATGCCATAAAGGGCTTAACCCGCTGCATAAAGCGAGTGAACTAAAGACCTGTTTTCGTGTATTATTATTATGGTAATTTATGAGTTTTCTGCCATTTTGCCGGAAATATGTTATTGTGTCGGAACAAAGCAGAGCGAACTAAAAATGGCGCTTAAAATGTTTACATGCTTGCGGGATTTTGAATTTATGACCCAAAAAAACGAACACAAATACACACACTAGCACACAAACATGGATCATGATTGACCACATATTGTTTTAAGTTCTATCGAGCTGCCGAATGCACTAGATAAATGCAATTGCGCTGTGAAACATGTATAACGATTTGTAATTTATTGAAATTTATTTGCAGTTTCTTATTGATTGGAGGGGGGGGGACGGTTTGCAAACGGGGTCGAGGGTTTCGAGGAGGGCTTCGAAACACACCTGCAAATACGTGACCTTTCAATTTATGTGAGCAACGAAGCAAATCGAAAACATTTTTTATGCCTCGCTTCAAATTTATGACCAGTCACAGAGCCCACTCCTACACAGCCGGCTCATCCCTACTCCAATCGACCGCCCACCCCTCCCTTGAGACCACACCAGATGGCCAAAATCCCGTCCTGTTGCTCCCCGCACAGCGTCTGATCTGGCGCTTCCAATTTCATATCGGATTTGGCCTGCAGCGCGTTTCAAATTTGTCTGACAAATATTTGGCCCATCCGGAATTCAGCGATAAGCGCGAAGAGCACACTGAAAAAATACCGTTACGAGTGCCATATACTGCATTCGTTTGCAGTTTTCGTTTAGAATTCTCAACTAGCTTACGCTTAAAAGTTTACACTTAAAGGGCGCTCATAGCTCAATAGATTCTAAAAGCCATTGATATTTCTCATATTCTAAGCAGTATTTCATTGCAAATGCTTTTCGTTTATAATTCCCAAACGATTCATGCTCTCAAATTTATATGATCTGAATTTATGTGCACACAGTTTGCTGGCAAGTTACAAAGACTCTTGAATTTTACGGGCCATGTCGTCTATAAATAGCTAAGCGCTCTTCGTATCTAATTCCCAATTGGTTTAAGCATGGATTTTATGAAGTGCTACGACATGGAAAATGATGTTCAAAGTTCGTAAAAGCAAACCGAAACTAGTCGCTGCTGGACTAGTTGGCCCACTTTGAGTCACAAATCACAGTCAACTTGTGGTTTGAGTTAGTGTGTGCGTGTGTGTGACTGGCAGATGTCTGATAGCAGCTTATGTGTGCACTCATACATATACACACATTCAAATTTATATGCCTATGCCTAAGCGCTGATTATGACAAATATGCCATGCTCCACTGGCTGCGCTTCCCGTCGGCAATTTAGGAAGCAGGAGCAGGAGTAGGAGCTGGAGCAGAGGCGAGGCGAGGCGAGACCCGAAAGTCGACCCAGAAAAGCGCTTATTGTGATTCGCTTGGCTTGTTTGCCTTTTCATCGGTCAGCGTGCTGGGCATTTTACGCAAATCCCAAAATAAATACACAAGTTTTTTTTATTATTAGCATGCACACAGGACGCACCGACGGCGCGAGCCCCAAACAAATAGAAATAAAGTAGAGAAAATAAAAGCAAAGCAAACAAAACCAGAAACGAGAAACGAGAAAAGCCGACATTTTCTGCTGGAAACTGAAACCACGGCGGGTCGATTGGCAGGTGGGCCGGGCACAGTCGAGCTACTAATGACAGGGAAGGGAAGAAGGGAAGGGCGCGAAGCGGACCGGAATCGAGTGGGGGGATTAGGGATTGTCTGGGACACGGAGCGGACGCGCAGCGTGTCAACAATTATAATGTGCAAATTGTTTGATGTATGTCACCTGCCACATTTGCTTTATTGCCGCTCATTAGAAATGCTCAGGCAGCTTTGGCACAGGATAAAAAATAAAATGAATAGCAAACACACATACGCACACAAGCAAACACGCACACACACACTCGCAGAGAGCAACAACAACAACAGGTGCAGCTGACAACAATGACACCTTCCATTAATAGCGAACGCGTTGATGTGTGCAGAGCCGGGCTACACTGCGAGAAAAAAAATAAAACTAAGGCTGAAATAAAAAAAAATATAATAAAATTAAGCTAGAAAATTATTATAATTATTAATTCATTTTTATTGTTTTAATATCGATAATATCGCTGGTTTAAAAACGTGTTCGATACATCGCTTGTTTTCTTTAAAATTTAAAATTTCTTTGAAATTTAGCATCTGAAATTCTAGAGACAAGCAACAATCTAAAATATTAAAAAATAAGTTTTGCGTAGAAGTCCAATATAATCGATGGTTTCGATGGTTTTGTTAAAAAGGGTATAGTTAATTAACTATTATAAATATCCCACTAAGCTTTCTCTCAGTGCACACCTGACATTATCTCTATTTTGACTTTGGCACGCATTAGTTTTGCACCGATTTGACCCTGCGACGCTGCGATTAATGACATTCGCCAGCAACAAAGATTGCTCTCTCGTCGGCTCGTCTCGTATTCTCCCCGAGGCGGGGCCCAGCTGCTGTGACAGTTTGATGAATGGAAACGCTTGCCAAGCGTAATCGGCTTAGCTCACTCACACGTATCTACATATCCAGGATATGCAGGATTTGTTGACCTCGTTGGGTGGGTGAAAGGTCAGGGCGTAATAAAAAAAAACCACAGCAATTTTGACACATGATTTTGCATAATAAATTATGATGCATACAAATTGCCGCAGCGGAACAATTGAAGTACGTATACGTTATGCACATACACAAATATTACGTATACGTCGGGCAATTGTTTAAAGCGGTAGCGAAAACAATCAACGAGCTTAGCCAAACGATGCTCGGACAGCCGACAATGGCAGCCATAACTAAGCCAACCCCAAACAAACCGTCGAAGCGAGAGGGGGGTAGAGGGAGGGTGGGAAAAAAAGGCAAAAGGATTATTTTTGATTATTTTGCGTGCCTCGAAACAAATTCGTAGATTTTTCCTCATTGTTTGTTGGAGATAACATTGAAACCGACAAAAGCAGGCGCAAAAGAAAAATGCCAAGGAGAGAGAGAGGGAGGGCAGGGGCAGAAATAGTGAGAGGGAAGCAGCAACAGAGGGATATTCTCGCACATAAGTGCGGATTTTAATGGAGCTGGCAACGAGCCGCAACCTGCTGCTGCTGCTACTGCTGCTGTTCATTTCAATGAGCTGCTGCCTTTCAAATGTAATTTTATCATGACCAGACAGACAAACAGCGCAGAGATGGACAGCAGCTCTCTCCAAAGCTGTTGAATTGCCCCCCGACAAAAGGGTTGTCTGTTGTTCGAGGGATTTGTGAAACTAATCTAAATGTGTGCAAGTTTATCGCAGATTTCTAAATTCACTGAAAGTCAAAGAAATCACAATCGAATTGCAGGCAGTAAACGATTCCGCAGAATTATTATTACAGGGTATATTTGCAGTCGTTTCAACAATAATGCTGCTGTTGCTCTCGCTCTGCTAATGCCTTCGTAACAAGCTGAAAGCCAGTCGAGAAACATGAATAACACAAAGTCCTGCCGCGTGTCGAAAGCGGCAACAAAGGCAACAACAACAACTATGAACTTGAAACATGGAACGAATGAGCGAATGCTCATCCTGTGCATTAAACAAATCTGGGTCTACATTTCATGGCCACCGCAAAACTTGCTTATTTCGCTCAATATGCGCTCCCACTCTCCGGCTCTGCCTTTGCTCGTGTTTTTTGCTTGCTTATTGCTTCCTGCATCTCTCTCTCTCTCTCACTCTTTTATAGACTTACAATCCTTGTGGCTAACGAGCTGGTTCGGCTCCAGCAACAGCAACAACAACAATAGCAACTGGGCCAGGCAGCAGCAGCGGAGCGAGGCGTGGCGAGCGGCACGAGACGCCGGCGCTGGCGTTTACACGCTACAACAGCCGCATAAATTTCCGCTTCAATTGGACGTGTACAGCGGTAATTGCAGCTTTGATTACCACGAGCAACACGAGCAGCCAGTCGCCCATTGCCAACGCCAACACCAACAACAAAAGCAGCTGAGGCAACAACGGGAACACGGAAAACTACGCAGAGCAGCATCAACAGCTCCGGAGCAATCAACACTTTCCACGGCGGCGGCAGCGAGGGGGCAGCGTTTTTTGAGCATTTCCTCGAATATCGACGAGACGAAATTCATTGAAAGTTCAACGGCGACGGGTAAATGCAAAACACACTCACACTCATACTCACACACATACACACACACCCACACCCACACTCACGCATACGCATACAAATCAAAGCAGACGCCGCAGCGTATTTCCATCAATCAGAATTTAAATTAATTTTCTTTTTCTTTCGTTTTCGCTTTTGCTTTTGTTCCATTTCCACTTCTCTCTTAGTCGCCTAAGTCGACAGCAGGCGATAAATTGCGTGTGCACGGGGAGCGAAAGGGGGCACTCGAGTATCGAAATCAATGATTTTGATTTTGAGCCCATTGCAAAATTTGCATACTTTTATTATTTGCACGCATATTAAACGGATTTCACTTTTGTTCTCTTTTCTTGGCCACGCAAATAGGCTGCAATATTTTGAATAATTCAATTGGCTCATTCAATTCGAGTATGAATATTGATATAAGGTGAATTTCTGTTTCTGTTTGCGCATCAAAGTTTAATTGGCAATTAAAGTAAGCCAGCAAATATGATTATGACGCTGCTTTCACAGTCGGTTTGTCTGCGAAATTTAATACAATTTCATGTTGCTGTAACAAATAAACAAATAAAAGCACATATCGATAGAAGGATACATATATTATTTCCGAAGTTATATGTTGCTAGGTCCAAGTTTATAAAAATATTCGATTTATAATATTTTGATGCAGAAACAATGTAGAGGCCAAACCAGAAAGAAAATGTCATCTGCCATGACAATCTAAGGATTTTTGACGAAGTTATGGGTTCGGAAGGCATTCTAAAATCTTGCAAGGGGATAGCTTGGAAGGTCCAAAAATTTGAAAATGTTAAATTCATTCAGAACCAGGAAGAAAATCTGATGCATTTTAAAGTTATTAAAGTTAGTAGTCTAAATGATTTTTGAAATCTTTATTTGGCCTTGTGAATATGAGTGACCCTTAAATCCTGCAGTTATACTCGCTTAATGTAACTGTGTTCTTGCTCTCCATAGCAGATCAAACGATGGACGACATGGTCTACCAGTGCAGCAATCAGAACTCGATTTACGTGCTCAATGCCGGCTACAATCCCTCGTACGGTGTAAGTTGTGATGTTTAAGCTCAAATGGTTTTGGTCAAGTGCGACATTGTAATCGGGGTTTGCTCTTGCACACACATACAGGACTTTGGCGCACAGGCGATGGCGATGACGAGAGAAGCACACGGGCACAGGGAAATGGATGGCAGCCGGACGAGAACGACAACAAGGAATTCAATTGGTGCAACTTGCTCAAGTGCCGCTTGCAGTTTGCAGCATAAATTCAAAAGTTTTGGCACAGTGGCAGCAGCCAGTGGCAACTCGTCAGCGCAGGCAGCAGCAGCAGCATCGGCAACAGCAACAGCCACTGCAACAACAATAGTTGCAGCAGCAGCTGTGACAGCAACAGCCACAGCAGCAGCAACAGCAGCAACAACATCAACAAATAACTACGTAAATCCGGTCGCTACATCAATGTCAACCGCAATGTGTTCACCGGCAACCGCAGCGTTGCAGAAATTGTTCAATTGCAGCGTAGGTGCCGGCAATGGCAACGGAGTCGGCGGCGGCGGCGTCTGCCAAAATGTCAGCCACAGAAATCAGCAGCAGCAGATCCACAACCAGAGCAGCCACAGCAGCAGCAACAACAATTGCCCAGTCGGGAGCCATAACAATGGCTGCCTGTCAGCGACAGGCTCACACGGGGGCGCCGCAGCGACTGGGGTAGCAACTGGAAGTGGAACTGGAGCCAGCTTAGCAGCAGGTGCACTGCCTCTGCTCGGTGCCGTGGCCAACAGGAAGAAATGCACCAATGTCAAATCAACGCTTATTGCCAAGAAGACAAAGTTTTTGAAATTTCTCGAGGAGGAGAAATGGCGCAGCAGCACGCAGGCGGAAGTCAACCTTGGTGCTGCCCTTTCGCCCGGCAGGTATGTCCTTGTTCCCCGTTTCCTTCAGCGCACTCGCCCGCAACTTATAAATTCGCATAAATGTTATAAGGCATATTGCGGTGCTAAAATTGCGGGCAACTTTTTATGGGGGCCACAAGTTTATTGGGCCAACGGAATGTTGCAAGAATCCTGAGCCCCTTTGCCCCAACCCGCCCACAATCGAAAGACATCTTGTGCATGGTTGACAACAACTTTGTCATTCGGTTTCTTCGACGTGGGCGCAAACTGCTTAAATAAAACTGATACTGCAATCGACTGGCAGAAGTTATCAAATTAAAGTTTAGTGTCGCGCCAAGGGTTAACAAGCTTTCAATATTAATAAAGCTTTCAATTATATCAAAACTATTACGACAAATAGTTTCTAGAGTAAATATGAACAGGAAAAGCTTTAGAGTATTTTAAAGCCAAAATAAGAGCTAATCAATTTTGAGCTTTGTGCATTAAAAGCTATGATTAATCAGTGCAAAAAGAACTTGATCATATTAATGCATTCAAGAGCTTTCAAAGCACATAATTAAAGCACACTATATTATATTATAACTAAACAATTTACAGGCTTTTTAAGCCTAAAGAAATATCAGCTATTTAGCTTTTATCACGCATCAGTTGATTAACGCTTTAATGAGCTTTCGAAGCTCTCTTATTTATTGCCTATGCCACAGCACGCTCGATCTTAATAGCCTCGCAGCTGATAAGGCGCGAAATTGGCTTCAAATATTAATGACGGCCCGTTTCCATTTATTATTAACTTTTATCTACGACTATTTTGGCTCATCAACACGTTCGACTAGCTTATTTGCCCACTCTCCCCGCAATCTTGCCGCAGGCCGCATCTTTATGACAGTCACGCCACAAAATGAGCTCAACTTTTGGCGTAAACTTGTCTTGTGGCCGCAGAAATCAGATGACCCATAGCCCACTATCTCGCTCTCTCTCTCTCTCTCTGCTTCGGCTGTGTTAAGCGCATTCAATTAGCTGGCCAGGACATTAGAAAGCAAGCAAACCCGCCCACCTCCTTCCCACGTTTTCGCCCCTTTGTTTAGTGCAAGTTTGCTGCATTGTTCATGAAGTCATAAGTTTTGATCACCGAACGCTTAGCACGGCAAACTTTGTGGCAGAGTCGACGTGGCGCGACGCGACGCGGCGCTTTGTTGGCGCAGCCATTTGCGAAATTGAAAAATTAACGCGCTAACAGAAAGCCGCTGAAGCGCTCAGCCTGTGAAAAGGTAGAGGCAGTGGGGCAGGGTAGGGCCGTGGCGATACTCTGCCCTCGCATGCCATAAAGTTGATTAAAATGCATGGCAAGCCTGGCAACACGCACACACGCACACTCACACACACACATGCATATTGAAGAGCAATAATCATATTTCAATAGCTAACGACCCTGTCGAGTGGGCGTGGCAGCAAAAAAGTTGCATTTCGCAATTTCGTAGCATACTTTGCAGCACAAAAGGCCCAAAAAACAAAAAAAAAACGGAGGGGGGAGAAAAATTGCAGCGTGCACTCTGTGCCAAGTTTTTTGTCGTACCTACTCTTTACACTTCTACTGCTCCTCGCTGAGCCCGCTATAATGTTGTCAAAGTGCTGCGCAGTGCGCTAAATATTTCATTAATTGCAAGTGGGCGTGGCTCCTTTGATTTATTAGCGAGTTTAATTAGTGCGTCGCTTCGCCCATTTTGTGCATTACTCTCACTTCGCACTTGATTATGGGCGGGAGAGAATTCGCAGCGTGTATTCATCAAGTTTCTGCACAACCCGGAAGCAAGGTGTACCGGGCACAGGTAAACTTGACAGCAACGTGCTGTCCCACGAGACGAACTTCATCAAGCTGCAGCTTCAAGTGTTGCAAAATAACTTGCGAAATATTCGTTTTTTTTTTTTATTTCGGGAGCTGCTGCCAAAAGTTTCGTCGCACACTTTGCAACTATTTTGCATTTTTGTCGTTCCCGGCTGGCATTTCCCCAACACCCCCCCCTCACCTGCCACTACCCCTGGCAAATGCAACTGATAAGCGGCTTTTCAGAGCGTGGCTGGGCTGGTTCTCTTAATGGTCGTGCTGTCAGCCAAATGACCTGCCGGGAGGGAACGGAATAGTTGAAGGCATCACTTTAATTGAGTCGAATATTTCGCTCAGTGTAGGCTGTAGCAGTGGAATTAAAGCGTGCAGGGTTTTACTTCACATTTTGTGAATTAAAGTGTGCGCTAAGAAGTATGCTATGGTTTTGTTCACTGTTGTCGACTGTTAAATTAAAGCGTGCGCGCAAAAGTCTGCTACGCTTTATTTCAATTTGCCTCCCACTTTAAATACACTTCCTGCTGTTGTTCATCTGGGCGTAGAGCGTTTAGTTTAGTCAACCAGAGTCAACTTTTCATTTCTCGCCCAACAGCAATGAGGCGGATCTCAGCACAGCGTCGTCCACATCATCAATGGCGGCGCAGTCAGCCGGCAAGAATAACAACAGCAGCAGCAACGGGGGCAGCAGCCGCAACCACAGCGCGCAGCTGAATAAATTGAACAATTGGAGCATGCATAATGACAGCAACAACAAGTTGGCCAACTGCACGCAACAGCAGCAGCATCCTGGCAAAGAGGCCACCAAGTCCAGCTACGAGCTGTACCAGGAGGCGGCTGACTTGTTGGGACTGAGCTGTAGCCTCTGTGATAATTGCCGCTGCGTGGATTGCCAGGTGCGTATTTGCTTAGTGTTTGTTGCAAATGGTAAGGGGAAGCTATAACTAAAGCCGATCAAAATCAACAGAGCGGATACTTTGATTGCGATGACGATGACGACGAAAGCTTCTCGGAGCAATCGCTGATGGATGACGAGTACGATGAATTTGACTTTAGCTACGGTTACGGGCAGGATGAGCAACATCAGCAGCAGGCGGCGTGGCACTTGTCAGGTGTCCATCAAGCAGCTACAGCTGCTAATCAACTGCACATGACACAGGCCAGCGTGGAGGAGGAGCACGAGCGTCGACTGGAGCAGCGTGAAGCGGAGCAGACAAGCGAATTGCAGCTTTGTTATGCAGTTGATTGTCAACAGAATTGCTACAGAAAACCGGAGATCAAAGCCGATGCGAATGCAAATGAAAACCAGTCTGTAGCGGAGCCGGAGTCCAAGTCTGAGCATCGTTTGGCCATAGATTTTGATTTAATTAACGCGACGGGCATGCAAGTGCTGCAGAATTGCGCAACCTTCAATGGGCTGAGTCTGCTGGATGCCGAGCAGCAGCTGGAGCCCTTTACGTAAATTGGAGGTGAGTCTTAAGTAGAGTTACACACATACCAATACACAGTAGCAGCTGCTTGCTACTTCGACAATTTTCATAGCATACTTTCGCGCGGTATATAAAACTATTTCAAATGTTTCACATGCAATTCTCACTACCATTGCGATTAAATTGAGTCTATATTGCCGAGCATATTCGAAAAGCTTTTCAGGCAATTTGTTTTATGCTTGCTTAAACAGAAATATGTAGAAGCTCACATTGCGCGCCAGCTGCACATGCTGCCACGCGCTGTGTGCTCGGGAATTTTGAGGGCCATCCAACAACAATGGGATTTTTATGCAAAAGCAGCAAATTGCATTTTACACAAAACTAAATGCCTGCTGAGTTGGCAAAGCTCGTACTGAAAAACGCAGTGGCAGCAGGCGGAGGCGGAGGAGTGTGGGGGGAGTGAAAGCGCGCGCTGCTCGATGGGCTACCGCAACAGTGGCAATGCCAACTGCCACTTGGCCAACTTGGCCAGTTTATTGCTTTTGGCCAACTTGTGTTGCTCCCGTTATTGTTGCCGTTACTGATGCTGCTGCTGCCGTGGCTCTGCTGCTATTATTGTTAGCCGATTGTTATATACGAATGCGCTGGCGCAACATTTTTGGCTGCCCCCAAAAAGCGAGCAACAAATTTGATTTGAAACACAGTTACACTAAAAGCTACAACAACTACAAGTGCAGGCTGCTACAACAACAACTACAGTGATTGCCAAACGTTACACGGACAAGTGCAATTTCCATATTTGCGCGTGGCCCACAAAGCGCAAATATGCAAAACAATTTGTGTTTGTATTTGTGTGTGTGTGTGTGTGTGTGTGTGTGTGTGTGTGTGTGTTTGCGTGTTGCGTACTTGTGCCGCGCGCTCTTAGCCCAAAAAGCTTTTGGAAATTTTCAATTTAATTGCAAGCAATCAAATCAGGGAACATTTTAATGCGCGCCGAAACGAAATTACCACGATTATTTTGCAGCTAAATATATATATATAGACGCAGCAGGAGCCGGGCAAGTTGAGGGTTTCAAATTTGATTGGTTTCGGTTCGCATAAATTCAAAGTTAAAATTTCGCGTAATTATTCGTTTCGGCAACAAGAGAATTGTGTTGATTTCAACCTGTTTTCCACTGTTTATTAGCCTGAAACACTCACTCTGAGCACTCAGGCGAGTCAGCGAGTATAAAAATGCACTCACTGTGCACACTGTGTTTATTCGCAGCTGCAGCAGCGAATGCATTTTATATTTATGCAATTTCCATGAGAGAAGTTAAGTACGCAACGCGGCAGAGTAAAGAGAAAACAACAATGTAAGCGCATAAACAAATGAATTGCATGAGAACAAATAGAAACTATGAAAAATTCATTGGCAAATGGCGAGAACAAATTGTGAATGGCAAATGGCGAACACAAAGAGCAAAAATGGCGAATGGCAAAAGCAAATGGCAAAATGGCGGCTGGATGCTGCCTTCAACTTAAATCGAATTACATTTAACAAATGAAATTTTGCAGCGTTCGTGCAAAATCCTCGCAAGTGAAAAATGGCCTCAACAAGCGAGGCAATAAATAGACGTTGTGTACGTAAAGCCCGTTTAAGCCGAAGAAAGGGGCTCAGTGTGCGAGCATGTGCGAGTGTGTAAGTGTCTCTCGGCCGCTCTCTGTGTGTGTGAGAGAGTGTGTCTAGTGTGTGTGGTGGATCCCCGGCCAAAACCTCGTCGAAGTGCATTTGCTGTTGTTTAAACCAACAAGCGCATCTGGCGCTCTTCTTCCATTTCACTGAGTTTCATCTCAGCACACACCCCTTCGCTTCCATCTACCCCCCCACTGGACACTTGCTTCCGTTTGGCAGCTGTCCCTCCGCCCCGGTCTCGTGGGGCTCGACTTTTGTCTTGTGCATTTGGCCGTTTGCCAGGCGCAGAGGGCAAAGACAAAGCAATTGGCGAAAGAAAAATGCACTTGCGTATGGCGCACATAATGCAAGAATGTAATCTAATTTCGTTTAACCCACACATAACTTATATGTGTGGCCCGCAAAACTTTCATTTCTTGCTATCGGCTAAAAGTTTTACACGGAAATTAAATTTCAATATGTTTTGAGGTTTTCTTAAAAGTAAATGTCATGCATTTGAAGATTTTCAATCCTTTAAAATGATTTCCTCAACGATCAACTGCGCTAGACAGAATGAAAAATGATTGTGCCTTTTGCTTAGCTCGGAATCAAAGTGGGAAATGGGTTGAAATCGCACTCGAACAAATTTAATTTAATGCCGCAACCGCCCGCACACAATTGGGGAAGTTTTCAATTACTCAGCCGCACTGTGGTACGGAATTTAAAAATTTTAAATGTCTACAGATTTTTTGGCAGAGCAAATTGCTGCTGTAGCAGGCAGCTTCTGTCTGATTGACATGTTTTGCCAATCACACAAAACCAGCAGCTTAGCTGCAAATCAATCACTTCGCAATCGATCAACGATAAATGTGCGAAAACGATAACCGTATGTTTCCACTGTAAAATTGAAAATCTAAATGCAGCGCAGAGTGCGACCACATTGGCGACCACGCCCTCCCCTGCTACCACTCCACGTGATCTACCGCCTTTCCCGGTAATGGCGGCTGCCGCTGCCATGGCCACAGTAGCTTAATGATGCTTGATTTAATTAATGCCGCATTGGCCACGTGGATGCCACTTGGGATTTACCGGGGACAGAGAGTCGGCTGGGTATGGGGCATGGGTCATTGGGAATGCGGCAATTGGAAATTGTAAGCGCAGCGAGAAATGCGAAGAAGAGAGAAGGAGCAGACGCCACGGCCATTTGCTGATGATGATGATGATAATTTATGGGGCGAAGGGTTTGCGGATTTCGCATTCGAACCTTATTTCCTCCTTGGGCGTGTACAAATATTTGCAGTGGCATCTCAAGCATTGCCCTGGCACAGACACACACACACACACACACACACACAGTCGCACACACACACTCGCACACGCAGACAGGCATAAGCAAAAAACAACAAATTGTTTACAATATTTATTGTTTGCGACTGCGACTGTTGACAATGATGAAACGGCAACTTAATGCCATACCCCCTGGGCCCGCCATGGAGTTAAATCAGCGCCAAGGCAGCTCGACTTGACCAGAAACAAGTCCAATAGCAATTCCCGATTCCCGATGCCCGAAGTCCCAGCCTGCAGAGAGATGGCGTCAATGCTCATTTCCGTCGACATATTTTCATTTCCTTTTACATTCACTTCGTCTTTTCCATCTCTCGCTCCCTCTCTCTCTCCCTCTCTCTCTCTCTCTATATATACTGGGCCTCCCTTTTGCTGTTTCCTCAAGGATTTACTGCTCCCGCCGCTCACCCCGCCCCGTCCCAGCTAAATTGTAATTCATTAAAGTTTATTGTACACCATTTTTGTTGAACTGTTTTTTGGGGTCTGAGCCACAACTCGGCTAACGGCTCAGCCCAGCCCACGACTGACCAAGCCCCTGGCCGGAGTGAAAACTTTTTTGCCAATATTCTAAAAGTATAATTAAAATTTGCTTCTCATCTCTGATAAACAAAACATGTTGAACATGGCCGACAATGCAAGCGATATATGGCAGGACTGCTGGATACCCTGTATCTGCAACGTTTTAACGGAATTTTAATGGTTTTCCTATACTATCTTCTCTCACTATTAGCTGAATTTTTAGTAAATTTAATTTATTTGGCATGTATTGCATTAAACGAATTTATTTTGCACAGTGTAAACACGCTGCGGGAAAGACAAACAAAATGATTTTGTATAAAATTATTTTTTGCTGCACAGCTAATTATAAATTGTAATAGGCAGCCGCAGTGTGGGACTGTGTGTGTGTGTGTGGGTGTGTTTTTTTTTTGAAAATTACTTGCATTTCTTACACGCCAACAAATTTGCCAGATATATTAATGAAATTATTCAAAAACTTTTGGGGCGACTCCCATTGCTATTGCTGCTGCTGCTGTTGCTGCTGTGTTGTTGTTGTGTCTGTTGCCAGCTGTGCGTGTTGTTGTTGTTGTTGTTATCAAAATAAGCAAACAAAGCGGCAACAATTCGCACACTTTTGCGCCAACGGCTACGCAATTAATTTTACTTAACATTCATGAACAAAATGAGGCACGTAGCCGATAATGAAAGCCGCATGAGGCAACACCTCCCATTCCCCGTCCAACTGCCACGCCCTGCACGCCCTGCACGCCCATAGAGGACACGCCCCGACTAATTGTGCTAACAACTTGATTCCAGCTGAACGACTTTCGGAACGAGCGATTGGCCGCAAAAGACTTAGCGAGCTGGATGGGGAGAGAGGGGAGTAGGAGAGATTTCTAAAATTGGCACCACATAAAAGAGGCAAAGGTTTTTATAGCAAACCCAAGTGAATGTGCGCGTGTGTATCTGTGTATGCTCTGTGTGTGTGTCAGTCCCCAAAAAGTATGTATGTATAATTGTTAAGGCATCAAGTGAATGCCACGAATTTGCGCATGTTTCTGAGTGTGCGTGTGCGTGAGGGTCTTCACATACACATACAAGTATAAGAAGAGACTATGAGTTGCCTGAGTAACATACTACATACGACTGCTGCAGTTTCATAAATTTGAATTTCAAATTTAACACACACTAAGATGGCACACCTACAGCTCAGTCACACACACACACACACACACACACACTGGCAAAAAACAAAGTTTTTGGCTGCGGAAAGTTACAAAGTTTCCATCCCTATGCAAATTGATTTGTGTCTCGTGTTTCCCTTACAATTTCTGCAGTTTACCTTACAATCTGTCTACAGTGTGTGTGTGTGTGTGTGAGTGTGTGTGCCTGAGTGTGTGCGCCTAGGCGTATTTGATAAAGGTCCCAATCTGTTTGACATTTCAGTTTACATTGTAAACGGAAAATCAACACGCAACTATTAACAAGAATGATTCATTTAAATTAATTAAAATGTCACTTGGCTTTATCTTGTTGCAAACAAATTTCAATTTCATTGTTGTTGCTGTTCTTCGTGTTTCCTTCTGGTAGACCGAAATATCAACAGAGCTATGCTAGTAACTAGTTTCCAGAGGGTTCAAGCACAGTGTGACTGAAGACGTGACTAAACACAGAGTTTGCTTCGTTTGCCAATGCAAGTAAATCGAAAATATTAAATACAATGTCAATATCTGTTCAATACAGCAACAACATTGAATTTAACTTGTCTTCAAACAGTTTGCAGCTTAATTGCAATCAACATGCGCCGCTTTAAATAAACTTTAAGCTGAAAATCGTTTGGCTGCATGTGCGAAATTTCACTGCATACTTCTTGGCGCGGGCGGAAAAGCCGCTGCGAGTGAGTGTGCATGCCTTAACATGTGTGTGTTTGCGTCCGTCTGGGGGCGTGTTCGTAAATTATGCAAGTGCTGAAAACTAAATGAAAAAAGGCGCAAAAAATTAAAAAAAAAAAAGAATGAAAATCTTTTTAGGCGCATTCATCCAGACTTGATTTAAGGCATATGAATTTTATATGAGCCCAAACTGGCGTCTGGGCGCCATTTTTGACTGAAATAAGAGACGGAAAAATTCACAAAAATTATATTTAAAAAAAAAAACAATGTGCATACATAATTACACACGTGTGATTTTTCCGCCCTGCTGATTACAACAACAATAACACGCGCAATATTAACAAATTTTGCATTTTAATTTTCAGATGACAGGCAAACGAGCCGGAAAAAAGAAACGACAGTGAAAATGAATGCAAAGTAAACAGCCATGGATCAGGGGTACGGCGGGAGGAGGAGCAAAAAAATCAGCGAAATGAAGCTAATTAAATTGAAATTGAATTGAAGCATGTTAATTGTATGCGGCACTCGCAGCCACAGTGCGTGCAAATAGTATACGCGTTTTTTCATTTCGCATTTCGATTCGAAATTGCAACAGGCCAAAGGCAATTTAACACACGATATGTATATTTATCGAACACAATTAAAATCAAAGAGAGAACATAAATGAAAAAATTGAAAACCGAAAGGAAAAACAACAACCAAAACAAGCTAACAAACTACATATTATCGTGCTATCCATAAAATAATATTTCATTTATTTTGTCTCTCTTCAAATAGAATTCGATTTCCAATTCATTTCCACACCAAAACCAATGTAAACAAATTGTGCCAACATTTTAAGCTTAACAAAAACAAAAAACAAAAAAAAAAAAGTTGTAACATGTAGTAAAAGTTTGCAAACAAACATTTACCAACAAAATACATAATGTAAAACGTTTATGGTAGTCACAGCGATAAAGTGTGTTTATCAGAAAAAAAAATCTGTTTCGTGTCTGGTGCTTTTAACTCGTTTAATTGATTTCAAATCAAAATATATGTTCGAAAACCAAATACAAAAATTGCTTTTTACTCAAATACAGCAAAAAGTGCAAATAAACAGCAATATCAATCATATGAAGTGATCTGAAGCGATGACATATACCCGGGGCAACGACTCAGACAGAATTCACTCAGATAAGAAAGCTGAAAATAATCAAAGCTCAGCTAGGTGAACTAAATCTCAAGAAAATTTTAAATGTTTATTAAGAGAGTTAGAGATCTGTAATAAAATTCAATATATCAGTCTTCTGCCAGTTTGATTGTGCTGATCTTTGTTGATCTGCAGGCTTCTATGGTAACTTACTATGTGGCTAAGAGTAAGCGAGACGTAACCTTCTCTCCCTACACTCCTAATTCTACCAAACGCACTTGTTGCCTCTCATCTTTCTGATTTCAGCGCTCTCTTCTACAATTTATTTTCATGCCGTTTGCTATGCAAATGCAAAAGCAACGCGCAGAAGTGCGATAATAATCATAAGCATGAAATTCTGTGTGTGTGTGCCTGTCAGTGTGAGAGACAAGGGGTCAAGGTGCATACCACACGCTGACAGCCAAAAAGCCAAGCGGCCATTCACATTAATTAACGCTTAACGACTCCAGGTGGGCGCTGGGAGGCAGTGGTAGGCGTGGCTGCGTGGTGCAAACAGACCGTACGTACGTCTCGTTGGTTAAAGCGTTTGCACAGCGATAACCAAAATCATAAAATGCAATCTGCCTATTGAAGTGGGAGACAACGCAAAGTGCTGATAACGCAATGCGAGAAGAGGGATGAGACTGATAACGACTATGATTTACCCATTGAAAAGACAACACAATGTTAACTGCGAACAACAGAAGATTTAAGTTGGGTTTTCTTTAGTAATACGTTAATACAAAGACTTCTACAACAAGTGTATATCTCTCAATCATGCATCATTAAACTTTACTTTGAAGGCAAGCTCTAGACCAACTTTGATATTAATAGCCTACATAGATCTTGAGATCTACACTCTGCAACAAAATCATATCCTAAAAAAGCTAACAAATTGCAGCACAATTCGGTTGGCGAATGCATTGCACATACCCAACACAGCAGCTGCTGCTGGTGCAGGGTATTTGACCAAAGAAACTAATAATAATACAGCCAGGCTATTGAATACCATTCGCATTCTGCCAGCCACATGAAGCTGGCCAAGCAGATCGGGACGCGCATATAAAGTGAGCATTACTTGGAAATCTGAAACAGTTGACTTGGTACTTTTTTTCAGGCCGATTAAAATGTAATTACCAATTTGCTTCTTGAAAAATAATAAATAATAGCAAAACGTCTGCAAAGTCAAATAATGTGCAAATAATATATCCGATCTTATCTTATCGCAACGGACATGCGCGAAGGCTTACAGTGAATCACTGCAATACGCAAATAGCCATCAAGTTGTATATGAATATTTTACGCAATCTAAAGAGTTTTAGGTAGATACAATAATTTAAAGGTAAACAAAGGACTGAACTTAAAATGGAATCAAGCTCTTTGCTAATTGCCTTGGCCATCGTTTGCTTCTGTTTGTTTTTTCTGCGCGTGAGTGAAATTTGCGACGTTGTCGATATGTTATCCGACTGAAACGATTTATTTCTCTTGCAGATCATTGTGATTACCTATCGTTTCTATAGGCTTAGGCCCGCCAAGCAGACGCTACAAATCGAGCAAGGTAAGAACCAAAGTAAACGTAAATATTTGCACTAGTTTTACGCCTACTTGAGCAAGTTTAATAGAGATGGGCTCGTGTTGTGGCGTGACGAAGGTTTTCGATTGCACGACGTAATTTCGTTGTTCGAGGGTTTCAGATGATTTATTCTTATATTTTAAACGTATCTCAAATTTCGAGTATTAAAAATTCGAGCTTAAAACATCGTATTCACTTAAGTCTTCAATCACTTCAAGCATTTTCGCCTTACTAAAGTACCTAAGGCTTAACTACTCGAGGTCTAATGATGTCAATATTCAAGTACAAGTTTCCCAATAAATAATTTATTGAATTAAGTCGGAGTTCCCCCTTGACAATCGCTGCAAATAATGAACCTCGAAATAATTATAGATTTTACATATATATATTTATGAAGATATAATTGTTATCTATACTGAAAGCATATATTTCGAAACACGATAAAGTGAATTGGTTGTGCTTGCGCTATGAGACGCGATAAATCGCAGCACACACGGTTACAATTATTATAATGTAGGTATTTATATATCGTAGTAGCCTGTAAGATAAAGGTGCTACCACCTGCCCGCTCAGCAAACCTCTCGTCCCTCTCTGTCTATGCAAACCAATATGGTCGAACACACCGTACTCGATATGCCATGAAACTTAAGCCCAGGCTAGGCATTGGTTTTGGCCCTTATCAGCTAATGATTACAAAGCAAATACATATGTGAGCTGTGTGTGTGTTCCGTGACTGTGCTCGCATGAGTGAGTGAGTGTACCAACCCCAGACAGGGCGCCCATCAATTTGGGTATTCAGTTCAGTTGAAACGGACACCGCGAACGAAACCAAACACGTCGAATTGTGTTGTTGTTACTGTTACCTATTGCGATATTGCCTGGCAGAATGGCACCAACTGCAGCTAACAGTAGCACTACGTTGACAATGACCACGGATTATTACACTATTATTCCTGTGGGCATGATCACGCGAATTATAACCAGCACAACGCAGGCGACACCGACTACAACTACAGCAGACTACGACTATGACTATCCGCAACCGGTTACAGTTGTCTTCTGGACCGATTACACCATCTACTATGTAATATTCTTTATACTCGTGCTGTTGCTGCCATTCCTAATCATAGCGGTAACGTAAAGCTTAATCCGTTCGAAAGTATTCCCTCGATAACTTACCCATACTCTTTCCATAAACAATATTAGAGTGCATTGCAACGCCAGAAGCAAGAGAAGCAACGCAAGCTGGTGGCACAAAGGGAACGAGGTAAATGTTGTACTTTAATCATTGACCATGCCGAGTAAGTCAGCCAGAGAGTCATATAGGCCTTCTCGCACTAGTTTTCTTACAGGGTTTTTTGCGCAGCATTGCACAAATTTATCATAGTTACCCAAAAGATAAGGTTGCCAACAGCTTCCATACTCGATGTGCATGAAACTTATGACCAGTCTAAGCACAGGTTTTGTTGCAGTTCCTTATCAAAGCAAATATTAGATGAATGAGTGTGTGCTAGCAGCTGGATGATTACGCCCGAGACAATGCCCCCAACAATTTGAGGTTTCAGTTTAGTTAAAACGGGCAGCGAGACCGAGACAAATCACATGAATTAGTATTGTGGTCAATTCTTATTGTGGTTTTGCTTGGAGGAATTTCCATCAACATGGACGTCATCACATATACAAACCAAATTGCACCAAAAGAACTAGTTTTTGACGAAACGACCACTGTATCCTTTGTGGTGGGCTTTATACTTGTGCTGATGGTGCCATTATTTATCATATGGGTAACGTATAGCTCAATGCGTTCATTGAAGTCTTCAACTGACTTTCCCTTTATATCACCCTCCCTCCGCCGAAACATGCACAACATTAGGAATGGTATAGCCAGCGGAAAGAGAACAAACGCAAACTGAAAGTACAAGCGACACGAGGTAAATTTTTGTCCACAAATTTGTACTTTAATCATTGAGCAGAGAGCCCGAGAGTAAGTCAGTCAGATTCTAGCGGGCTAAAACACCTGTTTGAGCGTCGCCAGAAAGCTAAAGTTCATTAGGCCCACGTAGAGGTAGTATATATTCAGTTTGAAGAGCTCCCAACGTTCTCTTAGATCCAAACGCCAACGTTTTGTTGTTGCCGTCTGTTGTGACCTTTGCTCCGCATACGATGATTGTACACAGCACTTGGACATCGCCCAAAATGCGGTCATGCGATTTTGTGTACGAAGCGTCGATTCTATGCCACGTATCAGATCGTTTGTCTTCAATATAAGCAACATTTGACGATCGACCTGCTCCAGTACGTCCGATATGTGCGGCAGCACCAGCGACGTGTTGCTCTGCAGTGTGTCCTTCTGCAAGGGATTAGACAAGGATTACAATAGTCGTCAGAATAGACATGGGCATCACTCACCTCTTCTTCTGAATATTTCGCATTGCTGATACCCTTCATAACTGTGTCCCAGGGTCGACCTGTCACCATGCACACAAACAGACCATACAGATCGCCCTTGATACCCAAATGTTCACAGTGCTGGCGCATTCCCTTGCGATCAACCTTCAATATGCTCAGCCAGAGATTGGAATATTCATAGCGGAACTTATCAGTCAGATTGGCATACAATCCATGGTCAAGCAGAACGAGTTCCAAATTGTTTTTCGGCGTCCGACGTACGAGTATGTTGCCTGGATGCGGATCGGCGTGTACAAACCCCGTGGAGAAAATCATCTCCGAGTACAGTTGTCCGATTTTATTAGCCACAGCGAAGGTATCGATTTTGTTGCGTTCAATGTAGTCCAGATCGGTGACATGACCACCCTCCAGATATTCCATGACCAGCACACGCGATGAGCTCAGTTCCCAGTAGATTTTTGGTACACGCAACCAGCTATATTTCTTGAACTGTTCCGCCACTTTTTCGGCATTGCGTCCCTCATTCAGAAAGTCCAATTCAATTGGCAAATTCTGCAGATGATTTAGAAATAAAATTAATACTATTATATCATAAAATCAAACTGCCAACTTACCTTCTTGGACTCCTCGACCAGCCATTGTATCTTAAAGTCAGGAAATATGCGAGCCAGCAAACGAACAGCCATTTCCATGGTCTTCATATCCACTAGCGAGTTGCCCTTTACATACGGATGCTGCACTTTGACGGCCACAACTTCGCCGGTCTTCAGACGTGCCTTGTGCACCTGCGCCAACGAGGCAGTGCCCAGTGGCTCGCGCTCGAAATCTTCGAACAAATCCTCGGGATTGCGTTTTAAATCCTGTCGAATAACCTTGTACAGATCCTCAATGGGATTCTGTGGCGCATCCGAATGCAATACCTTCATCGTTTGCACAAATTCCTTGGGCAACAGATACTCCAGGGCGCCAATGTGTTGGCCCACCTTGATATAGACACCCTTGTTGATGCATATCAGCTGCAGCAGCTTCTCGGCGGCAATTTTATGCACTCGACTCTTCTCGGCCTTGTATTCGGGCGTCGTCTTGTCCCATTCCTTATAGTAGAGCTCTCGCTTGTAGGTGAGCGCCACATCCACGACAGCGCAAGCCGAACGCGAGAGTCGTACAACTCCCAGCGAGTTCGGGTCGTAGTCGTTGGTGTGCAGGCTCAGCGCGGTACTTGCACTGGCGGCGCCCAGGGCTCCGTAGAAAAGCACACGTCTCAGCATCTATGGCAGGTTCTTGAGCTATCGGCTGCAAAGATTCAACTGATTTAGTTTCACTTGGTTGAGCGCAAAGCGAAAACACACCTATCACATATGTAGTCAATGAACTGGAATGCCAACAGGTTGTCACACAGAGTCAGTGTCAATTAACTTACGAACCCTTAAACCGTGAAGACATGACAGACAGTTTTCGCTTTAAAAATTTCCATAAACATGGAATTTAGCCCTTAACCCTCCCCTCTCAGCCAACTTTCACTCGCTAACGCAAATTGCCAAAAAACCAAAGCGAATTGCAACATTGCAGCAAAACCAAGCGTGTTAGTCACTTTCTTAATGAGTTCGTTTTGTGTTTAGTGAACAGCTGAGCTGCGAAGCTAACATAACGGTTTGACCCAGAAACCTGTTGCACCTGCATTGGTGCAATATTTACATACTTCCACACACATGTATTTCGATAATTTCGAGTCACTTTCACCTTTTGCCCCACACAACGTACGCACTTGTTTGTCTCTTTTATTACATAAAATACCAATGGAAGTTAGCTTCTTTATTCAACACACGCAGTTTCACCTGTGGTGTGCATGTGTGCGAATTAGTTGGAGTACATGTGGGTGCTGGCGTTAGGCGTGCTGCCTGCACTTACACTAAATTAATAAAACAGCTTTAAATCTGCTGCTGCTGCTATGTCGCGCGCTACTGAACGAAGAATCAGCTGTTCGAAGCAGGTATGCTGCTTGTGACTCGTGTTAGTAATCGATAACAGCTTGAGTTGGTATTTTGGTATTTAATCACTTCTGTCTGGAAGGTATCGTTAAATTTAAAAGAAAATCATACATTAATAGATTACATGTTGATAAGATTATTTTTGCATAACGCTCTAAAGAAAATATAATTTTTATCGATTTCGAGCATTTTCTATGATAATGATTGTTAAAACTGTTCAAAATTTGCTTATCAGGATCTGAGCAATATCAATGAATTTATAAGAAAAGACAATATTTGTTTGATATTTTAATGATTTCTGTTTATTTTCAACTTATATAGCACGCCGTCAAATGGAGATAAGTATCAGCAACAACAACGCCATCTCAGGCGACTCATGCGGCAACGTTTGTATTGACACCGATAACAATATGAGCATATTGCCAAAGGGTATGGATCTGCCGCCCAGTTACGATGAATTGAGCTACAACAACGATGTTAAGCAGCCAGGAAGCGTTGGAGCCTCCATGCTGACCATAGCCACCGATCTCGAGTGCAGTAACCCGAATCTAGTAGCTGGGTACAACGAACCGCCACCGGATTACGAGATAGGCGCTATTGCTGGCACAGCCAGCACAACAACGACGACAACCACAACAGTGGTTGTCACTGTTCCCCCGGTGCCCCGAGAATCTATATAAACAGTATTTGATGACTTCATTACACTTTATACATTAAACTCAACTAAACAATACAAAAAAAAAAATAATGCATGAAAGAAAATGGAAATTAACACTAAACTCTAGCAACGCAAAATTTCAGACAATGGCGGACCGAACCTTCCGTACGGATCTTTGGGTAATATTAATATATTATCACACCACGAATAACCAATGACCCGACTCTCAATAATTTTTTTAAAAGCTGGATTCTCGTGTATTAAGTCGCGATAGTTATCATTGGACACAACAGCTGCGTTACGCTCGTATGCGATTTGTAAAATAAATCTGGAATAAAGACAAAACGTAGAACGTAAATTTTGTTTTTCATAATATTTAGTTAGTTTACAGACATACCGATCATCGTAGCTAATGCTTTGCTGATTTGGTAAATTCTTGCAGGGCGTAAAAACAAGTTTTTTATCCTTATACAGTTGATCGAGCAGAGCCGGATTCGTTGACTTGTACGGATTGCGGCGGAATAGCGGTATGACAGCCTTTACGTCGTGCCCCATTTTTTCAAAATAGTCTACGCAGTATTTTATGCCTTCCGCAGAAAAGGTGTTGGAGCAACCATGTCTAGAAATCAAGGAGGAGCAAATCAATTTTTCATATCTTGAATTGAAATTATTGAAGCTACTTACCCGAAAGCCACATTGCTGCCATCAATGACAATGGGGCGCTTATGTGTGATAGGGGCATCGCCTTCGGTCGTTCCCGGATTGTATGTGTTGCTATTGTAATCAGCCAATTTCTTGCGCTCCGTTGTGGTAAAGAGACTATCGTTCATACGCTCCCTTACCCTTTTTGGCGTTGATCGAACCTTTTGGTCCACACAAGCCTTGACCCGTTTTGGCTTTGGGTCAACATCATCAGCGGGCAATGGTATAAAGTCTTCACCGCAGTCTTCTACAATGATTACACTTTCGTCTATTGGAGGCTCATTTTGAAGTGCAATCGGCTTACGATCATCGACTATTTGGACCGGACTATCCGTCCGACATGACTGATCAAAGCTGTCGTCTATGGTGATACTATCAATGATGACTGCAGTCTTCTTGATATACAGACAGTTTTTTGCCTTTGATTTTTGTTTCTTCCATGCCAATTGAGGATCTCTCTTCTTATCTATAATAAAACTACTGCACGTTGGCATGTCATCGTTTGGCAAATCACTGCTCTTTTCAGTATCATCATTATCATTTTCATTATCATCATCATCATCTTCATCATTTTCATTTTCATCTCGAATCTCTATCCTGTGCACACTTGGCTCTAATACAACGCAATCATCATCATCGCTGCTCTCAATCTCTTCAATTATTTCGCCATCCTCTATTGTATCGTTGAGCGGAGTGTTCAAGCATGTTCCTCGCTAAAGATTCTCATATAGATCGATTAGTAACAGAAAAATTGTGAATAATGTTATGCGTACCTTGTTGTTACCATAAAACGTTGGCTTCGGCAAACCTATTGTTGTCTGCTTGTGAACAGTCTGGAAATTTAACTTACGTTTGGTAACTTTATTTGGATATTTGTTCGATGTTCGATTTAATGCCCGTCGCTTTAAACTGTTTGCAAGCTTTTGTGCATACTTCAATTGTGCTTTATCATTACGGTTATTCTTTTTGAATCGATGAATGGGTTTCTGTAAATATCACAATTTAGTGAAGTCTAAGAAGAACGAATTTTAATCTGTTTACCTTAACTGTTGGATCCTTAAACTTTTGAAACGGCTTAAGACTCGGGACCATGGCAGAGCTATCGTTGATGCTTTCTCCAAGCTAATATTAGAGATGAAAAGTATAAATATATTAATAGATGTACTATAATTTCTCAACTGTCATATGTACTTACTGTGATGATGATTTCTTCGATTAAGTTTCTATATAGTTCTTTGAGTAAAACAAAATTTTCACATTTTATACATAAAACATCGACTTTATTTGAGAATCGCAGTTATGACATAGGCCAAGGCGCTTACGTATATAATTTATCAAAGCTAATGCAATTTTGATTACATTTGATTACACTTAATCTAGGCTATATGAATAGAACACACAACAGATACTAGACAGCAATTAATATATAATTTTTCGGCTAGCTAAGATCTTCTAGTTATATCACTTAAATGACAATTTTAGCAATTAATAAATTGCTCGCCGTTTCGTTCAAAATCGAAATACATAACACAAGACAGAGTAGTGTAGGTGGTATACTAAAGGAGGAGCCAACAAAATGACAGTGAAGAGAGACACATAGCCCTGGACTAACTACTGCTAATGGATGAGAGCAATTCAATTCTTCAGCTCACTAATCTCATTTCGTATATTGGTACGTGCCAGTTCCTCGTACTTTTCACGGTACTCTGGTGTGGCATAAATGCATGGTATAAGCAAAAGTGTCTCCAACACCTTGACGCGCATCATCTTGTAGGTTTCGTCATCCAGATTGGCATACTCGTGACGCAGCAGCTGCGTATAGTGCTTGTATTCATCCGGTGCAGCGCTATGTATTACAAAATTGTAGACTTTATAGGTAAGTTACGATTGCATTGGCAGCAGACTCGACAGATTTGTTTGTTAAGAATATAAATATGCCTAACGAGTTTGTCAAGTGGTCACACCAATATCAAAATTTTTGAATACATACGCTAACACACATAGATCTACATCCTGCAAAAGATTGGCTTCGTCATCGTGCGACCAGGTGACTTCATTGTCTGGCGTCTTACGACCCAGAAGATTGCACACAAGCGACTTGGCCTCATCCTGTTACAGGGAAGCAGGGGTAGCAATATAAACAGTTGATTGACATGGCTTGGTTTACACTCACATCCTCGATCATGGCATCGCGACAAAACTCCTCAAATACTTCGCAACTCTGCTGCACACAGCTGCGATTACCATCGAAATGATAGTACTGAAAAAACGCGGCCAGCGCAATGCTGGGCTTACAGTCCTTGAGATGACTTCGCTTGTGCTGCATCATTTCTTGCCAGTTGTGATAGGCACGCGTCGGGCTGTCCTCACTTAGATGCTGCTCGATGCGAGCATACCAGGCGTTGGTTACATCCTCGGGCACATCGTAGTGTTCGCAAACTTTACGCCAAACTTGTTCCATTTTTCTTTATCAATAATTTCGGATGTATTTTTGGTATTTAGGTGGGATATTTTGCAATTTTTGGCCTCTCGAAAATTCGCGATGATTCAATTTGCTGGAAAATTTTCTTTCTGGAACTCACAAACTTTTTTCACAGAACATTTTTGTTGGTGTTTGGGAGATTGGCGACTGCGCAGTTCAAGCTGTACAATTTGCCTAGGCATCCCCAAAACCATAAAACGACCCCCAACAATTCCGGTAACGCGTCCCATACGACAATCACTAAAATGAATGCATACAACTGCATAATACTCACTGGCTTTTGTTGTTGCTTGTTTGGCAAAATGCGAGAGCAGGAAGGAACAGAGCTTGGTGTGAGGTTCTTTATCTCAGCTTGGCAGTTCTTGCGAGGTGCCACAGAATTCGTTTTCTTAAATTGATTCTTATAAACTAGAAATTTCTTCTTAATTTTATTTTTTTGATTTCTTCTACGCATTTCTTCAAAATTAACTTTCGCAGTCCGTCTGAACAACAAATGCTCCACGCGTAGCTACTCGATATATATCAACTGCTGATAAGAGCTGCCATATCTCTTCTAACGAAAATGATCGAAACCATTTACTTGTATCGATATTTAAGTTATTTTATTTTTTGATTTATAGTTACTTCGCATTTTTGTCTAAAATTAAATGAATAACTTTTTGAACATTTATAATATTATGGAAAGCATAAGCAAAAGCATAATAATTAAAAACCACTTCCGAATGATTTTGCCATTCTTTGCGTGAGTTGGCAGCTCTTTCCGTGAAATGTCAAAAGTACTTGTGAAAGTAATCATTTTTTAATCTTAATTTATTTGTTCAAGGAATTTAAAAGTTTAAAAAATTGTCATTTTGAAACGGTGGCAAGACCGTTCTCAAGATTTACAACGTTAAGCCAAGTTTCCACACTGTGAGCCGTTCGTTCACAAATTGCTACAAATTACACCTAGTTTGACCTAACGTGAGTATCGCCCCATTTATTGTGGTTGCCCTTTGTTCCATGTTTTACCATTTTTAACCCACACCTCGCGCAGTTAAATATGGACGTGGAGAAATCTAGCAGCAGCTCATTTGAGGATCTTACCAATGCTGAGGATACCCAGGATCTGCGTGCAGCGCAGGCTGCTGCAAGTGAAACTGAGGCGATAGCTAAAAGGGTAGCTGCAGGTTTCAATGCTAACGATGACAACGCAAAGTCAGCATTGAAAGAGCAGAAGAAATCAAAGGACGCGGCGGAAGTGGTAGTGGAGGATGAGGACGACGAGAACGTGTGTGATATCTTGGGAAATAATCAGCTTTTGAAACGCATCATCAAAAAGGCACCAGCCGGTGCAAAGCGACCCACTCGTGGCGATTTGGTAACCATAACGTACACCGGAAAGCTTGAAAATGGCACCGAAGTGGAAAGGGAGGAGCGTTTTCAATGTCACGTCGGTGATTTCGAGGTGGTACAGGGACTGGATATGGTTATACCCATGATGCATGTGGGCGAAGTGGCGCAAGTTAATGTTGATCCACGCTTCGGATACGGCGCAATTGGCCTGAAAATAGGAAATACTTCTGAAACAATTATTGCACCGAATGCTCAAGTAAATGACAATCTGAACAATAGTAAATCAATAAGAAAAATGACAAATAATTTTCTGTGCATTTCAGCTTGTTTATGAAATCGAACTGGTGGATGCTAAGTACGAAGATTTTGCGGATCTGAAGTCATTTGAATTGCTCCGCAAATACGGGTACGTAAGAAAATTGGTGATTTACATTACTTGACTTATCACATAATTTACTATTAAATCTCAAATTTAAACAATTATATATACGTGAATATTATAATTACCATATCCATTTTCTATTTCAGGGCAAGGAAAAAAGAACGCGCCAATTACTTCTACAAACGTAACGATTTTATCAATGCCATACACCTGTACACACGTGCGTTGGAATACCTAGACCATCGAGACGGTGATCCAGATGCCGAGTTCGGCAAGGAGGATCTTGAGGTATAGCTTTAACAATCGATCAAAATTGAAACAGAATTCACAATTTTTTCTTGCAACAGCTTTCGAACAGTGACTTACAGAGTCTTTTGGAAGATCGACTGATTGTCTATAATAACCTGGCTATGGCCCAAATTAAAATTGAAGCCTACGATGCCGCATTGAAATCTGTTGAAAATGTTCTTCGGTGCCAGCCCAACAATCCAAAAGCATTATATCGCAAGGGCAGAGTAAGTACCCCAGAAAGCCCCTGCTAAATGTTTGTTAGTCTATTATTTATATAAACTTTAACAGGTACTCGAAGGCATGGCGGATACACAGGGTGCAATTAAGTTGTTACAAAAGGTTGCTACATTGGAGCCCGAGAACCGAGCTGTACAATCGGATCTGGCGCGATTGTTTATCAAGGCACGCCGTGAAGAACACAACGAAAAGGAAATGTACCAGAAAATGTTGGGA
The DNA here is from genome assembly GCA_018151445.1 of Zaprionus inermis. NCBI lineage: Eukaryota > Metazoa > Arthropoda > Insecta > Diptera > Drosophilidae > Zaprionus > Zaprionus inermis. Next base: position 5,753,000 of record JAECXD010000057.1, on the reverse strand, counting down.
CAGGCCAAGAAAATGGAGCAGACGACAACTGTTAGACAAAAAACGCCGTTGGTAGACAATTCAAAGGTAGACTACGACAATGAATTATATATTGAATCGAAATCATTATTAATATCTTACAATTTTGTTTAGCTAAAATTGCTTGGTTTCCTAATGGGAACCATTCTCATTGGCGTCGCTGGCGTGGCCATTTATCGTTACAAGTACTGAGGGGGTAGTATACTGTAAATCTACAGAATAATTTAAGCAATTGAAATGCATTTTTAATAACGGTATACATAAAGCGAAATTATAAATGTTGGAAACTATATGGTTGCTTACTTATAAAAATGGCTTTTGTTATTGCAAAGCTAATACCTTACTGTGCACATCTTCAAATAGTAATATTAATAATAATAATAATAGGTTTAATCCTATGGTTTTTGGAAAATCTAATTTTTAGTTTATTGATTTGTGAAAAATATATTACAATTATGCCTTTTATTTTAAAATTGAGACTATTGACTGAAACGCAGAAAATACAAATTTAATTCAACTCAACCGTAAATATTCATAGAAACGAGCTAGATCTCTGAGTTAACTGCAAGGCTGACATTGCAGCCCTGGTTAACAGTGATTCGGTCAAATTTAGCACATTTTGTTTGCTGAATCATTTCAGTTGCGCTGCAATATTCAATTAACAGCAATATATAGAGTAAAATCGATCTGAGAATTGTGTTGGTTCAGTTAATTTCACAACTTTAAACCATGCAGAAGTCTTTGCTACTGCTAGCCCTGTGCCTGGCCTTCGCCTGGCCCGTCAATTCGACACCAAATTTACTGCGTGTGCCGCTAAGTAAATTCCAATCGGCTCGCCGGCATTTCGCCGATGTTGGCACCGAGTTGCAGCAACTGCGCATCAAGTATGGCAGTACGCCGTCACCCGAACCGTTATCCAATTATATGGACGCTCAGTACTATGGCCCCATCTCGATTGGTTCACCACCGCAGAACTTTAAGGTAGTATTCGACACTGGTTCCTCCAACCTGTGGGTGCCCTCGAAGAAATGTCACCTGACCAACATTGCCTGCCTGATGCACAATAAATACGATGCCACCAAGTCGTCAACTTACACCAAGAACGGCACCGAATTTGCCATACATTATGGATCCGGCAGTCTGTCGGGCTACTTGTCCAGCGATACGGTCAACATGGCCGGATTAGATATCAAGGGACAGACTTTCGCCGAAGCACTGAGTGAGCCTGGTCTGGTTTTCGTTGCGGCCAAATTTGATGGTATCCTCGGACTGGGTTATAGTTCGATTTCTGTGGATGGTGTTAAGCCTCCATTCTACGCCATGTACGATCAAGGCCTGATTTCTCAGCCGATATTCTCATTCTATTTGAATCGTGATCCTAAAGGACCAGAGGGTGGCGAAATCATATTCGGTGGCTCAGATCCCAATCATTACAATGGCGAATTCACATATTTGCCCGTAACACGCAAGGCCTATTGGCAAATCAAAATGGACTCGGCTCAGTTGAATGATCTGGAGTTGTGCAAGGGCGGTTGCCAGGTGATTGCTGACACAGGTACCTCGCTAATTGCGGCGCCAGCCTCCGAGGCCACTTCAATCAATCAGGCTATTGGTGGCACCCCCATTATTGGTGGTCAGGTAATGTTGAATCTCATCATAAACTAATATGCGTATTATTCTAAAGACCTAACAAATGCTTTCCAATTGCAGTACGTTGTGTCTTGTGATCTGATCCCAAATTTGCCGGTCATCAAATTTGTGCTGGGTGGCAAAACTTTTGAGCTGGAGGGCAAGGATTATATACTGCGCGTTAATCAGATGGGTAAATCCATATGCCTTTCTGGTTTCATGGGCATGGACATACCACCACCGAATGGACCCCTATGGATTCTGGGCGATGTCTTCATTGGCAAATACTACACTGAATTCGACATGGGCAACGACCGTGTGGGATTCGCCGATGCCAAGTAGAAGAAAACAAAAAACAATACTTTGATATTATTATATAAACCTATTACCCTATCAGCACGCTAACTTGTAATTGTATGCAGCTTCTGTAACTCGAGAGACTTGATCATTCGATGAGATCTTAATTAAAAAAATATTATTGTAGTCTAGAAAATGCAGTGCATTATTCACTTTGTTTACAACTGTTAGTTGGACGGGAATATTTGCTTATCAAGCAAGTCCAATTATTTTTGCTTTTACTTTTGCAATGTTTGAGATAAAGTCGACGGTTTGTTCTTTGTCTACCGATTTCAGCTGTATTTGTTATATACGCGCTATGTACTCATATGGCCTTCCAGTGACCGGTCTGGAATGAAATAATCAGTCCCCAGTTCATCAGCTTGCGCTGCATGACCAACCCGACAGTAATTGATGCATGTATATATACACATAATATACGGCTTATTGTATTTATTTGTGCTGCCGCTTTGTACATATGTAGACACGAAATGCTCTGAAAGCTTTGCTGATAAGAACATTCGAGTGAGGGTATTAAAAACTCCAAAAGTGCTGAATATACGTATATAAATTTGTATATATGCCCATATATAAAATATACATAAGACCAGCAGAGGTGCTAGTACTGCTTTAAAAGCTCCAATTACTGTTGAGGTGTAATATAATGATATAAGTATACATTAACTTTGTTTATGAGTCGTAGGTGGTTTTCCCTATGTTCTCTTTACCGAGCGCCTTTGCTTTAGTTGATCTCGGTTCTTGATTAATTGTGATTAGCTTAGCTGTAACTGAAGCTGAAATCAAAACAAATTCAACTTGGGTCACTGAAATGGGTCAATGACTTCCGCGTGTGGTCGACAGACGTCAGCAGCAGAAGTTTGCTGATAGGAAACTAGTCAGCTGGATATGGCATTGGCATAGCTCGCTTTCAGGCGTCATTCATAAAATATGGATGTTTGTACTTAACTCTACTTTATACCCGCAGAACAGTTATAAATAATGAGTGCGATTAAATAAATTGTACTTTGTAACAGCAGAAATCCGAACAGAATGCTGACTCACGATATGAGTCGCTCGCTCGTAGCTTAGGTTTATATCGAATAAGAAAAATATATACGAGCTATGAATTAGATAAGACAACATTTAATACTAGACAAAAAGGTTGTTAGGTTGATTGGTACTGCTTAATGGTATGTATGTATGTATATATACATAAATATTTAACACCGATTAAAATCGCAGGATTTATTTCCGCTTGACATCGACCAGACCAACATCCACAGGCGATGATTGTTCGTTATTGGGCACCGTTGGTGTTTCTGGCGTTGTTAGCGGGGCGCCTGATTCAATCGTTTTATCAGCTTCGGCATCATGCTTGATTTCCACCGTTGACGCTGTGTTCAAATTGGGTAAGTCGTGCTCTTCGTCGGATTCTGTGGCCTCACGAATGAGATGCAATGGTGCTGCTGATGACGTCGGTGATGACACGCTCGCTTCTGGTAGATGTCTGCTTCCGATTTTATATATATCACAGGTCTCGTTCACATATCGATTGAATACATCCGGTTTGTCCGCGTACACATGATGACCGGCACCGGTAACAATCTTGATGTCGACCATATTGGTGCCGCGCTGTGACTTGATTTTTTCACCCGAAGACGAGTCAATCCAGCTGCGGGAGCCATAGATGAATGTAATCGGTATATCGCTGCGTACATCCTTGATGCGATGGATCATCGGATGCTTGGCCCAGCCAAACGATTGCATCATGCAATGGAATGCAGATTCTCCACTCGGCCTTTGGGCATTGCACTGGTGTATATACTGGGGCAACAGATTGATATCCTCCTCGATGGTGCTCTGGAATTTACGCATTATATCCGGTCGTGTCTTTTGCACCACCCACTGACCAAATGGACCAGCGGCACGCAGAGCCCAAAGAGGATTTAGGGGCGTCAAAACTCGTGCGATTGCACGTACCCACAGTGGAATCTGTTTCGTATTATTCGGATCGGCCGGTTTCTCTGGGAAACCCCACGGATCGGCAAGTATCAGATGGCGTACACGTTCCGGATAGCTGAGGGCATAACTCGATGCAATAAAACCGCCCATGGAGTGACCTAACAAGATCATATCATTAATATTCATCTCCCGACGCCATTCCTCCACAGACTTGACGAACTGCTTTTCACAGATCAACGCATCCTTGCCAAACAATGGTCTCGAGCTGCGTCCAAAACCGAGCACATCCATCGCATAGACCGGACGATCTTTGGCTAAGCTATCCAGGTTCATTACCCACAGTGCCACGCCGGCACCCAGGCCATGCAGCAGTACCAATGGCACCTCTTTGGAGTCTGTGTTCATGCTAACTGTCCAGATCTTATCGGATTCGCCCACAGCCGGTCCGATATCCACAAAGAAGCCGCGGTATGGCAACTTAAGGTATGATAGAATTTTTTTCTCCACGGCCCGCAACATTGTTGGTGATGTCGATGTCCAGTTAAATAACCATTGCCAAACCCAGAATCCGTTATTTTTCGGAACCTGCAATTGAAAATTTTAAAACGAGAACTTAAAACATGCCAAATGTCCATTATTAAAAATTCATAAAACTAAAACTGAGAACCTTACTGAGTTTTAAATCGAAGAAACTTTATTAAATTTGGAATAATCTCGAACAAATGCATGTCAATAATGGGTACATCAAATGTCTCTATTTACGGTGGATTTAACTCCAAAGGAATCACAGAATTTAGTAAAGTTCACTCTTTGAACTTGTGTAAACTAGCTTTGATTGATTCAATTGAGCACGATTTATTTCGCAAGTTCTGTCAGGCATAAGGGGGTATTCAAAAAGTTCCGGAAGTTTCGCCAAATGGGCGAGGAGAATTATCTAACATGAAATAGATCGCACACGTCAACCAGTAACTGCGCAATTGCCAAATTGAACGAACCACACTATCGGCAAAAAAAAAAACATTTGCTAAACAATTTACGATAGCAACTGCTGATATGCTAGCATACATTATTTATAGGTCTCTAATAATCCTTATTTGCTTGTGCGCTGCGCTTACCTCAATATCCATGCTCTGTGTTTCTACGGGCACAACATTTCCAACATTAACACCTATTTCGACGCCATTGGCGTTGTTTGGCAATGACAGGGTCCCGCTCATTTAGAATTTGTTTTTGCTTTTGTTTCTCTTCGGGGGTTTGTTATATATTTTTGTTGAATATTTGCCAAAAGAGACAAAGAGAGCGAAAATTTAGAATAATACTAACGGACGGAGAAGCGACGTTGCAACATTTGCGCGATTTTGCTTAACCTAGCATTGATTTAAATAACCCTTTTCGTATGATATTTTCGGTTTTCTGTCGACTAGTGATGACTTCGAATTTGTTACTTTGTAACTCGCCAGCTGGTGAGTAACTAGTCAGCTTCTCTCTTATGAACTATTTTTTCTAATGGTGAAATGCTGTATTGTTGTCATTTATTTATATGTACCTCTCCATGGGACGAACGATGAAACAGCTGTTTGCCGAATAGCGCTTGCAGCCCTGACATATGATTCGAGCTTAGTATTTATTTAGACACGAAAGTGCTGTCACACTGGTCGAAAATACCAAAACAAATTTCAAATCAAGCTTAGCGTCAATTGTGACTTTGTTTTGTTTATAACCGAGCTTATTATTATTATTATGTCGAATTAATATTGTTGTGTCTGCAATGACAGTTTTGACTGTACGCATCTCTAATGAACTCATTTAGTATATTTTCTAAATGCTAAAAATACTACCACCCTAAATATACCAAGCATGTGAACTCGCCGGGACCTCTTTTTGGCTTTGCAAGCGGCACGCAACATGGATGGCATTAATAAATACAATGAATTTGTGGCTCTGCATAAGCCACAGCTGGAATCCTCGGCAGTGCCGGTTCATCAGTGGCCCGCACTTTACCGAAAACTCACTGCCGATACCTTTGATGCAGGCGAGGCACTGCAATTATTGCTAATCGACTACGACGAGGACGAGGAGGTGAATTTGGCCGATGATGATGACAGCGCCAGGCCGGTGTTCGCGTTAGAGGTAGCACGAGAGGAGGGCATCAAGGCCAGTGATCCCCAGGCCATTTACCTGGTAGATCATGCATGGACCTTTCGCTTGAACAGCGCACGACAACAGCTGGAAGAATATCCGCAGCTGGCAGACCGTTTGTCAGCCATAACAGGTGTGGATCTTGAACATGAGCAGCGCGTGGACAAAATATTACGCCGTCTATGGAAATATTGTCATGCATACTCAATTGCCAGTGCAGGATTGACGGATGAAGAGCGCATGCCAATTTGGTATGTCATGGACGAGGTTGGCTCCGCTGTCAATCACTCTGATGAGCCCAGCTTCCGTTTGGTACCTCTGCTCTACCTAGACACGCAAACAACATATAGCTTACTCTTTCCCATACGAGATTGCGATCAGGGCACTTCGGTGACACGAGACTTTGCCGAATATGTGTCGAAGAATGCACTGCAGCGTTCGGCACTTTTACTGCCTTGGCGTGAGAGCGATCTAAGCGGAGAGAGCTTCGTGCAAGTGGAACCGAGTGCCGAGTACTTTTCCAGTGGACACATACCAGAGACCTATCCAGACGAAGACTCATTGACTGCCTCCTACGCAGAAGGCGCACATCGTTGCAATCCCCTCAAAGTGTATGCTGAATACGATGTCCTGCAAGCAAATCTTACTGCGCCCGAATTTTTACTGGTCGATAATGAACAGGATGCAGACATACTTTGGCTCACGTCTCATTTCAAGAACTTTGCAGAGCTTGCCCAGCAGACACCGCACAAGTTTATTAATCAGTTTCCCTTCGAGTATGTCATCACCATCAAAGATTTACTGAGCATTGTTGGCCGCCGTGCCGCGCTGGAACACCACAATGCCGAAACGCTGGAAACGTATCCTGCCTGGTTACCCACAACCTATAACCTGTCCACGGAACTGCGCGAATTTGTGGCGTACTATCAACAACGTGCTGCTAAGGGATTGGATAACCATTGGATTATCAAGCCTTGGAACTTGGCGCGTGGCCTGGACACCCATATCACTGATAACATTAAGCAGATCGTCCGATTGCCGGCAACGGGACCCAAGATAGCCCAAAAGTATATTGAACGGCCTGTGCTTTTCCAGCGCGACGAGCTGAATGCCCAGGTCAAGTTCGATGTTCGCTACGTGATACTGCTGAAGCGTGTGAAGCCACTGGAAGCGTATGTGCATCGTAAGTTCTTCTTGCGCTTCGCGAATCGTCACTTCTCGCTGGATCATTTTGATGACTATGAAAAGCATTATACCGTAATGAACTACCAGGAGCAAGCAGAACTGCATCACATTAAATGCGACGATTTTCTTGAATTATGGCAAGCACAGTATCCCAACAATGAATGGGCAGTACTGGAGCAACAGATCTGTGCCATGTTGTACGATGTGCTGCAGTGCGCTAGCAAAGTTCCACCACCTTGTGGTATTGCACCATGTGCCCAGTCTCGTGCACTTTACGCCGCGGACGTCATGCTGGCCTGGACGGGCAACGGCGACGAAAAACGAATTATGCAGCCAAAGTTGCTGGAGATCAACTGGACGCCAGACTGTAAACGAGCTTGCGATTACTATCCTGACTTCTTCAATGACATCTTTAAGCTACTTTTCTTGGACGAGCAGAACAACGAGAACTTCAGGTTGCTCACAGCGGATGGACAATAGAGTGAATCTATAAATTGTTTGTAGTCTCTACGACAGAGAACTTGTACCACAATATTACCGCATTTGTTATTCTTAATTATTTTCATGACTAAATACATCACAGAAACCCCTCATTTGCGTTTAAGATGATTCTTTCATTGGTTTATGGTTTCATGATTCATATATAATAACCCAAGGTTTCGTACAATTAGAAGACAGGTCTTTCTGGTACTTAAGGATTAAAAAGTGTATTTCATTTGTTGATAGAATGAACTAAATATACAACTTAATTAGCTCGCATTTGTACAATATACAAAGAATACTCGTAAGTATTGTATATTTATATAGTATAGATATACTCGACACATAGTGGGGAACTATTCATGTACATAAATGTAAGTGTATGTTTGTAAATTATCTTAACTAAGTGCACAACATGTGTGCTTGTATGTGGGTGTGAGTCGCCAATTGCTTATTTTCATATTCTATCATAGCTTGATAAGAAAAGGAAATCTATAGCTGCGTGCACGAATATGTGTGTGATTGTGTATGTAGTTCAGGTGTGTTTTTTAGTGAAGATGTAAAAAGTGAGCTTAGAATAAAAATGTTAGACTGTTTCACAATTCCTAATTGTAATGGCACTTGAAATGAAAAGTTAATGAAGGCGATTCTTATATTCACTTAGTTTGAATGTACTTATAAAGATGAAATTTGTTTTTTCGTCAATTTCGAATTACATTAAAGGCACAAACAAAGAAATCAAAATGATAGTTTAATTTGTATGAAACTTAATTGCTAGAAAACTGTAAATTATGAACCTACATATATAGACTAATGTCGCTTAATTCAATAACTTAACATTAACTTAGGTGTCTAATTAACTAAGCTACTAAACGCAAACCTCATCGAACTCTAAACGTATCTTCTCATCAGCGGAAGCTAATTTATGTATAGTCTTTTTAACGCGCAACGCCGGCAGACGCACATTCGGGTTCTGATGCCAGCACTCTTTCATTAGCTTGGACATACCAGCGAGTAACTGTAAAAGATTACATAGAATGCAATAAGTATGATTCACTGAAATTTCGAGATTTTCTACATACCGAATCTGAGCTCCAGCGGTTGGGTATCGACGGTCGATAATTATCTATACAGACCACTTTGCGCATATCCTCAAAGCTGGGATCCATGGGCACCACATCATAAAATGGTACCTTATATTCTTCCGCAATGCCGCACGAAATAGTTCGACGACAAACTTCCCACAGCACCAGGCCGAAAGCGTAAATATCCGTGCGGCGCAAGGCCTCAAAGCAGTCCATGTCAATACTAACAAAACAATACAATCGAATACTGTTAAATCTATTGGCTAGACATCTGTTTACTGTGATTACCTTTCATCCAAAACTTCCGGCGCCATATAACGTTTGGTGCCCACTTTTGGATTCTTGCCATGGTCCAGATGATCTGTAACATGTGAATGTGTAACGGCCAAGCCGAAATCGGCTATGACACACGTTCCATTTGACGTGACCAGTATATTCTTCGATTTGAGATCCCGATGCGCCATTGCCGGTTTTCCCTCGGTGCCAAAGATTTCAGTGTGCAAATGCACCAGCCCGTTGGCAATCGACAAACATATCCAGATCATATCATTGTGGCTAAGAGCATTACGATTCAGGTGATCGAACAGCGAACCCAGCGGATAATAGTGTGTCATTAGCCACAGCTGGGTGCAAGAGTTGCGTGAGGTCATGTCGGAACCGATAAAGCCGAGGATGTTCTCATGACGTAGAAGCACGGTGCTAAAAGCGAAACAGAGTTCAAAACAGCCGTAACAAGATCAGAAAAATTCTATCTAACTCACCTGTAAATTTCGGTTTCTCGTTTCCACGATGCCTCGTCGCGGCTGAAGAATATTTTGACAGCAATGCTCTCGCCATGCCAATGACCGCGCCACACCTCGCCGAACTTTCCGCGGCCAATGCATTCGATCAATGTCACCTGCTTGGCTAGCGTCCGTTGCACCAGCAGAGGCAAGCCACTGCCGGAACCAGATGTGACCGAATGCTGAAGATATTCGCGCAAAGTGCTATCTCCCGCGCTGGTGGCTCGCAGCAGCTCATCGTTAACTAAATACGATTCCGGATCCTGTTTAATGCGAGTTGCAGCCAACCTCTTGCGATGGCTGCGTCGCATAAAGTACACAGCCACGGCACCCATCAGAGTAATTATCATCACGGGACCCAATATGGCCACAGCCATTTTGCTGATGTTGCTACTATTGGCGGTAATGACCATAACATCACTACCACCATTATCAATTGGCAGCAACTTCGGGAATTCGCCGTCATTGCAAAAATCGCTGGCACAGCACTCGACATTGAATAATTTGCCCGTGTTGCGTTTTGAGGGTCCATTAAGTTTATTGAGCGAATTCTGATTGCAAATCAATTGCAGTTGATCCTGGGATGTAGTGCAGCCACGTGAGACTTTCTCCTGGCCATCGGCATCGCGTGTACGCGATTTCCAGCACTGTAAATGCAATTATAAATTTAAGGAATGTTGGATATTTAACCTTAGACGAGTCTGGCTCTCTAATTGACTCACCTGTATGGCATTCTGGCACGTATGGGCGTGCTGATTGGGATCGAGACAGGGTGCTTCACACGCAAAACATTTTAATCTGTGCACGGCATGAAAAAGACCAAAAAGTACATTTGAATATATGCAAAATTGAAAATTCAGCAACGTTTCTATTTGAAACAAAAATGAGGAAAATGCTTGGGGAAATGGTCAAGGTTTTACCTTCTTTTCATGCGTCGCTTACTCTTAACATGTCTCCTATACGGAAGTGCAGCGTGTATAATGAATGAGGGAGTAGTAGTAAAGAGTGAGGGGTTAGGGGAAGATATATAGGCAATAATAGGTATATGCAAATATGGAAATTGTATAAACACTACATGTTTCCGGTAAATGGTTTTTGGTGTGCCGTGTCACGTAGTCACACGCACACATCTCTATTGCGATCTGAGTGCTGATATACTGCAGATCAGTGAACCGTAATTACCTGGGATGCGTTAGCACTGAGTTTAGTGGTTCTGCTGGGAAATCTTTTCCATTTATGTTCGTCGGAACTTCCATGTCTATATCCTGATCCAAGAATCCACTTATTTCCGCTGCAAGAACAACAAGAAGCATAACAATCACTAACACATTAAGCGAGTAATACTCAACACACAGATAGGATATTTTTGTGTATACACAAATAAAGTGCATGGGCGCGTGTGTATGTGTGCACTGATTACTAAATGTACTTTTTTGCTGCTCTCCGAAGCACAGGAGCATGTAATGCTTTTATGTAACATATTTTTCACTTCACATCATTGATTTCATCTTACATGCTGCATAAAAGAGCAGTTTTATTACATATTTAGCATTATACGCGGCGCAATTTGTCAGAACAGTAGCATATGTATGAAAACAATTGTGGACCAAACACACACAAACAAATGGGCAACAGCATAAGCATCATTTTTACAGTGCAATCTTCCACTTAAGAAGCCTCGCATATGTTATGTTAAATATATTCATGTATTGCACTCATATTGTTTTTCATTGATAAACACATTTAAACAAACCTTTTGCATTTTTAAATAGGAAAAATGACAACAGAAAAACTAAAAATAAATTGGACTCCATTGCAGAATAGAGTTGTCACGAATGGTTTAGAATTAGTTCAATGGAACCACTGGATAGAGTTGTATACATCTGACCATATGAACGGATTTGCGCACAAATGAACTTCTGTCAATAATGGCATTCCCCAATCTTTAATATAGATGTCATAGAATTGTGACTTTATATTTAATAATTATATTAAATGTTTTGCATATTCAGCATTAGCTAAAAGACGTATTTTACTTTTTCGATACCTGGTCACATTATGCAAGTCAAAGATTTGACTAGCGAAACTGTTAGTCGAACTGAGAATTGTTTCATTAAAATATTGAATATTTCGGTTGATTTTTAATTTTTCTCGAGTTCTTCATAAACCGTCTTTAAGACACGGCGCCACGGAAACAGATTTCTGTTTTGTCGAATATGCAAGACTCTTTTGGCGCCAATAAATAGGATTGTAAAATACCAGTCCATCGATTATTTATAGCTCAACGACCATCTCTACTTATCGAACGTCTATCGCTTGTTCCTAACCCAACGACGGCCAAGCGCGGAATTGTGAATTTCGCGATTTTGTTTAAAAGCAAAACACGAAAAGAAGACTTAAAATTACAAGCAAATGAGAGAGTATTAGCAATAATAAATGAAACGCATCAAAGTCAATTGAATTGCTTCGGATCAACAGGAAAAGAGACCAGAGCAACGCCAAAAGTGCGCAGTAAAAATCAATAACTGTAAGTGGCACACTCGCACAAACACCCACACGCATTTCCACACACACACACACATGTAAAACGTTGCTGTGAGCCTGTGAGCAACAAGCGCACAAAAGACTACACGATGTCAGACGAAGAAGAAGAATCCTTGTCCGAGGGCTTTTCGGCCAGCGAGGAAGATGAATGGAAGCCTGGTAAAGATGCACGCGGGGGCGAATCATCCGATGACGATGATAGCGATTTCGAGGAGTTGCCCCCTGGCGCCGTAGCCGCAACCGCTCCTGGTGCCAGTGGGCGCTCCCCGGCCGGAGGTTCTAAGGCGAAGAGGCAAGCTATCAATCAATAAAATCCATCTATCATGCTCTGAAAATAAGCTTTTGTTGTGTTGCAGGGAACAAAAAGCACCGAGTGGCATAAAAGGAGCCTCTGTAAAGAAACGCAAGCCCAGCGGCCAATCTCTGCGTTCCAAGCTCTACAACAAATATCGGCCACCACCGAAAACATTCCCCACATCACCCACACAGAACTCGCCATCGACATCGGGTTCTGCCGGCCGTTTGACGGCCTCAAAAAACGCCAAAACGCCCAATGAAAGCAACAACGCAGCTGACTCCAGCAGCGAATCGAGTCTCGAGGATTATTTGGTTGATCCCGCTGATATCGATCTGCGCTCCAGTTTCTTTAAGGCAAACAAAAAGAAATCGCCGGCGCCACAGTTCGATTGTAATGCAGGCATTACTAATCTCTCCGGCTCCGATTCCGGCTCTGGTTCGGAGGACAACAACGACAGCAGTCTGGATGATAATGCCAAGGACGACAACAAGCCATTCGATTTTCGTGGCCTGCTGGAGAATACTAACAGTCTGGAACGCACGCGACAGGCGCTGCTGAGCAAACGCAATGCAACGGCCACGCCTCCAACAGTGGATGGCGCTGACCAGACGCAAATTGCTGCTGCAATGGGTGTCAAAGCACTGCTTGCATTGGGCGAAAATCTAAGCTACACGGATGAGCCGGAAAAGGAGAACGAATCGAAGAAAAGTCTTCGGACCGGAGGTGGAAGCGCAGCTGTCGAGCCACCGCCGCTGAATGCACCGTCGCGTCTCAGTAAAACCAAGTCGACGCGCATCAAGCGACACACACGTCCCGCATCAACTGTAGTCGCTGCGGCCGACACCGATGACTCTGACTTTGAGGAAGTTGCAGGTAGGAAACGCAAGTAGATAACGATGATAGATAGATAAAGCTAATGAGTTGAGTAGCGCAGGGATTATCAAGCTGGTTGTGGCGTCGTTTGTTGTTGTTCTTGTTGATGGTAGTTAGAAAATTCTGGTATCTGATAAAAAGCTTCCAAATTGCTCCGTATGAGACTGCGTAGTTCTTTTTTTGTGTTGTTTTGTTTTATCGAAAGAGCAGAGAAAATACCTACATAATATATACAACAAATATATATATATATCCATACGAATATATATCTACTATATTACCTAACTGTAACGTATATATTAAATGTTAAGCCAGCTTCCTGTCCGGTTCTGGATCTTATAGTCATTTAGACTGATATGTAGTAAAACATCTATATAGATTGGCTTTGGTTGAAACGCTTGAATCTCTCCTCCACAAACTAATCAACTAACTGCGTCCAAACTACTGTAACGTATACCTAGATATAGCCCCGACTTGGTTGAGCTGCAAAACTATCGATAGTAATTTAAAAGATATCAAAATCTCTAGTGTCCATCCATAGTCAAATTAATTAGGACTAACATTCATACGATAGTTCTACAGCTTTACCCAGCACGTTCTCAATAACATGACACGACAAAGCTCCCTTAAGAAAAATGCTTTTTAAGCCAGTTTTTTCTAAGTTTCATTTCAACAAACAAAAGAAAACAAGAAGAAAATCCAAAAGCTTCACAATGTCAATAGATATTTTTTAATGTGTGTTGTTTATTAAATGTTAATTGAAATAGTTCCCAAAATGGTTTTCCGAAAATTCTGAATATGGTTGTAAATGTTGCACACATTGAACAAATAATCAACAACTACATTAACTAAAAGTGGTCGCTCGTAAAGTAATAATCTCATATATTACAATCTAAGAGTATATAATATATCTATTTCGCACACTCTATCGAGAGGCCACTATATACTTTATTATTTGCCAAGCACACAAACGCACTGCGCATTAAATTATAATCGAATGAAGAGAAAGAGAAATATATAAATAACAGTTGTATATTTCCACATGCATTTATTTAATTACTTTAGTGTCTTTTAAATTTTTATTTGCAATGAACATAAAAAAAATTCAAGACTAAACAAAATCGAAATCAAAATGCAGTTTTCAAAATAAAATTATACGAGAAACGAGTAAACTTTATGTACTTACTTTATATACGGCAAATTCAAGTGTTTCAGTAACAAAAGATGAGAATATTAATAAGAAAACAATAAATAAATGAAAAATAACTGATTAATTAGGAACTGATGTTAAACGAATTTACTTTAGCAAATTGTATTCATTTCACAATAAAAAAAGAGAACATATTATAAAAGCAAAATGAACTTGATAACAAGCATTATTTAGCGCAATTTAGTGAATGTTAAATGTATTCTAATTCAATAATTAATTAAAATTTAAAATGCACTTCGAATGAAATAAATAAATGCAAAAAGAGTTTGAAAATAAAAATAAAGTCTAACTAGCAGCAAAAAAAAACCTCAAAAAAACCGCTTTGTTTTCCCTGACGTAGTTGAAAATGTAGAGAAAAGTCGCCTCAACTGAACCCCCTACTCTCTCCTCTTCGCTTTTCCCACACTCTCTTCCATTCACAGGCGCGAGCGACAACGATGATGACGCAGAACCAAATGTATCGGGAGATCTGGAGATTC
Source organism: Zaprionus inermis (assembly GCA_018151445.1). Lineage (NCBI taxonomy): Eukaryota > Metazoa > Arthropoda > Insecta > Diptera > Drosophilidae > Zaprionus > Zaprionus inermis. Next base: position 5,737,980 of record JAECXD010000057.1, on the reverse strand, counting down.
ATGTGGGTCTTCCCACGCGTCATCTTAGCAAGGAGCAGAAGACGCAACATGAACTGGAGATGGCGCTGAAACGTCGCATGAACCTTGACATCAAGAATCGCCAGCTACTAAAGCACAAGGTCAGCCTGTTGTGCTTGCTCTCGCGCAGCATCAAATACAATCGCCTGCTTGGCAGCAGCTCGGAACTAATGGAAGCGACACTGAAGTTGCTGCCCAGCAAAAATGCGTATCCAACGGAGCGGGGTGTTGAGCTTAAGTATCTGGAATCCTTTGTCACCTGGTTCAAAACGGCCATCAAGCTGCTGAGTCAGGATTTGTATCCGATTAAAACGGGTAGCACCAATCGCGCCATTATCGAGGAGCTGTTGGCCCAGGTGCGGCGCAAAGAGGCACGCAGCAAGCAGGATATGATCTTTATATTCATTGTACTTGCACGTAGTATGGGTATGAATTGTCGCCTCATTGTCAATCTGCAGCCCATGGCACTGCGACCGTCTGCCAGTGATTTGATACCCATAAAACTGAAGCCGGATGAGAAGAACAAGAGTCTGAAAAGCGAGGCGGATGATGAGGAGGACGTCAAGGATATATCTGACTCGAATAGCAAGGCAATGTCTCAGGCAAAGGCTAAGCCGTCGGTAACTAAGCCAACTGCAAAGTCTAAGCCAGCTTGCAGCAAATCCAAAGAACCCGTCAAAGCTGAATCCAATCCAAGTTCCAGCTCAAAGAGCACAGCAAAGGTAAAGAAGGAGGCTGAAGAGGCGAAACCTCCTACCAGGCCAAAAACCGCGCCAAAACTAAAAAGCTCATCCAGCGTGGAGATCGATGAGAAGCCAACCACATCGCGTCAAAGTCAAAAGGCAACTGCGACCAGCGGCAGCAGCGCCGAGAGCAAAGTCAAGCCGCAGCTGTCGCGACTGAAAAGAGAAGCCATCGTGACGGAGAGTGTCGACGTCAAGAAGCCGAAGTTGCTCGCACAGAGTACAGCGACGCCTGTGGCACGACGTACCCGCAAGGCGTCGGCAGATGCCGCGAAGACAGCGCTTCGTGCTGCTGTCTCTGAGTCGCGTGCGGAGAAAATCGGCTCGCCCGTCATACCGAAGTTGGTGTTGCCGAGTTCCAAGCCGAAGAACGTCAAGCACAGCGATGCAGAGAACGCCAATCCCAGTGTGAATCGAGCTGCGGTGCGAGTCACACGCTCTCGCAGCAAATCTCCCAAGGTACACATCTCCCCCAAGTTTCTGAAGGGCAGCAAGGAAGACCTTGCTGAGGCAAGTGAAACGCCGTCGAGCAGCTCGCAGAGTAAGCGGCAAAGTCTGGAGGCAAAGGCCAGAATATCGCCTACTTTCCTGAAAAATGCTGAACCGGTGCGACAGCTACGCACGCGGCAGCAAAAGGCTAAAACGCTGACCATACCCCAGCTGGATGGAGGCGACGATAGTTTGCCTGTACCCAAAAAACGGCCCAAACTGGAGAGGCTGAGGCAGTCTGGCCAGAGTCACAGCGCAACCGACACGGATGAATCTACGCCCAGCAAGTTGATAAAGAAGGCGCCTGTGCTGCCCAAGGTAGTGCAACACTTACGCAAAGATCGACGTGTGCTGTCCACGGACGACGAGTCTGTCAAGGACAAACGCAAGACTACCGCCTCGGATATGTGGGTTGAGGTGTGGTCTGAGGTCGAGGAGCAATGGATTTGCATTGATCTGTTCAAAGGCAAGGTTCATTGTGTGGATACCATAAGGGTAAGTGTTGAAGAAGGGCATGCAGACTCCCAATTAGTTCGCTTTCCTCTTGAGAAATACGTAGCATACTTTTCAGAGGGCTCTGTAAATCCCATAATGAAAGACAATCTTCTAACAATCTTGAGTATTGCAGCGTAATGCCTCATCCAATCTTGCTTATGTGTTCGCTTTCCAAGACGATCAGAGCCTAAAGGATGTGACGGCACGTTATTGTTCAAGCTGGACGACAACGGTGCGCAAATCACGTGCGGAGAAGGCATGGCTGGATGAGACTCTGGCACCGTATTTGGGTCGTCGCACCAAGCGCGATATAGTCGAGGATGAGCAAATGCTTCGCATACACTCGGACAAACCGTTGCCCAAGTCCATTTCGGAATTTAAGGATCATCCTTTGTATGTGCTAGAACGGCATCTACTCAAATTCCAAGGTATCTATCCGGCCGATGCGCCCACGTTGGGTTTCATACGCGGCGAGCCTATCTACTCCCGCGATTGTGTACATCTGTTGCACTCCAGGGACATATGGCTCAAGAGCGCGCGTGTGGTGAGGCTGGGCGAGCAACCCTACAAGATTGTCAAGGCTCGTCCGAAGTGGGATAAGGTAAGAAGACTCATCCGATATGAATTTATAAAATACGACTTCTACTATACTCTTGCCCCCCCTTAGCTCACTCGCTCCGTCATTAAAGATCAGCCTCTCGAGATCTTTGGCCATTGGCAGACGCAGGATTACGAGCCACCTACGGCAGAGAATGGTCTGGTGCCACGCAATGCCTACGGCAATGTTGATCTCTTCAAGGAGTGCATGTTGCCTAAGAAGACAGTGCATCTGAGACGTAAGTATTAATCGAAATTATAACAATTCTTTTACTTATTCGTACTCACATGCCTCATCCTCATTTAGTGCCTGGCCTAATGCGAGTCTGCAAAAAGTTGAACATCGACTGCGCCAACGCGGTGATTGGCTTCGATTTTCATCAGGGTGCCTGTCATCCCATGAACGATGGCTTCGTGGTGTGTGAGGAATTCGCCGAGATTGTTACTGCCGCTTGGGAAGAGGATCAGCAGGAACAGGCGCGTAAGGAGCGCGAGAAGTACGAGACACGTGTCTATGGTAATTGGAAGAAGCTGATCAAGGGGCTATTCATCCGAGAGCGCCTTAAGCGCAAATATAATTTTTAAGCCCAAACACTTGTAGCTCCTTGCACATAGTAGTTGTGGTTGTCTCCACTTCATTATATTTCTACATGTTTAATCTTTGTGTCGCATTAAAATAGGTTTTGTATTTTTGTATTTGTTGTCCAATAAACTCAACGATGCAGGATTAATTTGGAATGCATTGTTATTAAGCATCATTTTCATACAATACATAATCATAATATACCCATATATCAATTTTATAAAATGAATCCTAACTTCTTTTGTTAATATACAAAACAGTGCGAGTGTTTTCTTCTTAAAAGAGAGACAATAATAATACCCAAATGGCAACAGTTAAGTTAGAGTTAAGATTAAAGATATTAAGTACTTTGATTTTTTTTTTGGAAAATGCATAGCAGAAATTACAGTGATCGCTCGCCAAGTTGAAGCATCGCAAAATGAGCTAAGTAAGAAAAAATAAATGTTTTTTATTATTGAATTTATTTGAATTCTAAAATTATATTTTACTTTTTGCTTTAGCGAGTTATCACTGTAGCTACAAAATCGACCATGTGGAATGTAGCTTAATTACGAAATAAATGAAAAACAATTTTTTTAAATAGATTGGCCTGGTTCGGAGTGTCGATTAAATCAGATCAGAGAATCAGAAATAAATAATTAATTAACTTAAGACGACTTTGGTGTTACGATTATTACTGCCTCCTTCGAATCTCATAAACAAATCTGTACAGTAATCGATTTCAATCTTCAGTTCTGCTTAGGCTATATTTGTGGAGCCTTCTGCGGCGCTTGTGGAGCTGGTGCTGGCGTTGGCTGCGCTTGCGTGAGGTTGCTTGCGATGCGCCTGCAGGTACTCGATATACATGCGCCTGGCCTGATTTAGAACACGAGTCACGTCATGCTTGCGCACCATTTTGTCGAAGTGCATCGCAATCTCATTGTAATCCATGGCCGCCTTAATGATTGTGTTGCGATGCTGCAGCAATAGCGTCAGGCAGAGAAACATAAGGAACGCGTTACCGCCTCCAAATTCGCTGGGCGGTGGCAACGCAGCCGCTGTGCTATTCAGTCCATTGAGAGGATTCGATGTGACGCCACTGCGTTGTGGCGAGCGTGGGTACGTGTAGGCGCTCTCATCGTCCGCATTCGTGGCGATCTCTACAAGTGTGGGTGCCTCCACTCGGTTCGGTTCCGTTGAGATGGGCATAATGACCTCAGGTAAGCTGCTGCTGTTGCGCATGCCACTCGCAATTCCGCCGCTGCCTTCGTGCAGTTGATTCTCATCCATGAAGGGATTCAGCGTGTTGTGCGTGTCTGGCGGTTGCACGCTATTGCTCTTGGCCGCAGCCATACGCTGCCGCCGGCGCATGTGCAGCTCACTGACATCGGGACAGGTTATAATCTCATTCTCTTTGATGTCTTCTACCATATCGAGTGTATCCTTGTCTAGCTTTTCGTACTCAATGTCATCAACGGGTGCAGGTGGCGCATGCTTTTCCGTAAAGGGCAGGCCAAATACCTGACGGTCCAGATTGTCGGCATCCAGTCGCAGTTCGCGTGTAATGGCCGTCGACATGGGATAGTACTCTTGATCTTGATCCTGATCGGGTGTGTTCTCCTCAAGCTGCTGCTGCTGGCACGTCGGTACCGGCGATTGTTTGGGCTGCTGCTCTGGTGTGCGCTCCGGTGAGAGAGAATTGAGATCCAGCTGCAGGCTGTAACTGCTTAGATCCTGTGCCTGCTGTATGGCCGTGGCGGCAGTCGAGGCGCTCCAGCTGGTCTCGGGAATGGAAGATGAATCAGACTCATCCAGCGAACTGGCCAATGCTCCGCTCTTGCTCAGCTGAACCAAGGGTTTACTCGATTGCTGTGCTGTCTGAGGTAACTTCTCGCTGACCTGCAGCTGATTGGCCAAGCGGTCCGAGATGCGATTCTTGTTGATCGTTGCAAAGTTTAGGAATTCGTTAAAGTTCTTAACTAGCTTGGGTGGCGTCTTGTCTGACCCATCGCCGCCATCCAGCGATGACATGACACCAATGCGACTGCTGGCCGCGATTTTCTCCTTGAGATCCTTGAAATGACCGCCGCTGGTGCTACTGACGCGTTTGACGCTCTCACTGACTGTGCTGGCATTTGATACCAATTGCTTGGCAATCATATTGCTTACGTTCAGTATGTTTTTCTGTTGCAGCTTAGCCAGACCTTGGACACCGACATTGCCAGTCTCGCGTTCCTCTTCTTGCAGGTTGGTCGCCGACGACGACGACGAGCTGCATAGGAAGACGCGTCCTGGTTTTGCACTCATCGTGGCCTTGCTATCGCTGCCCACGTTAACAGGTTGTTCTGCGTCCTGTTTGAAAGGATTCGTTTCATGAAATTCAGTCGGTGACGCTGAGCATATCTCCTTGCGATCGAAAACATCATCATCTGTATCCTCGCTGGCCGATAGCTGCAGCACCGACTTTGTGCTATTCTCCACGACACTACCCTCGATGAGCGCCAACATTTTCGACTCGTCCAAGCTCTGATGTGCCTTGGAGGATGTGCGTCTTTGTCGGCGCGCTGCATGCCGCGACATATTGTCGTCTAGACTGTGATTTAGGCGCTTTGAGTTGTCCATCGCATGACCCATCGATGCTGTGCCAACCGAAGAGCTTAGCGAGCTGAGCGAAGCCGATGAGCTCTGGCGACGTAGAGCGCACACCTTGGTGTAAGGATTCTCACGAGGTTTGGTGAGCAGATACGAAGGACTGGTCGGCGTGGCGCTGTAGGATGTGGAAAATGTGCTGGCGCTGTTGGGTGCCGATGTTTCCGAAATGGGTACAAACTCCTGCAAGAAGGGAACGACGGAATTAAGATTAACCAAATATTTAAGGATGATTTCTCCTGACGAACTTACAGTAAGCCAAGCTACAAAATTCATTCAAATTGTAAACTTGTAGCAATTGAAACTATATATAGAGTTATATACTATACAGCGATTACTTGAAGATGTCAAGCGGAAGTATTAGATGAGATATATAAAGTAAGCTTAAATTTAAATCAATTCCTACACACCTTTTCGTAAAGTGACAGCTCCTTTGAGCCTCCGCCATTATTGTCATAGCGCAGTGAACTCCACTGCACCTCCAGCATGCGCAACGCATCCTCAAAGGGAAACTCCCGTTTCAGCTCAAGCAGCAACCAGCGATAGCAAAACAGCAAATCATCTGCCTGCTGCGATTTGAGATAATCCCAGAATTCAGGATCATAGAAGCTCAGCGCCTCAGTGAGATGGGCAAACTTCTGCGTCATTGCAATGCCGTCGAGCATGAAGTTGCCACGCACACGTGACATTATCGCACAGAAACAGATATAGGCTTGCGCCTCGTCATTCATGGTGACTAGCAGCGGTGAGGCAATGTCGGACATGCCCTGGCAATAGCTGACCACAGGATGATTCAGAGCGTAGGTAGTCAGTATGTTAAACAGCGATGCAATGTTCTGATTGTCATCACTGCCTGCATAGAATGGATGCAGTCGATCTGTGCGCAACACATCCTTCTTTACCATGCTCGTCACGTAGGCAAGTTCGCCGGCGACACTGCCACGCTGCACTGCCGCCTTCCAGGTGTCGCGTAGCTTGTAATATTGTTCCGACTTGCGACGCATGAACTCCATGCGCTGATGACCGTCCATGGAATTGCCATGCGCACTACTGGGATAAACATTCAGCAAATGCTTCCAAACGACGCGTCGTAAACTTGGCTCGATGCCACCAAGAAAGATGACCTTACGCAGCTCATCGTTGCGCTGGATTTGTCCAAGCGCGTCGAGAAACATACGAAATTCGCTATCGCACATCGGCGGTCGTGGTGGCAAGTTGGCCATGTGCTCGTCCGACAAATTGAATGCCTTCTGCACAATCGAAAAAGTCTTCTCCATTTGATTCATAATCAAGCCCGGCAGTTTGGTCTGCATGTGTTGCACATACTTCTGGGAGACACCCAGCGATTGGAGAGGTGATACACTTGAGGCGAGTCCTGTTGCTCCGCTGCTGCTGTTACCGCTGGTGCCGCTGCTGGTGGTGGTGTTACCGCGGTTACTTGATGCGGCCTCAGTTTCGCATTCGCGCACTACCGTGAAGGGCTTCACATCGATCTGCAGCATAAGACACGGTTCCGATGATGTCTGTATGGAGATGTTGTGTATGCGCAAGAATGCCGCGTCGAGATCCCAGTCCGAAAGCACTGCCAGGTAGATTTCATTGCCAGCTGGATCGAAGGCCTTGTACTCGATGGAGAAGTCCGACTTGATGTCGAAGGCTTTGGCCAGGAGCGAATACAGCACCTCGAGCGTTGTTATTTGTGGATCCACTGAGAATTTGCGCCATTCGGGCGGTCTGGTTGCTTCGCATTTCTGCCATGTGTCAAAGAGAAGCAAATGAGGGAAATGGGGATAAGGATAATGAGCATATTTGTTGTTGTTGTCTGTTTCGCGCACACACATGCAGACATCGAGCGCCTTGTTCGGCCTCGCGGCACAAAGGCTACGCCACGTACCTTGACTTTCACGCGCACCGCCTCTCTGGGGTAAATGCCAGCCATTGTGTTATTGTTGTTGCACTTTGTAACTAACTTAATTCCATTATTTGTGTGTGTAATTTATTTTAAAAATTATTTTAACCATTGAGCAATGCGACTAATGCTCTTTGTTGTTACGCCATCTATGGGCAGCAATCGAAAGCCGAACGTTTTACAGCACTTAAGTATCGTGCTGCGGTGCTGCCACTATGTGATATGTGCCAGTGTGTGCACTTCGGAAAATTTCGTGTCTCTCGGGTTTCGATTGGTGTGTGGCAACACTGTGGGCAAGAAAACATCAGCGCATACAAATATGAGAACATTAGTGCAAAATTTGTTGTTGTTATAGTTTATACATCATTTTAGTAGTTTTGTTTTTTGCAAATGCATTGTTTGCACAATTTCAACGCGACGTGTTAACGCTCGAGGGTAAAGCAGCGTAGGCGCGCGTCGAACGAAGCAGCGTAATCTCTCTCATCATCATTGTCGTCGACTAGAATTTGGGTGTGTATGTATGTATGTGATGTGATGTGCAAGTGTGTGCGTGTGTGTGACTCGGGCGTGTATGTGACGTGTTCGGCAGAAGCAGCAGAGCAAACACACGCTCATTCAAAGGCTGCGGAAGCACACAAAATCAAGGATCCGTTCAAATTGGGCTGCCAGGCCCGGCTCCAAGCCGGCTCCGCTCTTCTTTGCTGTGGACCATGGTGTGGAACGCATTCAATTGGAGCCCATTGAGATAACTTCTGTTTAATTTATGATCATTGCGCTATGTACTGTGTTTATGTGCTGTATGCGTGCCCAATTGTACTTGCGTTGAATTGCGCCAGTATGCGTGCTTATGCGTATGCCTGTGTTTGTGTGTGTGTGTAGTCGAAGCGATAAATTCTCTCTATAGTCGCTTGTAGTAGCTTTTGTTGTTGTTGTTGTTGTGCACAAACAACAATGTAAGTTGAATTATTATGCAAAATAATGCTCTTCACTTCCGTTGACGCATTATGCCTATGTACAAACACAAATATACACTCAAGTGTCTACATGTGTGTGTGTGTGTGTGCGCGCCTTGTAGCGCGGCGTGCTTATATCACACAGAATGATACGATAACTCCCGGGCTCGGACCCGGCTATTCGGTATATTACAGTCTGAACTAATCGAGCAATTGGCCCGACAAGAAACTCACTTGATAATATGCATATGCATTAATCAGCTCGATTTATTTAATTTACAGTTTGGCCAGCGTTTAATGGATGACACATCATCATGGGAAAGCTATTATCAAAAATTTTCGGCAACAAAGAAATGCGAATTCTTATGCTCGGCTTGGACGCGGCTGGCAAAACAAGTAAGTGAATCGAATCCCCATACACTGATCCATACCTAATATTCCCGATTTCATTTACTTCCACAGCGATCCTCTATAAACTGAAACTGGGGCAATCGGTGACAACGATACCCACGGTTGGCTTTAATGTGGAGACTGTCACGTACAAGAATGTTAAGTTCAATGTGTGGGACGTTGGTGGGCAGGACAAAATTCGACCGCTCTGGCGGCACTACTACACAGGTAAGGAATCAAGCAGTGCCCCTATTTACTTATTCTATCATCTTGTTCTCCCCCTTTCAACAGGTACACAGGGTCTTATATTCGTTGTGGATTGTGCGGATCGAGATAGAATAGACGAAGCGCGTACTGAACTGCATAGGATAATTAATGATAGAGAGATGCGGGACGCCATTATACTGATATTTGCTAATAAACAGGATCTTTCTGATGGTATAAGTTGCTCGAATATCATTTAAATTCCATATCTAATATATCTTTCTTCTCTTACAGCAATGAAACCCCATGAAATCCAGGAGAAACTAGGCTTAACTAGAATAAGAGATCGCAATTGGTATGTCCAACCATCATGTGCCACAAGCGGCGATGGCCTCTACGAGGGTCTAACGTGGCTAACGTCAAATCATAAATTATGAGAATCATAATAATCGAAAACGTATTTCTATGTATGGCATGTATTATTCGAAGCGAAACAAAATTATTATATTTTTTATTTATACAAACTGCAAGAGACGCATAGTGAAAGCAAAGCAGAGAAACGAAAAGAAAACAACAAAAACACAAAAATCCAATCGCAGCAGCAGCAAAATCGAACAGAAATTAACATAGTTGCAAAACAATTTATACAGACACACGCGCATATATATATAGAAGTCGATATATATACATATATATGATAACGATTAAATAGGTATATATAAATACGTTTGTATACAAGATTAATCAATCAATTTTCTCACTAGTAAAAATACAAACTCGATAAACGATGCAAAATCAATAAATTAAATAAAATTTAAATATATAAAACACAACATAAAAGCACATAAAACAGTCAAAACAACAAACGAAATAATAAAAGAAAATCAGTATAACAGCAACAACAACAACAGCAAACATTAGCGTATAAGTAAGGTTTTCTTGTAAATTATAATAATGATGAGCCACGTAAGCAATTAAGTTGAAACGCTTGTTTATTGCAAACTGTTATTTGACTTGGAACGAGAAAGTCGTAAATAAATAAATAAATTGTAAATAAATATATATTCCAATTGAACCGCAACAACGCAACAAGTATAAGAGGTGAATGAGCAACCTACCACTCCGATAAATAGAACAAAACAAAAACAAACTATAGATTAAAACACATAGTCTTCAACAACAACAAAAAATATAACGAATAGTAACTGTGCCTTCCTCAATTATGTGTGTACCGAGTCCAAGACTTCTTCATTTGCATTTCTTTACAGCGGGTTCTACGGCTCATCCTCATCCTCATCATCATCATCGTCATCCCCTCTCTGCTTAATTGTCTGTCAATCAGCCTGGATTGACTTCGGAAACAGTTCGCAGAGCTCAGTTCGTTCATTGTTTCCCGAATTTTGTAAAGTAAATATGCCAAATCCACGACCAGAATCTGTGTACACAGCAGGAGAACGAACTGAGAGAGAGTCAGGGCGAGAGAGTGGGCAAGAATGAAAGACAGCAGGAACTAAGAGATATTAATTGTTAAACGAGGCGTTTTAAACAGTTTTGTTTTGTCTGCTAAACTGGTTTCCTCTGAGGTAGATACACGAAATTTTACCTGAACACGGCACGTGTCATTGACTTTGATTTGTATTTGTATTCGCATTCGCATTTGTATTCATTTTCGTAGTTGTTTGTTTACATAAGTGCGGTCTGCTTTTTCAGGCAGAATAAATCAGGCGTGTAATATGCGAACTCGGTTTCTGTACATCATCACCAGATACGAGTACTTGAGAGTCTATGGGAAGATGATTTCGGCTGGGAATACGCGCCGAAGCGGAAGACGAAATTGCTCGATGATTTTCATAAAGACAACACAGTTTTGTTTGCGATATTTTCAAATGTAAATTTTAGATATGAATTTTGTTGGTTTTGCGCATGTAAAGTCTATTTAAAGGTTTGAAATTTATCTCTCTTGAATACCAAAGACGATTTACCCATCTACTCAAATAACTTGGTTCCAGCAAGTCCCTATATGATCTGCTGGGTTAGTAACGGTACAGAGTTCCCCTACTAATCAAAGTCACAAATTGTTAATGTTTTAATCACTTTTGCTAGCTACCGTCTGCTTGAGACGAGCTCACATGACTTCGGGTCTTATCAGGTAAAACGTTATACAATTCGAAAATATTTGCACACACAATAAGTATTATCTTTCATTATCTGAGAGACCTTATCTGTCTCGCGAAGTATGGTAGAGTTTCGCACGCAATTACCTGTACAATGCTTTAAATGTCACTCTCTAAGTGAGTAACGTCAATTAATTGCCATTAACGAATATTGAAAACTGCTTAATTCTTAAGAAAATTCAAGAGACGTTTGTTTGAAATACGACAAAATAAATTAAAACTTTGCACAAATGGTTATGGAGGAATAATATAATGATATGATGATGAAAATACATAGTTTCTTTAGCCTGAAATAATTAAATAGAAATTACATTAAGTTTGGGCCACAATTCGCGCTTAAATCCCAGAAACTCGTTAAACTGTGTGTAAATGAACGCTGCAAAGCGAACTCAACTTGCGAGTTTTGATTGATTAAATAAAGTGCACGCAGCACTTGATAATAAAAATGGGGAGCATTGAAAAACAAGGGAATTAAAAAAAAAAACCAGTACAAAACAAAAAGAATTCTATTCACACCCACACACGGATACACTCTGCTCGCGTATGTGTATGTATGCCATGCTGGCAGAGAAGAGATGTCGCCCGTTCAAATGTCAAGAACCAACCCTCTCGACTCTATTTGTCCCTGTCGCGCGCGCACACACCGCGTGTGTCGTCTCAGTTGTCTCGCTTGTGCTCGTGCTGCGCTTGCTGGCGGGCATTTTTGATGCACGGATATTACAGGATAACGCTCGCTCACTCGCTCCTCCTACAGTCCGTGGGCGTGGCCAGCCAGCGAGCAGAGCACAGCACAGCACAGCAAAGCGCTTTGACTTTTGCGTTTGTTTCACTTTTGTCCTGAGCATAAACTTCTGCCAGCGTCCGCACACACACACACACCCACGCGGAGCGAGAGCGCCAGAGAGTGTGAGAGCAGTGAGAGCTGCAAGCTGTGGTAAGGTGAGAGAGCAAAGCAGAGCACAGTGGAGTTGTGGGAGGAGTGTGTGGAAAGACGTGGGGGGCGGGGGTCGTAGTGTAGGGAACTGGTAGGTGATTGTTGTATTCCGACATCTCATTTGTTACAAAGTTAATGTTGGCGTATTAAGCGCAGCAAAAGCCTCAACAACAAAAGCGCCACAGCAGCGACAAAAAAGGAAGAGGCAAAAGAGGATAAAAGCACGTTAAGAGGATGTGGATGGAATGAACTTTTATCGATTATTGGATTTGCTGTGCCCGTGTGAAGCAGATACCATCTCTGAGCATTGAACACACACAAAGAATCGCCACAGCTCCAATCCAGCGAACCAGAAATAATGATGTCATGCAATTAGGACGGGGGAATACGAGAGATAAAAGCGTCCTTTTGTACACCCAACTGGAGAAAATATGAGCATAATAAAGTAAAATCATATTAAATATTCCTTATTACTATTTTCAAAAAGTATATAAAAGTAAATTAAGTAAGAGGTTAAAGCATGATATTCAATATAAAAAATTGTTTGGTTTTTATTTTAATTTTTATTATATTTTTAAAAGCAAAACCTTGTTGTGGATCGATACAAATTCGAAAAGAAATCATTAATTTATTTTTTGCGATACTTTCTAACATAATTTCGCTCAAAGTTTACGCGACAGTGACGTAATCTGTTTAGTTGCGCATGGCTCAGCGCAGATTCAGTCAAAATTATATTACATTATTGTTTTCCCCATAAATCTGGCAACCTTCGCAGTTGAAGCAAAACAAGAACAACGAACGCGCTCCTTCTGCTCCACTCCTCTCTCTCTCTTCATTTGCTTGTCGTCTCCGTTCCCGTCTGCTTTTCTATGCAGACTTGTGTTCAATTCAATTACAGTTAACTGAAAGCAGCTCCAAGAATGACGGCGCCTCAGCCAGCTGCCCCCTCGACTCCTTGTATCTCTCTCGCTGCTGCTGCCAGCGAAGGACATGGGAAGCAGCAAACTCGAAAGCACTAACATCACAAAGGTATTACAAAACAAAAACAAAATGTCAAAACCCAAGACGATTATGTGAGCGAGCACCCCGCGCAGCTGCGTCACACTGCCGGCAGAGAGAGAGAGAGAGAAAGAGAGTGTGAGCGGCAGAGGCAAAAAGGGGAGAGAGACTGTGCTCCAAGCTGCCATTGCGAATGCTGCTGCTGCTTCTTCTTCTTCTACAGTCATGATGGCGGCCAGCAAGCAATGTATGCGTGTGTGTGTGTGACAGAGCAAGAGCAAGAGCGCAGAGAGCGCGCCGCTCTGGTGTTTATTGGAGATTGAGATTGCGGCTTGGCTTACCTACACTCAAACAGCAGCGTCTGCGTTGACGCAACGTTGGCGTCGACGTTGGCAGCATCGGCATGGGCATGAGCATGGGACATGCGACGTCGGCGTCGGCCGCAGCATCAAGAAGGAACGAATCAAAGCAAGCCAACAAGCAAATGCGCCACCAGAGTTGCCACTAAAAGTCTTCGGCGTAATATGCAGTCCATACACAGACATACACACACACACAGAGAGTGGGCGGTTGGGCGCACAGGGGCGGATGTGTTGCGGGTGCGGTTATCCTGCCGCTGCCGTTGTCGTTGCCGCGGCTGCTTCTGCTCTCTGCCTGCCGTTGGGTGGCCATGGCCGTTGTTGTTGTTGCTGCTGCTGCTGTTCTTGTTGTCCTTGCTGGTGGTGTGCTTTTTGTTCTGCCACACACACACACACACACGCACATGTGCCGACCGACCTCTGCCCACTCACCGAGCACGGATTATATCTACAGGATTTTTTTACTATTTCGGGGTTGGCTGACTGGCTGGTTGGCTGGCTGGCTGGCTGCTGGTCCGGGCTGGCGCTGCTGCTGCTGCTGCTCTGCCTCTGCCTGTGGAGTGGACACATCAGCTTGTTTAGCTGCTGTCATGGTTTTATGATAAATCTGAATCTGAATCTGGAATCGTACATCGAGACGTTAACATCATCATCGCTGCCTTTGCCATCGCCGTCGGAGCAGCTTTCCTTTCGCCACCCGTCGCCGCCGCCGTCACCGTTGCCGAGTCCTGCTTGGTCCTACGTGGTCCTGCTTGGTCTGCTCTAAATTCGCCGCGCGCCTCAATCGTGTCGCTTGTTTTGCCGTCGCTAAGTTAATCGCAGTAAAAAATTCACAAAAAATGCTCGAAGAACAAAGTGTTTTAACTGTTTAATCCGATATCTATATAGTTAATCCAATCAATTTCAACATTTGCCTTTGCCTTGCGGTATTAACCAACACTTATTAACAATAACCGCGCCGCCAATTATGAATAAAGAGGAATCTCTATCGGACACGCGTCCGGGCTCACAAGGTAAATTGAAGTGAAGAATGACGAATTAAAAATCATATATAGTGCAGTTTGACTTTATAAATGTGTAATAAAAATATTTAGAAGTGTTTCAAGACTTTGTTTTGGAAAATGAATATAAATTCTTTAGTTAGATATTGCAATTTATCAGTTAAAATACTTTATTGAAGCTTTGTGAAGTGCTTTCTGCATAAATAGTAATTTTTGAGGATCTATTTATGATCTTGGACCCAAGACCTATTCTTTTAAAAAATAAATAACATTATAAATTAAAAATATAAATTAAGTTTGAAAGTGTCATAATTTTGCAATACAGAAGCTCATTAAAGTGTCTCACAAAAGTATGCTCCGAAAATGTGTATAGAATTTTAAAGACATTACAGAATCGTATTATATTATATATGCAAATAATGCAGACATATAAAAATAAAAAATTAACCTTTAATCAAGTCAAAGTGCCTCAAAAAAAAGCAAAAAAAAGCTTGACTTTCCATTATTTTAATTAAATAAAAAGGGACAGCAAATTGTTTGTAAAAATGCGCATAATTATTGCGCCTTCCTTATGCCCGAATTTCTTGAAAGAGAAAAAAGAACAATGGTCGTAACTCAGAAACATGCGCAGTTTAATTAGTCCCCCTTATTTATGTGCCTGCCGAAAATAATTGAATCAGCAGCACAATTAACATACTAGATACAAATGTATCTCAAGCATGTAGAGCACAAATGTACTTAATAAAAACGTTAACAAACTTTGAACTCGTGTGCAAGCTTAATACAAATTTAAAAGCAGTAAAGAAGCAGATACAAATGTATCTTACAAATTTGTGCAGCGGGGCAAAAGTTCAAACTGATGTTAAATTATTCAGAAAGTGAAAGATACAAAAATATCTACGTCTGTATAAGTATATATTGATTCGCTGCTAACAAGTTCAAATCAAAATCGAATCAAAACGAAAGCAGAAACAACGCGAATACAAATGTATCTCGCAGATGTATCTCAGCAATGCGTACTTGACGCTATTGTATCTACACGCACACGCACGAAGCAATCAACAAATTGAATTTGCGTTAATCGCAAAATTGAATTAGACCCGAATCAGGCAGCCAAAATTTCAAAACTCATGGCAAGCCGGGGGCGCGCGCTTAACACTTTATGGCGCCGCGACCAGGAAAGGATACGCTAAAGTGAATCTCAACGAGCTCATAAAATTAACAAAGACGCAGCCAGGGAGGCAGAGAGGGTGTCGGATGGGGGAGTACTGCGGAAAATGCAAGCATATGACGCTAATCCGTCGGCATTAGACCGCAGTTGGTCGACTTGGACGAGCTGAAAGTCAGCTGGAGGAACAGACTGCATGAATGCCGGCGCTGGCATAAGCAGACAGAGAGGCAGACAGGGGAAACGCTCCAGCGCACTGCCAAGTGGCGAGTGTAACAAATGGGCCGCAGTCCGCCGTGCCTGTTCGAGGGTTAAGTGCAGCAAGGAATCACGGAACGGAAACTACAATCAAATTAGGGTGTGATGGCTAAACAATTGTGCCCCCGGGACGGGCAAGAGCACGAGCACGAGCCAGGCGACGGTTCGACTCGACTCGACTCGACTCGACACCGGCCTAATGGCACCCTAATTGAATGTGTAAATATATTTTGCGGATTACAGGGCGTCAATGTCGGCACGCAGGGATAAGATCTCTCTCTGGCAGCAGGTTCTTCAGCCGGCCACCCTGGCCGAAACAAATTGCAATTTAATTTAAATGAACTACATAAGTGATTTTTTATTGCATACCCCCTTACATTGTCTCCCTCTCTCCCTCTCTCTCTCTCAATCTTTCAGAGCTGCACAGTCCGCCGCGTCATTGCTACAGTCCGCCACATGGCTCGGCGCCGCCTGCGCCTCCAACTGCCACGTCCATATCGGTGCCAACATCCGTGGCAGTGGGCGTGGCCGGCAGCATGCCCAGTCGCCTGCTGGGCTGGAATCACAGTGCAGCCGCCGCGGCTGCTGCCGCCGCTGCCGTGGCTGTGGCCTCGTCCGCATCGTCGTCATCCTCCTCGTCGGCAGCCGGCGGTGCTGCCGATCAATCGTCGATGCCGCGCATGAAGGGCCAGAATCTGGGACTCATCTGTGTGGTCTGCGGCGACACTAGCTCGGGCAAGCACTACGGCATACTGGCCTGCAATGGTTGCTCCGGCTTCTTCAAGCGCAGCGTGCGACGCAAGCTCATCTACCGGTAAGTTCAGTTTCCCGACTCCTCCTCCAGTTGGATTGGGTGGGTTGGTTGGGTTTGCTGCGTGGCTCTGTGCCTGCCCTGCCGTCTGGCGGATTACCAAAAAGGCTGCCAAATTTATTACAATTATTCAAATCTTTGGGATTTGTGCGTCAACTTTTGCCCTTCGCGTGAGTCGCGACGCAGCCAAATCCTGTCGAGCATCAGCTGCCGCGGCGCAGCGAAAATGTAATTGAATTTAAAGTGCGCTACATTTGCCCACTCCCTCGCACCCATACGCCATCTCTTTTCCACTCGCACACTGCCTCTTTTGCCATTTCCCTGAGCTGCTCCCTCTCTCTGCCTTGTTTGTTTTCCCTTTGCTCTATTAACTATTTGCCCAGTTTATGGCACAAATTATATCAATATTATGGCATTATTATGGCTGCTGCGATATATATCTTTTAGCTTTTATCTCGTATCTTCTATTCGATTCGCCTCCATTTGCAATTATCATTAAATCAAACGCAGCAAAACAAACTTTGACGACAAAACGCAAAGTTATGACTCGGGGTAATCTATGTATATGTATGTGACCCTCGGCTCGCCTCCTGCTCCTGGCCCACAAATCCTGCAACGACCTCCGTCTTGCGCGCTCAACGTGCACGGTAAATCAGAAACGTCGAAATCTCTATATCCTCATGCTCCCCTGAGATTGATATGGAGGGCTTAAGCGCAAAACACTTGGCCAAATGTGACCGCACCAGCAACAGCGCCCACCTACTCCTCCCCCGCTTTCCACGCCTGCCAAAGGAAAAAATACACCCAAAACAGACCCTCGACACACGCAGAGAGAGAGAGAGAGCGACAGCAGGCTAAGCCCAGAGTGGAAAGAAGAATGGCTGCAGGAAAGGGAAGCGAGGCCAGTTTATGTGTGTGTAGAGATGTGCAGGGACAGGAGCAGGAGCAGGAGCTGAAGCGAAGTCTCTTTTGGGCACACAACGATATAGAGCAAAAGTTTGACGACGAGGGTTCGACAGGGCGCGCAGGACGAGGCGGCGGCAACGAGTTTATTTTTTTCGCCTACGTGACGTGTTTGCCGATAGTCCTCCATGGGAGTCAATGTGGCCCACTGTGGCAGCCTTTCTCTCTCCCTCTCTCTCCCTGGTGACCGCATTAAGACGATTCCAATTATAATCAATTGCCTCCAATCAGCTATGTGTGGAGAGCTAGAAACGAAGAGAGATATTTCTCTACGGATCTCTTGTAAAATATTGAAATATTTCGCACATTTAGTTAATATTGAGAAATTTGTAAATATATAGTGGAAAAACTGAAGGCACTATGAAACTAGTTCATTATATAGAAACCTCTTTAAAAATACACCAAGTTTTTGCGTATAATTGCGAAAAATAACACAAATATAGAGTATACTAGATTTCTGGTTTTCCTAACTTTGTCAACTCATAACTTTGTTAGATATCCAGCGATTTCAGTCGGGCATGACTTTTTGTTAATGGTTTTGAGTCTAGATTGATTTCTAAACATTTTTTTTGCATATTTAAGAAATTCAAATTTTTAACATTTTTTCATGCTACCCCCCTTACAAAAATTTCAAAATTTTTTAAAAAATTCAAGTTTAAATTTTTTGACTTAAATCGATAGAGCCAGTCGAAATTAGCTTAAAAAACTATTTTAGAACATTTTTCGCGTGATAGACTTGAAAATATGAAAAATAAAGTTTCTAGAATTATCAAAACTATAGAGTATACTAGATTTCTGGCGATCCCAACTTTGTCAACTCATAACTTTGTCAGAAATTCAGCGATTTCAGTCGGGCATAACTTTTTGTGAATGATTTTGAGTCTAGATTGATTTCTAAACATTTTTTTTGCATATTTAAGAAATTCATATTTTTCAACATTTTTTCATGCTACCCCCTTACAAAAATTTCAAAATTTTTTAAAAAATTAAAGTTTAAATTTTTTGACTTAAATCGATAGAGCTAGTCGAAATTAGTATAATAAACGATTTTAGAACATTTTTCGCGTGATAGACTGGAAAATACGGAAAGTAAAGCCTAATTTTGTACTAGGGTTGCCATACGAGTTGCAGATCTTATGCCCTTTATATGCGATCCATTAGCCCTTGGCCAATTTCTCGGCAATATTCATTTGTTTGACCAGCGTGAAGACGGAGAAGGAGAATTTGGTGGCCTGAAAGAAGAAGAACCAGCTGAGGTTTACGAAATATCCGAGTATATAGAGAAGTGGAACTTACATTGAGATTGGTCGCAACGGAGATGGTAAACACGTTGCCGGCCATAAAAACGATGGGCTGCTGCAATCGCTGCAGGAACTGCAGCAGCGTCTTCTTGTAGCGCGTGTCCTGATGGATCCAATTGGACTCGAGCAGCGCATCGGCGCACTGGACACAGTCGTCGGCCAGAAAATTGCAGAGTATGCAGAAGGGTGTCGTCTCCAGCAGAACGGCCGTCATGAAGAGCAGCGCAGAGATACGCGACGTAAAGTTGGCAAAGAGCACGATGTTGATGATGGTAAAGCCGAGCACAAGGCCCACCACGAGTAGCTGCACAAAGATGGTGCCCGAGATGACGGGACGCAGCGAGTCGCAGAAGCTGTAAATCGCGAAATGATTCTTAAGAGATGCCTTCAATTAGTTGGAGATGCAACCCGCTCACCGCAGTATGATCTTGTGATCCTGTATGCACTGCACCAGCTGCTCGTAGGTCTCATCGGGATGCGCGTGCGGATCCGTGCCCAGCTGCCGCAGACGCACCGCAAAACTGGACATGTGAGCGCGCAGGGGCAGTATAAAATTAATGGGATAACAATCGACACAGACATCCTGAAAGCAGGCACCCAACATGGCGAAATACTCGAGCCCGGCCTGCACCCAGAACTGAAGCCTGTCCGCCTTCCAGTCGAGCAGCGGATAATAGTTCTGATACGGCGGGCGACCAGTCGAGACGGCGCTGAGGAACGTGCTCGTGGCGTAGAACATGTAGACGGCCATGAAGGTGAAGAAGATGCGATTGCTTTGCGCCACAGCACGATGCACCTTGATGCGTTCCGCGGGCTGCGTTAGCCGCTTGTCCATTTCATCCAACACCAGCAATGCCTCATCGAATCGCTTGACCAGAATCCAAACAATGATCACCTTGGTCGAGCAGGACCACGCATTGAAGGCCACCTGCAGCGAGGTGAGGAAATCGCCGGGCGCAAACTCCCAGAAATGACTGATATAGCCGGTCATGAAGCCAATGGGCTGATAGAATGTGGACGAGAGATTCAGTGCCGCCGACCACAGGCAGTAGACCAGGAAGTAGTTGCGCGGCGGCGTACGTATTCCCATGTAGAAGACACAGCGCAGCAGATAGAGCGTCGCGTTACGCGAACAGGCGGCTGCGCTGCCGGGCAGCGTGTACAGCGTCGGAAAGATCTTGCGGAGCACCATAGTGCGCAGCACGTTGGCAACTACAGTCTGACAGTTGCTGCAAGGTGTCGCGGGTTTTTTATATTCATCCAACATCGCGTGCTGCAAAAGTTTTTAAAGTTTTTTTTTATCGAACATATTTTCAAAATTAATGTTTCAATTGGGTAGAGTGAACCAGGCGAGTTGAGCTGCAGACATAGTCGCATACGCTGCCCAATTGCTTACGCCTTAATGTGTAGGGTATGTGAAACTGGTATGGAACTATCGAAAGTTCGCTTTCTGCTGTTGCTCACGTAAGTGTAAAACTTTACACTTGCCCACAAAATAATTAATGAGCTTTATCCGGGCTGCAACTGTGCGGGTTCTCAGCATGCACTACCTTGGGGTGGCAGCTTCTCAAGGTCTGCAATTGTTTAGACAAAAATTGTGTAGAAGAACGTTGCTTAAGGGGTATTAAACAGTCGAGCAGGCTTGTCTCTGCCTTTTGCGCATAGCCTCAAGGAGGAATGCAGTGCGAAGGCTTTACTTGGAAACTTGGGCTAGCCTTTATAAAGTTTGTAGTAGTTGGAAGAGTGTAATGCAGGGACAGTAAAATAAATATAATAATAATATTAATAGTATAATACAAATATTAATATATATTCATATTCAGTGAGTTTTCTCTGCCACATTTATCTGTTTAGATCTACAAATCGCTCTCTAACTCAACAGACAATCTCCCTGTGTAGAGTTGACTTTAAAACCTAGTAAACTTATTAGAGCATAGTATATCCATACAGCTGCCATAGTATACCAATACATCTGGCAGCCCTATAGACATCATGATATATATGCCATATCAGCAAGTAATTCACACGAAGAATTCTCTGTTTGTTTCGCTCGAAACTCCGCCCGGAACTTATCAAATTAAATTATAATCAAGCGCAGAACTGTTGCCATTCTAAACCCTTATATATACAGCTTTGGCCATGTTAATCAACTTATGCCTCTCGGCTGACTCTATAGATATTTTCCTGAGTAAAAATGCTTTTCCTTTTGTGGCTTCTGCTCGGGCTAAATAATCGACTCGTGGTTCAATCTACGTGATTTGTTTTCGAAAACGCATAATTTGCATATTTTATGCGCTGCACACACACACAGATACACAGATACATGTAGCCACTTGCTGTGGAATGTATCTGCTGGATACATTTGGCTAAGTGCTTTGTTAGTTAGTCAAACTTCAGCTGCGGCGCCACAGAACACATAAAATGCGATACGGACAAAGTGACAGAGTCCCCCTCCTTCTCGCTCTCTCCCGCTCTCTCTCTGTCTCACTCGCACGCTGTGGGCAAGGCGGAGCAAAGCGGGTGTGTGTGTGTGGGAGCGGGGGAGGGGTGGTATCTGCCGCCCACTTGCAAAACCTTTGCCATTTTGTGCTTTGAGTTTTGGCGCAGGCTTAGAGAGCGAAAGAGACGCAGCGATAGCGAGTGCGAGAGAGATAGCGACTGTTAGCATTTTAGGGGAGGCATGAGTGAAAGAGAGAGAGAGAGAGAGAGCTGAGTGCAGAAAAGTGTAGGCAGCTGAGAGGAAGAGTAAGACGAGTAGGGGATAATCATGTACGCTGCCTGCGACTCAGTCTGCCTCGTGATTTGATTAAAATGCCACAAGTGCAACAGAACAAAGGCCAATAGATAGCTGTGTGTGTGTGTGGGTGTGTGTGTGTCCTGCGTACACTCTCAAGAGTCGCAGATACTTTTTGGCACGCGCTGCCTTCCGCCTCGTTGCCATCGCCCGTCGGATTTGACAAATGTTGCAATTTTTGACACGACAGCAGAAATAACTCAATTATGCCCGAGTAGCCTGAGCTGCTGCTTGAACTAAGTGAAAATCTATTTGCCCACTAACCGCTCTGCCTCTCCCTCTCTCTCTTTGTCTCTTTGCAGCTGCCAAGCGGGCACGGGACGCTGCATCGTGGACAAGGCGCATCGCAATCAGTGCCAGGCCTGTCGACTCAAGAAGTGCCTGCAGATGGGCATGAACAAGGACGGTAGGTTGAGTGACACTGTTAACCCGCCACTGCCCCCACTGCCACGCCTCCCCGCCCCTGGCCAGCGCCTCATAAACGCTCTAATGAACTGAAGCACGTTTAATTGCTCTTTAGCATAGCCTCAAAAAGCTGCGCACACGTGCACGCGCCCAATGCAAATATGTATCTAGATAGACTGCCCCTGCCCCTGCTCTCGCTCACTCTACCTTAACCCTTGCTCTATTCCACAGCGTCGAATGAACAGCGCTTTGGCGGAGTGAGCAGGCTCAAGGGCGGAAGGAGCTGGGTCGAAGTGGAAGTGGGTGGCTAAGGGAATGGGGAACGGGGAACGGGGAACGGACCGCTGCCTGGTACACTTTATTTACATATTGCTCACTCAATTGATTTGTTACCTGCTGCTTGTGTTGTCTTTGACAGATTTTTAAGCAGCTTTGGCGGCACTTGAATGAGCACTGCAAGCGCTGTCTCTCTCTCTACCAGGCTCGCTCTCTCGCTCTCCCTCTCTCGCTCTTTGCTTGTGTATCTGTTGCTGTCTTGAGGTTTGTTTTCGCAGCTTGTATTGATTTAGTCTTGTATTTGGGGCCTATAACTAAGTGACAGTAGCCTGACTTGACTTGTACGCTGCAAGTGAAATGTGTAGAGTCGCTAGTGAAAATATTAAGGCAGACTTAGCCAGTATTTCCTATTAAAAAATGAGAGAGTATTGTCTTGCAACGATTTAAGCTTTAATCTGAACTCTAACACAAACGGAAGAGAGGTAGTTAAGGCAAACTAGAGCTCACACTAGGGTTCACACTAGGACTCACTCTAGAACTCACACTAGAGTTCACACCAGGGCTCAAACTAGGGCTCAAAGTGTCAGCTGCCAAGGCTAAGAATTTTGGCAGGCGCTATAAGGATCTTAAATTCTCGCTAGAGTCGTAGCAATGTAAATTGTAGAGCTTGTGGCCGAATCAATCGAACCAGGGCTCCTATAAGCCTTATAGGGTATAGAAGTAGCCTATGCTGCTTTATTATTAATACAAAATTCTCGATTGTTAATTTCCGTAGCAGAACCTTGTTGAATTTAGCCTCTCCTTGAGTTTCCCACAAGTTCCCAAGCATTTCCCAAATCAAACCTTCAATAGACAGCGTATTCCACACGTATATATCAGCTATACGCACATCTAGCTGTTATAATGATCGCATAGTGAGTCACGGCCACATAGAGTGCTTTCCGTTTAAACAGGCGCAACTACAGTGAGGTCTGGCTAAGCCGTTCACTAATTGCGCTCGCGCTGCGCTGCTCGCTTTATTAACACGTTTTCAATCACCGCACTTCATTGCGGTAAACGAAATGGGGGGAGGGGGAGGAGGGTATTTCCCAGGCATAATTTATGCTAGGCATATGCAAAATGGCAACTGCCTTGTCAAAGGGGCAAGAGGCAAGCAGGGCAGGCCGGGCATCTATACCCATTTCCATTCCCATTCAGCCGCTTTGTGCGGTGAAATTGCATAAACAAATGGGAAAACAATTTGTGGGCGTCAGCGGCACGTGACCACAAAACCAATTTGGCTGCAAGGCGGGAAGCGGCGGGCGGCGAGCGGTGTTGCCGCTGGCGTGGCGCGCCTGGATGATTGAGAAGTGCAGCAAAGGCACGCGCTACCTGCCGCAAATGTTTTAGCGAGGCGTCAAGCAATTTTGTCACACTGACATTTGCTCATTATGCACGCGTAGTTAGAGGGAGAGGGCGAGTGAGAGTGAGAGCGAGATGCATGCCCCACTCACGCACATTTGTTTTCCAATTACAGCGGTGCAAAACGAGCGTCAGCCGCGCAACACGGCCACTATACGCCCGGAGACGCTGCGGGAGATGGAGCACGGTCGTGCGCTGCGCGAGGCCGCCGTAGCCGTCGGTGTTTTCGGGTAAGTTAGCGCCTTCTGTCATTTCCATGGCCGGCTAACACACATGCCACGCCCTCTTCTTCATTGCAGACCGCCCGTGCTACTCTCGCCGCCCTGCTACGGTTCCGGCCTGCTGCCGCCGCCCTGTGAGTAGCCTGTGATTCCATGAGAATTGCGGGAAACTAATAGTTTGTTCTTCTGCTTTCCCTGCACAGCACTGGGCAGCCTGCCGACGGGACGTCTGCTGCACCACAACCACCTCAGCTCGTCCATGCAGCTGGCCACGAATCACATGACTCATGCAGGTAACTTTCCCATCTTTAATGCCGCCGGACTGCATCATTCGCCCAAGGAGAAGGTGGGCTACGGCATGGCCATGGAGCTGTCCAGCAGCGGCAACAACTCGAGCAGCAATCATTCCATCGATCCCAGCTCACCGCCGCCAACGGATGTGGCCAACGAGAAGAACAACAACATCAACAACAACAATAACAACAGCAGCAGCAACAACAATGCGGGCGGCAGTGTCTCCTCCATCAGCTCGTCCAGCCCGACGCCGGAGAACGACAATGATGGTGGGTCAGAGATGAAGAGAAGGATGAGGAGAAGCACGTTTCTAACTTTTTTCATACCCTCTCTTCGCCCCTCTTAGACGACTCCATCGATGTGACCAACGACGAGGAACCGCACACGGGCAGTCGCTCCGACTCCAGCTTCATTATGCCGCAGTTCATGTCGCCCAATCTCTACACGCATCAGCACGAGACGGTCTACGAGACGAGCGCGCGGCTGCTCTTCATGGCCGTCAAGTGGGCCAAGAATCTGCCCAGCTTTGCGCGTCTCTCGTTCCGCGATCAAGTCATACTGCTGGAGGAGTCGTGGTCCGAGTTGTTTCTGCTGAACGCCATACAATGGTGCATTCCGCTCGACCCGACGGGCTGCGCGCTCTTCTCGGTGGCCGAGCACTGCAATAACCTGGAGAACAATGCCAACGGCGGCGACAACTGTGTGACCAAGGAGGAGGTGAGTCTCGAGTGGAGAGAACCTCTAGAGAGTAGCCTAATTAACATTTTATCTCTGTCTCCTCCAGCTGGCTGCAGATGTGCGCACGCTGCACGAGATCTTCTGCAAGTACAAGGCCGTGCTGGTGGATCCGGCCGAGTTCGCCTGCCTCAAGGCGATCGTGCTCTTTCGACCCGAAACCCGCGGCCTTAAGGATCCCGCACAGATCGAGAACCTGCAGGATCAGGCGCATGTAGGTGTTCCCACTCCCGATTTCTCTGTGTAATGCTCTCTTAATGCTTCTCCTGCAACTTTTCTCCAGGTGATGCTGTCGCAGCACACGAAGACGCAGTTCACCGCACAAATCGCTCGCTTTGGACGACTGCTGCTGATGCTGCCGCTGCTGCGCATGATCAACTCGCACAAGATCGAGTCGATCTTCTTCCAGCGCACCATCGGCAACACGCCCATGGAGAAGGTGCTCTGCGACATGTATAAGAACTAGTTAATTTGTGGCCTAAGTTTTTGACTAACTAACCTAATTGCAAATATATGAATACGTTTTGTGTCTTCGATGTTAAGTTCAGCGTGATTTTGGCATCTTTTGTGGGAGGGAAGAAATGGAATTAATTTATAAGCAGCATCTTGCTTCTTCTTAACTTGCTGGGTATCTAATAGTCGAACAATGCTGCCACAACAGAATCTGCTTCTCAGCATTTATGCCACAGTTTGAGCTGTTCGTGAACAGTTTAAAGACTTCACAACTGTGGTGTGTGTCTCAACTAATATTGGTTTACAACTTCACTTAACGACACCTACTCACTGCACGAAACTTAGCTTCTCCACAAGTCTGCACTCTCTTAACGAATATATCGATAACAAACATAGCTTAGCTGCCTATCGCACATTTGTGACACACAGCAAGCTGGCTGCTATGGCATACAGCTGTCTTGAAGTTCTGCCGCCAGATGTCGCGCTGCGCACCTTTTGGTATCAGTTGGATGCTGTAAACTTCAGGAGCAGGTTCACACTGGAGTCGCTGCTGCTGCGTGCTGCTGCTGAGTTATGGCATTGGAATGCGCTCCTTAAATAACAAACAACGTAAAAAAACAACGAATATTAATAAAGAAAAAAACTATTTACAAATTATTTTGATAACTAACAAAAGTGCTGAGTGCCTGTGTTGCTTGCAACAACAACAAGTTTGCCGTTAAACAATTTGTTTAAGCCAAAGTGAAAAGCCAAAGTGGCAGACAGACAAAAAGTCTCCTGTTGTAGGTGTCTGTGTGCGTGTGCAAGCGAGAGAGTGTGCGTGTTTGTGGGTGCGCGCACTCAACAACAACAAAAATATAAATAAAAATAAAACAAAACACACATTCACATATGGACACACACACATACACACACACAAGCCAAGCAGCAGAAGCACAAGCAGCGCCCCGTCGTCAATGTCAATGAATGAAGTTGATAAAAAGTGAAATAAAAGGCCTTTAATTGCCGCTGCAGTCAATAAATCATCAAACGAAAATATGAAAGCATCTCTGGAATTTCGTGTGTAAAATTAGAATCACAGGAAAAGATACGAAATAGTGGCGCAGGGCAGCAATGCCAATGCAAAGAGGCGCAGGCAGGCGTACATCGTAAAGCGTAAAGTGCGTCCACGATGCTGGAGAGCATCATCGGCAACAGCTCAATGCTGCCGCTGCCGCTGCTGCTGCTGCTCCCCACTTCCACTCCTACTTCCACTTCCTGCACATATGCCAGCAGCGCCAACGCCAACAACAACAAAACGTGCTCCTGCTACTGGGGATGCTGCCGCTGCCGCCGTCAACATCTCTGTTGCTGCTAATGTCGCTACGCTCTGCGCCGACTTCAACTGAGAGCGCGCGCTACGTAACGAGAGAGCGCGAGAGTTACAGTAAGTGAGAGAGAGCGAGTGCTGCGTGGTGGACTGCTGGTGCTACAAGTGAGCTGAGTTGACAGAGAGATAGAGAGTGAGCGAACGAACGCGAGCGCATTCACTTCGATTCGTAACGTCAACGTAATCGCACGTATCGCGCAATCGACGCGCTGCGCAACGAAAACGAAAACAAATATTTGAAACGCGCCAAAGCGAAAGAAGTTGCGAGTGCAGAAGAAGAGTGCAGATCATCAACGCGAGCAGATCGATTAATGCGGGAAACTTGAGAGACGGCAAAGACAATTCGCGTAAATTTGTCTGGCGTAGGGAGAGAGAGTGTGTGTACGTGTGCGCGCGTGTGTATGTAGCAGAGCATCAACAATAACAGCAGCAATACGGCACAATAACAATAACAATAACAATGCCGCACTGCTGCTGAGCTGCTGCTGCTGATGATGATGATGCAGCGCCAGCAGGATATTTGAAACGGTGTGCGTGCGTGTTTGAGTGAGTGTGCGTGTGCGGCAGCATTATGTGAAGTGTTCAATTTAATGAATAAACGTGTGTAGATAAATACGCGCTCGTCTATGTGTATGTGTATGTGTAGAAGCGCACACACAAATGCAGCTGGCAGCAACTATGAAATATTGACATGCAGGATACAACAACAACAACAACAACAACGAGAAGACGAGCAGCAGCAAGCAGAGCAAACAAAAAACTGTGACTAAAGTGAATAGCGATAAGGTTACAGATGTCCTAAGCTCACACACACACACTTACCCACACACATACTGCTGCATACACTGCTGGCAGGCTTAAAAGGATACACTGTAACTGGATACATGTTTGCACAGCAGAAGGCGCGCTGCTCAAACGTCCACGCCGCGCCACACTGCCGC
Organism: Zaprionus inermis; assembly: GCA_018151445.1. Classification (NCBI taxonomy): domain Eukaryota; kingdom Metazoa; phylum Arthropoda; class Insecta; order Diptera; family Drosophilidae; genus Zaprionus; species Zaprionus inermis. Next base: position 5,710,114 of record JAECXD010000057.1, on the reverse strand, counting down.
ACTGCAGCAGACAACAAGCAAGCAAGACAACAACAAGAGGAACAACAACAAGGAGCAGGAAAAGCAGCCAGCTAAAGCGTAAGTAGCTGCCATGCTTAACTATAATAAGACTGCGCCTGGACTTGGACATTCTTGTGGCCAAGACAAAAGGCGGTCGGGTATGCGTCGGTGCCGGGGATGGGGCTGTAGCTGGGGCTGGGGCTGTGCTGCATACGTTGACAGCGGCCGCTTCCTGCGCCGCTAAGTATGCAATTCTATTTTAAGCGCACAGCAAAGTGCAGTCCAAGTAGGTGAAGTGCAGCGCAGCGCAGCGCGGCGCAGCGCCAGTGGCAGTGCCGCCAAGTGCCGACAGCAAAGTGCGAAGTGTGAGTGAACGAGAAGTGTGCTGGGCAACTGCCGAAACCCACACTCCCACGCACACACACACACGCATACGGGGCGTATTCAAGTGTAACTAAAGACGACCAATTCACAAACAAATAAACAAACTGCAGAACGGACGTCAGCGAACCATGAGAGAGAGGAAGAGAGGGAGGGAAGTTGGAGGCGGTGTCCGAGTTCGCTCGGGTCGCGCTGCGACAAAACTGAATGAATGACTGCATGACAGACTGAACAACTGCTGAAATGACTGTCGCGCTGGCTGGCTGTCTGTTTGTCGGTCCCACTGTGCCTCTGTCCCGCTGTCCCACTGTACCGCGCTCGCTAATGTTTATTATGAAAAGCGTGCCCTTTTCAACGGCATCGTGTATTTTGGTTTTTATTTATTTTTTGTTTTATTTTTTTTATTTTATGATTTTTGTGTGAGCGTGAGCATGTGAGTTCCCTCTCTCTCCCTCGTTCCCGCTGTATTTGTATATTTTTGTTTTTTTTTCTTGTTCAGGGGGAGGCAGCACAGCGAGAGGGCTGGGGGGTGGGAGCCCTCATAATGAGTGGCTGCAGCAACGGCGGCAGTGGCACTTAATGCATTGATAAAAGATGCAACAACAACAAGTAGAACGGCGCGACAACAGCCACAACAACAACAACAACAACATTAGGAGAGCAAGCTGCGTTCTACATGCCGCAGCGAGGCGACGCTCGCGCAATTACAGTTATAATTTGGTCATGTAACCGTTATTCAAATTCAAATGCGTATTGCAATTAACAACCCCCAAACACGAGGGCGGTTCATACGCTTCGAATCTCTCGAATCGTGCCCCTACTAATATATGCACGAGCGACTGATAGATCTGTCTAGCCAAGCCATAAATTTGATAACCTCCCCCCCTCGCCAACCCGATCCGATAGTAGTGAATCACCTTCAGCTGCCCCAAATATGGTCTGCCCCATCGCATAGGTTCGGGCCATAAAACTGAAAACGCGACATCAAAAGTCAGTGGGATACAAATTGTTTGCTATAGGAAATTATGAAATCATATTCCGAATGAAATATGTTTTTAGCGAGGGTATTTAAAGAAACGGGAAGCAGCGCTCTTTAGTGGAATTAGTTAACCAATAAATTAGTTGTCTACAGGTCGCATTCGGCTTGATTAATACAATTTTTAGTGGGGAAATTAAGATACTTTAAGCAAGAACAAGAATTAGAAGTGATTGTAACTATGAAAACTATGCTTCTATTCTTATGAGCATAAATATAAAACTGAAATAAATTATGTGCGGTATATTGTAATAAAATAAATGAGGATTTATATAAAACACTCATTTTAATTGATTGTTCTTTAGGTAGCTATATATACGTATGTTGTAGGAGTCCAATATGGATGAAATTTGGAGAGCAGGTTCCATGGAACATATACAGTATATAGGTTTGATACGACTCCATCTGTGAGGCAAGTTTCAGCAATATAGCTCTAAACGCAAGATAGTAGTACACGTAGCAACAGAGTTTGAAATCTATTGGCTCGGAGATGTATCCTAAGGCGCGTTTCAAACAGCTTGTCAGGATTAATATACCCTCTGCAAGCTTAAAATGCTACAAATACTAGTCTTATTTGGTTTCAGAAGTAATAAGACAGTTTTTAGTCAATTTAGCTTCAAAATGAGTCAAGTATTCAGCTAATTTAGTTATTTTAAAATTGAATAAACGATAATTATTTAAAGCAATAAATTTGAGTTCAGCTCACTGAATATGTGCGGTGATCTATCAAAAATCATTGAACTAATTCCATAAGTAATTGCATTGCGTAATAGTATCCTGGTATCTGCGACGCGAAAGAAGCGGGTACTGCTTGAGCCACCCTCGTACGTGTTTGTAACGAGTGGGTAACAAACAATCGCCAATTGGCATATAATGATCCCCTTTTCAGACTGCCAGTCGGGCTGACTGACTGACAGACAGACAGACAGACGTACGGGGCGGACAGGCGGGCGGGCGGACGGGACAGGGACTGACAGAACCAGCAGCGACATTCAAAATTATTCTCAGGCCTTGACAAATGCATGGTAATGATTTGGACAACTCACACTTTTGGACTGCTTTGTATTTGGCTTTTTTAACAATTTACGCGAGCTGTTACCCCTTCCGAGTTAGCGAGCTGCCGTCACACGTTCTCACACACACACAGACGCAGACACACACACACTTGTGTCATAATACACCCGATACTCGAGGAACTCGAGGTAGTCATAATTTTTTAGGGGTTGTACTGGGCCACAGCCTACAACTTACAGCTGTTGTTCGACGCTCTCCGGTTGGGTCGGTCCTGCTCGTTTCTAGCTTGGCAAACAAGGGTTTGGTCTAAGGACAGCTCCGGCAGCGTCTATTGGCATGGGAACGAGCATGGGAATGGGAATGGGAATGGGAAAGGGACTGTCGTTGGGTATGGGAAGAACCTAGAAACTTAGAAGCGAACATGAACCGTCGAACATCTTTGACTCCTGCGGTGATTAATTGTCATTCGAGCTGAGCCCCGTAGAACGCATGTTATATACACACACATACACAGAGTAAAATGAGCCCGAATTTGTTGGGTTCTTCGAGACGGTGCTACCTACGACCTACGAGGGGCATTCAGGTTCAGGGGCTGTGCGACGACTTAGCGTTGGATTAGATGTCGATCATCGATACGCACAACAACGGATGTATCTATCCATAGGAATTGATGCTTCGGCTCTTTGTGTCTGCGCTGAAAGCCGAAAATAGGTAGCTCCTCCGGCATAGACAGCCCACGTAGCAAATGAAAAACCCATCATAAATTGACCCTACGTATAGATCGGACCTAGTACGATGATCGTACAAAGAGGGTATTAGCATGCAGCGTTGATAAATATATGTATGCGTTACTCTGCATTATCTATGGCTAAGCGCATTAGGGGAAGAAAGTGATCACACTACGTAGATGAAAGGAAGTGAAAGGAACTAATGATAGATGCAAGGCAACAAAGATTGTGATACAATAGAAAGCAAATTAAAGATAAATAACTTACTAGGCAGCTGGGAACGGATGCACACAAGCGCAGTGCACCGCATTTTTACTCAGTTCAGCGCAGAGTGTGTAAAAAAGCGATATATTTAGAGGTATTAAGAATGCGGCCAACATTTCATCAAATGGCCAGTAATATCAAGGCTGACTAAGTCTTTAATTGATGCGATATTTGATGTGCACAGTATAAATACACATAATCAAACTGTGAAGGAGAGTCTATCATCTTAAAGCAGCGGGTTAAGAAAACACCGCATCACTTACTGCAGCATCACTTATCTACCCTGTGTGAACACGAAAAAAGTATCTAAAATGCGCAAAATAGCTAGCAAAAAGCTCCACACATTCCAGCACACATCTGCTTTGCCTTCAAGGTCTTTGTAGGGCAGTGTAAGTAGTGGGATTGGGGGCTGGGCATTATCATCATCATCAGTTGCTTGCCATCGATTTGCCTGAGCATCATAAATTAGCTGCGCACCAAGTGTGTGCCAAATAAGTTTTGCTCTTCGCCCCGCCTACTCCCCCCCCACCGCTAACCGGCAGCTGGTCAGCTGCAACTTTCAGTTAGATTGAAACTTTTCTAATGAGATACAAATGATAAGAGTCATCAGTTGTGCGGTCTGTCTGTCTGTCTGTCCGCCTGTTTGGGTCTGTTTTCCGTTGGTCGCTTCTGTGTTCGGGTTGTGCCACTTATTTAACTGATGGCATAATAAATAATTTGCTTATTGCATGCATATGGCTTGACAGACGCTCGCTCGCCGTTCTAATCTATTGTATCTTGTATGCTTGTATCTTTGTATCTTGTAAATACACAACGACACATGCATGGCTTGGCAGATACGGGCCGGCGCAATTCATGGCTGAAACTTTTGTTTCTAATTCAACAACAATTACGCTTAATTAATTTAAAGATGTTTGCTCTTGTTGTCGTCATGTCTCCTTGTCCCTAATGCCTCTATCTCTCACGCAGCTTCTGTCCCCTTCCTCCTTCCCGGTGCCATCCCCCTTTGACATTCATTTTGAGCAGTTATGAGTGTGCACTCTCTCCCCATCTCTCCGGGGGAGGACTGTGCACGTCGTCGCTTATAAATAGATTAATTAAAATCATCTTTAATTGTTTGATTACAAGACAAGCCCGAAAAATTAAATGCCTTCAGAACGAGGCTCAACAATAGCAGCGCTCTATGTGCAATTGCTGTGTGTGTGTGGGCCAGTGTGTGTGTGTGTTGTGTGTGGGCAAAATGCGCAACATGTGAAATCCACATGCGACTGCGATTGCCACAGTAACCGAAAGCAGAGTCAGAAGCAGCAGCAGGCACGGTCTCTTGAGTTCTGAAGATTTCATTTGTGCTACAGATGTTCAGAGATTGTACAACACATAACTACACACTCGCGCACACACACGCACACTCGCAAGGCACAAAAGTCACACGCAATTGAAGCAGCGGCATCTGCCAGATACACTTCAGAATCCGCCTCAGCCCCAGCCTCGGCTTCTGCTTCATCTTCAGGCGTCGCGTAGTAACTGCCGCTGAATTTCGAGTGGCATTTGATTTTAGTGTAGTCGAGTGTGTGCGTGAGTGTGCCTGTGTGTGCGTACGAGTGTACGAGTGTGTATGTGTGCTCCAGAGGCATAAAAATTATTGCTGCCAAGCAAGACAGCCCCTGAGTCAGTCAGTCATCAATTATTTTATAGAATGCTCACTTGTTTTCCGCCCCAGTCCCCAGTCCCACTGCCTGTACCATTCCCATTCCCATTCCCTGACTCCAGTCGGATTCGAGGGCACTCGCTTTGTCTGTGCCCCCCTCTACTCGCTACTCTCTGCGCTGTCGTGCCGGTTCATCCGTCTTTTCGTCTGTCGTCAGGCCTCCTGCCCCCGCGTTGGCAGCACGAAGTTTTGAAAGTTCTTTGCGGCACAGGAAGGGCTTCTTTCGCGCTGCCACTGCCTGCTCTGATGGCAGCCGCAATAGTTGTGAAATTAAATTGAATGCGACGCCGATTATCCCACGCAATCTTTCATTCAGTCATTCAGCAGCAAGTGGAGTACGCCGTACTCCTCCGCCAAAGTTGAGAAATCATCAAAAGTTCAAGCGGAACATACAGTTCCCTCTCTCAAGCCCACACCCTCTCTCTCTCTCTCTCCCGCTCTCACTCTCTCTCACTCTAAGATGATTATGTACACACGCAATCTCACTCACTCACTATCTGCCCATAAATCTCTAAATCCCTCCCACTGACTGTCTCTTTGTCTGCTCGTCTCTCTCCCGTTGGCAAAATCAATGCAAAGTTCTGCTTTCAGCGCGTGCAATAAATAAAATCCATCACGATTATAAAGTGCACACAAAGAAACGCAGCGGCAGCTGATAAGGTCTCATCCTCATCCCACTGCCAGCAACCATTTGGCCTACTTCAGTTCATTAAAAATCTATTTCAGATGCGGAATACACGAGGTACACATGCCCGATAAGACAGCAGACAGTGCAAAATCGTTGCAAATTCAACGATTTTTATGTGGCACATTTTGATGAATCGTCGATTTTAATGGGCAATTGCGATGCGAGATATATGTCGTAATAATTGTAATAAATTTGCCATTAAATTGCGCGGGCACAGGCACGATATCATTATAATTATTATAATAATCCACGTTATGCCGAGAGATTTGCACACACACATCGAGAGAGAGAGGGAGAGAGAGAACGAGCGAGGTGTATTGATTTCCGGTAGGGCCAAAAACTAATTTCGTTAAGCAGCCTAGCAAATACGCACATACATAGTATGTGTGTGTGAGCCTTTGGTCCAAGCCTTGTCAAACAAAAGTCTAGACAAATCGAAAACAAAACCAACTTCAATATCCGTCTATAATTGAATGCACACAAACAAGTGAGTGTGTGTGTATTACCATGGGGAATACTATTATAATCTGGTCAGCAGGCAGCGAGGCAGCGAGGCAGCGAGGAGAGCGAGAAAGCCAGAATATATTGACAGATACTCGAGTGTCCGCAAGCACCCTGTAAATCCAATTGAATTACGCATAAAAGGCGCTTAAACCAAAAGAAATGACGAACTCGTGACGTGACCGAAGACGAAGACGCTGCAGGGTTATCACATTCGTAACCAATCGAAAGCAAATGAGTCGATTCGTTTCTGATTATCCGATTTGTTTTCTTTTTTCTTCCTCGTTTACAGCTACTGTTTGTCGTGGGCATGTCTCTAATCATAATCACATTTAACATTTTTACATAGTTGGGCATTTCCGCAGCATTTACATATCGATGACTTTCAACCCATGCGCCGTGCGTCATTAAAAAGTAAAAAACCCTCGTTGGGGATGGGGTCAGAGTCGGTATGGGTAGCGGGTGTGGGAGTGGGTATCTGGAGTTTGAGTACAGCTTATGCATGATTAATACATAATTACAAAGGCAAACGCATAAACTGCAGCTCGACGCGAACTCGGCAACGGGTACTCACTCTTACACTCGCACTCACACTCACCCGGCTCGGAGAGTTGGGCATTTTAATGGTACAAGTCGAAGTAATAACGTCGAAGAGACAGCGAAAGACAAAAGGCAAAGGTTCCCACACACAGCACGTCCTGAAGAAGGTGAAGTGCGGCCAGCTTGGTCATGCTAGGCCAGAAGTGTGTATACAAATAGCTGAGTGTGTGCTGTGTACCCAACTGTTATTAATATTTCGATTAGGTACTGGCGATTCGTAGAACTTGCTACATGACTTGCATAACTAATCAGAACAGTTTGTTACTTGCCTCGCCATGCCCTACACTTCGGCACATTGCGGCGTGGGGCATATCGGCTGATTGATGATGACAAACTTGACTTCATCAAAAGGAAATCAAGGTATATAATCAGATGGAGAATAGGCGGTACTCTCTGGCATAAAAGAAGACCCATTCAAGCAGGAGTCGAACCCTACGCTCGAGTAAGTAGATTGTTCTATGTTACATGATATTCAATTCCGTCATGTGTAGCGATTTTTGTTTGCCCAAATGAATGGCATATTCATTACTCGAGTGTGTGCTTATAGAAACCGAAGATCTATAGCATCTGCAGCATACCAAGAGTAATGAGAAATTGCGAAGAGAACAGTGTGATAAATGATGTGCTAACTGCCTTGATTAGGCCATCTATTTTGCATTGTCCTCTATAATAATATGGTAACTGTTTTGCTTAGGTTTCGATTCGGCATTGTTCCACTCTAACTTACACTGTAGACGATTGTTAGTTGCTCGAGGAGATTAGCAAGCTTGGGAAACTGCTAATTTACATAATATGAAATGGGAAAATATAGAGAACTCATCTGAAATGCGGTTAAAGGGAGCAGCTTTCGAAGGAAACTCATCTATAATGTGGTAACTGTTGCGCTTTTGCATTATTCCTCGCTTACTTACAATGCAATCTATAGAATATCATAATTGAAATGAGAGTAGTTGCCCGGGGTAATCCTAAATCAATGTGAAACTCATCTATAATGTGGTAATTGATTTAATTAAACTCCCACTTTGCATTGTCATCGACTGAGTGTAGGTGATTGCAAAGTCGGCAAAGGGTAGGGCAGATATTTAAATCTAGGCATAATGGTTATTAATGTGGCTCTCTTTGTGTGTGAGTGTGTGTGTGTGTGTGCGTGTGTCTTGTGCTGAAGATATGAACACTTAAGTCCATTCATGGACACTTTCCATGTGGCTTGACAAACTGCTGCGGCATTTGCTGATTGCCAAGTGGCCTGCAGGCAAATTGCGGGGCGCCTGTAGGACAAGCGGGGAGAGGAAGTGCAGGGATAGTGGAGGGAGGGGGCGAAGTGCTAGGTAATGCACTGACATATGAGTCGAGTGGAATGCAAGTGCGCCGGGTATGCAGCGATTTAAATGTGTTTCTTATCTGACTTTACAGATCGTCGTTTGCGACATCAAGGTAATCCAAGTGCAGCTAATGCCAGCATACCTCATCGACGGGAAGCGCAACAGTAACAGCAACAACAACAACCACAACAACAACAGCAACTACAAGAACAAAGCGACGCGCAGCAGGTGCAGCACAGGAAACACAGCGCGCAGGACAAGCAGAACAAGAAGACAGTGATAAAAAAGAACTGACAACGAAATATTAACGACGAGCCAAGACGAGAGCAGCAACAGCAACAGCAACAGCCACAGCAGCAACAACAGCAGCAACAACAACAACGAAGCATGTCGCTGTCACTGTCACAGTCACTGTCACTGTCGGCGTCATCGGTGATTAATAAAGCCGGAAATGTGATTGTTGTGTTGGTGAGCCTGCAGCTAATGTGTCTAACGTTAGCCCACAGCCGGGAACTGCCACTGGGTATCGGTGTCAGAGTTGGTGTCATGGATTATGGCAGCATGTCCGACTCGGCCGAGGATGTGGATCTGATAGAGACGCAGGTAACCGAACAGAACTCGGCACAGCTTGCCAATAGCAGCGAGGACAACAAGGTGCCCATTGTGACCGCAGCAGGCGGAGGCGGAGGCGGCGGCGGCGGCACGCTACTCGAGGAGTTCAATGGCGGCAAGCTAAGCGCCGCCGAGGCAAGCAACACGCTGCCCATCTTCCTCAGCGAGCCGGAGAGCACTTTCGTTGTAAAGAATCGCCCCGCCGTGCTCAAGTGTAAGGCGTCGCATGCTCTGCAGTTGCATTTCAAGTGCAGCGGCAGCTCACAGCCGCCGCCATCGACGCACGACAAGCACGTGGATCCGCATACCGGTGTGCCCATGGAGGAAGTGACGGCGACCATACACCGCGACCTTGTCGACGAGTATTTCGGCAAGGGACCGTTCAAGTGCGAGTGCCAGGCGCGTTCCTCGCGCGGCATGGTCAAGAGTCAAGCGGCCACCGTGCACATTGCATGTAAGTAGAGGGGAGAAGATAGGGTTTGGGTAGGGGTTGGTCAGTGCTAACCTGTTTATACCCGGTAGCCTGGTAGGGTAGAAGGGTATGATAGGTGGGTGGCAAACGAAAATAAAGAAAGAGACGACTCTGAACCTGCAAAGGTGAATCGAAGTAATATATGTTTGTCTCTCTGTCTATCTGTCCGTCCGCCTGTCCGTCTGCCTGTCCGTCTGCCTGTCCGTCTGCCTGTCTCTCTGTCTGTCCGCCTGTCTGTTCGTTTATATAATACCCTAAATCTCAGAGTCTAAAAGAGCTAAGGCTATCAGCTTCAATAACAATATGTCTTATTATAGCACACAGGTAAGATTTAATTTAGAATTTTATCACAAGCCTTACCAATCCGTAAATCGAAAAAAAAAACAATAATTTGCTAGTGCTGTTTTAAAGGTAGCTCACTTATTGGTGGTATATAGAACAAGTATGATACTAAAAACAAAGTCTGTAAATTTCCAAGCGATCGTTTAATAAACAAAGAAGTTCTTGAAGTCATAACTTGTGTAGCGGGGTAGCGGGTATAATATAGTCTAGCACACTCAACTGTTCGTTTTTTTTACTTGTTAAAACTAATTCACATTCACCCTCGTTGCAGACATTCGCAAGTCGTTCGGGCAGTCGCCCACATCGCTGCGCCTCGAGCTGGGCAGCCGTGCGGAACTGCACTGCGAACCGCCCGGCGGTTTTCCGGAGCCGAAGCTCAGCTGGCACAAGAACAATGCGGTCGTCAGTGGTGCCGCGGACAGCGGTGAGCCCGGCATCGTTGTGGCCGGCAGCACACTCACCTTCCGCCAGGTGGCGCTGCAGCATATGGCCAACTACAGCTGCAGTGCGGAGAACATTGCCGGGCGACGACTCTCCGACTCTGCCGTGCTCATTGTCTATGGTCAGTGCAAGTGCTTTTGCGGTCGGTTCGCACACAGCCAGCTAACATGCTCTCGCTCTCGCTCTCTCTCTCTCTCTCTCCCTGTCTCGTTCTCTCTTTCTCTGTAGTTAATGGTGGCTGGAGCGCCTGGAGCCCGTGGCGTGAGTGCAAATGCAGTGGCAAGCCGAGTCAGGGACGCAAACGGACGCGCACCTGCACCAACCCGATGCCCTTGAATGGGGGCGCCCAATGTGCGGGTCCCCAAATACAGAAGTCCGCCGATTGTGCCGCATGTCCAGGTACGTTTCTCTCCTCGGGCTGCCCGCAAATTTGTGGGTGTTGCCCGTGGCGCTGGGCAACTTTAAAGTGTTGCCGTAATTGAAGTGCCAACAACAAAATTGTCAATTTAAATGGTTCTGCCCGCCCTTGGCTACGCCCAGAGTCACCTGCGTCCCGGTGTGACTCCCACCTCGAGCTACATAGCCACCCACTCCCACCTGGCCCCCCTGTCATCTCTGCCTCTTTCTCCTTCGCTCGCTCGCTCTCTCTCTCTCTCTCCCTCTCTCTCTCTGTCGAGCACGACGCACATTTTTCACACCAGCCAAACGGGAAGCGGTAGCGCCAGCAGTGCCAGCGCAGTGCAACCTCAAAGCACTGCGGCGCAAAAGTTCAAGGGGCGTTCCAAAAAAAGAAATAACAGTGGCGACACAGCGGGCAAATCGGTCAAAAGTCGAACAGGAAATACACTTTCCCAGTGGGCAGGAGTGGGATCTCGAGGGGATGAAGACGGCAGAGGGCATCGTAGAAACAGTGAGAAGAATTGATGGGGAACTGTGAACCCTGGGATCTTATTCACAGAACGAATAAATAACAGTATAAGTAGGAGAAGTAGATGTAGTAGAAGTGAGAATAGTAGGATCTCTAGAAGTAGAATGAGTTTTAGAAGTAGTAGGAGTAGTAGTAGTACTAGGACTTGTATACGAAAAGTTGTAACAATAGTAGGATTAGGAGAAGAAGTAGAAGTAGTAGGAGGTGAAATAATTGGAGACCTAGGAATAGTATGTTAGAAGTAGGAGGAGTAGAAGATGTTGTAGAAGTAGTAGGAATAGTAGTAGTACTAGGAGTTGTATACGAAAAGTTGTAATAGTAGTAGGAGTGGTAGAAGTTGTAGGAGTGGGAATAGTAGGAGGACTAGAAGTAGTAGGAGTAGAAAATATAGTACTATAAGTTATAATAGTAGTAGGAATAGTAGGAGTAGTAATAGTAGAAGTAGTAGGAGCACAAGATGAAGTATGAGTAGTATAAGATGTTATAGTAGTGGTAGTAATTGTAGTAGTAGGTGTAGAATTAGTAAGAATAGCATAACTTAAAGGACAAGAAGAAAATGTGTAGAATGAGCTGGAGAAACCTATGTAGTAGTAGTATTAAGGCTAGAAGTGAAAGGATTATAAGAAGTAGAAGAAGCAGAAGTAAAAAAGGAGAGTAGTAGTAGAAGTAGTAATGCAGAAGTAAAAGCGGCAGTACAAGTGGTAGGAAAGTAGTAGTAGAAGTAGTAATGGGATTATCACAATAACTGTGATAAGTAGAAGAAAAACCCGTAGTGTGAGTGTAGCTAGAAGTCTGATTTTTACAACTTGTTTATTGGGATTCCCACAGAAAAGAAAAACAAAAATAGAAATTTACTAAACTATTACGACTTCTACCAACCGAGAATCGAGAGCAACCACTCGATGAAAGAACCTAAATTTAGTAGTTATTACTCGTCAAACTTTTCGCAATTAAAAATTGCTGCTGGCATAATAACTCGGGGAACGCTAGTGGGGAAGTGGGTTAACGACACAGGGCGACAGGGCGCTGCTAGAGGCAAACCGAGGAAAGTTTTTAGTATCCCGTTAAATTTGGCAATATGCGCCACGAAGTCGTAATGCCCATGTCAGACAATGGTATAATACATTTTTGAGTGAACCTCGAGTATTTCATTTTAAACACGCATTCGTGCTGCGTGTGTGTGTGCGTGGTGTGTGTGTGGTGTGTTGTTGTGGCTGCCTTTGAACGTCGACAGACATCTCCACAAATACAGGGAATATATGTGTATAGAGATGGATAGATTGGAGCTGGCTGGGGAGCCGGGGGCGTCTGCCGGCGGCATACCAGTCGCAGGCCCTGTCCCATGCTCGTTCCCAGTCGCAGTTGCCGTCGCTAAATGGTGACAAAAGCATTGACGCAGCAAGAGGGCCTGGGGCTGGAGGTGGAGAGGGGTGGGGTGGGGTGGGCAGTCAGTCCGAAGGGAGTCTGTGCAGAGAAGTGGGGGATGCACAACGGGATTGAGAATTTGGGATTGGTATACGGATTGGCATAGAGCAGGAGGGGAGGATGCACAAAAGCAGGAGCAGAAGCAGGAGCAGGAGCCGGAGCAGGAGGTGGAGCAGCAGCAGCAGCAGCAGAAGCAGTGGAGAAGCGAGCGGTCGCATCTTTCTTTTTGACAGACGCACGGGCGGCATGTGTTTGAGACTCTTCACTTTTATTCATGTAAATTTATTGTATTGCACATTGTATTGTAGTGCTCGCACACACACGCACACGGGGGGAGACGGGGCGGGGGCGGGCTCACAGCGGGCGCAGCAATGAGCAATTGTTGACAGACAAGCGCGGCAAATGTAGGCAAGGCAACGCGGGAGGCAGGGGGCAGCTGCTGAAGAAGCAATAGCAATACAACTCAAGTGGGTGGCACTGGTTGGTGGTGTAGGGGGGATGGGGGCTGCGAGGGGCACAATGGACTGCTGGTTGGCACGGTGAGCTCTACTGCTCCTCCTCATCCCATTCCTCCTGCTCTCCTGCTTTTTCTATGAAAAGTGTGTCATAAAATTAATTTTAAATTTCGCTTCGGTTTCGCTTTTTTTCTTCTTCTACTTTCATATCCCGCTCGGCCTGCGCTGCTGTGACTTTTCATCCCCCCATGGAATCATGTCAACCTTATGGTGCTTCATCTGCTGCCACGCCCACACGCCCATGCGCCCTGCCAACAACAGAGGACACTCAAATTGTGAGCGCTGATGGATTTGACATTTCGTCGAGTAAGCGCAGTAAGTTGAAGCGAAAGCCTGACAATGTGCATCTCATTCAAAAAGGGGCAGCAGCAGCAGGGGGCTGCAGGGTAGAGGGGCGAGGGCGATTCAAGGGGGCAACAGTTCAATATGACATTGTGTGCGCGCCGTTAAAGCAGAATGCTTAACGAGCCAAAGTGAGCGCCAGCGCCAGCAGGAGCAGTTGTTAACTGGGCAGAGACTGAGGGGGGGGGCAGGGTGCTGCCCTGTACGGGAGGTTGCGCTTTACAATTCAATAAACAATTGTGTTAAACTGAGCCGAAGGCCGTAACAGCAGCATCCGCATCCACATCCTCATCCACATTCACTTCCACATCCGCATTGGCCATCCAACGACTCCAGCGAAGCGTGGAGTTATTCATTGAGCCCGAGTGTAGTTCGAGCCGTCAGTCAGTCTGGCTTTAAGCGAGGCGAAGCAAGTGACGTCATTGTTGCCGCTTAAAAATCACTTACCACGATTTGCGCTGTCTGATTCATGCAACAGTCTCGACAAGAGGCGGGGCGAGCAGCAGGGAGCAGGGAGCAGGGCAGGCAGCAGGATGCAAACACACTCCCCCCCCCCACACACACACACACTCACAAAGCACACCCACACTAGCCTAGACCCAAGTGCCGCACACCGGGGGTGGTTTTCCTTTTTCGTGGCAAACAGGAAGTGGCAAATGCCGATATATACATATATACGATATGACTCTGCCATAGGCATACATCGTACATCTCCCAAGGACCCACAACAAGTCGAGGCGAAACCATCTTTCTGTTTAGTTTTCGGACTTTGCGGCAGACAAACAAAGCAGGGCGCAGAAATTGAAAAGAGCAAAGCATTAAAATGACAATCGCTTTTAGTCACACACAAAATACAGGGTGCTTTAGCCGATAATGGAGTGGGAGGAGAACATTTCTTTCGGCTGTCATGGGGGGGGGGGCGTTGCTTCTCTACCCATCATAAATACAGTTGTAGGGTATACATATATCAAAATATATGCAACAGACAGAAGTAAGCATCTACGACCTCACAAACTGCGTGTATTCCTGTTCAGTTTCGAGAGTTGTCTATATAGCCATGTGCAGCTATTCCTCCTAGAACTCGGCTAAGAGAAAAGCTAGTGTTGCCAAATTTGTTGAAATTATGAACGCACAGTTCAATTTTTCCCTAGAATTTGCCACGCGCCCATCTACAAATCAAAATAAATTGATTTACAGCCGTAAATCTACGACTAAAGTGCGTGTACGATAATTATAAGCACATTAATGATTTGTGCAAGTTTGATTGGGATCGTATAACTAATATAGAAGTTATAATATAATGTAGTATATAGATGATAGGAATTTGCAGCACCTAAAAGTATGCAATAGAATAGAATAGAGTGTGCAGGAGTCTGCATGCTTAGCCTCAAAGCGGCCCAACACACACACCGTATACAGGGTGCTCTAGGCAAGTGTTGGCCTCGGGGTAGGGAGTGCTTGCCACGCTGATGATGGACGCATTTCTCTCAACTCCCTTGTGGGCTGCATTTAGTGTGTGCCCGCGAAGAGGTGCCTCAATTGCGAGGCCGCATCTATTAGCCAAAGCGTTGCTATAAAATGTAATGCGATGCCATAAAGTGCCTCCCCCACACAGGCGCGCGCGCGCTCTCTCTCTCTCTCTCCCTCTCGCACATATATATATCTCTCTATCTGTTGCGACGCACGTTCGTGCGGGGCCTTGATAAATGGCACTTGGGCATGCCGCTGTCGGGAATGTGTGCTAAATCATGTTAATATGACTTTTGATTTCTAAAACAGCCCTCTCTCATTCCCCTCTTCCACAGTTGCACGCTGGTCCGCGTGGAGCGAGTGGAGCATCTGCTCGACGGAATGCATCCAAGTGCGTCGCAGAAAATGCCTGTCGCACGCCGATGCCACGGCCGGAGACGCTGGCAGCGAGCTGCTGCTGTTGCCATCGGGCGCGGCGGCCGCACTCAGCACGGCGGGTGGCAGTGGCAGTGGCAGTGGCAGCGGCGTCGTCAGCGGCAGCAGCGATGGCGCCAGCATCGGTGGAGATGCTGATGGCGCAGGATATGGCAAATCATTGTGCGCCGGAAAAGACATACAAACAGCCGAGTGCCGTGGCGAGCAGTGTCAGATTGGCAAGGATGGTAAGTGTGTTTATGACAAGGCCAGAAAGAGAGACAGATAGCGGGAGACAGCAAGAGGGAGACGGAGAGACAGACAGTCAGACAGACAGACGGACACACAGACGGGCAGTCAGCCCAGTCAGCAACAAAGTAGACAGTTAGACAACAATAACAATCACAGTGGGCACAAGGCAGACACAAAACCAAACCAGAGACGTAGTCGAAGCTGGAGCTGGAGCTGGAGTTGGAGTTGGCCACACAAAAGCAGCGAGAGCACTCAGCGCTGATTGTCACAATGGGAAATTAACCAAGTGCATTTTGTTTGTGCAAGTTGCCGCCCCTGATCCCAGTCTTCCTGCCTTCCAGCCGTGCTGCTCCCTGCTCTGTGCGCCTCTCCCTGATGACATAAAAATGGTAAAATAAATCAGGCAAGGGCCACTCAGGCTGCACGGGCGTTTAGCCGTAAGCCTCAACCCGCAGGCCGGGGCAGCCTGTGCAGCCTGTGGGGAGCAGGAAAAAAGGCTGAAAAGGCTAAAAAAATTTGAGACTGAAAAGTTGAGATAAAACTATGCTGTATGGGGAAAAGAGAAGGCAACTATATACGGTACATGCCTGCTATATATAGCATATACTTTCCTAATCAATCGCAGGTTGAATGAGCCCAGCTGCATGTCGCTAAAAGAGAGATATGTATGCTTAGTATAACAGATTTCTATACACAATATAGATATATATTCTCAGTCAACAGCAGCTTGTCTGAGTTTAGCTGAAATAAACCAAATGATATTTAGTTATTGCAGTTCATTGTTAATATAAATCTGATTGAGTTTAATTGGAATTGTATATACTTAATATTATATACCTATATTTATATATTTTTGAACATAACTGAGTAGTATGTTGCATAAGATATGTATACACTTTATAGAGTAGTTAACCTTATCATTAGCAGGTTTAATTCAGTTTTCGTATAGAGTCTAACTGCAGTGTATACCAGAGTCGCCTATGACCCGTGATAGCCAACTGCAGTCCGTTGTCTAGCTAGATTTATGGCACTTTCACTGTTTGGCTTTTAAACAGTCAAACTGGCAAGTTCGGAACATTTCGCACCCAGTCTAAAAGGGTCGCAAATCAATCGCAGTGCCATTTGTGTTGCCCCCCACGATGAGATTGAGTCTTAAGCGCGTGCAGGCTCGGGGGAGGATGCGCTCTGTTTATGTGCTTTGCCAGATAATTAGGCATGCAGCAAGGACGACGACAGCAGCAGCGGGCTAAGCCCAAATGATGCCCCAACTCCACCACACCCCCTTTGCTGTTCGAGGGTTTTCATTGTTGCTGTTTGAACTTCAATTTGGATGCCGATTCACGAATCACACGAATCACACGCATCTCCCATCGCCCAACTCCCTGCTCGATTTCTCGAGGGTGTGTGGCTGATTGAACCCAACTCAAACATAGTTTTGTATACTAAGAGGTGGGGAGGGGAGTTTGCGGGGGAGTGGCAGGGTTGCTAGACCGATTGCGGTCCATTGGGATCAATTATAGGACTGTCACAGTGTGTAATTGAAAGGATCACGATTTGGGGCTACACTTCCTCTTTGATTTTTTTATTTCACTTCAAGTTTCGCACATCATTTTTCGGTCTATTTTCGGGTTGTATCGATGGAAGAGGGGGGAGAGGGGTTACCTTATTTGCTTTTTTACCGATTGTGTGGCGAATGAAGAGTGACACTTTGTTGCCCCCGTGTTGTCAACGTGTGTTGCCCCCGTATTCCCCTTCTGTCTTGTTGTTGATTTTGACTTGAGCCTTTCCTGGCTTATTTTCCATTTTATTACATTTGCGCTGGCATTGGAGACGGCTCTAATATCCCCCGGGAGAGGGGGGCAGCTGCAACTGAACGTGGCTTTATTGTGCGGCCATTGTGGGCTTGGCTGGCAGTGGGGCGCCTGCCCGTACCCGGCCTAATCTCTTAGCATGACAAATACGCTTTTGATGTCCCGTGCAGGAGGAGACACAAAAAATCAGCATGCAAAATGCACATGGAAAACCGACGGCGGCCACGAGTGGGGGAAAAGCGAAAGCGCAAGAAAAAATCTCTAAAGTTTGGACGAGGCAGGCAGGCAGGGACGGCGGGCGGGGGGTACTACGCTTCCGATGCTGCAGCAGCGCTGTCGCTGATTTACAGCGAATATAATTGCTCATTTCATACATTGTGAAAGAGTACTATGTGTGTGTGTGAGTGTGTGTGTAATAATCATAATATATACGCGAGAGCACTCGCTCTTGCACGAAGTAATTCCTTGCGCGCTCCTGCTGCAGCGATTCCTTTTCGCCGCGCGGGCACAGCGCCAACCAGTCATCGCCATCGCCATCGCCAGCGCCAGCGCCAGCAACAATGACGACAACAATCACAGCAACGGAAACAAGCAGCGCAACAATGGCGCTCGCACCAAAGGGGAATGAGCTGGCGAGGATTGGTTAAGGGAGCGTGGGGAGGGGACTCCGACAGCGCACAATAATGCGAAATAGACGCCGGACTGCGGCGGGGGATGAGCATACAAACATAAAACATTAAATACAGACATATACAGCATTGCAGGCGGCGGGCGGCGGGCGGTAGAGAGGGAGCGAGGGGCACCACGGTGTGTGTGTGTGTGTGTGGGAGACTGGCAGATACGGATACGCATGGCTGCTCTGGATTGATGGCAACTTTTGGCGAGGATGCGACCGCGTTTGGTTCACTTCAGTTCGGTTTGGTTTGGTTTTGGTTTTCATTTGGTTGACTCAATGCGCTGCGAGAGATGCGTGTGTGTGAGTGTCTTTGTGTGGGTATGTGTGTGTGTGTGTGTGTGGGATGCCAAGAGATTTTTGCATGGGGGTTGCGGATTTACGCAGCAGCATGAGCAACTTTTCTTCATACATTTTTTTAATACAAAAGACAAAGATTGAGATTGGCATGCGGGATGGGATTGCTTGCAGAGCAGGCGGGCGGGCGGGGGGCTGTGGGCGACGGGGTGCGAGGTGGTAGGCAGGCAACCAAAGTGTATATTAAAAACCAAAAATCAGCACTTTTACTTATCCCTTCTCGCTTCTTGCTCTTCCCCTGCTCCGCAGACTTCGATTGGACGCTCTACTTGGGCCTGGCCTTCATCACCGCCGTCTGCTTTGCCTTTGGCGCCGCCCTCATCTGCTGCGCCCGTCGCGGCATACGCGCCAATCCGCACTACAACATGGCACGTTCAGGTAAGTCGAGTACCCGCAGCAGGCACCTGTCGCCCGCCTCCTGCAATTGCCTCAATTGAATCTCTGCTTACGCTTCCGTTTTACAGTTATGGATGCGGATTACATGCCCGGCGTGGTCGATAAGAAGGAGATGCGCATGCACATCGAGGCAGCCAATTTGGGATACGATTATGTCAATCCCGGACATCGTTATTTGCCCGGCGAGCACATAATGGCCATGGGCGTCGGTGTCGGCTGTGGCGGCGTTACCGAGCATCACTACGATGTGCCCAACCTGGCTGCAAAGTAAGTTGAACGACAGTCAAATCCGGCTGGCAAGCTTCTGTCCCCACTCCCCTGTCCCACCGTTGCAGCCGGTAATCCCTGCAATAAAACCGACAACCACAAGCAGAGTCCAAAAGGGAGAAGCAATCGATGTACCCAGCTTCGATTTATTATACGGGTTTCAATCTGAGTAGGGAACAGCAATAATATCCATGTGTATTAAGAGGCTCTTAACTTATTCGTATGATATAGTGTGCTCCACAGCTTCATCATAGAGTTACTTAAGATCAACGGGCGGTAAGATAGATCGTAATATGATTTACTAGATGGGTGGATAGCTTAAAGACGGGATATGGATAAGGAAATACATAAGCAGATCAACAAATATATAGCAAGAAATATCAGTAGATAGATATTACTGACTATAATTGGAGAATCAAATATATACAAACATATATAGTTAGATAAAAGCAGATAAACATAGATAAATAGATCGATAGACAGATAAATAGATAGATAGATAGATCGATCTATAGACAGACAGACTAGTAGGTTTACAGATAGATGGATAGACAGATAGAAAGAAATGGGACAAATAGTTAGATTGACAGATTAATAAATATATAGATGATAGAGAGATAGATAGATAGAAAGATAGCTAATTAGATAGTCAAATAGATAGAATAGAGGTAGATAGGTAAGATACGATAGATGAAAATACGAATAGATACGTATATATTGGAGATGCATAAATGTATAGATTATCAAGACTTGGCTACATGTAAACTGAAACTGAAACTGTTTCTACATCTCAAGTTTAAGTTATGCTAAGTATCTTTCAGTTTCATCTTTCAGTAATCTTTCAGTATCTTTTATAAGTAAATACAGCTTATTCAATCGATTAACTAAGCGTTTCCTTTCTCTTCTTCCTGCCCACAGCTACACCAATCCCATAGACGATCTAAGTGCGGACTATCTATCTGAAACAGGCGACTCCTCCACAGCAGATACCTGTAAGTACAGAGAGACACCCTCTGCTTGCACAGCACCCTAATAAGTGTATTCCCTACTCCCACAGCCAACTCCACGTTCGACATGAATGCCAAGCTGTCCATACTGAATGCCTCGAAGAGCAACAGCTACGAGCTGCTCGGCTCGGGTGGCGGTCAGCTGCGTCTGTACGGAGGCGAACTGCTACTCTTTGTGCCGGAACTGGCCATTGGAAAGCACATGAAGAAGCACGTGTCGCTGATGCTGCTGAGCGATGAATGCAGTCGCATAGCCTGCGCCACGGAGAGCTCGATCCTGTGCAGCAGCGTGGTGCACTGTGCGCCACGCAACTATGGTTTCGTCAAGCCGGTGATACTGAAGATACCCCATTGCCTACTCGCCCCCGAGCAGTGGCACGTGCACATCTACCATGCGGACAGCGAGCACGACGATCTCAATGTGAGCTGGCGTCGTGCTGTCTCCGTGGGCGAGGAGACCATCAATACGCCCATGTTTGTGCAGCTGGAGCCGAGTCATGTGTACATCATGACGGAGCAGCTGGGACATTTCGCTGTGGTCGCGGAGCCGCGCATTCAGCAGCCTGCAATCAAGATGAAGCTGCTCGCGTTCAGCCAGCACACGCCGCCGAGCAGCGCCAACTGCAGCCTGCGCATCTATGTGGTCAAGGATTTCCCCAACAGTCGCGACATCTGCGCCAACGTGGAGTGCAAGCTGGGCGGCAGTTACCTGGGCGAGAGTCAGGTCTTTGCCTTCGAGCTGAACTCACTGAATCTTAACATCCGTATACGTTGCTCCGATGCCAATGTGGACATGGCATCGGATGCGTCGTCGGCGGCGACGTCGGCAAGCTACGAGCATGCGATACCCTATCAGCACATACTGAGCAACAACTCCATACTGCACTGTGAGTTCAGTGTGCGGCGACAGGAGCAGCATGCGCTGTGCGTGGACTTCGGTCAGGGTCAGGGTCAGGATCTGTTGGATTTCTACACGTTTAGCATTCCCGCACAGCCACTGCTCGGCGGTTCGGCGGAAGAGCTGGCGTCGACAACGAATACGACCATCTCGATAGATCGCCAGGGTAACTATGTGAACGAGAGCTGCGTGCTGGACTTTGTGCAGCTGCCACATGCCACAAAGCGACTGATTTGCGCTGCACTCGATCCGCCGCGTGCGGACGAGCGGGACTGGCGTCTGCTGGCCAAGAAACTCAGCACCGATCGGTACATTGCCTACTTTGCCACCAAGCCATCGCCCACCGAGCAGATCCTCAATCTGTGGGAGTGTCGCGCCAACAGCGCCGCCAGCTACAGCAGCAACGGTAACAGTTCCGCCACCAGCACCACCACCTCGCATGCCAACAGCATCATGTCGCTGCTGCTGACGTTGAAGGAGATGGGCCGACAGGATGTGCTCGACATTATTGTGGAGACCATTGGACCGCTGTGGATATAAGGGGGGAAAAAGGGAAAAAGAAGAAGCAGAAAAGAGAGACGAAGAGAAACGATAAACAAAATGTTCATGAGTTGCCTTTTATTTGAAAAATGTATTTGGTTGAGCAAGACGAATCGAAACGAAGCGAAATCGATAACACAAGCGATAACGATAATGATAATGAGAAAGCGAACGATACGCAAATATTGTAATCAAAGTCTAGACATAGGCGTAGTCATAGCGTTAGTTATACCTACATAAAGTACATATAGAGAGTCACCCGCCCGAGGGTATTCTGCTCAACGAACTCTGTTCCCCATGGGTGCCATGCATTTTTGATACTATCTACATAAGTTACGATCGCGGTCTAGAGTTAAAGTTATTTGTGGCTTAGCAAACTTATAGTTCTAAACACTTGAAAACAAAAAACAAAACACACACACACACACACACACACTGTAGTATTACAACTATTTATACAACATATACCTATACACATATATTATATACATACATACATACATCGTTTGTAAGTTGTCAAGTTTCTAGGCAAAGCTCAGACCCAACCATTTCCCTGTTCCCCCGGAAGAACTGTGGCCCATATAGCGCGACTATATGCGCGCCGGGCAGTCGAAACTGTTTGCCAAATCGTTGAATTTCTCAACTGACTCTAGTTATAGCCGATAAACCTAGAACTATAACCGTAGCACACCCATATATACACTCACATGTAACGCTCATAAGTAAATACCACACTCACACACACACCTACACACATATATGAATTTAGTTGGTAGTTTGAGCCACACAACAACAACAACAACAACAAAAGAGTAGCTTGTTAGACATACTCAAGTGATAACCTTTGTATTTGTCTTTAGTTCTTAAGTCCAACCACAACTGTCGTTTAAATCGTTAATCAAACAAACCATAAAATAAGTACCATATACCATAACTAACATATATATATTTCCAACCGAAAGAGACAAACAATAACTACGTAAAGCGCGGGGAAAATGCAAGAAACTATAATATTGAGCATGCATTGGAAATTTAGTCGAAAATGCAGCTAGAACTAACTAACGGATGCGAGAGAAATGAGTTCCCGTTTCCAGAGATACGATAGACAGACGAGAGAATTTTTTAAGTGCTGTAGTTTTTATGTATTTATATATTGTATATCTGATTTGAGATAGTGACAAACAACGGAAAATGAAATCGAATAAAGACGTTACTTACTGTAAAGATAGAAAATACATTAATTTCTGGGTATTTTTAAATACCCTCAAGACGGGCTTTTTAATATTCAATGGGACCAAAACTTGCCTGTTGGTTTTGAACTCAACTTCAACTACTATCGAATACACAAACCCAATACGCTTGTGTCTTTGCTTAAAATTCAACAACGATGTATAGTGTTGAACAGTGCCGTTGCTGTGGATGGTGTGTCTAGACTAGATTTTAGCCAAGTTTCGCACTGCAAAGCAGGTACACATTTAGTACACAAAGTAAACTGAGCCACAGAGTGCGCCACCGAGCAAGGCTGCTGGCGGCGTTGCCAACGACACGTATGCCGGCATTATCGATAGACTTACTCATGCTTTCTTATCGCAATTTGTAAGTTGCCGCAATTTTCGAATTTGAAAGTTCGCAAGGCTGACTGAGATTGTTTATTGTGTCTCACTAATTGCTGAATTTAGAAAATGTAATTAAGATACAGATGATTAACTTAGTTACATTCAGAAATATGAACTAACACCTTCTAAATTGACCTCCCCTGCGCAATTTCATGCATTTCCTCAGTAATAAGCCGACACTTGCAAAATGATTGCAGCATTTTTTTCACAATTGGCTTTAATAAAACAAAATTAAGATACAATTATTAGTTCGAGCAATCAACAGCAGCCTCTCATGCACAGAGTGGAAACATTTTAACAAGCCTCGCGCGGCAAACGATCCAACAAATAACAAATCAATAATTTCATGCAATACAAAATGATTGCTGCTGCGCCGGCTGCTGCTGCTGCTACTGTTGCTGCTGTTGTTGTTGTTGCTGCTGCATTGGCGGCGCCTTTTATATCCGCACAGCATCGAACGTACATATAAATAAATTTAAACGATTTGGGTTTCTTATATACGAGCCACTTTGGTTTGCTTCTTTTTCGCTTGACTGTTTGCCTGTTGCAGCCGAATAGAAATCTACGAAGGCCACTTACAATGCCTGCCTGGCCGGGACGCGACAGCCCGCCGTATCGATGCCTGTCCTGCTAAATCCAGCTAAGAAAAACAAAAAACAAGCTGAGGCTGGCAATGGCGACAGCGACGCGGGCAGCGACTGCGGCTGCGGCTGCGGCTGCGAGTGCTGTCATCGTCAATTAGTTTTCTCACCGCAGACATAACAATATATTTTATGTATCGCCCGATGCGATGCGATTCGATTCGATTCGATTCGATTTGGTGTCCCCGTTCGACAATCCTTGAGCAAGGCGAAGGTTTTTGCATTTTTCCGCAGAAAAAGGGCAACAACAGCAGCAACGGGGCAGCAGCAACGGGGACAGCAGCAACAGGGACAGCAGCAGCATCGACCGCGACGCCGTTCAATGTTTGAGAAATTTCCTAATTGGGTCGAAATTCCAATCTAACAACGATTTGAAAACGCCTGACAATTTCTTGGCTGCCGTTTTTGGCTGCTGTGGCCGTTGTTGCTGCCGCTGCTGCTGTTGTTGCTGTTGCTGCCAACATATTTTGACAGCCATAAAATTGGGCGAAGGCCTTGATAAGGTCGTTGTCGCTGCGGGCACGCAAGGTGTAAAAATGCTGCGCTTATTTGCATTTGTTGCCTGCTTTCGAGGGCGCAGCTTGCAGTTTGCCACACATTGTTGTCGCTTTTTTATGGTTGCAGCAAACTGAAGAGTTGCACAAATACGCGCACAACGGAAATGTCCACTCGCACACACTCACACTCATACACACACACCCTCGCACACACACACTCCAAGTAATGAGCAAATAAAGTCGGCAGCCGCAAGCGGGGCGGCTGCCACAAGCCGGGGGCAGCAACAATCAAAATATATGTGTGTCTGTGTGTGTGTGTGTTTGTGTGGCAAGTTAGCGGTGTCGTGTTCTATCAATTGCCCCCAAAAGCGGCCAGTGAACTAAAGCTGGGGCGGATCACTTGCAACCGCAGCAGCAAATTTGCTGCATGCCACAAATCGCCGGGCTGCTGCTGCTGCTGCTGTTGCTGCCGCATACATGTAATTTGAGGCGAAAAACAAATCCGCAAAGCGCAAAGCGAACCTTTGATTAAAAACTCGGGCCCAATAATTGTGCAACAGCTTAGCCTGTGCCTCGCTTAGCCTCGCCAGCTGCCATTTTGAATTTGCCTGAGCTTGCAACAACACGGCAGCGTCTGAGGCTGCGGCGTGAAACATGAATTATGCTGCCGTAGCAGGCGGACAGCGGGACAGCGGGACGGCGAGACAGCGGGACGGACGAGCAGCAGCCACAGCCAGAGCGAGGCCCGGTTGATCGCGAGGCGTTGAAAGCGCTGGATAAGCCGCAAAACACAAAACAATACAAAATGCTTCAGAAAGCAACTACAACAGCGGCGGCAGCAGGAGAGGCAGCAGCAGCAGCAGCAGCAACTGCAAAAAGAGGCAGCACAAAGAACGAAAATGCTGTGGCTGTGCTTCGCCTGCTGCTGCAACATGTCCCATGTCCAGACTGTGGGCTGGACAATGGACAAGCTGCCGTCCTGCCACCGCCACCGTCGCCGTCGCCCTTGCCGCTGCCGCTGCTGCTGCTGCTGGCGGGCAAGAGGCAGGCCAAGTTTTCAGACAGCCGCAGTTGTATTACGAATTTATCTACCTGAGCAGCAACCATCGTCAATCGTCCATCGAGATGTTGCTGTTGCTGTTGTTGCTGTTGCAGGTCCCAAAGGAGCAGCAACATAATGGCCACCGCACGTCAACAACAACTGCTGCTGCTGCTGCTGCTGCTGCCGTTGCCACTGTGCTTCGTCGGCAATGTGCAACAGCAACAGCAACAGGCAAGAAGGCAACAATGTTTTGCAGTTTTCAGTGGAAAAAACGAGCTGACTCGGGTCGAGCCCGGTCTGGCTCTGGCTTTGACTCTGGCCTGGACTGCTGCTGTTGTTGTTGCTGTTCCTGTGATCTGGGCCTGGCCCCGTCGCCGCCAAGGTTTCTGCTGCTGCTTATCAATACATTTGATATCTGCGCGCTGGCTTCGTTCGCTTCGCTTCGCAGACGTCGCGACATTCGCTGGCATCCAATTGGTACGCCTTCTGTTGCCCACTCCCCTGTCGTCACCGTCGCCGTCGCCGTCGCCGTCCCTGCCCCAGCCGCAGCCTGACATTGCTGCTGCCTTTAAAGATTGGCTGCGTTTGCGTAGGACTCACGTATGTGCTTTGATGTGGACTCGCTGTGCCATTGTTGTTGCTGCTGCAGTTGCCGTGGTTGCTGCCGTTGCCGGCGGTTGCTGCTGCTGCAGGAGGAGCTGCTGCTGCTGCTGCTGCTGCTGCTGGCAGTTAACATTTCGAATGCCATACAAATCGACTAGCGGACATTGGCAATGGCAACATACATAACTATCTGCAACGTCTGCCTGCAACTGCTGCCTGCAACTGCTGCTGTTGCTGCTGCTGCTGTCACCAGGTTGCTGCTGCATTGTTGTATTGAATTGTAGCTGCTGCCTGTGTTCTGTTTCAATGTTTCAATTCAATTCCTGTGAAATGCCACAAAAAAACACAAAAGCCACACAAAGCTGCTACAGTTGCAGAAATCGTCTTGTTCGTGCGGGCGCATGGCGTATACGTAATGTCTGAGCTGTTGCTAAGTGGCTTAGCTAAGCTTTTCGCTCAGTGCAGACTGTGCATTGGTTTTGGCCTCTGGCCCTGCCCAGCGCACACACACACACACACACACACACGCGCACAGACAGTGAGACAATACACACACACACTGAGCTGCAGCTATTATTGCAGTCACGCCGCAGCAGCAGGCCGCCTACTGTCGGTGCATGTTGCATGCAGCATGCAGCTGCCTCGGCCTCGAATCCACCCCTTTCCCCGCCTGCAACTACAATCAAATTTTCAATTTCAACCGCTTGTGGCATTTGCATAATTCCAGCAAAATCCAGACAAATCAAAATGTGGCAAGAGTTTATAGAGTGCTGCAACTAAATATGATATGCAACAAGAAGTTGCAGCTTTGAGCACACCATTGAGTACAGCCCGTCTCGCCCGCGTCTTCAGGCAGCTTCGGTTTATGAAGATATATTTATAGAGCTCCGTTTAACCTTTAATGTTGCCAGCGTTGTTGTGGCAAGCTGCATTAGCATTTGCGCTGCTGTGCGGCTGCCGTGCGGCTGCCGTTGCAGTGGCAGATACTTTGGCAGCTACAGATACAGATACAGCTGCATCGTGCCGCCGGACGAGGCTCGCCAGGACAGGCGTCAGCCAGCTATTGCCTTGGGCATTGGCCAGCCTCATCCTCATCTGCCTCATCGTGCTCCTCTTCCTCATCCTCGTCGTCGTCGTCGTCGTCGTCGTCGTCGTCGTTGGCTGCTGTCGTGCTGTCATGCTGCGTATTCTATTCATTTATTTATGTATTTATTTCTAGTTGTTGGCAGCTGAAAGCACTCTGCCTCCCGCTCCCTCTGCCTTTCTATCCCGCTCTCGTGGCGCTGCGTTTGGCAGCTGCGTTCGACTCGTCGTCGTCGTCTGCCAAATGTCATGAGTTATGTTTGCCGCAAACTAGAGGAAAAACTTTATGCCCGAGTCGACTGAGCGGATCCCGAGACCAGCAACCAGACCGAGTTGGAGTCGCAGTTGCAGTCGCAGTCGCAGCCGCAGCCGCAGCCCGTTGACGTTGTCGCTGTCGCTGTCGATGATGTCTTTTATTTGCAGCGCCGTTTGGCGGCCATTTCTTCTGCACTGCGCCTGTGCGCACAAATCTCTCTCTCTATCTTTGTGTGCGTGTGTGTGTGTCGCCATGGGAGCACTGGAGTTGTTGTCGAGATGTTGCTGCTGGCACAACCACTGTCAGCAACGGCAGCATTGGCAGCATTGGCAGCGGGCAGCCATTGTTTGCACCCAGCACGCACCCCACAAAGGCGGCGGCAACCCCAGTGGAAACTGGGCAACGCGTAACAGATACTTTTGGCACAGAGAATACACGGATTTAACTATATTTTAAATACAAATAAAACACGACTGTGTGCGGCATTGTTTGCCATGCTTAATTAAAATTAAGTACTTAATTATTTCAATCAGCTCTGCTAAATTACAGATTGATTTCTGGTTAAGCGCAATTAGAAAGCTTCGGTTAACAGCTTAAGCTGTAATCAATGCATGCCGAATTCCAATGCAGTCTGTTAACTAGCATGCAACTGTTAGACTGTTAACAGCGGGCACTGTTAATATGCAAAGCATGCCTGCTATTAACAGTGTACTTACTCGCAGCAATTAACAGTAGATCGTAATCAATACCACTGCAACTTAACAGTGCTGCCCAGTGCCTTGTAGCTGGCAGCTACGAAAGCTGCAGCCTCCCGGGGTTCAGCTGGGCAACTTGCAGTCCATATTCGATGGCGATACGTTGTTGTTATTGTTGCTGCCGCTGCTGCTGCCGCTGCTGCTGCTGCTGCTGTTGTTGTGATTTCCATTTCCATTTGCAATTCCTTTTGTATTTTCCTCTTTTTTCGCCTCGTCCACATCCACGTCCATGTCTCGTTTGTTTGCTCGCCTGCTGGAATTTATTTTGCCATTTTGCGCATGTTTTATTCATAACTTGCAATATTTGGCATACAATGCATGTGCCCCGAGTTAAGTTTATGTAAATTCTGCAGTGCACAACTTTTGTGTGTGTTTCCGGCTCCTGTCCCCACTTCACCCCTCCCCCCTCCAGCACCCCTCATGCACCAACTGCGGCAACAGCAATCCGAAAGAACACGTCCAATCAACAACAACAGCGGCCAAAGGCAACGTCAACGTTTTCATTGTTAAATTGCATAATAATGAATCACAATCGCATTCTGCATATTTCAATTTGCCATAAATATTATGGCGGCCATTTTAAAGAGCTGCCATTTTTTGCTGGCGCTGCTGCTGCTGCTGGGATCGATAAATTCGCCGCGCTCTGCCGAAAAGTTCGTTGAACTGAAAAGCTTCGGACGTGCTCCGACTGCGGCGCTCTGCTGGCCCATTCAATTGACTATTTGCATTTGTAAGTGTGTGTGTGTGTGTGTGTGTGTGTGTGCGAGCCTGCAATTCAAGTGCAGCACTCAGACGCACCTACAACAACAACAACTACAGCAACGATATGGCTGCGAGACAGAGAGAGCGAGAGCGAGAGCAGGAGAGAGCAAGAGCGGGCGAGAGCGTGAGCGTGAGCGGCGTCTAATGCTCTTGAAAATTTCAAGTGTTAATTACTCGCATTTGCCATACAAACACACACACATTCGCACACACCCACACACACACAGGCGCAGACTGGCGCACGTAGCGTGCATGTAGGTATATGGAACATTCATGGATACGGATATGCCAGCCAGACCTGGACCCAGACCCAGACCCAGACACCGGCACTGAAGGCCCGAGCCTAATTGTTCAAGGTCACAGACATGCGCATTTCTTCGCCAATGTATTCAAAATTAATTAAAAACAACTACAACAACAAGAGCAGCAGCAGCAGCAGCAGCAGCAGCAACAACAGGCGCACAACAATGCACCAAAATGGAGCAAACCGAGCAGCTGCAGCAGGAGGCGAGCCTGAGCTGGCAGTCCGACGACCGCAGCAACAATTACAACAACAACACTTGGAACTCAACTTGGACGAAGACGACGACGACGATGATGACGTTGAGCAACAGCAGCAGTAGTTAGAGAAGTAGGAGGAGGAGGAGTAGAGAAGCAGGCAGAGTCTGCAGTCTGCAAATTAGCTCAATGGCCGCAATGGCTGCGTGCTGTTGTTGTTTTTGCTGCTGCTGCAGATTTCACTTTTAACATAATTGCAAACGCCTGCTC
The DNA here is from genome assembly GCA_018151445.1 of Zaprionus inermis. Taxonomy (NCBI): domain Eukaryota; kingdom Metazoa; phylum Arthropoda; class Insecta; order Diptera; family Drosophilidae; genus Zaprionus; species Zaprionus inermis. Next base: position 5,680,687 of record JAECXD010000057.1, on the reverse strand, counting down.
GACTTGGGCGTCGCGGCGAAAGTGTCAGTTGATGTAATTGCAGCGCCTTTAAAGAACGCAGCCACGGCAAGCGGCAAACAGGGATAGCAATAGCGCTGCCCAAAACACAAACGTCAACTAATTACAGGCTCACTGCACACGCACGCACACACACACAGAGGCGCACATGCAGACTCTCGCCAGAGCGCGCGCCAAACAAAACTCTCTCTCTCTCTTGCCTCGCTCACCGTCGGTCAGTTTGCGCGTTCAAATCGCCGTCGCCGCCGCCGTCACCGACGCCAACGCCAACGCAACGCGGCGACAATTTACGCTTACATATGTTTTTGTAATTATTTTGCGGCGACTGCGAAAAAAGAACGTTTGATTAGCGGCAAGCTTGCGCCGTGTTTGTGCACATGTGTGCGTGCATTTGCACGTCAAATTGCCAATTGAGTTGCTGTTAAGCGACTGTTAACTAGCATGCATTAGAATACATAGATTGCTTAATTTGCAGGCTGTAAACGATTATGTGGGGGGAGCACGTGTAATGGCTGCATTTGAGCTGCTGTTAATTGCATACATTGATCGTTATCGATAGACTGCGTATTAATTTGCTGCTTAACAGGCTGTTAGCTACGCTGTTATTGTGTTTATGGCGCTTTAATTTAATGAAATGCGCGAAATTCATTGATCGCACCTGCTGGACACAGAGTGCAGCTGCAATATATTTGTGTGTGTGTGTGTGTGTGTTTGTGTGGCTCCGGATTAATTCAATTAGTCGCAATTTACGTTTCGTTTAGTTATCATTTGGCGCACGCCGTCGCCGTTGTCGTTGACACTTGTAAAACGCAATGAATTTGTTTGCCTCGGCCGCCGCCTTTGGCTGTGGCGCGCTTATTGCCCATTCATTGGCGTGATTTACGCTCTCGCTCTCGCTCTTTCTCTCTCTCTCCCACACCCCACTGCAAGCACAGCCCGTGGCACAGTAAATCGTCTGGCGGTTAGCGTGCCGCCGTCGCAGCGCCAAAATCCCCTTGCTCACTCGCTCGCACTCGCACTCGCACTCGCACTCCCTCTCAGATTCACACTCGTTGCCGATGCCGCTGCCGATGTGGATGTCGCTATCGCGCCTCTCCTAGCCCTTCCTTGCACATGCGCCGCAAATGTTTATTCATTTTCATTTACATTGCAAATTGCTTTTCATTCGCCATTCGCCGTTTTAATCGCGTGCGTTGCACGATTGTGCGAATTGCGAATAAAACGCAGCGCACACGATGCTCACAATATGCATGTTTTTCCCCTCTTGCCCCCTTTTTCCCCTTTTCCCTTCCTGCATTCTGCATTTGCATTGTCAACACTTACAGTTAGTCGTACGTGCACACACATGCACATGCCTGCATGTTTTTTATAGCCTTGAGATCTGTGCGAATTTCAATTTTAAATGAAACTCGCTGGAAAATGAGGAAAACTTGTATGGTTAAATTAAAGTTGTAATCAAGCTTTGTTCAGACTTGTCATATTCAATTCACAGTTCGTTAACAGGCACTTAACAGACTGTGCTTTAACATGCTGAATATCAATTACGATCTATGCAAATTAACAGTCGTGCTTAAGAGTCTTTAATGCGAAAACCCTTAAATAACAGACATCTCACAAGCATAATAAAATGTTATTAACAGACAGATGTATGGCGGCTGGGAGTGCGGTATCGGTTGCCTCACCAAAAACCTTTAAATATTATTATTATTTAAAGGTTTTTGGTTAATGTGCAATTAACAGCCGTCAATCAGCATATTTAACTGATGTGTATCGATTACGATATTTTTTATTTACAGTCGCGTAGCAGCAGGCAAATTGTTATTAAGCGATGGACTGTAGAATGTATAAGAATACTTTAAATAGGTTATTATTAATGTAAAACTTCTAAATATATTTATTACAAAGCTAAGTTAAAATAAAACTAAAATATTTGGCATACATTTATTTGGTTATTTATAGAAGACTTGTAAGATCTACCACATCCATATTTATTATAAATATTAAATATAAATTAAGATGTGTAATATCAATGTAAATGTATTCAGCCGATTACTAGGACAGCATCAATTTAAGTTCGTATAACGATTCTTTAAAGATATTTGCTATTTTATTAGGTAAGTATAAATAAAGACGTGTAATGAATGCAAATAATGCAAAGATATTCAGCAGATTATTAGGTTAAGAGCAATGTAATGCCCGTCTCAGCTTATAATACGTATAATCAACAAAATTTCAGCCTGACTGAGTTTCTAATTCTCGAGTTTCTACTCTACCTCAAGTTCGAGAATTTCTGTTTCGTATTCAATTGGTAGCAGTTCTAGGAGACCCACTCGAGGTGTACTTGGCGATGTGCCACCTTTGCCATAATTCATTTCCATTTCGCAATCAATGCACTTGAATCAGCGAAGCCCTATGGCGACCTACCTAACCTACCTAGCGAGTGGCGGACGGGGGGCGGGGAGGGCGTGGAGCATGAAGGGGAACCATTGAAAGCTCTCGAATAAATGTAAATACTTCAGATTTCAGGGAACTGAAGTGTAGGTAGCCAACAATAAACAGAATTCCAGGTAAGGCGCACACGAAGCAAAGCGCGAATAGCTGGGAGGAGCAGAGGGGCAGAGGCGGTGGCGGCTGCAGGCATAAGGTAGAGCAGGACACAAGAACAATGGGCGCACATAAACAAGTTGCAGCGAATTGCGACGGCGACGACAACGACAACGACAACGATGGAGACGCTTGCGATGGCGATGGCGATGGCAACGCTTGTTAAAAAGCAGAGCAGCACGAGTGGGTGGTGCAGGCAGCAGAGGGCAAGGGGTAGCAGGCAGCTCAGCACTTTTGCACAATTGTGTCGCCGCCGTGTCAAACGCAAAGGTCCTTTTTGCTGCAAGGGGCAAGCATTTTAATCGATGGGCCACGATGCCGCCTGCCGCCTGCCACCTACTGCGCTCTTTCGCTATTAGTTACGTTTTTCTCTCAGTGTGTGTGTGTGTGTGTGCTGCCCAAGCGCCGGCAGCACTACACTCACCTGCCAGCACCTCGCACCACCCCCTCCCCAGCCGGCTCTCAGCTGTCACTGCGCACGGCACAGCACATGACACCCCGTACGAATCGTCGTCGTCGTCGTCGTCGTGGTCGTCTCCTTCGTTGTCGTTCGCTTCCTGCCCCACGGGCTGCCATTCGCACACGTACTTCACACGTCCCCCTCCCTACTGCCGGCCCGCTCTGCGCTCGTTGAATGTGTCGGTGTCGCATGCTCGCTCTCATATTCCGATCATTTTTTCACACGCAAATTCTTATGCTTATTCTTTTCTACACGCCGCAAGGACCAATCGCATAATGGGGCGTGGTGACGACGACGACGACGAAGCAACAACAACAACAGCCCGACTGCCTGGCCTGCCCTGCAGCCCCCAGTCTGCCTGCCTTACTGCCCTGCCTGCCTGCCTGCCTGACTGTGCAACAAAGTCGTCTCCGTCGTCGTCGTCTCCCCACTTGATGTTGCTGCTGCTGTTGCTGTTTATGTTTCGTTTTGCACAACGACAGCAGCTGCTGCTGTTGCGAGGCAGCTTTTTCTCAAGCAGCAACATAGTTTTTCCCTCTGCTCACGCGTGCATCCAGACAGCATCCCCCGTCCTATCTGCTTTTTGTCTTTTCTTTTTGGCAGCCATTTTCCATTTGCCTGATTCTCTGGCTTCGCTTTGCAGCAGCAACATCATCATCGTCTTGCTCTGCGCCGTCTTCCTCGGCATTATCCACCTCAGTGAGCGAGGCACCTTAGCGGGGGGGTAGGGGCACAATAAGGGGCCGCATTGAAGCGTGGCGCGTGGAAAATCAATGCGCATAGCGTGCCAGCAACATTGCGCATACGCCGCGTGGGCAACTTAGACTAGTCGCCTTGGCACCATCCGCAAGCTGTGACGTTGTAGTGCGACGCCTCGGCCTGCCTGACAATGGGCTTAAGCTGCTGCTGCTGCTGCCTCTTAAATCTGCCATTTTGCACGCCCAGCAACTGTAACTGTAAATGCGCGCTCTGCCACTCTGCTCAAAGTGAAACCAATGGCAACACACTGCGGGAGTGGGGTGTGGGTGCGACCACCAAATGACTACAGACAAATCCAAACATAAAGATGCTTACACACACACACACGCACACGCACAGTCGGCTGCCACAGTTGCAGTTTCGCTTTAAGCAATTTCCACGTTTTGTCTGCAAAGTTCACGTGACACGCGAAACAAAAGCGAAATTTAAAACGCACACGAACAATCGCACGCATCGAAGAAGCGGAGAAGAAGAGGGAGAAGCAGCAGCAGCAACAACAACAACAACAACAACAACAATGCCTGGCAAATAGAGAGCAACACACGCGCAGAAACAAAAGAAAAAAAACAGCCGACTGGCAGGCAGGACAAAAATTCACTTGAATCCAACGATAATTGGGATAATCCGTGATGTCTTCTTTGCCCACGCACAATGGCCACGACAAGCTAAAGTAGCGCTTAAAAATGGGATGAGTAGTTACAGCTGAAGATGCCTCAGGTTATTCAACAATTTACAACTTTTTGGCTTCAAACATTCATAACTCTGTCAGAAATCACTTGATTTTGCTCGGGAATGACTTTTTGATCATATTGGGGTGCCTAAGTTGATTCTGCATTTAAATTTATCGATTAAGGAAGTTCGATATTTTTCGATTTTTTCCATGCTACCCCCTTACAAAAATTTCAATATTTTTTCAAAAAATTAAAAGTTTATTTTTTGTTAAAAATCGTTTGGGGTATTTAAAATAAGCATAAAAATCGAATCCAAAGTTAATTTGGACATAAATTGTGAAAAATATCGATATTTTAGTGATTTTCCAGGGTTGTACCTTCACTTTCTTGTTGCTATTTTGACTTTAATCACGCATAACTTAGCCAAAAATCATTTGATTTTCCTCGGGGATGACTTTTTTATCATTGTACTGTGTCTAAATTAATTTTGCATTTAAATTTAATCGATTAAGGAAGTTCGACATTTTTTCGATTTTTTCCATGCTACCCCCTTACAAAAATTTCAAAATTTTTTCAAAAAAATAAAAATTAATTTTTTGCTGAAAGTCGTTGATGATAATCAAAATATGCAAAAAAAATCGAATCCAAAACAAATTCGGACTTAAATTGTGAAAAATATCGAGATTTTAGTGATTTTCCAGGGTTGTACCTGTACATTTACATGGACTTAATGCACATTTGCACGTTTTACTAATTAGTCTGATTTGCGGGCAAATCTTCAGGGGAAACCTTTAATAAAATGCTCTAACCAACGAAAATCAGACGATTTTGGCAAAGCTATGAGTCGATAAGTCAAGATTCAGGTAGAGTCAGATATCATCCAATCTTTTATAGCTTTCACATCAGCATATTAGAAACTAATATCATGCTCATTATTTCCCTTACAATTCTAGACACTTTGTCCACTGTGCTGCTGGCTGGGTTGCACAATTTCGCGTATCCCAATCACAATCCTTGGACTTTGTCTACGGTTGCGTGTCCATATTGTTCGTTTGCGTGGGTTGTGTCTGTCTCGGTTTGTGTTTGTTGTTGCTGGGTGCAAAATGCCAGGCATTGTTTGCAGTCGTGCTACAAAACTGATTTTTCAAGTGATTTCACGCCACTTGCACGGGGCACCCTGCACACGCTACACAATGCGAGCGGCGGGTACATCGATGCGGGCGGACAAGAAGGTTGCAGGAGGCAAAAACAAAACGTTTCATTTTCAGTTGGCGCATTATTTGCCATGGTTTTTGTCATTGCAACCGAGTAGCACGAACCATCAATAGAAAGAGGGTAGCAGGGGGGAGAGAGAGAGCGAGAGAGGCTGGGGCAGAGTTGCAGCCGTGTCAAGCGACAGGTTGCCATATTAACTTTTGAGCTTTTCCAAAGGGAGAAGTGCGGCCATTTTCCCAAAAAAAAAGGGCAGCGGCAAAAGGGAACCGGATGACACACAAGGATAACGACAGCACGTGGATTGTTTGGCCAGCGGATAATCCCTTTGCTGTCAGCTGAGGTCACTTTTCAGTTGGCCCTGCGCATTATCATTAACATAAATTGAAGCCCGTCGAGTCCGGATGCAAATGCGAAAGCGAGTGGGAAGCGCAGGCGAGGGGCAAAACGGGAGGAAACGAGAGCCGGAGAGCGCGGCTTTTGCCTTTTGAAGGGTTATCTGCGGCAGCTGCACCTGTCACAAGTGTCTACCCACCCAGCTGGAGCTGCAGCTGAGTGTGTGCTTCTCTCCCTCTCTCTTCCCTCTCTCTCTCTCTCGCCCTCTCTGTGTGTGAGTGCGCACCTGTGTGTGTGCTGACCCCATTCATTGCAGACGCCTTTTTAAATGATTTATTTTAATTTAATCAGCTGCCAAACAGAGCAATGATAAGCACCGCGAAGCGTGGAGCAGCTCGCGTCGTAATCGTAGCCGTAGCTGCAGCTGAAGCTGAACTCGAATCCGCTGCTGCTGCTGCTGCTGCAGCCAAAGCGCGAGTCAAAGCGGCTCCAATTATAGCGTGCAAATCGGCAGCAAAAGCCATGAAGCAAACACAGACATATGTTGCACTCATTTCACAAAGCAGCAACAGGGCAGGGACGGCGTAGAGAGGGTGTTGTGGAGGGGGGCCAGGGCGAGGGCGAGGGTGTCACAGGGGGTTGCAACCGGCAATGGCCACATAATTGAGGGTTCAAGTAGCGTGCCTCAATTTGTGGCAGCGTTTCGCTTTATTACACACTTTCGACACGGCAGCAACTGCGACGACGACGACGACGACGACATGGACAACATACTTGTGTGGGTTAGTCGTAGAAGGAGTACCCGAAACCTGGCAGCGAGTATAGTCGGTGGGTACTTGCCAGCGGGTACTTGGTGCTGGTTACCCTGCAGACTCACTCGATTTCCCAGCTCGCTCTGACATGCTTGTGGCTTAGTACCTAAGACCTCGTAGTAGTCGGTACTGCTCGAGAGGTGCCTGCTGCCCTTGGGTGCCTCAGGTTCCCTTGTAGTCACAGTTCCAGCACCCTTCTTGGTTCTGCTGGCTGCCCCAGCCGGTACTTGCCATAGACTTGGTAGTAGTCGGTACTTGCAACGGGGTACTTGGTAACGGGTACTCTACAAACTCACTCGGTATCCCTGCTCGAGAGGTGCCTGGTGCACTGGGAGCCTTTGTAGTCACAGTTGCAGCAAACTGTTCCAGTCATCTGTTAGTAGTCGGTACTTGCAACAGGGTACTTGCCACCGGGTACCCTGTAGTCACAGTCAAACGACGCTAGCTTGTTTCTCCGCGCGCTCGTGCTCAATGTACTTGTGTGTTAGCTGTACCAGATGCCCGGCAGCACACGCTATATACTGCATAGTACTGCTAAGACCCTGCTACCGACATGAACCTTGTGTAACAGTTACTTTATATGGTATAAGGTACTTGATTCTACTCCTAAAAACATAATACTGGCAGTAGAGGGTACTTAAAACAAGCGATTACTTGTTACTTGCTACACGGTACCGGGTACCCTACTATGCGAAGAAAGAGTTTTTGAGTTGCTTTTAGCGAGTACAGACGGTACTTGCCAGTGGGTACTTCCCATTTGCCACTGGGTAGCCTGCAGTTCCTGCTACCCAGCTATACACGGTGCAGTACTCATCGGCAACATCATCATCTTCGGGGCGCTCTTGGGTTATGAGCAAGCCAAGCGAAAGTGCTCCGAGCTGCTGCCTGCAACTGGGCTGACCCCCTTTTTCCTCAGCCCATCCCCGCCACTGGCACTGGCGCTGGCTGAGCTGCTGCTGCTGCGCTTCTGCTCTAATGGCTGCCTAATAGCAAAATTCGCTCGCCGAGCCGCGCGTCTCCTTTGACTTGGAACTTGGGCTTGGTTGTTGGAACGTGCGCACGCTGCTTACGCCGGATTGTCGTTCTCGTCCGCGTACGCGTCCTCATCCTCGTCCTCGTCCTCGTCCACGTAATAAACTTGTGTAATAGAATAAACGCCACACGGCGCAAACAAACTCCCGTCGAGTTGCGCTTGCTTGAGTGGGCGTCGTCGGCGGTTAACGGGCGGAGAGGGGATGCGGCTTGAGCTGCAGCTTGGGTGTGGATGGGATGGGATGAGGGTACTCTTTTTGGTTTTAGGTAGCGCGCACGGTGGAACACGTGCAGCTTGTTCGGCATTGGAAAAATCTTTGCTTTGAGCACGTGCACGGGATTTTACATAATCAAGCACCGACAACGGCACAGAGAGAGAGAGAGAGAGAGAGAGAGAGGGGTGGGGGGAGGGGAGGGTAGAGCGAGCACGCGAGCAACTGCAGCCGTGTTATGTCAGTCAAATCGGGCTGAGCATATCGGCTGTACATAGCTCTAGGGCGAAAATATCATGCTTTTGTACACGCTACAATGCGCACACCCACCGAAGCGACCCACGACCCACAGCCGGAGCCGGAGCCGGGGCCGGGGCCGGGGCAACCCGCTGCGCCACTCAACCCACCTGAACCTGAGCCCAATCCTCTCCTGCTGTCAGTCAGGCTGCTGCTGTTTGCTCAAAAGATAGATTTTGACTTTTACAAATTTTCGCACAAGTTGCCGGCAGTGGCTGCACCCCCTGGCAGCACCACCATCACCACCACCCAGTGGCACTCACGCAGCATGTGACCGGTATAATAGCCTTGACGGGGCTGGGCAGGGGCTGTGTCGGAGGGGGAGTTGGGTTGCGTTGCGTTGCGTTGCCTGCCACTGCCGCAGGTATTTCGACGGATTAAAGCACGCAAACCGTGTCATTTGACACCACTTGGGTAATCTGAAATGCCGCAGCAGCCACCACGACAACGACGACGACGACGACGACGACGTCGATGGTGTTGCCCACCCACCCGCTTGGCCCGCCCCCAATTACAATTGGGATTGCGAGTCGTTCCAGTCAAATTGCAAGCATATTTATTTTTAATGACGCAAATTCTCAGTAGCAATAATAAGTTGCCGACTTTGTTTAAATACAATACACACTTGGGGCGAGTGTGTGCGAGTGTGCGCGAGTGTGTGGATGGGCGTAGTAGAAATCTGTTACTTGTATCGGGCAAGGCATCAATTACATGGCAAAAGGGCGTGTGGAAATCGAATTGAGATACTTTCGCGAGCCGAAGATACTTTTGATTGAGGGCAAGCTGATTGAGGCGATATGATGTAATAGATTATATATAAATTAAACATGTACTATATAGGCTTGGAAGAGCTTTAGATACTTAAATGATGATAAAAGGATAGATGATATTTTACTACAATTTGCATGAGCTACAAATACGCAGAAATGATATAAGTATGAATTAAAATATGTATTCCTAATAGAATCATTTAACCTATGAAAGATAGAAGATTTCCTAGAGTATGTGCCAGAGTATAGTACAATACTGCTATAAAATATAATACTAATATTAAATAATCTGAAATTGAATATGTTATACTAAAAGAATATTATAAGAGTCTTTCTTATGGTCAAAGATTAGATTGAATTCAGGCATATATCTTTTCAGTTTTCTCTCGATCTATCTGCAGTTTCCACTGCACTATCTAACATCTACCTCTATCTACCTCTATACTACTCAGAACTCATAGAAAACCCACGTACGATCAGACTGTGCCTTCCCTCACACCCAAACTCGCCTCTTTTGTTACCATCTTTGGCCACACACTCATCCAACCGTCCGTCATCATAATAAAATGATCAATACAGTGGGCAAATAAGGGGCCAATCGTTTAGCAGCGGCCTGCTGCAGGGCCAAATGATCAAAGTATTTCACACCTCGCACCGAAGCTGCTAATGTGTTAGGCGGACAGCGAGAGGGAGCGAGGGAGTGGGCATACGCCCCCAAGACTACCGTACTACACGCTGCGTTGGCGTTGCCAGAAGAGAGAGGGTGAGTAGAGAGAGAGACAACGAGCGCATCGCCATTGGCAAACAAAGCAAGCGAGATGGAGACAGCGTGCAGTACAAGGTGCGACCTACGCCATGTATCGCGCATGCATATAATCAATATAAACAAAACACAGCACCGATCGATCCTATGTACTCAGCTTATTAGCGCAGCAATCGTAAACACTTTTTATGAACTCGCACAGTCAAATAAAGCTCAACCGAGCGTGCAGCAAACACACAGAGAGAGAGAGAGAGAGAGAGGGAGAGAGAGGGAGACCAGAACAAAAATAAAAACAAAACCCGAAACCGAAACTGAAAACTCATAAGGTTCCTTTGAAGTGCCAGTAGCAATCCCAGTTTCAATCTCCGACCCAATCCCAGTCTCAATCTCAGTCTCAGTCCCAGTCCCAATGCCAGCGACAGTTCCAGTCCCTGCTTTGAGGTATTTTTCGGCGGAACAATGTGAACGTATCGCTTCCGTTTGTCAGCAAATATGCGAACGGATTCGAAATACGAAATTCGTGAATTGGCGTCGGAGAATTGACAACGAGAGCAAGGTTTTGGGAGGCGGGGGAAACGACGCCCAGATGATAAAAATTACCACTTAATTGGTTCTCGGCCAGCGGTCGCCACCCAGAGACGCCGCAGCGCACCGATCGAGCTGCGATCCAAATGAGATAAGCATCTAATTTATGGCAGCGCCTATGCCGTGTGATCGTGTGCGAATGAGGATCCTCACAGTCAGGCACGGCCCGGCACGCCATACCAGGTACGCCGCGGGGCCAAAAACCCTTGCGAAATATTTCTGCGTGAAACTTATTGAGTTGGTTTTTTAATAAACGGCTACCGAATTTCGCATTTCCTGTCATCCCCGACGTCGCGCCAGCAATTCTTCAGTATATTCCTATAATTTTGCTGGCAATTTGCCTAACGCATTGTGTCATTACGACGCCCCCTGCAGATCGAGATGGATGCACTGCACTGTGTGATTCGTTTCGATTTTATAATTTGAGACGTACGTGCCGGCATTTGGACGAGTTGGGAGGATGGAGGGAGAAGAAGACGCGACCAGTTCGACTCCGTCTGCACACAAGTGAGGCAAATCCCACGACAAGTTGGATAGGAAATGCCCATGAAATCAAAAGCCGGCAATGATCATGCAAAAATTGTTACCAAACCGAACGCGAACAATCAATAAAACCGTTGACGATTTAATTTAACGCTGACGCATGCAGCGGGAACATACACGCACACGCATACAGTTGGGGTATAGGGTTATACATAGGTATTGTTTGGTATATAAGGCAGGCAACTGACTGACCGATGATGATGATGATGAGTGCCAGTAGGGGTAACTGGTTTCCTCTGGCTTCTTTGCCGGCCTCGGTTCCTTCCCTCTTTCCTCGCTTCCTCCTCCCACTTCTTCTTCTTGGATTTTTTTTGGGGGCACCCAAAGACCAGTAGCCAAACGGAAGGAGGCCTGTCAGTTGGCTACAAAGTAACTTAATTTACACCACGCCGCCCCAGAAAGTGTCCAACAATTGCTTCGTTACCCTGTAATGTGTTGAACTGGAAGGGGTATATTGGGTGCAGCGAACTGTAGGAAGGAATATCGATAAAAAAATACTTTCACTAAGCCATGTTCGATGTTCCTTGACAATGTCGGTTTAGATTATGATTTTTATTCGAGCAATAAGTATAAAAATATGTCCTGAGGTTTGATAGATGTTATTATAAAGAATAAAATGAAAAAAATCTTAAGAATATGTTAAATCTTGCTACTAAAACTATACGCTGAAGTTTATGTAAGAAACATATGTAAATGTATTCCCTTAATGTTTAAAAGATATTATAAGATAAAGAAAAATATTAAAAATTTAGTTAAAACCTATTTTAAAGTATATGTATATACTTTAAGTATTTAATCTAAAGAAGTAGATTGAAACATTTCTAGCTTTATTTTTACTTATATACCTTATGAAGGGCCGCTGTAGCTGAAATAAAAACCTTAGCTATCTATGCTGCACTACAATATTTTTACAGAGTATCTTGCCTGCCTGCACCTCTGTGCCAGCCCAGTCCCATCGTAATTTCTTTCTGGGCTGGCGCGGCTTGACGTGCTCATGACGTGGTCACAATTATTATTACGATTTCTTCATGTTTATATCGTATGTTATATTGTGCACGCTTGCCGGAGTCGCTATAAAGCGCTACAGTATGCTATACCATATACCAAATATATAGCCATAGATCATTGTTGTTAGTGCCCATTGTTGTTAATCATTGTGCGCGACTTTATTCACACTTTCTTTCGTCGGGCTGTCCGTCAGTCGCGGTGTTTATTGTGATTTGCTTTTCTTTGGCTGCTTTATCAGCCGTAATCACAACAAACTTGGACAAATACAAAAAGGAAAAGGCCGCGAGAGTGCAGGGAGAAAAAGTGAAAAATAAAATAATAATATTTTTTGTTGATTTTCTTTTTTTTTTTTTTAGCTTTTTTCTCGACTATTCTGCTTGTCAAAGCGAGAGTTGCTCGGCTGCACAGCTGTTGCAACTCCCAGAGTGTAGGTGTGACGTCATCGGCCATGCCCAGCAGAGGCGCTTGGGTGGCGCACTAAGCTTAACTAATTACAATTACGCCTTGTTTACCGTAAACAAACCGAAAATCAGCTCGAGAGTTTGCCAGAGTTAAACAGAGAGAGAGAGAGAGAGAGAGAGAGGGAGGGACCGAGTATGATGATTTTGGTTAACAAACTCAAAGAGCCGCAAGTACTCAACCGATTACCCACGCCCCTAGCCTCAGCTAAGCGCACCCTTCTCCCTCTCCCTCTCTCCCTCTCTTGCCCGCTCTGTGCTACCCTTTCATTGAGACATCCCAGCCAGGAATCGGGAAATTGTTTTGACGAGAAGCGAGTATGACGTTTATTTAATTCGAAGTAATGATTTCATCGCGCACCGTGTAATCGATAAGCATCTGCAAACACAAACAGAGCCAGAGAGGGCACTCACACACTCACACACACAACTATACCCAGCCACATACACACACTCGCTCCCGCTCGTTGCATACTTTACGGGCAGGGCGAGCACTTGAGATAATCGCCTTAGGGTTGTTTTTAGGTCGTACACACGGTACGTGTACACCGGGTACCCGCTGCCCGTTGCCGTTGCCCGTTGCCACGTACCATAAACGATCCTGTAATTTCGGTTGCTCGCGCATGTCCTGCGGCAGCCGTGGAGGGGGGGGGAGGGTGCACACAGGGACACAAAGGCCATTGTTGTGCATGTCGATTATTATCGCGGCAATGAACAAAACTATTGCCGACACATGTATCCGTTTATTTGTCATGACTTTCCGTCGTGCGCCTGCCCTACCCGGACAAGGTCCCGCAGGACCTGCACAACGCCAACCCCCCCCCCCACCACACACACACACCGTTCTCGCCCACCCTTCGCATCGCTAAGCTTTCTGACATATTGTCTGCTAATCAGTTCCGCCGCAAAAGGTTCACTCCGAGCATGTCGTGGTCCAAGTTGATGAAATCCTTTAGCGCTCCCCTGGCAATTGCTGCGCCTAAACGAGCAGTCGAACGGGCGCTGCTGACATGCCGCATAATTTCAATTAGGGTTGTTTGCCAACCCACCGAGTAACCCCCCAAGCTACCCAAAACCCGTAGACATTGCCGGGGCGTTGTCGGCACGCTTTAGAGCGCATTATCGCAGTCATAACTCAATTTGACACTGGAATCGGCAATGGAATCAGGAATCACGACCTGACCACTTCATTAAGACTTAGCCGTAGAGCCTCAGCCGTAACCCGTTGCAGCCGGTACGGCGGCTAATCAAATCAAATGCTCGAGCATATGTCGGGTCTATACAATCAGCTAAATGGCCCAGTTGCGCTTCCCTGCTTCCCTGCCTGCCCCCCCCAGCATAGTTTCTTCTCTCTTCTCTGGTTTTTTATGAGGAATTATGACAGTCCGGCGAGGTACACTCCGCACTTGGCCTGTGCCTTGGGGACACATAAAAGTTGTCGTTGTCGTTGTCGCTGCCTCTGCGCACACGGATCTCGTGCCACAAGGACAAAGAGTCAATCTGACGACGACGACGTCGTCGTTGCCAATCGACATGGACAGCGTGTAGCACAATATACGCTCGCTGCAAGTCACAAATTAGGACCCAGGGGATCAAATTATTTAAAAAGCCTCGACAGTAACCGTAGACCGTAGTAGACCGGAGTAGCACATCGACCGGAGTAGCCCCTAGGAGCAGCAGCAGCGGGAGCGGGAGCGGCAGCGGGAGCAGCCGGAGCAGCATTCGGTCACACATTTCGCAGCGACATTATTGTAATGGCTCGCATGACCATCTCCTGCTCCGCCTACTCCGCCCCGGCCCCTGCCTGACTGCCATTTTTTATGGCAGCGCTTGAAGAAAAATTGGCAACCTTATTTGGTCTCAAATCTTACACATAACGGACTCCTCTCTCCCTCTCTCTCTCTCTCTCTCTCTCTGGGATTCCAAGTCGTTGACAAATGTTTGATTCTAATTTGGCATCTCGACGGGGCAGCAGCTCCCGAGCTTCAGCTTGCCTGATTGATTTTTCAGAAAATTATTGGAAAGTCTTCGGCGCGTTTGCCAGTGCGAATTATTGGAGTGCAGGCTTGGCCAGGCCTCAGCCCGGGGAAATGGATACCTGGAGTGCATAAGGTATGTGAGAAGCATGTGCAATGCTTACAAAGTGGAAATTTGTTAGAAATCTTGTTCGTCATCGGCTTTGGTTGGTTTTATAGAAAGTAGCATCAAATTGTGTGAAATGTTGTAAGATATCAGGGAATATAATAAAGCTATCGGCATTATTTTTGGTATAGGCATATTTTATAATATTCTCAAGCTGTCTGCAAACTTTCAACACAAAAGCAACAACAACATAGAGGTTAGGCAGGTATTACGCTAAGAAGTTTAATTGAAACTGTTGTATATTATGCGCATGGCTTTAATTCCTATTTTTCTTTAGAATGTCACTTATATACACCTTATATAGTAAATTAGTAGACCTTATAGCATAGCTTCATAGTAATAGCTGCCAAAAGACTAAACACAGCCAAGTCTTTCCCCAACCCGCTAATCACTTCCTCTAGAGCTTAACTCGCCAACCTTATTAAATGTGCCAAGTCTATAAAGTTCCCAAACCAATTAAAGATCTTATCTTTTCTTTGGCAAATGATATGCAACATGTTCCCACAGCAATTGAAGATCTTGTCGGTTCTATAAGCTCTTCCTTTTTGGCTTATTGTTTATTAAATGTCATCGGTTTTGTGTTTGAGATACGCAATTCAATGATCAAACAAGCAAATAAGCT
The DNA here is from genome assembly GCA_018151445.1 of Zaprionus inermis. Taxonomy (NCBI): domain Eukaryota; kingdom Metazoa; phylum Arthropoda; class Insecta; order Diptera; family Drosophilidae; genus Zaprionus; species Zaprionus inermis. Next base: position 5,665,383 of record JAECXD010000057.1, on the reverse strand, counting down.
ACTCAATCTACCAGCCCAACCCTCAGTTCCACACTCCTCCCTGTCCCGCCCCGTCTAATACGCTGCATTTGTGCTCTCGCAAACACTCGACTCGCTGCGCCCGGGCACGCGCTAATTGATATCATCAAAGAGATTGGCCAAAAGTTGAAACCACAATCGGAATGGGCATGGGAATGGGAATGGGAACAGCAAGAGGGAGACATCTTCATCTGCTTCTTCTACGTCTGCTGCACTGATTGCAGGCTACGATAATTACGATACGCTTATGAGAGAGTTAAATGCAAATGATAAACCCGCTCGAAATGGCGACATGTGCCTGGCCGAGCCGAGCCGAGTCGAGCGGGCGGGCGAGTCAGCCAGCTTGCCGCCCACCGCAAAGCTCATTGTAGTTGGTATCAGACGACGACGATGGCGGCTCACACGCATTCACACGGCACGCCAGAAGAGAAGGAGGTAGGGCGGTGCGGGGCCGGGCCGGGCCGGGCGTAGTGCGGGTTTAACGAGGCCGACACGTGCACGCCTTTAATTTGTTTACAAATCACTTCAGATGCGTTACACGCACGAGCACACGTTCCATGGCTGCTGGCTGGGCGAAACGGGAGGGGTGGGAGGGTCGTGGCAAGGCAGAGACTTATAGCCTTTGCCTCGCACGCACCATGCCACGCCCACGCTCTCTCCCTCTCCGGCATTGTCTATTAAAGAAGTTTACCAAAAATGACCGACACACGTTGGCGAAATTCTCACACACACACAGGCAGACACACGCTCAATGGCAGAGTGTGCATTATACTCGCCATTATGCCGGGCAGGTCGACACCCATTTTGCCCCCTACCCCATCCTGCCCGCCTTACCCTTTGTCATTGCCATTGACACTGCATTAATGAGTGCGATTTTAGTGGGTTCTGTGGCGCAACTTCCCGACTCTCCTCCTGACTGCGCCGACTCTTGACTTACCACTCTTGACTGCCCCCGCTCTTGTCGCCCTCGCATGCCTCTCATCCCCTTCCCTGCCCTCCCCGTCGCCCTTTCCCTTACCCCACTTTAGAGCCACTGCAATTGGTACGCTGCTCTTCTCTGTGTTATCGCTACGCTTTTGTTGATCAATGAGCTGCTTACGCGAGCTTAAAAAAACTCGCATACTCACACACACACAAATACACCCGCACACTCACACACACGCAGCCTCTTTGTCAGACACACGCGTTGCCTGGCGACGCTTTTGCAAGGCCCTTAACAGGCCGCTTTGTTGGCTTTTTGTTTAGCCTTTTTTATCGCTGATCTCGCGCAGATTTCAATGGGTCTATAAGCGACAAAGCAGGAGGCACAGAAACATCTACCATGTATAAGATATTGTATCTATTTAGCGCTGCCTTATCGCTGCATAGATATCGGATGCAGCATATGGGGCGAATATTCCATAATTTTGATTGTGTTTATAGGGGGAAAAAGGAAAATTGGTAGAAATCTTTAAAAGCTACAAATATGTATATATATATTACTTAAAATTCATATTTGGATTGATATTTGGAATATACTCTTAGTTAGAAGTAGTTTAAGGCAACTTCATGTCTACAAATTATATATATTCATCTTCAGTAAATGGAGGCGACTTAAGTTTACTATCAACAAAAGCAATTGCATGTCTATAAGTTATATATATTTGGGATTAGCACAGTATATTGGCAGAATCTTGAAGAACATATAAATCTAGTTGTATTTTTATCTTCTCAAGCAACCTACCAGTCTATAACATATCTATCTGCGTAATTAGCAAAGGTTATTAAGAAGATATGGGGATTTATCACTATTACAAGGTAGTTTAGGGCAACCGGAAGCCTATAAATTATATATATTCACATTCAAGAAAGTAAATTAAAATAAATTTATTTCTCCTATCAATCTAGTAGTTTGCCAAAGACACATTGCTTATAAAAAGTACTTAGAACTACAAGTCTCTAGCTATATGCCATATATTCATGTTCAGTACAGGTTATAGAGACGATTTTGTTTGCACTATTATTTAAGTAGTCTTTCCAACGATATATTGTCTTTACAATATCTATAAAATCATTAACTAGACAAACTTCGTGAACATCATTATAAATGCCACAATTTTCGCACAGTTTGTTTCAATATATTTTCGATCAAGCTCCCACACATCTTTATATATATATATATATGACTTCCTAAATGAAATCAGAATCAATCGCTTTCGCAATGTGCGAAACTTTTGAGTCAAACTTTGCACAGCAAAAACAATAACAAACTCACTTGACACGCCCCCAAATCACACACACACACACACCCACACACACTCACACTGAGAGGGAGAACGCGGCCTCCATCTTATACTATTGAAATGGGCAAATGGCATCCCTTAGGCGGGATGCCCTTTCCCTTCTCGCACTTTGCCCTTTGCTTTGGCAGCCACCCTTTGTGGAGGCTTGTGGTGCGCGGCTTTCGCAACGCAACGAAGGATGAAAAAAGGAAATAATACAGAGTCGAGCGGAAGGGAGTGGGGAAAACATACGCTGCGCTCTTGGCTTTTCACCGGGAGTCTTTCAGAGCAGTCAATGATGCTAGGCAACGAATTGAAAAATCCGAGCTCACAAAATTGTACACAATTTTCTGTCTATTTAACTTTGATGGTTGTGGCAGTCTGTGGAGTGTGTGTGGGGGGACGGAGTGATAGAAGAGTGGGGCGGGGTTCGGCAACATGGCGGCGGCTGTTGAAAATCCTTTTTGCCCGGCGCCCACATAAAGAAACATAAAAACCATTTCGCTCTTTGAAACTTGGGCAAAAACACAGAACACGACGGCGACGAGGCGCGACGGGAAGCGGCGGGAGCAGACGAGACGTGGTTGACTATGACGACAATGAGGAGAAGCTGCCTCGACGTGGAAGGTGGACCATGACCAGATGCAGACGACGACGACGACGACGACGATGCTGGCAGAGTACACTCGCATAGGGTGCGCGCCCTAGTCGGAGCTAGTTCGGGGGATGGTTGTCAAAGTTTACGTTTTCGCTTCGAGTGTGGCGCGAGGAGCAGGCAAGGGGCGAGGCAGGCGGGACGAGGCAGGCGGGACGAGGCAGCATCACAGCGCAGGCCAAGTGATGTCTGCGTGTGTGTGTGTGAGTGTGTGCGAGTGTGTATGCCCTACAAAAGCAACCTTTTGGTGTTTCAAAAGTACACAGAGTGGCGGCAACAAAACTATGCGACGATGCCAGCAGAGGCGACTCTTTGCCTCGATAGGCGTGTGCGAGTGTGTGTGTGAGTGTGTGTGTGCGTGAGTGTGTGCGTGAGTGTGTGTGTGCGTGAGTGTGTGCGTGAGTGTGTGCGTGAGTGTGTGTGTGAGTGCGCGTGTGTGAACTGCAGGAACCGCAGTTACGTAAATATGAAAATCCGATATTACGTTTCCACTTCTCGACGCGCAGCTGTGTGTGTGTGTGTGTGTGTGTGTGCGAGTGTCTGTGTGTGAGTGGGTGTGCTTGTTACACAAGTGCTGCGCTTTGGCGCTGCACTCAGAAAACGACAGCGCAAGGCAACAAGGCAACAAAAACTTTTGCACGCAAAAACCAAAGCCCTCGTTTCGAATCCTTTTAGAAAATACTATATAGGTACACATGCCCACTATATAGATGTATTTGCAAGCAGGTATAGCTTGAGTTGGGGAAGGGAGGGTGCCGGGGGCGGGGGGCAGCAGCTTCGCAACAAAAAGTTGAAATGGCAAAGGCAACGGCAACGGCAAAAGACAAGCAAAACTCAAGTCTCTTTTTCGGCGGTTGCCAGCCCTATAGACAGTTGTATTCGTGTGTTTCTTTGTCTGTGTGTGTGTGTGTGTGTGCGTACAAGTGTTGCTGTATATGTGTGAGTGGGTGCGCCTGCCACACCCAATACAAAACGTGCCAGGAAGCTGCTGCCTATAAACACCAGAAGCCTCGGCAAGAAACGATAACAAATAAAGAATGCTTCTGTTGTTGGTTGGCAGAGGGGTATGCAAGGGGAACAGATACCCTAGCTAAAATACAGAGTGCTTTGAACTAATGAAATTTCGCAGGAGAAGAGATAAAGGTAAATACTGTATATATCTCAAAATAAAACTGCTTGAAATAAATGGGAAAGCTACGAAGAAGCTTAAACAGCAAATAAATGAGGGAACTCGGAATTTTCTAGGTATATTTTAAGTATTAGATAGGACAGATCTGAAGAGGAACTAGTTATACCAAGCATGTTAGTGACATTACATACAATACTGTAAAAACCTGGAAAAAATAAAGTATCTTTCGATGCTTTATGTATAGTTTAAGCAGAAAAATTAAACAGTTCAGTTTTCCTCAAGAAATCTAAGATTTTCCTTTATTGATTGAGCTTATCTTGCTAGCTGCGAAAAGTGGCTTTATAAAAGTAGGGATCTCTAATATATGAAGTGTTTATATATCAAACCACACCTACATATCTTGAACATATTTTACAACTTAATTATTCAAGAAATGCCATGCTTCCAAATTGTTTTTTTACCCTCTTCCAAACCTTTCATTGTTTTAATTTTTTTAAATATACGTTAACAACATTTTTAAAGATATTTATGGGAAATTTCAATGGGATATCTTTACGAAAAGTATTTATTTGTGCCATACAGACGCAACCCGTGTGCAATAACCAAAAAAATGTGTCAATCTTGTAGCTCCAGCCTGATTTCCTTTCTATAACAACAAAAGAGTAATCTTTCTTCCCACTCTTTCGTCTCACATACCCTTCGAACTTCCACGTTTGCAGGGTATAACAAAAATGCAAACTTCATGTACTGCAAAACGGCACAGAAAATGTTGAAGAGCGCGCCCCGGGCCTGAGCTTGAGCCAAGTATCGCAGCGAAGCGCAGCAAATGGGAAGCTGAGCGAAAGGGGGAGGGCACAGTGAATGGGGCAGAGCTTGGAAAGCGGGTAGTGGGGGCTGGCGGGCAGGCAGGTAGCGACGCCGCTGACGACGACACCAGCTTTGTAACTTTCCGCAGACATTCAACACTTTCGAGCAACAAGAGCAGCAGCAGCCACGGCAGCGGCAGCAATACAAGAAAATGTACTACAGAAAATGGGGGAAAAAAGTAAAATGGGTAAAAAAAATAAAAAGCAAATACGAGTAGCGAGTACCCTGTACCCTGTACCCTGTACCGAGTACGCGTTGGGTAAAATGAAAGAAAAGGAAAACGGAGAGCGGAGAGTGAAGAGCGGAGAAGAAGGCAGCACAAACTTGCGAAAGATTTCAGCACATTGTTGTTTTACGCTGGGCGCGTGTTGTTGTTGTTGTTGTTGCAGTTGTTGCTGCTGCTGCTTTTATTCACAATTGCAAGCGCACACAACAAGCTAAAAGTCTCCTCTTTCTCAGCTCGCTGGCTTTTTTTGTTTATTTGTTATATGCGCGTTGATGTACAAACATGCCACACACACTCACACACACACACACACATACATACACATGCACATACACACACAGGGCAGGTGTATACCCGCTTTTGATGGGGCTGCACATGCCCAGCACTTTTGAATTTTTATTCTGAAATGCGAAACTCAATGACAGCCATCGACAACGACAGCAGCAGCAGCAACATCTGAGCCAGCAGCCGCACCGCAGGATCCCAGAGATGCAGCAGACCCGAGGCAAGCTCAAGCGGCAGACTGAAGCATCGCCATTGTGGCATGTGGCATCAAACTCGCATTGTCAACTCGAGAGCATCTATCAATTCTTTTAATTGATCCTTCTACGCTTTGGGGATCCCTCCTTCATAGCGTGCATAAAGAATGAGTGTATTCGCATGGAAATATGAATAGAGCGAGTGCAGCTCCCCACGCCCTCGCCCCTGCTGCGCCCTTTTCTCCACTGCCTTGGGAATAATTGCAAAGTTTCGCATTTCCATGCAGACGATGCATAACAAGTTCCTCAATGGGTGATACGCTGCAGCAGTAGTAGGAGTTCAGTGGGATGGGGGGGGGAGGGGTGGTATAGATACCTCAGGCAAGGTATAAAGTTAGTGCTTAATTTAAATATGCTGCAATATACTCCCTTTTGCAGGCACAGCACACGCGGCGTATACGTGTTATGGGCAGCTGCCTAATTGATAATGCCAGTTAAACAAGTTGCAAATGTCAAGTACATGTTTGGGCAGCCGGAGAGGAGGAGGAGAGTGGAGGGTAAGCCGAAGTTTATTAAACTTTAGCCAGCTGTTTTGCTGGGCAAAAACATTTAAGAGCACCCAAAAAAACCTACAAAAAAAATAAAACATTTCGCTTTAAGCCAAATAAATGAACAAACAGTGTACAAACTTTTTGTATATAATGTGCATGTGTATATAGCACACACACTCGCACGCAGGGGGAGGGGGAACTGCGTTTTTTTTTTTTTGAGAAAAAAATAAACGGAATAAGAAAAGCTGACAATGCGAATCCGATACTTACGGCCAGCACAAGCTTCCACCTCAGACCCAACTAAACCCTGCCTGTCTGCAGACCCTCCCCCCGCCCCTTCCACACACACACACACAAACCCTTGACTGTTTTGCTTCTTCTTTCTTATAAGCCATCAAAGCAATACAACAACAACAACAGCAACAACAACAAAGCGGAGGAGGCGAGGCAGAAAAGAAATCGACAGCAGCAGCAGCAGCAACGAAAAGTTTTAAAGCCACGCAGCAAAAGGAGAAATAAGACAGCAAATAATAATAAAAAGCATACAAAAAATACAAACACACGCACACACACAAACAGAGATATATATCATAAAATGCGCAAAGCAAGAAAAAAAATCTAAATAAATAAGACCTGCTCGATTTTCTTCAAACAGCGCAGGCGGAGGAACAAGGAAGGCGACAGCAGCAGGAGGGCAGCCATAGTGAAGCCAAGGCAAACGCACACACACACAGAGAGAGAGACGCACAGCGAGAGAGGAACACGCACACACAAGCTCCAATAACAGCAACAAGAAGAGCAAGAAGAAGCGGAGCAACAACAACAACAACAACAACAACGACGACGACGACAAGCAACGTCTTCTTAGTTGTTGTGTAGCATGGCAAGGCAGCATCAACATCTTTTGCCAGCGAGCGCAAAATTCCTGTCATGGGGTCCAAGTGATGCCGCAATCGGCGACGACGACGGTGGCAGCGGCGGCGGCGTTGCTTCTGCTGCTGTTGCATTATTCATGTTTGGCAGCCAGCCATCGTGCCCCCAACTCGCACTCTGCCGACGGGGGCAGTAGCAGCAGTAGCAGCAGCAGCAGCAGCCACACAGCACACACAGCGTCAACACACAGAGCGCGCTGACTGACGGCGACGGCAACGACAACGACAACGACGACAACACCACGCCCTCAAAACGGCACTCGTTGTCCGCGCACAAGCGAGATAGACATACAAACACAAATCAGCTGAGAGCGCCGCCATTTGCTGCGTGCTGAGAGAGCCAGCACAGGCAAGAGCGCGTGAGCAAGCGAGCGAGCGACACACACCACAACTTACAGCATTGTCGCCTGCGTGCAAGCGAGCGCGCAACACACACGGGTGGTTGGTTGCTGCTGCTGCGACTGCTGCTGCTGCGCTGCCAGTGCCAAGCAGCGAGAGAGCAACAAACGCAAAGAGAGCGAACCGAGTGTGGTGTGTGTGCGCTGTGTGAGCTGAGTTGAGCTTCGGCAGCAAGCAGCGACAGTGGGCACAAACACACAGTAATACGCCGCTACGCTGACTGGTTGTGCACTGCGGAACATTTCGAATCGAATCGAATCGAATCGAATCACAGTCGAGGCGAAGTCGAGTCGCCGCGTCGAAGTTTACATTTTTTGTCGCCGCAACATCAGACTGACAGGCAGGCAGGCAGTCAGGCCGGCAGGGAGGCAGCTGATACGTCGTTCTCGCATTTTTCGTTTGCTTTTGTTTCACATATGAACAACACTCGAAGATTCAATTGAATTTGCCGCGGGCGTAACCTCTAACCTGCTGATTACTGCCGTCGGTTTTTTTCGTGGATTCTACAGACAGCTGCGAGTCCGTCCAGAAGGCACAAGACAAGTCCCGGTCTTATTTAGTTATCGCTCACACAGAGAAAAAGAGAGAGGAAGGGAGAGCGGAGATCGACGATCAACGGAGGAGAAGCAGAGCGCATCCGCCACACAGAGCACTCTCTAATGCCTTATCAGTTGCTCACATCTCCGCGCACAGACTGGCCGACCCTCGGACCTTCGACGACAACCACGACAACGACGACTACTACTACTACCACTCAATTTCGGAGTGCCATTCGCGCGCTGTCTCGTAAATTAATGTCATAAATTAATTTTCGGTTACTCGGGACTCGGTTGAGATCGCCGCAGATCGTGTCGGGGTGCCGTTTCAAGCAGCGCGATCAAAGCCGCCAACTTTACCTGCCCGTGTGTCTCCAAGTGTACGTGTGCGTGTGTGCGTGTGCGTGTACGTGTGCATCGTCTAAAACCCAAATGTTCCTTAAATTACCTTGAAGCTGAAGAAAAGTCAAATATCTCAATTGAATTAAGGAAGAGAGAGAGAGAGAGAGAGAGAAATGCGCATTTAGTGAATAAAATAATAAATTAAAAAATAAAATAATAAAATATGAAATATATTTGAGTAGCCGCAGCATCCCTGATCAGTTTAGAACGCAGAGAAACGTTAAGATCGTAAAAAGTTCAAGCAATAAATCGATGCGAAAAGTGTCAGCTCTGTCGAACGTAAATTCAGCGCGAGAGAGAGAGAGAGCGAGAGAAGGAACATATCAGTGAGTCAAGTGTTCTATAGCTGCTATACCTAAAGCTATATCCTATACTATATATAGTATATATATATAGTATATTGCCAATAATAACTTTAAGCCATAACAAACGCACAAACAAACGGATTAATGGACCAATAAATAAAGCCTTCGCACAGCGAGACAACCAACAATCAGGATAACAACAACAACAGCAGCAGCAACAGCAGCAACATCAAGAGAAACAACAGCAACATCCCGAGAAACAACACCAGCAACATAAAACAACAGCAGCAGCAACAATAGCAACTACAACAGCAGCAGCAGCAGCAACAACCCGCACAACAGCAACAGCAACCGCAACAACAACAGCAACAATACTACACACACAGACAGACATCATCATCGTTGGAAATAGACCTCGTGTCATTCCAAAAGACGCACATGGGCGTCTGCACCGAGGAGCGCCCTGTGATGCATTGGGTAAGCAGCCTCGATCGCAGCAATCGATCGCAGCATTCGATCGCTTGTCGATTGCCCCGCGCCACTGACCCCAAGCATGGCAATCCCTTTTGCCTCCCCAAACCCTACTGCCGCCTCATCCCTCCGAGCGATGTGGCAACTTATGTCGGCAACCCTGTCGCCACATCAGGTCTGCGAGTGCTGATTAATTTGTGATTTATCTCCCGCTCGGGTTACGAATGTTATCACGGCCAGACCAAAAGCTGGCAAGGGCGATAAGAAAATCCCCTCAGCACATTCAGCGAGCGGGAGCAGGCCCTGCGTGTGTGCGATAGCGCAGATCACTGACGATGCGGATCGACAAAGCCGAGCAGCGCGATCTGTAGATATGTCACATATTTCCCATGAGGCATATCAAGTATACGCCAAGTGCGGCGCATGTAAATTCCAGTTTGCCCCCAAGCAGCGTGTAAACACAACTGTTTCAGCTTCCGTAGCTGGGCTAACGCATAAATCAAATCTCTCTCAAATCTGGAAAAACCTTGAAAAAAAAGCAGAATGAAATTTTCCTGGCATAATCGAAAAGAAAAGACGACACACGTGGCTAATTTGTACATGATGAGCGTACATAATGCCTAATCGCTTGCGGCACGAAAGCGCAGAGCAGAGCTGGATGCGTTTCCGGCAGCTTCTCTGCAGCGTTCTGTTTCTGTTGCACTTAAAATCGCATTAAAATTAATCTCAACATGTTCACAGCAAACAGGCAAATTGTGCAGATTCAATTCAGTCAGCCGGCAAACTCACAATGAACTCAACATTATATCATACATAATTGCATGTTTTGACAGTTCAAACATGCATACATAGTTCACGCCAAGTGCTGCGATACGATACGATACAATACAGGGTAATTGATTGATTTGACTTTGCCGAGACTGTCAGCATAGTATGCTAATTGGCGGGGGTTACCTGGCTTTGGATCTCTACTTAACTCGCTTTATCTCGCATTTCCCTGCCGGCAATTGTGACAAGATTAATTGTGAACTACGTTGAGGTGTTGAACAGGTGTGCATAGTTGTAGATTTATGGAATCAAATTGCGTATGAAATCGAGAGCAAGTTTTACTCGTTTATAATGCGAAATACAATCAAAATACAGTCTTCATTCTTGAATAGTTAACATGGAAAAGGAAGTTTCGCACTTTTAAATCTATTAATTTGTATTATTAAAATTGAAATTTAGGCTTAGAAAACCCGTTCTATTTATAGTTTCTTATATAGTTAATGAAAATGAAAGCAAGGATTCTTCAGGTGTAATGCGTTATATATTAAAAGTTTTCTTTAATTGTATATATGTATGTTTTTGTTTATAAATCTTGTTTATAAATAGCTTATATTTCTAAATGTTGATATGAATCATTATAAATAGTTTATAATTGCATATGTTGACATGAAAATCATTCATTCAATATTTTCTACTACATGAATTGAGTTTTTCTTTTTTATAATGCGATACATTCGATAATATTCAATGTACTAACACTTCATTGGTTGATTAAAGTTTTGCATTAGGTACTTCCCAAATATTTTCTATATTACGCATTTTATGTCTTGAAAGTTTTAAATTTTGGCAATCAATAACTTTCTTACTCTTATATGAAGATATACTTGTGAAATCATCAAAATTTCTCATTTATATTGAGCTAGGATTATATTTACAGGAAGTTTTCATCATTTCTATTTTTTCTCATAACATTCTTAGTTAATATTTTCTCTCGATGTTCTCATCGCATTTATACGAAGTTTATATTGTCTATTTATGTTAGGAATCTCATTTATATGGCTATTTATTTTTCTATCTTGAACTAGAACTGTTTTTTACCAGCAGTTTTCAAATTTCCCAAATTCTATCGACAAGTTCTTTAATTTCGTATGACTTGAATCTCAAATTTTGTTTTTCGACACATCCAAAAATATTCCTTGGCTACAAATAGATATCCATTCGGTAGTTTTGCAAGAACCATTTGTATTACGTGTTCGATTTCTGTTTATGGATACCCTACTAGCTGCAAATCAAGTCATCATCGTAATCAGCAATAGCAGCAACATCATCATCATCGTGTTGCACAAACAAAAACTTGTCCATAAAAATGTAGTTATGCCTTGTCAGTCTGGGGATTTCGGTACGGTTCGGTTGGGTTCCATGTTTCCATGTTTCCAAGTTTGTGTCGAGTTGGGCCTCCATTCCATCTTGGCTTTGGGGCATAAACCCGACAGAAAAGCAACCGAAAATGGCAGACTGAAATGTGTGCACGATTCATGCCTCTCTTTTTCGGTTTTTTGATTTTTGGCATGGACTTCATATTGCCAAGCATCTCTCCCCCCACGTATTCCGCCCCTGAAAGGTAAACAAAATTGCTGTAAAATCTTGGCGAGCAATGAGTGTACGCAACGAAGTTTCAGTTTCAGTTTCAGTTTGTGATTTGCTCTCCCAGGGGAGAGAGTGCAGAGGGGGACAACCTGTCATCCTTGCAAGTAACACGGCGAACAGTTGAAATCTATTTTCAACTAATTAATCAAAAATAAGCAAACTGGAGCATCGATGATACGTAGCAAGTCGTCCATGTACCAAGTACCAAGTACTATGTGTATATACGTATCTGTATCTGTATCTGCAGCTGTAGCAATGGCTGTAGCTGTATGTGTATCTGTAGATGTAGCTGTAGTTGTATCTGCCATGTCTGTGCTCCGTTTCGCACTCGAGATGCGAGACTCGCTTGGCTCGCTTCTTCAATGAATGTCTGGGACACATTTTGGGTTGCTATCTCTGTTTCTCCCACTGCCTCCCTCTCTCTCTCTGTCTGTCTCTGGGTTTCCCTCACATGCTGCTCAAATGTCGCGCAACGTTTTCGCGGAAAAACGCGCCGCAAAAAGTTGCTTAATTGAAATTAACTTTTGCCAGTGCCGCCATTGAAAATTTCATGCATCATTTGTCGACGGGTTCGGCCTTTGAAATTTGTGCAAAATTTCAGAGCTCACTGACACCGCAATTGAGCCGACGCCCCCGAAAGGAACCTGCGCCCTGTAGATGTCCCTACTTGTCAATATCACGCCCAAGGTTTCCTACTCTCTTTATACATTAAATGATTCTTTCTCTTCAATAAGATTCCTCCTAACTACATCAATCTTATCCTACAGCAGCAACCTCTATTTTTCCTTAGATCTCCCCTAACTCTGCCCATATCGTATACCTCTACTGCACGCTCCCTAGCTCTCTTATGCGATCCTCCTACTCTCAGACCTTAGATCTGCCCATATACCTCAAAAGTCTACTCTCTCTTTCTCTGTGCAGATCCTGCTACTCTCTATCCTTAGATGAACTCCATTTCTGCTCATATACCTCCACTAGCCGCTCTCTAGTTCCCTCATAAGATCCTCCTACTCTCAGTCCTTGCATTTAGTAACTCTTCCTCTCTTTCTCTCTCGCATAACTAATCTCTTTCTCTTCTCACATTTGCAGCAGCAGAGCGCAAGATTTCTTGGGCCCGGCGCAAGGGAGAAAAGTCCAACGCCACCTGTAGCACATCAGGGGAGCAGCCAGTGCGGCAGTGCTGCAGGTGCAAATAACAATCATCCATTGTTTCGCAACTCATGCTCCACCACATCCTCCTCGTGCCCAGACATATGTGATCACAGTACAAAGCCATTTGGCAATGCATACGGCAGCGAGTCATATAGAAGGTGAGTGTGACCCGAACACGGGACAAATGCAACCCCGGCTAAATCCCTGCAATTCTCCCTTTCTGCCCTCCCGTCGTGCAGCTATGAAACCGCCGATCGCGCCACATTCGAGGACTCAGCGGCGAAATTCTCGATTAGCCGCAGTCGCACGGATTGCACGGAGGTCAGCGACGAGACCACATCGGGCATATCATTCAAAACGGAACCCTTCGGACCGCCCAGCAGCCCCGAGTCCACCAACGATAGCAAAGTAACCCGCAATCCGGACGATTGCGCCGGCTGTGGCCGACAAATACAGGTAGGATTACAGCATGTTCTATCTCTCTCTGTCTGTCTTTCTGTCTTTCTCTCTCCGCGTCTCTGCCGTCGGCAAGCGCATTTTGTATCTGTCAGTTGCAGCTACGTTTGCGAGACGCAGCATTTAAATATTTATGCAGTTTTCTAATAATTTTTGCATTCGCCGTGTGGCAGATACATTTGTATCTTTTCATCTTTTCTAGCTTGAAAGTTGTTGCACTTCTCGAAATTTATGCAAAAAGTCGTTTCATACAAAGTCGTTTTGTATTTAATTTGTTAATTGTATCCAATAGATATTTTTGTAGCGCATAGATACATTTGCATTTTAACAAGCTTAGAAGTAGTTTCGAGGTTCAAAACCTGTCATAAAGTCAACTTGTTGACGGATTCGGTATACTGTATTTGGCAGATACTTTTGGCATAGATACATTTGAAGCTACGTCCAATTTTAAACATGAAATACTTTTGTAGAGATAGTTCTGTAACTTTAAGATATTTTGGTATCTTTAAGTTACTTGATATAGATATATTATTATGATATAGTTTTGTATCCTTAAGATACTTTTGTATTCTTGAGATACTTTTGTATCCTTCATATAGTCTTGTATTCTTGCGATAGTTTTGTATCTTTGAAATATTGTTGTATCTTTAAGATACTGTTACATATATAAGATACTGTTGATATATGTACTTTTGTATCTTTGATATACTTTAGTATCTTTGAAATACTTCTGAATCTTTGAGATACTTCTGACTCTTTGAGATACTTTTGTATCTTTGAGATACTTTTACAACTTTGAGATACTTTTGTATCTTTGAGATACTTTTGTATCTTTGAGATACTTTTGTATCTTTGAGATACTTTTTATATTTAAGATACAAAAATATCATTGGGTTAATTTTTCATCTTGGAATTACTTTAGTATCTTGACAAATTTTGCAATGTATTTCTGATATACTTTTGTATCTTTTAGCCGTTTTTGTATCGCAACGGACTTAAGAATGCACAGGCCTCTTAAAATTTATGCAGATAGTTCCTAGCACTGATTAAATTTGTATGGATTATGCAGCAATATGAAATCTTAACTACTTGTATCTCATAGATACATTTTACATTCCAAAAGGCTTCTATACAATTAAAATGATTTTCAAATGAAATACGAAATTAATGAAAGGCAAACGAAGCGCTTTCCCAAGCCATTAGCCCTGGTGGGATTTGCTCATGGTTTTAATAACCATAATCGTTGCAATGAAGCTGAAACTGTCGCCAGTATCTGTATCTGTTTCTATATCTATATCTGTATCTGGACTCTTTCAGGATCGCTTCTACCTCTCCGCTGTGGAAAAACGCTGGCATGCCAGCTGCCTGCAGTGCAACGCCTGTCATCAGCCGCTGGAACGGGAATCCTCATGTTACTCACGTGATGGCAACATTTATTGCAAAAACGATTATTATAGGTAAGTCCAGAGGGGTGAAGACAATTGCTCCGTGGGGAAGGGGTACGCAACTTGCCCGTGCAAGTGCCAAAGCTGAAGTTGAAGCCTCAGCTTGAGCTGCGAATTCTGGGAAGCGTTTGCCTTTGCCGGGCAGGGGAGCTGAGGCGGTCTTAAGGCCTGATGAATCAGATAAAGCCTCGAACTGTGCTGCATGCCAAGACATTGACTAGAAAATGATTGCCAAACACGCGAGTGAAGTATTTATGCATGCATTGTTATTGTTTTGCACCACTGTGCGAAGGCTGCGCATAGAACGCGGCGCTGCCGTGGCTCAAGAAGCAGACCGAGACCGCGGCGGCTAAGCAGACCTGCTCGTACTGCGCTCTCCTCTGTCTCCGTCCCCGTTTCCTTCTCCGACGGAGCTCCGCCTGGCTGATTGGGGCTGCGTGTGTTCTGCTGTTTGCATTCACATTGCGCGGCGTTTCTCAAGAACGCTCGCGCGGCGTCGCGCTCACCTCGGCGCACGCTACACGCCGGTTGCAAGTAGCAACGTTGCACGTTGCAGCAGTGGCAAGTCGCGTTGACACTCTGCGCTTGGGTGGGTGCCGGTGCCGCGCTAGGAAGCTGCAGCGGCAGCGGGAGCAGCAGCAGCAGCGCAATGCGATTTCACGCGCCGCGCCAACTTGCAACTGACACGCGAGATTAGTGCAACAACAGAAGCAACGGCAGCAACAATTGAGAAACAGGTTATAATTATGCCAAATTTCAGTGGGCTGCAGCACGCCTACAATTTTGTTGCACGGCAGCAGCAGCAACAGGGGCAACAGCAGCAGCAACACCTGCCCCTGCCACTGCGTAAATCAAAAAGTTTTTAAAACAAAACAGACACAAAAGCGTAGGCAGAAGAGGGGCAACAAGAGGTAGGGAGAGAGAGTGAGAGAGAGAGCGCCAAAGAGGGGAAGAGATGTGAGATGAGGTTTCAACTTGCCTGCCTGCCTGCCTGCCGCGCTTGCCACATGCAACATAAATCCCATGCAAGTCACGCTCGTCACTCGTATTTCCTCTCAAATGATTCTTGTGACATTTATTACCGCTCCATATTTCAAAATACGCAGTCCAGACCGGGCAGATCGGCAGATCGAAAAGCCGTAGCGCTAAGGGGGGGGCGCAGCTCGGAGTAGGGGGAGTGCCAGGGATGCAGTCAGAGATCGAGCTGGAGTCGCTGTCGCTGCGCATCGCTTGCACGCAGCAACGCGGCGTTCTTTCGGTTTCATGGCTATGGCAGGGGCGTGCACGGCGGTGGGGGGATGCGCTTGGCGTCCGCCATGTCATGTCACACACACACAAATGCGCACAGCCACACTCGGTCCAATTCCACAATCCATTCCGACGTAATGTTTCATTTCGTTTCGTTTCATTCCGTCGGCTTTTCTGTTTTTTTTTTTTTTTTTTTTTTTGCTTGCGATTATCAATCAAATCGGGAGACCTCAACAAGGTCCCCTCTGACCCCGCCCCACTCTACGCGGGCTGACAAGAACATTCACTCTCCTCCCGCTCCTCCACACACTCGCCCTCGCTCCCCGTCATCCGCCTCCCTCGCTTGATTTATAGAGACGATGTCAAATATGACAACGTCGCATCGCCTCGACGGGGGCAGGCAGAATTTATGCCCCGCATGCACCGTTAACTCTCCGCAACGAACTTGTGTGTGCGTGTGTGTGTAGAGTTTTGTTTCTTTCTGCAATAAATTCATGTTTTGTTAAATTGAATAGTAGCCACATTTTTCACCATGAAAATCACATAAAGAGAAAAGGAAAAGCAGGGCAAAAAAAACATGTGTTTGCTTTGATTTAGCTGCATTCTAAGTGGCAGCGCACCTCAACGCGAGTGGCAAGTGTGGCAAGCTTAAATACATTTCTAGCTATTTGCCTCTAGCCTCTTCCCCTCCCTCGCTCTGTCCTCTCTCCATCCCCCTCTAATTAGAGCACTTGCCGAGCATTATTTACGCCCATATTGACAGCTTATTGTGAAAAACATGAAACATTTGCACAGAAATTTCCTCAGTTTTTCCCCAATTGCTGCGGTCAACAACGGTAATTATTGGAAAATAAGTAAATATTTTATAGAGTACACACTCACAGCTAATTTCAATTGAAAGCACCTTTGCATGACAATTTCGTGTCTGCAACAAAAGTCGTTGACTTAAGCTGCTCAAAGCATATAGAACGAAGACAGACATGTATTTCAATGAATTACTTGCATATATATATACAGCACTTATAACTACAGTCGCTTTGCGTAGCAACAATACCATAGTTAAATATATATTTTTTACAATCGGGGCCTACAAAAGCGTGAGAATTCCTTTCTGTCCGCGCACTTTTGTTCTGCGCATTGTGCTGTAATTTGTCGATAAAAATCCAATATATTCCTGAAATATATCTATATTTGCTGCACATGCTCTCAACTTCTTTACAACAAAAATTCACAGCAGTTATGGAGTTAATTTTGCATTTATAAACAAACTTTTATTCACTTAAATCTTTTGTTTTGCTCTTTCTAGAATATTAAACTTTGTAACTATGACATATCTATATAGTTACCTATTACTAATATCTATTGATATATTTTCTTGAAATATTTTATTCCATTTAATTTATTCTATTACACATTCTTGCTCAGCATCACTAGCTAGGTCGTTTCAGCCTTTTCAGTCTGTTTGAACACATGTATCTCTGTTATTGTAGAAGTTGTTAATATGAAATTTGTTCAGAGAGTTTCTGTATACTAAACAGATGATGGTTATTTCAAATTTCTGCTGCCTTGCCCAACGCCCAAAAGAAAATCAATAATTTTAGATTATTTTGTGCATAATCTACTATCTACCTTGTTATACATATAGAGGAGTATTATATGCATCTACTTTTCTAAGTACAAATCGTTCACAGCATAAACACAGAAATTATTCAAGTAAACGCTTTCCCGCAGTGCTTTATTTCTTCTCAGTTTGCTAAATCAGCTTAAACTGCAGGCAAATTTAGTAGAACTAAACCCCAAATCTTTTTTAAGCCATTGAAGCACTAAGAGCTTCCGAATATCATAAGTAATCGCTGCCTCTTAATTTTTAGCGCATAGAGAACCTTGTTAATCCCATAGTATGCGAGCATTTTGCATTTCCCAACTGAAAATCCGCGCTTATGTCTCTCGCTCGTTCTCTCTCTCTCTCTCTCTCTCTCTCTCTCTCTCTCTCTCTCTCTCTCTCTCTCTGCTCTCTCTCTGTCTCTCTCTAATCCCATTTAATTGACCTTCGCTGACCAATAAGCTGCATGCCGCATTTCGTGGCATGCAACATGTGCGCACACTTTGATGGCAATAAACCGAAGGCATCTGATAAGCCCGCAAAACACATGTCACTGCGCCCCGCACCGCCCCTGCCACTACCCCTGCCCCTGGCCGCTCTGCTTAGATGTGAGTTATGTGCCTGTCGCCCCCCGGTCTAGAGTAGCTCATATATATATATATATATATATATATATATAGATCGTAAATGGTATATCGTATATGGCTTTATCGTATGCATATTCCAGTTTGTGTCTTTGCTTCGCCTTGTTGCCTTTTTTCTCGAATCAGTTGCACACTAATCTGGCCATCGAAACATATGTTCGCCACCGCCGTCGCGTTGTTAACAATGTCAGCCCCAGTCCCAGCTCCAGCCTCGCCTCGCTTTGGGCCTGGTCATAATTTTGTTGTTTAGGTTTCAAATAATTGGATTGCTGTGGATTACGCGATAGAGAGAGGGGGAGAGAGAGAGAGCGGCGGAGCGGCTGAGTTGCTGCCACAACTCGTTGACATTTTACAATCAGCAGGCAATGTACCTGTTCTGTTACCTGTTCGCCCAGCCCCCTTCGCCCTCTCGCCTGGTTGCCCCTGGATTTTCCCTCTTAAGCTTGTTGCAGACGCAAAAAAAAATTGCACGCTGTCACCTCGTTTTCTGCATACAACGTCATAAAGGTACCCCTTGCCCGACCCCCCTACAGGCTGCCCCTGTCTGCCTCTGCTACTTCTCCAGCCTCCCGCCTGCTCTCTACCCCCTCAGTTGCCCTCTCCTGCTGCCAAACCCGCTTCAGCTTGAGCTCGCCGCAACTTGTCGCTTATCTATCTCGTTGATGTTGTGCTGATGCCACCGCGGATAAGCCGGCGCAGCAACTGCATCTCTATCTGCCTCTCTGCCTGCCAGTCGGGCGCCTGCCTCCCCTACTCCCCTGCGCGTTGTCATAATTTTTATGCAAGAGAGAGAGAGAGAGAGAGCGCGCAAGTTTTGCTGATTGGCTTCGTTATCAGAGTGTGCGAAGTGCGGCGCAAAAGGAAAGTCGTAAAAGCGAGTACAGGGTATAAAAAATGCGTTCGCCGCGCCAAGCGAAATGTCTTAATCAGCAGAAGAAAGGAGAGTGCAGGGGGCAGCGGTAAGAGTGACGAGTGAAGAGGCCAAAGGCAAGGGAAATGTTTACAGTTTTTCATCGTCGAGCGTTTTTCTTCTCCCTCTCTGCCGCTGCTCCTCCTCCTCCTCCCGACGCCGCAGCAGCAGCAGCAGAGTCAGCCAAGCGCGTCCATTTAATTGTGGCCAAGATACTCAACGCGACTTGGCTGGTCTTGGCTTGCCTTGGCTCGAGCACCGAATTTATGGGCAACCTGAAATCGCGCGTTATGCAATCAAATAATTTCTCCATGCGAAAAAAGGCAGCCGCAGGAGAGCGAGAAACGAAAGAAAAGCGCCAACTAAAATAAGAAAATGCGCAGAATTCATTAAGTAAACAGCTGAGGGGTAGAGGCAGGGGGGCAGGGAGGTAGGGCGTAGCAGGGTAGAGTGGAAGGGCAGAGCTCTAGGTAGAGTTGCGCCGGAACAGTTTAACGATTCCATCTCACGACGTCTCTTTTATGATGTTCTAGCCACTGACCAGCCCGCTCTCCCCCGACTCTCTTCCCCTGGTACTGCCCCTACCGACCCTTCCCGCCCCCATCCCTGACAGACACTTCACTTTGTGGCGTCATCAAAAACTTGAGCAATGTTGCCGCATGAACAGCCCGAGCTGAGATGAAAAAGGGCTAAAAGAGAGAGAGAGATAGAGAGAGAGAGAGGGAGCGAAAAAAAGCGCAGTATTTGTTTTTTACGAGCACTTGTCAGCGATCCCATGTAGCGCCGTCGTCGTCAGCAGCAGCCCAGCCGGTACAGGGTACCCCTACCCCGCCTACCCGTCAACCGGTAACCGCAGCTACACCCTAACCTGGTACCCAACTGCGCGGCAGCCGCACACACAATGGCTGAGAATGGGCCATTTGTGCACAGAAAGTGCGATTGTTCGCGGCATCAGATGTCGCAGCGAGCAAGCGATATGTCATCATTTTGATATGGCAAACTGATCTCGGGTGACGTAGGTTATACGTGAATAGGGATTGCAGTTTTCTTCTAATAATGATATATCAAATAATAATCTTTATTTGTAGTTCGTTTCTCGCAAGACTTGAACAATTTTGCACTCGTATAGTGCCCGAAATTCTTGCAATTATAGAGAACATTAAGCGGGTGCTTCCAAGGGAAATCCTAGAAACTTTCACAAATGTTTTTAAGTACTCTTTTTATGTTTTTTTTTTTCAAAATTAAACTAAGCATTTCTCTATACAAATTTCTTAGTTTTTGATAAGAATTTCACAGGCGTTTCTTATCTCTCGCTTTATATGTTTCAATTCAAATAAACCCTACTTATTTATTTTCAAAGCAACATCTGAATCATGCGTATATATATTATATATGTACACTTAATGACATCAACGTCGCCGGCGTCTTGAGCTCGTTGTGACCCGTAATTTATGGCCTACCCAAACGGCAGCGCATTGGAACGTGAATAATGTGAGGTTTTCAACATAAAATACTTGCATATTTTAGAAACTTATCTCAGCTGCGTTTTCCGAAAATTAAAGACAACCCCAAAGCGAGCGCAGAGTGTGCGCAAACTAAGGGCATGCGCTCCACTGTGCACCTGCACAGTTTCGAGACGTTTAGCCAAATGAAGAGGTCGCGTTGCAGCTCGTCCGCTTCGCTGCGCTGAACCTTTCCGGGCAGAGATGGCGGGGGCAGCGGCAGGGGGGGAGTAGCACAAACAAATATATAATAAAAACTACTCGACGCGCGATAATTAAAATGTTTAATGGGCATCTTAAAAAATCATTTTACGCCGAATTTATGCGAAGTCCGAAAAGAGAGAGAGAAAAACGAAGTCGGCCGCGCAGCTTCAGAGGCGGAGGCCGCCCGGAGCGTAGCACACATCGTTCCAGAGCGGCATCGAAGAGGCCAGTTACAGGCAGCTAACAATGGGGCGCTAATCTAATCAGTTGAACTATAAAAACAAAAGACACACACACAGAGTGGGGGAAAAGAAACTGAAATTATACATGCAGCTTCAGTGAGCATGGTTAGGTTAAGGCAGGGTGGGGGAGGGGGGTTCGTCTTCTTGGAAGCCGGAAGAGTCCTATTAAAGAACGTTTAAGAAGTTTTTTGAATGTAAATTCAAATTGAAA
Source organism: Zaprionus inermis (assembly GCA_018151445.1). Taxonomy (NCBI): domain Eukaryota; kingdom Metazoa; phylum Arthropoda; class Insecta; order Diptera; family Drosophilidae; genus Zaprionus; species Zaprionus inermis. The sequence goes on along the minus strand of JAECXD010000057.1, from coordinate 5,644,120 downwards.
TTCAAATGGGCGCTTGAACGGGTTTACCCTGCTCACAACCCGTGGTACCTAGCCTAGGCGATTGAGAGAGAGAGAGAGAGAGGGAGAGAGATCTTCTTCAGAGTTTGCTACGGTTTGCTCTAATCGCTCGACGCACGCTAAAAAGACACGGCTAAACCAACTAATTTTCCGGCGCATTTAACACGTAAACAGGCACAGAAGGAAACTTGTCGCTCAGCCTGGCCTGGGGATTAGGTTGACCCTAACATGGCGCAACAACAAAAACCAAAAAATAAAAAAATTCAAATAATTATTGTATATGTTTAGACAGGCGCTGCAGCAGGGATTCCCTCGGCAGGCAAGGGGGTTGGGGCCGGGCCTCGGAAACGAATTATCGCCATGGGACGTCCAAGTCGGAGCTGGGATTGAGCTCGTCGCTCGACGCTCTCACGAGATTTCGTATTTTTATACCCTTGCAGAGGGTATATTAATTTTAGCCAGAAGTTTGCAACGCACCTTAGGAGACATCTCCGACCCTATAAAGTATATATATTCTGAATCAGCATCACCAGAGGAGTCGAAAAATGGATGTCCGTCTGTCCGTCCGTCCGTCCGTCCGTCCGTCCGTCCGTCTGTTGCAACGCAAACTAGTCTCTCAGTTTTTGAGCTATCTTCATGAAACTTGGCATACAAGCTTCTTATTGCTGTAGGCTGTAAATAAGTCGGAACGAGCTAGATCGGACCGATATATCGTATAGCTGTCATAGAAGCTATCGGCCGATTTTTGTTGTTTTTCAAGATATTGCAACAAGATTTGGCAAATCCTATTCTTATTACGTTCCTAATGTGCTGTCAAAATTGTATCAAAATCGGACCACTATAACATATAGCTGCCATAGGAACAATCGGCTGAAATCATGGTTTTTGTATGCAAACCTGTTATGTTTTTGGAAATACCGCACATTATCAATACTTTTTAATGTTATACAGTAACCCGCCCTTAGTTTTTCTATTTAAATATCTCAGAAGTTTATACTATATACATAGCTGTTATAGGAACAATCAGTCAGTCCGTCTGTATGTTGGAACTCAAATTAGTCCCCCAGTTATTGAGCTATCTACATGAAACTTGGCACACAAGCTTATTATTGCTGTAGGCTGTAAATAAGTCGGAACGAGCCAGATCGGACCGATATATCGTATAGCTGTCATAGAAGCTATCGGCCGATTTTTGTTGATTTTCAAGATATTGCAACAAGATTTGGCAAATCTTATTCTTATTACGTTCTTAATGTGCTGTCAAAATTGTATCAAATTGTATAATCGGACCACTATAACATATAGCTGTCATCGGAACAATCGGCTGAAATCAGGGTTTTTGTATGCAAACCTGTTTTGTTTTTGGAAATACCGCACATTATCAATACTTTTTAATGTTATACAGTAACCCGTCCTTAGTTTTTCCATTTAAATATCTCAGACGTTTATATTCTATAGCTGTTATAGGAACAATCAGTCAGTCCGTCTGTCTGCTGCAACTCAAATTAGTCCCCCCCTTATTATTGAGCTATCTTCATGAAACTTTTCTCCCAAGCTTCTTATTTCTGCCCTCTTTTAATAAGTCGGAACGGGCCAGATCGGATTGATATATCGTATAGCTGTCATTCAAGATATAGCTATCAAGCTTACCACATCCAAATCTAATTGTGTGCCTAATAATAAAGTTCGAAATCGAATGAAGGTTCATGTTGCAATTTTATGGAAATCTGAGTACTATTACATATAGCTGTTAAACAAAAAATCATGTAGCTGTTATTCAAACGCATTTTTGAATGAGAACTTTTCAAATTTATTTATATTTTATGACCAACAGATCCTTTACAACACAAAGACATTTCCTCATAACATTTTGTGTTAAGTATATAAGAAATCCAGGTATATACAAAAGCATTAAAAAGGTAGAATTATTTTTTTCGAAGCAGGTGTTTGATTCATAGCCTTAATCAGGTAAAAATCTTGACTTCCTGTACTGTTATAATTGTTCAATAAATACCACAGAAACCAGCAGCAATCCAAATATATTTTATATTTTGTATAACTGCAAGGGTATGAAACCTTCGGCAAGCCGAAGGTAGCCTTGCTTTCTTGTTTTTTTTTCGCGAGCGCGAACGGGGTGGCGCGTCTGGGAAATCCGTTGCAAGTAGTTGCTGCTGCTGCCGTCGCTGTTGTTGTTTGTTTGTTGCATGTAATCGGAAGAGGGTCAGCCACAGCGGGTGGCACTTGAAACTTCAGCGCCGGGGTCGGGCCCGTCCGTGCGCGCGTACATGCTACAAATGCTCTCACGTTACCGCGCTGCACCCGCTGCCTGTGCCTCCTGTCTGTGCCTCCGTTTGCTGCAGCCGTTGCGCCACACGTCGGTTTACACTTCACAAGGCATGCGGCGGCTCCGTGTATGTTTCCGCCCTGCAAACAGTCAGCAGCAGGGTCTCTCCCGGTCTCTCTCGGTCTCTCCCAGTCTACCTCGCTCGCCGCTTCCCGCTCTGCTTCGCGCCTGCTCTCGTTTCAGGTTTTCCGGCGATGCGCAGCGAGCTGCCCCGTGTTGTGCCCCGAGAGTGGCCTCGAGAGTGGCCCCTCTAGAGTGGCCGGAGAGTGCCGGTAGTGCTGCCGCGCGCCACTTAACCACGATTTCGATGTCTCTTATCAGCCGTGTCTAAGTTGCAAGCAGCTCCCCAGGCTCATGCTCTGCTCCGGCTTCAGTCTAGCTTTCGAACTGCTCCTCTGCTGCCTCTGCCTTGCTTATCTCTGCTGCTCCTGCTCCAGCTGTGTTGCCGCCCTGCTGCTCCTATGTTCCTGCCTTGCTCCTGCTCTACTCTCTGCGCTGCTGAGCTGCTTCTGTTGCCCACTGGCGCCTTATCTATTTACGTAATCAGAGGCCTCGACTCGTCTTGACTCGCCGTGGCGGAGGCAACAATAAAATTTATCTCTGCAGGATGCGACGACTATCTGCATCTGCTGCAGCTGAAAGTGGGCAACGCCTGCTCCGCCGCCTGCCGCCGAGAAACAAGTGCAACCACAGACGCCGCACGTTGCACGTTGCGAAAGGCAGTCGGGCGAGTTGGCTCGGGTGGGCTGCGGCTGCGGCTGCGAGAGTGGCTTGGGTCGTGTTGGGATTGATGTGCGATGTGGGAAACGGGCTAAGCCTCAGCCCAGAAGCCAAAACCGACAAGGCGAGACAAGCTGCAGCGGAGACTCTTTCCCTCTCTTCCTCTCTCGCTCTGTGTGTGTGTATGGGTGTGTGTGTGTGTGTGAGAGAGTATCAGATTTCGAGCGCTCGAAAACATAATCATATATTAGGCGTTGTCACTTTGACATTTCGCCTGCTCTTTTACATGGCAATAATCATAATTCATTTTTCTCTCTCGCTCTTTCGCGCGCTGCGTACACGGCATGTCTGCCGAGGGGCCAAGGGGGCGTGGCAGGTTGTATATGCCCCCACCCCACTCCCCCGTCCGACACTCGCAGCGCGCCCTTGTGCCCCGCAAAGAAATAAAGTGCCACACGAAATGAAGGCATCGCTCCGGCCTCGTTCCGCGTCCCTCTGCTCTCGCTCGGCTGTGGGTCTGAAACAGTTTTATGAGTTGGTAGCAGGCACAGCGTCGCCGTCGCCGTCGCCGTCGCTGTCGTGGTCGCATGATGTTGACGCTGCCCCTGCTGCATCCATGTTTAATATTATTTATGGGGCTTACGTCTTGCGGCATCTCGAAGGTACGCTACAGTGAAAGATCGGGTGAGAGTCGCCGCGGCGACAAGATGTGCGACAAGCGACGGCAGCAGCAGCAGCAGCAGTGGAAGCGGCAGAGGCGCGACCGCAGCTGAATGTGACAAAAATCTCGGCGTCACATCCCAAATCATTTTCAGAGAAAAGCAGGATCAGGGGAGCAGCGCAGCAGGGGCAGGTACAGGAACAGGGAGCTGGAGTAGGAGCAGGGGCTGGAGCAGGGAGCTGGGGTAGTTGCTGCGAGCAGGGCTAGGAACTGGGAGCAGGGAGTAGGGATTGGGAGCAAGGAGCAGGTACAGGGCCAGGGGCAACAAGCGAATGAGCGAATGGGGAGTGCGTCCCTGAAAGTGCGCTATATACGCGACGTAAATATGATAAATTTATATGGAATTGTTTTGTTGTTGCTGTTGTTGTTGTTGTTGTAGCCCGGTTTATTTTAGCCTTCTCCGTCGACGACGACGTCGACCGCGACAAAATGTGCGAATGAGTCTGTTGAGCGAAGTTGGAGTGAAATGCGCCAATTATTTTGATTAATGTCAAAGAAATCGCGTGTCTCGCGCATTTGATGTTTCCTTTTTCCATTCACCCCATACCCGCCAGCCCCCCGCCGCCCTTCGCGCCCAGCCATGCCAGGAAAATGCCTGAGCGCGCACAGGGTCATCATTATGCGGCACGAAAGGCAAGCAAAAAACTCCCCAATGATTATGACTGATGCTGGTAATCTCGATGCGATCTTGTGGATACCGTCGGATCCCGCCGGATCCCTTTTGGATCTGTCATTTGCGAAAGTGAAAACAGTAGCCAAATAACGTGCAACGATAATAATGTTGCCCCGCACGATGACGTTGACGATGAGTGGGCGTTTTGTTAACCGATCCATTGTTTGGCTCTAGACTCGACCGATCTCGCTCTCTCTCTCTCTCCCTCTCGCGCTCTCTACCGCTCCCGCTTCCCCGCTGCAACCAATCAATGATTGTTATGCCGACAGTAGCTCGAGCAGCTTCCTGCCACAAACGTGTTATTAGTTTGAGCAACCATAATTTTGTCTGCAGACCGAGCAAGATCGTAGCATACACACACACAAACCCACTCAAGATCAACGATTTTTACTGTAATCATGCCATATAATTGTGCATAAATCGTCTGGCAATAAAGGTAGACAACTCTAGAGATTATATTTATTTACAGTTGCCCATAAAATCCGCAACTAGCTAGGTATTTTTTTATATATTTTCGAACATATTTCGCTCACAACAATTTCAAATTGTGCAAATTCAACACGCGGGCCGCAATTCACCACGCGCGCCATCGACTTGGACGTGCGATAAGCTATCGATAAATGGAACTAGTTGAACTAGTGAACTGTTATCGGCCGTCGTGCAGCGCGCTAAAGTTAACGAAAATTTGTATTTAGATAAAGAAATTTTATAAAAGATTCGATTAATTTAATTGCTTTCCCCCCTTTGCTTGCAGTTATTTTGTTACACGCCGCTGTTCCCGCTGCCTGGCCTCCATAAGCTCCAACGAGCTGGTGATGCGCGCCCGCAACCTGGTCTTTCATGTGAACTGCTTCTGCTGCAATGTCTGCCACACGCCGCTGACCAAGGGCGATCAGTATGGCATCATCGATGCCTCCATCTATTGCAGGTGCGCAGTCCCGGCCAGTTGTCCAGTTGAACCATCGAAACTAAATTGTGAATACGTTGCATTATTTACAGAACTCACTATAGCATAGCGCGGGAGGGAGACGCCGCCTCGTCGAGCATGAGCGCCAGCTATCCGTATAGCTCGCAATTTGGCTCGCCGCACAATGACTCGTCGAGTCCGCACTCGGATCCCAGTCGTAGTATTGTTCCTACGGGCATCTTTGTGCCCACATCGCATGTCATCACCGGGCTGCCGCAGCCGGCGCGTCAAAAGGGCAGGCCGCGCAAGCGCAAGCCCAAGGATATCGAGGCGTTCACCGCGAATATAGGTAGGTTGTAAATACCAACATTGGCGGCCATAAAAAACGAGCGGTGGCTTTACGACCCTGGCCTGGGTAACCAAAAACCAGGTCCAAACTGGCGCCAGTGCCGCGCATGTTTTTAATGCGCATTAAAAACGAAGAAACCGCATGCTGCATGCTGCATGCTGCATGCGCTCCATGCGCAGCATGTTGTTCCGCGTGGTGTCGTAAAACGCTGCTGCTCGCTGCCAGTGCCGGCTGTAAAAGTCAAAGTCAAGTGAAGCGAACCTTCTTTTTACATTTTGCACTCTTCTCCCGCAGATCTCAACACCGAATACGTGGACTTCGGTCGCGGCAGCCACATGAGCGCCTCGTCGCGCACCAAACGCATGCGCACCTCCTTCAAGCATCATCAGCTGCGCACCATGAAGTCCTACTTCGCAATCAATCACAATCCCGACGCGAAGGATCTGAAACAATTGTCACAGAAAACGGGTTTACCAAAGAGAGTCCTACAGGTGAGTAGCTCTTTCTATGCAATCCTAAGGATACTCTCCAAACTAAACATCGATTGCTTCCCTTGCAGGTCTGGTTTCAGAATGCACGCGCCAAGTGGCGACGCATGATGATGAAACAGGATGGTAGCGGCATGTTGGAGAAGGGCGACGGTACATTGGATCTGGACAGCATTTCGGTGCACAGTCCCACATCGTTTATGCTGGGCGGTGCGAACAGCACGCCGCCACACAATCTGGACTAACAGCTGCTCAGGGAGAGGGAGCAGCAGCAGCAGCAGCAGCACAACCACAATGCCAGCACCAACTCCTCCACTGCAACTGCAACGGGAACTGCATCTGCATCTGCAACGGCGGCCTACGCAATTGAGCTGCAACTGCTGCAGCAGTCGTCGGGCAACATCGGACGCTGCTCGCCGGCAGCGCTGCTGTCGTTGGCGGACCTGTTGAATGGCAGTGACAATTAGCTTGTACTTGAATCGAATACTCGAAAAGAAAACTCCACACCCACTCATACACACACCAAACCACATACACACATACGCCTGATCGCCTAGTGAATGTTGTTAGACAAGCTGTTGCATTAAGTATTTCTGTAGTTGCATCCGTAGCTCGGTCAGACCACGCGACTCGACTACTTTTGGAGTACTCCAGAACTCTTCCAAGGCTTCTCTATCGATTCAGTAGCAGCGCCAGAGACAGACGAGAGACTTGAAATCTTATGCACCTTCCCTTCACTTGACCCCGCCTCGGCCCTCCAAGAAAATGTTGTTTCTATTTCTATCGTTCATTTGTAAATATGTACTAGAACCTTAGCAATTGCTTAACAGAAAAGAATATTGTTAATACTTATAATATATTATATATATAAAGATATACACACGTATTGTATACTCTGTATATCTAGCATACGCATTAAATAAACAAATCTAATATATAAATTTAATATTTATTGCCCAAAATACATAGTTAGAGATGAATTTAGTTTTATGTCGAAGCGCTCTATATATGGTATATATAATATAAATATATATATCTGTCGTAGTATTACGGTAATTTACTTGCTTCGCCAAACAGTTGAGTTGATGATGATGATGCTGATGATGACGAGATGATTATGACGATAGGCAAACGCTGATAAAACGAGAGAAAATAATTTATGAATCAAGCGATCAAGTTATGATGAGCAATGCAAACGCAATTGAAGCAAAGTGAATAACAGAAATTTGTACTTACAAATAGTTTAACCATAAGTCGTACCATAGAAGCCAAATAAAAATGATTAAAAAAATAAAAACCACAATTGCGTACAATCATTACAGAGTAAGTCTGAAACAACACATTTCACAGCAGAAACTCATTGAATTATTTGCAAATCATTGGAATTTACAAGTAATTGGAATTAATTCTTATATCACTTAAAATGCCTACCTTCTTATTCATAAACAATTCAAGAACACACTTGCGGTTGATAATCATGGAGTAGAACACCTTAAACAACCCTCTTTTTTGTTATCAGAAATTCGTTGATTAAATTTGAAGTTAGTCTACATTCTGCAATCTTATGGCTATGTATGCTTATCCTGTGGAATTTCTTTCTCTGCCCAAAAACACATTCAATCTACAATTGTCCAGGTAAGTGAAAAATAATTTATTACAAAACATTATAAATTAATTAAGAGTGAGATTGTTTTCAGCTTACTTTTTGTTTACTTGCATTTGCACTTACAAATTAATAAATCTCAATGCATGCAGCTAATAAGCCAAAAAATATATGTATATAATATCTGTATAATTTAGATTCATTTTACGTTGCTTTCACAATTTCTCAATATGTAATACAAAATGTTTGTTTTTTAGTTTTGAGTGTTGTTGGTGTTCTTGTTGTTTCGTTAGTTAGTTGTACTTAAATTCCTAATACAATTACACAAAAATAAATGTCTTTTATATAAATTATGTGTAGACGTGTATGTGTGTGTGTGTGTGTGTGTTATGAGTATGTGTTTCGCGTGAAATTAACCATGTAGTAAAAAGTTACAAACAAATTTCATCTTCTTCAGATTGAGTGCACAGCAAAATGATTTAACGAGCAAAAAACACGTAGATAAGGCAGACTTTATAAACAATTTTTGACGAGCCGTTAACGATGATAACCATGTGTGTATGTGAGTGTGTGTGGTTGTGTTTGTTTACTTTTTCCTGGTTGTTTGCTTATTTGTTTGTATCGATGTGGCAAGAGCTGATAATCTTGCAACGGCCGCTTTGTTTGTTGTTTTAATGCTTGTTGTGACAATTTGGTAACAATTTGTGACACATTCCGATTAATGTATTATGCAATAATATTAAAAGCTCCACACCATGTGAATAATATATAAATATTTTTAGTTGGGACTAGTTAAGGATTAATTCAACTAGGAATTTCTAAGTATGTCTCTCTCAGTTTCTAGAATTCTGTGTCTGTAAGTGCGAGAGTGTTATGTATGTGAGTGTCTTCGGGTGAGTGTGAATGCGTTATTGACCATGTATATAACTAGAGAGCATGTTTCCTGTGTGAGTGCGTGTGTGTGTGTCTATTGCTTATTTCAGCCCGATTCAGCTGCTGTTCTTAACGGCAATGTTAACAGTATCACCGATTGTTGCACCAGTAGCAACAGCATCCACGTCCGAATTGATTGAGACAACAACGGGAGCCTCATCCCCGGCAGCACCATCACAGGCTGTTTGATTCTTTGCAGCAGCAGCAGCAGCAGCCAAGGCCTCACGACGCTGACGCTTCATTTCCATTAATTGTTTGCGTTGCGCTTCGCGTTTCAAGGCTGCCGCTGAGCTGGCAGCAGCTGTTTTGGAGCTAGCTCCTCCAGCGCCGCCGCTTGCGCCAGCGGTACTTGCGGCTGCTGCTGTTGATTTCGTTTTCAGATTGCTAGTCTTTGTGGTTTTGGTTGTCTTCTTCTCCGCCGTATCAGCCTTTGGCGGCTCGTTAATACGCTGCAAAATAAATAAACATATGTGAAATAAACAGCTTGTGATTACAGGTTATTTCAAGCCCAGCATGACTCACAATCCAATCGTTGGCCTTCAGTTGCTCAATGTCCGCGAATATGGAGTCAACATGTGTCACCTGTAAGTAGACCATATCCCAGAAGCCCTGTAAATCGTCAATGGTTGTGGGAAATGCATCTTCCGGCGAGCGATTCAAATTGTTATGACAGAGTCCTGTAAATCAAGCAGTATTTCGATTAGCTACAGGATTAGCAACTGGTGCCAGCTTCACGTTTACCCTCGAATTGCTTCATCTTCTGTGAGACCAAGAGACGCGCTTTGCCCGACGCCGAGCGTAACAGCCCGAACGTGTCCTCCGTAATATCAGGATTGTTCTGCAAGAATCGGATATGTATAGTGAAGTATGTACAGAAGGAGAGTAGGTGATCTTCCACTTACAGTTAAGGCATCAATGTATTTCTCACCTACGGCGGCCAGCGCGAGTAGTCGAACCTGTTCATCCTTGAGTATTTTCAAAAAGTAATTACCATCCTTTTCGACACCGGCGACGGCAGGAGCAACATCAGCCACAGGAGTAGCAGCTACAACAGCAACATCAACTACAATTGGTGCAGCTGTCACGACTGTCAACGGTTCCGGCCTGCCAGATATTTTGGTGGTGCCCTCGTAACTTTCCAGGTGGCTCTGCAGAGCTACACTCTTCAACGGTTCATGATCCACCACATCCACTGGCGCCTCCACCTTGGCGCTTCCGTTTGTCAACGGCGGCAACAGCACCTCGGGGGCCGGTGACAGACGCGGCACATTACGTTTGGGTGACACTGTTGGCAACTGAGCGCGAAACTCGTGACTCAAATGCCTGAAGACCGGCAAATCCGTATCCCCATTTAGGCCATTTGTCGCTGTCGTGGCCGCCAGCTCCGAGTGCGAGCGGGCCGATGCTGTTTGCGTGCAATTGTTGTGCAGCTTCTTGCGGAATTCTCCATAATCCTTGCTCGGCGACAGCTGCTTGAATTTCCGCGACAGTTCATCTCCGCTTTGAGATTGCTTAGCCTGACGCGGCACTGGGGACAGGCTGGTGCTGTGCTTTTTGGGACTGTAGAAACCCTGCGCCAATGCACCGGGTCCATAGAGCCGCTCCACACGTTGCTGTATGAAGCTGCTCGTGCTGTTGCCATGGATAGCGGCGCTGCCATTGCAATACGCCAGATCTCCGTTTTCCAGGTGACCATTCTTGATGCTACCATTGTTGTTATTTGTCTCGCCAATCAATGTGGCATATTTGCTGGGCGTGGAACTGCCTGTCGCGGGCTGCTTGGTAAGCGGCATCGTGTGCAGCACCGGCGCCGCCAGCGAATTATTCCGCTTACAATACTGCAGGCTGCTCGTCGATGGGCGTATGGGTGAGACCTCGCGCGATTTGTTGATATCCTGACGTATCTTTGAATCGTATGTGGTCAGATTCGAGTAACCGTTGACACAACAAGCCAAATTCAAATAGCTTGGCTTCTTCTCCACAGCTTCCACGATGACAGTCGCGTTGTTGCCGACGCCGCCGCCGTCTTCGCAACTGTTGATGATGATGTTGTTGCTGATGTTGCTGTGTGTGGGCTCATCGGCCGGAGGCGACAGCACCATACGTACGCCGCCTGTCCTTGGATCCAGATTTACGTATGCAGTTGTCGTAATCGTACGCTGCGGCTGCGGTTGCAGCGGTGAGCGTAGCGTGCAACGCTCTCGTATATTTGCCGTAAACTCGCGCGTTATATCCTTCACTGAGATTGGCGTGGGGAAGTTCAAGCTGCCGCTGGTGTCTGCAAACGAATCGTATATGATGAATACAGTTTTAGCTTGATGCGAATTGCAAAAACTCTCGAAATGCAAAACACGACATGACAGAAACAATAAAAAAACGAAAGCAACAACAAAGCAATACATAAAAACAAAAAAATACAAAAACAAATAAAGAAATCGAGAAACAGAAAGCCATAAAAAACACAATATAAAATAAGAGGTTGACAGCATTGAGGTTAGGTGCTGCGCTATACAGATGGCGATAGGGTGTTTGGGTGTTTGGTATACCTGATATATCGGATGAATCGGCATCAACGTCGAGTGAACAGCTGCCAATGGAGTCCAAGCTGCGATCCATGTGAAGATATTTCGGCTGCTAGAGACGTTTGTTTTTTTTTTTATTTTTAAATATGTTTACAGAGAGAGAGAGGAAGACACGCTTGAGAGAGAGTTTCGGCTGATTGTTGATTTAACTACACTTTTACAATTTGCAAAATACATGCAGATATATTAAATATATATATATATATATTTATATATATATATGTCTACATATCATAAGGAAAATAGACAAAACATATTTCCGTAAGGCGAAACGGAAAACTCTGATATTGCTGCGATCGAAATTACGCCCACTTATGCCTTGTTGTGTTGTTTTTTGTTTTGTTTCTTCTTTCTGTGCACAAGAGAAATGCAATAGTTTGTAATCATGAAGAGAAACAACAACGCAACAACTATAAGCAAGCGCAAATGCCAAATGGGCGATGGCCTTATAATAATTTGCCATTTATGCAAAGCGGAAACTCTGCGCTCACACTGTCAGGGAGAGTGGGTGGAGAAGGGAAGGGGTAAACAGATTGCAGATCGTTTCGTTAGCTCGTTTTGGCGAGTGTTATGTGTGGGGGAGGAGAACAGGGGGTCAAGGCAAGGCAAGGCAGGCAAGGCGAGAAGAATGTCTGCCAAAGCAGACGTCAGTAAAAAACACCAAGTGGAGGAGTAAGAAGAAGAGGGCAGCGGAGAGAGCTGAGCTGAGAAAAGCTTTTAAGCTGCGCGCGTTTGACGATCTGATTTTTTTCTTCGTTCTCATATATGCGCCATATTTGTTGGTGTTCTTTTTTGTTGCTGCTGTTGTTGTTATTGCTGTTGCCATAGTCGGCAGCTTAAAAGCTGGGAGCAGCTCTAACGGCACCGTCGTCTACGTTTCCAGTTCCGCTTTGCTAACTTTTCGCCGTTGTCTAACGTGTAGTAGTTGTTGTTTTTGTTGTTATTATTGTTCGTTGTTATTGTTGTTGCTGGCGCTCGCTGCTGGGTGCTCGCACTGTGGCTCGTCTTGGTTCTTTCTCCACGTCTAATTCCCATAACATGAGACACAACTTGGAACTAATTACACAAACAAATAATTGGCAGCAACAGCGCCCCAGGCAACAACATGGCGCAGCTAACTCCGGCGCAACAACAACAACACCAACAGAAACGCCAACTATTTATAATCCGGGCGCAGAGCACAAAAGAGAGTCGGAGAGAGAAAGACACCAAAAGGGGAGAAATGCGGACAAAAAACTTAGCGACGTCGGCGGCAGCGACACGTTAAACGGCAAAAGAAGTCACAGAAAACATGACTATGTCGCTCGGAAGCACCAGCAGCAGCAGCAGCAGCGGCAGCAGCAGCAGCGGCAGCAGCAGCACGAGCAGCAGCAGCGGCGGCGGCCGTGCTGGTATTTGGAGTCAACAGCCACAACACACAACCACAGCGGCACGCAATATGTTCTATTTTAGTCGTTGAAATTTATTATAATGCCAGAAGACAGCGTATACAATGGGGACGCCCAATTGGGTGACACAAAAAGGGAAAGTCCTTTTAGTTGGCTGAGCCATCAGGTAGCAGGAAATATGCAAATTTATCACAAATTATTTAGTCATAGACCCACACATACACACACACGCATATTAACATAGATTTACAAATGCAAACGGCACACATACACAAAGATGACAGCACTGCAGCTCACGTACGTGAGCACACAAACACATACGCACAACAGAGATGAATGTATAAATGAAACGGTACACGCACACATGTAGGAATTAATTAATAAACAAGCAACACCCACACACCTCCAGCGCTCCTTCGTCTTGCAGTTGTTTGTTCTGTGTTAATTGAAGCGAATATCAGCTTTGTGACATAATTATTATTGCAATTAACTCGCGAGAATGTCTTGGAACTGCTGCAGCGTTTGCGTTTTTATCTTTACTGCGGCGATAGACGGCCGATAGCATGTGGTGGTCGGTCGATATGTTTCTGCCTAGGGATGGCATGCTTAAGCTATATCGATACTTGTTCGTACATCGCATACCTAAATCATACATCGCATAAGCTTTGAAATGACAAATAAAATCAATTGATATATTTATAACTCTACAGTCAATAAACACGCTTATCAGGAGAACAATATTTATTGCAGAACAACGGTGGTTGGTAAAAAACGGTGGAAGGCAAATAAACGAGCAATTCTGATAAGAATGCCGGCTAAAATTTTGACACCGCTTGGTTTCTTCTACACTCGCTCATCAAACTTGTTGACACGCGCTCCCTCTCGCTCTCACTCTTTTGCTCGAACTCTCTCAGCAGGCCAATCAGTAGGAACAAATAGATTTCTTTCGCTCTTGTCACACGTTCGTTACTCATTCCCACTTCAAAAGCCGGATCGTAAAGACGTCTGGAGTTCGTGCGCCAAGCAAATAAAGACCACAGGAATCACTCGTTCGTATTCAATAACTGTTTCCCGCAATCAAAGTAAAACTATATATAAAATGGCTGAACTACCAACTGCAATGAAGCAGCTATTCACGTAAGTAATGCAAAAAGCCGCTAAAGTTAGCAGAGATGTGAGAGAGAGCGCGCGCGTGTGTGTGTGTGTGTGTGTGTATGATGGAAAATGGATGCGGAATGACGATGCCTCGAGTGAAAATGTACATCCATGTATATAGTACGTGGTGACTGGTAACTTCTACATATATCCTGCTTATCTGCAAGTTGTTTATGGTGACTGTGAACTCTGGTTCGATAAGTGGGCAGGGGAGGGGTAGAACATGCTGTGTTTGATAAGCTGAACGAAGCAACAAATTGAACTGTGCACGCCCATTATGCTACGTTTAAGGTAGCTACAACCAGACTTTTCTAATTTTCTAGCAAGTGCACGAAGCACTTGTGCCGCCATAACTGCCATAAAACACGTTCGTACTTGTAAGGTCGCATGATTTGCATTTTAGCAAGGCAGCAGGCACCGTAGAACATGTTGCAAAAAGAAATTCCGCCTTTGTCTGTGCTCTCTTTGTCCAATCACAATCAGAACACATAGATAAACGTCTTGAATTAAGATCGGCGGGACGTGCCGACGTTGGAATGCTCTTTCCACTCGGAATAAATAAAAACTTCTTTATCGGTTTATTTGAATTCTTAACAATTAGAACTGTGTGCTTATCAGAAAGAAGAAACTGCTTAATCTGTTAAATAGAATTCTCAACAATTAGATATATGTATATCTAATTGAGCATGTCTGCGGTTTGGCATAACAATTGGAACACAAAGGGAAACCTCTGGTTATCTGCTCGTAGTATATAAATATATAGCTTTATCGGGTTTTCCGATACAGCTGCAAGTGTAAAAGTTCACAGAAATTATTGTGGTTAACCGAGGGTTACATTGGCGTAGGCTTTATCAGCATTATCCGTTTTCCACACGACAAATGTGCCATGCATATCTTAATCTCCAGACACACTTATATATAGTATAAAACCTAATCGGGATTTATCGCCTTTTAGGTTTGTTGATGGCAAGAAACAAGATTACATCGAGACCCTGAGAACCGCAGTGGCTATTCAATCGGTTTCTGCCTGGCCAGAGAAGCGCGGGGAAATCGACCGTATGGTCAACTGGACCGCGGATAAGCTGAAGGAACTTGGCACCAAAATCGAGTTGGTTGACCTGGGCAAACAGACCCTGCCCTCGGGTGAGGTGCTGCCCCTGCCCAAGGCTCTGCTGGGCACACTGGGCGAGGATAAGACCAAAAAGACTCTGCTGGTCTACGGTCACTTGGATGTGCAGCCTGCGCTCAAGGAGGATGGCTGGAACACGAATCCTTTCGAGTTGACCGAAGTCGATGGCAAACTCTTCGGACGCGGTGCCTCCGACGACAAGGGTCCGGTACTGTGCTGGATTCATGCCATCGAGGCATACCAGAAGCTGAACATTCCTTTGCCCCTCAATGTCAAGTTCGTCTTCGAGGGTATGGAGGAGAGCGGAAGCGAGGGTCTGGATGAGCTGCTGATGTCACGCAAAAACAGCTTCCTTGCCGACGTGGACTTCGTGTGCATTTCCGACAACTACTGGCTGGGCAAGAAGCGTCCCTGCCTGACCTACGGCCTTCGTGGTCTGGCCTACTTCCAGGTGGAGGTCGAGTGCGCCAGCAAAGATCTGCACAGCGGCGTCTTCGGTGGCACCGTCCACGAGGCCATGCCTGATCTCTGTTACCTGTTGAGCACGCTGGTCGACAAGGATACCAATATCCTGATTCCAGGCGTTAGTCGTGATGTGAGTGAGGCGATTGCTCCGCCATCACCTGTTTCACCTGTTGCTAAGGCGTTCATTCTTTTTATATTCGTAGGTTGCTCCCCTGCTGAAGAACGAGCACGAAATCTACGGCAACATCGACTTTGAAGTGGAGGAATACAAGTTAGTTCGCTAATCTAATCTGGAACAACATCGTAAATCACATACTAATGCCCCCTTTCTCCCTGTCCACCTGTTAGGAAAGATATAGGCACCAATAATCTGCCTCACAAGGGCGACAAGACTAGGTTGCTGCAAGCCAGATGGCGTTATCCCAGCCTCTCCATTCACGGTATTGAGGGTGCCTTCTACGAGCCCGGAGCCAAGACTGTCATTCCAAAGAAGGTCATCGGCAAGTTCTCCATTCGCCTGGTTCCCGATCAGGATCCCAAGCACATTGAGGAGTGCGTTGTCAAGTACATCAACGACAAGTGGACCGAGCGTGGCTCCCCCAATAAGATGAAGGTGGGTTATGCATGGAAATGAATGTGAACTAGAGCGAGTTTAATTTGTGTTTCTGTCTGCAGGTTGTCATGCTGTCTGCCGGCAAACCCTGGACTGAGGATCCCAACCATCCGCATTACGAGGCCGCCAAGCGTGCCGTGAAGCATGTCTTCAATGTGCAGCCCGACATGACGCGTGAGGGCGGTTCCATTCCAGTTACACTCACACTCCAGGAAGCCACCGGCAAGAACGTAATTCTGGTGCCTGTGGGCGCTTGCGATGACGGAGCACACTCCCAGAACGAGAAGGTTGACATCTACAACTACATCGAGGGTGTAAGTAATCCCCGGATAGCTTCACTTTGCATCCAACTAAATATGCTCTTTACCTTGCAGACCAAGCTACTGGGCGCCTACATTCACGAGGTGGGTCAGTTGTAAGCTCGAAGCTCGCAGGAAGCATGCAATCCTACTCTCACATCACGATGGAACATCACAAACGTGCGCTTATATAAACAAATAATTACTACATATATACATTTTAATGGTACCCACGGCAGCCAGCGTCCAGTATGGAATTACATATGATGTAGTTCGTGAACAGGGCTGGGTATCATGCCGCCGTGCATACCCCATTTACAACATTAAACTTTTTATGCGTTTTATATTCAACAAAAGTATGAATAAATATTAACAATTGCAACCGCAGTTGGCGCTTTTCTAATCGGTCCAGGAATCACCGTATTTGTTTTTCCTGCCCGACGCACCAGGCGTATTCAGTTCCGTTGCCGGTTCGACGGGACGCTGTGGCACCGCCGATTCAAATGGCCGAGAGTAGGGGCTCTGCTGACGTTTCATATACTCGTCTCGGTTCTTTTTGCGCAAATCCTCGTAGGATTCGCCCGGTTTGGCGGGTTCAAGCGGCAGGTCGGTGTCCACGATGGTGTTGGTAGCTGCCGGAAAGCAGGACATCAATGTGGATACAAGGTAGTCATTGCATCAGCATACTTACAATCCAGTGACGGCCTGTAGATGTCGTCCAGACCGGACAATGTGGGCCGCGAGTCCGTGTCCAGATTGAGCGCAGTGTTCTTTGACGGCTGGAACGCCTCGTCGGAATACACATCGGACCCGCTAGGCGTGAATGGAGCCAGTGTGAAGGCACGGCCCAGATTCTCGTCTGGCGTGATTGTGCTTATAACTCCGCCGCCTTGTCGACGCTGTCGCAATATCTCGCCCAGCCTCGAGTTGGGCAATCGCATTATTTTCTCGGCACACTTTTGCTGATAACTGAACTTGCCCACAAAGTAGCCTAGGATGACGCCCATCACCACCTTGGGCACCGATCCGTACTTGCCATTGCCCTGAATGTAGCCGTTCTTCACACCGAAATAGGCCAACAAGCCCAGACCCGTGCCGAAGGGCAGCGATCGCTGGACGAACGATTCTTGGTTGCATTCACGTAACGCCTTCAGCTCATCCGGACTGAATTGGTAGTCCGTCTGGAAAGGAATTCGTGAGTGAGAGCCCTCGTATGCGATGCAGTCATTAGCTCACCAGTGGATGCTGCTGCTGCTGTGGTCGTTGTTCTCTATTTAGAGGTAAATCCATGATATACGCTTGAAATTTATTATTAATTTACGAAATTGCAGCAGGTAACAATCGCCGGCCCCTTGGCTTGTTGATAACTTATCGATATATCGGTAACAAACATATTTTCAGTCTGCTATGCGATAGGTTTCACAGCGGCGCTCTAACGATATATAGGGAGACCATACACGTTTTTTTTGAGGTTTTTGTTTAATGTGCAGGCGCGCAGAACTGCTGCATAAGGTTTAACAAATCAAGTTAGAGATTTGGCTTTATAATTAAATACAAATTGTTTTATTTTGAGTGTTTCAATTTAAACTACTTAATCAATTTCTGCTTGCAGAATGGCTTGTAGTATACTTTCAAGCGCAGCTAATAAAAGCAAGTGCCGTCAAGTAAAGCATACTTTGCGGCTGTGTTTGAAATGAATATTTTCTTTATTTTCATTTGTGTTAACAAGTCTATTAAATAATCATTATTAGGATAGTTTTTGATGTATTGCCTCTCTCAGTTCCCCGGACAATAAATGTACAATTGGCAATTGCAGTAATTAAAGTGCCTTGCGAGCAATTTTCCTTGATGATTTATCGTTTATTTAGTTATTACAGCCAACTGATTGGAGACATTTTTTTGCTGCCTGCACGCATGTGCATGCACAAACTTGTATGATTTAATTGAATTTCGTTTTCGTTTTCGATTTCGACAGAAGGCGGCCGCATTGGGATACCCTTTTTGCGAGCCACAACAATCGGACAAGTTGGCAGCAGCAGCAGCAATGCGAAACAATAAATGAAAGTCTGGTTTGCCAAAATTGGTAACTAGTCAAAGTCAATGCGAGATGCTGTCGCCGTGTCTCGTTGTCTCTCCCTGTCACGCGAACGTCACTTGGCCATTCCCAGCCG
Source organism: Zaprionus inermis (assembly GCA_018151445.1). Classification (NCBI taxonomy): domain Eukaryota; kingdom Metazoa; phylum Arthropoda; class Insecta; order Diptera; family Drosophilidae; genus Zaprionus; species Zaprionus inermis. The sequence continues at coordinate 5,625,562 of JAECXD010000057.1, read as the reverse complement.
GGCCAGACAATTGACAAAACCAGCCTTATGCCGGCCCGCGCAGCGCGCTGCGATGCGATGATAATTTCTTGTGAAAAATCTCAGCTCGCAGCGCATGAATAAAAATCAAAGCAAAAGGAACGCGGCTTGCGATGTCAGCGCCAAATGCGACTTGGGTGATGTCCACGTCAGAGTCTCCCTCTGTGTGTGTGTGTGTGTGTGTGTGTGCGTGCTTAGCCTGTCAAGTGCTTGGCCATAAGTCATAAGCCTCATCCTCCTCCAATGGGTTGTCCCTCCTAGACGAAAGCGAGTTGCAACAACAGGTGGTATGTGGCATGTGGCAGATAGCACAGGTGGCACTGCTCATCTGTGTGCGCCGTCTGACCTTGACCCAGCTAAACGTCAACTTACTGCGACCATGCACAACGGTAAAACCAGGTTCATTACCCACCAGCCAAACCGGACCGACCATGCCGTAGTCGAGCCAAGTCTTCTTGGCTTGTCGTGCCTCCTTCTCCCCCAGAACTCTTTGCTTGCGACCAAGTCTAGTCTAGTCTTGGCCTGATTACCATGTGCAGCCACAGCCGCATCCAACTCTAACGATGTTTGCACAGCGCCCCTTGATTAGCGACCACCTGCAAATCTCATTTGCATCCGACGACGTCGGCTGTCTCGACATACTCCGCCTGATTGAGCCGATCTGCCAAGCCAAACAAATCGCTTGCCAAACAATCTTATCGAGTAATGCGAGTAATTAAATAAATTGCAAAGCAATTGCTGGAAGTAGCTAGAAAGATGAACAAACTAATTTCGAATGATTTGATGGGGTTCCGCAATGCGAAAGTCGGTAGATCTCTGGCTGCATAAGACTTAGAGATATGAAACTTGGTGGTCAGCTGTCTAATATGCTAATATATATGTACGATAATGAAACTAATCAATATAACTATGTTCCATAAAGATACACACACTTGCTTTGCATATCTCCGACTCTATAAGACTTAGAGATATGAAATTTGGTGGTTGGTTGTCTAAAGTGCAAATACACATGAACAATTATAAAAATCTGGAGTACTTGCATTTTACATAAAGATATAGCTACTTGCTCTTCATATCTCAGGCAGCATAATACCTAGAGAGATGAAACTGGGTGGTCAGTTGCCTTAAAAGCTAAAAAACAATTTGATTAAAGAAAAAACCGAATATGATTATGTTCTACAAAGATATGCACACTTACTCTATATATATCTCCATTATCAACTGACTAACAGAGATGAAACTTGGTGGTTAGCTACCTCATGAAAATATCCTGTAGACTTATTTTCCAGATATACACACTTAGATCACATATCTCTAATACTAGAAGACTTAGGAATATGACGACCAAATACTCGATTATGTTTATGAATTGATCGTATAGACTTATGTTCCACATATATATACACACTTATCTCCCAACCCATTTGACTCATTCGAAAAGTGGCAAAATTCTAGCGCCATTGTCGGTCACGTTTTACGGTTCATATGGGATACGATATCTGTGTAAGCAAACCCAATCGATTCCAGGAATGGGCGCAGGGCTGGGCCTGGCCGTACCGTAGCCCCCAAAAAAAGTGAAACTACAGTTATCTCTGCTGCTACCTAATAGTTCAACAAGCGATCATCATTACAATGCGATGCGGTAAGAGGAGTCGTAGTCGCTGTCGTCGTCGTCGTCGTCGTCGCCACTCGAGTAACTGTAGTACCCAAAAAGGGGGCCAGGCCGACGTAGCCGATGTCGAAGACAGTTGCCGTCCCTCACGTCGCCACGGAGCGGATTATAATTTCATGGTGGGGGGAGATGTATGTATGAACAAGCTTTAATAGAACACCACGTAGAAACAATTAATGCCCCACCTCTTCTCCTCTGCGTTTTGCTTTGTTGTTCGGCCAAAGAAGGCAGCGGAAAAATTACACCTATGCCTAAATGTCCAGCGACCGATGGGCCGGAACGAAGCACGTCTCGAATTTGGCGCTTTCCATATTTACATTTTTTGGGCTCTCGACTACTGCACCTCGTTTCGGTCAGGGGCGGGAAAGGGGCAGAGGGGAGGGGAGCTACATTGCAATGGGTTATGAAACGTGGATGGGGTGGGAGGTGGCCCGATTGACGGTTAATTGTAAGTTTCCGGTTCAGTGCAGCTCATTTTGCCCAACTCCATTGTGACTCTATAGATAGGTCTGTCTTTCCCTCAGTCAGTCTGTCAGTCACTCAGTCAGTCAGTCAGTACATGAAAATGAAAAGCGGGCGAGCCAATAAAATCTCCATTTGGGTTAACTGCAAAAGGCGCATGTGGAAATTAGCGAGAAATGAAAACTCAGTTTGCGTTTTAATTAAGAAAATGCGCGAGGAAAGCTTCTCATATCTACACTACATACAAGTTAACTTTTAGTACACACACACACACACATTCACACAATTGTTATCGATATCGAAACTACATCAATATTGGCTGAAATTAACTTTAATCGCTTTGTCAAACTTGTCAACAGAAGGTATCAATTGCATTCGCCACTGGCGATCATGTGCTCGGCCAGCTTTTGGGTTTTTTCCCTCAAGTTCGTCTTCATTGGAATGGGAACTGCAGAGGGAATACCTCATAGAGAGTGTGTGTGACAGCAGATGTTACGTATACGTTACCCCTAACTCTTGTGAACCAATATAGGCGACTATTGGCTAAGTAAATAAACAAATCGACAACTGATTATGCAATTTCTGAAGAACATATGATTTCACACATTCTACGCTGTTTATCACCTCTCTCTCCCGTCTCTCTCCCTCTCTGTTTGTCTCTCTCTGGTGTCAAAGTGGAAGTGAGAAATTTATTTGTCAGTTAAAGGTTTTAATCACGACTATCTAATCAAGCAAGAGCTAAGAACTCGATCGAAACTGTTTTAGTTTTTCCAACTGATTCCTAATTTTTAATGTGAAAGTTCCGACTCCAAGCTGACCTTGAAGCACATTGCATTTAATAGTGAAAAAGACTCGGGAAATCTATAAATAAATCACTCCTTATCTAATCGAAGAGGTTTTACGTTGACGTTTTCTAAAATAATCGACTTATTTACCCAATTAGTTGGGGTGGGAAGGGGAGGGGCAACAGCGTATCGGGTAATTTAATTTGCCTTCTCTATTCGTGTTTATTAATTGTATTATATTTCTTGGTTCTAAGTTGTATACTCGTCTATTGACTGGGTACAAACAGTTTGTACTTCCAGTTACGCAAGTGCTCGATATGGTTTGACTTACAGATGTACGCCTACAGTTATATACAGAGATACATGAGTGTATATAGTATAGTATCTTAAAGCAAACAATCATCTGATACTGCAGTGCCAATGCCAAACTGGCGCCCTATTCGATAGAGCCCCACTTCAGATGCTATCAATGTTTGTATTTACTCAAAGATATAACTATCAAACTCGGCCTATACATGGTATATATAATATTTCATACTTTGTCTTTGTTTTCGACTATGACGACACCTTTTTGGGTGTCGTGTCTATTATAAAATCCGCAACAATCAAAATTCTCCCTCTCTCTCTCTCTCTCTCTCTCTCTCTTCTTTCGCTTTTGCGCGGCCCTGACGTCAGTTGTTCAAAGTTAGCCCGATTTGCAATTAAAATTTTCGGATATTCTCAACGAACCAGCCAAATATACATATATTCATTCAGTTCTCATTCTGTTTCTGTTTTTATCAGACCTGTTTTTCGCCCAGCACCATTGGACACTTCCGATACATTGACGTAGTATCGTATCGTTTATGGGGAGGGCAGGTGAGAACTTTTTCGCCTTTTCGCAAGTATCGGCAATAAGATAAACAACGCGCATAGATAAAACTACATACTATATCAACTTGAAAGCTTATGGGCCGCTGCTTGAGTTGGGTATATGCGCGAAGGAAGCCAGATAAGCGACGGAGACAGAAAACAGAACATCATATGATCGTCGTATCATATCAAGTGGGCATAGCTGGCTTATCCGTGAAGATTTATTAGAAAGACTTGTACATTGACTATATCTCAGGTAAAACTATATAGAGAGCATCACTGCGTCGCCTATAGCCGCACTTAAATTCGCTACATCTCATTTGACTGTGATGTGGCGCTTCTATTCTTTTATTTTTTTTTCTAATCATACAAGGTTAAAGGCAAATCCACGCCAAGCCTTCTGCTGTCTCGGTTGCTGTTGCTGTGTCTTGTGATTAAAGCAAAAAAAAAGACGAAAAATAAATAGCTCGTTGATGAGATAAGCTATTTTTCGTCAGACGCGAAATTAAGCGAATGTCTAAATTAAAATCTGTTTAATTAAAGAACGAGTAGATTAAGTGAATAAAGATTTTCGACACGACACGACACGAAGCGACGCGTGCCCCGTCTAAGTGCGTATACGATATGTGTATCATGTAAAGGCGAAGTTCTTACCAACGGAATCGCTGGTGATATCATCATCGTGTACTCCCCATATGTGCATGTACTCCTCATATGTATATATACGGACGGGTAGAACAAATACTGTTAGTTCGTTGTCTCGGGCACGAAATATGCGCGAGATATGGCGATAAGATAAACTCAAACTCAAATATTTAACAATGGTATTAACACAAGTTTTGCCACTCAGCCGACGCTGGTAACGCAAATCATTCTCTGCAAAGCTCCCCGAATTTCGATCGAACATGTGATTATAGCCTGACTAGAAACAATGCACCACGCTCGCAGTGGACACGGCATCAACTTTGACCCAGAAACCCAGTAAAACGTAAACAAAACCCACTGTACCCAACCGCAGTCGACAATGGGTTAAGCTCTCCCTCGATCTCTCTCTCTCTCGCTCGCTCGTTCTCTGAGCATAATTAGCCACACAATGAGCAAACGCATAGACACGCAATGCCGAAAATTGTTCTGGTTGCCGATTCCGATTCAGATTCCGATTGCCAAACTGCATCGATGAGTTCACTGTGGAACATTATCAGTTGCAGATTAGATACGAGTTGATTAGATACGAGTTTGGGTGTTGGCTGCAATTTCCAAAGTTGTGTGTTCTATGCGCTTTTATGTAAGGTGTGATTACTAGGAACCGAAATGAAAAAAAACTGATAACGATTATGGCAAAAAGCTGGCTCCCTCTCGCTCTCTGCCTCGTCGGGGAGCTTTGCCAAAAAGAAAGCAAAAACAACAAGAATGCGCGTGCAAACTAAACTAAACGAAAGCCGACAGGGCCGAACGAGTGTGTGAGTGAGTGCGACGAGGTAATTTCATAACTTCAGTTTATCGTGCAGCTGCGTACGTGTGTGCGCGCTCAGCTTTCCACGTGTTTCCAGACACAGAGAGCAGAGAGCGCAGATAAATAATTACGCTACCACCACCTCAACACACACACAACAGTACACTCACATGTTCTCACTGCAAACCGGGTAGCAGTGCTTTTTTTTTGCTCGCTGAGCGCAAGCGATGATCGAAGCTCATTTGCTTCAGCTTCAGCTACTGTGTGAGTGCGTGCATACTAGCTTAAGCTCTCTCGCTCTCTTACTCTCTTCTCTGCTTAGTATGTGCGTATGCGCGTGTGTGTGTGTGTGTGAACCGGTGAAGTTGGCAGCGGCATTTTGTGCAAAGGTTTTTTGGCACTGCGCTCATTCGTCGTTAAGAGTTCTCTTCGAAAGGTCGTGTTTCTCCGCGTGCCTGCGCTTCGATCACTGCTCTCGGCTCAGCAAGTCAGCGAGTTAATTCAGTCAGTATCGTCGCGAGTTGGCAACAACGCGTCGTGTCGTGTGCGTGTCACGTCGAGTGAAAGAGACAGTTATCTCGATTTCGATTACGATTTCGATTGTAGCTTCGTTTCGGATCTCCCCCCGCCCCCACTCGACTCAGCCCTGCCGTCGCCGTCGCTCCGTGTTCTCTATAGGTAATTAACAACATCAGCCGCATCGGCCAACAAACAAGTGAAAAATGAAGAGACAAAAAAAAGATGCAATTATTTATATCTGACAAAATCAAAGTCGCAGACACACAGATGCCAACTGAATCGAGCAATTTAAGATCATGGGTTGCACTTGGTTGTTTTTGTTGTTTTATTGTTTGCTGCTCGGCTGTCTCAGTCACCCTGTCTCGTTCTCCGCCTCCCTCCACACCCTCTCTCTCTCGCTCATTCTCTCGTGTTTTCGCTTTGGTTTTTTCGGCGACATTTTTCGTGGCATTTCGTGTATTTCGCCTGAGTCTCGTTCTTGTTCTTCTACGCCTCGTTGTATCTTTTATGTGAAAATGAAATTGTTTTTGCGTCCCAAGTGAACCGAGAGAATCGAGAAGGCGAGGAATCAACAGAGAGAGAGAGAACTGAGAAAAGTTGATAGCGCGAACGCAGCGAACGGCAGTCGCAACGCAGCCAGCCAGGTCGACAGATCTGCAGATCATCGCGATCATCGTGTGATCAACGCGTTGTTGTTGAAGGACGCTACGGCGAATCAAGACAAGAAAAAATTTGAAAAAAAAAAAACAAATTGTGCCGGTGCTAAAAGAAAGAAAGAAAAAGAAAAAGTGCAAACAAGACACAAACGTGCAAAAATATATTCAGAAAAAATAAATATATATATTTCGGCAAGAATACATTTATTTCTATATAGAAAAGTATCGTATGCTGTGCAAATAAATAAACTTTTTCGCTGTGAGTTAATCGCTGCTGCGATCGTTGCGTTGTGTGTTATCTAAGATCAAGGCCTGATGCTAGTGGATCATTCTCATCATCCCCATCAGAATCATTATTATCAACGTCTCAGCCTATGCGCAGTGCGTGATAAGGCACACACAGCAAGCACGCTTTTGTTTAGCTTAGAATCGGCACAAAATGATTTAGAATTAGCAAATCGAATGATTCGACAAAGGCAGCCCCTTATGTCGTATACCAGCTGGACCTGTTATACGGTAACGGGTTATATCTCGAATCGGATCGTAGCTCTTTTATTACCTTTAATTTTGTTGATATCATTGCTTATTTTTTGGTTTTTGCGGTTGGAGCTGCGATCTGCCGCAAACTTGACCCTGTTTCCCAATAACAATGGCTGTAACTGTTACTGAGTAACAGTTATATAATTGCCAGAGAGACGGGGAGTCCAAGAGAGAGACGAGTAAGCCTTAATAAAATGTTGGCACTTTAACCCTCGGGCCGAGGGAGCTTAGGCAGGGGGGGGGCACTTAAAATTACTTAAGCGACTTGCAGAGTTAAAAAATAAAACCTTTTTTTATTTTTTGCCCAGTAATCTCGGTGGTATTACAATGCTCGGATATTGTGAAAACGCACTGACGCACGCAGTTAACCTGCATGTGAAATCTACGAGTAGCTATGAGAGTGCTCTACGAGTGCACTCACACTCGCACTCACATTCACACTCGAACTCGAACTCGTGCGTTCATTCATGCAATTTGAAAAATGAAAAGCAACATGCGACTTGTTACGAATATATATATATATGTACGCTTATCTAGCATATAAATCTAGCAGATACATTTGTATCTCATGTTTTAGTGGGCTGCGTTGAAAAGATTCTTTCAGCCGAAACCATTGCGGACTCACCAATTTGTACTTTACACAATCCGTAAACTATTTTCCGTGAATTGTTTGTTTACGCCGTGCTGTAAATCAAGTTCACGCCGTGCCGATTATAAATATATATCTTTTGATCGCGTTAAGGTACACTTGTATCATGTAGCTTTTGGCTTGTATCTTGTATCTTGTATCTATGTATGTTTACTTTGGCGAAATTAATTCCACTCGATTATAACGATTGCAGTTAAAGCTAATTGAGAATGCGCGTTCCGAGTTGCGCAACTATTGTCGCTTCGCTCGCTTCCCGGGAACATGCCATGCACATATGAGTTTGAATGCGAATACGAGTACCCCCACACACACGCGAACACTCACACTCACACTCACTCGCAGACACACACTCGAGTCAGACTCGCTACTCAGCGTGGCCAGACAGGTGCTAATTTGTGGCGCATAATTCACAGAAATGTGCGAGTGTGCTCGGCCAAGTTTCAACGAAATCTTTTTTTATGGCCAATAACTCAGCGAGAGAGGCCTGCGAAATACATATCTGCAAAAAGTATGTATGAATGCTCAATACTCTATGTAAGTGCAGTCAAACCATTCGTCGTACTATCGAAAATATCGATGTACCGATAGTAATTTAGCTACCAGTTGGTTTTTGGCAAATAGCGTTGATTTTGCCTACTTTGCACATTTCTTTTATCGATATTTTCGATAGTTGCCTCGTAAAGTCATAGCCATGGCTACTATCGATATTTTGACAGCTCTACGCTATACTATACGTAACTGGAGTAGACCAGTAGAGTAGACAAAGACGGCAACGCTTACGATGACGTTTAGCCTGAAGTTTGTTCGCTTGATAGCGCCTCCACCCGCTTTTCGCCTCGTCTTATCTATGATATGTGTGAAATTTGTAATATTTGTTATTTCTGTATACATTTCTGAACTTCCGCTGTACTATCCTAATCAGTTTAGTTAGCTTTGTTTATGCCAAACTGTTGTCAAGTCATCGATTTGACGTCACTCTGGTAAAATAGCAAAAAGTTTCATTGTTAATTTGTACGTTCACATATCGAAATCTTCGGGGGAAGAACACGTCACCATATACACTCAGTTTTCTTAACTTCTTATTACATAGTTAGTTTATTTGCAAATACATATCATTTCCTTTGGGAAAAGTTGCTATCGCTAATGCTTCTGCTGTATTGAGAAAATTAAGTATATTTCCGGTTGCGGATTTAAGAGAAAGCTAAAGAACATGCCTTGTGGTCCTCAGAAATAACCTTATCGTTTTTTCAAGTTTGTTGAACCGCGATTAAAATAATTTCGAACGTTTTACGAAGAAATATTTGTAAATTCAAAGTATTTTATATATATAAATACATATATTTCTGTATATATATATAAATTAAAGGGATATATGAATAAACGGGTGCGAATATAATGCGGACATTATCGCAAATTTTGCGTACCCTTTGGCGTTCAGATTCTGTTCAGTTTCGATTCGATTTACTGTACGAATCATTTTTTGTTACTCTCTCGTTTCCATTTTCGTCTCTGCAATCGGAGCTGGAACATTGTGCAATGTCGCCAAGGGTGGGAGAGAGAGAGAGGGGGAAGAGAGAGTGTGGTGTGGAGTGGAGGCAACATAAATTGTGTAAATACACAAGTTTTTGATGCATTTTTGCCCCGCCCCTTAGTGCTTTTTCTTCAACCTTGCCCCCATTAGAAAGATAACGCTTCTGCTGGTTTTTGGGATGAGCGACACAACTCGATTCGATAAAGAACAACGACAGGCGCGACACTTATCAGGGCGCAATCAAAACAAAGCCAAGTGCTGACAGTTTCCCAATAGGAAAACCTCCCTCACTCTATAAAATGCTCTATAATATGACAGAGCTCAAGAGGCTTTGCAACAAGCATGTATACCCTGTAGACATTTAAATTTTGTAGAATAAAGTGTTTTTACTTTGTGCAATTGTATGTGAAATTTAAGAGCTGCAGAGAGAGAGAGGGAGAGAGAGAGTTCAGATATATTGTAGTTGGTTTTATATTCTCGACTTGTATGAGTCATAACTCCTTCAAAAATCGATTAATTTTCATTTGGAAACACATTTCTTTTATGTTTTTGCTTCTAGTTTGGAGTTACATTCACATTTTGTGAATTTAGGAGCATTCAAATTTTGTCCATTTTTCCATGCTACCCCCTTACAAAAATTTCGAAATTTTTTCAAAAATTAAAAACTATTTTTTTTGTTTTATAAACGCTTAGGCTAATCAAAATTAGCATAAAAATCAAAACAAAATCGAATTGGCATTGAAATTGCGGAAAATAATCAAAATAAACGATATTTTCATGGCGAGCATACCCCTTGCACACACTACACTTACAGGGTATGCAAATGAAGAGCATTAGCTGGCTATAAATCGCTTTTTGGGCATCGCTTAGTGCATTTTGTCATTTGATTTTGATTATTTAGACAAATTAAGTCGCACACATGACTCGCACAGGGCTGCCAGAGTGCCAAACAGAGTTGTCGCATATCTATAATTAGCAAAGGGAACACACAGAGAAGGAGAAGGAGATGGAAAGAGGCGCCCGATAAGATAGCGTTGCCTGCGATAGCGGAAAATGAGCAGGCGGAATAAAAACAATAATAATACGTATACGCAGGCGATGCCGGTGGCCTCGAAAGGCCTCGCAAGCAGCGCGTCGAATTCGAAACGGCAAGAAAAACACTTTCATTTCGCTCAGAACGCGAAATGTTTGTTTAGAACTTGAGAAATAGTTTTCTTGAACTTGCCGACGACGATCGGTGTAAACAAAAAATTGCGAAATTATGTGAAAATCTCAAATTAGTTTTCATTTTTCTTTCGTCTTTCCCCTTTTGTTTTTGTAGAAAGTGTGTAAGACAGGTGGCTTGTGCCTCAGCCTCTGCCTCTGCCTCGCGCTCTTGCTGCCGTGCCAACTTGCTGGACTTGATTAGTTCATCAATGAATGGAAATTTGCATATGGTTTATGGGGTTTATTTATAGCCCACGCCAAACAATTTTTGTCAATTGGCAAAGGCAAATCAAAGGCAGGCACAGACACGAGCGAACATGAATGATATTGTATGACACTTTTATTTTTTTGTCGTTCTGCTGTTCCGCTGTTGTTGTTGCTGCCTTTTTTAATGTTTTTTTAAATGTGGAACGCTGCGACCTCGTCTGGGATTACGAGTGCGCGTTGGATGCAGCTGCAGCTCTGATAGTGTGAACACAGTTCGAATGTGTGAGTGTGCGAGTGTGTGTGTGAGCGGATCGATTGCCGACCGCAGTCGGTGGTCGCTGGTCGATGCGGCGTATGAGTAATCTACAGGCAAACCAAACTCGCCTTGAGCTCCCCACGCCCCTCCCCTCGTACGTCAAGTTACGTGACAATATGTTGAGCACGTTCGACGCATATTAATCAGTTCGCCGGCTCGCTCGTTTCTCGCTTCTCTCGCGCAGCGAGATAAACAAATTCGCCTGACTCTCTTCACAAAGTGTGAGAGGTGTAAAGGGGGCGGGCAGCGTGGGCGGAGGCGTTGCGTGTGAGCATTGTGGCAGCTCATTAGGTCGCTGATTTGTATGGGAAATGCATCGACTGTTGTGCCCGTGTCCACGCAGTCTGCGGCGGCAAGAGGCGCGGCAACAACAAACAGCTCAAGTGGCAGCAGCAGCAGAAGTTAAAGTTGCAGTTGCAGTGGCAACAACCAGGCAGGCGCAGCTTAGGGCTGGGCTAGGCTACAGTGCGTGGGCGTGGGCGTGGCAGTTGACCTGTATTTCTGCTTATTTATTTATTTGCTTAAACAGCTTGCGAATTAGAAGCGCGGGAAGCTAGAGAAGAATATGCCAAGTACCTTAGCTCATACTGTGGCAGCTACTCGCTCTACAGCGCTTGAGCTAACGCTTTTCAACACTGTCTTATACCCTGCATAGTCTACAGAGAGTTCTGCAAACTATTTAAGGTCTAAAGAGTCTGAAACCCTTTAAAACCTATACACATTAATTCAATCAAAGCAAACCCCTAATAAACATCATAAGTCTTCTTGGGATCTTTATAGTTTAACTATATCTTAACTGTCTCTGTTCCGCACACTTCATGCATATACCTGTTCCCGATATGATCCCCACTTAATACTGCATACAGCTGGCCAACCTTATGCCAAATCTGTCAATTATATTGATTAACATACGATTTAGCTTTATCGGGCTGCACTTCCGCGACGCGGGGACTTTCACGCTTCATTGCCAAAAGTGATTGGCCGTAATTGAGATTTGCAAATGGCTTCGATAAACACTTGAAGTCGCCTGCAGCTGGAGTGGGTCTCCTCTCTCTCTCTCCCTCTCTTTCATACTCCTTACCTCTCTCGCTCTCTCGCTCTCTCTCTCTTGTAGTTCGTTAAAAATGAATTTAAGACGCGTGCAATTAAAGCGCTAATTATAAACAATTAAAATCAAAGTCAGCCTTGCTACGGCAGATAGATATGGGTAGATATATATTGTCGTAGTCGGGGCATAGTATATCTAATAAACGAGTATGTGAGATATATATAAGAAAATACTAAGCGCACTGTGCGCTCTCCGCGCATTTTCGTCGAGTCACTTTGTCATTTCAAATTCAAATGACAGCGGAATTGCAAAGCGGTCTCTCTCTCTCTCTGTCGCTCTCTGTCTGCCCGTCTTGCTCTCCCTATGTCTTTCCTAGCTGCACTTTCGATTCGCACATTTGGCCAAACTAGCATTGATTTTTCTCCAATTCCGCGCACTTCCTCCCCGAAACGAACAGGCCCGTGTCCATTTATGTCTTATAAAAGGTAATCAGCTCGCACATTAGCATACCACACGCACACACACACACACATGCATTTGGGGGCCAGCCAAATTGAGCTGTTGTTGCCACACAGCTCTCCTCATGGCATTCCCAAATTCGCACAGTTGAGATCACCCAATTTAGCTGCGCGTCGCATCGTTAGCCTCGCGCAGTGCCAAGCTCAAGATCAGCGTCGCGCCGGCGAAACCGGTTTCGTTGGCCAGGGGGGTAGAGCGATGGGTAGAGCGGGGAGACATGCTGGAGCTGCAGGCGCGCATGGTGGGTGCTCTGGCAGCGGTACCGGCCGGCCGGCAAAGTTGGCTCTGAAAGCCAAAGGCAGCGGCAACAAGTGGTCATAACTGTCAAATGCCACTGCCGCTGCCTCAGCCGCTGCCTCAGCCGCTACCTCAGCCGCTGCCTCTGCCTCTGCCTCAGCCGCTGCCGCAGCCTTGGCCTCTGCCTGCAGTAGCCTGCGGCGGTAGCGGCGGCGTTGTTGTTGTTGTTGCCAATACCAAGCCACTTTAATGGCCAACAGTCGTGCGTGCTCTTAACGTGTCAACTGCCAAGTGGCCAAGAGCCGTAGCTCCTGCTCTGATCATGCGATCGCTCTGCTTCAACTCTTTTAACCTCGCCACAGCACTCTACCTCTTCCCCCTCTCCCTCTCTATCTTAGCCTCTCTCTTTCTCATCTCTGCCCCATCGACCGATCGTACAGACATATATTTATACATAGTTTATTAAACTGCTACCAAAACCTAACCGCAGGCTAATTTGTCCACAGCACTTAGGACTCTATGGGCGTGCATTGGTGTGTGTGCGTGTGTATGTGTGTGTGTGTGTGTGTTGTTATTGAGCCGGTCAGCTAGCTGGCCTTCTACTTCTGTTGAGCTACATTGTGCACGTGTCTGTCGCAACACTCCGCTACAAACTAAAGGCGAGAAAAGCTGTACAGTAATTCTCGGTTCTTGCTATAGTAAATAAATAAATAAATACTCATATGAATCAGAGATTATATTGCAAGTATAATAAGAATTCTTTGGAATTTCTTGAGCTACTGCCATTTTTATATGAATCACTGATAACATTATTTTTATTTTTCCGCGTATTTCTGAAAACAGTTTTTAGACAAAGTACTGAGATTATTTTCTCAGCTTTTAATTAAAATGGGAAAAACTTTTAAGCCATAATCAACACTCTTTTATTGCCTAAATAGATTAAAGAACTACGAGTCCCTTCTTTCCCACATAGCTGTAAAAGAAAGTCAAAATAATCCGTTTGATTTTATGTTGTTAATTTCCAATCGAATTTCCCTTTCTAATAATCAAACTCCCATTGCGAGAGACGCTCCCTACCCTGCAGTGCAGTGTAGCTGCAACCTAGGCACGAAAATTGCTCCATAGTTGCTGCGCACTTGGCCACATTGTACTACCTTACGTTGTCGTCGGCGAATCTGGCGGAACGCATTGGCAGGTGCAATCGGGGAAAATAATTTAACGCTGCAGTTGCTCGGCAAATGCTCCACGAATTTATGGCCTGTTGCACGAGTTTATGGCCAGCCAGGCAGGCAGCCACAGATTGTGGCAGCTATTGAAATCGAAATCGAAAACGAATCGAAATCGAAATCGAAACGTATCGACACGAAAGCGTTTTGAATCTGCGTGTTGAAGTTGTCATTAATCAACGTTTTGTCGTTTTCAATGACTTCGAAGTCGATCGGAAGTGCGATTGAAGTGTTAATTAATGCCATACAGTTTTAGTAGATACTTAACAGTGTTGCAAGCCGTTGCCATAATCGCTATAAATAGAATTCGGATCGCAGCAGCTCGGCAAAACCCACGCAAAGTTGAACTGAGTTTGTTTCGCTTCTTTTTTTGGAAAAATTTCAATTGGGTTTATTTTTGTTTTTATGGTTTTTGCGTGTTTTTTTTTTGTTGTTGTTTCGTAATGTTTCGTAATGTCACCCAATGCGAGTGCCCCTAGTCGAAACACAGCGGGAAACGTATGTGATGAGCCAATTAACGCAGCAGCACATAGTAATTTATACCAATCATTAGTATGAGCAGCTATGTCTCTCCCTATCTGTATCTATGTATTTATGTAGCTGTATCTGTATCTATATATATCTATATCGGGCTGCCGTTTGTGGCTTACTAATTACGCATACGTGTCGCGAGTCTGCTTCGAGAACTTGTTGAGAACATTAACAATTAAAAAGCATTGATTAACTGGCGATCTGAGGCGGTCTACGGAAATTAACGTGATTTTAATTAGAACTGCAAGGCCCAAGCAATTCCAATTTAGCCTTCCGAGATGACGATTGTGAGTTGCATAAGATTTAAGCTCGGTATACGATAGGTCAAAAGATCATAAGATCATGCGAGCTCGAACTGCAAATGATAGAGCAAGTTAGCAGGTAGATATAGTAGTATATATAGAGTGAATTAAAAAGGCCTTAAAGCGTTAGCTGGGCTTAGTTTAAGATCTGCGCAGGCGATAGTAAGTCCTACTATCGTCATCGATTAGTGTCAGTTGGGACTAATTTGCAGCTATTATACCATAGTTAACAACAGTATTTGTGGCGTTATGTGATTTACTATAGTTAGACTGGCGTTATGCAGGTATCTTCTGTGTGCTTGGATGCGGCATAAAGACTTACGAAACGCCCAGACTACCGAGACAAAGCGCAATAGATCTGGTGACTGGCGCCCATTCAGGTTGACTTTCATTGAAAAGTGTCGACAAAAGTGCAGCCCATTTGGCACTAATCAGAGCGACTAAATCATCATCAGCTAGCTCAATGTGTGTGTGTGTAGCTGTGTGTATCTGTGCATATTTGTATCTTTGTATCTATGCCAATGACAATGATTTATGTAGGCGTCGCTGTCGACGCGGCAGACTTTTGGCGTGGGCTTTGTGGGTGATCGCAAGATCTGCACAAACACACATACAGATATTTACACACAGATACTCACACAGAGCGACACTCACACAGCCGGCCTGCAACTGCATTAATATGTACGTAATCGGAAATCCAATGCGCCTTTCTCCTCGCGGCCTTTTTCGAGAGGATTTTCCTTTAGACATATTTACGCTGTGCTGTTCTAAATGTTTCGCCCTGAAAATGTTTTCCTTGCAGCCAAAAGAAAACTGCCTTTGTTTTTGTTTCAGGCAAAAAACTACTTGAAATGTTTTTCTATGGAACACTGCATGCCGGCAGTATGCCGACACCTGCGGCAAATCGGCAAAGCGATTAATATGCCAATTATCGATTAAACGTTAATTTTACAGCCAGATAAATTGCCCGATTAATCGATAAGATATACATATGAATTGAAATGTGAATATAGCGGGCTTTTTACCCCGACCATATCTCAAATACACATATATATAGAGTCATATGCATGCAAATTGTGAGCTGGCCTCGCGTTTGCCTTTCCAATTGCGCTGCGACTTTCTCCTTCGGGGCGACAAGAGGTGTTAATCTCCCCTCCCCTGCCGCTCCCCTCCCCTCCCTACTTTTTTTATAATTATGTTTTGGGTTTTTCTGTCTTGTAATTATATTGAACATAGTCGGGCTGAGTCAGCATTCGTTTCTTTCCCACTGTGATTCAGTTTTATTGCGAATTGTCAATATATACTTTATACTATATGATGCTTTATTTTTTGCCTTGGCTGGCACTAGACCAAAGGGAGAGGGCAGGGGGTTTTCCCTGAGATGAGTTACGTTTCCGAGAGGTTCAAGTTCAATGAAAATGTGTGCACACAGAAAAGCAACGCAATGTTACAAAATGTTCCTTATGCTCGGCCTGGCAACGCGTCGTATGCGTAATGTGAGCTGATCGCTTGAGTTTTCGGGGCGTCGCAGTGCGCGTTTTCTTTTTTTTTTTTTTTTTTGGTGCATTGACTTTACGTTTTACGTTCGCTCCGCTTACGGACTCGCCCCGTTTGGGGCGTTCCGACAACAGCAACAACAACAACAAGACTAACAACAACACGTTTTGCATAATTCACATAATTTTCGCTTATGCTTTGCGTTTTTTAAGCCGCGCACTTTGAGGGGAGACTCACATTTTTTTTTGGTTACGTATCTCACTCACTTTGTGTTTTTTTTTTCTTTTGCCATTTTGGGTTATTTTTCGTATACTTCTTTCGTGGAAATCAATAAAAAAAAGCACTTGCGATGGGGATTTTTTTTTGCTTTTCGCTTTTATTAATCAAAAAAGTAGCGCGACTTAAGTAAGGCTCATTTGCACTCGATTGGCGTTGCCAGACCAGGGGCAGAGGTACTGCCAGACGGCCAGACGGACAGAGTGCCTAATTGGCAGAAAATTGCCATAGATCGCTGGGTTGTAGAGGGAAGCGGAGGGGCAGGGGCTGTGGGAGAGACTACGCAACAAATTGGGTCATTAGACCCGCAGACAAAATTGCAAAGTCGCAACTGCAGTTCGAGCGGGAGAGGAAAGGAGAATAAAACAAAATTAGAATATGCTAATTGTCTTTAAATAAACACACGTGTGTGACTGTGTGTGTGTGTGAGTGTGCTTGTTTTCTATGACGACACGAGTGCTGAAAACTCGCAGTTTGCCTTGAATGAACCGCACGCTGAGCAGTTTTGTT
Organism: Zaprionus inermis; assembly: GCA_018151445.1. Taxonomy (NCBI): domain Eukaryota; kingdom Metazoa; phylum Arthropoda; class Insecta; order Diptera; family Drosophilidae; genus Zaprionus; species Zaprionus inermis. The sequence continues at coordinate 5,608,550 of JAECXD010000057.1, read as the reverse complement.
TTAGCTTGTTTTTGTTGGCATTAAGTTTTGCATTGTGAATGGCGGCGAGCAGCTTGGCCAAAACCGGCAATCGGCAATCGGCAATCTGAGTCAGCGCTTAGATAGACGTCATCCCGTCTTTGAAGACTCTGTGTGAGTGTGTGTACGTGCGTGTGTGTGTATGCGTCTGCCTTGTACATAAGCGCGCAGGTAAGACAACACAATCACCTGATATTTTAATTGCGCGAGTCATCATTTCGACTGCGTAAAGCGGTCAAAAGAAAAGAAAAGAAATAGACAGAGAGAGAGAGAGAGAGAGAGAGAGAGAAAAGTGGGAGAGGCAGAGGCGGACAGCTACATAAACACATGCATAGAGAGACAGAGCGAAAACGAAAGCAAGGGCAGCGCTGCGCAACAACTGTAGACTTAAGTCTGAAGAACATAGACCCCGTAGAAGACGGTGGGTAGCTTGTAGAATATTCCACAAACGGTTCAATAAACCGACGCGGCGACCCCAAAACATAACGGTAACTGTAACACGCTGACGCTGCACAATACCGCGCTCTTCTCCACTCTACACACTCGACCTGAGATCTCTGTCGGGTTTTTCATTTTATTTTTTATCTGTTTTCTGCACAGTCAATTGGCAAAGCGAGCGCTAAATTGAGCTAAGGTTGAGAGTAATTTTATCTTTTATCTATTTATAAACCGTTAGCCTCATAACGCTAAGAGCTTTTGTTGTATTCAGATATATCTACATAGATATATGTATGTGTATTCTCGCATTATGCACGGCACACGGCAATAGCCGCGCAATTTCGAGAAGTGCCTATAAAAAAGAGATTTGCACAATTCTAAATCCGCGAAATTTCGCAGCAAGCGATGATCTTGTTTGCGTCTCTGTCTATTTTACGATTTTCGCTCTCTTTTTTATGTCTCGAGTCTGCTTACCATACAGAACCCGCGTGTGTGTGTGTATAGATAGGTGTATTTGGTATATATCTGCATAATATATTTGCATACTCCTACACGGGACACAAAAGAAATATGACGAATTCTTTGTCGACCGACAATCGACCGAGACGACCGCTAATGCAGCCACATCCATACGGTCTCGGCTAGCGTGTATACCCTGTAAACCGAATAGGAATGAGAGGAATTTTCGGCAGACGCATGACAACACAACAAGCCCAACTACACCCGTTTTTTATTTCAGTCATATCACTGAAATATTTTCAACTAAAAACGTATAATCAAATCAGTAGAACATAAAAGATTTTAATTGGCAAAATTTGATAATGAGACTGAAATAGACTTCGTTAAAACATATTTAGATTAGTTGTAGGCAATAAAACCGATTTTTTTTAATTATGGAAAGTATAAGAATACTTCTCGACTCAAATTGAGTTTCAGTGTTGCTTATAGTGTGCTCAAAGACAGGCGCATGTCAGGGGTAACATTAAATCTGTTTATATTTACGAATTCAATACCCAAATATTTGCAGTTAAACAAAGAAAATACTAAATCAAATCGAAATTTATATTTGCAACACAATTACAACAAGTAAGAATAGAAATTTTCAACAGTCAAGGTTTGAGCTTATAGTATAGATTGTATAAATAACTTCATTGTTTACTATCCGATCACATGAAAATGTTCATAAAGGCAGGCAGATGGATAGGCAGACAGGCGGACAGTATTCATATAGACAGACAGGGAGACAGACGGAGAGATAGGCAAAGAGACAGACGAACAGGCAGATATGTGGACAGGCAGAAAGATCGACAAAAATATAGAAAGACAGAGGATAGACAAAGGGACAAACAGAGGAACAGACAGAGGAACAGACAAAGGGACGGACAGAAAAACAGGCTTGGCAACATCAACAATTTGCTGAGAATTTCATGTCGCTTACAGGGTATGTCTCTAGTGTCACATGCGCATGTGCCTTCTATTCCGCTTTTTCTTTTTATGCAGCTAATGGGTTCTTGTTGCTGTGGTTCATTTTCGGACGCCGACTGAGTCAAGGTTAGGGACATTTGTCATCATTTAGCTTCAACTCTTGTTGTTCAGCTTGTTCCTCTACTCGTTGCGATTGCTGGCGCTGATTTGGTTCAATTTGCGAAATGTTTGTTCTAAGTGCGTTGCTGGCCCATTAAGTGGCATTTGCCAGTCGAGCTGTGGTGAGTTTATGTAGAGCATCTGCGGGTCCTGCGGCCAATTTGCGTCACTTCCTGCGAAAGAGTGAAATCACAATCAGATTGTGATTAGAGTCACATTTAAAACGCAAATAGGCGCGTTTATTGCATTAATTGGCGGTTAGTTGTGGCTGTGGCAACCTGTTGCTGTTGTAGCTGTTGCAGCTGGCCGAAAAGGCAGCAAGCATTGACAGATTTTGATAAATGCGCCACAAGCCGCATGTGGCAAAGCAGCAGCAAGGTGAAAGTCTTTCACGCAGCGAGGCGGCAGCAATTTGTCAACACGCGCCCATTTGAAGAAGACATTTACAGCGGCAGCAACAGCAACACCAACAGCAACAGCAACGGCAACAGCAACGGCATCAGCAACAGTTGCTGTCAGCTGCTTTTGGCCACGTTTAGCGCAAACGCAGTGACACAATTTGTTGCAACCACTTTTCACATGTCACTTGTGGCAACCGCAGCGCAGTCGTCGCGCTGACCTTGAAGCCGAACTCTCTCACACTCTCACGAGTGTTGTCGTGCCCTCTCCTCTCCTCTTCTCCCTCTCTCACCCTTTCACACCGATTTGCATGCGCTGTGTGCCGCCTCATTTCCAGTTGGCATTTTCTGCTTCGCTTCGCAGCCTCAGCCCGCATCATTATCGCGACGTCTGCTGCGCCTGCGTCGCAATTATGTGCCACCAATTGTGGCAGCAACAACAGCAGCTGCTGCACATGCCGCAGCATAAAGCGAAATTTCGCAAAACTCTGCGAAACTCTACGAAATTCCCCACTGTCCTTGGGCGGAGTCGTGCTGAGCATCAGCCCTTGCCACATGCCACATCAATCTGCCATCGATTTGCATTAGTCGCCAGCACTATATCGGCTTCTATATACGAAGAGATATATCTTCGTATTAAGCTCCTTGAGAGCGCTGGCGGGCTTATCAGCTCGTTGAGCGCGTGGAAGAGCGCGAATTGCACTTAGATTGCAACCATCCACGAGGCAGACGTCAATCACTTTGCGTTGCTCAACTAATAAATGCTCACACAGATACTCTCACATACACACGCGCGCACACATGGAGACCTTACACAAGATTGAGATTAAAAGCGAAGCCGCTTGTTAGTCTGCCAGCGGCAGCTGTGCGCCGACCTCAACCCCTTAACCTACCCAGGCGACTACTAAATGGGTTTGATCTCTATCTCAGTCGCAGTTTGAGTGTGCCGAACTGTGTGTGCGTGTGTGTGTGTGGGTTGTAGCTGGACTGCTGTAAGAGACAAATGCTGGCAGGTGATTCGCTTAATTAAGAGCAACGCGATAGACCGCGCATGTAGTAATCGCAGCTGGAATTAGCTTTGCTTTTAATTCCGTTTTTAAACTTAATTATTTTGTATAATTTAATTTGCATTTATGAGTATAAAACTTGCGAGAGCTTTAAATATCTAAGTTTTGACAGAAGGGTTCTAAAAGTGGAATCCATTCAACAAGTTCAACCTTATCATATTTAAAGCTTTATAGCAACTCCCTGCTGTCATTTAGTTCTATATTCTGCACAGATATTGCTCTTAGTTACCGCAACTCATACTCAACTTTTCAACAAACTCAACCCGCTACTCGCTGAAAATTCCCCACACTGCGACACTTTGCAACGCTTCTATTTTCTGTTCACAGTTCGCAGTTTGGACTGACTCAGACTTCCATATACGTGGGTAGTCCGTCAGGTGGTCGCTTGGCTTCTCTACTATGCCTGCTGATGTCACACATGCCCAACCCAAACCAAAATTGATATGTCGAACTTAAGAAATTATCAATAAAATGGCAAAAGAAATATTAATTACCTGCGTTGCGATAAGGTTCTCGTTTCCACCATGCTTAAGCGGGGAGCGATAAGCAAATCTAACTAAAGATAAAGACAGGCACAGAGAGAGAGAGAGATAGAAAAAGAGAGTGTGGGTGGGAGAAAGACAGAGAGAGCGTTAGAAAATGACGTAACGTGCGATTTCTTGTTGACAGAGTTCTTATCGATGCGATCAAAACTCATGGAAAAGCCCAGACGAGTTTGTGCTTAGTTTCCGTTTCGTAGTTGCTTCGATCAGTTGGCCACCAGTCGGTTCCCATTCTTGTTGGTACTCGTGACTATTACAAATAATTCGGACTTTAGTAACATGTCGTCTACTTTGTTCCATTTGCAGATAAGAACGGAGCACGCTAAGCAAGAAGAGAACCAAATTCGAGACGCGATATCAATCATGGAGCGTCGCAATTCAATGCCAACGCTGCCGGCTCTGCTTCTGCTGGGCCTTCTCTGTGGCCTGTATGCAGTAAGTGCCACGCCCACTGCGGCACCGTTTTGTCCCGAGGACTGCCGCTGCACCCTGTCGCAGCACACGCACAAACCCATGATGCACGCCAAGTGCAACAGCACCAAGGGATTGCAGCGTCTGCATGAACCATTGTATGCCGCCATTCCCATACATTCCATCGATCTGTCCTTCCTGGGACTGACACGCGTGGGCCATGTCCTCGACATGCTGCCCGATCTCACCTCGGTGGATTTGTCGCACAATGAGCTGCACGAGCTGGGTCATCTGAGCAAACGCATCAAGAAGCTCAATCTGAAGCACAACCGCCTCACGTCTGCCAAGCTATTGAAACTGCCACAGCATCTGCAGGTGCTCAATCTGCAGCACAACGATATCACGAATCTTCCCATCGAGCTGAAGCATCTGCAGCACCTGCAGCAGCTCGAACTGGGTCACAATGTCATCAACTGTTCCTGCGTCACGCTTGAGGTGCGCAATTGGCTGCAGGAGCAGAGTGTCTACATGGAGAAGCCAGTGATCTGCAACCAGCCAACAGAGGCTCACGGACTGCCCTGGCTGCAGCTGAAGCAGTCGGAGATTTGCGAGAAGGAGAAGCAGAGCTGGTACAGCGTGGAGAGTGCTGACAACGATCTGATGCTAGGTGATCAGCCCAAACCCGAAGAACTAGCGCAGGAGGAGGAGGAGGAGGAGTTGGGCAAGGATTACCTGGTCATCATTCACAAGAAGCGAGAGGTTAAGGAGTCCAAGGAGCAGCAGTCTGAAGTCGAGGGCTCTGGCTTCGGAAGCGAACAAAATATGGAATTGAAGCAAGCGCCTCCAGAGGTATCACTGCCCAAGGCGGAACCATTAAAGGAGGAGCAACCACAGCAGGATGGCGGCAGCCAGGATGAAGATGAAGAGGGCTCAGGTGGCAGTGGATTCGGCCCGATTTTCCATCCTATTATTCCGCCTGATTCCAACGGAGATGACTTCGAGAAACCCGATGACAACGACAAAAGCGACAACAAAAACAACGACGACGACAGTAGCTACGACAACAAGCCGGTAGATGAGCCTAATATGCTCGACATAGTCGGCTCAAGGTTGAACATATTCGACAACAAGAACAATGAGCCAAAGCAGACAGAAGTCACCGAGGCCCCCGTAGAAACTGTAGAAACTGAGCAGAGCCATGAGGACACGTTAGCCATTATAGAAAAGAAATCGGAGGAAATTGTGACTGCGACGGCGGCTAAGACCAGCGACACGAACGCCATCTACTACCTGCTGGGCGTGATCGCACTGATTGTGCTGGGTCTCATCCTGTTTGTGGCCATCAAACGCTGCAAGAATAACCGCAACGCAGCTGCACGCGATGCCGAAGCACAACGCCAGACCGAATTGCTGGACATGGACAAGAAGAATCTAGGCAAGCCGCTGGCGCGCAACGGTCATGAGCATTCGCCGCTAATCGGAGAGAAGACCAAGCTGGATGACGCACAGATTGTGAACGGGGGCGGCAAGAAGCCGTACGATAGTAAGGACGGTGCTGGCCAGCAACCGCTGCTAAATGGCAACGGCACCGCCAACGGTGATGCCAAGGAGGTGCCCACCATCAATGAACCACTGGCCGAGGAGCCTGCTCCACACGAGTATTACCCCATCACACCACGTTATCCCACACCCCAATCGCCGCGTGCTTCCAAGTATGCACAGCATCCACAGGGCGGCGATGGTGCTGAGCAGAACAATAACAACGAACCTGATGGCGCCTATTTGCCCTCATCACCGAAATCGGGTCGCTACTCGCCAGTCTACTCGCCCGAGACGGGTCGCGTGAAGATTAAGCTCACAGAGACGCCCAAGCCGAAGACTCCCATGCTGGTGACACGCAGCAAGTCCAATGCCGGTGATATTATTACAACGCCCGTGGTGCCAACGCATCAGTCCACTGCTGTGGCCGGAGGAGCTAACGGTTATGCCGGCCACTGAGTGTGGTCAGCGATGGTGACAGAGACACAAAGTGACAGATAAGTGCCAAGCCAACAACAATAACTGCAAAAGCAGCAGCAATAAATGCAGCACCGACTTGATTGGTAATCGATGACGATAATAACAGTAGCAGCAGCAGCAACAACTATTCGTTTTAAGCTCGCCAGCTCCTCCTCTTAATCATATTCAGTCTAGCATTAATTAAATTAATTAAACTTAAGCATAAATCTAGTTTAATACCAAAGTTAAAAAATATATACAGCTTAAATGTAAAATGCCCAAAATGGAAGGAACGATTATCTTTGCGTAACTATATCGACTATATCTATAGACACACACACATGCACATGCATTGATACTACGACTATGTGTATTTTTAATTGAATTCGTTTAGTATATTATATATAATATATAAGCTGCATTCTCTTGTGAAACTATGTGTTACTCTGCGTGTGAATGACTTTTCAAATTCAAAATAAGCTTATCAATAAAAAGAAACGAAAAACTTGGAAAAAAAAAACGTAAAAAAAAAAGTGTTTTCGCTCTCCTCGCACCCTCTCCTCATGCACTCAAAGTGCTAAGCTAACTGAGTTGAAATTTTAGTTCAGCCAAGTTCCTCACCTGGCTTCGTGTATTGTCTACAGTCAAGTGCCAGCCATATTTGGGTTTGTGGCACCGCTATGCTGAGTGCCACGTGCTATTGCCTGGTTCGTGTCAAAGCTGCAAAGCAGCGAGGTGTGTTTACAGTGGTGGCTCGAATTACTATGCCACTCTTTAAGTGCTATTGCAAACTTCGTTTTAAATACCCTACAAGTTGGCATTTATTTTACTTAAGGCGTGATTAATTTAAATAAGTCTTAATATTGTGATTTTTTAGTTTAAACAATTGTTAAGTAGTATCAGTTATTAGGTATCTCTTGTCGTTCGATTGCTTAGAATAGCGTCTCTCGCATTGGCTTGTGCACCTGAACGTGTGACTTCTGCCCGTCGCCGCCTGTCTCAGAGCCGGAACTGGAACTATGTTCAGCGGCAGCGGCCGCACTGAAGTTGCCGCTCACGCGGCGACTGGCCGAATTCTTGCGCTTCTTGCGTTTTCCCTGTTCCGGATCGATTTCGGCGCCAGATGTGGAGACAGTTGAACGATTCTCGTCGGGCAGCGAGGCCAGCTCGGGTTCGAGTAGTTCCTGGAAATCGCTGGCAATGGTCGATGACGATGGTGCGTTCTTAAAGTAATCCTCGACAGCCGGAGCCAAGGGGAGCTTGCTGTGCGTCGGTTCCAGTGTGTAGACCTGTGCGCTCACCTGCATATTGATGGGCGTCTTCGGTTTGCGCTTGGCAAACGGACTGCCTGGCTTGCTGCCCAGATCCTCGTACTCGGGATCTGTGAGGAACTCCACACTGTTGGCCATCATGTTGATACGCTTGAAGGGCGGTATTTCGGCTATCTTTGGCTTGCGCTTTGTGTACGGACTGTTCTCATAGCTCTGGAAGTTGCCAATCTGTTCGGCGCTCTGCAGGTTCTGCCGCTTGATGTGTCCAGCCGGAAAGCGCGAGTCCTCGATGCTAAAGCGTCGACTGCCCGACTGTGTGTGGTACTCCATGCGACCCGTGCGCCGATATGGACCATATTGTGCAGTGCGCTCCTTGTCGCGATTCGATAGCATCTCCACACTGCGGAATCGCTGTCGCGTGTCCAGCTGCAGATCAACATCCTCGTCCGCGGAGTGCTCGCCTTCTGCTTGCGTCTGGGAGCGACGTAGCTGTTTGCGTGCACGATCCGCTTGGGTGAGATCCAGCATGGACTTGACGGGTCGCTCCAGCTTGGGCATAAGCAGCGCATCCTCGTACGAGGGCAGCAGGCTGATCTCCTGCGCCTGTTGCTGCGACGACTGCGTGGAGTCCTCGCGCAGCATTCGATCATTGAGATCGCGACTGGGCGAGGAGGAGGGGAGTATAAGTAGAAGAATTATTGATACACCCCGAGCGGTTTTCTTTGCCGACTCACATGCGACGAAGTTCCTCGTGATTTGCCTCGTACTCGCGACGATTGTTGTGCAGCTTGCGCTTCTTCATCAATTTCTGGAAGCAGCCCCACATCAGTGCGAGCAAACCCAGTCCCAGGATGCTCAACATGATGGTGGACCATACCTTCTCGCCGCTGCTACTGTTGCGCGCACTGATGGCCCAGTCCGACATGCAGGCGTACTCCCACAACTTGTTGTAGTAGATGGCGGGTGAGACGCAACGCAGATGAAAGCGATCGCGGATCTGTCGAGCAAGGCGAAAGGGATTAGGCAAGCCTACATAGTCACCCAAAGTGTTACCTTTGCTGGTTTGGCCGTCAGAAAGTCGTAGAACTCAACGAAGAGCGGATCCTGGCATTCGCATATCCACGGATTGTCACCCAGCCAGAGCTGATCGAGAAACTTATTGGATGCGAAGTGGGAGGGCGGTATAGGGTTGGTCAAGCGATTTCCATTCAGATGCAGATCGGCCAGCTCGGGAAAGCCACGAAAGCTGCTGTTTCGTATGGTGGTGAGTCTGGAGGAGTCATAGGAGAACGCGGATTAGTCTCGTGTGAGTAAGATCACGCTGCTGCCCTACCTGCAATTGGCCAGATTCAAATACTGCAGGCTTTCGGAATGCATCAGATTGGGTATGTCGCTGATTAGGTTATTGGACAGATCCAGGCGCTGTATTACCGATAGACCCGACAGAGCAGTGCTATCGATGGCGTTAATCTCGCACCAACTCATGTTGATCTGTCGCACCGAATTGGAGACGATCTTAGTGAACTTCTGCAAAATATTCCGACTGAGATTGAGCTCCATTAACACATCATTGCCACGTATCAGATTCCTGTCCAGGTAGGCAATGTCATTGTACGCCAGATTGAGCTGCTTGAGACGCTTCAGTGTGTTGAATGCTTCGTTGCCAATTACGCTGAGCACATTCTCCGACAGATCGAGCAGCTCCAGCAGCGTGTTGTTGGCAAAGGTGGTGGCATCGACACGTCGCAGCAGATTACCACGTAGTCGCAGCTCGGTCAGGGCGGGCAGACCACTCAGATCGATGCCCTCCAGGTTGCAGTAGGAGACATCGAGTATACGCAGCTCGGTGACACGCTCACCAAACTGCAAGCCTGAGTTGCGTGAAAGATTCAACGACTCCAGACTGAGCACAGCGTCAAAGAAATCGGGATGCAAATCCGACAGGCTGCAGTTGCTCAGATCCAGTTCACGCAGACTGTGCGAGGGCAATGTGGTGAGCTGCATCAGTGGATTGTTCGCCAGCGACAGCCTCTCCAGACTGGGTAGATGGTTGATCAACAGATCGCCGCCAACCACATTGATGTGCGACGATGACAGATCCAGCTCCGAGAGCGATGGACTGCTTAGCTGCTCGGCAGGATCAGCGTTGCCAAAGCTGCTCAGCCGATTGCCGCGCAGACTGAGCCGTGTCAGACTTCGCGCCTGTTTGAATGACTCGCTGGGATTGAGACTCTTCCAGCTTGCAATGGAGTTGTTCGACAACAACAAGGTACGCAGTGACGTGTAACCAATCAGAGCCGATGCGTCCAGACTGGCAATCTTATTGCCTGACAGATCCAGATACAGTAGCGAGTCCATGTCCGCGTATTCGCGTGGAAACTCGTCGAATCGATTGCCTGACAGATCCAGATGCTCGACGGGCACATTATTGAAGCTGGGATAGCTGAGTAGTCCGCGGTGTGAGCAGTTGGCGTAGAGGCTATCGACGACCCAGTTGCATTTGCAGATCAAGGGACAGTCCACAGCTGCGCCGCCAGCGATATGTGCGGCCAGCAGCAGTGGCAGCAGCAGCAGCCTTGCAGCCATGCCTGCAGAAGAGGAAGAGCAAGCTGAGTTGGTATGTGGTGTGGTAAGGTGAGGTGAAGAATAATGGGATTTAGGCCTTATTGCGTAGTCCGCCTCAAGCGATTTGCTATTGCGCATGCAATTTTTGTGAATCTTATCTGCAACACGTATGGGGGGACCACTACTCTACCCTGCAGCACATATACCCTATATACTTTTAGTACCTATAAGTTTGGAGACAATTCAACACGTGTGACGTCACAGTTATTCACCTGCTTCGCTTTTTGTTATGATTTCTCCGTGTAGCCTGGCGACGCTCTTGGAAAATGCACACACAGGGCTTATCTTATCTCCGAGCTGGCTCCGATGAAGCTTCTCCCGTTGGTATTCCGTGTAGAAATTGGAACAACAACGACAACACAAAACACTTGACACAATTTGAACTTAGTTTTCTTCACAATTTTCGTTGATTTTTCACTTGGTTTTTCTTTTAATTGAACGTCGTCAGGTGGTTGCGTTAGGCCCCGGGCTCTCTCGATTGGTAATTCCGCATTTTCTTGCGAAGACGGGCGTGCAACGAAATGTCTTCTCAATGTCGATCTAATACTAACTGAATGAAAATTACTCACTGCGCTTTGCCAAGCGTTTCGCGGTGCGCGCGATAAGATAAGCCCGCTTGATAAGCCCCTAACTCGATGGCGCAGCGGCGGTGTTGTATAGTCCGTCGAAAAATACCTGTCGTAAAAATACTGTTTTTCAGAAATAAACGAAATTACTGAACTATCAATAGCGCAGACTGCCACTATAAAGAGTTGGTAGTTTGTGGGTTTATGAGACTGCAGGAAATTCCCGGAAATTGCTAAGAAAATGTTTGAAAAGGTTTTTTGCTATATAATCGATTTATAAACTTTTAAGTATATTTAATAAAAAGATATACTCAATTTTGTAATCCTATTATTGTTTTTTAACTTTTTATTTTATTTTTAGTTAATTTTTAAATTTCATAAAGGAATCAAGTGTTTTTCACTTAAATGTTATCGAGTTAAAATCGCAGGGATTTGCTGCAAAAAAACCTCCTTAACCCTAACCTAACCTCAAACACTTTTGGCAAATAAATAAACAGAATTTCCGGAAACGACGCTGACTCCGCGTGGCATGCGACCAAGTGCAACTGTAAATTACAGCTAAGTGCGGGGGTTGGGTCGGGTTGGGGTAAGAAACTGCCACTGATAGAGCATTAGTATTACCCCTACCCCCGCTTGCAGTTCGGTTCGGCAGAGACGCCTCTCTGGCTGACGCTGACGGGATTTATTGTAATGAAGCGTGCACAAAACTGAAACGACGCGTCGCCGCAGCGCCGCAGCGCTCAGACAGCGCGATAAAGATGCACTGCCAAACAACAACAACAACAACAACAAAACTGACGTGTTGACAGCGCCAGCATATTTGTGCTGTCGTTGAGTGTGAGAGTAAGGGGGGTGGGAGTTCAGAATCTGACAGAATAAAAAACTGAAGGTGACAAAATGAAAGTGGTATGTGTGAAAGGTCGCCAGTTGTATACTCTAAAGCAGGGTATATGGAATGAGGCTTAAAATAACCAAAGATGGAGAACAGCACAGAATAAATATAAAGTTGCAAGCATGCCAAATTCAATTATATATGTTATATATGAGTACAGTAAGGAATGATTATATATTTACAAATATTCCACAATGAAATACAATTTAATTTCTATTTACTCGCATAATAATAAACATCACTTTTCATAGGCATTCCAGGCTCATCAATGATTTGCCTTCAGTGTGCTTCAGAAAGCCGTCGAACTAGTGCAGCTTACCTTCAAGCATCTCAAGTCAGAGTGTGGTAAAATGATTTTAAAAACGTTGCTCCGATACGAGGCAACAAATACAATAAAACTAAGTTGACGCTTTGCTCGGGGGGCAATCGAAAGCAGCGGCAGCCGCAGCAGCGCCAGGAATCGGCGAAGCAGAAGACAGCAGGCGAGGGCAACGCGATAAGCGCGACAGGATGTGCCGTGGCAGAGCAACAGCCGTTGCCACATCCCACCCCCTCCCCCAGCCCATCCCTCTCGTACTACACACAATTTTGAACTATTGAATGCGTTGCTGAGGTCTGTCAGCAGCTCGTCAGTTGGCTGAAAGCTGGCGACAAATTCAGTTGCCCGGGCAGCCGCAGTCGCGGATAAGTTTGCAGATAATGAGCGACAGCAGGGGGGGGGGAGGGCAAGAGCAGTGTGGGCAGGAAACGGAAGACAGGAGGAAGAGTGCGACGTCCTTGCCGTTTTAATGAAGCGCAACGGCTTTGTCGAAGGGCACAAGGAGAAGGAGACGGAGACGGAGCCGGAGCAGCTCGCGGACAGCATCGCGGGCAGCGTCTTGCGACAGGGATAATTAGCGGCTCGAGCGATGCAAAGTCAGCGTTGTCCTTCGCATCGGACGCGTTGGGAATTCGCACAGTTGGAATCACAAGTTAATGCGGCGCTCCGTGCTTGGCTTCTTGACTCGGTCTCGCTCTCTTTGTGTGCTTTTGTTAATGGATTGATTTTGAATTTTCTCTCATCTAATCTTTGGTTCACTTGATTTTCCGTGCGTCTTCAGACGCGTTTTTATGGGCAATTTTGTGGCTGCTTTTTAATAAGAAAAGAAGTGCTTTTTATTTATTTTTGGGTTTGCGTTTGCGTTTCGTTTTTTTTTTTTTTTTTTTATTGCGCCACTTAACTGACACCACCGTCGAGCGCGGAACATCTCGCGACAGTCCAGCTCCTCCACCCACTGCGGCCAGGCGGCAAAGTGCAGCCAAAAGTTTTGCGCGCTGAATGACAGCTGCGGCGTCCGCAGATAAGCGTCGCCTGCCCCTCTCCCGCGCTGCTTTTCCGCTTTTCCCAGCTGCCACAGGCAGTGTGACACAACTCGTGATAAAGCAAATTGTGAGTTCAATGTGACCAGGTGAGACTGCCGGCAATGTTCCGTCCCGACTGTCCAGAGCTTGCGATAGCTTAGCGAAAAGTTGTTAAGCATTTGTTCACATCGAGAGAGAGAGAGAGAGGAAGGGAGAGAGGGGGCGGCACTCACACACACTCGTGGCGATGCCATAAAGATAGCGGCATGATGCGATGAGGCCACATTACAAACCTTCTAATCGGCCAGAATGCCAATCGTCATCAGGACTGGGCCACAGACACATAAACGACCCAAGGAACGGGGCTGGGAGCGTTCTCTGTGATTATTTTTATGCCTTAGCGCCTTGAAGCAGGCCGCAAATTAGATTTTTATTGTTAGTAGCGGGGCTAAAAAACAATTTGCTTCTATCTGCAAAACGATACGTCACAAGCGGTAGCACATAAACATAACGGCGATAAAGGCGCTTGGCCCACATTTGAATATTCTTATGATTGCCTGAGTCGGAGATTGTTGTTGTTGTTGTTGTTGTTGTTGTTGTTGCTGGGACTCTGACACTGAAGGCGTTACCAACTTCCTGAGCAAGCAAAGCGTTGCCAACTTCGGAGCGCCATTTTAAAGCTGCGCTTACAGCGTTGTCAAGCCTTGCTGCGTTGGCAACTCATTGAGTTGATCTCGCAGCGTTGCCAATTGACAGTAAAAATACTGTCATGGCGTTGCACACATATCAAATGCTCAATTAGTTGAAAAACATTGCCAACTGCAACCACACATGTTAAGCTGCAGTTTCAGCGTTGCCAATTTAACAAACCTTGGCTGCGTTGGCAATTGATTGTATTGATGGATCAATGTTGCCAATTGCACATCTGTGTCGGTATTTTAAAAGAGAGTTGCCAACTATCAAGCTTGAATCGAATGATATTTAAATTCCTACAGCATTGCCAACTATCTAGGCTACTCGGTCAATTGTGCCGCCATGCGAAAGCAAGCACCACGGCGTTGCCAACCACCTGCCACCACCACAGCCTCAACAACAATGGCGGCTTTAATTGCAAATTACTGCAATGCCGCTTGGCGAAATCAAAGCGACTTAGCAAATATCTTAAATAGTAATAAATTTCGATTTTTGTCCATTTAAATGCTTTATGAATTATTGGCTTAAGCAGCAGCAGATTCATCCCCCCCACGCAGCGAAGCCACACGAAAAGGGGGTGCGGTATGCAGCGTGCACCTCGAGCATTTTCAACGTGCCAGCAAAAGTTTCCGCCTGCCTCCGACTCCCTTACTCCGCCCACACCTATCCCACTTTGACATTGCCTCCCTCTACCGCAAAATGACAGCAAGGCAAAGATTTAGACAAAGACGCCAGCCAGTTACTGTTACTCGTGCTGATAGCGAGTACTAGCTGCCCCCGGACCTTGCTACTGCCACTTTCATTCCACCACCCTACCCCTACCACGCGCAGAGCTGTGGCAGGAGGGGTGGGGGAGCAGGAGGAACGGGCTCAGCGATTTAACCGAGCACGCCGAATGGTATTTTAACATTTTTAAGACGCGGCTAGCGAACAGAGCCAGGAAAATGCCTTCGCCGCTTTTCCACTTTGACTTTGACTTTGACTCTCTCTCTCCTCCCTCCCCCCCCCATCCTTGAGCCGCAGCGCGTCACCCTACTCCCTCACAGCTTGGGCCGCAAGCCTTTCGGTTGTGCCGCAGCAGAGGCGCAATGCCATAAATCAATTCGTATTAGTTTTATGAAATGTGTACCTGCGGCGTGCAACGTCACACACAGACACACACACACCAACACACAGGGGCACGCACACACCAAGCGGCAGTTTGCGGCTCTGTTTATGCGTCTCAAAGCGTGATAACGCGCAGGTTTCGTAGCAGGAATCAGCGTGATCTTAGAAAGGGAACAGATAAGCTTAAGATACTTTAGAATCTCGAGCAAGATGAAAGATACTTTTGTATCTAAAAGAACCGGCTGTATATATCGGGATACTGGGCAACCTTTTCAGAACTTTAGACGGGATATACTACCCCTAATATCCATAACTTTGCAAAAAAAACCCCTATTGATGGCATTATTCTGGGATTCACCTATTGATTACCCTTGTCATTAATTATTTTTAGCTTTATAAAGTTCCATTTATAAATTACTATACGTTTTTATGATTAACGTTGCACGCATGAACGCTGCGCAGGTAATGCTGGCGGTTTAATGAGCAAATCTTTTTGGCAACGCCGTCTCAGCATCAGCAGAAAACGGCGTTGCCATCGCGTTGCCAATTAAGCGAAGTCGAAGTGAAGGACGCGACATAATTCATGTTCTTGAGCCACAGCCTGCTGAATCTAAGGCACACTCACACTCGCACTCACTCGAAGGGAGCGAGTTGAGGCATGCATATTCATTGCAGGGCTGAGTCTTTTTTTTGTCGAGTGTCTTCGCTTCTTTTCACAGTTTTGTCGCCTTTCCGGAGTTTTCGCACAGTTTCGTTGGGTTTGGGGGGAATTTGCATAAATCTCTGGGCGAATCACAATATTTCTTGGTTATTCCGAACTTGCTGTAGTCCTCATCCTTTGCACCTTCGGACCTTGTGCATACTTAATGGAACTTTTGAATTATCGCCTGACAATGGGATTATCATTTTTACATTGGCCACAAGCACAGTGGGACAACGCGCTGGACAATGGAACGGAACGGAACGGAACGGGAGCGAACACCTCAGCTAAGCCTAACCTGGAGCTGGGAGCTGGGTGGGATGCGGCTGCCCGTGGTTGTGATCTCCCCTGGGGGTACTTTGCTCAGCGCCCGTAATTATCATCGTAAATTATGCCCGAAGCTGGGAAAGCGCTGGGAAAAGTGTAAAAGTTGCACGGGATTTTATGAAAATGAATTGAGATTGAGCCGAGAATGAAATGTGAATTTACAATTGATTTAAATAGTCGCAAGGCGCGCAGCCTGCAGGCGTAAGTAGTACTAAATCAAAGCGTCTTCCAATTTCGCCTACCCCGTCCGTCTCCACAACCCCCTCCCCCGACCCTCTGCATGCTGGTTTTTCGGGCAATAATCTGGCGAGCCGAGTGTCATAAATAATAATTAAACAACTCGCGTTGTTAAGTCTTTTTATTACGGCCAAAGCGAGCGTGCTTCCCCAAGACAAACGACAGTAACTGCGAGCGGGGGGGTAGAGTGTGTGAGGGGGCGTGACAGCAGCAGCAGCAGCAGCAGCGCACCAGGATAAGATGCTGCGTGTTGCGCAATGGGGAAGGCTTACAGCGTTGGTAGCATGTGCGAGCTTTGGACGCGGATGCGGACGCGGACGTGGACGTGGACGGACGTAAGACGCACAATTTTCCACGCAAGATACTTTCGCCATGTATCGTCTGGCACATGAGCCGCCAGACAAGACACACACACACACACAGGGAGAGAGCACCCATGCAGTAGGAACACCTCCGCATTTGCCTGTCCCACTTCATGGCGGATGCTAAGACGTAATTAAGAAAATAAATAATAATCGCCCGATGCCGTTGCCGTTGCCGTCGCCATTACGGACATGGGTTTTGCTAGGGGATCGTGCAAGGTACCACGGTACCCCGTTACAGCAGGGTGGCGAGCATGCTAGTGTGTGTGCGGGTGTGTGTGTCAGCTGGCTCCTTTGACTTAAGCCCACGTTGTCATACACTTGGAAAATATCTTAACTAGCACAGCTTTCCAGAGCGGCATAGCTGGAGTGGGTAGGGCAGCAGGAGTGAGGGTGGTTGGGCTAGGCTGGGCGTCCAGTACAGTGGACGCTGTAGGTAAATCTTAGCTTGGAACGGACGTCCTGCTAACAAGAGTTATTACCATTTGATGGTACAGCCGAAGGCTTATTAAGCCGACGGGTTGAACCTTTTCTTCTTACGTTGAGCACTTGCCAGGGGTAGAAGGTGGAGGTGGAGGTGGCGCTGGCGCTGGCGTTGACTGCCCCGCAGAGATACGAGCAGAGTGTGGAAATTATACCATATATCATTATATTAATATTATTTAAATGGAAATATATTTAAAGAAAGTTAGCAGGAAAAGTGTAGGAGGTGCGAAGCAGGAAACCCATTAATTCAGTTAGTTCTCTAAAGTATTACCTTATTCTTCTATTTTCAAAGCAGACCTTAGGATTTCCCTTTCCACAGTTCTCTTCGGATGCCTCTGCCCTGGTCATTCAATAGTTTTGCTAGCAATCCGCTCATTAACTAATTTGCCCATAAAGCCAGTCAATGCAGCGAACTTTATTGGGCAGGTAGCGGGTTGCAGGGTTGCGGGGTGCAGGGTTGCCAACCCTCTGTTCCAGACTCTTGCCCGCACTCTGTCTGTGCCACTGCACGCGCTAGACAAGCAAAATCGTCGAATGTCACAAATCAAAGCGGAATTATTATTACTTATGGCCATTTAATTGGACTTGAGTTTATTCATTTGAGTTTCTCGGCGAGCGCAACACGCCCTCTACGCCCATTTCGCGTTGCTTTTTGTTTGTTTTGTTTGCGCAGTCAATTTGCCAAATGAGTGTACAGATACAGCCCAGCCGAGGGTTGGGAAATGGGAGAGGGCTACGATGGGCAACTATTTGGCTCGCACGCTCATTAGTTTTATTGCCGCCTTCCCCGCCCGCATATCAGTCAAAGCCGCAAAACTATTTATGCGGCAAAGCGCAGGGCGTGTCCTGCTGGCGCGGCTGCTGCTCCACCCGCTGCTCCTGCCGCTGCTCCTCTTCCTGCCATTCAGAGTTGTCCTTTCGCGCAGTTGCCTTTTGGCAGTGCTCGCCGCGCACTTGTTTTGTCTGTTTGCCTGCCACATTAATTGCCGCCAAGCAGGCGAATCTATCTGAAAATGGACCCCTTAATGAATTGGCAGCTATCGCTTTGACATCGCTCTGATAGATCGCTGGAGAAAGCAGTGCGCCGTGCGGGCTGCTCGAAGATTTACTCAACTTTTTCGGTTGCACTTAATTACGCTGACATTGCGCAGATTTATTTGCCATTACGCCACGTTATGAGGCTCCCTCTCTTTCCGCTCTCTCTCTCTCTCTCTCTCTTTATACAGTGTGGCAAAACTTTTCTGAGCGCACGATTTATGCATCGTACTTGCAAATACCTGCGCCCAAAAGAAATTATGTGGAATTTTTTCTTAAGTACGCCGAGAGACGCAGCAGGAGCAGTGGCAGCGGGAGGAGGAAAGGTAGGGGGGTGGCGCCACAGCGGCCGCAAGTGCGGCGTAGTTAGCTATGTAAATGTTTTCGCAGCTGTTTATGTATTTACTTTTAATGCCACTTCAAATAGCGCTCGGAGCCTGCAGCACTTACACCTTACAGTCTCAGCTCCTCCAGCCTGCTTGCCTGCCTCCTCCCCGCCTGTTGAGCTGCAGCAACCAACCACAGCGCAAAGAAAATGCTAACAATTTTAATTAATGGATAAAGTTCTCTGAAATTCCACTTGCAGCCCACTCTCTCCCTAACTCTCTCGCACAAACACTCTGAGTGGCCAAGCAACAGATTGGACGGCTCCTGCTCCTCCTCCAGTTCATCCTCCTGCTCCTCCTCTCGACCCTGCCTCTGCTGTTAGTGGGGCTCCGGCATTATGTGCGCTCGTGTACTTGGCCCAAACATTTATGCGCAGCCAACGAAATTCGTCGGCAGTCAAAGCATTTTTGTATTGCCAAAGGAACCTGAGGAATTTCGCCAATTGTATTGCGTTCTGTTTACATTGAAATGCCAAAAATTAAAAAGAAATATTGTGTTCTATTCTTAAATAGGCAACAAGTCTAAATTTGTAGGCAGCAGATCTGCCAAAAGCAAACATTGTAAGTATAAACAACATTTAATTTAAGGAATTGTTTAAGAAAACTGATTAGTTTAATAATACAGAAATCATTTTTAAATTGTTATTTACAGTTTCAACAAAATTTAATAAAATTTTCAAAACAAGATATTTGCTAGGAAGCCGAGGGCAGCGTTTTCCCAGAACGCATTCCAAACGAAGTGTTTCAATCCGCGCGTTTCAGGTTTTATTTGTTGCGCGCAAAAGTATGCAATACTTACTCGCAACTAGCTGAACCACTGAGCGCGTTGGGCGAGCGGCTAATTTAATGCGGCGCTGAAAAGTATGCAACAGTCTTCTTTATGGTATTCATAAATAAAAGCCCAGTTAATAACGCTAGCCTAAAAACGTGCTCCATAAATTGTGCGACGCCATTTCTTTTTCGTGCGGCTCCCTCCCCCCTGCTCCACATCTTCCGCTTCGCATTTTTAATTTAAAAGTTTGCGATAACAAATGATGCACATCCCTGTTACTCCCTGCCTCACACACACACACACACACACACACACACACACACACACACACACACGCTCTCAGCCACGCCCACTTGCCCATTCAGATATGTACTTAAAATAAGAAATAATGTTGACTGCCTGATTTAGTAACCGCACTGCCAGCACACACTTGCACACGCACACCTATCTAGGCGAGTGTGTGTGTGTGTGGCTGCGTGTGTGTGGACATGTGTAAGCACAAAGGCGCGGGGAAATAAAGTACAAAGCAAGAAATGAAGCAAACTTTGGCGCTAATAAATTGTATCATATCTCACAGCAAGGCGAACGAGCTAATATACTCGCCCAGGCAGATAACTCATACGCCGCGTGGCCAACTGTGGTGGGAGGAGTCTCGCCAGCAGCAGCAACTCGCCATTTTTTCCATATGCATATTTATTTCCCCTTTGCTTATCAGCGACTAACAAAAAAAAAAGAGCAGACGAAAACGAAGAGAAACGACAATGAAATGAGAAGCAAAGCGACTCACATGAGAAATTGCAAAACATATTACCCAACACATTAGCTAGGGTAATGCAAGGACAGCGGCAGAAGGGTAGGCGGGGCAGGGTTACTGAAGAAAGTTGGAGGGTACCTAGGCGAGCAAATATCGCAGCTACTTTCCGACAGCACATGGAACTGCATATAAAAAAGTTCCAGTTTCCTAGAGATATAAATATGCATAAATATTAAGCCCATTTGCTAGAAAAAGGGGAACTACAGCGTCATAACCTATTGTATGTTATGTTATGTTATAGATTATAAATCAAATAGGAAATTCATAGGGTAAGAGAGAGAGAGAGAGAGTAGGGTCTCCCAGTCTATTATTCCCTTGCAGCGTCTGTCTCTCGTAGCCTTAGATCCTTATAATAAAGTTTTCTTATATTTTTTCCTCAATATTATTAGCTTATATCATTCCTATCTCTTAGCTTAAGATGTGCCATCCTTATCTCTGACTTTCCATATAAATTTATAATGTAGGTTTCAGCAAAGTACACTAACAAGAGTATTACAAAGATTTCCTAGTTATTTTCCTATATCAAAAATAGTTTCCTTAATCTTTGTGTTCTTTGGTTCCCGCCCGACAAGCAAAGATTAAAGTATTTTTCTAGTATTCAACCTTGCTGCAACCTACTCAGTCAGTTAGCCAGACTATCTCTGTACAACATTAGGTCATAGTTCTATACCTATAGCTATAAAGCCTTTCTAAGCCGACGCCAATCTAAGGGAATTGACTTTATCAATCATGTCATGTACGTGTTCAATGCCACTGACCAACCACATTGGCAATACTTAATCTGGCAAATCGGTATCTATTCCATAACGATGATATGCGAAAGCTCCCGATGAAATATTTTGAAAACCCCCAGAAGAAGCAGAAGAAGAAGAAGAAAACACGTGGAGTTTAGCTCAAAATTTGACATTTAAAATTGTATTTATTTAATCATTTAATAATTGCTGGGAATACATATTATAATATAATGTACGTTGTGTATGTGTGTGTGTGGTTTTGTCATCATTTATGTATCTGTGTGAGTGTATGTGTGTTTGATGCTTTCAATAAATTACAAGTAAATTTAATTTCATTTTATTTTCGATTGGTTTTGCTTACGGATCTAGTGGAACAATTTATTAAACATTGTTTAAGTTAGCTCTAGAAATGGGATCGTGTATGTGTGTATGGATACTACGCGTAATTCTCGTTAAACTTCTAATTTGACGAAAGTTGACGAAACGGAAAGAAGTTTTAGAATAGAAAATTCAGCGACAAAATGTTCTTCATCTTATGGTATTAGATACCAGGATATATAGTAGTATAATACAAATGGGACGCGAGTGCCATTCGAGAGATACGATACGATTCGTTATTGTTATTATCAGATATGTGCTTAGCTGGAAAACGATCTAGAAATAAGGCAAAACGTTGTAGAGAATAATAATAATAATAATAATGGAAATAAAACAAGGGACATTTCCGAATTAGAATTGAATAATACGCCCAAACGAACGGGCCTAATCATACTATGTTGTATTTGTATGGTATATATCGTATATATAGTAGCGTAACGTACATATTTACAGATCGGATAGGTTGGTTTTCTTTGGTTACACTCCTAAAATGCGAATTGAAATAGTCAAATAACTTAGTCGTAGAGTGTGTTAGATATTTGATTAGATAGTTTTAGTTAGTTTTCTCAGTTAAAGTACTATAGTATAGATCTGTTATTCATTATCTGTTATATGTTTTATCTTTTATCATCTATCTGCTATGCGTTTATGTTTTAACTAATTTTTGCTAATTATTCCATTTACTGGGACTGAAACTGGGACCTTCTCTTGCGCTAGTAATACTTGGAGAGTTCGCTTGGGATTATCTTTATCTTTATCTGTATCTATCATCTTTTATCTTTATCTTAGAGTTCATTTTTTTTGTGTTTTTTTTCATAGCTGCATAGGGATTAAGTCTAGGATAGTTTTAGCTTAATTTTAGCCAAATATTTACAAGTTTAGGGTGACCATGCAGTCGATTTAGTCACGCTCCTCGTACTTTGGCACAAAGGAGCTCAGACCGCCCAGCTGGCCACACTGGCTGTTGTCGTAGAGCGACATCTTGAGCCGCTTGCACTTGGCCCTGCGATTCTTGAACCAGAACTGCACGTTCTTGCTCTCCAGGCGAGGGAACTTCTGGCTGCAGACAGAGAGAGAGAGAGAGAGAGAAAGGAAAACCGAGAAAATTCAGTTAGTTAACCAGGTCTAAACACGCTCTCTTCCATCTCTACTCACCGATAGGGCATCGTGTTGAGATCCTCGGTGTACTTGAGGATCAGATTGTGCGAGGGATGCGTATTCATGGCGAACCACTGCTCCAGCTTGGGCACCTCAGTGACGGGATCGATGAAGGTGCGATTACGTTTGCGTCGCTCCTCATTCGAAATGCTCGACAGGTTGAGGCCGGCGCCACCCATCAGCGCGTTGGGCTGCATTCCGGCGGCGGCTGCGGCGGCCGCTGCATGATGGGCATGAGGATGGGCCGCAGCTGCCTGGCCAAAGGCTGGGATGTAGTGGCTCATGTACATAAAGGATTGCGAGAACATCGAATTGGGCACCATGGGAAAGGGCAGTTGATCCTTGTGCGGCGCCACGTTGCCCCCCAAATCTGGCGACGGGGAACGGAACTCTTCGAGGTGACTCACATCGTTCTCGTTATCCTCATCGTCCTCGTCCATGTCCAGATCGTCGTCCTCCTCTTTGGGTGTGCTACGCTTCGGGGTGGATGTGGCTTCGCGCTCGTTGTTGTTGTTGTTGTTGCTGTTGCTGCTGCTCATGTTGTTGTTGTTGTTGTTGTTGCTGCCGCTGCTGCTGTTGTTGCCGGCGGCAGCATGAGCTGCGGCATCAGCAGCATCTGCATTGGCACTGGAGTTGGCATGGTTGGAATTGGAGTTATCATTGTCCTCGACATTATCGCGCGTCGTGGACTCATCGCCACCGGCCTTGAGCACAATGGGTTTCTCGTCGCGCTCCTCCAGCCCATTGACCATGCCATCGCTGCCAGCGCTCTTCGCACGTTGCGGTTGCTGAAGCTGGCCCGGCCCGTGCGCCTGATGCTGCTGTTGTGCTTCGCCTCCAGTCTGCTGCTCAACACGTTCCACATCCTCGTCGCCCTCATCGTCGTCCAACATGGGCGACGAGCGATGCCGCTCGTGCGTGGTCAAGGAGAGTGGCAACTGCGGTGTCGTCACCCTACTGGGTTCCTCCTCCAGCTCATCCGAGTGCTGTGACATGGTATCAATGTCTTCGGACTTCAGGCTCATCGGACTCTTGAGATAATCATGCGACATGGACAGATTACCCATGCTCAGCGGTTGACTGCCAGCGCTGCTCGACGAGTTCTGACCCAGGGTGGCATGTTGCCCCAAATAGCCATTGATCGCAGCATGTCCCAGTGCCGTCATGGCACTGCCCAAGCTACCGCCACGCATCTCGGCACGTTTCTGTGCCGCTCGTGCGTTCTTGAACCAGTAGACCACATTGTTCACGTCCAGCGGTTTGCGGCCACGACGCGACTCGAGCGCATTCAGCTGCACCACATACGTCTGGATCTGTTGCCGTGACGGATGCGGATTCTCCTGGAACCACTTCTGCAGCTTGGGCAGCTCCATCTCGGGATCGAAGCTGGTGCGCATGCGTGTCTTCTGATTGGGATACTGTGCGCCGGCGTGGGCAGCTGCGGCCGCATGATGATGATGATGCATCGAGGGATGCATGGGATGCACCAGCATGTTGCCAGCATGATGGGAGGCCGCTGCTGCTGCTGCCGCCGCCGCCGCCGCCGCTGCTTGTCCGGGATGATGTGCCGCGGCAGCTTCGTTGGCCAGCAACAGGGATTCCCGACTAGCACCCATGGCACCGAGTGGATTTGCGGCTGCTCCTGCACCGGCTGCCGCGGCATGTGCCGCTGCCGCCGCTGCTGCAGCCATGGCCGTGCCCACTGGGAAATCCATGTCCCCTGGAACCACTGGCACCGCAGTCGGTGTCGACATGAAGGGCAGCATCTTTGGTGTCATCGCTGATTGAGGCGAGAGTTGATTCGACCACCATTGATCGAATTTGCGACGTAGTTCATCGGATACATCGCCACCGGGCAGGGCGTACGTGTTCTGGTGCGAACTGCGGCAGATCTGCGAGAGCGTCACCTGCAGGGGGCGGAGAGGGGAACATAACATTGATTGGGATTAGAAGGGGTTACAAGTTGGAGGCATGTGCCTGCCCTGAGCAAAGCTCTGTCATAAAAATCACAGTCAGCTGGGTGTGGGGGAGGCGGTGTACTGGGGAAGGGGGGTGCGCTGAAGTGTTGGGATTAACTTAGCCATAAAATGTGTAGGGGTCTAGAGAAGGCACGAGGTGCTGGAGGCGGGGAAGCAACTAGGGTTGGGACTGGGGAAGGGGCTAGGACTTTAACTGGCAATGGGTCTGGGGGACTGTGTCTGCCCGTAGGCTCAATTGGCTATTACGATACCGGGCTAGCACGATAGTAACTGATATCTTTAACTGACGGGGGCGATAAATACTAGATAGATCCCCCCTAGGATCGCTTGCTCGCTCGTCGATGGACGACGACATCGGCGGCTTATGCGATTTAAATTGAATTTAATGCACTGAAAGCGACACGACGCGATTCATCGTGGACGCAGTCGGTAGCCGGTGCGCGGCTATCGCGGAAGTCGCGCAACGGGCCGAAGGGAAAGAGGGGAGTGAGCTCGTCCAGGTATAACGATATGATACGAGCTCTGTGCGCAGCAATAGATAATGTCTCTGTCGCTTATCAGCTAAGGAGGCGCCCCAAATCACTTAAGCTGCGGCTGAGGTGTGTGTGCACAGTGCGTGCGCGTGTGTATGTGTGTGTGTGTGTGTGTGTGTGTGTGTGTGTGTGTGTGTGTGTGTGTGTGTGTGTGTGTGTGTGTGTGTGTGTGTGTGTGTGTGTGTGTGTGTGTGTGTGTGTGTGTGTGTGTGTGTGTGTGTGTGTGTGTGTGTGTGTGTGTGTGTGTGTGTGTGTGTGTGTGTGTGTGTGTGTGTGTGCGTGTGTTATAGACAACTAATTGTAAATAAAATGGGTTGACGCGCATTAACCGGGGACGGGCAGTGGCGGCAATTATTAAATTGATTTTCATATCTGCCCCTGCCCCTGCCCCTACTCCACTCCACCTCTCTCTCACTCTCTTTCGCAATTCTTGGAACACAGAACATTACCACGAGACATAGTAATAGTACAAACCCCCACTCCCTCTCAACCCCTCCTCCCTCCCCTCCACAGACGACTCGCTCGCGCACGCTTATCATGTGATTAGAAGCAGCAATTGCCTGCGCTAATATTAATCAGGGGGGAGCCTACGAAATCAAACGCAATAACAATTGAAGGGTATTTTGGGGGAGAGAAGTGTTTGCTGTGATTTCCGATTTCAACGATTGCACTCGCCTGATTTATGGCGCAACTAGGCAGGGATTTCTATGTGGGTCATGTGGTGCTGCCCACAAGCAGGGAAGGAATGGGTAGGCAGAAGCACAATGTATAATCCCCTTGCAAAAAGGCACTGCTGGTATAGTAACTTGCATGCGGTGTTGCGGTGTTTCTGGTGTTGCCAAAGGCAAATCACAATGCGATGTACTTAGCGGTTGCGGTAACTCAAGCTGAAGTCATGAGTTTTAAGTTATCTCTTAATTTCACGAGCGCACATTTTCATTGATTACTTGAGACCATTTTAAGATTTAACATGTATTTAAATAAAAATGTATAAAATAATAATTAAAGTAATTTTTGAAAGTTTGTTTCTCACTCTTTTTTTCTAATTTTTCTCAAGTTCAAACAGTAAAAGATTTGCTAAATCGTCTCATGCAGTCAAGAGTCTTACGTAAATCCCCAACTTAATAAAGTAGTGATAGCAACCAGTAAGCATGGAGGGTTTCAAGCCAATAGATGCTATACACAGTTAGTAATTTAGCATGGATTGAGAGAGAAGGAGGGCGGGCGATAACGTGCAAGCCGTTTCTATTATTTTATTTTCATAACTGTGTGTTTGTCTACGCAGTTGTCTCCCTTGAAGCGTTTAATAAGCCTAACACACACACTCGCACACTTGCACACACACACACACGCACACTTGAGATATTTAAAATCAGGCTGAAGTTAAGCGCAAAGCTGATTAAAATGGAAAACTATTGCAGAAAAGGATTAGTTAAGTGAACCAAAATAAATGAACTCGGCTTAGCAACATTTCTTTGTAGTCATTATCAAAACATTTTCTATGAATTTCATATGCAGACAGAGAGGGAGCGCGCTGTCGAGAAAGAGGGAGCGAGGGAGAACCAGAAAGTGAGAGAAGGACTGACATATAACGTTTATGTTACGTTCTACATGAATTCTTGAACACGCGAAATTGAATCTTTAGTTGGTTTTTATTTTTTCGGGTAGCGTTGCCACCTAATTGCACTGAGTTAAGTTGGCTGTGCCTTAACGATTCAGTGAATACATGAATTAGTTGCTTATGCACACACTTTCTACTCAATTCATGTAATGATTGCTTGAAATGAGCTTTCGCATAAGCGCAGCATGAGTTAAGATGATTCTGCCTTCTCATTTATGCATTGAGACGGAACTTATGTTCTTTAAGCATGACACATGATGCAGAAGTTAGAATTCGTGAATTGAGCTACGCATAAACGCCGTAACAAATAGACAGAGCGACTTTGACGGGTTTTCCTGCTGGCACACAAAAAGGGGCTGAGGATACGCAAAAGTTTTCGGCGTGTTGCGTGTGCGTATGAACTGGCTTGTCTCTACGTCATTCTATGTGTGCGAGTGTGTGTGTGTGTGTGTCTGTGTGTTTATGCCTCAATTCACGCAAATTAGCGGTTTGGGTTTTACAGTTGCCATACGGCACCCCTTCCCTTGCCTGGCTTGAGCTTGTGCTTAGTTTTGCCTAGTCTAGCAAAGGTTGCCGGGCGAAGGGGTGTGCCAAAGTTTTAGCAACTCTTCAAGACGAGATAATAGCAGCTCTATGTGTGTGTGTGGGCGTGTGTGTGGGTGTGTGCGTGCAGTGTGTTGGCGTAAACCGCTTATGAATCATTATAGAATTTTGTCGTCTTAGTGCAAAATTTAGTGAAAGTTCAAAGCGAATCTCTAATTAGCTCAGCTCCAATCAGATTTTTGGACTCACCTCATCCAGGGGACAGCCAGTGGAGCGTAGCAGTGCGTGCGACTGCAGCACGAGCAGCTTGAGCAGCTTGTCCTTGATCTCGCCAAAGGGCGATGTCTTCGGCCGCAAGATGACAATGCGCAGCGTGATGACCGAGGTGAGTTCCCCGACAATATCGCTGACTGGCACCGCAGGATTATCGGAGATCTGTTCAAGGGGTATGGGTTTCCAGTGCTTGATGATGAGCGAGCCTGTCGAAAGTAAGAGAGAGAGAGACATATGATATGATTACTTGTTCCCCATACACTCTCTGCCCTCCGCAAACTCACCTCTTGCCGTGTTGGCCACCTCCTGCGAGTAGCCCAAGCGCTGCAGCGCCGTCTGCACAATCTCGCTCCAGGGCGTGGCTGCTGCAATGATCACATAGCTATCGGTCTCGATATTAGGACGCCTCTTCCAGGGCTGGCGGGTGTCGATGGTCAGGGAGGCGTGCAGTGAGTGCACGGACTCCACCACGCAGTGCAATGGAAGCGATTTCGCTGCAAGTAGAAGAGGGACGTGTTCAGTTAGTTTCTATATTCAAATTATTTTATTAAATTTAATTAATAATTTAAAATTTAATTTAATTTGGATTTAAATTGCCGTAAATATCGACATTTTAACATTTTTCCAGGGTAGTTCCTGTACTTTCACATGGATTTTTAATCTTTAATCGTTCATAGCTTTGCCAAAATTTGATTGATTTTTCTCGGGGTGGACTTTTTGATCATGTTATTGTAGCCAAATTGATTCTGCATTTCAATTTGATCGATTTTAGAAGTTCGAAATTTTTGCAAAATTTTCCATGCTACCCCCTTACAAAAATTTCAAAAAATTTAAAAAAAATTAAATTTTAGTTTTTTGCTCGAAATCAATTAACATATTCATAATAAACATAAAAATCGAATCGAAAACGCATTTGAAGTTGAATTGCCATAAATATCGATATTTTAACATTTTTTTAGGGCTGCCCCTGCACTTTCATGTAGATTGTTTGGCTTCAATCGGTCATAACTTGGCCAAACCCCGTTTGTTTTTTCTAGGGGTGCACTTTTTGATCATGTTATTGTACCTAAATAGTTTCTGCATTTCAATTTAATCGATTTTAAAATATTGATTTTTTCGACAAAATTTCATGCTACCCCCTTACAAAAATTTCGAAATTTTTTTTCAAAATAAAATTTAAATTTTTTGATCGAAATCTGATAGTATATTCAAAATAGGCATACAAATCGAATCCAAAACAAATTTGAACTAATATTGCAATAAGTATCGATATTTAAGCGATTTTTCAGTGCAGTATTGATACATCTTGCTCCTCGCTAGTCGAACCTACATTCACTTATCGCCCCTTTACAGGGTATCTTTCTGCCCGTTACTCACTCCACACTTGCCGTAGCTAATCGGTTTAGTTTGCAGCGTGTTGCAACGCTTGAACAGACGCGGCAAGTGCAAATCGGCAAATTAAAATAAGCAATTAAAACATATTTCAAATCGCTGCAGCCCTCACGCACTCATGAGTACCCGTACACACACTCACACTCACGCTCGCACTTGTTTTACGTATTTAAATAAATTATTGCATGCTGCGGTTAGCCACAAAATGGTTTTAGCCGCTTACTCGCCAAAATGGCCAGCCTACTGTACTCGCTCCTCCCTCCCAGCTATTCCCCTGACAGTCTCTCCCCCGCTCAGCTATCGCCTCCCCTCCCCTGCACAACTTGCTAAATTATGAACTATTAATGCATAATTATGGCCGTCTAGTCTCGCCTCGTCTGCTTATCGAGTGCGCATAGATGCGGCTCGAGTGCAGGCACTATAGGCCCGACTATATGTAGCATATACTGCATACTATACCAATACATATAGCCGCATATATCGGGCAAAACATATGCCTAACAAATGATTGGCAAACGCTTTTTTCTCTTGCTGCAACCAATTATGTGCAGCTTAAAAATAATTTACCCGAAAAATTCGCCAATTGCAGTTGCAGTCGGGGGAAAGTGGGTGGGGGGCGTGGCAGTTGGCAAATAGGCTTAACGCGAGCCCGCCGTACGCGATGCGCGGCCATAATGGTATTATTAATTATTCCAATTATAAAGATTGTAAGCAGTCGAGATTGCAGTTACCCGCTACCCGTTTCGCTTTACCCGTTACCCGCTTCGCTTTACCAGCTGTCTGTCTGTTTAAGCGATTTGGGCGCGTTTTAAAACGCGCGTCGGCACAATTATGCGCGATTTTTACTGTACACATACATATATACATTGCCTGTGTGAGTGTGTGTGTGCGTGCAAATCTCTTAATTGCCCTGAAATCCCTATCGGGCATTAAAAATGAATATGTCAATTGAATGAGTGAATACACTCGCGAACATGCTTGCAAAAATAGGGCGAATTCGTAGAGAGAAAAAAATAATTTCCGGATATGTAAAAGGAATAAAGTATTATGTTAAAGCACAGCGACGAATTGACCTATACGCCATTTGTCACTGCAATTAAAGCCAAGAAGTACAGTGCGCACTTGATAGACGGAACAGTTGAATAGTATATAAATATACATACATATACGGAGGAAGAGCAAGAGTTAAAGTTAAACATAATTTTGAACTTTCGCACAAATATTTTATTACATTTTTGTAAAGTATTATAAATGTGTTTTCTAAAATATATTTGGTTTTTACTATAAATTTTAAAACATAACTTATACTCAACTTTATTTCAGTTTAATAAGATTTTGTACATACAAGAAATTTACTATACGAATTATGTTTCAGTTTGTTAAGTTTGCAGGACTTTCTTTCGCAGCGATACATTCTTAAGCTCAACATTCTTTATACTTTTGACTGTTTTTTTCTACTTGTACCTATACATTTGATTTATATTCTATTTATTTTTTTATTCAACTCACAAAAGTATTTCCTATCGAAATGTATGCTTCTAAGGCGAACTACAATCTTTTTATACTTCAGAAAGTAAAGAAATCCTTTATTATCAATCTCGAAACCCGCATATTTTCCTGCTTCCAAACTTTATAAAGCTGCAAACTTTCGGAGATTATTAAGTTCTCTTTTTGCGCCCAAACAATATTATGGAATATAAAATAACTTGCCCCTGCGCTGACCATCGAAATATAATAACACCTCGCAGCGAACTTATTTGTGGTTTTGTAATTCCACAATTCTCCATATGCTTGTCGTGGCGGGCATTAAAGCTACTATATAGTTGGGTACGACAAGCACGGGGTGCGGAAGGGGGAGGAGTAGGGCGCTGCCTTTGTTGTGCTTTTGTGTAATATTCGAAATTACGAATTTACCCAAACGATATAAACCTATTTGCGGCTGGCGGGACGACGTGGGGGGCTGCGGGTTCGGCGGTGCATTATGCGTTGCCGACCGGTTTGGCTTTGGAATTATGTATACGCATCATAAATGGCGGATTGGCGGCCGCTACGAGCCGAGCCGAGTCGAGCCGGACATTTGGCCGAGGTGGACTGGCATACTAGTCTGGTTGGGTGTAGGTGGGGGCGTGGCATAGGTGAGTGTTATGGCGGCGTCGATTGTGGCCGGCCGCGAAAGAACAATGGAGGGAAAATGCGTAGTGCAAGCGAATAATAAACTCATTATATCCATTATCCTGGCCCCTGATTTGGGGGCTAACACAAAAGCGGATTTGCTGCCGCACATGCGTGTGTGTGTGTGTGTGTGTAGGTACAGGTGTGCAGGTGTGTGCGTGCGGAAAGCACTACTAGAGTGGCCACGGCGAGCTCGCTAATTGTCGAGGCAGTGGCAGAGGCAGCAGCCAGAAGTGCACAAATTGGGTTGGGTTAGGGTATTCATAATTCGTCTGCAGTCTGCACAGTGCACTACGCCTAAGTGGCCGCCCCTGGCGGGCTGCGCTTATCCTTATTAGCATTATCAGTGGAAAAATAATCGAGACAGGCAGAGGCCAAACAAATTGAATTAAAAAGCGTTTGAGGCATTAAATCTCAGACAGA
This sequence comes from Zaprionus inermis, assembly GCA_018151445.1. Classification (NCBI taxonomy): domain Eukaryota; kingdom Metazoa; phylum Arthropoda; class Insecta; order Diptera; family Drosophilidae; genus Zaprionus; species Zaprionus inermis. The sequence goes on along the minus strand of JAECXD010000057.1, from coordinate 5,577,274 downwards.
CAGACAGGGAGAGCGAGCAAGATAGTAGATAGACAGAGTGAGAGAAAGAGAGAGAGAGGGAGACAGAGAATGGGGGCAACTGTCTTCTTGCCCTAAGCTGACAAACGATTTGTAATGAACTCTCTACTTGCATAGGCTTAGACGACGTCGCCGTCGTCGTCGTCGTCGTCGTTTCCTTTTCCCATTTCCATTTTCATCTCGCTTTTCCACGCTGCGTCGCGGCTTAAGATTTATTAACCTGCGCCAGCGATGCGGCTGTCGATAGCGTTTGCCAGCGAGAAATAATGAAGTTGCCAATTTGCCTGGCATCTGGGCTAGGCTAAAAATACCCTGTAGGCGAGGATTAGGCGGCATTAGCGCTGCAAAGTCGGGGTGATTTTTTTTCGAAAATGCATAGTAATTTGATATCTTTGTAAGGATATCTTTGATATTTAAGCCTTAACCTTTGTTACTTGAAAATTACAGGGTATGGTGCAGCAGAATGCCAGCTTAATGGCGCATGTTCTGCATGGAATTAGTGTTGCCTTGGGTTTTGTGCTGCTAACGCAGAGGTATTTTGGTTTATTTATAGATTTACTACATGTACAGGGTATACTGTAGTCCGATATAAGCCGTAAGTTAATAGTGTGTGTTTTTAATAATATGAGCTAGCTTTTTTCAGCTTAAAACTAATGAATTTCAATGCAAAATGTCTTTCTCTAATAATTACAGGGTATATTTGAATCAAAGAGCTTATACTGCTGCTTTGGGTCTTCTTTACTGACTAAAGAAGGCATTATCTTCTGCTTTCACAGCTGCCAAGGCATTTTTAACGCGTTGACAGGGTGTGGAGCAGTCGTACCACGCTCTACGCTCCCTTGCCTGTTGATTACCCCACGGCTGCCTGCTTGGCTTATCGCCATCTGAATTGAAAGTTCAAATATAAATGGATATTTTGTGAATCCGATTCCGTTTTCCACTGTAAGCGCCTAGAAGTATGCAATGGCTGCGAGCACGATTACGTAATAATGCCCTGGGGCGGCGGCCAATTAGCACCCTAAGCGAAGCGAGCAAGATTTAAATCTAGCAAAAAGTTTTCCAGGCATTCTCTAGTGTGCACAAAGCCATGAAATTTCTAGGGGCGGAGGCGTAGAGAGGCTGCTCGACTTTCTTCTAAGAAATTGACCAATTGGCCGACCACACAAGGACTATGGCATCAAGGCAAGGCCAACAATAATTATGAATCGCCTACGACGCACACACAACATCAAAACGACTTAATCCCTGCACAGAAGAGGGTGTCCGTTTCAGGCAAAAACCTCCCCCGGAAAGGACATGCTGAACAATTTAAGTGACTGCCGGGCAAGGATTATGTAAGTTTACGGTTTAGTTTTCTCTCGCTCTCTCTCTCTCTCTCACTCTGTATATCTGAAAATATCTTGGACAACAAATATTTGTAGTTGAGCTTTTTTGTTTCCACTTCAGCTTGACCTGAGAGACCTGAGAGATTCCTTTAAGAGAAGGACAGGGAGAAGGGGCCACAGCTTACTCGAGTGAAGCGAATAAATTGTATATTGTTTTATTTATAAGAAAATGTTCATAATTTACTTATTAAAATGATTTGAGTGATTTGGGTATGAAAATTAAAATTTTACAGTCGAAAGTTTTAATAACCGTAAAGGATATTTGTCTAATGTGAGCGGGGAAGGGGGTAGGGAGGGAGGCTTAAGCCAAGTGAACTGTTGAGAATTTGCTTATCATCGGTTGACCATGGAAATGTCGAAAAATCTTAAGGATCTTAAAGGACTTTAGTGTTGGGCGAGTGTGTTTGCTTGTGTCTGCTTCAAGCAGTGTGTGTGGGTCGGTTTGTGTGTGTGAGGGTGTGCCTGTGTGTGTGTGTGTGTTTGTAAAAGTAAGAGTGACCGGAAATTAAGCAATAGTCTTAAGGAAATTGCCACAAGTTTTTTGGATGCCACGAAGCAAGCTAAATTCGATGTCTTTTCTCCGACTACTTAGGCACACACAAGTGTCGAGCACGTGTATGTGTGTGTGTGTATGTCAGTTTGTGTGTGTGCATTTTTATTTACACTTCAACTTAAGTCCTACTTAATTGCAAACTCTTTTCCGTAGAATTTTTAATGCATGCATTTTAATTTATAATGCCGAAGCAGCATCTCGGGGCTACTTAAGAAGTTTTCCTATACACAGCCATGCACACACACGCACAGTTTACACACACACACACACACAAAGCACACACCCAGGCACAGCACACACACACTTGCAGCTCTTACACATCGCTGACTGCTGCTCACACCTTCCATTTTCGATGCATATCCCCGTCTAAGTCCTGCCACTTGTCCTGTCTTACAGCCCCTGTCCGTGCCACGCCTCCCCGCCTGTAACTCCCCCCTCGAAGCAAAAGAAAACATATTAAGCAGCACAATAAAATGAAAATCAACTTGAATGCCCCCAGTGCCTCAAGGCATGCCCCGGCAAAAGAGCTTGCAACCTAAAGTAAATTGTTGCAGTTTGCAAAGCGAATTTTTTATACACTTACTAAGTGAGTCGAAGATAGCAGAGTATGCTGAGGAACTGCAAGATTATAGTAAATATAATAATAGTATTGCTATCTCATAAATATTCTACATTCGATATAAATTAGTTTTCAAAGATGCAAGAAGGATTAACAGAGAATTAAACAAGAACTGAAAAAGGTTTGCAACGGAACTAAGCAAAGCGTTGTTGCCAAACTTCTCAGAGAGGCTTGGAAACGGTGGTAATGAAATTTTGTTTGCACATCAGCGATCAGAATATACTTTTTATATTCCTGAACTTTCTAAAAATGGAGCAAGCAGCTTAATAGATAAATATCTAACGTATTTCCACACAATTAAACCCTTCCAAAACAACATATTTTAATATTTCACTGTATTCTATAATATATTTTAATATTTTAACCTATTTTAATGTAGCTTAACACCCTTTTAACCCTACACGTAGTGCAGCAACCCTTCGCACTTGCAGCTCCCTGCAAGGCATTAATAACTTGAAAAGTGCGTCGCTTCAAGAACTTTGATGCGATTTATAAAGTTGTTTGGGTGCGAAAGTGAGGTTAAGCAAGCTTAAGTTGCACTGGCAACTAACCTCATTGCTCTAGCTAGCGCTGTCACTCTCTTACCCTCTCTCCTGGCCTCTCTCCCTCTATCGATTGCGAATTTTGCGCTAATTTGCAAACGATTCGAGATTCGCCTATGCGATTTGTCTTGGCTTTTGTTAGGTCGCACCTCATGCCCCTCGCACCCCGCTTATTTTTTGTTCGCATTTGTCAAGCCAAGTCGCACTTGGCTCGCCCAAGTCCGAGACGTATTTGTATTTTCGAAAGGGCTTTCTTTCTTTGGGAAAACATGTTGAAACTTTTAAGCGGATTATAATTAATGCCGCCAGGCATTTTCTTTCTCTTATCGTTCGCGTACGGGGCAGGGCAAACACCCCGTGGCAGACACCTCCCCCCACCACGGGCCATCTAAGCCAGCAGGTGTGTGTATATGTAGGCGTAAGTGTGTCAGCAAACAAATAAAATAAACGGAAATCAGGCAAATCAAGCAAAATCACGCAACAAAACGCATCGCAACGCATCGCACAGTGTCTGCCAGAAAATGTTGTGCCTGAAAATAATCCTTATGAAATAAGCATGGCCTGTAGCGGTAATTTATTTCCAGTACCCCCCAAAACACACTGCCTTGTCCCCTGATTCCCCCATCTGACCTCAGCTGCGAAGGCATTTTGAGAATTGTCTCCAACTTTTTGTCCTGCAACGTTGTGTAATAAATTCATTTTTTGTCCCTCACCTAAGCATGTAAAACACACACTGTGTGTGTGTGCATGTGTGTGCTGTCTTAGATTTAATCCTTTTTGTTGTGCAGGTGAGTGAGCTCGTAGGAAAAACGAAACTAGCCAACGCTCTGAGGAAGATGCGAGCGGAGGAGCGATTTGGGAGTGCTCTGAATGGATTTTCTTAAGTGGTTCTAAGCTTTGTCTGTGAAGCAAACCAGAAAACATGCTTATACATGCGGCCAAGTGGCCCGAGCCTCGAGTTCAAGTGCAGAAGCTGCCCGGGCTACAGTCCGAGCGCCGGGTGCGGCTCCAACGATGGCTCTGCAGCTCCGGCTCTAGTGGCATTAGCAGCTGCTTAAGGCACTGCAGCACTTCATTAGTTCCAAGTTCGAAGACGACTGACAGAGACAGCAACAGAGAGGGAGAGAGAGAGAGAGAGAGAGCGGGAGAGAGTGACAGGGAGACGTAACAGACGACAAGGACATCCGCCCTGAGACAATGGACAACTGCGCACGATAATTGAATGCAGGCGTAGCTACGCCAGTAACCCTGTTAGCTTCCATCCCTCCCCCCATCTTCCGCCGCTGCCCCCTCCCTACCCCGCCTGCACAGAAAAAGCCATGTGCAACGAGGGAAGAAATCACAAGAAGTTGCCAAATCCTTACAAAAGGATTATGATGTGTATTTTTGGTCAAAGCACGTTGATGATGAGCATGTTGAGAGTGCCTGAGATTTTTCCATACATATAGTATGCATGGAAATGCCCAGGGAGTAGTGGGAGGGGGTAAATGGAAATACCTTCCCCCCATCCAGAGCCAGAGAGACTTCTCTGATTAATTGATGACAGTCTAAGGCAGGCAAATCGACTTTAAATGCGCCGAGCATAGTTACGTATTGTATCCGACTTAAGCTAGGGGTTTCTTTGGTATCTTTAGTATTTTTGGTATGTTTTCGGGTATTTTTCTTGCAAGTACTTTGCTGTTATGCAGTCAAATAAGCGTAAAATGTAGAAAAGGATTAAAATTATGAACTGAGGATAAGGCAAACAGGCAGACAGAGATGGAGACAGAGAGAGACACGATGCAGCCATGTGTGATCACACAACCGCAAACTGCAGGCCGCACAAAGCAGATAGGGCCAAGGGAATGGCAGGGTAGGGCTAGCGGGTAAGGACCTTGGCACAAAAGGATTTTCAATTTGTCAAATATTATCAAGAGGCAAGACGAGTGAAAGAAACAGAGAAAGAGAGAGAGGAACCGCAGCGAGCGCAGCGTCTACTCGAAGTAGGAACGAGGGATTTAAATGTCGATAATGTTGGCAAACACAATCGAGTGTGTTTTTTGTGCAGCATGTGGAGAGCGGCTAGAAAGGGGAGGGGCAGGGGGAGGGGGCAGCTCATGGCTTGTTTGCGCAGAATGTCAAAAATCGACTTGAAGTGCAGTTGAAGCAGAAATAAGCGCACCAAACACACAATGTCATTGACTGCCGCAACACCAGCTCACACACACACATGCATGCACACACACACACCGCACACTCATACACAAAAGGTTTGTCAACTCGCATTATCGCCCTCGCATTGCGCTTTAATGCGGCGTCTCGAGTGTCCTTCGACAGCTGCGCGAAATGCTTTGGCAAATTTAAAGGATATCGCGGTGTTTGCCACTTTGCGGATTAGCGCATGCACTGAGCGAAAAAAGAGGGCAGCTTAAGTATGCTGCATGCGGAATAAGCTTATTGAATTAAATGTTAATACAAATTCAAATTGGTTAAAATGGGAGTCTCGAATTTCTTAAATTAGTATCTGCAATACGTTTGCAATTCGACTGAACTCTATTTGAAGTAAAGTATTAAAAGCACTTTGAGACACTTCAATATCTACGAGCGTTGCCCCAAAATTTTGTGTATCTAGCTCAGATATTCTCTTAGATTTAGGCGTTCATACAGACGGAAAGACAGGCGGACAGGCAGATAGATAGCCATATAGATTGATAGAGCGATAAATACATATAAAAACAGACAGATGGACAGTCTAATAAGAAAAGGGACAGGCCGTTGGTAAGATAGAAATATCTATATCGACTCAGCCAGTGAATCGGCTCAAGAATATATAATATATATACTTAGTGCACATTTTTTCTAGCTTCATGGGCTTAAAAGACGATTCATCTGTATTTTAACAATGTTTTAGTTAATTTTAAAGCCAGTTTTCCATCGTGTAGATCTGTGAATCGTATCTAATTTCCCATATATCAATTTCAGGCAGCTTTAGCTTTATTTTGGCATTAATTCTTTTAGCTTTTTTCCGCTCCCTTTTTTTTGAAAATGCAACAAAACTTTGCGCTGTTTTTGCCGCCTACAGTCATCGCCAGCAGTCGCAGTCGCCGTCGCAGTCGCCGTTGCAGTCACAGTCATCGTCGTCGTCGTCGTCATGTGTTGTCGCCGGCTGTTGTTGGTGCCACACATGGCGGCAACCTTAATCACTTTAGTTATCAATATTACTTATTTACGTTGTTCCTACTTAACGCTTAAGACGCTTTGCCTTTTATACCCTCTACCTGGGTGAGACCGGCTCGCCTTCTCTCCCGCTCTCTCCCTACCTCTCTCTCTCCCTCCCTCTGGTAGTGTATTATAGGCAGCTGTATGCGCCCTGCAACTGGGCGGCCCTGGGCGCTGCGCTAGCATTACATTTGCGTTTAAATCTTCCTGCTTAAAGCCAAACAAAGTCTGTGAGCGGGGGAGAGGTAGGGACAGGTGAAAGGAGCACAACATGCGATCTCTGCTGCATTGATTCAATTAAGAGCGCATGAGGTAAAACAAAGGCAAAGACAAAGGCAGAGGGAATGACAGAGACAGAGGCAGAGGTAAAGCATAAATGCGCCTTATATATCTGTGCGGTTTAAAGCGGAAACAGAATACGCATACGCCTAGTTGGCTCAGTTGGGGATTGTCAGGCGCGCAGGCAGCGAGGAGGGCAAGCAGGTGGGCCGGCGGTGGAGGAGGGGGGGAGGGAGAGCTGAGGCGGCCAGGCAAACAGTCAGGCAGGCATTGATTAATATAATCCGCTTGAAGACGCTGCACGCTTAAGTTACGACGCAACGTCGCTGCCAGCGCTGCTGCTGCTTCTGCTGGCCGCAGTTTTAAGTACAAGTTAATGGTGCTTATGCATATTACCCCCTTCCAGCACCCAGCACCCCCTCCCCCCTGGTGGCATATCGAGGCCATTAATACCCACAACTGATTTTTCCTTTCTTATATTTCCATTTGTTCGTCTCTTAAGTATTTCGCTGTATTTTAAATCGATCCAATGGCAAAGCGTCTTTGTCGCCGTCGCCGTTGCCAGCTTAATCCGCTGCCAATGAACTGCGAAGCGGAGACGCCATCAGCCAGGAGAAGATGCGCTGAGGTCGCACAGCTGAGCGGCTTTGTAAGGGAGGGGGCAGGAGGAGAAGTGGCTGCGGCATGAGTCAGTTTATTAGTATGTGGCCTGAGTCGCCTGATGCGGCTGAAGGATGTGTCTGCCTGCCGCTGCCTCTCCCACTCTCTGCCCGCCTCTCTCTCTCTCTCTCTCTGCCCTGCTATTGGTGTCGCCTGCCCCCTGCTCCTACAGCTCTCCTCCTGCCATTCGCCTTCTCCTTCGCATTGGTATTTTGGTATTTGGGCTTTGTCTGGTGGGGATGAAATTTGATCCTCTGCGTCGCGGCGGCAGCGCAGCGCGTTGTATTTGCATTAAGCGTAACCTTTTGCAGCAAAGGGTGCGCGGGCAGCGATAGCTACTCCACCTCCTACTGCTCCTGTTCCTCACCCTGCTCCTTTGCTCCTCTGCTGCTGCGCGCGCCAAGGAGCTTAATTTGAGCAGGGATTTACGCTGCGGCATTATAATTCTTTCTTTCTTTGCAATCCCCCCGCCCGCGTCCCTGGTTGATTTCACTTTGTTGTGCGGGCATCTTAACCCCTTTTGGCCCTCTTACACCTCTTACCCCGCACCCCCTCCCCCTTTAGCGTGTCGATTTTCACAGGGATTAAGCAAATTTCTGCGCAGATTTGGCAGCTGCAGTCGCCTTCGCCTCGCCTTGTCGTGGCTTTGATTAGAGTTGTGCGCGCGGATTAGTTGCATCGGGTTACGCCGAGACCCGTACCACAAGCAAGTTGTGGCAGTGTAGGGGGGCAGAGGGAGGTGCGCAGTACCCAAACCACACACACAGCTCTGACAGCTTAAGTCCAAACAGCAACGAAAACTAAAGCCGGCAAAAGATATGTGAGAAGAGTCAGGGCGCGGCGCGGCGAGACGCGACGAATCCACCAACGCGCCAGCAGCAGCGGCAGCAGCAGCGGCAACTTAAAATCTTAAACATTTATCCGCGCGTATTATGTGGCAACACTGGCTAATTGCCAGGCCGCATTAAGCGTGGCCAGCAAACATAACACACACACGCGCAGGCACACGCATACGCACACACACGGCTCAGCTATGGCCACCATATTTGTATTTGGTTTTGTTGTTGTTGTGTGGTGGGCAGCGTGGGGTGTGGGGTGTGGGGAGTTTGCTCGCCTGGCGATGCTGCTGCTGCTGTGTGGGGTTTAAGCTAATAGTTACTGCGGCTGCCGCTGCGTGTCGCTGCAGCATGAGTGTGTTTTTTCTTGCTCTCGCTGTAGTTGTTTCTCTTGTCGTTGTTGTTGTTGTTTTTGTTGCTCTTTGTCACCGCCATCAACATCAACACCATCTGCGGTATTCAATTTAAGGGGATTAACTGCTAATTTTTTGCGATTTCACTCAATGCCAACTGACTATTTTTTCTCCTCGCTCTCCCTCTCTCTCTCTCTCTCTCTCTCTCGCTATGCATGTGTACGTCGAGCAAGCAACCGCCTGTGGAGTCAGCAATGCGCAACGGGAGTGAGGGAGCGAGCGAGAGCTAGCCAGTGACAGGAAGTGAGAGAGCGAAACGAAGAAGACCTTAAAACAGAAGCCACGACACGGGATTAATTGGCCAATTGCCATTGAATAGACGCAGTTGGCTGAGAGACTGCATAGACCAAGTGGTTTATGGCAACTCAAGAGATTTATAGTAAGTGCAAGTATGCTAGAGAGAGTGTATATAAAATGAAACTGCTAGAGCTGGATCAAGTGATTTGCACTGCATATAAATACTTGGAAGTGTTAATAATGATTATTTCGTAAGCAGAAAATTCAGTAAAATTAATATAAAATATTATTATAGAGTTTTCTACACTATAAAATATATATATAATGCTTTGCAAGTCAATTAGATTAGGTATGAAAGCAGAACCAATAAAGTTAACCATTTGTAAGCTTTACTATGAGTTTAAGCATGTATAACTCTTAGCTCATACATAATTTAAGAGAGAAACCATATATCATATGATTATAAATTGTATAAATTGCGCAAATCAAAAGTTTCTTGCACTTACCGCTGCGCGATCAGGACTTGGCAAAGGGGTCTAAATTAATCAAGGAATTGGGGAAATTCTACTCAATCAAGTTCACAATAGATAAATAATTGCAGTTTAAGCAGCTGATCTACAAATCTAATAAATATATCTATATAATGCTAGAAAAGCAGCTGATCCTTTTAAAATCTTGAAGATTTGAGCTCTACTTAAGATCTTATATATAATGAGTTACAAATTCTATATTATGGTTTTGTGGTCTGTTTTAGCGCTCTGTAGATCCCCCAAGCCCTTCAGCTGCTCTACAATCTTTGCTGTCGGCTTACATACTATCCCTGCCTAGCTATGCTCATGTCTCTCTCTCTCTTTCTCCCTATTATGCTCATCCTTATTCTCCCCACCCGGCAGCATGGATGCTTTCACTTATCAGTTGAGCCTTTATTTTATTTTCACAGCCTTAGTCCTGTTGAGCTCTCTCTCTCGCTCTACGTGCGTTTTGTTGTGCTAGTTGTTGTCACTATTGTTGCTGTTGCTGTTGTTGTTGTTGTCACTCTTGTCTCTGTTGTTATTGTTGCTGCTGCGGCTTAGGATGTGAGTGTAGAGCGTGGGCAGAGGCGCAAAGATGAGCGCACTTCGCCACACTGTTTGGAGTGCAAAAGCGCGACGGCATTGTTGTTGTTGCTGCTGCTCTCGCCCCGCTCTCACGCTCTGCTCTTGCTGCTCGCGTTGTTGTTGTTGTTGCGCCATCTCTCGTCTGCCAGCTTTAGACTTGCTTAGTATGCGTGCGTGTGTCTGTCGCACGCTCTCTCTCTGCCTCTGTCCGTGTCTCTGTGTGTGTGTGTGTGCGTCCCCACTGGCAGGGCAAACAGTAGCACAAAACAAAATCTAGTGAACTTCATAGGGATTAGCCTGCACGAAAGCAACAGATTTAAAAGCTTTCGCTCTGCTTTTTAAGTTCATTTGTGCGCTTTGTGTGTGTGTCGCTCTCTCGCTGTGTGCCCGTGCCTGTGTGTGTGTGTGTGTAGCATTGTCCCTGCCTGTGTTGACAAATGCAACTTGACAGTGGTGTGGCAAATCTCGTCTGGCGACAACAAGGCAAACATAACCAAAAATAAAAAAAACTTTAACTCATCCTACGCGCACTGTCTGTGTGTTTGTGCTGCACATGCCGGCTCCACATGCTGCCAACACTTGGCATAGGTCACTTTTATTGCATCCACTTTGTCACTCGCTTATTCACTCGCTCTGCACTCACTTCACTTCATTCACCTCGCTTCACTTCATTCAAATGTGGCGCATTCTGATACTAGTTCGGGTTTTAGCCATGCGCGCACGTTAATCCCCTGCTTTGGCCCTTCAAATAATCCAATTGCACACCACCACAGCCAGCAACAACAAGAGCAACAACAACAGCAGCACAACACGAGCAGCGGCAACAACACACAACATTAAACCGGCGCGAGTTAAGACGGCAACGACGAAATAAACAGACGAGGAGAGTACAAAATGTGAGACGAACCTTCTTCCAGCATGTTTGGCACGATACTGAAACGAAATGCGGAGCGCACGTCTCGTTTTGGCGCCCCAGCAGAAACACAAGCACACGCATACATACAGAGACAAGCAGGCAGGCACACAGGCAGGCAGGCAGGCGCACACAGACACATAGACACGGGCAGCCATGCAAGCTGAGCGCGCTCAGCAACATGTGGCTCGACGCTCTCTCTCTCACTCTCTCTCTCTGTGTGTGTGTGCGCTCTCCCCACTCACCACCAGCAATATGCACACACTGCTAGGCATAGTGTGTGCGCTCGGCAGTTACGCTCTCTCGCAGTGCCTCTCTGGTTTGCTTGTCTGTATGTGTGTGCGTAAGTCGTTCGTTCGTTGCGCTCGCTGAGCCAGGGCCGCATTACGCTTATCAAAGTATATCTCAGGGATTATACGAAATGAATGGAATTAAGGATTAATTTCCAAGGGATGTCATTTCGTTTTGGGATAATACTCGGCATGTGTGTGCGTTTCTCGCTCTCTCACACACACTCTCTGAATGCGTGTGCGTGTATTTAATGGATTCAGGTTCACGGCAGCGTCACCGTGGGGTTTGTGCTATAAAAAAACGCGAGTTTATAATGCCAAAGCGGTTTATAAGGCAGAGGCGGCGCAGAAGGGAAGTGGTGATTGCCATAAAGAGAGGTGTGTGTGCGCGACCAAGGAGTGTACGAATCGAAGGGCGTAAAGTAATATACAATAAAAAATACATATAGATACTATATAGTTTTATGTATGATATCTAAGAAAATCCCATTGTAGTTCCCAGTTAGTTGAGTCATGCTAGCTAAGCTAGTTGTTACCTCATTTAGTCACGTATTTAACATGCTTTGCACCACTGTGCGCTACCCCCCTCCCAGGCCCCCTGCTAATGGCGTGCCAACTACGCCCATGCTCATTATAATACCAAGCGATCCATAAAACGAAGAGTTAAATCCGAAATAATAATCCCGCACGAAATTAAATCCCTCCTCGCCCACGCGGCGCAACGCAAAACCCAACAGCCTCTGCCCCCTTCCGCGTCTTCCACTCCCACTCTTCCCGCTCCGACTACCCCACCAATCGCCATTGCCTCGCGCTGTTTGCCTGGAAAAAAGTTAATCCCCCATGGCAGCAGCAGCAGCGACGCCGACGCTCATCTCATCCGCCTCAGCTCCAACTGCCGCTGCCGCTGCCGCTGCCACTGGGGGCGCTGTCACTGTGCGTTGTGTGTGGCGCAGCGGGCGCACTGCCTCCTCTCCCCATCGGCCCCGGCCTTCTCTCTCTGCCTGCCCCACCCCGTGCTCCCCCTGCCAGCTGCCCTTCAACCACGTTTCCCGTCAAGCTTTTGGGCCTTCTCTCTAGCTGCAGTTGGCAGCGCTGCCGGTTTAAGGATTAACACAGACGCAAACATTGCCGGCACACACGCACACGCAGAGACACACACACATACACACACACACGCAAGCCTGGACAGGGCAGCGCACAAAATCGTTGGGATTAATGCGGGATCTACTTTATTGCGAAAATATGCTCCGCCAGCGCCGAGCACTGCTCCCCGCTCCCCGCTCTCCACCCCCCTGCTCCGTCTGACCACAGCGCTGACTCTCTACCTCGCTCCCTCTCTCCGCACCCCCCGCGTTCACTCTGCCCTCTGCTTCAGTTGCGGGCAAATAATTTTGGCCGCGTCGACGGCATCGGCATCGGCCTGGATTGTTGCGACTTAAACGAATTGGGATTACGTTGCGTATGATTCATATGAAGGCCAAAACAACAACAGCAACAACTACAGCTGGCTTTAAACAACAACAGCAACAACAACAACAACAACAAGTTGGCAGGCCACGCCAGCTGCGGCATGTGGCAGCCATGTGCGCTTCCATTTATGCATCATGCTGCACATTGGGGCATTCAAACGGATTACAGCAGAGCCAAAGCTGCTGCCAAAGCCCCAAGCCACCCTGCCTCTCCCTGCCCCTTCTACGCTGCTTGCAAATTGAAAATGACCAAGGCAGACAAGGAGTGTGTGGGGGGGGGGGGTGTAGCAGGCGGGTGGGCAGCCCAATATGCTGGGCGCGCACAGGGATAATCCTCGAGGCGATCAATAAAGCGCCGCCAGGCGGAGCCATCTGTCAGACTGGCAGACAGGATTGAGCGGGGTAGCGGGAGAGACTGGACGGGCAGAGGGGGAGAAAGATGGGGAGATAGAGGAGAAGGTATAGGACTGAGGCAGGCTGCTTGGCATGTGATGGGATTGGCATTGGGATTAGCAGCCCAGTCGTTGCCAACGCAGTCTCAGCCATGCACCTGGCACACACACACACACACACACATACACAGACAGACAGACAGACACACACATAGACAAGTTAGCTGGCGGCCTAATCCCAAAGCTGCGCTGCTGCTGCTGCTGCGCTCCCCGAGCACTTCAAAAGCAAACAAGGACGAAAACAAAAGCTTAGCAGCAGCAGAGGCAAAGCAGGAGGCCAGGGGAAGAGGCAGAGGCAAGCGGAGAGACAGAAGCAAAGGCAGAGAGGCAGAGAGAGAGAGAGGCCAAGGAAGCGACAGAAGAGACAGAAGCAGCAGCGGCAACGTGAAACTTCTCTTCATTTGTGTCTGATGGGATTAGAGCTAAAGCCAGATAAAGGGATAAAGGATTTCAAATTCCAAATGCGTGCCCCGCACAACCCTCCTCGCACTCCTCCTGGCACAGCTCGACCCTGCTCTCAGCATGCCTGGCAACCCTGTGGCACGACAAAGTTGCCGCAGGCCGCAACGATTGCGAGCAGGAGGCAAGGAGCAACTTTTGGCGCCAAATTCGCATGCAAAGCAGGCTGGCAGAGGGGTAAAGAGAGGAGAGAGAGGGTGGGAAGAGGGTGGGGAGAGAGAGAGAGGTAGAGGGGCAGTTGTATAGAGAGTAAGAGAGGCAGAAAGCCAGAGACAGCGACAGAGATACAGGCAGAAAAGCGGTTGGACAGACAGCGCAGACAAGGCAGGCAGAGGAAGCGTCTCTCTCTCGCTCTCTCTTTCTCTCTCACTGTACCCTTTTGGGCCTTCGCCTTCGGGCGATTACTGCCAGACCAGGAGCAGGTTCAGGTCGAGCATTAAGTCGCAAACTTGCCGCTGCCGCTGCTGCTGCTGCTGCTGCTGCTCTTGGCTAATGGCCTTGGTTTTGTGGTGTTGGAGGTGGTGGGTTGAGCCTGATGCTGCCCCTTTTGGGATTATAAACGAGCTTGCACACAGATAATCAGCCTAATCAGCACTGTAAATAGAGCGGGAGAGAATGGTTAAACTCACCATATACACTATATACAAACTATTCGCTAATCTCCCGCCCTGCTGACACTATCATCGAAAGACAACGCGGCTAAAAATAAAATATGAAAAATAATACTCAAAAAAAATAGACTGATTGTGATTCATGAATGCCCGCGATCTAAATGCATTAATCGCCCTTATAAATATCAGTGTTATACTTGAAACGAAATCTTATCTATATGGAAAAAAATCCAATTACGATCATTACTCAACCAGTCACACACTCTACGGGAAGAACGCACGATATCTTACGATCATGTGCGAGTATAGTATGGAAAATAAGTGCACACACACACAGACGCACGCACGCAGAGAGGGATATATGAGCTATATGTGGATATATAACCTATATGTAGATATACAAGCTATATAGTGTGTATAAACTTGAACTGCTCTCGGGGTTGCCTACTGGCTTAAGCCGGGCCAGACACAATTTCAGAGGCAGCTCCTAATTACCAGTCTGTACCGAAACATGCTTAAGAAACCCAAAATGTAATTCCACTTGTGTATTAATACATTGCGCACACCCACACACGCACACATAGATACACACAACCTCGATACACACATGGCCAAAGTTATCGTAAGTGATTTATCATTGCTTTTGCTGTTGCTGTAATCGGCACAAGGGTTGAGTGCGGCAATGTGGGCAGGTGAATCGAATTCGGGGAGGTAGTGCAGCATAATGTGTGGGGTGTAGAAGTCGAGTGAAGTCTGGGATTAAGAATTGTGGAGTGCAGAGAAGGGCAGAGCAAAGAGAGGAAGTTTGTATTAGGCAGCTATATTTAATTCAGCTAACTGCAGTAGTATCTACCTATCGATAAATTCACCTAATTATCGATATATGTATCTATCAATATTTTTCTATAGTTATACTAGATTTATCTATTCATTTATGCGACCAATTCTTTATATATGCATGTATAGATACCATAGAAACATAAGTATCTCTGTCTTATACAACTTAAACAGATGCACATATATAGTAACTAGTATCTATAGCATCTAAATATATTACTGTCTATATTGTTACTTAATAGATTTTGCTATTCATATATTTATTTTTCCATCAATTAAATTCATTCTTTTATCCTAGAATCTCTCTTACATTCAAATATAAATAAAAACGATTTAGTTTTCAATTACTGCTGATTTCCTTCCTACTTCTTTAGCATTTGTATTCCCTAGTCGTGCATACCCCATTTGCCAAAATTCATCTAGTTTTTGTTACTGTTGTGATTATTGTTTGCTCTGCCTGCAAGTGTCTTGTTATAATCACGTGGCAGAGAGTGTGGCAGCAGCAGCAGCCTTAGCCACGAAGCAGAAGCCGAGGCGAGTCGTTGGTGCCGAGCAGCGAGTGCCTTGTGCCGAGCTGTTGCTGTAGCTGTGAGTTGGAGTATTTATTTGATTATAAGTCAGTGAATGGCAGGCGAGGTCGAGAGGCAGGCCGGGGTGGCTGGCCAGGATGGAGACTGCAGACCGGAGATGGAGACCGGCCACATGCGTCGCTGAAGACTTTAAGCCGTTGGTAATGCGCACAGTTGAGTTTATGCACAACACAAAAGGTGCCCAAAGGATGTGGATGCGGATATAGTAGTGCATATGTGTGCGTGTCGTGTGTGTGTGTATGTGGGTGTCGCGTGTGTGTGTGGGCTCAACTATGTCTGCGCTAGAGCTGTTTGTTTATTTGGCTGCTGCTGCTGCTGTTGCTTTGGCTTCAGTTCGTTGCGATTCGATTCGATTCGATTTGCTTGGCACAACATTTAAATCCTTAAAATTTGTAGTTGCCCCCGCACTACGCTCTGCACTACCTACTGCACTCTCCCTGCCTCCCTACAGCCGGAAGCTGTCGAACTCGTTTGGCAGTGCGTAGCTTGGCAAGCAGATAAGGATTAACTGGCAGGCGAAGGCACAAGTCCTTGCGACAAGTGCAACTGCAGTCCCCCCCTCTCTCTCTCTCTCTGACTCCACTCTCCCTCCCACTCTTACCTCTGCCGCTCTCTCTCACGCTGCACAGCTGCTACATGATGTTGGCTTAACTCAATCAGAAGCACCTGCAACAACTGCTCGCAAGCTGCAATCAGTTGCTGCTGCTGTTGCTTTGTCTAGACGGGGGGCTGCACGATTGACGAGGGGCAGCGCGGGGTAGGTGCTGCTCCTCTTGCACTTTTTCCTTGTCTCGCAAATCCCTTTTCGCTTATAATTCGAAAATGTTGCCTCCTGTTGCTTTTGGCATTTATTTGAATCTGTATCTGAATCTATGCGACTCCCTCACTGCCAAGGGATGCACCCCCTGACCCACGAGGGGAGCTGGCATAGGGTGCCCGTTTCCGGCGACATATTGTCTGTGTGCATGGGGTTATGGCTTCTGTTATGGGGCTGGGGTGGGGTGGCGCAAATCCTTTGCACAACTTGGAATTTGCGCCGGCCGAGCACATGGGCCAAATCTGGCAATGGACTCGACTCAGCTACAGCTACATCTACAGCCACAGCCCGAGGACCAAGCTCGTGCCACTGCTGCTGGTGCTGTGTGCAACGCTTAACACTTAAGCTGCAACCGCGCAGCATGCCTGCCCCCTGCCCCCCCTGCCTCCTTCTACGCCACACTCTACTAACATCGCCTCCGATTGCGAGTGCGTTCATCATATGCAGTTGTATCTCGTCGTGCGTAGCTCGTATCCACAGCTATAGCTGTATCTCGTAGTTGCAGCAAGTGATTGTGAAATTTCAGTCAGAATTTTTGCTAAGCCAGTAGCGCACTCCTCACCCCCTCGGTCATCCCTCACATTCGCTGCGCCTTCTCTTCGATTACCCGTTTTCATGGCTAACAACAAGTTGTAGACTTAATCTAGCCTTTATAAAGCCAGAATTCAGCTTTATTTCTTGACAAAATGATTGAACAATTTTCGAAATATTGCTATAATAACATAAAAATATACTTTTCGTGTTATTTGCCTTTGAGGTATTTTAAATTTCGTAGAATCTTCACTTTCAGTATAAAATCAGCTTAAGCTTCTAAAACTCGATACTATAAATTTAAAGTGCACCCTTAAACTTCCATAAAAAGCTATTTCGCACACTTTTCTCATAAATGATCTTCAAGCTGTTGAAAAGATTCTCAAATTTGCTTTAAAATACAGCTGGAATTTTGCTATAAACTTTACTATAAAGCTGCTATAAACACAGAGCTGCTATAAAAACTGAGTTTCTAATAAATTATGATATAAATTATAATAATACAATTATGTTGCTATAAAATTGTCTTGCTATAAAATTAAGTTGCTATAAATTTTTTATTTTCAACTGCCAACACCGATTGTTTAATGATATTCAACTTTATAGAAAGTTGACATCAATTGTCACATCTGAACTTTAAATTGAAACGAACTGAAAGCCGCACCGACACACACACACACACGCGCACACACACACTCACGCAGATATACCTATAAACAGACAGCGTCGATCCGTTTGGCATATGCATAATATGAGACTGCCACCAATCCCCGCTGCTCGTGCTGGACGCGCGCATTTTTGAATCCTGAGCAGGCTGCTTATGTATACGCGGCAGAGCTCTCGCCTGGCTATGGCAGCTGCAGCAGAGGCAGAGGCAGAGGCAGCGCGCTGCCCTGGCAACTGCAGCAGCAGCCGCAACAACAACAATTGCAGCGCAAGCTTTGCCAACAATGGTCGAGTGGAGGTCAATTGCTGGCCGTGCCGGGGGTGGGGCGTGGCATGGGGGCGTCGGGCGATGGCCGAGAGGGGTCTGGCCTGCACTGGCGAACGCGTTGATCCACAAACGTGTCGTTAACTAAGGCGCAGTGATTTTCAATTGCAGAACGCGACACGAGGCTGTGCCCGGTTGGGTCCATGTGTGTGTGCATAAGCTTATAGCGTGCATATGCCAAGGCTAGGGGGGAGGGGCGAGCGGGGGGTACAAGGAGTCTGCTCGGCCTGCATATTGACAAGTGCGGCCGCTGGGGATTTATTAAGGCTAACGTATGAAAATTTTGCATACTAAACGCTGCATAAATCGAATCGAATCGAAACGAAACGAAACGCAATGCGAGCAGAAAAACTGCCCAAAAATCGAAAGCTCTCTGCATTTCAACAGTAACACGTCGCTGTGCGTGTGAGTGTGGGTGTCGCATAGGTGTGTGTGTGTGTGTGAGTGTATGTGAGGGGAGATAAGTATCGTGTTGCGTCGCTGAGCAGCTTAGGCGCAATAAACACGCACACACAGAACGAAAACAAACAAATAAACAGATTTACATATAAACATAGAGACACACAATCATACACACTCATGGACACACTCATAGATACACTCACACACTCTCACACAGCGAGGCAGACAGTTGCAACAGCAGAGCTCACTCCATACTCGAATACACTAGTCGCCTAGTTGATGCCGTTTTGCTGTGCAAATCCTCAAAATACACTACAAAACGCATTACACATACACACACGCACGCATATTCACACACACTGCACTCACACACATGCACGCACACTCGCACACACTCATAGCTGGCGACATATGCTAGTGAGCCATTCACAAATTCAAACAAAATTCAAATCTAACGCACGTTTCTATCTCTTGTACCTCCTCCTACTCCTCCCCTCCCCACCCCCTCACGCACACTGAGTCTCGGCTCTACGGTTTGTCTTTCAATACGTCTGACACACCCCCCGCCCACCCGTCGTCGAAACAACGTTTTAGCCAGCAGCTTAACAGACGCAATCAACATGGCCCAGAACTGTGCTCAAAAGTCTTGTCTAAACTGCGCCCAAAGGTTGCCAATGCAATAACCAACAAAGTTCGATAAACAAATCGGTTTGAAGAACAAGAAAATATATAGATTTAATATATATATCCGTACACTTTAACACATATGCTGATTATGCTTTAAAAACGCTTCTAAAACTAACTTAAAAGTATCTCAAGGCGCTGCTGTAGTAGAATTAGAAACTTAGCAACGATAAATCATGTTTGGGTACAAGAAACTATATAAAATTGCGGCAATAGAAAGAATATAAATCGGGGCTTAATTTGTCTTCGTTTTATTGCCTAAATTGACTGGAAATTACAGTATTTAAAATAGAAATTAAGCTGCAAAAAATCGCTTGTAAGTATAAGAAAGTATATATAAAACCACAGTTCTTTAAAAAGAAAATTATACTAATTATAAACTATATAATTATGTGCAGCTTTTGCTGTATTTCGATCAAGCAAAAAACTATATAAAGTGTCAGTAAAATAGAGTATATATTTTATACAAATTAAAAAGCAAATAAACGACTAAAAACTGTTCCAAATTGCCACAAGCCGCTGTTGTAGATGATTAAGAAATTCAACAAAGAGAAATCAAGAAACTATACAAATACGCTGCAAAATAAGTTGTCTATATTATAGCTAAACAACGCTTAGCCATATTAGCTAGCTTTCTATGCATATCTCCTTAATATTGACTTAATTGCCAAACTTTCCAGCCCATAACCTCTCTCTAACCCTACATATATCACTTACAAATTATATGACCCAAACTATAATCCAACTTTGGCTGCACACAGCACTCCACACCATCTCCCCCTCCGCCCATCTGCCTTTTACGATTCTGTTAACTGCACTGCAATGTAAAACTTTACACGAAACCATAAATTGGCTCAGCGAACAACCTGTTGAGCATGCTCTGCTCCGACTGTGCGTTGCGTATACGCCGCGAGTGCCGGCAAAGGAATAAACTGTAACTGCCACGAGCCCTTGACACCCTGTGTGTGTGTGAGTGGGTGACTGCTCCGCCCCTCGCTCTCTCTCTCTCTCTCTCTCTCTCTCTCACTCTCTGCTATGCTGGTACTGGCATTTCCGGCCGAAATAGCTCCACAAGTGTGTTGACGTTCATTTCGACGTCACAAAAGCGCCCCCAGCAGCAGCTCCTGCTCGACCTTCTGCTCCACACCCACAACAGCCCACAGCAGGCAGCCTCATTGTGGCTGTGCTCTCGACCAAGCCAAAACGAATGCTTGTTTGCAGACGCAGGGAGGCAAAGCGGGAGAGAGAGAGAGGAGAGTGAGTAGAAGAGAGCGAGCAGGGAAGTAGAGAGCGAGGGATAGCACATGAAACGTAAAATAAACGTTATGAATGCTTCATATGCTTAATCCAGGGGATTTGGATGCATATACGATGAGTGTGTGTGTGTGTGTGTGTGTGTGTGCGTGAGTGTGCAGCATCATCGACAATCTATCTGACAGATACTCGCACAAACAGACGCTCGTGTTGCTCTTGTTGTTGCATAAGTACGTGTCGCTGTAAATGTATCTGTAGCTCTATCTGCAGCTGTAGCTGTATCTGAATCTCTTGTGAATGGAGACAGGTTCACTCTTTGTCCATGGCTAAACTAGTATTGATGAACTAAACAAGATTACCAACAGAGCAACAGACGAGGCAACCGAGCAGCAGCAGGCTCGGCTACTTTTGTGTGTTAAATGTGCAGCAAATCAGCGCATGGATACGCCCTCTACGTATGTTTCTTTTCCGTATCAGTATCTGCCGCTCTATATATAGCATGCTTAAAGTTGCCCACAAATCCCTTAAAGCTGGCCATGCAACCCGTTGCACGTTGCACGTTGCACGCACATAATCGCCGGGTTTGCCCGTGTCCATTGCCAATCGGCCCGTTTCGAGTTTTTATAATGATGCCGCAATTATTGAGCTCGATACTGACAGTTTGTAACCCCCCCCCCCACCGTCTTTCCCCTGCCAGCAACGTTCGTCGGCCACATAGCCGGATTAAGGGTATTTGCGCGCGACGGCACGAAAATAGTCCGCCGTCCCCTTTCATTTTTCGTACCCCTCGACGGGGCGGGATTTAGGTTTGTGGATTTGCTGTGTGATTTATGCAACGTTTCGTGTCGATTTCGGTCTAAATTTGATTGTGCCTCTGCCACACACACAAAGCATGGGATAAGTGCATAGAAAACACACATCAGTCCATAATATAATAATATAATAACCCTTTTCAAGTATTTTTCTAAACAATTTGAAATTTTGTGGGATTTGCTGGTTGAAAAGTTAGCAAATTTTGTGGAGCGCGCGTAATAGAGCTAATAATCTTATATCGAAAATATTATAAAGATATCAGAGATGATATAACAGTTTGCATAAGATTTCAGCATTCTATAGAATAACTATATGAATTTAATGGGTTTTGCCAGGCTGAGAGTTAGATAAGACTTATAGAGAAATAATATAAAGACATCTTATGCTAATTTTGTACATAATTTAATATAAATATAAAATCACGATTTTCCTATATCTTAAACATATAAACTTTGGTATATCATTCCATCAAACTGCTTATAACATACGTTCTATAATCCTTTCTTTTTAATTTCATTCTTTAATTTATTTTTTTTTTAATTTAATAAGAGAATCTTGAGCAAATTGGCAATTTCGTTAAACTATGATAGCAAAGCCCAATCCAATATCAATTTATCAGTTTATAGTCCATATGTAATACGGTATATAAGTTAACATAACTCTCGATAATGGTCTCAAGATCATTCTCAGGAAACTTCATCTCGAAATCTTCAATATAAACTGCTCCACTTAGCTGACAATGTATCTGGCTGAACACGCAATTATTAATAACTCTATCTATGCCTTTGCCCCTCTCCCGCCTCCCGCCTCCCTCTCGCTCCCTTCTCTAGCTTATAAATATTCAATTCATATGCTATTCATAGTTATTCATGGTTGTACTCACGATTCACTTTGCTGACATCGAAGTCGCGTCTCGATTCCAGCGCCGGATGACTGAGCAGCTTCTCGGCCTGCTGCTGCTGCTGCTGCTGTTGCGCCTGCACGCCCTGCACGGCCATGCCCAGCGCGGCGGGCGGCAGACAGGAGATGCTACCGCGTTCCTCCCGCTCCCGCTCCCGCTCACTTTTGGGCGTCGCAGCCAGCGAGGCATTCTGACTAGAACCGGCCGAGGAGGACAAGGCGTTGTCGGAGCCGAGCACAAGTTGCTGCTGTTGCTGCTGTGACTGTTGCTGCTGCTGCTGCTGTTGATGTTGTTGCTGTTGATGTTGCAGTTGCTGCTGCTGCTGCTGCACAAGTCCCAAGGCCGGCGGTGTGCCATCTGCGGAACGTCGCCCGGCGGCATTTGCTGACTCAGCGCCAACTTGTTGCTGCTGCTGCTGCAGTTGCTGTTGCTGCAGTTGCTGCTGCTGCTGCTGTTGTTGCTGCTGCTGCTGATGATGCTGGTGCTGCATCTGCAACTGGGTGAGCTTCTCCTGCACACCCTGCAGCGAGGCGCGTCTGTGCTGCAACTGGCCAAGGCCGGCGCCGGCCTCCTCGGGGATTACGCTGTGGGGCGGCGACAGTGAGTGTTCCTTCTTGACGGCCATGTCCATTAGGCTGGCAGCGGCCGAGGGGGATTTGGCATTGGCATTGGCATTCGCATTGGCTGCCGCCACCACAGCCGCCGCATTGGCCGCCCGCGTCAGTGCCAGCGCTTGACTCTACGGGAAGAGAGAGAGAGAGAGAGAGAGAGAGAGGTCAGTGCGATAGTTCGATAATTAATATTAATTTATTTTAATTTTTCTTGATTAAATTTATTAATATTTTATTAGATTGAAAAAAAAAACTGGAAAAGCAAACACTGCAGACAGCTCGTGCTCATCACTTGCATACCCTGTCGGCAAAGAGCGCTTGTTAAGGGGTATACTAAGCTTAAAAAATGAAAAAACTTGCGTTATATCACACAATTTTCACTCGCGATACTTTGCGTTTCGATTTTTATAGCAATGTGGACTTGCTTTATCGATTGGCAACCAATAAGAAAGATTAAAATTTTTGAAAAAATTTTCAAAATTTTGCAAGGGGGTAGCATGGAAAATTGACAAAAAATTCGATTGTTTTAAATCGATGAAATATGAATGCAGAATTGATCCAGATACGAAACCTTAAAGATAGTGATATATTACAGCAAAATCGATGGGTTATTAACCAAGTTATGTCATTATTTAGGTCGAAAAAATTGGTTTGTAAGCTTTTTTTTTTTACTTCTAACTATAATAACACATAATTAAAGAGCTTAAGCTATAAAACAAATGATATACCGAGCGCAAAATAATTTATCTTAAGAGAAAGCATCGTTAAATTTTTATACTTTGAAGAAACACAAAGATCGCTTGGATAATTAATATATTATGCGCTCTGAAAGTCTAGATTTAGGTGGGAAAAACAACAAGGAGATACAAATTGATTTCTTGTAGATCTTTAGTTATTAAAAAAAAGTCTATACCAAACAATTTTCAATAAATATGAATTATATTGGTTTTCCAAAAAGAAATCGGTTATGTCTCGACAAATTTATAGACTACGATCGTTCTAGATACGACTGTGAAGCCCCAGCTAGCTGGCAAAATCAAGCTTAAGCCTCTTTAGCTGTAAAATCTCACGAACTGCAAGTGGTACAACATACAAACATGCTATATAAAGACGTACTGCCCCCCCTGCCCATGCAATTGTTTGTCTAGCTAAGTGTTGGCTTCGATTCGATTCAATTCGATTGGAGTCGACACGATGCGAATGTGAAAATGAATTTCACTTCATTCTTTGAGCTCTAAAAATAAGCTCAATACGCGCTCTAAAGAAAACAACCCAAATTTACGGTATTGATTAAGTCGACAATGCGAGCGCGCTCTGATCGAAACTGACAGAGGCGGGGAGGGAACGAAGATCGGAGCCCAACTCAGTCTTGAAGCAACATAGAGCTGCTTGTATCGTCTGACAGGCGTTGATTTCTATTGATTTGTGTGTGTTGGGGAGCTCGTTTGGGGCGCCGATTTGTTTGCTTTCTATAATTTAGCAAGTAATTTGGCGCATCACGAAATTGTCTTTAATGACGCGATCGGCGATCCACCGAAGCGTAACTAAATTAATGTTCCCTACCCACCATATCTCTTACGCTACGTTGTCTTCTTCAGTTCTGCTTCTTTATATTTATTTTTTTTTTTTTTGCTCTCCACACAATACTCTCGCACTCTATTAATAACCGACGCATTCGAGTGGCAAATAGCGAATGAAAATCGAAATCGAATTCGAAATTAGCGACGGCTTTGAGGCCGAATATAAAAAAAACATTGAGACGCTAAGTCTACCCTAATTATAGCGGGAGCTACCGTTTACCGTTTGAGCATGGTGTTTTTTTTTTCATGTTTATCCTCTGGCACGCAAGGAATTCCTTTGGGGCTAGCTATCCGGCGTCCTGGGATCTCTAAAATTATGGTATTCGCATGCGTTTCTTTACTTGGGCCAGATCGGCTTGATCGTGCGGATAAACTTAAATCGAACCGAAGCCAATGCCGAAATCGAAGGTTGCCTAAGCAGCATAACCAAAAAATTTGCTGTTGCTTCTGTGCTTTGCTTTTGGGCCCGAGGCTAGTTTGTCAAATGCCAGGCTGCAAAAAACTTGTCTCGGCTCACAAAAATGTGCGTGGCAGCAGCTGGTGGGCTATGCCGGACTACAAGATACGCTGGAGTGCAATAAAAATTCATTAAAGATGAAAAAAATAATATGTATCTATATTTAAAGGCCCAATAACGTATAGAGACTGCTTTGAGACGCTGGTACGATCAGAAAATACCCTGCAACAGCCTTCACAAACGGTTTGTTTCAAAAGAACTGTGACAGTGTTCAAAAAGTGAGGGGTATGCCAAACTGCCAAGGCTGAGAAACAAACATAACACACTGAAGATCATTTCCCTTGAAATTTCCCTTTTTTTTGCAGGGTATTCACAGGCTCTCCAAATGCCTAATAGAGCCTGCTCCGCATGTCCAGCCTGCTGCATCGGCATCTTGTCCATCTTGTCCATCTTGGCGTCTGCTTTCCACAGTAGCCGCGTCGAGTTAGCGATCAGCGACAGCAGCAATCGATCTTATGTTATAATCATCGTCAGGCTGCCTGCCTGTGCCTGTGCCTGGGCCTGGGCAGGTCAGCGCAAAATTCATTTACGCTTTAATCAATTTCATTCAGTTGAGAGACAAGAGATCGCAAGAGAAAGAGAGCGAAAGACAGAGATAGCGCGATCGAGAGCAACTTTGCCTAAGGCAACCGCCGACAATTTGAGCTTACATTGATCTCCCGGCCAGGGATCCGGAACGCAGCGTAGCCTGCCTATTACGAATCTGTTGCTGCTGCTGCTGCTGTGTGTCCATGTCCAGCCGCAACGATACGCCCCATTGTTGGCTTCTGTTGGCCACATGTCAAAAAATTGACGAAAATTCGATCAAAATTTTAATTGATCGCCCTGCAGTGATTCGCTCTCGAAATTGATCGCGCTCTGCGCCGCTGTGCGTAATTTTCGGTTGCAGCCGGTCCGGTTCGAGTCGGTCGGATGCGACTCGTGTTGTGATTATGTTAATAGAGGTAGACCCCGATCGCGCACTCGCATTCAGCACTCGATCCTCTCCTCGGGTATCGATCCTGCGTTGGCGCTCGCATTGCAGCAGCCGGAAACTGCTTTGCCAGCGGCATAAAGCGAGCAGGACCGAGTAGGCGGGGAGGGGGAGGGAACTACATTGCCCAGTGAGCGAGAGACCCTACCCAACCCTACCCTAGTCGCGGCTAATGGATCAAGTGATCCGCTCGCCGGTTGTGCATAAAATGCTAATCTGCTTGCCGACTAAGCATATGAATCGAAGCCTATCAGCGTGCTCCAGATCTGAGAAGTGCCTTCCTGCCGATACCGATTTTAATATTAACCTGTCAAAGGCCGTAATTGACAACGATTAAGTTTGTCTTTTGTTCCAGACCAGGCCAGGAAATTTACATTTTTATGGTTCAATAAAATAAATCAACGCAAAACAAAAAAAAAAAAAAAAAAAAAGGGCAAAAATTGAGCACACAAATTGATGAACGTGTAGCACACACAGTGGCTGCGAAAAGTAATTGCAGCACATAATAATCTCGCATTTAATAATCCTCATTAAAGCGCAAAATCACGTCGCGGCTCGAGAGGATCCGTCGTGTACGATCGTCGCGATCTCAAAAGTTGTAGCCCGTTTTGCGCTAAGAAATATCACCAGCTTGCTGGGCACCCCAGAGGGGTATGGGGAGAGGGGCAAAAAGGTGGATCGCCCCGTCTGTCCAAAATTAGAGGTGCCTCGTACATTTTTCGGGCTGCACAAACTACAAAATTCCAAACAAGCAGACGAACAAGCGATCGAGCAGGCGCAGCAGCAGCAGCAGCAGCTTCTGTTCCACCAAAAATGCGCAGGGCTGGACTGGGAGTAAGATCGGAGAGGGTACTCGCATCAATCGATGATATGATGAGCTGACGTTTGGGTTGACGTTTGCTTGTCGTCAATACGTCGCCCTAATAACACGTCGCAACAGGTAGTCCCCGGCCATCAAGCGGACTGGCAGACAGACAGACAGACGGACAGGCAGGACAGACGTACTGCATCTGATTGCGACACAGATACAACAGAGACAAAAGGAAGAGAGAGAGAGAGAGATTCGAGCTACTGGTCTCAGTTCCTTTTTGGGGCTTTTCGGGGGCTCGAGGAATTTCAGCAATTGCATGAAAAATATGAAATTAGTTCTTCGCGGTGTGGAAAAAGTCGTCAAACTCGAGAGAATCGAACTGAAAGTCGCAGTCGCAGTCGAAATGGAACTCAAGATCTTTCGTTCTGTGATCGGCTGCGATCGTGGGGCTGCTGCTGCTGCTACTGGGATTTTTAATGTGTTTTAATCATCAGCCCAGTTGGCCGAGCAGTCGCTCCAGCTACCTCCTCTGTTGCCCCCTTCCCCTCCCGCGCTGCTGGCGTACTAAATTGTTTTTTATTATCGCTCGCTCGCTCATCTGATCCTTGCCTGCATCGTGGCACATTCCGTTGGGCTATAAATCGTTTTGCCTGGCACCATGGCGCTGTCCACAATGCTGTCTCGCTCTGTCCTTGTACATCGTCGTGTTCATGTTCTGCGCGTTCTTCTGCCAGTTCTTCTGGCAGTTCGTCTCCTCGATCTTGTCCTTGGCAATATCATTTGATTTAGCAGCCATAGGCATTAATTGTTTTTTGTGTCATTTAATCAGTTTTCAAGCGACTTTTGCGTGATGCGCATACATGATGCACAAGACGCGATCGACTGACTGATCGGTGATTGATCAGTCTGGCCCAAAAGCTGACATAGGCAGATTAGTTTGATTTTAAGCGAAGCTTAGATCGATATAAGCAACATATGAGTTTTTCATATCTGATCAGTTAAACGAGGATCGTTATACAGGGTGTTCGTCAGCTGCTACATTTATTTATCTATTGATTGATCAGCGCACGATCAATTGCTGCGTAGCAGCTGTTGATTATGCAGGTTCCGCGCAGTGTAGAATCAATTTGAGGAGCGATTAGCAATCAATCGTTTGATCGACTGATCGTGTGGGCTGGCTGAGCTTATATCTACTAATTGATCAGCTGCTTGGCAGATAAGCTGCACTACTTGCGATCACCTTGCTGCGTCAATTAACTGAGCGACTTGCGATCGATTTTAGATCGATTAGCTTAGAACGGCGATCGTGCGTGGGTTCCACATGGTTTCTAATTGCACACACACGCACACACTCACTCGTCACTGTCACACGGCGTGTGCACAGTCGTGTAGTCTGTCAGTGTAGTGATCTTGCTCGCTGTAGTGATCACTCTCTCTGCCGCTCATGTGATCTTAATCGCAGAAGCTCAGGCAGTTCGATTGACATTCCTCGTTGTCTGAGATTATGTCTGCTTTAGAGAGACGATCGCAGTGTGTCTTGGTTATCGGCTGGGATTTTTTTTAATGTTTTTCTCTGCTGCTGCTGATCGTGGGCCGCACAGCGATATTACCATTGGCCGCTTTTGGCCCGAGTAGCGTTTTTGTGATTGGGTGTTGGCCGTTTTTATGCCGATCACCGATCACCGATCGCCGATCGCCTTCGCTCTTTTGCCTGTTATTAATTATCAACGACGACGACAGACGATCATCGTCTGCGGCGAATTCCCCAAGCGAGTACGAGAGCAGCAGAATGTGGCATGGTTTGCGGTATGTGGCATTTCGTTTTCCTGTGCTTTGCTTGTTCTTTTCTCTTCTTTGTTTTTTTTTTTTTTGGGGAGGAAAAATATCATTTTCGCTGTGGTTTCTTTTGGTAATTTGTATGAGATATTTGGAATTTCTTTAACTTTTGCCATTTATGTGCATAAGTCGCAGTCGTCGCTGCGTCTCCGCCCTACCCCTCCCTCTCTGCGGGCATGCCCTTAACGAAATTGTGATTAAGTGTTTCAATATTGAAGTGACGAAAGGCCCAGCTACTGTGGCTTGATTGCCCGGGATGGGACTCCAACTGGGACTGGGGACCGGGGATACGATGGCGAACATCGTCTGCGCAAAATAATTAAAAATCAGTCAGCGTTTTGTGGCAGCCCCGCTTGCGCGTTGCACGACGCCCGCGCGTCTGCGAGTGCGAAAAAACGCCATTTAGAGATGCCACAAAGCCGCAGATAAGCAAGCAGCAGCAGCAGCAGAGAGAGATAGAAAGAGAGGGAGCGAGAGGCAGCTGCCTAAACCGGTTGACAATATGCGGTATGCGAGATCTGCTCGGGCGATAGCCAGACGCGTCTTCTTTTCGCCCAAGAATGTTTACCAAATTACGAGCGCTACCAACTACGCAACAACAGCAGCAGCGGCAGCAGCAGCAGCAACAGCAGCAGCACAGCAGCAACATCAGCGACATTTAATTATATTTCATTCGATTTTATTTTACTGCCGGGTTTTTGGTAATGCTGCACTCGCCGCATTAATGATGACTTGCCCTGAATTGCGGGGCATACGCTCAATAATAACAATAATCATAAAGGCTGCGCACAAGGGAGCCAATCGCCACTGGCCGCTGGGCACTGGGCACTGCCTGCCCCGCTCTCTCCGTCTCCCTCTGCTCTACGAGCTTCACGATCCTCGGTCTTCGAGAGCCATGTCCATGTCCAGCGCGCTGACCATGTTCGAGTCTTGATTATGCGCGCGTACGTCGCACGTCGCCAGCTCCAATTGCAGTAGCTGTTTCACCTCTCTCTCTCTCCTCTCACAGTGCAGGCCCTGCGCTTCCCCTTCCCCTCTCTCTCGCACCCTCTCACTCGCCCTGCTTCTTGCCTTTGCCTCGCTGCTGGGCAGGCTCATTATTTCTACTCGCCAGTGCGTTGGGCATTAATTTGAGATCATTGCTACTGGTCCTGGTCCTGCAGTAGCAACTGCTGCAAGTGCAACATGCTGTGGCAGAGACGGAGAGGACGACGCTGCAAGGTGTCGAGTGCTTGAAATGTTTTAAATACAAAAATTAATAAAGCTCTCTCGTGCCATAGCGCAATGTCTTCTGGCATTTTTCAATTATGCCCCCACTTCTTTCTTCCCCTCCCCATCCCTCTCTCACTCACTGCCTACCTCTTTCTCTGCCTCTATCTCACTCTGGCAAATTATGAACTTAACACTTTGTCGCCGTCACGAAATTAACTGAGCAATGCGAAAGCGGGAAAGAGATACAGAGAGAGAGAGAGAGAGAGAGAGAGAGAGAGAGAGAGAGAGTAAGAGCGATCGTGTAAGCTATCACATTATGATCTATTCAAAACTCCCTGCTAAAATTTTAATTTAACCCTTTGGTTTGTCGACACTGTGAGAAATCAGACGAATGTCTAATTAAATGTTTCTCACACGCCCCGTTTGGGTTTCGAGTCATTTTGACCCGCATCGACCCCATAAAAATCATTTTATTTGCTCGCCTAATCAAAGTGATAAAAGTGAATTTGATCTCTGATCGCATTTCGTAATTTGTGCGAGCTGAGCAAGAGCTGAAAGAGAAAGATTCGAACTGGGAACTCACTAAAGTAGATCTGAGATATACCCAAAAGAAAACGTGACAAATATGTGGTAGATTCGTGGGAATATCTGGTATAGTTGTGCTCATCTTATATTTAATTTAGTTCAGTTTAATATTTTCGGATATTATAACCTCTGATATAGCCCATTTAAGCACTTCATTCCAGCAATTTGCTCTTCAATCGCGTGTACCTCTCGAGGCAAGTGTCATCGGGGTGCATAAGTCAAGAAGAGGAACTTAATCATAGTTCTATGTGAACTTCGTAACATTTGCAGCCAACTAGAAACTCTTTAATCGCCTCTTTCAAGCAAGTGTGCAGCAATTGCGTGTACTCTCCGCAGCAAGTGCCAGTAGGGTGCTTAAGTCACAGAGAGGACCTTTAAGAACCCATTTGACTTGCGGCTCATCTCCTGCTCAGAGGGTTTGCCTTTTTCCCGAGCACGCTCGTTCGATATTTGGTTTACCGTTTGCTTTGGCCCGGCAACCGGCAGTAACAGCTGACACCAGCCGAGGATCGGGGCGCACAGGTACTGCCTACGTTAGGGTAGCAGCGCAGTACCTGGCAGTTTGTCAACTCACGTCTGGCATATGTAGGTGCCCTTGCCAATTACAATTTCAAGTTCAACATGGCGGGCGGCATAATTTGCTCGAGGTACTAGCACCCTTCCTGCGCGGTACCGCGTTCTCCCTCTCTTTTTATCTCTCTCTCTCTTTCTCTCTCTTTCTCTCTCTTTCTCTCTCTTTCGCTCTGTCTTTATGTCTTTCCCCCTTTGTCCAATTTGCCTACCTCAGGCGAAAGCGAAAACTGAAAACTCGTTCAACTGTAACTTTGCGCGCCGCTAACTTTTCACATGTGATTGCGATCCTGTCGAGCAGCCCTCGTCGTGGCGACCTCTGCCCTCTGTTCCTCTGTCCCTCTACCCTATGCCTGCCTCCCTCTCCCTGTGCCTGTGTCCAGTTGCCCTCGCTACATTTTGGCCGTGTTGCGCTTGAGGAATTCCTCGCACAAAATTATTAGTTACACATATGCTGGTGCCAGCCTCTCGCTCCCTCCTCTGCCTTCCCTCTCTCTCTCTCTCTCTCTCTATCTCGCTCTCTCGCACTTTGTGTGGGTTTCTCCAATTATAAGTCAATTAAATAGGTTAGCATTTATAAAAGTTAGAAAACAAAAGGCAAAGGGACACATTTTGTTCGGCACGAATGAGCAGCACAAAATTTATGAAGTTGACTTCTCTCGGGGATCAGCCAAGGAGTAGCATCCCAAGGGTAACCCCTCAACACAAAAGAACAGGACACTCTATAATGAGCTGGGAATGCGCTCTAGTCGAACGAGCAGGAAGTGAATGACAAAACGCCTCGAGGCAATACGAAAAGTAAGACAAATTGCAGGGAAAAGTTGAGTTGAGAGGGGAAGTGTTGATGTTGAAGGGATCTCAGGAGGGTGCCAACTTGAATTGCAAAAGAAATGATATATAATTATAATACTTAGGTATATACAGTATGTGATCGTGCATAAACTACTTTAAAATCCCTGCAAAACTTTCATTACTAATGATCGCAGGTTGATCGTGGATTTTCTTAGATGAGTTTCCAATTGAATACTATAAGATATGTACGTATATAAGCCCGCCTTGAAATTCAAGCAAAACTATACTAAAAACTTAAAAAGAACCCAGCTGATCATTGTGTTGATCGTGGCGTTACTTTAACTGAAGAAGGTGCTGTCTCGCTGTAGGTTGTGTAATCGCCAGTGCCACAAATTAGTCCACTTGTCTCTCGATACTATATGCTACTTTATTTATCAATCAATGACAAACAACTGAGCATGCACTGATTGCCCAACTCGATCGATCGATCGAGGGATCTGTGGCGTGGTCTGTCGATCTCTTACGGCGTTTGGCTGCTGCTCAGATTCATGCAAATTCTAAACTTGGCGACGCATAGCTTGAGTCCGAGTACATTGACAATTGTCTCATTGATCGTTCATTTAAGCAAGACAACGACAACAACAACAACCACAATCAAGTGATCAGAGCAATCAAGTGATCTGTGAGCCTAATCGACACCCGAGTTGAGGCGCACAACATAAGCGCAGCGCAAGTGGCAGCAAACGAATCTAATTCAATCGCACCAATTTAGCACTAAGATAGTCGCCCCAAAAAGCAGCCCCGCCCCGCGATCAGTTGCTCGAGAGACGCGCGATCGTGCTGGCAATGGAAAATGGTGAAAAGCGATCAACAAATGACGGGCAAATGAATAAACACAGAGAGAGCGAAATATTCACAATTTGCGTCACCAAAGTGTGAGAGAGACTGGGTAGGAGAGAGTGGGATCGAGAGGGAGCGTGGCAAGAATGTGGCGAGACGAAGAGTGACATTTTTCTTTCTTCGCTCCACACACTAATCTGTTGGGGTCAATCGATGTTAAGTAGAATCACGAATACCAAATTAATTGATGCTGATATATGCAGCATGGTATGTCCCTGCTCTCTCACTCTCACTCTCTCTTGCTCTCTCTCTCTCTCTCCCTTACTCGTGCTCTCTCTTTCTGCCGCTCTCTTTATCTCTCTCTCTCCCGCTCAGCTGATCCTCAACACTTTGCTGACGCGCTTGGGATGTGTGTCAATCTGTGGCCTGGCACATTTCCAAGTGTTTGGGTGCGTATGAGTGCGAGTGAGTGTGTGTGTGAGTGCCTCTGTGAGTGTCAAACGAGTAAATAATACTCGGTTCATGTTTTGAATTAATTTTAATTGAGATTCATTTGTAAGCAATCAGTTAGATTGCTCGCGCGCTTGGCTTGGCGCTTAAGATGACGATATTCAATGATTCCGATAACGATACTGATTCCTCGATTGCGATAGACACTTAAGCGTGGCAGTGGTAGGGAGGGGGGTAGTGCCACCCGATATCCTTCTGCAGTTGCCTGCCACAGTTCGTGGCAAGTAAGTGAGATTGAGAGAGTTGTAACTACAATTGCCATTGCAATGCACAATTAAACACAATTAGGCAGGGGCTAAGTAGGGGTTGGGAAGGGGCTGGCTAGGTGGGGGGGTTTGCTTGGCTTTACTAAGCGTTTGGCCCCCTAAATGCGCCACTAAATAGCCGAGGCAACTGCAGACAGCCCAGTGTAATTAATAAAACACGCCAACAATCATAATTGAAACATGTCTTTTAGCGCCAAAGCACACGTTGTGGCAACACGTTGCACGTTGCAAGCACTAGTCCGGGCTGCCACAATGGCAGCAACACTTAGACAACACTGCACACAATATCAAACAATCTTAAACTTAACAAGCCGAAACACAAACACACACCGTGCACCTGGAAGGCAAACCTGGCAACGCCTCAACATCACCTGCCGCCTGCCTCCTGCCACTGCTGCCCCTCTGCTTCCTGCCACTGCCCTCCCCCAACCCAATCGAGTATGTGTGTTTGTGTGCGCTGCAGTGGCGCATCTATTAGCTGGCAAAATACCAGTTGCACGCTGCACGTGAGGCAACAAACACAGTGGAACGTGCGGCCAGCCAATGCAATTAAGCTAAAAATGTGAAAAATACGAGTAGCAGCAGCGGCAGAGGCAGCTACAATGATAGCAGCACAGCCGACGGCAACAACATTGCCCTCGGGCAGGTTGCAAGTTGCATGCAGCAGCGGCAGCCATGTCTGCCACAAAACACTGCAAGAAATTAGCAGGGAGAGAGTTGCAACAGAGTTGAGATTCTGCGGGAAATTACTCAATAGTTCAGGGTAGCCTGAAAGGAGGTACACAAAGAGGGGAAGAGTGAGAAAGGGGAGAGAGCAGAACAGAAAGAAAGTGATGGATTAGAGCTATTATAGGGGTACGCTTAGAACGTTCCAAAGAGCAGAGATAAGCTGAGAATAATGTTCTAACAAGAGCTGTACGCAACTGAGAGGAAAGCTGCGATAAAGCTGAAGATTGAGAGATAGTTAAAGTAGATATATTATAATAGAATATGATAAAATAAAAATTGTACAAGTATCCCTAATTTTGCTAAATTAATATTGAATTTTTCTCAAGTCTAACACTTCAACTTTTCATGAAAATCATGATAAAATATGAATAAATTCTATTCATATCGAAATTCTAAGCTTAAACTTAACTTGAGTTAGAAAAACCACAGAAAAACTTGAAAACAATCTACTAACTTCAGATAGACACAAATACCTTATAGAAACCTGATTACTTCTCTGCAATATACAGAATTTAAATACATTTGTAATGATTTAATGAATTTCAAAGAACTATTCGATATTTTATAATAACTAATCCCAAACTTTGCAGCAAAATCTTGTGATAGTGAATAATTTTTGTATTTGTATCAAATTTTCAATCTCAAATTCAACTTCAGTCAGAGAACTCGAAAAAAACTAGAGAAACAAACTGCAAACTTCAGCTAAACTCAAGTTCTCTATACGAACTCGCTCCTCCACGACAATCTCGTCCAGCAAAGGCAAACAGAGGACAATCGTGCGATTAGACCTTTTGCCTTGTAATATCAATTGCCGCGTTTAAACAGCTGTGCGCGGGTGCAGCGCAGCGGATCAACCCCGTCGCCCTCGCCCTCGCCCTCTCCCTCTGTCACAACAAAGAGAGAACAGGAAGCAGCCGTAGTAGGAGCTCCCCTTGCCGAGTTACCTGTGCTGCAGCGTGCAGCGGTTCTGTAAGTGCAGTCGGCGTCGCAGATAGCCGAGAGCCCTACATAGATAAGAAGAAGCAGAAGCAGAAGCAGAAGACGGCGAAGTGCAGCAGCAGCAAATGCATACAAGAGGAGGACAAGAAGGTCCTGCGAGTTGCAGTCAAGTGGAAACGTGGCTGGAAGTGATGTGTGTCAAGGACGGGCGCCAATGCGAGCTGTGGCAACAGCTGTTGCGGGTGCCATCAGCAGACGACGACGACGACGACCATGTCCACCCACCCAGAGCAGCAGAAAGAGAGAGAGAAGCGGGTAGCGGGTATAGGCGAGTCCAGACAGGGAGAAACCGCAAGCCACTTGGCCAGAAATTGACCGGAAGCTCTTATTAATTTGCTATTAGCGATAGACAGACAGGAAGTTAACTTAATTTGTGTGCGGCTTTGGCAAAAAGAGCGAGAGAGGGAGAGAGAGTGAAAGAGAGAACAAACTAAATGAAAACGAAAATGAGAAAGAGAATGAGGAACTGTCCAAATAAATGAAACAAGTCGCAGACGGCGACGGGCGAAACCATTTCTAAACAACGCGCAGGATGTGGAGGCGCAGACAGGACGAACACACACACACACACACACATAGCAGGCACAACAGGACATAGAGGTATACACAGTAGAGCGGGACACACCGGTACTCAAAGGACATGTGTGACATCAAAGGCGATTCCGAGTTGTTATACCCGCTACTCGAAGAGTATAAGGGTATTATAACTTTGTGCCAACCGAAAATGTTTGTAACAGGCAGAAGGAGACATCTCCGACCCCATAAAGTATATATATTCTGAATCAGCATGAACAGCCGAGTCGATATAGCCATGTCCGTCTGTCCGTCTGTCCGTCTGTCCGTCTGTCCGTCTGTCCGTCTGTCCGTCTGTCCGTCTGTCTGTCCGTATGAAAACCTAGATCTCAGCTATTATAAGAGCTAGAGCTACCAAATTTGGAGACAATATGTGTTAATTATGCCCGCAGATCAAGTTTATTTTGGATTTTTGCCACGCCTCCATCCGCCCCCAAAAATCGATAATAAATCGATAATAGCTGCAAATATAGCTCTACAGCATTCATTTTTTATCCATGTGATAAAAACCACCATCCGGGCGTGTTGCGAAAGTTTCAATAAGATCGGCCGATAAATAAGGAAGATATTCAAGAAATAGTATTGCCTTGTGGCCATGTGCCTGTGTCGGTTTTTCCTAATGTTAGTACCCGAGTTCAACACCAGCAGCAGACAACTTTTTTTAATTATGTGGCAACTTTTTTTTAAATTATGTGGCAACTTTTTTTTTTAATTATGTGCACCGAAAATATTCATGGTGCAATTTTATCGGTTATTGCGAAAGAAGTGCAGTGGTCGAGTGGTGATGGTAGTTGACTGTTCAGCGAGACGTCCGGAGTTCAACTCCTGGGTGTGCCTGGGCGACTTAAATTTATTTTTTTGTATCTTATATTTTTTTTTATTTTATAGTGTGTTGCAAAATTCAAAATAAATTTTTAGTATATTTAAAGCCACTTAAAATCGAAAGAGACATTGAGCAGCAACACAAAATACAAACGACAAATCTAATTAGATATGTTGAGATGTATTGTGAGGCAGCATATATGTATGTATGTATAGGCGTCTCTATCACACATGCATAATTTATAACTGCAGAGTAATAAAAGCAAAGGGCAACATCCAATAAGAATCGAGTGGAACTTGCATAGGCAAAACAAATTAGAGACGGAAAGAAATAAAAAGCAAGAACGCATTGTTCACATTTGGCACGTGTTTTTCCGAAGAATTGTAGCGGGTATATCACAGTCGAGTCAGCTCGACTGTAGCCTTTCCGACTTGTTTTTTTTCTTGATTGCTTCTTTTTGCCTTTTTTTTTGTTTTTGACTTTTGCTGTTTTTCAGCTCAGCTGCAGTAAGTGACGAAAGGCAGTGGCGTAGCCAGAGAGGGGGTAGATATAAAAAGGGGGAATCTTATGAGTTAAAATAAATGAAAGAGAGTTTCATTTATTATTAACTATCTGCACAAATTTATAAAATGCAAAATGGAGAACACTAAATATAGAAATATTAAAATTCGCACATTTGATTCGAAATATTTATAAATAATTAATTATTTTTTTTATATTATGTACAGATTAATTTTTATTTGACACCCCTTTTGCCTAACCCACTGTGCTTCTGACAATGCATTTGTATTTTTGAGCGCCTTCTAAAGCATTTTCGATTTACTAACTAATCGCATATTTTGTTTACAATGCTCCCCTTTGTCTACGCCACTGCCCAGGGCTTTTACCGTTGGCATTAGAGCTCTCACTGATTAGATCAGCGCCGCCGTCCAGGCAACCTGCGCTGCGCTGCGCCGCCCTGCTCCAAGCGTATCTGCTGCCACAGCAGACCAATTAAAACATTTGCCGCCAATTGCGATAGGTCACTTCCTGCAAGGAGAACCCATGTACCTGCCCCCCGCCCCCCACGCAGTGCATAAACCCCTGTGCATGTGGATAATGC
This sequence comes from Zaprionus inermis, assembly GCA_018151445.1. Classification (NCBI taxonomy): domain Eukaryota; kingdom Metazoa; phylum Arthropoda; class Insecta; order Diptera; family Drosophilidae; genus Zaprionus; species Zaprionus inermis. The sequence goes on along the minus strand of JAECXD010000057.1, from coordinate 5,540,094 downwards.
AAAGTACTTGTGCTTCATTTGTAGGCCTTTTGTTTTCACTTTTTACAACGGCAGATCGCAGGCGAATGATAAAGGCAGCAGCAGCAAAAAAATAAAACAAAAGTCGTTAATGATAAGACCAAATGACGAGTGCAGCCCTCGCTTAGAGGGGGCGACCCAGAGAGAGAGAGACAGAGAGATCGACGCATGTCTGCACCTTGGCATATCCATTCCCGTTTTTATTGCCCACAGGCAGAGGCAGCGACGGAACAGACGGAACAGGAAGCACTCCGGCAGCGAGTCGAGTCGAGACAATGGGCACACAGCCTGCAGAAGACGCGCTGCCCTTGCGCAAATGAGGTGCGAGCTCTCGATTTGAAGATTATCATATCAGCGAGGGAGCGAGAGAGAGTGAGCGCGGGAGGGGGGGGCTCCCCTTGCGTAGCATCTCGAGGCACAGCAACAGCAGGACCCTGACTGGCCTACTTCTTGGCAAGGACAGCAGGTCCTTACGACGCACCTACTCCAGCTGAAAGTGAAACCCTCGAGGCAGGAAACGACAGCGAGAGCGACAGCGACAGCGACGTGTGCCAGCTAACTGCAGCACGTGCGACGCGCGGTACACGGCGCGAAAAAGTCCACAGCATTGCCGGGCAATAAGCTGGGAAAGTAATCTTAGCAGGTATGGTAATTGTAGCAGGATAAGAAGGTCGCAAGAAGGGCGTAAAGTCGCTTGAATTAGCTAAAGTTACTGCAAATTGTTTTAGGTTTAAGTTTGGATTAAGGTTTAATTGTTTAAGGCTAAGGTTTAATTAAGTAAGTAAAGCAAAGCATATCCTCAGTTCTTAACCCTAGCTAACCTCTCTTTACGTGCTTCAAAAAATAGTTGACTTTCAACTAAATCCCCTAGAAAATAGACTGTATAAAAAATTTGTATTTTTGGCAATTTAGTTAAGGGCACCCCCTTATCTTCTTTTCATAAGACACTCAGTTGAACACACAGAAGTTCTATAATTGAAAAACCGCAAACACAACCTCAAATTTAAAGGAATTTTTTAACATAACCTCAACTTCAATTGATCTGCCGCCTAATGTAGCATTTCCCACAAATGTCTCTTAATTGTTTACAGTGTAACAGACACCCCATCCCCCCCCCCCTTCCACTATGTATCTCTTCGATATTTTACACATTTTTCACAGAATACGCAAATTGTCGCAATTTGCTGACATCCATTTTGCAGTTTTGAGTAATTACCGTTAGGCACTTCCGCCGCACGTTTTGTCCGAACAGCGCTGGGCATAAAAATAGAGACATTTGTGTCGAAAATGTTCGAAATTGTTTTCCCGAAAAAACCAATTTCAAGCGACAAATATGCATTGGAAAACATTTAAGAGCGGGGGCAAGTGGAAAACTGGAAAGGGGGCGTGGCAATAGGGGGAAACTCAGGCTGGCTCGTTAAATGGGCAGTAGGGGGCGGGGCGGGGCGGCGTAGGGTGCGCTTGGGATGCTCAGAGAACCATAAAGTTACATAGTTGGTGTGGCAGATGGGGCACGGTGCATGGGGGCAGGCTGCACGGGGCGTGTGGAGCTGTTTAAAATGCGCTTAATAGTTTCAACATGTGCCGCACAGACAGACAATTAGGCAATAAAATTAATTCACACCAAGAAAACGCATTAAAGCGACAACAACACGAGGCTCGTTGTTGTTGTTGTTTCTGTGGCTGCCACAAGGTGCTGGCTGCAACAATTTCGCACGCATAACTCGTGCTTGCAACCTCGCAACTACTTGCAACTTGCAACTGAGCAGCTTGCCACCGCCCATTTGATGGGCGCGCGCGTGCCACACGTTGACACAGCTTGCCACACCGCCGCACCACACCATAATCGTCGCGACAGACGATGTTGCAGCGAGATATCAACAGAAATTGCGCTTTAATTGCAACGTTTTTATGCCACACACTCGCCGCATTTGCAGCCGGGTGGGGGGTGAGGCGATTGCGGCACGGCATCTAATGCACGTTGCACGCAGCACGCTGCACTTGAAACTGCAACAATGCAGCGCCGCGCGTTGCACTGCCTGAGCAAAACACCCCAAAAAACAGAGATCCCACTACCAATTAAGCCAATCAGTTGCCAGAGCTGCCACATGCCACATGCCGCATACCGCATGCCCCATGCTGCCGCCAGACTGTCGCAAGTGTCAGCGCAGGCATAAAAACGTTATTCGCAAGTGCTGAGCTAGAGAGCTGAACAAATGCAGCTACAGATACAGAATTTGCAGTTGCAGATACATTTTTAGTGCGGCTGCAACCCTTTTTACGACTTCAGGATGTGCGACGCCAGTCGGGCTATACTATATAGCACAGATCTGTCGCACTAGGCACAGGTATATGCAGCCTAGAAGTTGCAGGTGCAGGAAAACTCGATTTGAAAAGGAAAATAAATTATTATTATTCTAATTTCGTTTTAATTTTTATTTTGTACTATAATTCTGTATCTATGGAATTTATAACTTTAAAAAATATTTAATTAATGTCCTGTATAAAAGTAACTGAAATATGAGGGCAGTAGGCGTGGCTTAGCTTGTGGCGAAACGACCTATTTCTATTTAACAGTTAGAGCAACCGTTAAGGCGCTCATAAATGTTCCTATATGTTAAGGAGTACCAAAAATATGTATTGGATTATTCTCAGACTTACACAATGTGCCGTACTTAGGTGTTGGTTAGTTTTTAAGCAAACGACCTATTCAGTGAGTAAAAATTGCCATAAAATAGGCAGAAACGTGTGTAAAGAAAATAAATAAATATAGTTACAAAAATACTAAATATTTGCAGTAAATGTGATAAAATGTACAGAGTATTTTTAACAGAAATTTCAGTTCGATTTGCTTACAAATTGAAGTGCTAAATTCCTCTACAATTTGCAATAAGTTATCAATGAAATTTCCCTAGTTTCGTCTACTCTACCGACTCTACTGCCGTTCCATTTAAATTTGTATCTAGCTTATCCAGCGGCAGATCGTAGATGTCCTTGCTGTGCTACCTTGTGTAGTACCATGTGTAGTACACCTGTTTCTGCGCCAAGTTATCGATAGGAGAGGAATGTCGAAGCCTCGTGCGAGTTTCGTTTCGTTTTTTATTAATTGCACGTGGCGTCTCCCTCGTTTCATGGCTGCTACTTTAGTTCTCTTTTCCCTCCCGCTCTCTCTCTCTCTCTCTCTCTCTCCCTCTGCTCTTCCTTTGCTGTGTCTGTTTTTTTTCCTACGCCTCTGCCATTTGGTCAAGTTGGTAACGTTTTTCTGGCTGCTGCCGCTGCTGCTGAATTTCCTCATGGCGTTTTTCCTCAACGTTTCCCGCTCTTTTTTTTTTTTTTTGCTTTTGCTGTGCAACAATAGGTTAACGTTAACCCACACAGGCACGCACATTGCGCAGTGCTGCGGCTGCTGCTGTGTCCGTTTAGCTCGATTACGCTTCCGGTTGCTGTGTGCACCCTGTTCCTGTTCCCCTTTGCCCCGCACCGAATGTTGTGCTGTTTCCTATTTTTTTTTTCTACTTTTTTTGTTGTCTCTCGCTCGCTGCGCGATCCTGCGCTCATTGCAGACGAATGACACAATTCTGTTTTGTCATCTGCCCCTTCGGGTGCCCCTCTACCTCTACCGCTGCCCTGCACCGCTCCCCCTACCCTGCACTCCGCTGCACTGTGAGCAATTGCGACTTGCCGCCGTTTCCTCTCGCAGTGCGCGCACATTGTCATTAGCCTGTATCGCTATGTGTGTGTGTGTGTGTGTGTGTGTGTAATGATCGTGGCAATTAGTGAGTGTGTGTGAGTGAGTGAGTGTGTCAGGCTGTATGTGAGTGTGCGTGTGAATCCATTGTGATTGCAGGCGAGCTGCAAACATAAATTACGAGATAATCCGACATAAGCGCATTTCCATGATCTGCGAGTGTGTGTGCGAGTGAGTGTGTGTGAGTGTCTGTCAGTGTGAATGAGTGCCTCACTCAATGGGCGAGTGTGCTTGATACTCGTTTAACTGCTGACAACTTCCTGCCAAAGCACTGGGAAATCGACAGCGAAATCGACCTGAGCCACAGCCGACTAATTAGCGTATGGCACAACAATTCCGATTAGCTGACATTCCCATGAGTACACTCATGAGTACCCCCTACCCCCTTCCCCTTGCACGCCCCACTACCTGGATTAGTTTTAGCTAACACGCAAAGTTTAGGCCGGACGACGACACCGATAAGCCGCCCCAGAAGCGTCTCGACCGGCAGTGACATGCAACGTGCCCCATGCCGCCCTCCCCCCAAGGCCCCACGTCCAACCCCCTGCCTGCCTGCCTGCCTGCCTGCCTTGCAATTTGTACAGGAATTGATTTGTTTTGGGTTCGTGTCAAACACGCAATGCAACTGCAACAACAGCAACAAAAACAACAAACTTTGACGTTGACGCGATGACAATGGATTTTGTGCATTGAGGCGACGGTGTCGCATTAACCCGTCGAGCTGCCAAGCTCAGCTGACCCTGAATAGCTAATATAGTTACTATATACACACACACACACACACACACACACATGTAATCAGATTAATCTACCCATCTATATCTTGATTTAAATACGCAGAGCAACGACTTTAAATGAGCGGAAAATTCGTGCAAAATCATCGAGATAAGTCGAGCTAAATTTAAACTTAAAGAAATCAATATAGAAAAGTGCTGTTGTTGCTGAGGAAATCAAAAAAAAACTCATCAATATAACATTATATGACAGATAATGAACATAAATATTATAAGCAATAAATTCATAGCATAATACGAGTACGCAGTAAAGTTGAACAGAATTTAGCATAGAAATTGATTATAATTAAGATCTAGAGAGAAAAGTGCTGAAATGGTATATTTAAAATCTCCCAAAATAAAGCTATTTTGTTATTCCTAAGTGAGAAAACTCAGAAGAACTCTTGCAATCTTCAATCTCTATACACTTCAAGTTCTTTTCTACGCATCATTACCTTACCTTTTTAAAAAACCACAATCCCCCGTGAGTAAGCCTGAAAAATCCCAAACAAGTGCGATAAACTTTGTCATAATATACCATGACCTAAAACACACAGTTATCTTCAGATAAACGGACTTAACTTCCTTGACAAAATGTGAAATACACATATTTCAACAATGAATCGATATATATATATATAAATATGTATAGAACTAGTGCGCTGATTACACTGATCTACTGTGTGTGATTTCACTTAATTTCAGCATGTGACAACACCAACACACCTACCCAAATATTATCCAGCCCTCGGTACACCCCATACGACAAATGTGATTCGGTAATTTGGTGTTTAATCAATCAAGCTGTTCGTTTTGTTTGTTTATTTGTCGCTGGTACACAGCATATTAGCGCACTTCATTAAGATAAAATGTAATTTATCGAAATTCGCTTTGATAATAAACCCAAAACCCAATTCCATAGCACCAACCCTGCCTCCCCCCACCACTCCTACGACTACGTCGCACCCCGATCGTTCCGGTTATCTGGCCATGCGGCCGGTCAACATGCGCGTAATTCTCAGCAACTTCGATTAGATTAACCCTACGACGCGTCGAAGTCCCACGACATATGTAGACGACATAAATATATCATAATGTGAGAGGCCGAAAAAAAAAAAAAAACCGAAAAAAGATATGGGCTCACGGATCGACTGATCGGCAACGGATCCGCATAGGGGCGTCGAGCAGTTGAAAGGTCTTCGATAAAAAAAAACCCGGGCGTACAGCACGAGCGGCTTGCTTAATTTGATTAGATTTGGATAAAAGGCGGCCCATTATATAGATTAAAGTCGTGTGGTATTATGACCGATTTGTGTGTGCAAAGTGTGTACAGGGTTTTATCGGTTTCACAGTTTACGATTACGTGATTAACACGCCCCAAAAACAAAGAGAAAAGCAAAAACCGCAATATTATAAAATGGAATAACCCTAATAATCGGCGGCTTTACGACTCGAATTAGAAATTAGATATGGGAATAACATATATACTATGCAGAGCGTGGGATCAATAAAGGGTATGTACTGGTCCGTCAGACAGGCGATAAGTGGATTAGTTTATGCCACATGACGACAGTAGCTGCGACAGCAGATCGAGCAGATTGCGAATCTTTCTGCAATGCATTGCTGCATAAATCGGCGGTAATTTGAATCAATTTCGTTATTGACAAGTCGGGGCAGTATCTGATCTTACCCCCGTTACCCAACCCGTCCCCCTTTACACCAACCCAGGCTTATTTTCTGCGTCTGCTTTGCACTGCAAATTCAAACTAATCCGCTGTAAAGTGTCTACACACGCGTATCGAGCCGAGAACGTACCCAAGAACCAAAGTGATCGTGCGTAATCGTCTACTTCTTCTTCGTACTCTTCATCTCCATCTCCACATCTCCTTCTCCTTCTCAGACCCGATGACTTCCTGAGCGTCGACGTCGCAGTCGGCGTTAATGTGTGACTTTTGCTATGTTTTTCAACGACATTAATTTTGTGTCGGAGCTTAAGCCGGATTTAGTTAAGCAGCTCAGCGATCACAGCGCATTAGGCGCAAGCAAGAGAGGGAGAAGATGAGACAGAGAGAGAGAGCGCGCAATAGACCAGTCTCTCTGGCTGCGATTGTGTGTGTGTGAGCAACACTCGCGCTTAGGCATTATAATCTCTTTTGTAGCTGCTCGCATGATCAACGCTTCATCAGCCTCAGCAGCTCAACAGCTTCCCCAGCAGCAGCTACGGGAGCGGCTTCACCTGTTTTCGCGTTGGCGTTGCCCGACAGCTCCTGGACTTGGACTTAGGCTTAGCTGGGGGAAACTTTAAGAGCATAGACTACTTGGTATACCCTGCATAATACACAGAAATGGCATATTCAACTGCAAGGTAAAGAAAAAGCTTTGAGAATTTTTAGAGAACCCTTTAAAAACGGTATAAGGATCTGCAAACATTTAAGAATATAAGAATATAATATTAAGAATATATAAAATACGTAAATGCAACTCAAAGTGTTTGAGAATCTTTAGAAAAATCTGTATATATTTTTTATGGCACCGAAATTTAATGCGAATCTATAAAAAAGTCTTGAAAAATGGTATATGAAACCGAAAATGTTTAAGAATGTTTAAAAAAAATCTTTTAAAATTCAAAATGGCACTTAATTTTATTGCAAAGCTTTTGAAAATTTTTTAAAAATGATATATAGAACTGTTACCCATTGCCAAATCTAAGAAAACTGTCGACAAAGTGTAAAAACACAATAAGGTATATAAAATACCTCAAAGAGTTAAAGAAATGCTGAGCTATTAAGATCAAGTTAAAGGAAAGTATAGAATTTGGATTCTTCGAGTATTAAATTTGTAAAACATGCACTTTCTCGTATACAAATTAAAAATTTGATAAATGTTTGTAGAATCTATCGAACTGTTAGAAGAAAGAGCAACTTCTCAAACTATCGCTTTATTAAACCTACAGAGTATCTGCACGTTCAGCAACCTGTCGCTGTTCTCAGCTGCCGCTTCTATCTACGGTAGCTAATGCTGCCTGTTGTTGTTGCCTCGTTATAATGTGTCGCACATTAGTTAGCAGTTAATACTTTAAATAAGACGAGGTTACCGACATTTTGTCCATCATCGTAGGCTATTAACGAAAATATGTTGGACGATCGCAGCGATCGCAGTTCGGTTCGTCGTTTAAGCCGATTGTCGCTGTGACTTGTAGAAATCGTTTGTTCCACAGGCGGCTTATGATTTTCAACGGGACGTATTAGTAATATGCGCCCGAGACTTAGTCTCCCCCAACTCGATGAAATTAACGAAATGAAATGTTATAAATCTCTTCCCCTCTCTTTATACTATATATAGCAACGATCGGTGGCTTATGCAAGTCGCTTTATTTTCTTCGTTTTCGTTCGTCATATCCCAAAAATGATTTGCTAGACGAAAACATTGGAAAATGCCGTCGCATACGTGTATATCCCATTTCAGAGTCCACTTGTCATAATTTTCCCCACCGAAATTAACTTGGAGAATTTATGTTTGTGTGTCTGTGTGCGCGTCTTTCGGATTTGGATGCGATATATAAATAAATATAATGATATAGCGGGCGAGCTGTCAAGGCGGCAATGCGACTGAAAGTGAAACACACACACACATAATATATGAAGAGGGCAAATCCACTAATTAAGCGAGATAGGTGACAATGTGCCGTGGCGTGCCGGGGCGGGAATAAAAATTTCCGAAATTTCCAAAAAAATTTTCGAAATGCGCATATTGTAAATGTTGAACAACAACCGTAGAGAAGATCGGGACAGATTTCTCGATCTGATTAAGCTGCATAATAAATGTGTTTAAAAATACATAATGGCAGAGCTGACAGGCAATTCGGGGTAGAAATGTTGTGACTGGAGAGATGATTTAGCGAGAGACTGCTTGGGAATTACGCCGGGAAATTGTGGGGTTAGTTGAAGTAAGAAATTCGATAGAGCTGGTGCTAGATACAGGAGTGAGTTAGATATAAAGTGTAACTACGTAAAGTTCAAATTCGGTAAATGAAGAAAATCACAGATTATAAAAACTTGATTTTTCTAGCGACCTATTCTATTTTATACCATTAGAAAATTGTGTAAAACTTCAACGGATTGTAGGATTTGTCATTTAAATTCATGTTTTATATATACTCTTGATATGCAGTTAGTTTAGGTCGATTTAATGTTTTTCTTGTCATATTCTCAAGAAATATAGATGAAATTTCAAGTAATAGTCAAGAACTCTGTAAATTTCTTTTTAAATATTATAGTTTTATACATATTCTTAATGCGCAGTTAGTTTCAGTAGACAATAATAATTTTCTGATCATAATCTCGCGTAATATTAATGACCTTTCTTCTCAATTTAAATTTGTATATACCTTTATGTATATTCTTGATCACAGTAGATTATAATCGTGTTCTTATCATAATCTAGAGTAACAATAATGATATTCCATCTCAATTTCAACAACTCTCCCTTTTTTATAATGCTTCCCAATTAATTACAGAGTCTTGTTATATCTTTTTTACCGAAATTTTCTAAGCGAACACGTCATTCATGTTGGGTTTTATCGCTCTGTGCTCTCGGATGTGCGAGGTAACCCCACCTGCGCCTAAACGGGTAAGCTACAAAGCCTGAACCCGAGCAGGTACTTATCGCAATGTCTTACAAATCGTTTTATCAATGTGTCATTAGCTGCGAAACAGAATTGTTTTACGATAGACGCTGCTGCTGCACCGAAACGCTGCAAAGGCACAACAACAACAATAACAACTACACACGACATTTGTTGATTATCACAGGGCGGCGGCACATTTGAAACGCGCCTCAATCGGTGAGGCAGCGCAACAAACCGAAAGAAACCAAAAGAAACCGAAAATTCGAAAAACCAAAAACAGTGAAAAACACGCCACGAAATTGATTTAAGGCCATTTCATTTGAGCCGCAACTGCCAAACCTGCAGACAAGTTGACAACTTGTAATTAACTTAAAACGCTTCTCCCAGACTCGCTCGATTGTTGGGCTTGTGTGTTGGTACTTAGAGTAGAGCAGAATACCCTGTAGTTACACATATATCGATTTGGGTGGACCTAGAGTGCTCTACAGGGGCTACAACTATTGATCTTAGGTAAGTAAATGCTTTTACAGTGTATATTATGTGTTAGTCCTGATTTTGGGTCCCGAAAAGGCGTTGAGAGATTGAGACCATAGAAAATCTGTAAGTCAACTGCAAAAAATATTATTTTCAGGGCCTCTAAAGTAGTTTAATGCACTTGCAGGGTATCTAAGGACTCTTACGGCATATACAGGCTATCTAATGCCACGTTTCAAGCAAAAATTATGATAAAAAATCTTACATTATATTAAATATCATGTGTTTCATGACTTTTCTGAAAACCACTTCAATCTGGCTTGCAACTATTTACAGGGTATCTGCTGAGTAACCTGCTAGCATCACTTAATACCAAGTGTGACAAAAAGGTTACTACCACAAAACCCGCCGCCACTGCATCATGCCCTGCCCATTTTCCAGTTCCAAGTCCACACAACGAGTACGCGTTAGTCGCGGATCGAGATCGAGATCGCTCGCTCGCTCGAGATCCAGTTTCGGTTTCAGTTTCAGCTTTAGCTGGGGCGCGCAACTTATGGTAATAATGATTATAAATTATTATAATCCAATCGGCTTTGAATAATTAATAATAAATTTTTAAATCGCATATCGCAGCCGCAAAACTCGAGACAAACAGACACAGTCATAATCGGACCGTAAAAAGGCGCTGAACCCGCCGGATAGCCATAGCCAAGCCAAGGCGGACAGCGAGAAAGCGTAGAATGAAATGCTAAAAATGTGAGAAGAAAAGAAAAGAAAGAGAAAAAGAAAAGCAAAAGACGGGCTAAGACGAGAGCGCCCCCTTCTGCTGCCTACAACACTGTGTGCGAGTGTGTGAAAGGAACACGCCTAAGCCCTGATAAATGCGGAAAGAGTTTAAAAAGGTGTTAGAGAGAGACGCACACACACACACCTGCAGAGAAAGCTAACAAGTTCACAATAGGCGAGCAGAGGCGTAACACAATGCAGGCTGGCGGCAGAAGGGTGCCGGGCAGGGGCGCAAGATGACAAACAGTTTGGACATTTATGAGCTGCATTTAATGAACATTTGACTACCGGAATTTAACGCACGCCGCAAGGGGTCAAGCAGGGGCGTGGAAGGGGGCGCTATAACAGATTCGAGATCATTCACAAATTCAATTCGTTGTGCTACGATTTCATCGATTGATTAAACGGAAATGCTTCCCGCGAGCTAAGCAGGAAATTGTCACCAGGATTCCCTAATAAAATTCCCGTTTACGAATTGGTTTTTTTTTTATTATTTCACACTGTCATCGCGCAGCGTAATCGTCAGCAAATTTATAACCCACAAAGATGATATACAGGTCATTATCTAACTGTCGCTCTCTCTGCCAGTCTGTCTCTCGCTTTGCTGGGCTTTCTTCTTCTACCGCTTATCACAACAATAAAACTAAATGCTTTATAATTAGTTGCAAAATCGAATCGAAGCGTAGCCGAAGAATTGTAATACATAGAATCGATAGACTCAGTCTGTGTGTGCTGCAAGACAGCGCTTGATTTAGTATACCCATTGTTTTTGCCTCATTGTAATCTCCCTCTCGGGTCTGTGGTCTGGGGTTATTTATAAGCAGCGATTGGGCGCGAGTTACTGTGCTATATAAGGTAGACACAGGCAGAAAGAACCCAACGAAAAACTAGACGGAGACCTACATACCTAAAGCTTTATTATCTGCGCCCCATCTGGACGCACCGAACTTAGCCTTATCTTAATCCCATTCACGATTCACTAAGCGTATGCGTCGACACATAAAACTGTCAAAAACCAAAAAAAAAAAAAAACAACCGAAAAAACGAAGCAGAAACCTCAAAATAATATAGAATTCTTCGAGAGCTTTGCCTAGTGCAAACATATAACATTCTTCTGGGCATGATTTAGGCAAGAAGACAATGCCGATAAGTCCGACATGCCTTTCGGATGTGAGTGTGCGTGTGTTGATATCACCAACAGAAAATTTAGTTAATACGTTGATTTATTTAATATATAAAACAGCTTTTATTGTTCATTTTTGTTTTTGCTTCTATTTGTATACCCTACGAACATCGAAAACTGTCATAAATGGGTATTTTAATTATTTTAACTTTGTTCAAACGCACAGATCTCTGTTATTGGAAAAGCCAGATCCATCAAATTTAGCATACGAGTTTCTGTATATCATAAGTTACTGAAGTTTATTTCAAATATTGTTTGCCATACTCACTGCCTACAAAAACGCTAGAAAAAGCCTTTTCTTCTTGTTTAAACGCCGAGATCTCGGCTATAATAAAAGCTAGACACATCGAATTCGGCATGTAGTGTGCTGTATACCAAATGCTTTGGAATTTATTTTCAAATATTGGTTATCACTATCTGCGCTCGGGCAAACTATTGTTTTATGTTTATTAAGCTTAGTATTTGAGTAATACCGTTCTGCTTTGGCATATATATGAATGTATATTATAAACACTTCTGCTTTAAATTTCAAAACGATAGCAATAAATATTTAAAGTAGATATTATTTTTGTTTTTTCAAAGTAATTCAAACGTGTTCTTTCTATATTTCGAGGGTATTTTGCAGTCGAGTAGGCACAGCTGTAGCTTATGTTAGTTGTTTATATTTTTGTTTTTTTCCAGACAGAAATCAATTGGGCCGCACTTGTAAATCCATCGAGCAGATTTGGGTGCTGACTAATGCCACAAGCCAAGCCATATGGCAAGGAGTGACGGGTGGGGGAAGAGGTAGGCGAGAGGAAGGGAACACACAGACACACACGCAGCCAGGCAGATAAATAATAATTACACTCGGAGAACATAATCAATTATGCCTGCTAATAAACGCGTCGTGGACATATGTAGTCTGTCAAATGGAGTGTGCGAGTGTGTGTGTGTGTCTATGTCTGTATGTGTGTGTGTGTGTGTGTGTGTGTGTGTGTGCTGCACTAATCACGCCAGCATGTTCATAATCAATTTTATCGCACTTATTTGGATTAATTGCGATATCAATGACAAGCAGGGCGACGAACGGGACGAGACAAGCAGTGCCTAACCCTACCCTCCCCCGCACACTCACCACTCGTCCCCAACCCCGCTGAAGTTAAAGTTACAGTTACACGCGCGTTTATCGCACTTATCGTTTCATATCTAATGGGCGTACGGATGGGTAGAGAGAGAGAGGGCGAGAGAGAGGGAGAGGGAGAGGGAGAGTAGTACAGCAAGCGGAGGGTACTGCCAGCTGGCGTCATCGTTGCCTTCTGCCCCAAAATTAGCAATAGACAAACGCCGTCGCCGTTGCCGTCGCACCGTCGCAGGGATTATCTTATCTGGCCCAAAGCCGCGTACAGCTAAAAGCTTTTCAGCACACGCACACACTCACACACACTCGCGCAGAGACACACACGCACTTGGATATGGGCAATGGGTTTGGAGGTGCGCCAGTGCAGGCCTGGGCCTGCGACGGGCCAAGGTTTGGGCCAAGACGCATTTACAGCAATTAGCCAAGAGCAACAACAAGCTGAATGTGCAAATACCCCTCTCCCTCGTCAGCTCTTCAGTCTACACGCCTCTGCTTCACGCTTATCGTGCCGCCGATAAGGATTATCTCTTAATCTGCATAAATAGCAACAAGAAGAAATCACGGCAGAGCTAATACACACACATACACACACAGGTAGAATACACTCACACACACACCCAACACACACACACACACTCGCTACAATCTGCGAGTGTACACAAAACTTTTATCACAGCGTAGCCGCTTTTGCTTTTCTGCAATTGCCGCACGATTGTTTGCACCATCTGTCACCCCTCTGTCTTCTCTCTTGCCCCTCCCCTTCGTCCACTTCCGACTGAGTCACCTGCCTAAACACCTGCCCATGGGGGGCGAAGATTATTACCTAGCATAACTGTCACAGATCTTCAAAAACTGTCTGAAAAAAATATCAACTGTCTGGGAAAAACGTTTTTGAAGCTCTTAAAAAATCAGAAACCTAAGCTGATTAAATACTTAATATAGCATGCAGTATTATAATCTATAAAATAGTTGAAGTAGTTTAGTTTTAAGATAGATTAGGTAGCGTTAGCTTTTGCCAGCACAAGTTCATTATTTTTCATTAATCTTGTTACTTAAACGATCCATGTTTGAATTAATCTAAAAATTCCTAAGTAAAATTTACAAAACCAATGAATATACTGTACTGTTATAGTGAGAAATATATGGAATGCCAATTTTGGATTTCCACATTATAAAGATAATAGATATATCAATAGCTATAGCAGATAAAAACTCAAATTAAACAAAATTTGGCTTGAAATTCGATTGAAAATGAGTTTATCTTGAGAAAACTCGAATTGAGTTCTTCAAAATAAGTTTTTGATATTAAAAGATAATCCTGACAATCTAGAGTTCTCCTAAAGAGCTTTATAAATACTACGCTAATATTAATATAAGCAAAAGCACTCAAAATTGCAGCGCTTTTATGGAATTCGTAACGCCCGAAAATCTTATTTAAAAAACCGAAATTTTTTGCAATTAAACCTTATCTACGTTTCGCACTTGCCACAACTACAGTTCCCTGAATTTTCCAAGTTCATTCAGCATTTCCGTCTTATATGATATCACATTATATTTGCACTATATTCAGTAGATGCGGATGGGGCGAAAGAATCTCATAGGGAATGACTCAAAGCCATAACGAATTCGAGAACGTCATGCCTGAGACACGGGATCAAGGCAAGAAACTAGTGATCTGATGAGGCATATACGATTGCGTGGAGATCGCTTAGAGTTGATATAGCTTAGCTTATGAACTTATGGACTCACCTGCTGTCCGGCATTGGCGGCCACCCAGGCCTCGGCAAAGGTTTCCATGGCGCTCTGAAAGTCCATCATGAAGTGTGGCACGATCTGTGATGAATCTCAAGCGATTCGAACAAGTTTTATATCAATTATCAAGCGTATCAATTATTTTTATATATGTATATATATCGATATATATCGGCACACACACGCACACACACACTATTGTATTCAGTTTTAATGTCGTTTTGCGATAAGACTAAAGCACGCTTTGATTCTTCTTCGGACTTTATTGCCGCGACGACGTTTGCAAATTAGACACAATCACCTGGAGTAGGCGAAGGCGAAGGCGATGGCGATGGCGATGCGGAGGAGTTGGGTCTGACTCGATGCTGGGCGTAACGGATTCGCAGTGCGTTGTGGCTGCTGTTCTTGACGCGACATCATTAGCACTGGCGGCACGGGCACGCCATAAAATCGAAGCCAACTTCGTGCCGTCTCACTGCAAATACGCGGCAAGCAGTGGCAGAGACGCAGGCAGAGCCGCAGGCAGCGGCAGGCAGGCAGCGTGTCAAAGCACCGACGGCGATAAGGATCCTCGTTGTGGGGACGCGCGTTAAGGGTTTATCGTTTTATCGGTTTATCGATATCGGTAATTGTGATGGGTGACGAAGTATCGGCTTAGTGCATGTGCATAGAATCTGCGATTGACTGATTGGATACGCTTGCGGTCTCGCTTGCTCTCATGCTGCGTGCGCGAGCACGGATTCGTTAGGCGTATTTGTTGTTGTTAATTTTATTGTTGCTGCTGCCTTTCGCCGTGTTTCTGTTGCTGCGTGTTCTTGTTGTGCTATTTTCTATTGAGTGTTTTAACTGTTTTATTGTTGTTGTTTTAGTGATAAGTAGTGATTTTTGTTGTTGTTGTTTTTTTGTTGACTTTTGTCTCTTTCTATCTTTGTCTGTCCATTATGCTGATTGTCAATAAGGTTAATAATAATAAACACAGTTATTTTGCTCTAGAGTTGACGCCACAGCTTGCTTCTTCTTCGTGTTCTTGTTCTGAACGGACGCGCGTCAAGACATCCTTCCACAGCACAAGTTGTCGCACAACTGAAACAGAAATTCTTTCGCATTCGCACTGACAGCAGCAGCAGCGACAGTGGCAGTGTCAGTGGCAGCGACGGCAGCGGCAGCCAGCAGAGCCGGCACCAGTCGCCCTCGCACGACGCGACGCGTTGCCGACCCGCCCCGACCGGCATTCGTGCATTGCGTTCGTTTCCATCTCTGTTCATTTGCTGCTTGCCCTCTGCGTGCGTGTGTGTGTGTGTGTGTGTGCGTGCGTGCGGACGCACTCACTCGTTCGTCCGCTTGCTCTCTCAACTGCGCTCTCTCACCGATTCCGTTCGTTCGTTTCGTCGTGCTGCTCTCTTGGTTTTTGGGAGTAGAAAACTGCAAAAAGTACATGAAATGCGTTAGAAATGCGTTTCGCACGGCAATTCTTATTAGAATTTCGAATAGATGAGGCGGTATTATGAGAGAAAAACAGTATTACACTACAAAGAAAATATGTGCTCAATAAGCAATTTATTTGCTGTAAAACTATCGGTAATTAAAACAATTTAATTTGTTGAAATTGCTTTGAAGCTGCGGTTTATAGGCGTTCCAGGAATTTCTTTATTTTCGTAACAATGTAATAAAAGTTTGATAAAATACTGTGATCTTTTTTCAATACAAATATTTTGATGATTTTATTTTTATACCCGCTACTCGAAGAGTATAAGGGTATTATAACTTTGTGCCAACCGAAAATGTTTGTAACAGGCAGAAGGAGACATCTCCGACCCCATAAAGTATATATATTCTGAATCAGCATGAACAGCCGAGTCGATATAGCCATGTCCGTCTGTCCGTCTGTCCGTCTGTCCGTCTGTCCGTCTGTCCGTCTGTCCGTCTGTCTGTCCGTATGAAAACCTAGATCTCAGCTATTATAAGAGCTAGAGCTACCAAATTTGGAGACAATATGTGTTAATTATGCCCGCAGATCAAGTTTATTTTGGATTTTTGCCACGCCTCCATCCGCCCCCAAAAATCGATAATAAATCGATAATAGCTGCAAATATAGCTCTACAGCATTCATTTTTTATCCATGTGATAAAAACCACCATCCGGGCGTGTTGCGAAAGTTTCAATAAGATCGGCCGATAAATAAGGAAGATATTCAAGAAATAGTATTGCCTTGTGGCCATGTGCCTGTGTCGGTTTTTCCTAATGTTAGTACCCGAGTTCAACACCAGCAGCAGACAACTTTTTTTAATTATGTGGCAACTTTTTTTTAAATTATGTGGCAACTTTTTTTTTTAATTATGTGCACCGAAAATATTCATGGTGCAATTTTATCGGTTATTGCGAAAGAAGTGCAGTGGTCGAGTGGTGATGGTAGTTGACTGTTCAGCGAGACGTCCGGAGTTCAACTCCTGGGTGCGACGTCGGCCGGGGACTGTGTGTGATGTGTATTTTTTCACTTTTGAAAAGTATTTATGTTTAATTCAAATTAATTTGAATAAACGGAAATTGATAAATTGTTTGAACTGTAGCGGGTATATCACAGTCGAGCTCGATCGACTGTAGCCTTTCCGACTTGTTCATTTATAAATTGAATTTTTAACATTTCTAGCAATAAATTCGCATTTAAAGACAGACAGCAAAGTTATTCTTGTTCTTTCTGTTTTAAAATTGAACTGTATCATGCAATAATTATTTCTACTTCACATTAAATAGCCAAAAAGATTAATATGTTTTTAATTATTGAATAAATCCTTTGGCCCATGTAATTGCCAAAAATATGCAAAATTTATCAATTTAATTGCCAAACAGAGCGAGGATCTTGCAGTGTTGCCTGTCAAAGCCAACAAATAGTAGTAGAAAATAGTAGTAGCAGCTCCGCACCGTCGTGAGAGAGCGCAAGAGGCGCTTGCTTTTGCTAGTGTGTGTGCGTGTGACCAAAACAAAACACGCACACAACCGAAACCGAGCCGCAAACAGCAGCACGCGAGAGAGTGCCAGCGCGTGAGCGAGAGAGAAGCTGAGAGAGCCGACACACAGCCACGCACACACATAAACTGGGGTAAACCTGTTCCGGCGCAGAATTGCACTTGTCTCGCGACTGCCTGACAGCCACCCCCGCCCCCTTCGACACGAACGAACGCGTCGTTCGGCTGCGCGTTTCTTTTTTGTATTTTCCTTTTTGTGCGCTGTGGCGAATTTCAATGGATTTGCCGCAAATTCGGGTGGAATTATGCCACACACACACTTGCACACAAAGAGAGCAGCGAGAGAGTGGGCGTGGGCGTCGTGTGCTGGGCCGACGCGTCGGCTAAGCGGGTGCGAGCGATGCGGGAATACTTTCGCGCCTGTGCGCGGATGAAAGAGTAAATCGGCAGCCGCTTATTATTATTATGTCGTTATGGGGGAGCCGAGCCGAGCGGGCAGAGCGGGCGGTTAGGGGGTTAGCAGTAGCAGCAGCGACGCCAGCAGCAGTAGCTACACCCACTCCGCATTTAGCACCTCGACGAATGGCAATGGTTGGCGCATATGTGTGTGTGCGCCCGTCTCTCTGTCTGCGTGCGTGTGCGTGTACGTGTGTGTGCCTGCCCGTTCGTGTCGTGTCCCCGTGGTACACGAAGTGACCACTTGGCGCTGGCGGAGACGGCGAGACCCGCAGGCAGATAAGAGCGCAGATAATGCGCGCGCATTACATGTGATTAGGTGTACGGCGAGCTGAGGTTTAGCCAACCGCGGCGAAGGAAGCCAACGTCGCTGTCGACGTCGCAGCCGTCGGAGTACATGAAGTATGTACATAGGGCAGGATATACACGCGGTACATTGGGTACACGGTACATGGTACACGCTGGGTGGAGTCTCTCTTAATTAAGGCGAGAGCGAATCCTGCCGGGCGAATTAGCAGCATTTAATTAAAACAACTAAATGAAATGGAAGAGTGAGAGAGCGGGAGAGCTAGAGCGAGAGCGAGAGAGAGAGCGAGTGCCGCGCATTTGCCAATTGGCATGCAGCTTATCCAGCCGGAAGAGGGCGCCACAACAACAAAAGCAGCTCGCATATTTTTAGCAACTTCCTTATCCTCTCCCTTTCTCTGAGCAGCAGCTGCTGCTCTTTTTTTTGCCGACTCACACACACACACGTGCGCAAGCAAACGCACTCACACTCTCTCTCCGATACACACACTCTCTCTCTCTCTCTGATACTCACTCTCTCGCACACACACACACCGAGACACTCACACTCTCGCACACACTCTGTCGGCAAGCTCGTCTCGCTCTCTCTCCCTTTCGCTCTTGTGCGCGCTGTGCCAGAGCGAGATAACCCATCCGAAAAAAAAGAAAAATATTTCGAGCAAAGCGAAGATGAGCAAAGTATAAACGTAAACGAAAAGCAGCAGTAACAGCAACAGCAACAACAACGACAACGAAATACACGAAATAAACATAAAAAGCGCCGGCGAAACCAGTTCGGTTTAGACTCCGCCCTCGGCGTACGCTGATTGGCTAAGCTTTGCCTTTGCCCAAGACTTCATCTTTATTTCTTTCTTTCTTGTTTTTTTTTTCTCTCTGCTTTCGGTGCGCGTTTGTGTTCGTGTTGTTGTTTTTGTTGCTTAGTTGGCTGCGGTTTTATCGCCGACGTCGACGGCAACGCTGCTGACGTCTTTCCACTTAGTTAACAGCCTCAGCCTCCCTTTCTGCCTCTGCCTCGCTCTCCCGCCACGCGCTGCCCTTGTCATGCTGTGCGCCGTTATAGCGCCTGAGGAGGGCGCTTGGCCAAATTTCGATGCTTGAAATCTACGCTATGCTTAGGAATAATGTGTATAAGAATGTATTTGCTTGAGCTGAAGGGGGAGGATGTTAGGGGGAGATATGTCTATTATTTGCTTAGGTATTTAACGAATATTGTTGTGTTAATAGGAAATACGTTAGTTTTGCACATATTTCTCTGGTATCTCTTTCATCTAGATTGTTTTTTAGTATTTCAAAACAAAAATTTGTTTCAAAATGAATTTTTTAAAAGCTTTCTTACCTAGAATAAACCCATGTATATTAATACATTCAGTGGAAATCAGTTTTACATAACCTTAATAAACAATTAATTATTATAATAAAATAAAATAATAAAAAAGAAGATAAGGAAAATAATTTTTCCATGTTTTTTTTTTGAAAATTTATGAAATGACTTTAAAACTGTTTAGAAAACTGAAAACATCTAAAAAAAATTCTAAAATATAAACTTTAGCAAGTTAAATGTCTAAAGTCCCTATAGAAACAATTATATTTAATGAAAAATACATGTACTTATAAAAAATAAAAAAAGTACAGCTTTTTTGATAATAGAACTAAAGAAATCACTAATATCTACAGCTTCTTAGTAAAAAAAGATTAATAATATGTTCCAAATAACACTAAAATAATGTAATATTATAAAATACTATAGTATAATAATATGCTGGTATTTTTTAATATAATAAAGTAAACTATTCCATTTATAACATATCCATTCATATGCCAAAGTCAAATATAAAACCACGACAAAAAATCATGCAAGATGGTGCTGGCAGGGGGAAGAGGGAAACGGAAGAAACCAAAAAAGCGAGAAGAACTTTTCGCATGCTGCGCGACCGCGAACCACGAGCGAAAATCAATAATTTTATTAAAGTTACTTTTTCAGTTTGCTTTTCATTATTTTTGCTTATAAGCAAGAGAGGTAGCATATAGGAGAGTAAAAGAGGCGCGGGAGTAGGAGTAGGAGTAGAAGTAGGAGTAGGAGACCGAGTAGGAGTAGGAGCAGGAGAGAGAGTGAGTTCAGACAGCGCGACACACTGTGCTGGAGCTGATGCAGCGTGAAGTTGCCGCTAACGTGTGTACAAACTGCAGCTGGAGGGAGCGAGGGGGGCAGTAAAGAGAGGGAGAGAGAGAAAGAGAGCGGTGTCTCGCGTCCTGGACATGTCCACTTATTACAGTTATTACTCAATGTGCCGCAATGTGGCATCAGCAGCCGCGGAAAAGCGCTCGTTTTGCCGTCAGCCTCAGACAGCGGGCGATGGGCAGGCAGGCAGGCAGGTAGGGGGAACAGGCAGCAGGCTTTTCCCACTCCCTCCGCTCCTGCTCATCATCAGCATCGTCATCATTGTCATCATCTACGTTGTCAGCTCGTGCTCGTGGCATAATGACAAAAGGACATTCATTAAGTTTTTGATTTCTGATTTTATTGTTGATTAAACCCCCGCTCCTTACCCAACCCCTCCCCTTCGACGCCTGTGCAAAGCCTGAGTAGTAAACGTTGTCTCCCTCTCTCTCTCTCTCTATCTCCTTGTCTCCCTTCTCTCTCGTGCTGAGCACTTCCGGCGAGCGCATCAACTTGACGTTTCCGTTTTTCGCTGCAAGCTTGATGTGTCCTCAGTCAGGCAGGCTGCCAGCCCTCCCCCCCTCTCCACACTCTCACGCTACCCCTGCTGGCTTATCATCCTCTGCTCCGGCGGTATCCTAGCTCTATATAGCAGCATGTATGTATATGGCAAGGCAGCCAACCCAACTCGAGCAACGATTAAGGCCAAACTATGTGTGTTGCAAGGCGAGGCATGTGTGGCCGCTGTGTGTGTGTCCTCTGTGTATGCGTATCCTCTGTATGTGTGTGTGTGTGTGTATTATCCTTGCCCCCAGATCTATGCTGCAGTGTTTGTACATAGCCCGAACTGAAGTGCTGCCATTCGCTTGGCTCAAGTATTGACATTGCTACCGGAAATGCACAGAGCGGGCGAACAAGCGAGCGAGGGGGTACTGAAAGGGGGGTGGGCAGGTTGGCGAGGCGTGGCAGCTGTGGACTGGCGGTGCCATTGGAGCTTGCCTCTCTGTTGCAGCAGCAGCAGCAGCAGCAGAAGTTGCCACTCGAATGCGCCTGCGCTTCAAATTGTCCTTTTTTTTACGTATTTTCTGCCTTTTTTCGGTATATGCCAAAGCAGCTTATACATAGAGTGGGTTAGGGTCGAAAAGGGGGAGAGGGGGCGAAGTACGAAATACCAGCGTGATTTTTAATATGCACTATATTCCGGTATTATGAGCTGAAGTTACGCAAATCTACGCTCAAGTCTACAGAAACTGTGTATATTTTCGGTTTATTTTGGTATTTTGTGATAAAAAGTTAAACAAATATGATAGTATTTATTTATACTGATATTACAAGTTAAATTTCTACTCAAAAATTTTAAAAAATCTTATTTTATATAGACTCTTTTTTTGGAATAACATACATTAATGTTGAAATTATGTAAATGAGCTCTTAAGTCTTCAAAGACTACATATAGTTGGGATTACTTTAGTATTTTGTGGAAATATAGCAAATACGATGATATTTACTCTTTGTAGAAATAATATGAAGCTGAAATAAATCATGTTTGCTGTAAGATTTGAAAGAACTACGGTTTTTATAAATAAATAAATATATTAAATCATATATATTCCGATATGGTGAAGTATGATAGCTAAAGTTTGTGAAGACTTTTCTATAGACTGAAAGAACTACTATATTTTGAAATATTAAAGTATTTGACAATAAATATAATTCTAGAGAGACTTATGCTCATAGAACTCTATGCATAAAGTTAATAACAACTTTAGACTTCAAGAAACAAAAGATAAAGTTTTTGTGCGGAAATGATAATCAGATTTACAATTACGTATATGCTTATTGATGTGAGGAATTAAAGAATTCTTATTAAACTGCGAATCTTGAAGTTTCAGTAATATATAGAGGTTAATTTCATTATATATAAAAATTTTAAATCTACTTTTTTTTCTTGCGTATTTCCAGTATTTCCAGATGTAACTCAGCAAAATGCGGCAGCTTGAACTTGAAACTTGAGTTTCCCCAGTAAACAAATATATTTTTCATATCTACTCTGAATTTCCCGGCGTATTTCACATATATTCGCCATAGTTACATAGTGTACAGTTAGTCAGAGCTCTCGCAGCAACCTTGAGCCGCATCGCGACGCACTTCAATTAGCTAGAGAAGCGGGTAGAAAAATAAAAATAAAAAAAAAAGAAGGCAACTAATGACACATTAGCTGACGATGTTTGGCTAGGCGCGGGTGGGCTAGCCCCGCTCAGCACCGCACTGCCACGCCCCCCGGCGCGGCTCTACCCCGCCCCTGATTAAATGGAATAACCACATTTACCACTTGAAGTAATTGAAAGCGACTAGAGAACACGAAGCCAAGTACACAGAGCGGCAGAGGGTACCCCATTAGACCCGCAACCCACAGCCACCCACACACACCGATGATACCGATACCGATAGCTCCGATAGCTCGCTATGTCGAGCAACGGCAAACGATCGGCAAAAGTTCCACTTGAAAGCCTTAATTGATTTAACTGATACCGAGGCCGAAACAAAGGCGCGAGAGAGCGAAACACTTCAACAAATCAATAGATAAATTCTCAACCGCTCTGCCACCCCCACTCCCCCAGTCTATCTTTGGCTATATGTCATATATAGCGACAAAGACATCGATATATCGTGTTGGTATCTGCATCGGATGTGGTGCTGATTGCCGACAAACCCCGCGTAGAAATCAACCTCAACAGCAACCCCAACCCCAACCCTCCCCCCCAAAGGCAGGTAACCATCATCATCGAGCCGTACCCGGTGCCCGTTCTCCATTTCCCATTCTCAGAGCCCGTACACGCGTCACGGCATCTTCAAACGCCCGTGAATAGAAAAAACAAAAAACAACACGACATCCACAACACACACTCAGAGATAGATACTCAGTATCGATTTGTTCGAATTTCGACTGATAAGAGATAAAGGTGCTAAAAAGGGAAGGCAGCGTCGTGCTCAGGCTCGACTTTTTTCAGGCTTTGACAATGAAAATATGAAATCGATGCACGAGGCGAAGATGCAGTGCACACAGTATCTATCTCAGACAAGCCCCGACCCAGCCAGACCCACTGCGACTCTGCCACCCAGTGGCGTAGCCCTGGCTATAGCCGTAGCCCAAGCCGTAGTCCATGTCGTCTTTGTTGCCGCCGCCAAACAATGTTGACAGTCGTGTTGCGCGTTATCGCGATCTCGATTGCGATGACGATAGCCGATGACGATGGCAATGTCGATGAGGCTGTCTCTCTGTCTGTCTGTTTGTCTGTCTGTCTGTCTGTTTGTCTGTCTGCCTGTCTGCCCGCCTGTCTGTCTGTGTTTGACAAATCCCTAATTAAAAGCAGGGTATACAAGATATCGGTCAAAGAAAACCCCAACGCGCTGACCCATTGATCTCTCCCTCTCTCTCCGTCTGTCTGTCTGATGAGCACGGTCCGAGAGCACTTGACACACTGTTTGCTCTGCCCTCTGTCCGCAGTCCGCACTCTTCCGTCCGTACCTTTTTCTGTTCGCTTCCCCGGGGACACACGCGACGCGTTTGCGTCCGTTTTTTGGAAATCTGTTTGCTCATTTCAAATATGTTTGCGGTTTTCAATATTTCATCAAATAAATCAACATATTCTATCTAATCAAATCTCTCTTTGGCGGCTTATGAAACAGAGAACCGTCTTCAAGTATCCATTACTTAATTAAGACCGAACAAATACTGAAAAATCTCGTTATTTTCAACAATTTTAGCCGGCTAATGTTTTTAATTGGATTTTTATGCTAATTTTAATTATTTATATTAAATGTAGGCCAAAAATAAAATTTACAATTTTTGAAACAAAATTTTAGTATATGCAAAATCTCAGTATAGACATGGACCTAAAAATGCAAAATTTTAGTAGTTTTTTTTAATCTAAATAAATCTGTAGTTGAAATTATGAAGAAAATGCCATCTCCCATGGAAATCGGATGCTTTTTGACGAAGTTATGGTGCTTGGAACTCTCGATAGGGTTCAAGGTAAGGTGGAATGGGTAGGTCTAAAATAAACATGGAAGAACCAAAATAAAAAAATGTAATCTTTCTTTTTTAATGCAAGATCAATCTAGCAATCAAACAAAGAAGAGAATTCGATTCCAGACGAGAATCTGTTGATTTTTGTCAGAGTTTTAAGAGTTGGGATGCGCCATAGGGACAGTAAAACCTTAAAGAAGGGTATATAGTATGAAGCGAGGGCAGTACACATTTTCGAAAATTTTAGATGCATAATATTTTGATGCAGAATCAATTTAGTGGTCAAATTAAGAAAATGTTCTCTCCCAAGAAAATTCAATGATTTTTACTGAAGTTATGAGTCTTGGAAGACGATAAAGGGTTCTTAAATTCCAGCATGTAGAGTCCAAATTTGAGAAAATTTTAGATGCATAATATTTTGATGCAGAGACAATCTAGTGGTCGAATCATAAAGAAAATGTCGCCTCCCAAAGAAATCTGATGATTCTTGCAAAAGTTAGGGATGCTGGTGGTCCAACTATTTTACCTAACGCTTTTAGCCAACTTTGATGTCAGTAGAAAAGCTTGTTGCCTTGCAATTTGCATTAATTTGCCCACTAACTGCATAACTTTTGCCACTCGCCATCACTTTTCCCTATTCCAAACACCCGACCCAAGTCATTTGCACCTGCATAAGCGAGTGCATCATATTAACCTACATATAGATAGCGTTGCGTATGCCCTATAGCGCACATGTGTAGGAAAATAAGTATATAATTGAAAAGGTAGCAACCTGGACAACTTAATTTCCCACAATTTTCATTAACGGCTAAAAGCATCGTCGAGCCGCAGCCGGAACAAGTTTTGTGGACCTCCCCACAAGCGACGGCTAATGAGGATGCGTAGTCGGGCGACGCTGAAGAGGAGGATAGATGGGAGCAGCGGGCGAGTCCTCTCGAAGCGGACTGTGATATGACCACATAATTAAATTAATTGCACGAAAAGCACGGAAACCGGTGAATGCTTAGTGAGCAAGCAGGGCGGGGGAGGCGTGGCAGGAAAAACTGGACAGCACGAGCAAAAATTTTTAGAGCAAACGCTATGCAAATATTTGGTCAACAATCGGGATGAACAGCGCACGCTGTGTGGCCCGAATAAACAGCCAGAGAGAGAGAGAGGGAGAGCGGGAACGGAGAGTGGGGAAGAGAGTGAGAGTGTGGGTATACCGTGGAATTTGCCATTAAAAATCGCAACAGACCGCATGAATTGCGTTCACAATCCGTTCAAACAATCCTCAATTGCAGCCAGTTGGGATTGCGACTACTTCTATAAAGTATAAGTCTCTATCGGTACCTTATCTATTGGCAGTACCTTAATCTTGGGCAGCCATAACGACCTTAGCTTACCATACCAAGCAATGGTTGAACCTAGAAAAGCCGCCTTCTGCTATAAGTCTCGGTTTAAAGCTTATCTTATAGATCCACAAAGACCTGAAGACCTTACCGAGCAATACCGGGTAATAAGTAATAAGTACGCACTTGGAATTTTAAAGCCAAGTTGGAATTTCCGTTAGCTCGATCACTTCAACGACGACCTTAACATGCAATACCAGGCAAAACAAAGCACCCACTATATCAAGTTGAGAAGCTGCCTTATACTCATAGTCTCTATCTATTCCTTATATATTAACTCAATCACTTCTACCTTCCTCCGACCTTCCCCCGCTGTACCGGGCAATACCTCTACCAACTTGAGATTGAGAAGTCTGCCTAGACCATTAGTCTCTATCTAACCCATATCCATTATCTCAATATCTGCCACAACGACCTTACCATGCAGTACCGGGCCATACCAAGCAAAACCAGCTACCCAGTTCCCATCTAGTAACGATCGTCGTTGTCGATCTGGCGATAAGTTCTTTGAGTTCAACTGCGATTTTGATTAATATTGACTTAAACGCGATTCTGTTTGCTCAGTCATTGTGCTCCGATGTTGCGTGTACCGTTTTTCTTTTTTTTTTTTGATTAATTTCAGGCGATAAAGCTTAATTGGATTTCGCTTAGATAATGGGCACAGCTCTCACGCGGCTATAGACTCCTCTCACCTGCCTGTTCAACGCCCCCTCCCCCAACTCCCTCGTAGGCATTCTCAATTACCTGAAGTCAAGTGCCTGCCAGCACGAACAACACCTTTGTCTATTCCGATTCCTATTCCAATTTCAATGGATTGTTTATGTCTCGAAATCGCGGCTAATCAATGTGGACAAATACAAAAAATAAACTCGGCACCGGACTGACAATGAATGCAACCGTTTGCGCGATAAGTGCGCGAGCGATGAGTATTGCGATGAGTACGGTTATTCCGGTAAATTCTAAAGTCATCTTGCTTGGGGTTCTAATCGAGATATGTATATGACGAATATAATACTGGGAAAAATACTTAGATTGTGACATGTGACAATTGTCTAATATTGTATTAAGGCGAGTTCAAGTTTAAAACTATCGGTAATACTATCGCGGCTCTCTAAGTTATATTCGTCGGCTTTAATTACTGAGCAACGTTGTCTAGTGAGCTTTAAATAACATATAGGTGTATCTTATCTGTTTCTTAAATTATTCAGATAGTGAAATAATTTTTCAATTCGATGTTTGTGGAAATTGTAAAACAATCAGTATTACTATCGAAAATATTTGAATAAAACCAAATAATTTTACATCTTTCTATGCTGTATATATGTTATAGGGTGTATCTTATCTATTTTTAGAGGTAGTTAGTAACGAAAATAACCCAATCCACACTTTTCATTAACTGTTCATAATAATAATTTGAGTTCTCCATTTCTTATCACGTAATACCTTTCCTGGCCACTCCTTGGCTAATCAAACTTATAGCAAGTACTATCCGCTTTCTTTCATTACTTTCTGCACCTCTCTTACCCACTTTCTAAGTTCATTATTATACTATAATCTCGGTCACTTTTCCGCCTATCACAATGTGTCCAGAAGCTGCGCGAAGACGTTGTCGTTTAACTGAAATAAATGTGAAACCGGCCTGTTCTCGGGCCTGGTCTGGCATTCATACGACTACTTAAACGAGTACCCGTAGCGGTACTCATAATTCCGCACACCCTGCACGGCCTGGACGACGTCGCACTCCGTCAATCCTCCTAAAAGGCAATAAAGTTTATCATGCAATTAAGAACGAATTACGCTGCTAATAGAATAATTAATGCAATTTCCCACAACATTAGGCAGCAGTGTGCACAGAGCGAGGCAGAGAGAGAGAGAGAGATAGAGAATGGGAGTGAGCCCAGTGCGAAATCAAGATGTGTGCGAGCAGCCTCACAACCCTCGCGAAGGCGAATGACACAACCCGAGCAAAGCCCAATAATAAGCGCAGTCCAAATGGGTTTACGACAGGCTGTGCGGGGGAGTGTGTGAGTGGGGGGTGAGTGTGGTTGTGTGCGAGGGAGTGTGTGTGTGGGGAGTGTGTGCCTGCTATAGAATCCTTGCTTTGCCTTGCCTTGCCTTGCCTTGCCTTCGTCTTGCTTTTTTTTCCATTGCAGCATCAAACCGCAAACATCGCGTCTGTCTACCCAAAGTGACTACCCTGCCAGCCACGCCCCCTCCACCCGTCCTCCCACTCATCTACCAGCTGGCAAAGTGTTTGTGGCTGCGGCGGCACTAATGAAAATGTCAAGTAAATTCCTGCTTTCGGA
The DNA here is from genome assembly GCA_018151445.1 of Zaprionus inermis. Lineage (NCBI taxonomy): Eukaryota > Metazoa > Arthropoda > Insecta > Diptera > Drosophilidae > Zaprionus > Zaprionus inermis. The sequence goes on along the minus strand of JAECXD010000057.1, from coordinate 5,512,003 downwards.
CGGAAACTGAAAGCTGCGCTGCGATATCGACTTAACTATCTCCCTGCCCGCCTCGCCTCGCCCCGCCTCGTGCTGTGTTGCTCGTTTAAGTGCTGCCAGTGCTGCCAAATGCATTTTGCGCCCCGGCTACATCGTGTTGGTTTCCGGTTTCCGCCAGCTGTCGCCCAGGCACTATCTCCGGCTCGCTCACACTCTCTCTTTCTCCCTCTCTATTGCCTGCTTATGCATAGGTTACGCATACGCAGCGTATGCAGCTGCCAGTCAATTATTTGGCTACTAATTTAGCTAGCAAACTTTAGCTTGATTTGCTTTACATTTCTATCTGTTTTCTCTTATTCTCTTCTTCCTCTACTTCTGCATTTTTGCCAGCGTTTTTGCAGCTTTTACTTTGCATTTATCTGGGTGGAAATTGCCTGTCAAGCGGAAAGTAGTTGTCAAGATTGTTAAGTCCTTATTTCTTTCTGCTTTCAGGTGCGTACAAAACCCACACACATACATAACTCTATATATATATACAGAGTTTGTGAGCTTGTCTGACTGCTTCCTTAAGCGTAGACTACGCCAAAACCAAACCAAACCAAACTGAACTCAACTGTTTCCGCCGCAGCGCTTCGCAGCTTTACCTTTTCAGCATTTTGTTGGGTTTCCTTTCTCCTCGCTGTTGCTGCTAGTGGGATTGTCGTGGTGATGGCACATGTTCTCGGGGTAATGTGCAAATTTAGTTTTACATTTTATATTTGTTTGCAAAATCTGTTGGTCTTTGCCGTGTAATAGTCGAAACAGTGGGCAAAAATTGAGTGGTAAATGCATGGAAATATCTTAGAGATATAGAAGCTGAATTTGAAGCATATTCAGACAGCTTTTAGTTGATGAACCAAGCTTTCAAACTGTTCAATATTCTGACAACTCATCGTACAATAAATAAGATATTAAGGTTTTATTTTATAGCAATTGGAAATGAAAGTGATGAGAAAAAACTGAACAAAAATCAATTTATTTCAATGTTTTATTTATGCAACAGAATCATAGCATTTCTTAAAGTAATGAGCAATGCGTTTTAATGGAAATTTGAATAGATTGTAGAGTATATAGAAAACTGCTATATTGTAAAGTTTGATTACATTTCAAGGAAAGTAAAGTAAAAAAATAACTAAAAAACAGAGTGCGCTGATTGAAAATGAAGATTAGAAAATACTTGGATAAAAAGAGATTGAAATGAAACTTATTTTATTTTAAAATCACTTATTGAAACCCCCAACAGCTTGCCCCCTCGTCAACCTACTCCTCGTGCTTATTTAACCTTTATTTACTCTTTTTATATGCACTGTAAATTTTCAACAGCAATTGCGTACCCACTGTAAGCAGCTTTCAGACTCCACTCATTTTTAATGCAAATACTCGATGACTGCCACTTTGTAGAGAAAACTACAGCTACAACAACAGCAGCAGCAGCGGCAGCAGGAGCAGTAGTTAGAAATACAACAACAGCAGCAGAGGCAGCGGCAGCTACAACTAGAAGAGTTGCCTCAAGACTTATTTTGCGGTTTTAATTTGTGTGCTTAGTTGGCAGCCCTTGCACACACACATAGCTACATGTGTCGTATATAAACAAATATGCATACATACAAATATTTAATATACACCACATACATACACCATTTATATGCATATTTCATAGTTTCCCACTGACAAAAGGCAGCTAATTAATACGCGATGCCGCAAAGTATGCAACACAAATGTAAAAACTAAAAGCCGCCATTCGCAGTATGTGAGCTAGCTGTCTCTCTCACACTCCCCCCCCCCTCCCACATTTCCACTCTCTTGGCTTTCAAATTGAACTTCTTAGCGCTGTCAACGTCAAAGCTTTTGATTTGCGACTTATTTTCTTGCCTCGCTCCACGTTCTTTTGCTTTTCCTTTACGCTTTTCCTATATAATTACGCATAAATCCTTTTTACACGCCAAGCATATTTTCTGCTACTTTGTGCCGAGCGCATTTTATGAAAATTTGATTAATCTTATCAAGATACCCGGCGCGCTGTCGACATCATACGCACCCAAACACACACACACACACAGACGCAGACACGCACATATACACGGACGGACGCAGAACTATAGCCCGCTTTGACTGAAAGGGTTGCGCGAGCATCAGAGAACTAGAACAACGGTAACATCATCGCCATCGCCATCGCCAACGCCAACGCCATCGTCGTCATCAGCTCAGCGTCGCCGCCTTGTCAGTCGACGTCAAAGTTATTCTAAACAATAAGCGGAATAATTTTTTAACAAACTTAACGAAGTGAGAATACCCTTAACGCCTGCTGAATTACTCAAATATTTTACTGTGCTCCAGAAGAGTATGCTTACTCACATTTAATATTACTGCAGCTCCAAGAAGTATGTTATATCATCCCTGAGATCAATCAAATGATTTCTGACTGATTGGAAGCCAAAACTCTATGTGTGAGAGCAGGTACAACCCTGGAAAATCGCTAAAATGTCAATAATTTTTCGAATTTAACTTCAAATTTGTTTTGGATTCAATTTTTATTCTTCATTTGAATATCCCAATCGATTCTGGGCAAAAATTTAAAATTTATTTTTTTGAAAAAATTTTGAAATTTTTGTAAGGGGGTAGCATGGAAAATTTCGAAAAATCTCGAACTTCAAAAATCAATAAAATTAAAATGCAGAAGTAATTTAGACACAATATGATGAATTAAAAATCATGCCCGAGCAAAATCAAACGGGTATAGGCAAAGTTATGACTGATTGAAGCTAAAAATTCAATTCTAAGGAGTAGGTACACCCCGGAAAATCATTCAACTATCGATATTTATCACAATATTAGTCCGAATTTGTTTTGGATTCGATTTTTATGCTTATTTTGAATATCTCAATCAATTTTGAGCAAAAAATGAATATCTAATTTTTTTAAAAAATTTTGAAATTTTTGTAAGGGGGTAGCATGGAAAATTTCGAAAAATTGTGAACTTCTTAAATCACTAAAACTGAAATGAACAAATATTTCAGGCACTATACCGTGAACAAAAAGTCATACCCGATCAAAATCTAACGAGTTTTGGCAAAGTTATAGCTACGATAACTATAGCATACTTTTACGCGCTGAAGAATTTTAGCTTCCTTATGAGAAAGAATACATCTTTAAACCCATCATACCCTTGCGTTAGAGTATTAAAATGAATTAACAACATATTTTTGCCTTCTTTACAAGCTCTGCAAGCGCGTCTCTTGAGCAGACTCGCCTTGCTCTAAGCAGCGACAGCTTCTTCAGCTTCTCCGTCTCCGTATCCGTCTCCATTGTCGTCGTCAGCTTTTGCCTTTGTTCTAATTGAGTTACAAACAGTTTGAAGTGCCCCGGCATGCTTTCTCATTGTGGAGCAGCAGCTGCGGAATTGTATTAAAAGCCAAATGTCTTGAGCTCAAGCTGGCCGGACGCTCGGATGCCACGCCCTTCAGCCCTTTGAAGCAGGCACTCAAAAATCGGTTAGCCCGGCAATTAGGAACTATCGATGGACGGGGCCATAAACTTTGATATATGTATGCATAGTATATAGGGAAATTGAGCGCTTTTTTAGAGAGCCCTTTTACCTCTTTACCTTCCCCCTACTACTCTCAGCTGGACCCTCCCCCCTCGAGTGGCCAGCATTAAAGTCCGATAAGGAAGCAAACGAGCTGTTCGAGTTTCGAGGGCAAAACTGCTTGACCAATTGATAAAAATACCGTATTAGTAGCGTATTTTCTATACCCTCAGCTGCAACTGACTTGAGAGAGTTCCCCATCCGTCCCCGCTCCACTTTTCCCCATCCCAGCTGCGTCTGGCTGCGGCATCCTTTCAACGTAAGCTGCTTGTATCAATAAAAATTCGATTATATATATACACATGCTCTCGGCTCTTGCCGGCTTGTCCCTTTGGCTTCTCGTTTTTTATAAATATTATAGCTATGATTTATCATTGTGCTGACTTTATCGTCTCACACAAACTCACATATATGTGTGTACATACATGCATACACATTACGCATACGCCTTGTTAAGCGCGGTGGCCTTTGACATCATCAGCTTATGTGTTCGGCTTTTTTTATGGGCGGCTTTTTGATATTTTCATAAATATTTTAAGCATGTGCTTTGCCAAAAGCGCCGATATTCGCCCGCTGTGTCCGGCTGCAATCGCTTTTGCTCAAGTAGCTTATCGAAGGACCTTCCGCTTCGCACCCCTCCCCTTGCATCCTGTATCGTGTATCAACTGTCAGCAAATTGGCAAGCTTTTGTCCTCCGTGGCACTGTCTATTTACCCTGTTGTTGTTGTGATTGTTTTGTTGTCCAGCTAAGTCGTGGCGCACTTGAAGCACACGCTACAGTTTCGTTTATATATTCCATAAACGTAATCGACTTGATATACTCCTCGTCCCCGCTGTTGCTGCCCCACGACGGGACCTTCCCTGTTTTTGAAAGTTTTGTTCTGCTTTTTGGTTTTTATGTGCACAAATGACGCACACAACTTGCACGTACTTGGTTTGTCCTGCAACCAAAAACTAAGCACACTTCCTGTCTCACTCTCTCCTCCCCCTCCCCTGTCTAACTTCCACTGTCACTGTCTCGTCAAGCCAAAAGTCCTAATTGGTTATGTAATTGTCGGCATTAAGTGATTTCTTGTTTATTTCACGCCAGACCGCACAGCGCAATTGAAATTAGTTTTAGAGCGAAGAGAGCGTATAAATCGCGGCGAATTCATGCGCAGCGACATTTTTACAATGGTCTGGGGAGCGAGGAAATCAAGATAGCTGGAGGTTTTAAGTTGGTAAGAGAAGTAAATTTAAAGAGCAGCAAGTTAAATTTTCATAGATTTTTAAATGTGAAATAAGCTACGAGAAATATATGGTAATACAGGCCTACAAAATATATACAATAAGGCAGGGTTGTATAGATATTTATAAGAAATCCGATGGCTATATGTCTTGACTTTAAATAGAACATATATAAAGCTTAGAAAAAGCTGAAATTTCCCTTTCCAGCGTATGTTCTAATGTAGCTTCTTAGAAGCGCTAAAAAGTATGCAATACTTTCTTACAATCAGTATAGAAAGCTTGCTCGACAAAACTCCCTGTGGAATATACTTCAAACTGGCCAGAATAACGGCATTAATTGCCCTAAACGTGTGAGAATCCAAACAGGCCCGATGCTCTTTTCCAATTCCTCAGCCAAATCGCTTTAAAAATCAAAGATATTTATATTCATTAGGTACGGTTTTTTCCACGTATTTATTTTATTTTTTTTTGTTGTATCTTAAATGATTTGCTAATTAAAAACATAAGCTCTTCGTTTACGCCGTGCAAATAAACGTGCAAGTTGATGGACATCAAACGAAAACTTACGGGAAAAATTAAAAGACAGATTAAAAAGCGTAAATAAAGCGTGCCAGAAAAAAAGTGAAAGAAATTCGAAAATATACTTAGATATTTGTCAAAGAAAAAGTTCATAATTAAACAAAAAGAAACGGAATATTCAATAACTGTCCAGGCGCATCTATGTAAAGATGGAGAGAATGGGAACTCTGAGAGGAATTATAAATGTGAAGCGGAACAACGATAATCGCGTCTTTTTTTTGCTTGCCTAATGAAAAGAACGCACAAAGCATATTTTTGAAAAGGACTAAGTAGCAGGAGGCGAACGAGAAAGAGAGGGGGATGGAAAAGAAAAATCACGAGAAGCCGCAGTTGGGCATAAGGCGATGCCCATTAAAAGTTCGAATTAGAAGACAACGGCATATTCTAATCCAATAAGCCCCGCTTTGGAGCACGGGCCACGGGACACAGAGTACTTCTACCCTGCCCTACCAACCCACACCTCCTTTAATATCTACCCCTTTACGCTGCACATCGCTTCGCATCGCTGGTCGCGCTCATAAAATCGCCCGACACAGAAAAACAATAATTATCCTTGTTGACTCGACTGGCGTAAAAATAATAAAATGCCCACGACAATGGGGACTAAGGAATAAGAGCAGAGCCACGTCGCAGCGTGGCGGAGCACTTAATTAGAAAACGTTTAATGCCTTCTGCGATTTTGGCATCTTGCAGCGCTCTCAAGCGAAAAAACAAGCAACCGGGGCAAGCAGAAACCATTGAATTCATTTGAGCGAGCATCGAGTCCAAGTCGCGCTTCCCTTCCCGCTTCACTCAGCAGCATCTTTCACTCAGCCAGTGTCGCATTTCGATAGCACAGGACCTTCTCTTCCCGCTGGCTTAGTACTTGTAATTTTCCAACTAATTTAATTTGAGCGCTCAATAGTTGATTTATACAATGTAACTATCATCATTTCACTTGTAAGTCGAGCTAAGTACGAAAAATTAAGATGAAATAGAAATATAAATGAAAAGAGCAAGTCAGTGAATACGGTTCGGTACGACTCCAAAAGGCTAAGGTTGTACTAATGGTTTACGAATTTGAGTGAGTATTTTGGAAGTTAATGTTAGAAGACCCTACACACTCATTGAAGGTTCTACACACAAACGAAATGTTCTTATCAATGTAGTGCTCGTAATTTTTTAAGGTTAAATCATAGGGTAAAGTTTGCAAGCTTAAGCTTGATCTTCAGGTAATTCTAGTGAGTTTCATAGAGGTCCAATCTTAGGGAATGCAAATTTTGCAAGCTTCAGGTTGATCTACTTAAAAGCTAGTTAAATCGGTACATCGGTATAGTGTCTTTCTACTCATGGTTAGACTCATCTTAGGCTCAGATAGATAGTCCGACACAAAGTTCAATCAGGTAAAGCGACCGAGACCTTCTTCTATTCATTCCCTCTCCATAATGCTCTCGCTCTCTCTCTCTCTCATTATCAAGGCGATGGCAATGCAATTTCCTTAATTAAATAAAGTTTTTGCAACATTTCGCAATACGCGAACCGAACTCAAAGTGAATTTGCAGCAACGACGGGGGTGCAATTAAAAAGTTGCATGCCCCTCTGGGTTGCACCAGTCAGTCCGATAGATTGTCGCTGGCGACAAGGCGTCTCCCTTTTTTTTGGACTCGGACACGGATACTACCCCAGATGATATCGCAAATCAGAACAGAACAAGCGTGTCAAACCGCAAAAAATGTGCGTCGCATGAATATATTAAATTACAAGCAGCATAGCAGGAGAGCGATATAGAGGGGGGGGCAGCGGCAGGGAGACATGCCGGAAACGTCGCAATCCCGGGTAGATTGAGAGTCCTTGGGATACATTAAGAGGCAACAATGCGACGAAGCGCAGAGCAAAAATTAAAAGGGTCACTTTACAGGGACTTAAATGCTTTTTCCACAGAGAGCGAAATGAAAAAAAAAAGAAAAACCGAAACGAGATGAAAAGCAGGGAAAATAAATTCATATTTCAGGGCATTTTCCGCGCAGGGTAAAGTGTGCGGGCGGTTGGAGGCGGTACAATGTTTGTTCATGATAAAAAGCTCACCGATTCGCCGCCTTCTGTCCGCACCGACTGGTGGTAACTGGTCGCATAGCTGGGTGGAGTCGGGTAGGAGGGGGCGTGGCTGTTGTTTACAAACATAATCGCTGAGAAATTAAGTTTTTGAAATTGCTTTTTAAATTAGCTGCTTATGCAGATACTTGCATGAAATATGAACGTGGACTCCAAAGCCGTAACTCATCGAGAGAAACTGAAGTAGGGTCTGGAGTCTGGAACTTTATAGACCTACTACCCACCAATTATAGTCCCGTAAAAACCTTTCAATATTTACTATTTTTGTGCATACCATGAGGTACAGTTGCTTTAAATTCTCCAACTAAAACTATATAATCTATTTTTTTTCGATTACCGACACATAGCGAGACGTGATTCAATTCTAAAGATTGACACCAAATTTGATAGCCCTAACTCTTAAAGACTTTGAGATCAAGCAATAAAAACCCACTCAGACCTAGAAAAAAGGCGCAACTGGCACAATTTATTATAAAATCTGCAGTTACGCGAGGATTATTTCAAGTGAAAATGATCTACAACTTGATGCCACTTGAACAATCCCATTTAACCCCGATACGATTAAAAAAAAATCAAGTGAAATTTCGTTTACAATAAGTTTTCCACTTCACAATTGTATACCCCAAAAAAACAGAAAAAAAACCCACCCATTTTCTGCCCAGTTTTAGCATCAAAAATAAAGCAAACAAATCACAATGGAAATCACCATTAAGCGCAATGGTGCGAGGTCAACCCTAACTCTGGCCGGGATTAAGCCATGGGCTTAGAATGTTTAAGTGGTCATGGAACCAGAATACACTAAGAAACGATGAAAAAAAACCACGGGGGAGGGAAGGCAAGGATTTGGCATGTAATGGAGACGGGTGGACCAAGCAGGCACCAAGGCGACGCGTCGCGAACCCAGGCACGTCGCTCTAATTGAGCGAAGCGACTCGTCTCGCGTAAAAAGTAAGAATTAAAATCGAAATGAAGGCAAGGAAAAATACAGAAAAAAAAACAGATAATAAAAAAAACAGAGGAAATACCACCACAATGGACAAAGGACTCGAGCGGTTTGTTTGGCGCTCCTAAGCTTATTTTTCCGAGCTTGAAAAAAAAAAGAAGAAAAATAATACAAACGAAATCAGGAATGGAATTAAAAATGGCGACGGAGCAAAATAAACGGCCAGCCAGCAGCACTCGAGGAATGCATGCTGCTTTAGGACTCTGCTCCAGGTTCAGGACAGTGCTCCAGGTCGCTGTGCAAGGCCTAATCCTTTCGACTTTTGCCGCAGCTCATTATGCACGCGCCCGCTGCCCGATGCGAAATTTTGAATGGTTCAAATCCATAGGAACTACGTTGATTAATTATCCTGGCAGCTGCCGCTCTCCCCTGCTTTCTCCTGCACTCACCCTCGCTCTCTCTCTTCCATTCAACTACCTCAGGTAATCGCTGCATTGTCTGTTTTGACAGCGAGCTGAAGCTGGGGCAAGTCTCTATCTCTCTCCCTCTCTATCTCCTGCCGTTTCCCAGGCTGCTGCTGCCGCCCGCCCCCGCAGCTTCATGCTAAATTTATCAAATGCGTAATGAGCGCACGTGAGTTGCATGCCACATGCCACCAAGGGTCAGCGAGCTTATACCTTCTTTTTTTTCGCTCCACACTATTCACCGCATAGACTGGGACTCCACTGTTAATTACAACCTAAATTGACAGCAAAATTGGCCGGCAAAAATTGTGGGTTTTCCATGTGGTTGGCATATTAAGCAAAGCTTGCCAAGCGGAGCGAGAGGAGCAGGAGCTGGAGCAGGGGCGGGGGAGCCGGAGCATGTCCCGAATGAGGACTTAAGTCCTAAGTAAAAACGTTAAAGCGGAAAGGCGGAAAAAATAAATTCCACGCACTGCACAACAACATCAAATTAGCCTAAGCAGCTCTGACAGGCTGCAGGGGAGCAGGAGCAGGAGGCCACACTTAACCCCAATTTGACAGAGGAAGTCACAAATAAATACATGTGTGGTTATCAAGGGTTAACAACAACGAATAAAAAAGCAGAAGAGCGTATGCTAAATGCCGTTATATGCCGCAATATCAATAAACGAACGGGGTGACGCGTCGTCGTCGTCGTCGTCGTCGTCGTCGTCAGCGTTGCCGGAAACGGAAATCACAACAAAGTGCTGACATGTGCCGCGCTTGCCGCACAAAGACACACATGAGTGAATGTGGGAGTGGGGGCAGGGGGTGGGGGGCAGCATGTGTGTGGCACTGCGTGTGTTTGTTGTGGGTGTCAAGTTCCTTTTCACGCGCAAATTGAGTGCTTAAGCGGTTTAGTTGGCACGTCTGCTTGGGCACGAGCCGCAAAAGGGGCGCAGCCGCGGAGGGAAGAGAAGGCGGGGTGCTATAGCGGGGGTAAGCCGCCGCATTCGTCTTGCGCATAGCCGCAAATCAACAGCATCAGTTACGCCCCGCCTCGCGCATTTGCAAAATTTCAATTCAAAGCGTTTTAGATATGGCAAAAATATTATTTATTGTCAACGCCCTGCCCCTGCCACACCCGCCACATGTGTGCGGAAGGGGCGATAAGGCTGTGCGGCAGGCAGGCAGAGGCAGGCAGGGGCAGGCCGGAAGCGGCTGCGTATGTATCATTTGCATACTTCGCAGCGCAAGCAACAAAAGGAAACAAAATCGCGACGCGTGCCGCAGGCATTTTAAGTGTAGCATACTCTCAGGCTGCGCCGCAAAATGCACACTAGAGGGCGCGCAAGCAGGCTAATGCCAAACTTTGCTACAGTCCTCCATTCGCCATCTCCTTCTCGCACTCTCAGCCACAGCGCGTCTCAGCCTGCGTGTGCCTCATTCGGCGTCTCATTTGTTGTTATTTATGCTGAGCCTTGTGGCAGCGAAATCCCCCATACGCCCCGTCAGGACCACATTTGCATGCTGCAATTACATGTGTGCGCGCGTGTGTGTGTGTGTGCGTACAGCTGTGCGCAAATAAAGAGCAAAGCAAAGAAGAGAAGCAAAAAAAACACACGCAATAATAATAAACATGCTGGGCGAACATTTTTATTGCCAGCGCGCTCAATTGATACAAGAAATTATGTTTTTGATTTTTATTGCACTGCCAAACATATGATGTTCGCACAGAGAGAGAGAGAGAGAGAGATGGGGAGAAGTGAAGGAGCGAGAGCGAGAGAGAGAGACAGCCAATTACAGCGCGGCTTTTGCATGTGCTGGGATTATTTTTAAGCATCTCTCGATTCGTTTGCTTGTTGCACGATTTAAAAACCCAAACTCAGTATCATTTTCCATCCATTTTCCATTTTCCCCCAAGCGACACACATATGTGACTTGGGAAATTATGATTTTACGCAGATAGCGTATCAATAGATACCGAAGGGGGTGGGGTTCTTCTTTTTTTATGACGAAACCATTAGCTGGGCACATGCGTGCCTTAAAGCCTAATTGGGTGCAGTCAAGCGGGCCGAAGAAAGAGTATCGGGCAGGCAGGCGCGTTTCTAGACAGCTAAAGCTGGTTATTGTGGGTATATATCGCTGTCTTCTTCAATCTCACCTACTCTTTTGCTTTCTGCCACAGTTGAGTCAATAAATTCGCAGTTCTTTAAAGCTTTCTGAAGGAAAGTCTCGTGGGAAGAGTGTCTCTTGCATTTTCTTCTTTTAATACATATATATAGATTTGTCCTTCTCCCTCTCACATTTTCATTGCAGCTGCCCAAAAAAAGCTCTCGAGCAGTCATGTTGTTTTGAGCTTATGATCTTATTGAGCTAGCATGCACAAGCTCTTAGCCCACCCTTAAATTCTCTCTCTCTCTCTCTCTCTCTCTCTCCCCCCTGTCACGCTTACGATCTCTATCTGCCTGTCAGACAAAAGCTCACTGGCATGTGCCTTATTTACGATCTACGGCATTGCAGCTTAGCTTAACGTTTAAAATCGCAGCTTAACTCAACATTTATCGTTTACGATCTTAAGTTCAGCTGCAGCCCGCTGCCGAGTTAAGTTCTCAGGCCTTATCAACAAGCTACTTAGCCACTCGCAGAGCTGTGGGAGGAGTTGCTTGATTGATACAGTTGTCATATTATCTGGCAAGCCGCAGACCGAGCAGGGTGGCTGCGATATTGGGCTCGAGAGAGGGTTAGCAGAATATTATTGCCCTGCTACCGTTTTATTTTCTATTTAACTTTACGTGTCGACCGCAAATTGATAGAATGTTGCAAATACTAAAACATAATTTCCGCATCGATACATGATACTTTTCCGATTGATTGATCCCAATGATCCCGCAACGAGTCGATGATGCGCTACAGTAATTTGCAAATATATATACATATACGATATATATATCTCTTCGCCTGGGAAAACCTAAAGCTTCACCTTGATTTCACTGGAAATCACGCTGGTATTATGTGTTTATTACAGTTTCGAATTCGTCTTGCAGGCAAATCTAATAAAGAATTTTGCTCTGGATAAGCACACATACTCGCACACACACACACACGCACACACACACTGCGACTGGAATTGATGTCAGTGACACAGTCACAGCTCGGAGATCGTAGATCGCCGCTCGGATCTCTCGCCGATCTACGCTGAATTGGAATTAGCTTAGCTTCTTCCACAATTCCACAAGATTTAGACTCGCTTAGCTTAGCTTAAGTTAGTTTAGTACGATTACGGGAACGGTAACGGTATCATCTACAAATCGGGCGAGTCGAGCTTTCACGAGTATCTGTGTCCCCCTGTATACCGTCTTCACACTCACTCGCTTTGGTGAAGATGTTTCTTCTGGGAACTACAAATTAAATAACAAGTGAAATGAATAATCAAAAGTGTAAGAAAATTGAATGATCGCAACGATCGCCAAGCCAAGAATGTGAGAGCTAAAGTAGCTTTTTAATAAGTCCAGCTACATAGATATAACAAAGTATTATATAGTATATCGGTATATAGTATATAATTTAAATGTATTAATATTATTATAATGCGTGTATTTGCATTATGATTCAGGCACAACATAATCAAGATAAAGTTCATGTGATAAGCAGCGCATAAATTTAGCTATGCCAAGTGAATTGTGGCGACAACGAGACACACACACACACATGCACACACAGATACACATCGCTCTACGTGTGTGCGTGTGTGTGTGGCGGGGTACTTACATTAAATAATAGACCACGTTGAGCTCGACACACAACACACACAGCGACAAGCCTCGAAAATCAAAATAATAACGAAAGCAGAAAGAAAAATTGAAAGCAAAGAGAAAGAGATAGCGTATACGGTTCGAGCACTACGAATTTCAGATGCACTTAAGCGGAATTCAAAACTAATTATTATATAAAATTTTGAAAAAGAAAAAGACTTACGGTTATACGGATATTTCATTCTCCCTGCAGCATTCTGAAGTTCATATTCTGTAGAGCTGAAAATAGAGGGATATACAGTTTTAGGTAATATACATTTTAGGTAATATATAATAATGTATGATCTAGGTAAAATCGTTTAAATCAGGCCTTGCAAACTCTTGGAGGCGCTTCACTATAGATATCAAACATGGAATAATGAAATGGGCAAAAAATATCTAAAGTCAAAGTCAAAAAGTAAAAAGTCATAATATACACTTTATATGCAAATAGATTTATATATATATATGGATATTGAATATAGGATATAGTATATATAAGTGTAGAGTATATATAAGTATAAACTATGGATTGATAGATAGATAATCCTGGATATTCATTATAACTATTGCTATACAAGTATAGGAATAAAAGGAAAGAGAAGATGGATAGCACCTACAGAGTTCCAGATAACTGTGACTCTGTCGAAGATATAGAAACTATTTCAAGCGCAGTTTGCTGATTAAGACAATGACTGTGCATATTGAAATCAAGGTTTCATTATAGGTTTGTCTACGATAAGCCCGAAGACAATGAAGGCAATGTCTGTGTAATCTATCCTTCTTTAATCTATCGTATGCATTTGTCTGCTTGATCGAGCAAAGCAACAGCTCGGTGTCGCGTTATCAACCCGTGTTCTTCGCACTGTTATCTGCGGTTATTAATAATTATATTGTTTGCAAACAAAACTGTAAATTTTGCTGTAATTAACAGAAGCAATGAATGACAGAGATTGCAGTTTGCAGATTGGAAAATACAGCGAGTGTTGGCAAGTCTTGAATTTTGACGATTAGTCCTGATAAAGACAGCACAAAAGGAGCTGCACTGCGCGGGAGATAAAGCGAATTACTGAGTGAGAGTGTAAGAGAGAGACAGAGAGAGAGAGAGAGAGAGAGAGAGCTTACAAATATTTATACAACTCAACGCTGCCGCTGATCTTGATAGACACTCGCTGACAGCGTTACCAGGCGTGTGAACCGCGCGGATAGACACACTTGGACTAAGGTGTGACGGGGAGAGACGCGTTGGGACGCGGAGAGAGGCGTCTGTCAGCAGAGACAACAGCGCAAAGATACAAAACAGATATACAGATACCGAGTACCGAGTCTGAGTCCAGTTAAGATTGCGCGTAATTTGGGCACATCATGCCACTCGATCCGCAAATGGTGACGCGTGCGGTTGTTCTCCTCCAGCCTCCTCTGCCAGCGTGCTCAACTTAATTGCCGCAAGAAATTAACACATAAATAAACTGTGCACACTCACACACACACACACACGACTCCCCCTCGCCGGAAGCGCCCAATGTGGCAGTGAAACATCTCTTCGAATCTCCGTTTCGAAACCACGCAAAGTGAGAAAAGTGTTGAAAAATGGTGCAGAGCGAAGAACACGCTCAGCTGGAGGCACGATCGCTTGAGGATGTTGAAGCGGCGCCCGCAGCGCCGATCGAGGATGAGGACGAGGAGGAGCGCAATGGTAGAGCCGAAGACAAGTTACTGGACAACGGCAATGCAGCTGCACACTGCGCCAAGGAGGCCAAGGCCAAGTTGAAGCGCGAGAAGTCTGTGCAGGATCGACAGATGACCGAGGAGATCAACAAACTGCTCGATGATATGCCGCTCGAGAAGAACGTGGCCTGCGGCTTTTGGTTGTTTCGCGGCTCGTTTTTTCAGCGGTGAGTGAGGAACCGGGTCTCGATCCTTGCCAGCTTACTGATCCCAGTTTCCTCTAACTCTCTTGCAGCTTTGCCAATCAGACTGCCTACGTGTTGCTCTACGGCATTGTGGGCTGCATCTTCTCCATGACATATGCCTACTTCAATGGCACCATCACTACCATCGAGAAGCGCTTTAAGATTCCCTCGAAGAACACGGGCATCATTTCAGTGGGCAATGATATCAGCCAGACGCTGGTCTCCGCCGTGCTGGCCTACTACGCGGGCAAAGGACATCGACCGCGCTGGATAGGCTTCGGTAAGGCACATGTTCTGGCATATAACTCCTCGGCTCTCAACTCTATCAACACCAACAGGCCTGCTGACCATCGTTGTATTCTGCCTGATGACCACCTCACCACATTTTCTGTACGGTCCTGGCGAGGATGCGCTGGCACTGACCAAAGAGTTCGGCGCCATTCCCGATGAGAATGCCACGCTGGAGGCCATCGACGAGCAACGCGCAAAGATCCTGTGCCGAACCACGGGCGGCGGTGCCGAGTGTGAGGAGGGCGAGGGTAATTTTGCGCCACAAGTCCTGCTCTTTGTCGCGCAATTCATCTCCGGCATAGGGGGCTCACTCTACTACACGCTGGGCGTATCCTACATGGATGATAACACCAAGAAATCCAAGACTCCCGCACTGCTCAGTAAGTTACACTGCAGATCATATAATAATAGCACGTCTAATCTTTTAACATCCCAATAAACCACGTTGGCGCCTCGCCAAGATTATGTTAAGATCTGTTCGCACGCACTAGTTTTAAAACGGTTTTGCTTCCGTTTTACTAAAATATTACCCTACTAGGAAATGATTCAGCATGGCTGGTAGAACGTCACTATACCAGATAACTCTGAAAATAACTAGTTAAGGTCCTAGAAAATTTCACAACAATCATCTTAATTAGCGGTAATAATAACATAAAAAGATATTATATTTCTGCAAAATATTTACTTCGTTCCTGAACTTGAGTATATTAGTTTCCCGAACATCATCGACATCATAAAGATATCAGATTAGATAGTCTACGATAACTGCTTGGCGAGTGTTATTATTATAGACTTTGGAGATTATATAGGATTTAGATAACATAAACAGGATATAGGATTTAGATAACATATAACAAACTCTACAGATATAGGCGATTATTTTTCAAATATTTTACAGTATTTCACAATATTGGGAAATTTAATACTGAAAAATTCTATAAAATTATTATAAGGACTTGAAGTTATAGAATATTAGATAGGATTATGGAATATGGAATAACTAATGTCTTTTAGCTCATTTCATGAAGTATTTCATCATATTGTAATAGGTAACTCTACCATCATTATTTCATAAATTTGAACCCTACCTCTTTTAGGTCTCTCGTACTTCCTGCGCATGTTGGGTCCTGCCATAGGCTACGCGCTGGCCTCGTTCTGTCTGCGCCTCTACATAGCTCCGCAATTGCATCCGGTGATCAATAACAAGGATCCACGATGGCTGGGTGCCTGGTGGTTGGGTTGGCTGGTGATGGGCGGGCTGCTTGCCTTCTCGGGTATCTTTCTGGCGATGTTCCCCAAGGAGTTACCACGTGCAGTGGCGCGACGTCTGGTCGAAGAGAAACGTCGTCGAGAACGCAACTCGTTGCGACAGAAAGAGAGCACGGAGAAGGAGAAGCTCACAGTCGAACTGGAACCACCGGAGACCTCGATGGATGTGAAGGCTTCGTTTGGCGACATGCTGGTCACGTTCCGTCGCCTGACCACAAACAAGACATACATGTGTAATACGCTCTCGAATATTTTCTATCTGATCGGTTACACGCCCTTCTGGATCTTCACACCAAAATATATCGAGGTGCAGTACCGCCAATCGGCAGCCACGTCCAGCATGGTCACTGGCACCGTCGCCCTGGCGTTCTCCGCCATTGGAGTGTTGCTCTCGGGCTTCGTCATCTCACGGTATAAGCCTCGAGCACGATACATGGCCGCGTGGAATGTCATCCTGGCCTTTATGGTGGTAGCCGGCGTGGTGACCTATGCCTTCATCGGTTGCCCCGACAATGAGCGTTCCGTCATTGTGAATATTCACAATAGTGCATTGAACAACACGGCAACCTGTAACTCTGCCTGTGCCTGCGATTATGTGCGATATTCCCCGGTTTGTGGCGAGAACAACATGACCTACATCTCCGCCTGCCATGCGGGCTGCAAAATGGAGCACGTTGGCGCGGATGGCAAGAAGGTAAGTGAAGTAGAGCAGGTATAACCCTCCCCCTCGAGAGGCCCCTCTCTAGTTATCCTTCGTTCTTCATACCTTACTCATTTTTCTTGCAGATCTTCTATGACTGCTCCTGCATACCAGGAGCGGGTGATAATATCACCGATCCGTACGGTTTCAAGCGGCTTACGGCACGCGATCTGGCAGTGGACAACAGTAGCTTCGACGGCACGGATATCAGCCTGACAACGTCCTACATAGAGGTACGTTCAACTCTCCTTTTCGACATTGGTCTTTCCTGCTCTAACTCAGCACTTTCTTTCTCCCGCTCTCTCACAGCAACTGGTTTCAGGTCAAGCGACTCCAGGCGCTTGTCCCGTCAACTGTTGGACCCAGTTTGTCAGCTTTCTGTCGGTCATGTGTTTCCTTAAGTTCATCGGCGCCGCGGGCAGAGCGTCCAATTTCCTTGTCTCCGTTCGTTGCGTGCCGGAGAAGGACAAAACTGCCGCCATGGGATTCGGCATGATGCTCTGCTCCATGTTTGCCTTCATTCCCGGACCCATATTCTTTGGCTGGATATTTGATCGCATGTGTCTGGTCTGGGGCAAAACGTGCACCAATAAGGGCAATTGTTGGCTCTACGATCCGCAATCCATGAGGTAGGTGCACCCTGTCGAAGGGAAAGCAACGAACCGATCGAGCCGTTCCTACATCATTTCCATCTTTCCATGTTTTTTAGATACACACTCAACTTTACGGCCGCCATTTTTATCACACTCGGCGCCATCTTCGACTTTGGTGTCTGGTATTATGTGAAAGATCTGAAAATATTCGATGAGGAGATTAACGAAGTCGAAATGAAGATCGTGCAGCGCGAGGAGGAAGTGACTTCCGAGAAGAACACCGAAATTTAAGTTAAGCTAATGCCTAGGTTCGTCAGATTGTAAGTGTTAATGGTGCCTATCGTTAATATCGCATAAAATCTACATATTAATTTGATATGCTACTATGTATGTATGTATGTCTGAGTCTGGGTCGAAGACGGTACAATAAACTGTATTATGGCGGTAAGATCGTGTGATAAATCCCACCGTCAAGACTCTCCTTTCACTAATGCGACAACTAAATCCCTAGGTTATATGTTATATGTATATTTAAACGTACGCATGTTTATATATTTGAATAATCTAAAATAAAGTACGGTCTACCATAGATATCTGAAATCTAATCTTAACTTGCATTAGGGCATAAAACTGCAAGGCCAACTGAAGACATTATCTTGATTCTTTAGAACTGCAGTCAAAAGGGAGTTACGAGGTATTAATTGATAAAGTGTACCCGCTTGCTGTGGGGGGTAGAAGGTATCAACTTGAAAGAGTATTTCTAAACAAATATCTTAAGAATTAATATTAGTGAGTGTATTTAAATGAACTTATGCGAGCATAGACTTGCGAAGAAAAACCATTAAAAGAGTTCAAGCTACCTTCCTAAACAAACTCACTAGTTCACAATCATCGTGAAGAAAACGTTATTTCTACAACGTTGAATGAATCTGCAGAATATCACACGAGACTATGTAGAAACATACGATTAAACCATTTGCAAAACTGCTCCCCTATTAGGTTTTATCTCGTAGACCCGCTGAATTCATTAAATAGCTTCTCATTTGTCTATGATGTTATGGATGCAGATAGCCGTCCCTATCTAGTTAACTATCTGTGAGTCTATCTCTATGACCTATTGTAAAATACTTAAACTTAATTAACAGAAATACTTGTATTCATTCTGATCGTGCAAATCCTGCCCAGAATTATCATATTTAAATTAGCTTCCTTATAAAGTGCAGTGTCAGTCTGCTTGCTACCTTCTTGAGGAAATAATGCAAAATGAGCGACGAGAAGAATAAAGCAGATCAGGCCGAGTTAGCTCCATTTCTACGTGACGTGCCCCAACGGAAAAATGGAAAGCCTACCGAACAACACAAGCGAGACAAGGAAATATCCTGCGGTTTCTGGATATTCAAGAGTGCCTTCCTGCAGCAGTATATACAAAAAAAAAATGTTGAAGACGTCGAGAATTTCAGAAGATTTTTCGCATTTCTAGATTCGCCACCGAGAAGATGTACGTCTTGATTTACGGCATTGGCGGATGTCTGTTGTCCATGAGTCTGGCATATTTCAGTGGAACTATAACCATGTTGGAGAAACGTTACAAAATACCCACGCAAGTATCAGGCATTATTCTAGTCGGCAACGATATAAGCATGATGATTACCTCCGTGCTTGCCGGCTATTATATACATAGGGGACATCGACCGCGTTGGATTGGCTTTGGTAGGTGGAAATAGACTACGAGAGTACATTAAGTTACTAACTTTACTTCTCCGACAGGTTTCTTTACCATCTTCATTTTCTGCATACTGACCAGTTCGCTTCACTTTATTTACGGCCCTGGAGAGGATGCACTCAAGCTGACCCGCGAATACGCAGATTCTCGTAACATAAGTGGAATCTTGATAAATGGAATATCACGCACAGATCAGAAACTCTGCATGACCAACGAGTCCGGTTGCATTAAGGAAGATGGAATTTGGATACCGCAGGTTATACTCTTTCTGGGACAGTTCATATCCGGCATTGGAGTCGGTCTCTTTTGGTCTGTGGGTGTGGCCTACATGGACGATAACACCTCCAAAGCAAAATCTCCAGCTATGTTGAGTAAGTTGTCGCAGTAGTAAATGCATTCATAAATTGATAACTTTCTCTTTCCTGTTTGATTCAGGCGCTACCGCCTTCCTTCGCATGCTGGGACCAGCCCTCGGTTACTCGTTGGCTTCCATGTGCCTGCGCCTTTATGTTGAACCAAGTCTGCATCCACTTATTAAGCCCGGTGATCCCAGATGGTTAGGGGCCTGGTGGATGGGCTGGCTGATAATCGGTGCCGTCACATTTCTGATTACATTTCTCATGTGTCTCTTTCCGGCTGAGCTGCCAAGCGCCAAAGCGAGACGCTTGAAACTGGAGCAATCCGGCAAACAGGATCCAACCGATCATAAAGATCTTTCGGTTAGCGATATGTGGCGATCGGTGAAGAGGCTGACGGTGAACAAGGTCTTCATGTACAATACGTTTGCCCAGAGTTTTTATCTCTTTGGCTATTTGGCCTACTGGATCTATACGCCCAAGTATATTGAGACACAGTACAGACAGAGTGCAGCGACCGCGACTATGGCTACGGGATCAATCGCACTTGGTTTCTCTGCAGCCGGTGTGGTACTCTCGGGCTATGTGGTGTCCAAGTACAAGCCCAAGGCACGCACCATGGCTGCATGGAATGCCCTCGTCGATTTCCTCACTGTAGCCGGCTGCTTGTGCTACATAATCATTGCCTGCAAAGGTAGCGATCAATTGGGTTCCATGGCCACAACTAGTGAGTGCAGTACATCCTGTCACTGCGAATACGTGCACTATGCTCCGGTCTGTACACCGAACAATGTCACCTTTATATCCGCCTGTCATGCGGGCTGCACAGGACGAATCAAGGATCCCTCTGGACATAATCTCTACACAGGCTGCAGTTGCATCCAACCTAGCAGCAACTCCTCAACGTCTGAGGTTATGGCAGAGGTAAGTCATTTTTCATTACTATTTAGAGCGCAGTAGGAGATTCATTTGCTCTTCAGTTACAGCACGCTGTGGATGGCGCATGCCCCGTAGACTGTTCCAATCAGTTTATTGTCTTTCTGGTGGTCATGTGTACACTGAAGCTCATTGGCGCCTCTAGCAAGTCCACAAGTGTACTGATCACCCTGCGTTGTATTCTGCCCGAGGACAAGAGCCTGGCCATGGGCATCACCGGATTAGCTGCCTCGGTGATGGCACTGATACCCAGTCCGATCTTCTTCGGTTGGCTGCTGGACAAGTACTGTTTGGTGTGGGGCAAGACGTGCAGCAACAAGGGTAATTGTTGGCTCTACGACACGGAATCCTTGAGGTGAGTTCAGGAAGCATACAAAGCTATCAGGTGTAAATCTAACGCTTTCCTCTTCTTTTTAGATATGCCTTTAATCTGATCTCAGCAGCCTTTATATTTCTCGGCGGCTTGTTCAATATCGGAGTCTGGCTCAATTCCAAAGATCTTAGAATATTCGATGATGAGCATTACGAGGCTAAAGATAAAAAGTCAAACCAAACGGAATTAACCGAAGTGGTCAAGGCACCCAAGGAATCGCAGGGAATTTAAGTTTAGTACTAAACCTATATTAAGCGGATTTATTGCATACTTAATCCCTGTAAATACCTGAAGCTAAAGTTCTGTGATTCCGTACAAAGGCGACTGTTTGATAAATAATAACTACACCTTTTTGACAAACTATAAACCACCTACACCTGTCTGTTTGCTTTACGAATTTGCAACTGTTTGTCTTTATCGCGACGACCTGCAGATAAGAGATGTGAAAACAGATCTGTCACGCGAGATAAGGTAACACTCAAAATTCATTAGAAGGGACCGGCATGATTGGGCTTAAAGTTGGGAAGAGTTCCAGGTTGAGGTCGTGTCTTGAGATATTCATGATATCTTACGGTATCTTTAAAAGCAACTTAAGTTTTATGATCTGCTAAGATACGAACGACTTAAATAGGCTACTGCTGTAGGATTTTGACTCAGTGTATCTTTATATCTGCATGTAGTAGGATGCAAGATGAGTGTTGAAAAGCTGAAAGTAGAATATATCGAAGAAGCACAGACGTTTCTTCAGACAGAGAAGAGTTTAAAGGATAAGGATGTTTCGTGTGGCTTCTGGATATTCAAGGGGGATCTGCTGCAACGGTAGACTATAATCTATATAGCACATATTAAATATATTGATGTATGCTTATTTCGATCAGATTCGCCACCGAGAAGATATACGCTTTGATTTATGGCATCGGTGGCTGTATCTTAACAATGACTCAGGCCTATTTTAATGGTACACTGACAACCTTGGAGAAGCGCTACAAGATACCGACAAAAAATTCAGGAATTATTATTATCGCCCACGATATCAGTCTGTTGATAACCTCGTTGCTTGCTGGCTATTATATACACAGAGTTCATCGGCCTCGTTGGATCGGTTTGGGTAAGTTGAATGATCTAACGTTATTTCAGCTAAGCCTCTTTCTCTGAATGAAACTGCAATTCCCTTTACAGGCTTTCTGACTATCGTTTTCTTCAGTCTGGTAACCAGTTCACTACACATTATCTATGGCCCTGGGGAGAGTGCGCTGAAACTCACCCGGGAATATGGAAATTTCGGCAATGCAAGTGAAGACATTTATAATGGCAGCTCGCACAGCGATCATAAACTGTGCTTGGCCGAGGAACCGAGATGCGTGCAGGAGGAGGGACTCTGGTTACCTCAAGCCATACTCTTTATTGGAGAATTCATTGCGGGCATAGGCATCTCCTTGTTTTGGACAGTAGGAGTGGCCTACATGGATGATAACACCTGTAAATCGAAGGCACCGGCCATGCTCAGTGAGTACACTTCAAGTCTATATCAGCAACATTAGATAAAGTCTGCTCTCTCTCTCTCTGTCTCTCTCTCTCTCTCTCTCTCTCTCTATCTCTCTCTTTGCATACCTTTCTAGGTGCCTCGGCGTTTCTGCGCATGTTGGGGCCTGCCGTGGGCTATTCCTTAGCCTCCATGTGCCTACACTCGTACATTGAACCAAGCTTGCATCCACTTATTAAGCCCGGAGATCCACGTTGGCTGGGCGCCTGGTGGCTTGGCTGGCTCATCTTGGCTGTTCTTGCCTTTATAGTCGCCTTTGTAATTGCACTCTTCCCCAAGGAGCTTCCAAGTGCGAAGGCCAGACGAGAGAATTTGGAAAAGTTGGGTCTACAGGATGCCGTAGAACACAACGAACTTTCCCTAAGTCATATGTGGCAATCCGTAAAACGATTGGCTGTGAACAAAGTCTACGTGTACAATTCCTTTGGATCGATTTTTTACTTTTTTGGCTATATCCCATGGTGGATCTACACTCCCAAATACATTGAGACACAGTATCGACAGTCTGCCTCGATGGCGACCATGGCCACGGGAACCGTTGCCTTGGGATTCTCTGCAATTGGCATTGTTCTATCTGGCTACATTCTGTCCAAGTTCAAGCCAAGCGCCCGTTTGATAGCTGCATCGAATACGCTTGTCGATTTCCTGACTGTCGCCGGCATAATATGCTACATTTTCATAGGCTGCAAGGGCGTCGATCAGCTGAAATCCATAACTACAACAGGCGTTGGATGCAGTGCATCCTGTCACTGCGAGTACGTGCACTATGCCCCGATCTGCTCGCCCAACAATGTTACCTTCATATCCGCCTGTCACGCTGGCTGCACGGGCACAAGCAAAGATCCCTTTGGACACACACTGTACACTGGTTGTGAATGCATCCAACCGACTAACTCAACTGGTTTGACTGAGGTAAGTCATGAACATGGAGTGATTGGATAGATTTTAATTGGTTTTCTCTCAGTTGCCCGCACGGGATGGCGGCTGTCCTGTGGATTGCACCAATCAGTTCCTCATCTTTCTGAGCGTCATGTGCTTTATCAAACTTGTTGGTTCCTTTAGCAAGGCGAATACCATGATCCTGGCGCTACGCTGTATGGATCCCCAGGACAAGAGCTTGGCACTTGGCCTGGGCAGCATGATTGCATCGTTGACAGCCTTTATACCCAGTCCAATTTTCTTTGGTTGGATTTTGGATAAGTATTGCCTAGTGTGGGGCAAGACGTGCAGCAACAAGGGTAACTGTTGGCTCTACGAAACGGAATCCCTGAGGTACACAAGAAAGGAAACATTAAAAAAAAATATTTTAAAACTTCATAAAATATTATATTTACAGATTCACATTCAATATAACATCGGCGAGCTTTGTATTTATCGCTGGTCTACTTAATATCGCTGTCTGGCGGCATGCCAAAGATCTGCAGATCTATGATTCCAAGAAGAAAGCTAAGGCAGATAATAAGCTTACTGAAATCAGCCAAGTCTGTAAGAATTCCGAGAAACTGGAAAAATCGAGGATATGAAGTTATATAGATAAATTATAAATAAATAGTTTTTAAATAAAAGAATTTTTACTAGAATAATTGTTAATTCATTTAATGCGAAACACACTGAAATATTATACTATATATGTATGTATATATAATGTTACTTTAATGCAATTTTATCTTGACAGGAATAAGGCTGCAGCCAAAGTCTGGAGTCGTAAACATAACAAATATGCAGATTATAAATGTATCCAGCTAATCTTTATATTATATGTTATGATAGGCACTTTATTGGCGCTATATGGCAGATCGCTGATAACTCTTCAACTTATAATCATATTTTCTACGGATGCAGCTCAGTGCAGTTTTATATTTCGCTGGGAAAGGTTTGCAATGAGCGACGAGAAAAAGGATCTGGCCGAAAAGTCACCATTTTTGGGTGCTGATGCTGTCAAGAACGAAGCTGGAGAGAAAAAGGAGAAGGAGTATTTGGCAGAGCAAGAGAATGACGAAGAAGATATAGCCTGCGGGTTTTGGATATTTAAAGGACCCCGAATGCAAAGGTATTTTATCGGTTATACACAGTTATTATATTATACACAGGGTATTATATTATTTTTCTTTATTCAGGTGCGCCAGTGAGACCATGTATGTGGCAATCTATGGCATAGCAGGATGCTTTATGGCCATGGCCTTCACGTATTTCAGTGGTACAATAACAACGCTAGAAAAACGCTACAAAATTCCAACAAGAACATCGGGTATTATAACGGTTGGAAATGATATAAGCGCCATGTTTGCCTCAGTTGTTGCGGGCTATTATCTACGAAAAGTACATCGTCCGCGCTGGATGGGCTTGGGTAAATATATATACATATTATATATTTATTTTAGATAATATCTCCTAAGTAAACTCACCCGGTGTTTATAGGTCTTTATACCATCGTTGTGTTTTGTTTGATGAACTGTTCGCTGCACTTTATCTATGGAGCCGGCGAAGATGCTCTGAAATTGACACGCGAATTTGGAAATTTACAAAATTCAACAGGAAATCTAACTAGTTTGGACAAGGGTCAACAACTTTGCCTTGATGAGGTCTCGAGTTGTGAAAAGAGCGTCAGTCATTGGGCACCGCAGGTGATCCTTTTTGTGGCACAGTTTATATTAGGCATCGGTTCGGCAATCTTCTGGATTGTGGGCGTCGCCTACATGGATGACAACTCTACCAAGGCCAAAACACCGGCCATGTTGAGTAAGAGCAACATCATATAACAAAAAAAAAGTTAATTCAGCTGAATGTCGTCTTTCAGCCTACTCAACATTCCTTAGAATGTTGGGTCCATCAATTGGATATTCCTTGTCTTCCGTCTGCCTGCGTTGGTATATCGAACCGCAACTGACTCCACTCATTAAGCCCGAGGATCCGAGATGGATGGGTGCCTGGTGGCTTGGCTGGATAGTATTAGCGATAATTGCTGTCCTAATCGGATTTCTCATCTCTCTATTTCCCAAAGAGATGCCCAGCACGAGGGCAAGACGTCTAACACAGCAGAAAATCGATTCAAAAGATGAAAAAGATCAAATGGATCTCTCAGCAAGCGACATGTGGCGGTTGGCTAAGAGTCTGGCCACAAACAAGGTGTATGTCTACAATACCTTTGCCTCGATTCTGTATTTCTTTGGCTATATGGTCTATTGGATCTATACACCCAAGTACATTGAGACACAGTACAGGCAGTCGGCATCAACGGCGACAATGGCCACCGGATCGGTGGCAATAGCATTCTCTGCCGTAGGCGTAATCCTCTCAGGCTACATTGTCACCAAATACCAGCCACGCGCTCGATCGATGGCTGCCTGGAATGCTTTAGTTGATTTCCTCACTGTTGCCGGCATCCTTTGCTATGTGGCCATTGGTTGTGAGAGCAGTGATCAACTGGGAGCCATGGCCGAGATAAGCAACTGCAGTGCTTCCTGCCATTGCGACTATGTGCAATATGCTCCTGTCTGTGCTTCCAACAATGTCACCTTCATATCCGCTTGCCATGCTGGCTGCACTGCTAAGGATCCATTAGGCAATAGGTACACAGACTGCGGCTGTATAAATGGTTTCGCAAAATCCTCGTTAACCAACTTAACAGACATCTCCCAGGTATACCAGACATTCTGAATGAAAATCGTTAGTTATCTGGCCTTGATTTCAGCTGCAGTACGCCGTAGATGGCGCTTGTCCCGTGGACTGCTCCAAGCAGTTCATAATCTTTCTGGCTGTGATGTGTTTCCTTAAGCTTGTCGGCGCGTCCAGCAAATCAACAAACTTCCTCATCAGTCTACGCTGCATGCCATCCGAGGAGAAGAGTTTCGGTCTAGGACTTGGCTGTATGGTTGCCTCATTGCTGGCCTTTATTCCAAGTCCGATTTTCTTCGGTTGGCTCATCGATAAATATTGTTTGGTCTGGGGAAAAACCTGTACCGATAAGGGTAACTGCTGGCTCTACGATACACACTCGCTGAGGTAGATCTTGACTTTATTATATGTATTACATAATTCATTATCTCTATAATTTATACCTTTCAGATATGTGCTCAATCTTACGGCAGCCTTTTTCGTTTTTATGGGAGGCTTTTTTAACATTTTTGTTTGGTACTACTCCAAGGATCTGCAGTTATTCGACGAAGAACATGAGGGCAGCAAAGACAAAAAAATGAGCTTAGATAATATTTCAATAAGGGATTTTGGCAGCTCACTTCAGATTCATGCAAAAGAATGAAATGTTCTCCAATAACCAATAAATGCATTCCGTATTCTTTCAATCACTGCGTAACGGGCAAACATTCCTCGGGCAGTGGGGCAGGCGGGGCATAATCCTCTTCTCTTTCGTGTCCATCGCATCGACACCATAAGGCATCAAAGAGTATTAATTGCAGGATTCCAGCGCCGGCAGTACAATCCTCAAACGTGATGGGAGGCAAATCATTTTGTACCTGATCACAGTAGATTTTTAATCGATCGTTATTCAATCGGGCCAAGCTAATTGGCTTGTCTTTATGTTCCGCGAGATTCCACATGGCGAGCAATACATTAGGTAGTGGTACAAAATATTCCTTCATTAGGGACTCGGACTCAATATTTTGCGTATAATACTGTTCCCTTTTGCGCAACTGTTCCTGGTACGTGGCCTGGATGAACTTCTCTTGCTGCAGCTTTAACATGCATTGTGAAGACTTGGAACAAAAGAATTTTTCAAACTGTTTGTACACATTGCAGCTATCCAGAAGGACCGGCGGCAGCTTGTCCCCGTTGATCATCTTAAGATCACGCATGGCTTCCAGGGTAACTTGGTTCTTTTCAATGACAATGGCAACAAAGTTTTCCAATCCATGGTCTTCGATTTCAAGCATAATATTCGATATGGCACGACCTATATCTTCAACCTTAATGAACTGTAAGCATTATGAACTTTGATCAAATTTCTATTCAATTTGATGAAAAATTAATGTTTCACCTACAGGTTCCAGAAGTTCTTCTTTAGTGATTGTCTCCATCCGCAGCCTGACTAAGCTTCGCGCATAACATAGTCGCTGCTGCTCGCCGTTGGTACGAGTTACACATATAACAAACATCTGTGAACAATATTTATTATTGAAATATTTAAGGTACATTCTTATTGGCTTTTGAAGCACTTACCTTGTGAAGGTAAGGATGCTGTCGCACCCAAAATTCACTCATATTGATTATATAGCTCTTAGTGTGATCGATTCGATGAAGCAACCCAGGATGATAATACTCCAGACCGTCTCGATTATATGTCTTATGTACGCGTCTCAGACGCCATTGCACTTTTTTGTAAAACGTTATGTATTCTTCATCAGTGAGACATGCAATTTCACCAAAATCATCTGGCTGCACGCAGGCTCCAAATTTTGTGATAGGCGGTCGGCCGGGACGCACAAAACCCTGCGCCTGGGCCTCGGCTTCCTCGTGTCGGGCATCCATTAAACGATCATGCAACGTTTGCCTTGTCCCTTCTGTGCTCAAATCATGGCCATACAATTCACGAACCAAGTCCCGTAAGGTAAAGTCAGACAGTGGTAACTCCATAATGTAAATTTGCCGAATTTTTCCATCTCAAGCCGATAAAACAGCTGCTGAACGCAACAAGCACAAGCAAGTTTAACAGAAAACTGAAATGTTAATAACAGCAAGCATAGCAGAAGCAGAAGCAGTGCTGTCAATGGCGCCCAATTGCGCATCGATAACATGAAAATATCGAAAATTCAAATATGAATTGTAGTGTTTGTGTTTAGTTTGTCAAAACAATACTTAGCCTTTTTCCGCATTTTCCGAACATCCAAAACCTAAATGCAATAGTACCTCTTCCTTTCCATAGACATCCGTTCACCCTCCACACATTACAATGGCAGAACCAAGAGTTGACAACAGTTGCCAAAAGTGGAGAACCATATTAAGCGCCCACCTGCCAAAGCCATGTACTGATTGTTACACACCACACCAGAACCAAATATGTCTCGAGTGTAAACCGAAATTTAACGAAGACAAACCTCAAGCAGCTGGGGAAGAAGAGGAGCCAGATCCTTGCCAGCCTGTACCGAAAATTACCTTCAGGTTTAAAGTAGAAGAAATTCGCCGCAAAATCGATACAAAAGCATTGTGCGACGCGTGTAATAAAGGTGTGATCAAAAATCCGGGTTGTAATTTGTGCAATGCCCAAGAGGCCGTCTTTAAGAACAATCTATGTTCTACAGAATGTCGACCGCTCAAGACCCTCTTGCATTTACAGGAGGTAGATTTTTATAGTATTCATTATTGTTATGATCAATTTTCATCATTTACATTCCATTGTTTCAGTTCACAAGACGGCCTTTCCCCAAGGCGTCTTATAAACACGCTATTCAACTGGACGATGAGACCTTCGTTGGCCGAGTTTTTCCTATGAAAATACGCATACGTAGGATTAAGAGAAATTGTCATGACTGTGGCCGAGAATTGTTGTTGCGCGAACCCGTAACCGTAAATACCAGCGTAGTCGTCATTACCAACTGTTGTGATATCCAAGTATATGATAAAAAATACCTCGAAAACTGGCATCGTGTACCCGTGGTCTCGGTTAGTGGTGGCGGTATCTTTAAAAAACAAACACTGAACGAAGTATGTCAGCTGGAAACAAAAAGTCCACCAATTGTGGTTCAGGATTTACCGAAACCACCAGCAGAACCGGAACCTAAAAAAAGCGAAATCCGAAATACCACAACCAGCTTGGGAAAGGAAGGGAGGAAAAAAAGTTCAATAAAATAAATTAAAATCGGAAAATGAACTTATTAACTAGTATCATGTATCAGAAATCATTGATAAGTCATTTGGTTTCTATTGTGTTCAATTTGTTTAATATTGTAATTAATTTAAATTCAGTCGCATAAGCATACTTAGCATAGTCCTAAAACTAAAATGTATAATTCAGCTTAAGATAGAAAACAGCGCTGCCAATCCACAGTACATAGATGGGGGAACCTATTCGGATTTACTTATCGTATGGTCGTTATAGGGTTAGCTGCCGTTAGTCTGGTGTGTATGTGTTTGTGTGGTTACAATTACAGATACAAACAAAGTTAGTCTACCCTTCAAAGTCAAGGCGTATAATGATTGAATATTTTTCTCTGTTTTCAGTTACAGAAAGTTTATACAGATTTAGACTTGAATGTATTGCTCATGCCTCCATTTTCGGAAGGTGTTGACATCGATTTGAGTTTTTGGAAAACTATTTGAAAGCCCTTCGCATCCCCCCATTTTAATCGCTATTGTTCTGCGCAAGGCGTTGTATTGCAGTTGCATCGATTTTTGAGTGATTTCGAAATTCACAACTATAAATATAATATATATATTAAATGTTAATCATAATAGTAATTATAGATACTTTTTTTAGTTGTAGAAACTAGTTTATAGCTACACTCATATGCACTTGAAGGTTAATTTAAAAATTAGCTACAAATCGTTAGACTACTTTAATATGGATTATTATTTAAGCGTCTCTTATACTGTCAGTGTGGCTATTCACTAAAATTAAACGAATCTTGTGCTAATCATCCATCATTTATCCACTCATTCGCCAGCCTATAGCTTTCCGTCCAGTGGAAAAAAGTCTTTGAGTAGGGTGGTACGACGCTTTTCAGCTATATCCATTTGATTCTCGAGATCACCCAGATCTGTTGTCTCTGCACGTTCGATTTTCCATGATAAATTCTCAATTTCAGCCTCCAATTGCGCCTGTAAAAAACAAAACAAGAAAAACCGAGATTAATTATAAACTTACAGAGGATAAGTGAAAACTGTTGACATACTTGCTGGTACTCAAAGAGATTCTTTCGTGAACCACCCTCCATGTAGTAGGCATAGGGATAGGTATACTGCAGCGTGTAGCGACACTTGGCCAGCAGCGCCGCAGCATTGAAAAGATACTGCCAATCAATCCAGGTGCCGCTGCCGTTCATAACCTTTGAATTGATGCGTTGCCGCATGCGGTCAATCGTCTGCTGCTCCAGCTTAAGCGACTTGGAATGATTCTCCCATCGCTCGTAGTAATGCAGATACTTTTTAAGTGCCTCGCGCGCCTGCACGTGCACCGATTCGTTGGCAATATTGGGATTGTCCTTGTACCGCGAACACTCGTAATATTCCGACCCATGCGTCTTCCAGTCGCCCAGGCACATCCAGCAAAAGTCGTGCTTGCAGTTGAAACACTGCATGTGATTGCATCCACCGTTCTTCTCGATGCAAATGTGACACTTGGGGCAGTCTTTGGTGTGTGCGCTTATGTAGTTGGCCGTTTCGCTATCATCGGCGCACTTGGTCAGCCACTTCTTAATGATCTGGCAGTCTGTCGGTGCATGATAGTCCATGCCGCACTTGAAACAGAATCCCGTGTGACAGACCTTGCAGATGGCACGCTTAGCAGAGATCTCCGATGATTGCACAATAATTTGGCAATTGGGTCCCGGACAGAAACGCAATTCGGGATGCGATTTCACATAATCTTTGAACGCAAACTGTTGGTACTTATCGCGCATCACGGGACGCGTAACAAGTGTCAGCACCAAATCCTCCGGCACTCGTACATTACATTTTTGTGCCATACAACCGATCTGTATGGAAATTCCCTGAAAGATTTGTGTCTCAAAGTAAATGGTCCAGCAGTCCTTGCAGAACGAATGACCGCACGCCAGGCTGTAGAACTTATCACTCGGCTGTGAGCTTGCGCAAACCGGACACATTCTCCGGTACTGTGATTGCACCTGCGTGGAGATCGATGTGATGCTGTTGGCGTTGTTGCTGGATGACGGAGAGGTGACCGTTGATGTTGCTGTCGTTGTCGTTGTCTTATAGCCGCTACTGCCCATCCTCAAAAGCTGTGCACTGGCCGCGGCTGCACTCGTCGAGGCTGCATCTGTGACATTTGTGGGTGGTTTAATACGTGCCGTAACCAGCAATGCATTCGCATCCTGGCGATACTTTTCGACCACTGCATTGTTGTTCCATTGATGCTCCAGCAGCAAGACTTTCGCCAATGATGGTGTTATTTGCAGTATTGTGTTAAGCTTCTCAACCAGTTCGTTCAATAGCTTCTCAATGTCCTCCACGGTCAGGCAGTCGTATTCGAAATACTCCGGATCAGCACGCTTCGGATCAAGTCTTTCGACATCGCAGTCTTCGCCTGGAAGTTGCAAAACGAAAGGTTTTATATAATCTATTATATTTATTATAAGATGATTCAACTGATTCTACCCCCATTATTAACTAGGATTTAAATTTTGATTTAAAAATACTAATTTATTAAACTAGTTTGGAATTCTGTTACCCTACACACTGGAATTTTCACTTGGTATCCTGCAGCACCAGGTGCAATCAATAAATGATAGAATTGGTTAGCTACCTGCCCGCAGCTATTCACAGACTCATATCATGCGGATAGAAGGGGAGAGTAGAATTGAATCAAGAGCCAAGCCTTAATTCTCAGCTGGGAAACCAAACAAAGGAAATGAAAACAAAATCACTTGCGGCATGCTGATGGATGGCCCGGGCATATGGACAAATGGATGACTGGCTAAATGGCTGGCTGGATAGATTGTTGAATTGATTGCCATTTTTACGACTGTTGGAAATTTTTAGATTGAAGGCCAAATATTACGTCGCTGGCTTACAAATGAGATTTGAGGCATGTCGTCACTGGCAGCTCCAAACGTGAGCAAGCGTAAATATAGAGAGACAGAGATAAGAAAAGTGTAAGAGGCATACGAGTGAGTGATAGAGATAGAGAGGGCAGGTCAAAAGCAGAAAACGGTTAACGGAAGAAAATGCACGTAAAACGCAGAATGACGATGTCGACGACGACGTCAGACGCAAGCACTTGAGCACGCATTTCGTTGCTTGTTGGTGCAAGCAAGAGATGGAGGGAGAGAGAGAGAGTGAGAGTAAACAGGAGACAGGGAAGCAGGTAAAAACGCACGAGTAGAAGTGCAAAGTAACAACAACAACAATTAAAAACAGCAAACAAACAATGCTGGCCCCGCATGCCTTGGCGCACGGTCTGTCTGACCGAGAGCGTCCAATTCAAGTTCAATTTCATAATTTAAGCTTCATGGTCAAAAAGCAAAACCCAACGAATCGTACGAATGCGCGGACGATATTAAAATTATATTGTACTCGTACATTTGGAAGTACACACACACACACACACACACACACATACTATGTTTGTTGTTAGGCTGCGGCCAACGAAAGCAATGGGCAATACAAATGCGAAACTCGCACGCTGACTTTGTGAAAGAGCAAAAGAAGAAGAATGAGGGAGGAGGAACAGAAAGGCAAAGGCGAGGAGCATGGGGTGGAGGGGCCAGGCAAATAAACTCAACTTAAAAGGCGAATGTCAAGAGCCAACCTACGTGCATGCGAGTTTATGTACAAGGTTAAATGGCTAGGCTCGGCTCGTCTGCCCTTCTCAGTGCAGTATGTTTGTTTGTGTGTGTTTTGTGACACAAAAGGTGAATAACCAAAGCGCATGCAAACTTCACACAGATGTGTCAAAAGGCACAATGATTGCCAATAAGAAAATAAAATGTGAGTGTGTGTGTGTGTGTGCTGCGGTTAAATCGATACGAAAATGTAATCGATAAACTACACAAAGCGTCCTTGTGGGATCTGCGCTCGCTATCCTGCTCCCACTCCTTACCTGTGTTGTAGTAATCATAATCGTCATCAAATTCCCCATCGTTGTCCGATTCCATTTCCATTTCAATGTCCGAGTCCATTGCAACTCTGTTGGGAGTCGTATGTGCCAGGAAACACAGGGGGACAACGCAGCCTTGCCGTATTATGTGTGTGTGTATTTATAAGAATGTGCGTGCGTATGTTTCTCGGTTGGCTGCCGTTGCCCGTGGCCCGTTGTCCGTTGCCTTGCCTGTCTGACAACTGAAGGGCGAGTAAAGCAAAGCACGTAAATATACTTCTTTCCAAGGCTATTGCACGAGTAAGCGGGTTGGCGGGGTTCCTTTTGTTATTATTCTCGTTGTTGCTATATTTGTAACAGTTGCCGCTGCTCTTGTTGTTGTTACAGCTGGTGGTGGATGTGGTGGTGGTGGCGGCTTAGTTGTTGTTGCTGTTGATGATTGTGGTGATGGTGGTGGAAGATTTAGTTGCTGCTGCTGCCGTGGGGTACGTTGCAATTCTTTGCGTTACGTCGTTGTGCTCGCACTCCCCATCTACGTGCATTAACACATGGAAGAGCTTTGGCTTAGCGGGGTGGCAAAGTCAGAGGTGCAGTGGCAACGGCAACGTCAACGTCGCTGTCAATAGATCCCGGAACACCAGGCCTATTTATTTTCGTTTCACTTATACACACACATAAATGCACTGCCTATGCTGCTTCTCCTTCTATCGCTGCTGCTGCTGCATTGAATGTAGCACGTTTGTGTTTTGTAAAAATAGAAACATGTTGCGAGATGATGACAATGAATGCACGGTTAATTTTCATTCGGTCTTTTAATTTTGTTTAATGCGAACCGAAGGCAATGACTCTTTTATTGGCAACATACATTTCCTTTGTCTTTTGATTTTTCGCAGCGCCTGCTTTGCACTCGCACTCGCGCACTGGCTTCGTTACACGCTCCCCTCTCTTTCACTCTCTTTATCCACCCGCTCAATAACACCAGCGCACCCACACACTTTCACAGTGGCACTAGCACACGAGTACGAGTACAACGCACAGTAAACGTCAATTGCAAATTGCGCAGTTTGATTTATTTGCTATTGCACTTTTTCATTTATTAGTAATACTTATAATATACGGGAAAAATAAACGCTCTGTGATACAGAGCTGGGGAACGACAAGTGTGACCGAAGCTTTCTAAAAGAGTAATGCTGAACAGCTGTTTTGGTGGCGGTTGGTCGATCACTGTTGATTGCGTTTACATTTCACATATCGTAATGTTACTTGCACATATGTGCTATATTATTTAACATATATTATTATTATCGATAAGATCAAGCTATCGATATCAACATGTTATTTTTGCAGCCCTGACCGGCAAAACTGCGTTGTATTGTGCATTGTGAAATTATTTGAAACTTTTTGACTAGATCATGTCCACAATTGAAAAACTATCTATTCAAGGCGTACGTAGTTTTGGACCCAATGCCGAAGATGTTCAGGTAAATCCATTCCTACATGTCGTAATCAATCGAAACCTGTCTAATTGGTTTATTTATATAGAGCATTACCTTCTCATCGCCCATTACGCTGATTCTTGGCCAAAATGGTTGTGGCAAAACAACGATAATTGAATGCCTAAAATATGCACTAACCGGCGAATGTCCGCCGGGCAGTGATTCGGGAAAAAGTTTTGTACATGACCCGAAGATTTTCGGCCGAACCGAATCCCTGGCACAAGTGAAAATGCTTGTGCGCGACAAACGCGATGCGCGTATCTCCATTTGTCGCAGCATGAAGGTGTCCATTGTGCGGGGAAAACCCACCTTCAAGACCATTGACTCCAGCATCAATTATCTGGACAGCGCCGGTGGCAAATCGAAGAATCAGGAATCCATGAGCTACCGTGGTGCAAACACTGACATGGCTGTTAGTGACTTTATGGGCGTCTCCAAGGCCATCATAAACAGTGTTCTATTTTGCCATCAGGAGGACTCAAGCTGGCCCCTGGACGAGGCGAAAAAATTAAAGGAGAAATTCGATGCCATTTTTGGAATAACCGAGTACAATAAGGCACTTGATAAGATTATCAAGCTGCGCAAAACAGCAAGTGAGGAACTCAAAGTAATGGGTAAGATATTTAAAAAGGATTCATTAGATTATATCATTCATACAGTTATTTTTCAGAGGCCAGCATGAAGCTTTTAGCGCATCTGAAAAAGGAGATGGATGATAAATCACTGAGTCTGCAGAAAGCTGAGCAGAAATGCACGGATATAAAAGATCAGTGCGCGAAATGCGACGAGGAGGTGCAACCGATTGATGCACGACTCCAAGAGATACGAAATATTGAATTGGAAATAAGTAAATATCATGCGCAGAAAGTTGAAATGGATACAAAGTAAATATAAAGAAATTCTAAATTTATGTAGAAATCACCATCATATAATTTCCTTTTATAGGCACAAAAACTGCGTAGAACAGATAACAAAACTATCTAAGAATATTAAAAGTCCTTTCGCTGGTACCCTGATGGAATTGGAAGCGGAGATTCGTAGCTTCAATCAACGTATGTCCGACTTGAAATTTGAACGTTGCGATGTGGAGGAGCAACTGGCCCAATTGAAGAAATCCAGTGAAGAGTTTCAAAAGACCTTGGCCATGCAGGACAAGAAGCGTTGCATTACCCAGCAAGAACTCAAGAGCGAGCAGGAATGCAAATTGCAACTGACTAAGTGTGTCAAAGATCTATGCGAGAAACTTCAAATTCCTATGGAAACAAATGCGCTAGAGAATCCAATGAAGCTATCCGAACTGTTGAACGAAATCGAAGAGATGCTTATGCTCAAGCAGACGGAGATCACTGAGCTTATGGCACAAAACGATCAGTCGGATCAGTCGCGTCAGGCCAAAATCGATGAGTTACGCACCGAGATAACCAAATCAGAGCAAAGTGTCACCACTCAGGAGAAACAAAAGACGGCAAGCGAACGAAGAAGTGAGGCACTCGAGCTGGAAATCAAACAAATTGAAACATCGTTACATCAGCTTAAGATACTGGAGAAACAAATTGCCGAAACTGATGAGAAATACGAGCGAGCAAAAAGCAGCTGCAATCAGGAGGCTTGTCGTCAGATTATTGAAACCAAAAAGGCGAGCATTGCTGAGAAGCAAGCTCGTTTTAAGGAACTAGACGAGAAGTTGACGTTCCTCGGTTCTATTGCCAAGCTTATGACTGAGATCAGCTTAAAGGAGAAGGAACTAGAAAAGAAAAACCAGGAGATACATCGTGTAAAGAGCAAACATAGCGATAAGTTTCTAAAATTCTTTCCCGAACCCATTTCAAGCAACTATCGTCGTTCGATGCAAAATGCCTATGATAAGTTGCGACGTGAAGTTCAGGACTTAAACGAGCAGTCAAACTCTCTGAAACTTAAAGAGCAATCGCACGAGATTAAGCGAAAGAATCTCATAGGCGAAATAGCGCGCATGGAGAAGGAACAGCAAAGGCTCGAGGAGAGCATCTATCAAAAGTGTCACAGCACACCCTACGACGAGTTGATACTACGTAGCAAAACGGCAATTTCCAAGCTACAGCTCGAGCACGGCGCACTCAAATCTGCCGAGGCCATGTACAAGAAGTGAGTTTCCCAGACATAACATTAATATTTGTGTGTAAGCTGTGTATTTCTGCAGGTACATACAGAAAATCGACGAGGAACCTAACTGTCCCCTGTGTCATCATAATATGTCCGGCGATGAGGTAACTGGTGGTCATTTTACTAAAATCCAACATTAACTAATCTCATCGCCCCCCACAGGCAACTGACCTGACAACTGAGTTAACGGATGAAATCCAAAAACTGCCCGATAATATCAGCCGTGCTGAAAAGTCTTTGAAGTCGGAGCAACTGAAATACGAAAACTTGCTGCAAATCAAGCCTGCTATTGACAAGGTGAAGGAACTCAAAGAAACTGTGCCGCAGAAGAAGGAGGAACTACGCCAAGTAGAACAGCTATTGGGCGATTCAGTTGCAGAATATGAGACTCTGTGCGCACTGCTTGGAGAACCCACATCTAACATGGAGCTAGCCAATTCCATGCTGGGTGACATGACGCTGCTAGACGAGGCGCTAAAGGAGTCTCTGCGTCTCAAAAAGGATGTGGATCAGCTCAAGGTTTGCATATATTCATTCCACATTATATAGTTAATCTGATATCTACTTGTTACTCAGCTCAAACTGCCAGAGAGCTATGATGCCAGTGTATCCACGGAGGTGCTACAAACGGAGAAAGCCGAGGTATCCAAAGAACTTGAAGCCGAGTCCAAGGCATTGGAGATGAATCAACAAGTTTTCGAGCAGCAAATGGAGGCGCTAAATCGTTTGCGTGAATTCAGAAATAGGTATTTTATTATAA
Organism: Zaprionus inermis; assembly: GCA_018151445.1. Taxonomy (NCBI): domain Eukaryota; kingdom Metazoa; phylum Arthropoda; class Insecta; order Diptera; family Drosophilidae; genus Zaprionus; species Zaprionus inermis. The sequence goes on along the minus strand of JAECXD010000057.1, from coordinate 5,474,501 downwards.
TATTTATATTGTAGAAGGGTATTAACAGCAACCGACTTAATATAGCCAGGTCCGTCTGTCCACCCATAAAATAACCTAAATCGAAAGAAGAAAAATTGAATAGGAATCTGAAAAATAGAGAAGTGTAGTATGTTCCTCTCTCGATTGATAGAAGAGCATTATTAGTCGCAGCTCTAACGATTGAGAGAAGACTATGTTGGATGCTGCTCTCACGATTGAAAGAAGAAGAGTACCGAGTATAAATAGAGCTGCCAGTGGACGCAGCGCCTCAGTTGCAATTTCAGTGTGGTGCGATGCAGGGGTGGCAAGTGTGTGGGATTTAAAGTAATTAAGCTTATCTTCAGCAGCTGCGAGTCCAGGAGGAGATTTGCATTATATTTGTATTATGTTAATTCAAAGATATTTTTCTCTTTGTAGCTTAAAGGACAAGCGAATAAATCTGCAGCAGGGCGTGCAGAGTTTGCCGAACCTAAAGGAACAACTCGATGAACAGACCCGAATGCTCATCACAATAACATCAGAAATAGCCGAACTCAAAGCGAAGATTCAGCCGCTTAAGCAACAGTTGAACGCAGCAGTTGCTGAAAAGGCACGACTGAAGGAGAGTGAACGCGTGAAATTGTCGCAAATGAACAGTAGATACAATAGCTACAAGACAATCGATCAGGATATACAAAGGTAGGAAGAGTCGCTAATATAAAACCCGTATCCATTTAAAACTCTATGTGCAATTTACAGATTACATAAGCAGGAGAGGGAATTTGCCAAGAAAAATCTTGTAAATGAAATCAAGAAACTCGATACGGCCATAAAAGACACTAAAGACGAGTCGAAGAAATTGGCAAGTTCTTCTTATAATCCTTATATTTAATTTTCTTTTTAAATTTTCTTTATGCTCTTAGGATACAAAAATCCAAACATGCAGCGATAAGCTCGAGGCCATAAAAACAGAGTGCTTAAATCAACAGACTCTGGAGCGTGATCTTAAGGATAATCGCGAGCTGAAACAGCTGCAGCAAAAGGAGAGCGAATTGAACGAGACATGCCAAACGTTGTCCAAGCAATTGGGCAATTTAGATTTTCGCAGCGTGAACAAAGAGAAAAACGAGTTAATGACAAAAAAAGATGCAGCCTCGGTGCGTCGCGGTGAATTACTCGGACAGCTGGGCGAGATCAACAATCAGGTGCACAAGTTGAAGCGTGAAATAAGCGAACCCAAGTACAAGGAGTCCCTGAAGAACTATCGACGAGCTCAGTTCGAGGTGGCCGTCAAACGTCGTGGCATCGATGATCTCGGTCAGCATCGTGTTGCCTTGGACTGGGCGCTTATACAATTTCATGCCGAAAAAATGAATAATATCAATAGCCTGATCCGTCAGTATTGGCGTATGATCTATCGAGGTAACGATATCGACTATATACAGATAAAAACCGATGAGATCAGCAAGGAAGCGTCAGCAGATCGACGCAAAAACTACAACTACCGTGTAGTGCAGTCTAAAAATAATTCGGAAATCGAAATGCGTGGACGCTGCAGTGCAGGTCAACGTGTTCTTGGATCGCTAATCATTCGCATGGCTCTGGCGGAGACTTTCAGCAGTAACTGTGGCGTGCTAGCGCTAGACGAACCAACAACCAATCTTGATCGGGATAACATAACATCGCTGTGCGAGGCGCTCAATCGTATTGTCGAAGATCGACAGATTCAGTCCAATTTCATGTTGATCATAATCACCCACGACGAGGATTTCATATCCTCTCTTGGCAAGATACATAGCTACCATCGCGTGCAACGCAACTCCCAATGCAAATCGATCATTCAAAAGATGTGCGTCGATGGAAAATAATTGCATTAGATCACATTCCAATCACTGATAAATTTCTATTTATTTTTAATCCATTCCGCAAGAAAGTTTTCTGAGAGAAATGAATTGTTTCTACATATATAAAAATAATTTTAGTATTCCTATGCCTTTTTGCTAAAAATCAACAAAAAAATAATTTTATAAAATAAAAATTGTATTTTCGTTTTCAATTAAATTTGTGGTTATGGCGCAATCACATATCGCAAAGCTATGTTCACGGGGGCTGCCCGACTATGTGCTCAAGCCAGTTTTGCAAGGTCCCGGAAAATGTCCGACGACTCCGAATCGACAATGTACACAAGTCTGGGACTCCCCGAAACGTTCCAATTCGATAGATAAAAGTTCGATCCCACTCGGCATACAATTTTGCTTGAAATCGGTAATATCTTCCCACCCTATATCTAATTCATATCTATGTTTTAATTCGTATTTTGAATCATTTCGACAGGCATATAAGCCTCCATTGCCAAAGCCAAACTATAAGGGAAGTGTTCTATTGGGCAATGATACATTTGCGGGTCAGGTTTGGCCAATGAAGTTTCGCGTGAGAAGGATGAAGCCGCTGTGCGAAGAATGCAATAAGGATCTTTACATGCAGGAAACTGTTACGGAAAGCCAGAATATAATATTGGTCTCTGACTGCTGCAAACTCGATGTCTATCCGTGGAAGAAGATAGAGAATGAGGATCGTGTTCCTGTGGCCATGATAACCGGGGAGAAAAAAATTTCCAATAAATATGTATACGAAATGTTACCCGATCCATGTAAAAAACAAGAGCCCATAAAGGCAAAGCCACCTCCTCCGCCGGAACCACCCAATGCATCAATATCAAAACGAGTATCAAAGAAGAAAGGAAAGAAGAATAAAGAACGAAAAAGCAAAAAAACTAGCGTAATAACCACAAAGAAAAAGAAAACATACAGAGTACATGAATATGAAATTCATCATTCTGCAGAAGAAGTAAAAGAGAGGAATTTAAGAGAAGCGGGGGGATACACTTCAGAAAGTAATTCAAAGATTATTAACTCCCATATTAATTGTATTTGAATAACTTATTGAAGTACGGTTTGTATGATATCTTCCCATATTCCTGTTATAATTTTATGTAGGAATACAATAAATGTAACAGCAGGTATGGAACAGAAATAACTAGTAGTTGGTGCATGGAATCACGATTGCACCTTTCCAAAGGGTATATCTATATATATATATATATATATATATATATTTCGTACATACGAAAAGTGTGCGTCAATGGAAAATAATTAAATGGATATATTTTACTACATATATTTTCAGTATCCCTTTTCGCTTTTTGATAAAACTCACAATTTAAATTTCAAAATTTATATATTTATTTTTTTTTTAAATGCCGCCTTCAAATGCTGCAAGGCTTTGTTCGCGTCCGAAACCTGACTATGTACTCATTCCTATGAGCGAATTTCTAAGAAAATGTCCAAAATGTCCAGCGAAACCATCGGAAGATCCTTGTCACCCCAACTTGCCAGAGCCGATTCCAGAACACACTTGTCCGCCAATGAACGTATTTATGCGCAAGACACAGGTAATCGGCCCCCTTTATAATGTTCATTATGTATTCTTAATTCTTTTTCATCTAATTCAAAAGACTATTAAAAATACGTGGCCAAAATCGAACTTTAAGGGAAGCATTCGATTGGGCGATATTCATTCGAATGTTGACACTTTTGTGGCTCAAACGTGGCCAATGAAGTTTCGCGTAAGAAGAATGATGCCGTACTGTAAGGAATGCCAGAGAAATCTCTATTTGCGAGAGACTGTCACGGACAACCAAGACTTACTTCTGCTCTCCGAGTGTTGCAATGTTGAAGTCTATTCCAAGAAGAAGTTGGACGGTTTGGATAAGGTGCCCGTGGGCGTTTTAACCGGACCGCAGAAATTTAGAAAGACAATTTTAACTGAAACTCTTTTCGATCCATGTAAAAAAGTTGTGCCCAAAAAGCCACCGCCACCTCCACCGCCCGCGCCGCCTATGGTACAAATTCTCGAAATAGTGGTCTCGAAGAGGAAGAAGAAGAAAAAGGCCAAGGCTGAACCGAAAATTGTAAAACAGAACATAGTAACCACAAAGAAAACGAAAACATACAGAGTGCACGAATATGAAATTCATCATACGGCTGAGGAAGTAAAAGAACGGAAGTTAAGAGAGGCAATGGGAAGAGACTCGTTCTAGGTTATTTATCGATTGGGCTTATTAAGTTTGCAGAGTATTTCAAATATCAATGTTTAAATTCTGCGTATTTGAAATCAAAAAGTATTTCAAATATTTTAAGTTTTCATCTTCAGTGTATTTGAAAATCTTAAAGTATATTTGTTAACAAATTTTCAAGCATTCGAATTGAAATGTACCAATGGCAAATGTACAATGAAATGAACAGTAAATAAAACCAGATAAAAGCCGAGGTTGAGTAACCGAAAGTCATTTGCTTTTTCAATTTTGAGATCGGGTTTGCAGCCATAACCATAACGTGTGTTTGTAGTGTAATAATAATGATGTATTGATCCAATCTTTTCTAATATTTTAAGCAAATAATTGTTATACCACGATGTAAGGATTATCTCGTATCTTTGACAGAACTCATGTCATCTTGATTTAAAATGAATATTTCTATTCGAATACCTTTTTCCTAAGCCTCACAATAGGGTTTTCAAAATTAAATTTATATTTTTTTTTTTTATTGGAATTACATTTTGTAGGTAATGGCGTATCCGAGAACCGAAAGGCTTTGTAGTCGGGCCATTCCCGACTACGTGCTCACGCCACTTTCTGGACATCGAGGCAAATGTCCACCGGTTCCGGAACGACCAGGCATACACCTTTGTCCGCCCAAAATGCCTAAACCGAAATTGGAAACGGAAAAATGTGATATTCCCATTAGCACACGTTTGTGTTTAAGACAGGTGATTTCTTTTCCCCTATTATCACGATCAAATTCTAAACTATCTCTTACAGTCTATAAAGCCTAGTCCGCCGAAATGCGACTATAAGGGAAGTGCTTTATTGGCTGATGGTACATTGATTGGTCGTGTTTGGCCAATGAAATTTCGCGTTAGAAGAATGAAAACGAATTGCAAGGAATGCGATAAGGAACTCTATTTGCGGGAAACAGTCACGGATGGCCATAATGTAATGGTGCTCGATGAGTGCTGCACAGTCAGAGTCTATCCGTGGAAGAATGTGGAGGAGCCGGATCGTGTGCCCGTTGGTATAATGACCGGGCAGAAGAAAGTTTCAAAAAAAACTATAAGCCTAATGTCACGTAATCCGTGCTTAAAATTAATAGTACCGCCCCCACCGAAACCGGAAATGGTACAGAATCCACAACAAATCCCACGAAAGTCACGTCGCTCGACGGCTCCTAAACGAAAGACGAAAAGCGTAAGCAGAGTAACCACAACGAAGACGAAAACATATAGAGTACACGAATCGACAATTTATCATTCTGGCGAAGAAGTGAAACAGAGAAAGTTGAGAGAGGCAATGGAAGCCGAAGCCGGATAACACTTTTGTTGTTCCTATTTCAATTACTCTGAATTCATATTCGGACTAATTGAAATGCTTATTGAATGGATAGAATGCAGAGTACTTGAAATAGAGACAACTCAGCTAGCTTGGTTAGCACAGTTGAGTATCATAGCAAGCAGCCGTTGAGTGGCGCATAAGCAGCGTTGCCAACTATTGACAAGCAGGAATAAATGCATCAAGTATGTACCCAGAAGTTATGTTGGTATTTACCAGAGTCCTCAGAGAGCTTCATTTTCCTTCAATTTCGATTTGGCATCACAGAACAATCACTTGAGTAGTAATATAACTTAAAAATTTGCCTAAATAAAATTATTCCATTAAATTAAATTGATTTAGTGTACAAATTATTGTACTCATAAAGTGAGTAAATATTACATGTTTAAGTTGCGGCACACACCTATGTCATCGTCTTACTCTATGAGGTTATTATTACTGTGGCTCTTATCTTTCAGAAATTGTTGAAAGCACATGAGCAAATAAATAATAAACATTCAAGTAGCTTCAGCACGTTTTGTGGCAATAAAACTAGATTCCTTTTCTCTTTAGAATGCACGCTTTTGGCACATGCGGCCAACTGATTAGCATTTCTTTTTAGCATTTTCATCAAAACAAATTTAATGGCGAACAAAAGAAAAAAATTTAAAAAAAAAAAACAAAAGGTATTCAAATTTTAGAATTACGATAAAAGATGCTGCATCTTACATTCGAATCAATTTGCGCCTAAGTTAAGTAAATGTATTTATTTTTAACATCAAGCTTCGACCCTTATAATTTGCCTGTTATATTTTTGTTGATCTTTCGCACACAGTAGTTGTCTGAAAAGTAGGCTTTATTACTCTGATATTATGATATTATACCCGCTCCGTATTTCGTATATACGAGATCTCCAAAATGTTGAGTATGCGCACGCAAAGTTACTTATCTTCCCGCCAGACTTATTGGCCGGCAATAACTCTGCTCTATCTGTCGTAATTGGTTAAAGCCTTTTAATTGTGTGTGCTATTCATTTTATTTGATGAGTATCGTAAAATTAATGTTCAGTTTATGGACACAAGTTATATAAGTAACTAGAAAGACATATGCTACAAGGAAATAACTGAAGCTAGAAATCAAAACTATGAACGAATATGTTGTTCGATAAGCTCATTAGTAGACCAAGTTAAGTTCAACTTAGTTTTCTTGCCACACAAAAAGAAAAATTTTTTTTTAAGCACTAATCTTTTCGAATCTTGGCAGCCATCGTCTACTTCTTGGCATCGCAGATCTTTGGGCCGTTGCCAATGCAGGCGGCATAGGCCATCAAATGGGGAATTGTATGTTGCTGCATGACACCCGAGAAGAGATGACTCTGCGGTCCGGATGCAAAAATACCGACATCATCGCCCGAATGCACACCCTGATCCTTGGGTACATAGCTGGGGAAGACGAAATCATCACCACCAATCTGATCGGTTAGATCAATACGTTTGCCATTTTCGTCCAGATAGTTCTTGGGACCGGCCGCATAATTGAGCACCGAATATTTGACTCCATTCTCATCGGTATCATGCTGGTTTAGACCCAATATGGGTGTACCACGGCCCGGGTAGCCGGCAATGGAAAGCGTGTGTCCATGATCCGATGTGACCACAATTAGCGTGTCCTCGATGTCTGTGATACTGCGTGCCTTTTCGATTGCCTTCTCGAATTCGAGAACTTCGTCTAGCGCATAGCCTGCCTTCGTATAATGATTACCATAGTCGATAAGGCCACCTAGAGTTTATATGATGAATTAGCTATTCATTCCCTGACTTCGTTAGATCTTTTCAGACTCACCTTCGATGAAGACAAAGTATCCGTTCTCGTTCTTACTCAGCTTATTAATGGCCACCTCGGTCAGCTCGGCAAGAGTGGGCTGATAGTCGGCATCGGCATCGTGATGGAATTTCATTAGATCCGTCTGGAACAATCCAATAATGCTGGACACTGCCGATACGTCGACACTAAGCAGCTGCTTGCGATTGCTGACTAAAACGCCTCCGGGATGCTGGGCCTGCCAGCTCGACAAGAGGTTTTTGCCATCAGAACGCTCGCCGTGATTGCCATGCGGATCCGTAATGGAACTGGGCAAGAACTTGCCCATGCCACCGCCGAACATAATGTCAAAGTGCTTGCCGGGCACCTGGGTAATCAGCTGGGTAGCCATATCGATACATGTTTTGGAGTCGACTCCATAAGATTCCACATCGGTATCGCATTCCCACATACGGTTGGCAGTCTTGGCATAGGCGCCCGAGGGACTGGCATGCGTCAGTGTGGTTGTTGTCACAATGCCCGTGGATTTACCCGCATTCTGTGCCCACTCAGCAATGGAGGTCAGACGATTGGCTGGGTCCTGGCTTGCCGTGCAGTTGTTGTAGTTAACCGCGGCACTAACACCGATCTCAATGATGTTTGTCTTGACGCCGCACAAATATGCCGTCGCTGTGCAGGCAGAGTCCGGAACTTGGGCATTGGAGCAGTATGTCTTCAAAGAAGAAAATATGATTAAGTTCCATGCACCCGCATGCCTTGAACGGGACTACGTACCCTGCTCAGACCGGTGTGTGGGAACGTCTCGAAGCTTAGCGCCGATTCCTCGCCAGTTTTGCCCTGACGCTGACCCTTCAGAATTCTAGCGGCAGCCACTGTAGTCAGTGACATGCCGTCGCCCAGGAAGAGAATGATATTCTTGGCCTTCTTTGCATTAGGCTGATCCAGTGCCAATCTCTTGGCAATCTCTTCGTAGGCCAGATCGTACCAAAATTGCGGATCCTTCTCCTCAGGCGGCGTATACTTATCCTCGGCCACATCTGTAGAGAAAAACGGTTTCACGTTGGCCAGAGACAGTTTCCTGCCCAACAATTGCTCCACATTGTGCACATTGCGCGACGCGCCCAGCGCAACGAACGCCAGGAGCCCGAGTAGGATCAGCTGCTTTTGGTACAGCATCTCTTTTTGTGGTGTGATAGGAGTTCGGGTGATTTTCAACTGACACACATTCTGCTCTCTGTCAAGGTGTTATATAGGCTTTGTGTAACGCGCAGCGTGTCTGGCACGCCCACAACTCTGGGAGACGTGGTGGGATTAGTCTTATGATTTTGATAAGTTCTCTTTTTTTATCACTATATGGTTGCCTTTTTTGTTTATCTGCACGCTCTCAAAGCTCAAGGCAAATCAGTAAGTAGGCTCATGATAATCATGATATTAGAAGGTTTTAAATTCCTATACTATATAAACTCGACTTCCTAAATTATAATCTATACTATAAAATCTTAACCCGGTACAGTTGACCTAAAGCTAAAGTTCATCTGGTCTAACGAAATTTGAGAAATTCCTGAATGAATGAAATCATTAAAAAACCCTATAAAGAAATATTTTATTGTCCAAAAATAGAAAACTTGTGACTCATAGTTGCTCTATCATATATATGGACGTCAGTATTTATCATTATAAGAGATATTACATAGAAGCTCGGACTTTTTCAGAGGACGCACGATTTGAAAACGTGTGAAGTGATAATAACTTATCAATCCAGTTTTTTGCATTTCATATAACCATGAGCCTGCACTCGTGACGCGAACGTGTGCAGATATCATGAGTGGGTGTGATCCATATTTTTTGTTGGTAATCGTGACTCCTTTATTTCTGCGCGACAAGTCTAATCAAATTAAAAACGTTTTTTATTCAGGCACATCATATTCATATAAATATATCATATGATGGCCACTTTTAAGCAATGTAAAAGTTTGCTGTTTATTAAAATTTGAAACAGTAACAATTTTATATTCATTTTGTATACTAAGTTTAAAAAAAATGTTAAATTATAATTTTTTGAAGTAAATTTTAAATCATCTTAAAAAAGGGCCATAAGATAAATTATTTTAAAACCTATTAAAATTTGTTACCCAATCAACTTCGATTCAAATCCATTAATCATTTTTTTTTTTTTAATCTGAAGACTTTTGAAAAAATAATTAGTATTAAAAATGCTTGAAAAACAGAAAAATACAGCGAATATAAGAATGCATTTGTCTCTTAATAACAGGGTGTAACAGTACTAATCGATTAATATGCATTCGTTTTCGTGCCTAAGGAAATGCAATCGATAGTTGCTATCAGAGCTGGTTGACGATTATAAAGCATCGATATTACCGAATTGCCGTCGATTCTTTTCGCAGCAATCATTCGGCTGCCAAATCGTCCAACAACAACAACGTGTCGCGTAATTATTTTCTTCTACCTCTCTTGCTAATAAAAACAATTGAAAACATTGCGCATAAATTGTAAATAATTTGTTTCCTTTTGTTTTTACAAAGAAGTGGCGATACACCGACTGTGACGAACAGTGACAGACACAGACGGAACAACAACAACAACATCAATATCAACAATAATAATAATAATAGCAACAACGCGCAGTGCAGCCAACCAAGGACACGAATTATATGAAAGTAGTGCAGCTAGGAGCATGAAACGGCATTAAAAACGAGAAAATAAACTATAGTACAAAATAAAGAACAACTATTAGCTATTGTTAAACTGTTTAATTAGAACAAATACCACACTCCACTCAATATACACTACGAAAGTATTAAAACGGAGTGCGCTATCGAAGGAAGAGAGACAGAACGAAGGAATTGAGGAACAGATTGCAGCTGATTGGGAAACTTTTAGAATGGCAGCGAACAATTTACGACAAATTCCATTGACTTGCAGCGGGCATACCAGACCTGTGGTTCATTTAGATTTCAGTGATATCTGCGATAGCGGCTATTTTCTTATATCGGCCTGCAAAGGTAAGTTGAATCGCATGCGATTAAAAACAAAAGTAGCGTCCTTGTAGTTTCTTGTAGATACAATAGCATCTTGATCATCGGGTTAGCTTCAGCTTTTTGTCTAGCCTGTCCGTGCAACCTTGACCCAAATGCAAACAAATTATTTGAACGAAACCTGTTTAGCGAACCCTTTGCAAAACACTCGCATGCAATACTCATACGTGTATATCTTACGTTCTTTACCTTGATCGTCTACACGTATAGCTACTTGCATCTGTATGGGTGAAGCTTTAAATAAACATATTTGTGCTTTCAAAAAAGTTGCAAACACTTACACACACATACACAGTATATGCATGTACTATGTATGTATATGCGGAAAGCAAATTTCCATTACAAGTTCAAGTTAAATTTTTTTTTATCGCCATTTAATGCCAAGCTTCCCCTTGTTTAGCAACTTTTCAAAACTTTGCTCGGCTGTTGTTGTTGCTGCTGTCGTTCGCAGGAAGCACCTTGAAACTTCTATATTTATATTGTAAGCATCGCAGGCAGCTGCTGCAGCGACTCGTCAAATAAAAAAGTCAATTGATAACCGCGTTAAAAAGCTCTGATTGAGTACGCCGATTTGACGTCCCTGCACATTCTCAACCTGCCTCAAGCACACAACACTCGCCTCTCTTGCTCTTCTCCCTCTCTGTTGTGCTGTCCATCGATAACATTGCAATCGAAATGACGTGAACTTGGTGCATGGCTGCCCATTTGCGAGCACGAATCGCCGACGCAGTCGCTGCGTCAGGTCGTTGGCATTGAATATGTTCATTGAGTCAAGGTGGCTTCCGCCGCTCACACAGCGCACTCACGCTCACTGTTATAGGCTTGCATTTTAAATGTATTCAATTAACTGAGTTATCAAAACGTTATTTGCAGATGGCAGCCCAATGTTGCGTCACGGCGACACTGGGGACTGGGTGGGAACATTTGAAGGTCACAAGGGAGCCGTCTGGGGCGTTGCACTCAATCGGAACGCAACGTTAGCCGCTTCGGGCGCCGCCGACTTCACCGGCAAGGTGTGGAACGCGGTTAGCGGCGCCGAGATTCACAGTTTTCAGCATAAGCATATCGTGAAGAGCGTCGCATTCGACAACAGCTCGGAGAACATCGTGACGGGCAGTAACGAGAAGCTCGTTCGGGTCTTTAATCTGGAACAGCCGGATGCGGAGCCGGAATTGTATGGTGGACATGCGGGTGCCATAAAACGTGCACTGTTCTGTCGCGATGATAAATGCATAATCTCGGCAGCGGATGACAAGACGGTGCGTCTGTGGGATCGCATGACCGGCATTGAAGTGCAACGTCTCCAGTTTCCCAATAATCCCAATAGTTTGGAGATTTCGCGCGACAACCACGTGCTGACCATTACACATGGGTCGACAATTAGTTTTTGGGAGATAGATACGCTGAAGAAACTCAAGGAGGTAAAAGTGCCGACAAACGTGGCGTCGGCTAGTTTGCATCCCGATAAACATGTCTTTGTCTGTGGCGGCGAGGACTTTAAGATGTATAAATTCGACTATATAACAGGCAACGAAATTGGTAATTAGAGAGAGTAAAATATAACTTAAAACATTGTCTAACAACTTAATTCCCTTGCAGAATCCTTTAAGGGCCACTTCGGCCCAGTGCATTCGGTCAAGTTTAGTCCCGATGGCGAGCTGTACGCAAGTGGCTCCGAAGATGGCACACTGCGTTTATGGCAAACCACTGTGGGTAAAACGTATGGACTTTGGAAGTGCACCGAACCAAGTGAATTGAACAATTCGCTAAACTCGCCACGTGAGGTTCCAGCAAACTGATGTTGGAGAAGCACAAGTCGCTGCTACACGGCGCAAACACCGCATGCGTATAGAAAGTGATCTTCTTGAAACAAAAACAATTTACTTACACACATTGAAATCGAAACATTTAATTTGTAATTAATTTTTCTCAAATGGCTACAATAATGATATTTTTGAATCTAGTAATCATTGGAATAACAACGACACGTTTACATTCGTATATAGGAGAGATGTACAATTGCTTGAAATTATGTGGAAATTCAATGGAAATAAATAACTTAAGTTTTTCAACGCGAATAGAATGCAATGGCTAACGATAATCTTTGAATCTAGTAATCATTGGTATAACATAGCGACACGTTAACATTCATATATAGGAGAGATGTAAAATTGCTTGAAATTATGTGGAAATTCAATGGAAATAAATAACTTCAGTTTTTCAACGCGAATAGAATGCAATGGCTATAGTAACGATATCTTTGAATCTAGTAATCATTGGTATAACATAGCGACACGTTAACATTCATATATAGGAGAGATGTACATTTGTTTGTAATTGTGTTGAAATTCAGTGGATATATATAACTTTAGTTTTTCAATTCGATATGAATGAAATGTCTCGCATATTTTACTTGTGTGTGCCTCTAGCCCAGTTGTGCAAATAAATGGTGGTAAAGCCAACCATTGGCTCATCAATATCAACCTCTGGGCGTTTTTGCATATGATCAAACCATCTGGATAAGTTTAGAAATTTCTCCTTTTCCAATGGCGTAAGTGTTTTCTGCAAAAATTTAAAAATAGTATATATTTAGCTTTTTACTTTGACATTAGCCAACGCACCACAAGATCACTGATGACATAGAAGAGACACAGGTCAGCTAGTGTAATAGATTCTCCAACAAGATAGGATTGTTGGCTGAATGCCTCGTTGAAATCACCAAGCAACTCTAATCCCACATGCCTGTCCTCAGACGCACCCGCTACGTGGAGAACTGTATACTCGATCCACTGGTAAACCAAAGCCTTAATCTCAGGTGTCGCTGAGCTATTCGCAGCGGTTTCCGACTTGGCTTCTTTTGCCAAGAGCTCCAATATTGTGAGATATCCACGGGCACTTTTACTAATAGTGTTTGAGTATTTCTTTAAGATCTTGACAATGAAATATTGATTAATTTTGTGTGTATGTGGTGCGGGTTTTTTTTATACCGGATCACTTGTGAGTTGCACATGGGCATACGAAGCACCCAGACCATTGCCAACTTTCCTTATTAATGAAGGGTCCATATTAGGAAATTATATATTATTTACTTATTTTATTTTTTTTAGCGCAAAACGAAAAAACTGCAAAAGCTAATGTGAGAAGCGCAACGCAGGTGCCAGAGCTGAATATAATCGATAATCGCGTGTACATGCGAGAATAAGAAATTATCGATATTACTCGAATAATTTGCCAGAGAGAGTTAGAAGAAAAATCGATAAAGCATGGAAAGCTGAAATATTTAAAAATTTTATAGTTGTTAATATTTTGATGTGCCGACAATCTGATAATTTTAATTATAATAATAATTCTTAGCGTGCAATCAATAGATCTGATTCGTTAGCTGGACGTGCCAGAGCTTGATAAGTAATATCATATTGCAAAAAGAATATGAATACGTTAATGGTCGCCATCATTAGCTGAAAGTAATAAATATTTTGTAGTTATATTTGATTAAAGGAATATGAAAGTTATTTACCGCAGTTAAGTATTTATAATCCAACTCAATTAGGCCACAGGCAACATGGGCTCGTACATTGATTTGCAGCTGCAGCAGAAAATGATTTACCGTTTCGATTACATCCTCAGCATCTGCTCGTACCTTACTCAACAAGGACAGGCAATTTGCTCGCTAATTTGGAAATGAATTAATAATTTATAAATTTAAAATAATAGAATTATGTATAATTTACCTCTTGCAGCACGCCGTTATTAAAGTAAAGAATGATAAACATTTTTCCAAAGTGCATGCAAATCCAGAGAATGATATAGGACCACCAGGCCCATTTCTCCACGTCTGGAGTTTCGATGTTTTTGTAGGCCAGAAACAAATTCGTGTTGAAATTGATGAAAGAACTCACATAGACACAGAGTATGGAAACGCCAAAGGTTTGATTTAGGAACTTAGTAAACTGCAAGAGTTTCGAGTGCTGCCAGCGCAAGTGCTGGACTCCTCCACGTCGAGTCAAGAGTCCACTCAGAAGTTCCATTTTCAAAGACTCGCTCAGGCTATGCATTCGGTGGGAAATGCCGTTAAGCAGAGTATAGTACGGAATAAGCGAGATGCCGCTTAGGATATTAGGAAACACATAGGTGCTCAGATTGATCAGAGTTTTCCAGATTTCAAAGTTGCAAAAGCAAAGAACAATAGTTATGTAGCAGACAGTGAAGAGCAACACCACCAACAACTGATAACAAATAAAGCGCCTGATGCGATAACGTTGCGCAATGTATCCACTGGCCAAATCGAAACGAGCAATTCCATGGAATACCTTTCCAATTTTATGCCTCCAGCGCACACTCAGCAGCATAATGCACGGCACATGAATCAAGTAAGTCAACGACTCAAAACAATAAAACTTATGTTCGAGCTCGTTAATATTAAGTGAACTCTGCATCAATTCCAGGTAGGCTGCATAACAGAGCCAAGCGTACAGAACAATAAGCCAACACTGCTGCATTACATCAAACCATCTGGCGCGAAACCGTGGGAACACTGCAATCGGAGCACCACCTGTGAGGACGCAACACACCAGCAGCAACTGAAGCTCGTCCCGCAGCTGATCTGAGTTGGACACATAAAGCTGCTGTGTTAGGTTCCATTTGCTAAAGAAAGCAGAAGTTGTGATAAGCTCAAGGATTGTCAACTTATATATAATTTTACCTTTTTTCTGGCATCGGCAACCAGCTATTCGTTATAGCTCTTCGCTGCCTCGACACCTGCTTCAACTTGGACGACCACATGGCGTATGCATGTTTGGTGCTTCCTAAAATCAATCTACAATCAATTAACCATTTTATGTGCTGACAAGAGTCATTAATCACAGTTCTAAATGATTTGTATCAACCGTTTTCTAGTTAGTTTTTCTCGCAGTATTCACATGTTCAGTTGGAGCAGCAATCGTGGGCTACGACGCCTGCTAACTATCAGCCGCTGGCTGGGCGTGTCGCCTGTTATCCAGCGAAAGCATCGTCATCTGCACTTAATGTGGTCTCTACTCCTCTTGGGCTGCATTTGGACTGTTTGTGTAAGGCTTGTCATAATTAAGCTAAAGATGCCCGTGCTGGCCATAGAGAGGATGCTCTACCTCTCGGAATATCCATTGAATATGCTGTTAACAGCTACCTTTTCGCTGAGTGTTTACAGAAATGAAGGCTTTTATAGGCGTCTCCTGTTGCAACAGAAGAAGCTGCAGGCACTGCTCTTCGACTCGCCCAGCCACGCGCAAAAACTCTTTTTCCAGCTGGAACATCGATTGCTTAGGCTGCTTCCGATGATATTCTCATTTTACGGCATCTGCGTCATCGTCGATATACTTTGGGGATGGATGAATTGGTTATACATACTGCACAGCAACATGGCGCACAATCTTGTCGGGCTTATGATCAGCCTGAGCTTGCTGCAATATGTTATAGCGTTGCGGCTTATCAGCCTGATGTATGCACAGCTAAACAACCGTCTACGGCAACCAATCCCAGCGAGCATATCCATCATGGGTGAAGAAAAAGGTCAGGTGGAGTACCTTCGTCTGACCTGGGTCGCTTTAAATCAGCTGCACACAAAGTTCTCTAACAAATTTGGAGTTGTGCTTATGATGAACTTCATAAATTCCCTGCTGAGCTTCAGCTATGAGCTATTCAATATATTTCGCCTACTAGAGCAAGCCGACTGGTCCGAGTGGGTGCTGTTTCTTTACCGTTGTCTTTGGATTCTAATGCTCGGCATGCGAGTGTGGTCGGTGCTCAGCGCAAACGAGGGTATATTGGAGCAAGTAAGTAGCTGGTGTTATCATGACTTAACTTATGGATTTATTACCTTTTCAATTTGCAGAAATGTCAACTTTGCCTATGTCTGAATCAGCTGGAGGTAAACGATACACGCCTGGAGCGCGCTGTCAACCGTTTCCTATTGCAGTTACAATCCAAAGAGAGTTGCCCTTCGACTGTGCTGGGGGTGGTCGATTTGGACACACTCTCGTTGGGCGGGGTAAGTGAATGGAGCATTAATAGACGTGTATTCAATAATGCGGCTTCCCTTTGTTCTCCGACAGTTTGTTGGCGCAATGATGGCTATTGTTATATTTCTGATACAAATCGATCTGGGAAATAAATCCCTAATGGGCTATTCTTTTAGAAAATGATCCGAATAAAAGGCTTCAGAGTTTCGCTTGTTACTTTAATTTACATTATGGCACAGATACGGTTGGATCTACGTAGTTGGTTCAAGCGAAGCGTTGTCTGGACACAGCACAAACTGCTGGTTCTGTCGGGTGTTACTTTTCAGATTCTTAAGGCTGTCAGCTGTAGAACGAGTGATATTGCCGCACAAGCTGGAGCTGAGACCAGTTTATTGGTCATCCGCCTGACGGTCTGTCGGCGGTTGCACATATCCGAGCGGTAAGCGCAGGGAAATCATAAATGTTCGACCTATTTTCAAGCTTATTTCTAAAGGCTCCTCTGGTTGTCAGTGCTGTTGTCCAGCATATGCGCCGTCTATATGCTTAGCGAGGTTCATATTGCCAGATATTTTAATTCACCTACGGTCATATCTGTGGATCGTGACTACCGCGGCTGGAACGGATCTTTGCCTGCGGTTACACTGTGCTATTATGACCACATCGATTCGTTCAAAGCCAACGAGCTGATACAGGAAATATGGAACGTGTCCATTATCGATGAGGATTATTTTTATATTATGGACTTTCTCTATGCCGTGGTCAATGCGACAGCTAGCAACTATGGCGAGCTGACCAAATTCGCCAACGATGAACGCTTCGAGACCATAGATCTTTATGAAATTATTCAGAGCATCAATCGACCTTTCGAACAGGTTATAAGCACGTTCGATCCTAACTTTTGGGTTCACGTGCAGATGGTCATGACGGAGCGTGGCGCCTGCTATGCCATCAACTCACCCATGTCTGCGGTGCTGGGCAAAGAGTGAGTTTACATTGAGTAGGATCCTAATTTTTGTTCATTATTCTCACTTTATCTTTAGACCCGTGAAATACGAAGAGCTGGCTGAGCCGCTAACCTGTCAGTATGGAAAACAGCAGTGCTACATACGCATGGATCTTTACGAAAGCACAGGTGTGGTAAGTCAGCAAGCGGGGTATCTATCAATTTGCTTGCCTATGAGGTGCTTATGTACATTTCCAGCTGGACGTGCACTCACCCTACGAAGTGTCCGCAACGGAGGCCAACATGGTCGCCCTTCATAAGTCGGATGAAATAACTGCCTCTTTTAAAGTGCTCGAAACAGTGTAAGTATTCAAATATGTATCAAGTATAAATACTTTATAGATAATTAATTTACCAGAGCATCTAATAACTTGCGAGAACTGAATGTGGAACAGCGTAAATGCGTTTTTAATGATGAGGAAACCTCCAATTTGAAGGTAGGCTAAACCCCACCTTTAGGATTTGTTTGTTGTATAGTCTCATATATATCTACAGATCTATAGCAAATCCCTGTGCCTGGCGCGCTGTCGAGCTATAATGGCTCTGGAAATGTGTAACTGCGTGCCATTCTTCTATCCCTTTGTGGATGGTCCCAGTTGTAATCCGGCTGGATTCGAGTGTCTTCTGGATTTCAAGTGGCCCATTTGGGCGTTGCATATCTGCAAATGTCCCTCAACCTGCACTGAAATCGAGTATACTATGCAAACGGTCAAGAAGAGCTCGTGGGGCATGAAGAATGTCGAAGATTCTGCTAGTGTTGAGACGGCTACGTCCAGTTTCCGCTGGGATCTTATACCACCAAAAGTGCGTTTTCGACGCGATGTGGTTTTTAGCTTTGAGGATCTCATTGGTAAGATTTCCATGGATACAAGAAAAGGTCTCCCGCATTACCCATATTGTCTTTCAGTGTCGTTTGGTGGAACCTTGGCCTTGTTTGTGGGCATCAGTGTTATGGGTCTGGTGCAAATTGCCTACGTTATCAGTTACAATCTTCTTCTGGATTTCTTCAAGTTCCTGCGCTTTGTGCACTCCTCTTGCTGCGAAAGATTCCAACGTGTGCCATCGAAGAGTCCAACGATTAGTCCCAGTCACGCTTCGAGGGCTGAAACCGCAGAGTTACCGGTGTTTGAATATGTTAACTAATATTCGAAATAATAAAAACCGATAGTTAATGATATATATTATCAACGCTGTAATAGATCAAATATTTATAATTAAACTAGATAAGCTCATACAACATATTTATCGGCTTTCGATAAATGGTTCAGCAATATTTTAAAATATCGATATGTTTCGACCTCTTACTGCAAAAACTATTTTGCAGCCCTAGTTCATACACGTGCCGTTCAACTTCAGTATGTAAATTGAAATAGTTTCGTGTTTCTAGACTGATTATAATTGATTATAAATAAATTATAGATTGCCAAAATGAGCGACGACGAATCCAGTGATGGGATGGAGGAACTGAAAGAGCTCATGGCTGAGTATGCCCCACAAGACGCCAGTGTACAGCAACCTAAACCTAAATCTGAGCCTTCTGAAAACAAGCGGGTAGAACCAAAGTATGTGGAGGTGCCAATGGAAAAAGTTCTTTTCGGGGACAAGGAAACATTTCTGTCGAACTTGTCCAAATCGGTTGGTCATAAGAGAACAAAGGAAGTTAAAGAAAATAGCGACGAAAAGGATGAAGAAGACGGATCTTCAAAGAAGCTGAAAGCAGCCTGGTCAGATTCCGATGATGAGGACCTTGAATTGGGTGATGTGAAGAAGCAAACACGGCACACAGGATCGTTAAAACATTTACGCAAGGACAAATCTTACAAGGAATATTTAGAGGCTCGCTTTCAACGCACTATTGCCCAGCCAAAATGGGCATCTCTAGAAAAGAAGGCAAAACAGGAGGATTCCAATGATTCTGATGAGGAACCGCTACTTAAGACAGTGGGCTTCATCGACCACAAAGCCAAGGCACAGGGTCTGATATCCAGATCACTTCATAATAAGAAACTCAGAGATTTGAATCGTGATAGCTATAGCGAAGGGTTCGTGACAAGTATACAGTTTCATCCGACAAGCACAGTAGCTATGGTGGCTGGCGAAAATAGTTTGGCGAACCTTTACACTGTTGATGGAGGGAGGAACGAAAAGTTACATACTATAAAATTCCAGGATTATCCAATCAAATGTGCTCGCATATCACCCTGTGGTACTAAAGCCTTCTTCGGTGGCATTCGAAAGTACTACTACACTTACGACTTGCTCGAGGCGAAGAGAACGAAATTGTTCCTTCCCGCAAAAAAGGATCGATCCTTGCAATTGTTTGAGGTATCGCCATGTGGAAAGTTTATTGCTATGCAGGGTAAAAATGGAACAATACATTTGGTAACCTCCAACACGAATGAACTGGTGCACACGTTCAAACAGGAGGGAAACATGCGTGATCTTTGTTTCACAGCCGACTCCCAAAGAGTACTCTGCATCGGCGCCAGTTGCAATGTGAACGTGCTGTCGCTGCGAACAAACCGCATCGAGCATGTTTTCGTGGACGACGGCTGCATCAAGGGCAGGTCAATTGAGTTGTCGCCCAGTCAGCGCCTATTAGCAACGGGTAGCGATGAGGGTGTTGTGAACATCTATGACTATGAGAGCATCTATAAGTCGAAAGCACCACAGCCTGTAAAACGATTCATGAATTTGCAAACAGCAGTCACGGGACTTAAATTCAATCATACTTCGGAACTGCTGGCCATGAGCTCGCGCGCTGTAAAGAATGCTCTAAAAGTGGCTCACTTCCCTTCAGCAACAGTCTACCCTCGTTTCCCGGATCCGATCGACCATCTGGGCCGTGTGACCACAGTGGAATTCTCGCCACATAGCTCATTTTTGGCAATTGGTGCGAAGAGCAAGAAGGTGCCGCTGTATAGACTTAAGTACTTCACGAACTATTAGAATTGATATATGTTGTAACATTTTTTTATAAATAAAAACATTTATTATTCATGAAAAATTAATATGGAGCACGGAAAATGTCACGTTTTTGGGTTTCGTGTATCTTTCCAATGTCATCGAGCTTCCTGCAGATGTTTGTGGACTGCGACTCGATCCATTGCAGTGAGTTCATGTGCGCGTTGAGGATCTTGCCAATCTGTATAATTGGATCAGTGTTGTCCTGCCCCTTGTTGGCCTCGTTGAGGTTATCGATGATCTCCTTGAGATCCTCCGACATTTGTTTGAGCTGCGTATCCAAATTCTCTACCATCAAATAGGTCTGACTGCGCTCCTGATCAACGCGGGGTAAGTTATTGAATTCCTTCTCCAAAGGTGCAAGACTCTCTTCCAGCTCTTTGTGTTGTGTGGCTATGAACTCCAACTCTTGATCCAACACTTGTTGATCGTTCTTTACCTTTTGTACCGCATCATTGAGTTCGATAATCTTTTGATTGTTGCCGATCAGTAACTTGTCCCAGGCATTAATCTGTGTGGCCTGCTCAGTGAAAACCTTCTCCTGTTCCTCAAATTCCAGCGTCCACTTGTTGATATGTTCCTCTAGTTGATTGTATGACAGCTGTGAAGCATTTGCAACTGCTGAAGAATCTGTGGTTTTTGTTGCAGTGGATAAGTTGGCGAAAGCGCTGCCAGCAACACCAGTAGCAGTGGGAGCTACGCTGGTTAGTGTAGGCATGGCAGAAGACACAGGCGCTATAGCCGCAGAAATGGTTGTTTTTGGCTGTGCAGCTGTGAGTCCCAGGGAGAGACCTCCGCCAAGTGTTGCCCCTGTTGTAGCTGCAGCAGTTGCTGTGGTTGTTGCAGTGGCAACTGCTGCTGGTTGAGATAGGAATCCACCAAATGTCGGTGCAGCTGCAGCGACTGGAGCTGCAGCTGGTGCAGTTGTCCCTCCTAGACCTCCACCAAGTAGTAGATTCAATGTAGGTGGTGCCGATGCTGTTGTTGTTGGTAATCCAAATCCTCCGAATACTGGTGGAGCTGCTGCTGTCTTCACGGTATCTGCATCTCCACCTCCAGCGGCAGCCTGCACCGGCGCGGCAAATGAAAATGCTGGCTTGGCGGGAACCGCAGCGGCCGCGGTATTAGGTGCTCCCGGAGCAGTGTTCAAACCAAATGAGAAACCAGTTGAACCGGCGGACGTTGTAGTTGTGGGCAATTGGAATGCCATTGTTGAAACTATTAGTTCTGAGTTACAATTAAAATATATTATTAAAACAATGCACGTCGTACGAAAGAATTAACTCACATATTTCGATGACACCTTATCGATATTTGAGCAACGATATCCAGTGCTGGAAAACGTCAACCAATCGTTTGGTATATTTTAGTACTACTTTGTCGGAATTAACAATAACAAATCCTATCGCCCGGGCAAATTCCGGCTTATTGAAAATTTAATTAAACAATATCTGACATAGTCTAAATCTTGATCAACACGCAGAAAAATTAAAGGTAAAACAGTTAGCTAATTAAATTATCAACGGATATGTAAACACTCAATGAATAAATAAAAGCGAGTGGAGCTGCATAATTGCAATTTGTTTTGGTTTGTTTATACACTCACAAGATATGTTGCTATCGTCAAGTGGATGATAAACTGCAATTTGGGTCAAGAATTTAATTACAACTGCTTGAAGTCATGGAAAAGTTCTCTTGTTGTACTTGATGCACTTTTATGTATACATTAACAAAATTCAGTTTTCTATAAGTTGAGTTTCGTTTCGTTTAATAGTCTGCACATTGAAAGAATAATACAAATATAATATATTTATTCTGTCTTCTGTGAATTTATATTTTTTTTATGTTTTTTACAGTAACTAGTTTGGCATGGGGCAGCTTTTTGTAGCATAGTGTAGAATCCCGTTGGCTTGAATGCTGAACAAGCCAAAGCCATCGCCGCCATAGAACACTGGCTGATAACCTGCACCGCATGTTGTGAACCTAGTAGTGCACACTGATAAGGAGCCTTTAAACAAAGAGCAGAGCATAGGTGCTGCCTACTGTGCGACGGGAACACTTCGTGAGTTGAATATTCAGTCAGTCAATGTGTATACTTCACAATTGCAATTAGCAATTGCTACTTGTACTCAACCTGGGATTGGGCAAGGTGTTTGGTAAACATAGTTATCTCCAGATTGACAGTTACCGCTACCGCTACTTACCACTTAACGTGCCACAACTATAAAATCGTCTCATTGCTCCGAGTAGGACGCATTCTCTGTACAAAACGCTCAGACGCAACATGAGGCGAACTGTCTGCGTAATTGTGGCACAATTGTTGCTGCTTCAGTTGCTCGGAACTGGACAGGCGCTGGAGAATGGGCTTGCGCTAAAGTAATTATTGGAAAGTTTCCACTGCTTTGACATTTCTCTACTTATATATAATTCTTGGTTGCAGACCTCCCATGGGATGGATGTCCTGGCAGCGGTAAGTATTTTGCGGTTCTCTTTAAACTAGTGAGTGCTCTGTACAACTTACGTACTACTCCTTCACAGCTTCCGCTGCATAACCGACTGTAAATCCTATCCTGATGAGTGTATAAGGTACGTAGCTAAAGCATCCTTCGACTCATTTCACATATCTAAATCTATTACAATCTTTCGCTGCTCCATATAGTGAAGATTTGTTTCGTCGTCATGCCGACCTGATTGTTTCCGAAGGATATGCTGACGTTGGCTACGAGTATGTGATCATTGATGATTGTTGGCTGGAAAGGAAACGTGATAGTATAACCAACAAGTTGGTAGCAGATCGTGAGCGTTTTCCCAGTGGACTGAATGTGCTGGCTGATCATGTAAGACCGCTGTGCTTCTCTCCAAGATCTGCATTAATGCCTCTCTTGCATAGATTCACAACAGAGGCTTAAAATTCGGTTTGTACCAGGACTTCGGCACAAATACCTGTGCCGGCTATCCGGGTGTGATACATAACATGGAACTCGATGCGCAAACCTTTGCCAGCTGGGATGTGGACTATGTTAAGCTGGACGGCTGTTTTGCTAACATTAGCGACATGGCAACAGGTTATCCAGAATTTGGACGCCTCTTGAATGCCACAGGTCGTCCCATGGTCTATTCTTGCAGCTGGTGAGGAGATAATACAACAATTGTTGTAACATTTTTGATTAAACTGTTCTTTTCTAGGCCTGCTTATCAGGAGGATTCTGGCGAGGTGCCAGACTATGAATCTCTGAAGAAACATTGCAATCTGTGGCGCAACTGGGATGACATTGAGGATTCCTTTGAATCGGTTATGCAGATTATCGACTACTTTGGCAAAAATCAGGATAGAATACAACCACAGGGTGGACCAGGACACTGGAATGATCCAGACATGTTAATTCTTGGAAACTATGGCTTGAGTTACGATCAAAGTAAACTGCAAATGGCTGTTTGGGCTATACTGGCAGCGCCACTTATCATGTCCAACGATTTGGCCAAAGTGCGACCAGAGATAAAGGAAATCTTACTGAACAGGTAAGATCCATTGTTTTATTCATACTATAGAGTAATCATATATTTTTTGTTTGGTAAGGGATGTTATTGCTGTCAACCAGGATCCATTGGGCATACAGGGACGTCGCATTGCGGTCAAAAACAAAATTGAAGTGGGTACTGCGGTAGCAAATCTAATGCCGCCCAACTTATATACTATATTTTTCAGGTTTGGACACGTCCCATTACGCCAATAACCAACAATGGAGAGTATTCCTACGCCGTGGCCTTCGTGAGTCGCCGTGTAGATGGTGCCCCATACGCTGTAAACATTACCCTAAAGGATGTAAGCTTATAGAGTTCCTAGTTGAAAATAGTCTCATTAATCGATGCCATAATTTTTCATAGATTAAGTTGACCAATGACAAGGGCTACGGAGTACTGGTAATATAAGCTAAACCTAGTATTCTCGAATCTTTAACTTAAATTTTCTTTACTTATAGGACTTATTCGATTCGGCCAGAAACTTGGGCGTTTTTAAGTCTGAGGGCATCTTTTCTACACGTGTTATACCCAACGGTATATTTGGGCTTTTGGTTTTCTTTTTACATAATCTGGAATTAATTTTAATGTTTTCTTTCTTTTCAGGCGTCACTTTCTATAAGTTTACAGCGCTGTAAAGCGTAGCTTATTAGCTTATACATATGCTAATCAGGCGGCTGGCCTAATCACGCCTCGAATCTATATCCATATCTTTAAGAATAAACAGTGTGTGAAATGAGATGCGATGTCGTACTGAATTTGTTGTTGTTTATTTACCACTTTACAAACAATTATAATATGCGTGTGCATATTATACCATATACTATGCTCACGCTTTGTATAAATACAATTAGAGTTTGATATTGTACATTTATAGGCAAAGATTCAAGTTCCGACACTAATCAAAAGAAATAGAGAGCGAAAGCTAATGCGCAGCAGATTTGTTCTGTTCTGTCGTGCATATAAAGTATATAAATAATAAAAAAATATATAAAATAGCGGAATTTATGAAATGATTGATTTGATACGCCAGGCCATTTGATGAATATTGCGGATAGTACAACGATGCTATGTGTTATATATCATAATTAATAATGTCCC
Organism: Zaprionus inermis; assembly: GCA_018151445.1. Lineage (NCBI taxonomy): Eukaryota > Metazoa > Arthropoda > Insecta > Diptera > Drosophilidae > Zaprionus > Zaprionus inermis. Next base: position 5,449,637 of record JAECXD010000057.1, on the reverse strand, counting down.
CAATAAAGCACAGGTCAACCTATATACTTCAGCTGCAGCAATTAGATGCATATTGTATATAGTATGCGTGTATATATAGTAAGTTTATAGTTAGTTTTAGTCGTAGGTTATTGTCAAGTTAAGTAGCCACATTAATTAAAACAAAAGCCCAAGATTGAAATGAGGTGAAGAAACCGTTGCTGGCTAATGGACGCCATTACTGATGGTCGGTGTGCGCTCGTAGCTGCGCCTATGCAGCGCATCCACATCCTTCAGGTAGTATGTGCCCGGGAATAGGGCACTCACGCTGCCAGTGGGCGTGTACGGCGCTGCATGATTGTTCTTCTCGCGCACCTCCATCAGTTCCGAGAATTTCTCGGGCACAACCTTCTCGCGTGAGTTGAGCAGAGGCAGCACATAGTCTAGTTTCGCGATAAACGCATCGAAAACGGATGCATTATCCGTCACTTTGATGGAATACATGGACGCAGCCAGGCCAGAGCCATAGGAAAAGACACCGATACGCTTGCCCACCAGCTCCGCAGCCGGCACATTTATCAGCAGCGACACAAGGCCCGAATACACCGATGGTGTATACATATTGCCCACCTGGTTGGCCAACAATAGAGTTTTCTTCGTCTTGGACTCGAACACCGGGCCGGACTGCGTGAGGAAGGCCTTCTCCACATCGCGATCGAAGTAGGTGCTCTCCAGGGTGGAGTTATTGAAACGCTCCAGACCGGCAAACTTCGTGGCACGCTCGCCTTCGCTGCTCAGCAGGAAATCGTTGAAACTGAGACGGCCCACAGACTTTTGGACAAGTTTGCAGAACGGTGTATGGAAAATAATGGCATCAAAGTTATCCAGACCCGCTCCGGACTGTTGCGGATGCTGCTTCTCGAACTTCTTGCGATACAGGCGATAGCAGGTGTCCAGTGCCGAGAGGTAACACTGTATGGAAAGCTTGCCATCTACAGTCGGATATTCGGAGCTCAGATCGGGCTTGTAAAAGTCATAGGCATGCTCCATATGCGTCGCGCGCAGTCCACGTTCGATCACAAGCGGCGCCTGTGGTCCCACCAGCATGGCAATTGCTCCAGCTCCGCCCGTCGGACGTGCCGGACCCTTGGCATAGACAGCAATATCGGCACACACGGCAAGCGCATAACGTCCATCCCAGCTGGACGACTCAATCCAATTGAGCGCATTAAACAATGCTGCAGTACCACCATAGCAGGCATTCGTCGTATCGATGCCTTCAATGTCGGTGTTGCCGCTGTCAGCGAACAATTGCATCAGCACCGATTTAACCGACTTGGACTTATCCACTATCGTCTCGGTACCGACCTCCAGACGTCCAATTTCCGTGTGCTTGATGTGATGACGCTCCAACAGACGGCTGACCACGGTGAGGCACAACGAATTGACATCCTCGCGATCCGAACAGAAACCCATTTTCGCCTGACCCAGGCCAATTGTGTACTTGCCCGCCGAGGCGCCATCAAACAGTTCCAGCTCCGTTTGGTCCACATATTGTGAGGGGAATATCACCTCAATGGCGCGTATGCCAACATTTTCGGGCCAACTGCTTGCCATGTCTTGATTATGTATCTAATTGGTCGGTTGGGTGTATAATAATTCAATGAAGATATTTTTCCTGAGCTCTGCAAGTCGAGAGAGAGAGAGAGAGAGAGATATTGTTTTAGTGATAATTGTGTTATTATATTGGGCACGGGGGGGGCTGGGGAAGGGCAACGAGTGATTCGTTTCAGGGCCAACTTTCACCTCTCGATATTCTGCGCAATCAGAAAAACGTCGCATCTTCGTCTTTAAGTTATGCGAGGCGACCCAACTTGGGTTGGGAAACATACAACAAATAACTATCAAAATCAACAACATTTCAACAGGTGCTGCTGCTGCTTCTGCTGTTGTGGCTGTTGCACGCTCGAGCTGCTCTGGCCGTGTGCCGAAAGAGCGCGACTTTAGAGGCCTCACGCACGCGCCCGTCAATTGGCGGTGGCAGCGACGCGACGACCATGAGGCCCAGCGATTTCGATTTCGCTGCAAGCTTTTCAGACACGCCAGCATTGAATGCGGACGGACGAGCAGAGAGACGGGCCATTATAACAACAACAACAACAGCAGCAGAAGCAGCAGCAACTACTACAACAACAACAACATTCAGAAGCACTAAAAATCAGGTGGAGAAACTTTCTCCACGCAGTCGAACTTTACTAAAGAGAACAGCACGCAGAAGCCGAGGCAGAAGCAACAACAACAACAACACAGTCACAGCGGACCAACCCAAGCTTGAGTTCGAAACATTCCCAAATGTTTTCTTTTTGCCTGAATGAGATATGCATTCATTGATAAGTTGAAAGAGCTAACGTTTTCAATTTCTCGAAACTCAGTCAAGGTCAAGTGAAACTATACTATATCTTTGTAAATCGCGCCCTTATTTCACATATAAATCTGCTTTAATCTACTTACGCACTTTCTATAATAGATCAAATTGTTTTTATACTATCTACCTCAATTAGATATTTTAAATGCGCTAACTTGATTTATATCAACTCAATTAGTATTGAATATGACATCAACAATTTCTTTTTTTTAGGAATTTGCCAATATTTGAAAGAAATTTGTCGAAAAACCTTAGATTGATATTTTATATTATTTTTTGGGGCTGAATGAGGAAGTCTACGTTAGTAGTTTGTGCGTATGTGGGTCGGCGGGCGGGTCTTACGACTATTATTGTATAACTGATAACGAGAAGGCATGTCGTGCTTGTCTGGCATGCAATCAGTTGTATGTTTACCGTTATGCTTAGCACCTGACAACACAACACAACACAACACACGCAAGAAATCGAAGAAATACCGCAATAGTTTTTTGTAATTTTTTTGTGCCTGTATTGACGTTTTCACTTTTAACGTTGACGATTCGAAATTGGTTTCGAATTTCGGATCTGTGTATTTATGACTTTAGGTTGTTTAGCCCGTGATACGCGTAGCACACTCGAGCGATTCTCTTGGCAGACTGAGCAGCAGCAAGTCGCCAGCTGAGGCATATGACCATAAAGACGGGCGCGCTGAGCGTTTGGCGCTGACAGCGACGTCGACGCTGGCTGAGAAGTTAACGACAGCGCAGCAGAAGCCGAAGCAGTAGCAGAAGCAGCACTTTGGGGCGTTGTAAGCCAATGTCATGAGGTTCCTCTCGAAGCATTCAACTGATCTTTGTCCAAAAACTAATGCACTTAATAGGTTTTTCAAGTGTATAAAATATTTCTAGTGTTTCCAAAGTTCTCGACTGACTATGTGGAGAAAGTATTATCATGGACTCCGGACCGTTGCTGCCATGTGGCAAGATAAGATCAGACGCATTGCAGGTTTTGTGCCGCCGCCGGGTGATCGTACGATTGTTGGTTGCCTGATAAGCTGGTACCCCAATATCTGGCAAGTCGGCGAGTGGACAAAGGGTCTACCATATATCCGCTATTTTATATTCATAGGTGTATTTTATTTGGTTTCTTTATTGTATATCCTCTGGCACAACGAATGTGAGGTGATAGTGGGGGTCAATGTTATGGAAATGCCTGTGTTGTTTATGCAATGAGTAGACCTACATACGCGACTTTGAGTCTGTGCTTCAATTGTATATTCGCTTATTTATAGCCCTTGGAGATCTGTGTAAACAGCCTAATTGCGGCGTATTTAAAGCTCTCTCTCTTTCTGGCTATGCACATCTGCATTAGAGATGGGCGCGTGTCTGATTATTTCGACATGCATTAATAGTGGTTTTCTCGATTTGATCGTGATTTCGCAAACGTCAACCTAAGCCAAGATTTCAACTAATCGATACATATGCAAATAAGTTGGCAACATTTGCCAATTAGCCACATATTAAACTTGTGTTCGTGACACGTCACGCACTCAGCACTAAATTGTATAAACAATTCATGCCGTTTACTGTTTGAATTTGTTTCGCTGAAGGCTGCTTGACTCATCGGGTAATTTCGCAAACTTTACAGTTCACAGTAAGAGTATTTCTTTCAAAATTTAGGGCCTGTCTAAACACGCCACATCTGTCTCGTATATATTTACATACATATGTATGTATCTACAAGGCATATTTGTAACCGAATCGCGGTGCACGTGTATGACGACAGAACCTTTTTTGTTGTGCACTTGAATTTTGTGCTACAATTGAACATTGTATTATGAAACAAAAAAGGTTGAATTTTTTTTGTCGAAAGTTCCAAGCGACAAAAATGTGAGACGGTTATCGGACAACGTCGAAAACGCATTCGAATTGTTCTGCTTAATGCAATATGGTTTCGTAAGATTTACTTACAAGTCGTTCACTGTTTAACAACAAACACCCACACCGGGCTCATTAAAATTCTTATATACATATATCACATAAATTTACGACAAGGTTATGACAGAGGAACAGCTTGGTAGATAATTCAACACATTTTGCACGGCAAGGAATCAAATTCACTTACAGAATTTAGTATGCTAGTGCCACCTGAATTGTGCCAAATAATAGAATTAACTAAACTAAACTTTAATAATTTTATAGGCACGTAGCGGAGGCGCCTACATAGAGACCGGCCAATGTGTACACATGGCTGGTGAAAAACAGCTGTTCGAAACAGTGTGCACCCCCATCAGCGAATAGAGCTTCAGTCGATAATTTATCGTTATCGTGGTTTTATCACGTGAATCTCATGAGCAATTGTGAATTGTCATTTTCGTGTTGAGTTTCCACCAGATACTTGTGCTTCGTTCGTACGTACGTGCATTGTGGGTGGTGCGGTCCGTGTTGCTTGAGTTTATTTTTTAAATTTTCAACTCACAAACTCTTAAACAGTATCTTTCCATCTAGGAATTGACGTGAAGTAGTGCCGTTCTAAAAGTAAGTGCATGCAACAGTGAAGTCAACATTTTTATTGTGCAAAACGAAGACGAGAACTAGACAACGCAGCAATTGCGCGCATCCAAGAGCCGAAAAAAAAAAACAATTTGCTCATCGGCGCAAGCAGGTCTGCTGACCTGTTATCAAACGCTTCACTTCAACGTGTGTTCTGAGTTAATTAACAACTCTGCGAGTGCTTTAAATTATCATTAAGGGCTATAAAAATGCTCAATGAATGTGTATATGTGCAAATGATATGACCCTGAAAAAAAACTGTTGCCCAGACTAATTGGTGGTAATTGTAAGGGTGCCGCTGTGCGAAACATGTGGATGCAATTATATTGAAAAGCCGGGCAGTTGTGTCCGACACAAATTGGAAAATATGTTAGCAAATTATCCAGTTGCATTTGTTTTTGAGTTGTAAAACCCGTGAGCAAAGAAAAATATCGATCGAAAAGCTGTCATGTGACTGCTGTCACGAACAGCTGACTGCGTAGTCAGTTCACCACACACTACCCGATGTGTGCGCGTGTGTGTGTGTGTGTTTGGCGATGTGGTGAATAATTAAAACGAGAGACAGTCTCGGATTGTGTGTTATCGTTCTCCCTCACTCCTATTTGCGCTCACAAATGCTCTTTTTCAGCGATGCTCCTCGCTCACTCTTTTCCTCTCTCTCTCTAACTCTCTCTCTGGGTAAACAAAATGCCAAGCTGTTAAATTTGAAAATCATTTCTGATGTTAATAATTAATGAAGACTTGGAATTTTCGCATGTTTTCTTCAACTTGTTGTTGATGCCCCCACCCCCACTCATTTCCAGCACAAGCACATGCATATGCGTACATACATACACGTGTGTGCGTTCGTGTGTCTGTTTGTTTGACCGCCGACGCCGCCACAAGGACTCGGCATTAAATAGTGATATTGCGTGCCGCAAAGGCCTTGACTGCTTTGACCAGATATAAACTTGAAACGAAAAGTCAAATACGCACACACTTACATACGCACATACATAGTTGTATTTACATTTGTACATATTTGCCTGGCCAATAAAACACAAATGTCAACGAACAGCTGCTGGGTTTACACACTTTAAAGGCTCCGGCTGCGGCTCCGACTCTGCTCTCTTCGCTCTCGCTCTGGCTAAGCCCACAGACGACGACAAGGCACATTATTATTAATTAATTTGGGCTGCCCACCCACCGAGATCTTGCACACACGTGTGCGTGTGCGTGTGTGTGTGCGAGCTACATCATCATAGTTATTCTAGCTATTTTTTTGTTTTCGTCATCATCAGCCAAGAACGAACGTTGCAATTTCCTGTGTGTGTCCTCTCGCGCTCCAAGGCAGGGCTTCAGCTCATCCTCCCACCCACACCCACACCCACTCCCACTCCCATTAGCGCCAGCCGTTGGCCAGTCTGACTGGCGACATGCTCGTTCGCCCTTTCAACGCTCTGCTCTCATCCTATTTGTGTCAACATCATTTACGTCTGTTTGTTGTCGGTTTTTCAGTTTTGCAATCGTAGTTTACTACGGGTAACGGTCTTGCGAATGGGTTATATAAAGCAAGTTAAGAACGAAAATGAGTTTACAAGAATAATGCAAGGCAGAGGAAATGCGTTCAAATTGAGAAAATAGTGATTTGTAGTGAGAACTTTAGAGAGTTCTCTGCATGCTAAACTTACTCAATGTGTGTGTGATGTCAACTCTGTTTGTCATACGCGCATTTCGCTTTCATTTTGTAACTCATAACGAGCTTTCGCTTTGCTCGCTCACCCACCCAACTAGAGCGCAAATGATATGCAGAATATGCGTCACAACCGACCTCCCTTTGGCCCGAAAATACATAGTACAAACACTCACACACATACACACACAAGGCGCGTACACGTACATGCAAGCATAACTGCCACCCCCACTGTGCCGCCCATTGCTACTACCGCACCCCCCCCCCCGCTTTCCGCTACCTACTGATTTGTACAAAAGCAATTTAGATTTCGAGTTTATAAATAGACCGGGTCGCTTTGTTGCTGTTGTTGTTGCTGCGGTTGCCAGGCTAACATTTTGTTGTTTGCTTTCTGTTTCCTGGTTGAGGACAATGCACTGCCGCCTTGCTGCCTTGTTGATGGAACACACGTTTATCAATGTCCGAGGGTCAGGAGTAGCAGCGCAGTTGGGGCTGAAATTTGGTTAACTATATTATTGGGGTTGGTCAGCGACGGTCGATGGCGCCGCCTGAAGGCCAAAACATGGAGTTATGTAATAAGAGAGACAAGTAGTAAAACGAATTTTGACCAACGTTAGATTTGTATCTTCTGATGATTACTCATACGCTGCATAGTCGCGTTACAACACCAACAATAACAAAGAACAACAATAACAAAGGAGGGCGACACTTACCAAATTGAACAGGCCGTCGGGCAGTTTGCGTGTCGCTGCTTCGTCATCGATTCCTTCGTGGCTGCGCCTTTTCGGCACCATCAACTCGACTGCGAGCGAGATAGAGAGAGTGAGAGAGAGGGAGGTGAGTCCAGCCGAGGCGAGGAAATGCTTCGCTGCCATATGGCAGCGCCACGAGCGACGTCGACTGTGCGGCACTCTACGCTCACTTCGCGTCGAGCCTCGGTCGAGTACGCACGTCGTATCCGCTCGCCAACGTTTGCACTTGTGTAAGATGCTCCAAACGCTGCGTCCGCATCGACAACAGCTAGAGAAGGTTCTCCTTACTATATTGTTGAAACGCAAGCATTGTTAGGATTGTAAGTAGAGCTCACAATTGTATTGTGTGTGGTATATTGCGCATATTGCTTATACGCAGCGTGGTCTGCGGACGAAGCGGCAAGAAGTCTGCCTGGCGGCGCCATGTGTCTGCGCTTTGTTGTCTGAGGAAAACTACGACTCACTCACTCGCTCGTGCACACACACACACAGATACACACTCGTGAATTGCACTTTGAGGGTCGATCGCATCAGAAATGACCCAAACGGAGGTCAATAATTAAATTTTAATGCAAATATGCAAAGCAGCTAAATGAATTATGCACAAAAAATAAGAAGAAAACCCCAGCAGAAACGTTTGCCAATCGATATTGGATCAAATTACATAATGGAAATTTCGTGCAAGCGCGCCCATCTACTTTTCCGGCATAAATATGTACATATTGTATAATATAGAATTTTTCTCTTCTATTCGCCGCCTTTCTAGCCTATCAAAATGATGTCCGAATATTGGATTATCTCGGCGCCTGGCGACAAGACGTGCCAACAAACCTTCGACACGATGAACAACCTAACCAGCAAGCAAAATAATCTATGCAGTAACTACAAGTTCCATATACCCGATCTGAAGGTGAGTAGAGTACTTAATCGTGCCCTATGAAATATCTAACTGCTCTTCTCCCCGTCTTAGGTGGGCACCTTGGATCAACTGGTCGGTCTGTCCGATGATTTGGGCAAACTGGATACGTATGTGGAGCAAATCACTCGCAAGGTAGCCATGTATCTTGGTGAAGTGCTGGAGGATCAGCGTGATAAGCTGCACGAGAATTTGCTGGCCAATAACAGTAAGTTTTTAGTTTGTTACCTATATCTCTATAAATATATATATTGAACTGAACTGATCTATAGCCATTAGCATAGTTTAGTTTAGTCTAGAGTTTAGTTTAGTTAGGCGTGATTGATTTTAGATCACGTGTTAGTCGTGATTTATTCTATAGTTTCCTTAAGATACTTTCTTAGCTCTGATATTTATCTATATTCTACTTATTATATATACTATATACTATATATTTTTGATACGGAATGCTCTGAAGATACTATTTCTCTATATTGTTTTCCACCAAAGTAACTAACAACAAAATACAACAACTACAACCTACAACGAATGATATAATCATACGAATACTATGCTCTATACTACACATGACTATATACTACATGCATATACCCTCGTACTCTATCTCTCTTGTGCCCTCTTTCATCTCCCCCCTTTCTTGAGTATCGGCAATTTTGCTAAATTCAAAAAGATACAAGAGCAACAAAAAAAAATAAATATCAACTAAATAGTATATGGAATGTATCGTATTCGTCTCCTGACAAACTCCAATATTGACTAACACAACCAACAACCAAACAAAATCAAAAACAATCAAACAATTTTTGGATTCGTTTTTTCAGTATCGAAATAGATTTAAAAACTAATCGATTTTCAGCTGAAAACTTGAGGTTTTCCCTTTTTATTTTGGTTTCTCCTTGATGTACTCTTTGAATTTTCGGTTGATTCAATTATGTTTTCTGTTTCGTTTTATTTGTTTTATTTTTTTGTTTTGGTTTTACTTTTATGTTGAAACTCATGCGCACAAATCATCAAATCACAAATGAAAGAAAAAAAAACAAAACGTGATAATAAATTTGATAAATGTTACCAAAAACAACAACAACAATGGAATTAAAGTTTATAATGGAAAATAAGAAGGAAGTAAAGAAGAAGAGAACTTGCGTTGTTTATTTTGTGTTGCATTTGTTGTACATTTCCGATATCTATTAAATCTCTATTCTATATGCACACACACACAAACCTACTACCTACATGCTATATACAAAGTTAACAAACAGACACACACATACACACTACTACACCTACACACACAATCACTCACACACACCTACAAACTCTGACATGGAAGGAAGCCAAGTAACAAACCAGAAAACACACAAGAAACAAACAGATACCTAAACTAAGCGCTAAATGAGAAATTCTCCTTGGGCGGAAAATCCGCCGCAGTTTTCCCCCGCCACTCGCCCGAGTTAAAACACTTTGTATATTTTACATGAATTACTTAAATATTGTTGTACATTTCTTATGATTTTCCTCTCTATCTATGTATAATTTATGCGTTCTTCCGTTGAACAAAAAATTCAATATTGAAATTTCCATTAGTTTTTAAATCATTCACCAAAAAAAAAACAAAAAAAAATGTGAAAGAAGAAAGACAATCACAAAAGAAAAGCAGATCGACTTCAGATGATTCTAAATGAAGAAGAATATTTAACCGACTTACATCATGCATCATTATGCATACAATACTCGCATATATATATATATTTAAAACTAAGATAATTTGTTCGTCCATCGGAAAACTAAAGAAAAACGCGTGTGTTCAAATTTTCACATTTTAATTTATGTTTTTCCAAAATTTTTTTTATTTTTTTTTTATTGGTTTACAAAATTTACTTTCTCTTCTATTTGTATATGTAACTGTGTCTGTGTGTGCGTATGTGTGTGTGTGTGTGCGTGTATTTGTATTGTCTGAGCTATTCTTTCGCATCCATTTTTTAGTTCTCTGTGCTCTGCTCGTTGAAAATAGTATAAAATAAAATTAAAAATTAATAATATTTATGTACATTTCTTTACTAATCGTTTGTCACATCCTTAACTCATCCCACTCACACATACTGTATTATCTCACACACACTGCGTCTCTGTGTACGTGTATTGTGTACGTGTTTTGTGTATTGTGTACTGGTTTGTGGCTGTGTGTGTGCGTATTTGCCATTCACATGTTTAACTCGCTTCTTAGCCATCCATTGCCAGTGGTAGAGAGTTGAGGAGGAAGAAGAGAAGATGAAACTAATGTAACGCTTTTACACTGTACAAAACTACCTAATTTGTATGATATAATCTTATATAGTAGTATGAACCAGTTCTATTGTTGACCCATTCATCACATATAAAAAAAATAATAAAAAGATAAAAGGAAAACGCAACATTCTTTCCACTGTTGTTCATGAAGTTATATATATTCTATAAACACACATAAAAAATATATAAATTTGTACTTATAATTTATTATATTGGTCTCCCAACAACAACTACAACAAAAAGCAACAACAACAACAACCACACATGAGTTTGAATATGTTATGTTTTACTCTTCATTTTGTTTCTTATTTCGTTTTATATAATCTTTCTTTTATTTTCCTTTATCCTTTGGCTTTTGGTTCGTATCGAGAATGGAATCGAGAACTATTTGAGAATTACAACAAAAACAACAACAAATAAATTTGACCTACATATGCATATTTATTTTCGATCTAAACTAGGCCTAAATTTTATCTTCTGCCCTTGCCCCCCAGAAAGTATGCTATATAGTTTTTAAGTTCATGAATGCCCCGCCCTTCTACCCCTTTAACACCCACATCCCCTCTTCCCCCTTATCTGCAACTGATACCTGAAATCTAAACCAAAATCTTGTGTTATTATATATATCTGTATAACAATCCAAAACCGAATCGAAACGAAACGAAACCAATAAACAACTGTCATAATATACGATCAACCTCGACATCGACATCGACCATTCCAACCAACCAACCAACCCAACAATCGCGCTCTCCAGGTCCTGGTCCACCCGACGAGAGCATCCCGCCGTGTCGACACCATCAGCGCCTGAAGCATCTCAGCCTGCGACACCAGCGTAAACATCAGCACACGCACCACCAGAACAATCCTCTACACTACCATCCGCACCATCATCATCATCAGCTGCCCACGGATCTCAAGGGTAAATGCAACAATCTTTATGCAACAACAACAGCAGCGAATGCAACAACAACAACAACAACAGCAACGAAATCCACAACAACAACAAATGCAACTACCGCCTCAGCCTACGCATCCGCACAAGCTTCGGCCTCAACATCGGCCCGGGCAAGTGTCCTGGCTGGCGTTGTGGCCGCCAGTTGCCCCGGCTGTCAGTTGATCGGCAGCAGTGCCGGCGGCGGCGGCGGCGGAAGCCTCAACAATTTGTCATCCTCAACGCACGATGCCGAATCCGAGCGTGATTTTGATTTTGTGATACCGCCTGGTTGTGCCTGCGACGAATGCTTTGCAGCTCGATTGAGCAGCAGCAGCTGCTTTACTGCGCCCAGTGCCAGTGCCACAGCGAGTACGCTTGTTGCGGATGAATGCTACTCCCAGACAGCTTCCTCCATGCTGAATGCCACACGTTGTGCTATCTCCACAGTGACAGCAATTGCTACGGGCAGCATGAGCAGCACAATGGTTGCCGCTGGCTCCGCCACAGTCGCTACGGCTGCCACAGATGCCGCCTCCGCTGCCGCAGACGCCGCCGCCGCCGCCGCAGCGCCTGCCAAGACCAGCTCCGCCTCGACCCTCTGCTCGTCGGCTTATTTCTCAACATCGGCGCCAACGGCGAGCAGCTCGGTGCACAGCATGTCGCGCTCTAACAGTAAAAAGCTGAATAACAACACTTGCAGCATAAACAATAACAACAAGCTGAGCTTTCGCAGCAGCAGCAGCCATGTGAGTCAATTCAGTCAGCAGCAGCAGCAGCCAGCTCCGCAATCGCCTGGCGTAGGATTAGGATTGGGAGCAACAGCGGGTGGGGGTGCCATATCGCCGCCATTGCAATCGCCCACGGGGCATATGTCATGCGACACTGATCTGGATGCTGAGGAGGAGCTCGACGATCCCAAGAGTCCGCACAGTGCGTCCTCTCTGTCCGAAACATTTGACTGGTGGTTCAATAAGCCGAAGCGTAACTCTAAGAAGTGCAGGTATCTGTTTGTTATCATCGCATTATCAAATCAAACTAATTTGTAGAACAGTTGCCAAAACAAAAAAAAAATGAAAAAACATCGCAAGCACCATCAGAAAATCAAAAAACAAAAAAAAATCAAAACCGAATCGAAATCAAATCAATTGCCAACTGCCCCGCCCCCGCCCGTCCCCCAAACCATTCACTCGCAGTCATCAAAAACATGTTGCTTAGGGCGTGCTACAACCCACATCACACTCACTACACACACACAGACACACACAAACACCGTGTAGACTGTAAAAAAAACAAGTGCACCCGCTTTGCCCGACCACCTGTACCCTCTGCCCGTCTCCGTCTCCAATTCTCTCTCTCTCTCTGTCTCTCTCAGAACTCATCCATTGAATGTTTGATTTCATTTAACGAGATGAACAATAAAATGCAATAATAATGTATTTCTTTTTTTAAATCATTCACTCATCGTTCCACTCATTGGCACAACACTCACACGCACACTGGCACACTCCACTTCCAACTCGTACACTCAATCGACACACAGTGCACTCGATGCACCCACACAGCAACAACAACCACACCAACAACAACAACAACAAACGAGAACCAAACCAATAACATTTTGGCATCAGACATCGCCCACACCGCGCTCTAGTTATCGCTCTTTCTTCAATTCTCTTGCCGATCAAATTTATAGCAAACGTTCTACAGTCACCAGTCAATTAAATATAAACAATGGATTTAATTTAACACCAACTCATAGATCGTCTCCAGTGAGTAGTTGTTGTGGCAGTAGTAGCCAGGGGCGTTCCAGTCCAGACACGGATAATCCAGAGCCGCCAGAGTTTCCGCTGAGTCCAGGTTAGCATGCCTGGGCGCGTTACCCAACCAAAAAAACAAAAATTAAATAAACCTCTACCCACTCTATATACATTATATAAAAAAACGTATATATCTATATATATATAACTCTATATATTGGCCCTGTTTTTTGAACGTTCTTATGATTTTTCAATTGATTTTCTTTATTTTCTTTTCCTATTCAGATTTTGCGTTTGTTTTCGAGTTCTACTTCAACTTCTACTTCCACCTCCGTTTCCGTTTCCACTCGATGTACTATATATATTATGATATATCACATACTCTCACCCGATTCCTGTTTCCACAATTTCAGCAAAAGTGTTTTCTTTTGATTGAAACGTGTTCTTGGATTGGTTTAACTGTTATACGGCATACGTGTTATACACACACACACAAACCAAAAATAAAATAGAACAGAAGATCTCCAACTCTTTGTCTAACTTATTATTTGGTTCTCTCTCTCTCTCTCTCCGTCTTTTTCTCTCTGTACTACACTCTCTAAACTATTCTACTGTTATACTGTTTACACTATTTTGCAGTTTTCAGTTTAGAGCGGGAGTTGTCTCCCCCTTGTTTTGTGTTTACCGAACTATATAAATACACCAGATTTTTTGTAACAGTGTAAAAGCGATTATGTTGTTTTTTCAGTGTACTGCTCACCAAATGTTGTTCTGCTGCGCAATATCTCATAGCCACGATTAACGCCGATTTCCATTAAGCTAAATAAACAAACTACCAAACCACACACAAAGACACACACAGATATTATCTTTATTTGTATAAAAAAAAAAGAATTTAGTTTTATTTATAATTACTCTTTAGTTGCCGTTAAGTGTATAAGCTTAAGCTTAACTATTTATTTACCAATTATCACTACACTAAGCCATACAAATTACCGTTAGCTAACATTTTGTGCCGTTAAAAATAATAGAACAATACATTAAAGAAAGGTACTCGTTATATTCCTTCTAATTATACAATATATACGATACGATATACGCTATACAATATACGATTCGATTGTTGTTCTAACACACGAGTTTTGTTTGACACATTCGTAATAATCATTGAAAAACTATGTATTTAGATCGAAATCCCACTTAGCACCCGTTTTTGTACCCCTTTTATCGTATGGTAGTGCATCATTCTATTGTTTTTCCGTTCAAGATCATGTGCTTTGTATAGACAGCTGTTTTTTCGCTTTAATTCTTTAAATATTGTCAAAATTTGAAAAAAAAAAAAAATATTGTAATATTCGTATTCAAAACTAATATTAAAATATATTTGTATAATAAAATGTGCTATATGGAAGAAGAAACCAAAGTTTCCTCCTACAGAATACAATAAAATCATTGATACAATTAAAAAGATTGTAAACGAAAACTGTCATAGAAATACTATATCTCTAAAAAATAGACTTAACTTGAATGGAGTTTTTAAATATTATGGCAATATGCTTATAAAGAGGACTGCTTTAAGCTTGTGCATAAAGAAGGCTCTAATCTTGTTCTTTTTTTATCGTTCACTAACATTTGCCTTGTTCTATTTTATTTTTCACTATGTTATATGTCTACAATATCCGCTATATAGTCGTAGTCATGTCATGCTTGTGTAAATGTTATGCTAAATTTGAATTAAGTTTTGTATTTTGCTGCATTTCTTTTCGTTGCGTGTGTATGTGTGTTTCTTTGTGTGTGTGCGCGTGTGTTACGTGTGAACATGCGTATGTGTGCGCGTGTTGAGTATTACTGTTTGTATCTTTTATAAAAGCAATATTTATTAACATTCTTTGTTGTTTATATATATTTATTTTCTAATCTAACTCAGTTTCGTTCTATACTAAAAGAAAAGTTGAAAAAAAAAAATTTAGATATTCAGCAATTTTCCTATTTTATTTCTGTACTTAAACATTAATTTTGTCAACTAGTTTTGTGCCAGAGTCAACCGCAAAAGTTGATCCAATCGAACGATCTACCAATTCAGGCGATAACTAATCTTGTCCTATTTCACTTTCGCAGCCGAACTACCGCAGTATTTAACTCGTTTCCAATGGGACATGGCCAAATATCCGATCAAGCAGTCGCTGCGTAACATCGCTGATATCATTTCCAAACAGATCGGTCAGATCGATACCGATTTGAAGACGAAATCGCAGGCCTACAACAATCTGAAGGGTAATCTGCAGAATCTGGAGAAGAAGAAAACGTGAGTAAGCCAGGCGACGGCAGCATGGCTAGTAGTTATAGCAGTTATTAGTCAACTAACTAGTCAGTTAGTTAGTTAATCTAGTTAATCCCAGTTAGTTAGTTAATTAAAGGCCTCGACTCACGCATTCTCTTACTCTACTCGAACAATAACAGTGGCAGTCTGCTGACACGCAACCTGGCGGATTTGGTCAAGAAGGAGCACTTCATACTGGACTCGGAGTACTTGACCACGCTGCTGGTGATTGTGCCAAAGTGAGTGACTTCCTTAGCGACACATACGTGCCTATAACTGTTATTATGTCATACTCATCCCCCACCCACCATCTCTGCTGCCACTTGCAGAGCTTTGGCCAACGATTGGCTGGCCAATTATGAGAAAATTACCGACATGATTGTGCCTCGCTCAACGCAGCTCATCAAGGAGGACCCCGACTATTGCCTGTTCAATGTGACGCTCTTCAAGAAGGTCACCGAGGAGTTCAAGCTGCACGCCCGTGAGCGTAAGTTCATCGTGCGTGACTTTGTCTACAACGAGGAGGAGCTGGCGGCGGGCAAGAACGAGATGACTAAGCTGATGACCGACAAGAAGAAGCAGTTTGTATGTGCCTAAGACACACACTAACTAAATTAAACAATTTGACTACAGAGAGAGTTTCCATATTCATTGCACCATTTTAGGGTCCCTTGGTGCGCTGGCTGAAGGTGAACTTCAGTGAGGCTTTCTGCGCCTTGATACACGTCAAGGCGTTGCGCGTGTTTGTCGAATCCGTGCTTAGGTGAGTTGCTCGACATCAAATCTCTGCGAATCGATCGAATCTCAATAATCATTATCAATCATTTAGGTACGGCCTGCCGGTCAACTTCCAGGCCATATTGATTGAGCCCAACAAGAAGAGCGTGAAGCGTTTGCGCGATGTGCTCAACCAGCTGTACGGTCATTTGGATGGTGCATCCGCTGGCGGACATGTCAGCAGTGCTGATGTAAGTAATTCCTTCCAAAATCTACACAGCAGCTAATTTTTAACTTCTCTATTCCTTCACAGAATGTCGATATTCCCGGCTTGGGCTTCGGCCAGTCGGAATACTATCCCTATGTGTTCTACAAGGTGAACATCGATATGGTTGAGCAGACAAAGCTTTAAAGGGGCTCTCTCAAATGCCTCCGCATCGCACACACCCACAAAAAAAAAATATAAGCAAAATCAACAAAACAATAAATTAAAAAAAATCTATACAAAAAGGAAAATCAATTTGAATTCGGCCAGCAGTCGCGGCGGCTGAGATAAAACCACACAAGTCTATCCTGCTCATACCTATAAATTGCATATATAGTTAGAATCAAAGAAAACTAAAAAAAAATAAGAAAAAAAAACAGCAGAAACGCAACAGTTGCCACGCAAATAACACGCAAAATCCGCAAAGAAAGAGGAAAATTAATAGTTTACTATAAATAATTTTAGTCATTGTTATATAATTATTGTTGTTATTTATGTTAACGCGTTCACAGAATTCCGTTTCAAGTTTAACTTACTTCCAAAAGAAATGAAAGAAAAAACTGTTAAGTAAACTAAACTAAACTTAACCAAAAAAAAACTCCCGATTGTAGCGCGTAAAAGAGAAGCAAAACAAAATTTCAGACAGCGTTCCAATCCCACGACCCGCTAAATCAAATTATAAAATACATAAACAATTGCACATATTTAAAACAAACAAATTCTAATATCATTTTGTACAATTTTGATTTCGTTTTTGTTCTGCTTCAGTTTCTTTTTAAACAGTATTTTGTGTTTACTTCATATTTGTATATTTTACTCTCCCATTTTGTTTTTGTTTAGAAACTATAATTGTGCTTTGTTTGTATAAATACATAAATGAGAAAACAAATTCAAAAACTTAGTCGATGGATGTATGGAATGAATGATAGCGAGAGAAAGAGCGAAAGAAAACAAACAAGTTTAACACGTAGCTAAAACTTACACAGTTTGTCACTAAATGAGCCGATCATATTTGGATTGTTTTCGTAGCACCAACTACAATATTATTATTAATACAATAAATAATTGATATACAATCGTTCATCGTTTTAAAATTGTTTTGAAATGGTCTTGTTTTTGTGCCCGTGCTTTAAACCGCGTCGAGGGCGACCTCGCCGGCAACTCTTGTAGACTAACCGCTGATTGACTAAACCCCGCTCCCGCCTAAATTGATAAGCAAGAAATATAACTAACTAAATGTAACCGGTGTCGCAAATAGTTTGTTAACAAAAAACTAAAAAGTTGCAATGAATTTTCCATGGAAATGCAAAGACGGAGAACTAAAACTAAACTAAAAACAAAACGAAAAAGTATTCTATTTTATAATTGTTGCCTAGATATGAAGACAGAGTTTATTAACAATAAAAATTACGCGCATGTTTAACAAACAAACACTTTCCACACTTGGCATAAACAGATAATGATACCAGATCCAGAACGAGAAACTGCATAATTACGAGAGAGAGAGAGAGTTTATATACTATCTATACATACTATCTATCTATAACGAATACCCAAACTGTTCGACTTTTTTTATTGTTGGATTTAAAGGAGAACTTAATGCACTAGAGATGAGGAGATGAACAATAATAATTGTATGTAAAGTAAAGATTAATGTATTTTCAATGTTTTGCTACTACTGCTACAACAACAAGAACAACAAGAATAAAAAAGCAAGAAGAAAGAAATCTACAAATCTAAATGTGTAAAGAAGCAAACCCAAAAGAGCGATAAAAGTGAGACAAATGCAGTATATCTTATAAATATATATATTTTAAATTTATGTAAATGTCAATGCGTTATATAAGGTGCAGTTAAGCCATCCTTGTAAATAATTATAAAGAAAGAAAGACATTCCAACTTTGTTTGTTTTCAATCTACAAAGGATTTACTCTTATCTGCTAGCTTATACTCCTCTACTTAAGCGATCTGTTGCTGCTATTCCTCCTCCTCTTCCTCGTAGTGCTGCTGCTGGTCGTCATCCGAAATATACTCGGCTTCCTCGCTCTGACGATTGAGTTCCGCCCGCACCAGCCTCACTGCAGCCCTCAGCTCGGTGGCAAATTTCCACGCAGTTCGATCCTCAATCAGCTCCGATTTATTGAACTTATTCTGCTCCCGATAGTGCTGCAAATAGGCCAGCTCTGTACTAAGGAAATGGGCTGGACAGCCACTTGGCAATCGGAGAATGGTTATGTGATTGTGCAGCGTAGCCGAGTAACGTGTATTGTGGAAACACTTGGTTGCAAATTTCAGCTCCGAAAAGTTTTGACTGCGCCAACTACGCTGCAGAAAGTAGAGCTCTTCTGGCTCCTCTGACGCCGGCGGCGGCTGTGGGTCTCTGGTGAAGTAGCCATTTATCAGACAAATCGATGAGATGCCATTGGGGCAATCGGATTTGGAGGCCTTCTCATGCTCATCAACAACTTGTTGCCAGCTGCGCAGCTCACCGCGTGGCATTAACACCTCGTCGATATCCACATTGACCAGATAGTCGTGCCGATGCATGTTTCGATAGAAACAATCATTGTAGGGTATGAGCTCGTTAAGTCGCTTTACCATCTGATGTTGTTTGAAGTACTCACGATGATTCAGATTCTGCAGCGAGACGCCATTCGCCAGTGTAAGTGGACGCAGCTCCAGAAAGCCAGCATCCTGATAGTAGTCGAGCACTTGCTGTACTGCCGGCGACACTGCATACAAGTGTGCATAGATGCGAGATGCGCCAAGAAGACGCTGCAGCTCAAACCATTCGATCAGTTGCTTTGACACATCTTCGTTCGGGAAGTCGAATGCCTTGAGGCAAACGCCGAAACTGAGCTGCGGGCTGGAGGAACTATTAACATTGGTAGATGGGGTAGGCAACGCACCTTTCGGTTGGCCGTAATTGACTCGCAGTGAGTTATTGGCGCTGTCGCAGTATCGTGTGGTCAGCGAGACGGTGCGAGGTATTGCGTCTTTCAGGTGCAGCGGCAAATCCATTGGCAGCGGGCAACTCAATAAATGCGGATAGCTGAGTAGTGGCCAAAAACCCCAGTATTGCGGCCAAATGCTTAAATACTCACTGATAAGCACCACTATGGGCTGCTTGTGACCGTCGTACCATAGCTGGCAGTAGGTGGGGGGAAAGCGATAACTCATTTGATTAGCCGTAGCCAGTATACGCACAATTCCCGCGGACCAGTGGACGGCTGAACGTTTGTCCAGATAGGTAGCATACAGGCGAAATGTGATGTTGCGATTCAGGAATGTTTGCCAGACCTCGTTGTGCAACTGCAACCTCATGGGATTCGGGTACCTGGCACAGCTGCTGTTCAACTGAAGTTCGTTTGGTTTGGCATATCGATACCAGAAGTCAAAGTCCACCTCGGGAAGATCCTCATCCAGCTGCCATTCATTCTGATCATCGATTTGCAAAGTTCTTGCATTCAAAGGAGCGTTCATTAGTTGTACATATTGCGAGCGCAATTCCCAATCTCGTCGAAGCAGCAGAAACAATGCAAATTTAAACAGCACCAGCAAGATCAACGTGACGAGAAGCCTTCTACCTCTTATTGTCATTTTGGGCGAACTAATCGCTAAAGCGCTACGAAGTATTATCTATTTTCGAAGATAGTTAATTAGCGAAATATACATACATAGAAAGACACCGAGAGATATACTTCTCTCATGATAAACAGATAGTGGCAATTTCCAATGAAAATAACTCAAATAATTTGAAACCGGAACCGACTCCGAATACATTAAAATTGAATTGTTAATTATTTTAATTATTTTTATTTAATTTTAACGGTTTCGGTTAGGTTTGATTTTATGCAGCAAAGTTGATCGGTTGATTTAAAATTCGATAGACTTGTTTAAATGTTTTCGATTTTATTTGCCAAAAAATGATTGTAGGTCTCGCATTCGATAACTTCAGCAATCATCGATACCTCAAGCAGCGATAGAACAGCTGTTGTTTTGTAATACAGAAAATGCAATTCTGTCTTATTTAATTAATATTAAATAAAATAACAATGCTGCTGACGTTCCGTGTGCACAATTTGAGATTGTGTGGAAGCATCTCGGGTCGCCAGCGCAGGCTACTGGCCAGCAGCGCTGCCGAGGAAGCCAAGAAAATCACGACCCTCCAGCAGGCACAATTGGAAATAAACGGAGGCACGTACGCCACGGATAGTTGGACGAATGTTACACCAAAGATATTGTCGTATTTAGGACAAAACAAACATCTTCAACGAGATCATCCGCTTTCGATCATTCGGCAGCGTATCGTCAATTACTTTTATGGTGCCTATCGTAACCAGCGGGGAAATCCACTATTTTCCGTCTATGATCAGATGAATCCAGTGGTCACTGTGCAGCAGAACTTTGATAATTTACTCATACCTAGCGATCATGTGAGCCGAAAGAAGTCAGACTGTTATTACATTAATGAGAAGCAGTTGCTGCGTGCACATACCACGGCGCACCAGGTGGAACTTATCTCTGGCGGATTAGATAATTTCTTGGTGGTTGGTGAAGTGTATAGACGCGATGAGATCGACAGTACACACTATCCAGTTTTTCATCAAGCAGATGCTGTGCGTCTTGTAACTAAAGACAAGCTCTTTGAACGTAATCCCGGCCTGGAGCTGTTCGAGGAAACGTGGACAGGTTCTCTAGCAAATCCCAACCTTATTCTGCCGTCGTCAAAGTGCATGGATCAGACAAAGCAGCCCTGCCACACACTGGAAGCTGTTAAGCTAATGGAACACGAGATGAAGCATATTCTAGTAGGCTTGACAAAGGAACTCTTTGGTCCCCGTATCAAATATCGCTGGGTAGACACCTATTTTCCATTTACACAACCCTCGTGGGAGCTGGAAATTTTCTTCAAAGACAATTGGTTAGAAGTACTTGGCTGTGGCATAATGCGACATGAGATTCTGCAGCATGCAGGAGTGCATCAGTCTATTGGTTATGCTTTTGGTGTGGGCCTAGAGCGCCTGGCCATGGTTCTATTCGATATACCTGACATTCGCTTGTTTTGGTCAAATGACAGCGGTTTCCTATCACAATTCAGTGAGCAGGATCTGCAGAATCTTCCTAAGTACAAACCAGTTTCGCACTATCCGCAATGCACAAACGATCTGTCGTTTTGGCTGCCGCCCGATGTGGAAATTGATGGTGGATTCGCAGCGAACGATTTCTACGACTTGGTACGCTCAGTGGCCGGCGATGTGGTGGAACAGGTAAGTGTAGCTTTAAATATGTACTAAACTGTTTAATAACTTGTTTGCCTTCTGGTTTCCAGATAAGTTTAGTGGACAAATTCAAGCATCCGAAGACTGGAAAGAGCAGTGTGTGCTTCCGAATCGTCTATCGCCATATGGAACGCACCATGACGCAGGCTGAGGTCAATGTTATCCATAAAAATATAGCTGACGCTAGTGTAGAGAGTTTTAATGTGCAAATACGCTAGTCTTAACTAAAGTTGCTTACAAATTTAAAAAAATATATTTCAATTTTAAAATATGGGCGTTTGCATCTGAAGTCTATCGATTTTTTGTTATCGGCTTAAACTGTGCATTTTACAACACCGAACGCAACAAGATAAGTAGAATTTTTTCTTATATTGACGATACGGTCACACTGCCGTTGGGTACGGCGTTGTGAAGTTTTATATTTATCTTCCCGTTTTTTCGAAATTCAAGTGAAAATGTCCACTCTAGAGGCAGATACTGTGTTATATAGTATATTGGCATTAGTCATAATCGAAAATGCCTTGGAAATCTATATATCATTGCGCCAGGTACGTAATTGCAAGTCTGCCGGCACGTGCCTGCATTTAAAGCGGCTATTAAATTGGCCTATGGTATGTATGTATTTTTGTGAGCAGTACATAGAACTACATACATACATATGCTCACATATTTAGCCGCACTTTAAATGTCAGATAGATTCATTGATTGCAATTGATGGCCTGACTCTCACTTAACTCGTTGTCTAGGTGAAAGTCTATCGGTATGCCTTGCGTGTTCCCGCTGAGCTGACGTCACATATGAGCGAGGAAACGTTCCATAAGGCGCGTAAATATGGCCTAGACGGCGAAAATTTCGGGATCTTCAAGGCGTTGCTAATGGACGTATTACTATTGTGTGTGGAATTGTATTTCGGACTCATTGCACTCATCTGGCAGCTGTCAGTGGATGCTGTCAACCGTCTACAGTGGGACGCCAGCAATGAAATTCTTGTCAGTTGCGTCTTTGTGCTTATCTCGAACTTACTGTCCACGTTCAAGTCGTTGCCCTTCAAGATTTACAAGATCTTTGTTCTGGAGGAGATGCATGGATTCAATAAGCAAACCGCTGGCTTCTTTGCCTGGGATCAGATTAAAGGCTTTCTGGTCACGCAGGTCGTAATGCTGCCCATCACGGCGGCTATCATTTTTATTGTTCAACGTGGTGGCGACAATTTCTTTATTTGGCTGTGGGTATTCACGGGTGTTATCTCGCTGGTACTGCTAACAATCTATCCGATCTTTATTGCACCGCTCTTCGATAAGTACACACCGCTGGAGGAGGGACCGCTACGCAAATCGATTGAGGATTTGGCTGCCTCGCTGAAGTTCCCGCTGACAAAGCTTTATGTGGTCGAGGGCTCCAAGCGTTCGTCGCACAGTAACGCCTACTTCTACGGTCTTTGGAACTCCAAGCGTATTGTGCTCTTCGATACGTTGCTACTGAACAAGGGCAAAGCTGATGACTCGGAGCTGACAGACGATGAGAAGGGCAAGGGCTGCACCGATGAAGAAGTTCTGGCCGTTCTTGGCCATGAGCTGGGCCACTGGAAACTGGGACATGTCACCAAGAATATTATAATTATGGAAGTGCATCTATTGCTCATGTTCCTCGTTTTCGGCTATCTATTCAAATATGCACCCTTCTACGAAGCTTTGGGCTTCCAGCCTGGCACACGACCCATCCTGGTGGGTCTGCTCATTGTTTTCACCTATGTGATGGCACCCTACAATGCCATCATCAATTTCGCCATGACTATATTGTCACGTCGCTTTGAGTACCAGGCGGACGAGTTTGCCCACGGATTGGGCTTCGAGGATCAGCTGGGTCGTGCGTTGATCAAACTAAATTTAGATAATTTAGGATTCCCTGTGTACGATTGGCTTTATTCCACCTGGAATCATTCGCACCCAACGCTGTTGCAGCGCCTCGCGCGTCTCAAGCAGCTTGGTGAGACCAAGAAGGTGAAGTAAGTGGAAGCGGAAGACGCAGACCAAAGCATTTCTTTTCTATTTTATTTGCCCATTCCCCCGCTCCCCGCTTCCCCTCCTATCCTTTTAGTTTATGTAGATTTTCAATAAAGAAGGCGATGTTCAGTTGGAAATTCAAAATGTTTGTTGTCTAATGTGTTTGTTTTAAATTTGGAGCCTGTAAGATGTTAAGCTCGCTGTGGAATGATCCCGCCGTTCTGATCTGGGTGCTGATAGGTATACTCATTATGAATACTCTATGGTCCACATACCTGTTGCTGCGAGAAGTAATCCTGTCTATCCATTTAACCGAAGAGTGGCTCTAAAATCTATTTATCCGCAATGTTCCTTAGATCCATATCACATATAGAGTCACTAAAGTGCCCGAAGTGATAGGTGCGTATCTACCGCAGGAACTTTTCTCAGTGATGCGAACCTACAAGCTGCGCCGGAGCTCGCTTGTTGTTTTTAACATGCTGATTGTCGTGATGGTCTGCGGTGTGATCGAGCTCTATTTCGGCTTTTATGCATTTCTATGGCACGTTTCTAGTAAACTGGCACACTTTAACTGGATGAAAAACGAGCTGATCATATCCATTATCTTCGTACTATTGCTAAACGGTTATCTGGTATTAAAATCTTTGCCTGGTCATCTCTACGAGAAGCACTGCATACCCGGCCTGATAGCGCCACCCGAAAATCCTTCGATCTGTACTCGCATACTACGCTATTTACTGGAGACACTGGGCTCGGTGATTACATTGATTGTAATGGTAACGATTCTTTACTATGTGGTCACAAAGTTTGGCGCCTATGCGTTTATCGGTCTCTTCCTGCTCTCGTTGCTTTTCACCATTTGTTTTATACTGTTGGTGCCGTTCCTTATCGATCCGATGATGGGCAAAGTTGTGGAACTTGAGAATACGGCATTGATGGCAGACCTCGAGTACTTGACGGCACGCGTTAATTTTCCCATGTCCCAGGTTTTCATTATAAGAGTTCGGGATACATCGGCCGGCAGCAACGCCTTCTTCTACGGTACCTGTTGCCTGAAACGGATTGTGATATTCGATACGCTGCTGTACAATCGCGGATTACGCGATCCCTCTCGGCTGCCGGTCGCAGTGCAGGGCAAAGGACTTCAAAATCCACTAGTGGTCGCGGTGGTGGCCCACGAACTGGGCCACTGGAAATGCAGTCACTTCGTCAAGACGTTGTTGGTTTTCAAGCTTCACATACTGTTAACGTTGTTGTTATTCTGCATTACCGTTAAGCATGCTCCCATTTACGAGGCGGTTGGTTTCGCAGCGGGTCTGACGCCCGTTATAGTCGGCTTTATCGTTATCTTTGGCTATGTACTGACGCCGTATTTCACCATCTCCAATGTGCTCATGCTAACGGTAACGCGCTGTTTCGAATACGAGGCCGATGAGTTTGCACATAAGTTGGGACATGGCAGTCAATTGCGACAGGCGCTGCTCAAGCTATATGCGGATAATCTTTCGTTTCCCATATCGGATGAATACTACTCGATGTGGAATCACACGCACCCGACAATGCTGCATCGTCTCCAGCGGCTGGAAGACCTCGAGCAAAGTTAAACTTGGGATCAGGGTTGCTTTGACATAGATCATTTATTTTTTAATTGCTCCCTTTTTTTTTTGCTTCAAAACATAATATATTAAGGGTTTATAGATTTCCATATATATAAGTATTTATGTGGTCATTCCTTCTGCTGACTGGGCTTTCGAAGAAGATGATCTTATGTTAAGCCATGGTCTTTTACGACACTTGGCCGCAGATAGATCCGCGCCAACTGCTTTATATACTAATGGTGGTGCTGATCGTTGACCACCTGTGGGCAATGGTACTGGACAAACGGCAGGTGAGGGGCAATTGCAGAATCTTTAAGCTCTATTACTATAACCATATAATTATTTCGCTTATGTGCCTGGCCAGCAAGTGGTCTGTCTGCAGGCCGGAACGGTGCCGGATGAGTTACGTGCCATCATTCCTCCGGAAATCTTTCATCGGTCACGCGTCTACGAGCTACACAAAATGGAATTGTCAATGTGCAAACATTTTACGGACATGATTATCAGCCTGATGGAATTATATTTTGGATTCTATCCATTTCTCTGGATGCTGGCCAGCAAAACAATGTCGAAATTCAGCAAGGACGAGCTGTGGGTTAGCGTGATCTTTGTGTTCTTCCTGTCGATATATATTACGGTACGTTGTCTGCCCGTAATCTTATACGATAAGTGTATACTGGAGCTGCGCTACGGCATACAGCAGTCAATACCGTGCTATCTATACGTTATTATGGGCATCCTTTCGGTTCTGGTATCGCAGATCTTTCTCATTCCATTAACGCTGTCCATCATACTGGTTGTTCGTACGGCGGGTTATTATTTCTTTTTCTACTTCTGGGTGGCTTGGGCCATCTTCACCCTGAGTCTGGTATTCTTTTTGCCGTTTCTGTGCATACCATGTGTTGGCCGTCAGGTGCCGCTCGCCGAGGGCACGCCACTGTATAACGATATTAAGACCGCCTGCGATTTGGCCGGATTCCCGATGTCGCGCGTATTTCTCATTCAAACCAAATCGGTGCAATATAGCAATGCGTATTTCTATGGCAGCTGTTGTCTCAAGCGGATTGTCATATTCGACACGATGCTGTATAACAAGGGTTTGCCGGTAACGGAACTGAAACCGTGGGAGGTGGGACGTGGCCTGACCAACGGTCAGGTGGCAGCCGTTGTTGCGCACGAGCTGGGACACTGGAAGCAGGGACATTTCTACAAAGCCACGCTGGTGATGAAGATACATTTTTTGCTGACTATGTTGCTGTTCGGATTGTGCTTCCATTGTCCGCAGCTGTACGAGGCAGTCGGCTTTGCCCCGGGCATATGTCCCATTATAGTCGGATTCATTATTGTTCTGCGATTCGCCCTGACGCCATATCTGACCCTGGCCAATTTTCTGATGCTGTGCAATGTGCGTCGCTTTGAGTATGCTGCCGATAAGTACGCACACTCGTTGGGCTATTCGATGGCGCTGCGCATGGCGCTGATCAAGATCTATGCGGATCACACGAGTTTCCCTGTCTTCGACAACTGGTACGCCAGTTGGCATCATACACATCCCACCGTGCTGCAGCGTTTGGCCTATCAGCAGCAACTGGATCTGGAGCTGGCATATCGTGTCATGAGAATATAGCTGTCACTCTCGCTCTCGTTCTCGCTCTCCCTCTCTAGCTCTCTCTCTCTCCCTAGCTCTGTCTCCCTCTCTCTCTCTCTCTCTCTCTCTCTCTCTCTCTCTCTCGCTCGCTCTGTCTACATAAATGATTTGAAATTTTTAGTTGGCTTTGGGTAATCCATGCGAATAAAGTAGAATCGTCGTTTTTATTGTTTCTAACATTTTTATACGTGTGTTGCATGTTTATTGTTAATAACCTTTGTAAAGGCCAATGAAAATCGTACAGTAGAGATGTCATTTCGACGCATTACCAAATTAAGAGTTAACATTGCCAAGTGGTAAGTGCAGACGCGGATTTCTGGCATTTCCGGATCGATTATTTGTTGATTTTTTGTCTGTAGTCAAACGAGTATTACCTATGATAATCATACCATACGCGTGCTGGATCAAAATCCATTTGGATTCGCCTTTCGCGATGTGATACCAAGCAGTCCACCGAAACCCGTTAAGGGCAACATGCAGGAGCAGGCCGCCATCTTTATGAAGCGACATTTCGGTATCGGGGGCTGCGTATCAAAGACGCCATCTTTCTGTTGTTTTCTACTCGAGATGGGACAAGAGTTACCGTTGGCAGAGGAGTTGAGGCAGGAGTTGGAACGATTGCAGCAATTGCGTGAACAGAAATCAGAGTTGGAGATCATGAAGGAGGAAAACACGCAGGTTGAACATTTGCTTTGGGGAGAGCAGGTGGAAGAGCAGGATTCCGATAGCGATACGAATACGGAAGCCGAGGGCGAGTCTTCTGAAAAGCTAACATCGGAATCGACAACATTGAATCAATCGATGTCGGAACAATTGAAGCAATACTCAATGGATACTGAGTCGCAATGGGCACAGAAGCCCAACCTTTGTCATCTGATACACATGGATCAGCCGCAGCGGGCAACCATTATCGAGTGGCCGAAGGAGCAGGTTTCTGTTTTCAATTGCGCTTGGCACTTGAAGTACTGCATGTGGCGCAATGAGTGCAATGGCGAGTTTAATCTGCCCAATTGGTACGTCATTTTACTGTATACCCTGTAACACATTTCAACCAAAATTCTGCTTCAGTTACTGCGACAAGATCAAGGAGACTATCGACTATATTCAAGAGTTGGTTAGCAAAATGCCGTGGCAGGAGCAGCAGGAGTTGGAAGAGCAGCAGAATCTCTGCCCGAGCTTGCCCGCCGACATCAATTCCAGCATAATTAACCTAAACGGTTTCGTTAATCAGCTCACTAAGCTGCTCGAGCTGCAGCAGCTTAATCAGGAGACGCTGCAGGACGACGAGACCTGCGATTCCCCGATTCCCCAAGTAAACGAGTATAATGGCTTTAAATGACTTTTCTTGGCATTGTGACCTATCGATAGTTTATTAAAACACGTTTTATTTCATAGAATTTTCGCTTGACATTTAAGGTTTATATATATATATATATATATATTTGTTTATATAGTAGTTGTTGTTGTAGTTCAAGTTATGCATTTTGTTATCGAGCCTGTCATCTTCGGCTTTCTAAAGCTTTGTCTGGGCGCTTGCATTTTGCGGGAGTTTCGTAAATCGTTTCGTTTTGCATCTTAAATATATAGCATAAGTAGATATAATGTATAGAATTTATAGTATAGATATATACGATATTTTTACTTGGCATTTGTTGACTCTACAACGTATAATATAGTAAGTAGTATTAGTTTAGCTCGGTTAGCAATCGGATTTTCTTTCTATTTTCTTTCTACTTTCTTTTGGCTATGGTTGAGTGGAACGGGACACGGGAAATAATCGAATAGGGACTCATTGTATTTATAATAGAGATAGCACCTTGAGGAGTTTCAAATAAGTTATCTAATAGCAATAGAAATTGTTACGTTTTAAGAAATGTTTCGAACGGGTTTGTATGCTGTTCAAACCGACCGGATCCTTCTCGGCCCCCGTTCCGTTTGTAGCGGATGGCAGGGGCGATTAGGGCCAGTCTAGCTTGGCAGCTTTTGAAGTGGATTTCTTTATCGTTTTCCTGCTTCTCTCTTCTCTCGGCCTCTTTGGCAATCTGCTTTGTTACCTGGCCTGGACGGGCGCCGTGCTTGAGTGCCAATTGGCAGCCCTTTTCTTGCTTTGTGTGTGTCTGGGTTGGCATTGATTGATGCCCGGCGGCCTGGCGTCGACGAATCGGTAAAACTTATGCACCAGGACTGTGCCAGCTGAATATACGTACATACACACATACGATATGGCAGACAATCATACACTATACGTATACTACACTAAACTATACGTTATACCGTATGTTACGATACAGCATACGATATAGTATACGATATACAGGTAGTGAACGTTACACCATACGAAACACCATACGATACAGCATACGGTATAGCATACGCTATAGCACAGCACATACCATAAAATACTTGTAATTTATAGCATACTTTACGGCATAGCGACATGCACGTATCGTACGTGATTCGCGGCACTCTCAAACAACTAAATTCTCGAACATAGGCCAAATGCTAAGCAGAAAAATCACACGCATCAAAATATATATATATATATATATATATATCGTAAGTATATATGTGTATACATATATATTATACAGTACATTTATATTACGCAATATAATAATCATTATAAGTACACACACACAATTATTAACAACAATTATCTAAAAAATTCATGCTACGTAATAAATATAATATTTGGTTTACATTTGTTCCTTTTCTTTTATGTGTTTGTTGGTTTTCATTTACGATATTCGCAATTGCATTTTGCCATAAATTGTTGAGTGTCTGCTCTTACACTTAGCTAATTAATTAATTATGTAATTAATTCGAAATTAAATTAGTTTTAAGTACGAATACATTGAGAATAGAAAATATAATTTTTACTTGTATTTTGTTTCGTGTTTTTTTTTATTTTTCGTCTTCTTTCTAAATACTCCCCGCGACTATGCTGTCGCGAAGGGGAGAGGGGACTCGTAAAATCGATGTACTGAACTTTGTTTCGGTTACGGCGTCGTTTCTGGCTGGTTTCGAGTTGCGTTTGTCAAAAAGTAATCAATCATTTTGTATTCTTTATTCTCTTCTCTTTTTCTTGTTGGTTTCATTCTTGTTCTTGTTGATCTTCCGCTTAATTGCTCGCTTCTTCTTTAGGAAATAGACTTTTCAAAAGCTTAACATGCATAAACATTTAATTATTTTACGAAACATTTACTTTAGATTTGTTTTTGTTTTTATTTTATTTTTATTTTTCTAGCGAATTTAGCGCTGCTTCAATTTTTTGTTCGCTCCGCCACTGCAGCTGCCGCTGCGAGGGCAGTTAGTAAAGTAATCGATTTGGCCGTGTGTGCCACGAAAACAACTTCTCGTTCTCCATCTCTTTTGCTCGCTGATTTACCCAAATTGGTAACAAAAATATATGTACGTGTGTCAGTTTTTGCTAACAAATTTGCAGTGTTTTCTTTTTTTTGTTGTTGTTTTGCTTTATGTTTTTTTTTTGTCATTCAGATTCTGTTGGCATTTACGGACACACTATGTCTACCCTCTAACGTCTAACTCGCCGACTAACTCGCTGTGTCTACTGCTCATCCTCGGGTGATATTTTGGCCAGCGTTAGCAGTATCATGGTCAGCTCCTTGCGTGAGATTTTGCCATGCTTGTCGTGTCCGACGCCGCGCATAATTGTCTCCTCGAATGCGGCCAGATCCTGTGCATCGTAGTCGTCCTGCGAATGAGATATTCATATTAAATGTTTATTTTGGAATTGTGTGTGTCGTACGCACCTTCTTGACCAGCTCGAGCAGATCCTTGAGGAAGCCCTTGAGCTCCTCGTTCTCAATGGTGCCGCTGTTGTCCTGCAGTTGAAAATCGTTGTCAATAAGCTGAAAACAACTAAATATCTGTAATCTAACTTACGCGATCGTAGAGCGAGAAGACCTTCTCGATATCCTCCTTGGTCAGCTTGGTGGCGCCCTAGCGAAATATATAGAAAATGACGCTTATGAATAAATCGCTTTCCATTAATGTACACACAGCCATACATACACTCACACACTCATTCACAAACGCACATACAGACAGACAGATCCGCTAGAATGAACTGGGCTGAACTGGCTAGGATGGGAGTCGCACTACGTCTACGTGTAGTTGTAAGTGTTGTGTGTGTGTGCGTGTGTGTGAGTCTGAGTGCTTACAAATAACTAAACATACTATTTACAGCGCATGCCAAACATTTCCATATTTGCCTTCAACTTGTTTTTTTTTCTACTGTTTTTTATTATGCAACCCATACTGCGCGCACTCTGTTTGTTTGTCTATGGAAATTCACTCACAAATCAATTTTCATTTACGTGTTTGTTTGCCTTCACTCAATCTCTCAATAAACATTACACAAAATTTGTGTACATTTATTTGCACAAGCTGAAAAAGTTCCCATTCCTCATAGCGGGCGGCACAAGCTAAGGCAAATTCGCCTGCCCGGATAAGTATGCTATGGTTTTGCTTCATCTCACACTGCAAGCCAATCATAACGTACGACTTAATTAAGCCGCCTTACACACACTTGCCACGCCCCACTGGTGCCAACGGGCGATTTACCGTTTGCCGTGCGTCTGACATGCCGTAATTAATATGCATTAAGGTACCGTGTGTAACATATTCCATCTACGTAAATTGGCAACTTTTCTGTGGCAAAAGAAACCTAATGTAGCATTTATTTCAGACCCAAAAAATGCACGTACGTGTGTGTGTGTGTGTTGTACAAGTAGCAGTTAGATTTATTGATTCCACTTCCCTCGCACACACACACACTCGCCTGCACTTGTGGTTATGCAAGGCCCGCAGCGCTCGAATTCAAGTTCAAAGCTGCTGCCGTTGCCGTTGCCGTTGCAGGTGCTTCACTTGGCAAAGTGGTAAAAGGGGCTTCAATTCAGCTAGCCAACAGTTGCCAGTGAGTGTATGCGTGTGTTTGTGTGCGCATTTGTCTTTGTATTTAAGTGTGTGTGGGAGTCCCCAAGGACTGATAACATTTATTTTATTTAGCCGTGTAAGCTGCTTTATAAACGACGCGCACGACAAAACGCATTTTCCTTACGCTTGCCATACCCTGTAAGCGGCAGGCCCGCATGCTAGGGTATGCTCGACTTGCAGGGTATTTAGCTGGCTGTAAGCTCGCTTAGCACCGTGCTCGCATATGCACGCTGCCCTGCCGCTTGCCTAGGGTATCCAGCCAGTCGTGCCACGCCCGCTTGTGCTTGTGCCTGTGCATGCTCTTTCCATTTGGGGATTGGAAATCCATTAAGTGCCCTTTCGGCAGCCCTTTCAACGCATTGTTCTTCGCGAAAAGGAAGCGGGCTTTGCTCTCGGCCTTAGAGTTTAATTTTGCACAAATATTTTCGCACCGAATAATATACGACGGCAAACACACACACACACATACAGGGAGAGAGAGAGAGAGAGAGAGAGCGAGCTTAACCTTGGCTGGCGCCTAAAAGGATGCTTCGCATTTTGTCAGGCCACTGACAAATTGCGCACTTAAGTCGGCCGGCAATGCGGCACGTTCGCACATCCCTGATAAAATGAAGTAATTATTTTATACTTCAACACTTTTGAAAACCATTCCGGCTACGGCTTACAGCTTACGGCACACGGCACACGGCTGACAGCAACGGATGGCGGCGGATGTCTGCGGCTGCCATTACCCATATGTGCATAGTGTGGGGTGCACACACACACACACTCACACACACTCGCACGCATCCAGGGAGACATGGCGTCTGTAAATTATGCAAAGGGTCGCCAAGGGTCGGGTCTCCGGGATTGGTTGGTATCTGGACCATCATTAGGTTTAAGCAGCGCACGTACATGCACTTATCACACATCTCCCCCCCACCCAGCACCCTCGACTGGTGCCCCTCGCCCTGCCTTTTCTGTGTGTGTGCGACAGCAGCAAATATCTAATTAGTCGCGCATAGTTGTCGTTCAGTTATTGGATTGGTCAGAGCTTAGTGCCACATTGCGGCTTAGCTCTCAATTCACTGCGGGCTTTTGGGCCATTTTGGGGAGATTAAACTAAACTTTTAGAGTTGCGGCTTATGCGTGTATTGGTTGATTGTGTGCACTGCGCAAAAACTATTAATTATTTCACATAAAAACCGAAATGGCGGGAGGTTCTTAATTTCATAAAAAGCACATAGGTTTATAATATTTTTTCAAAGGGTATATGCAATTTGAAGAGTTTCAGTCTGCTGTAGTAACAAGGTTTTAAAACATAGTATTAGGGCATATTGCTTAAGCTCTTTAGTGACATATGCTATGCATAAATATACAGTTTATTTGTGTCCTTCGCAGCGTGCAGCGCAAATCGTAGCTAGGTCTCTGGCACAAAACATGCGTTTATCTACGGCTTTGAGTACTCAAACGAACCGCAAGTCAACTGACAAACACACACACACACACACACACCGGGTACACACACCTGTACACACACGCCTGCACACACATGTTCTACACACAACTTATTTGCCAAACATGGCAAATGTATCCAAAAGGTATTCAAAGAGAAGCCAAAAGCAAACACACACACACAACATGCCAGCATGCACTTAAAAGCTAAATACAAACAAAATCTATACACATATAAATATATATATAATATATATATTGTATCGGAATCGGAATCTATCTATACTATCTAAGCTAAGCAGGAAGGAATGCATTTGTATGCGTATTTAAGTCGTTTAGTTCTGTGTTGTGTTCTCAGGCTGACAGAAGATTCAATAGAAATGAAAACAGAAATGGAAATACAATAAGAGAAATAAAACGACAAAAAAAAGGAGTCAATAGAATTGCCTCGGTTTTTTGTTAATGTAAACGAAAATGGAAATGTAAATGCAGCAGTATATGTAAATGCCGAACAAAAGCAATTCGAATCAAACAGAATTTTAGATATTAAACTGAAAGCTATTGCCAGGCAGAAAATGCGGAAAATGTAAATTTTCATTTAGAGTGTTTTGCCGTTTTATTATTTTAAGTTTTGTTCAAGCAATGCGAATACAAAAAAATAGTGCAATGTTTTTGATATTTGAATACGCTTGCGGGAACGGAGAGGAGCAAGTAATTTCATATAATTATTATATTTTACGAGACCGCAGACAGTCAAATTAATTTCACATTGATTTCTTCGCTCGCTCTGCCGCAAGTGTACTCAAATTTCGAACTCTTTATGTTCACATTCGTATTTTCGTTTTGTTTTTTTGTTGTTCTTGTTGCTGTATGTTATGTATTGTCGTTCGCTTTTATCCAATTGGTTGGGTTTACGTATAGTTTGGTTGTCGGTGCTGCTTGGCTTGGATGGTAAAATACTTACATCAATGCCCTCCTGGTTAAGTTCGTGTTTGTTTGTTGTAGATGTTGTTTAGTTATTGTTGTAGTTGTTGTTGTTGTAGGCAGTGCAAATTGATTGTAGTTGTAGTTATTGTTGTTGATGTAGTCGATTTTAAATACAGCATTTGTTTAGTTTTGTTTATTGTTAAATTGATTTTATTGTTGCGTTTGCGGCAATTTTCATTGGATTTAGTTTTTATTGCAGTTTTGTTTTAATTAATTTATTTGTTTTTTATTGTTGTTTTTGTTGTTGCATAAAGTGTGAAAAACATTTGTGGCAGCCAAAATTTACATCACGTGCAAAGTATTTATATAGTTTTAGTTGTTGGGAATTATTGTCGATTTTTAGTTTTAGTTTGTTTTTCGAAAACGAAACAAAGTGTAAAGGTGTCGATTGTTGCGTTTGTTTTGTTTTGTTTGTATTTAGTAGATTGGATTAATTAGAAATATGCAGAGGTAAATATATATGTATAATATATAGTATATAGAGGTACAGTTGTTGATTGGGTAGTTGCAGTTGGTTAGGCGGAGAGAGAGAGCGAGAGTTGCAAGTAGAAAAGGGTTAGGCGGGGAATGAGAAAAAAAAAGAAAGTCAGAAAAAGTTTGAAAAATCAAAAAAATTAGTTTCATTTGCGAGCTGCAAACTGTTGTTGTTGTTGTTGTCAGCATTGATTTAAGATTAGTTAAGAGTTATATTCTTGCAGAGTTGCAGTTTTATTTAGTCTAGAGTAGATTATTGATTAGTAATGTAAGCTAGGGTTCCAGCAGCTAGAATGCAGCAAACTCAAAATTCAAATATTAAGTATACGACTAGTGAACATAAGCTAACCATAGGCAAGACCAATTAGCAAAAGTTGTAGTTCAAATACTTGTTCAAATTGCTATAGTTGTTGCTTAAACTAATTTAACTTTCTGCCGCTTGAAAAGGTGCAAAGAGCAAAACTGCAGGTGGAAAGGAAAAAAAAAAAAAAAGGAAACCCAAATTGTCTGTGTCTGCGTCTACTGCGGCCACGTAAGCCGCCCGTCCGACTGCAGTAAAGTGCACGGCACGTGGCACGCGGCACGTGGCCGAGTAGACAGCTCCAAAGAAGCGTAAACAAAAATATGTGCGCCCCAAAGTGCTGCCGGCAACGGGTTGCTCAACCTAAGTGAAACGCCAAGCCACAAAACGGACAGCTTGAGCCTTGATCCCAGTTACCACACCTTGCCACACCACGCAGAATTAAAGTAAATTTTAAGAACCGCATTTGAACCGAAAGTTTTGGGCCAACGTTAATGCGCATTTTAAAGTAGACGCCGTTAGTGCTGCTGCAGCTGCAATTTGCTGCTCCCGTTATGTCGCTACCCATTGCGGCACACGCGACGTAGACGTGATGTGCATTAGCATAAGCCTTTCCGGCATTGGCACTAAGCCAGCCAGACCGTAAGCGTCACATCAAGAGGCTGCCTTAAACACTATGCCACAGCAATTTAGTTTTAATGCCACGTAGCCATAAAACTTTTCATGCAGGGTATGCAAAGTCACTCTACGATAAATAAATACGCTAGGATAAGAGAAGTATTTTGAGGAATTTGCAATATTCACTGAATTAAAAAAACAGATCAAATCTGCCAAAGCACTGAGCAATTAAAAGGAATGTATGTTGCAGTTACGAAGCTGCTTGTTATAAAACTGTCATTAGCAACATTCATTTTTCTGTTGCTGCAATGCAGCGATAACTTATCGATAGCTTCGATTTAAATATTATGCAGGTATTATGCGACTGCTTGCTATGAAACTGCTGTTAGCGATTCGCATTATGCAGCTGCGCTTTCGATTAACTAAATAGGGTATTCTTTTAGTCACTTATGACAGCATTATGAAAAAGCGCAATGCTAAATGATATTGCATTTGTTCATATATATTTTTTAGCGCAGCACCCAGCTGAACGTAATAAAAATGCAGCGCCATTTGCTGCGTAGTGTAATTGCGTCTGGCAATTACCTGGTGCTTGGCATTTTACCTGATTCCTGATACCACCGGCCACATGCTACCTGGCACAGACGACTCGGTGTGGCCGGCATAACTGCAGCATGCATACCATCATAACTCGTAAGTCTTGAGAAGCCACTTGGTGGTTGTAAAAACGTTGATGCATGCTTATTTTTACTTTTATTGCTTACGAAATGGACCCAACTGGCTGACAGCTCACTCTACCTAAGGGGCGAGCGAGACAGAGAGAGAGAGAGAGAAGGAGAGAGAGAGAGAGAGAGAGAGAGAGAGAGTGCGAGACAGCCAGGTTGGAGGTTGCCGCGTGATGTGCGTATACGTATTATGTTAGGGCCAAATGGGCTGGAAATGCCAATTTTATGGCTGCTTAAACTTGTAGCGCTTTTATTGCATACTTGCGGGCGTTAATAAGCGCTGCAACAAAGTTTCGCGTGCAGGTGGAACACAGTTCGTCTTATCAGTATGCTTTCACTGTCCAAGTTATGAACTTTAACGACCTACGGCG
Organism: Zaprionus inermis; assembly: GCA_018151445.1. NCBI lineage: Eukaryota > Metazoa > Arthropoda > Insecta > Diptera > Drosophilidae > Zaprionus > Zaprionus inermis. The sequence continues at coordinate 5,412,701 of JAECXD010000057.1, read as the reverse complement.
AAGCCGATGTCGGGCCGATACGGATGCTGAGGCTGCTTAAGATGCGGGGCATGGGCATTGTAATTGGGTGCTGATGCTGCACAAATGCGCAAAACTTGTGGCCAACTCGCACAAGTCGGACGGATTGAAGGTATGCGTGTGCAAGTTGACTTCGACATTGTAAATGTGCGACATGCGACATGTTACATGCGACATGCGACATGCTACATGCACGGGGCGTGGCATCTGCGCTGGTATCGCATGTGTGTGGCGAGTTGTCAATAAAAGGCAAATAAAATGTCACTATGCGCTGCGAGCTGTAACAATGGTAAATCTCTCTCGAGCATTTTCCCCGCTATCGCTCTCGCTCTCGTTCTGCATCTCGTATATCTATGCGGTTGCACATTGCTCATACGCCACGTTGCACAGCAGAGCGACAGCAGCAGCCTGACAATTTGCTGGCATAATATGCAAATCGAAGAACAGATCAGCAGCTGGCCATATGTCGAGCTGGCTGCATGAAAATTGTGTGACATAATTGAAATTGCGCATACGCAATGCTGCACACGACAAGGCTTCAAAGTACTTTAAGTTACAAACACTCACACACACACGCACACACGTGAAAAGACTGAAATGTGCTCTTTCAAGCCAGTTCGAGTGCGGCTCGAGCACGTACATTTGCTGCAAATAACAATAAGAACTCGCAACTGGCACAGTTTGGTTTGGTTTGCTATTCGCTTGTCGAAGTCGTCGCTTGATTGCCCAGAAAACCGTAAACCGAAAACAGAAAACAGCAGGGCAACGAAATATACGCGTACGTCTCGAATTGGAATTGTTCAGGATTTGTAGTACATACGTTGCTTTTGCTGTTGGGCATCTGCTTGAGGAACATGTACGGAAAAGTAACGAAAAGCATTTCCGTTCGAGTTAAGCTGCAGGCCGTGTATTAGGGGTCGTCAGCAAGTAAGTTGCCGAAAAGCCAATGCCAACAGTGTTACAAACTCCTTTGAAAAACTACAATGAGTATTAGTTTTATATTAAAGGAATTTATTGGAGCCCCGGGAAATTCCCAGTCAGCGCGCTGGCATTATTCATTCTCAACTCTTTTGCAATTACAACTTTTAACTACTGAATTTAGCTGTAAATTTATTCGCATTTTTCGTTCGCAACAAAAAACTTGAGCAACCCTAATGCATTGCTTTGGCCCCTGACCAGAAGACTGGCAAATATTGCAGTCATAGTTGGAGCCCGACAAAAGTTATGGCCAAGTTGGTTGGGTCCGGTTGGTCGGTTGGTTGCTTTGCTCTCGGCTATGTTGTGTGGCCTGGTGACCAATTACGTTGCGGACCATGGGACAGCCGGCACAATACGCTGCGCCTTTGTTGGCACAACAGACGGACGAGCGAACAGTTGAGTGAGAGAATGGGAAAAAGAGCAGCGACACTGAGGATGCTGCGCTCCATTTAACCCCAATGGGCACATTTTCAGCCACGTTGTTCTTTAATATTAAATGTCAAATAAATTCCGAAATGTGGCACCAAAAATCTCCCAGGGCAATTGCTCAGTTCTCCGCCCATTGTCACCTGATGTGGCAAACGGCAGCTGCTTCTGCTTCTGTTTTGCTGGTGCTGCGTCTGCGTGCGAGTTTTGGGTCTTCGAATTTGGGACACAGAATTATGCCTAATTACAAAGTCAAAAGTTTTGACAGACACAAAACCCACACACAGCTGGCGGCCCGTACACCTACACCATCTGTTGGGGTATTTATAATGGGCAGGTAAATGATACCCCGTTTTCCATTGTCTATTTCAGAAGCGGAAAACTTTTCTCCTTTTTTATTGCGTCCCATAAAAGCAGCTGACGTATGCGAGAATTGTGGGGGCGGTTGCTCGATTGAACTGAAACATAGAAATTGATTTGCCCCAAAGACGTCAGGTGGTGCACGCCTGGGGCATTGCGCATACGCCATGTTGACTCTGGTTCTTTTTATGCTGTGCACTGCAATTTGTTTGCTGCTTCGCTGCTTCTGATTTTACGATTATGGCAACTAAACGTGGCTGAGCTCTGTGCGTATTCATTGGAGCAGACACAGACATAAGTGAAGAAAATAATAAGCAAGTGAAATAAAAAAAGAATAATATATATAAAGATATCATATCAAGTCGTGGGCTGCAGTTTTGATAGCTAATAACTAAAGCTAAAGCTAGCCTAATAAAGGTGCTTGAGTGTACTGGAAGATCAGTTGGATTAGTTAGTTAGTATGCTACTAATTAGTATAGTATATATTTATAGAGTATATTTATAAGAGAGTTAGTTAGTTGGTAGATTACAGTAGTAAACAGTAAAGTCAGCTCACTCCACCGCGGTACACTTTATTTCCTCGAACTTGGCACTTACCTTGAATACCTGACGACAGAGGAAATTCTCCTTAACCGGAAGTAGTCTGTAATAAATAAGTTAGGCGTATTGTTGACATTTATTGCAAGGCAGGCAGCAGGCAGCAGGCACCCGGCAGCTGGAATAATTTTTTCTGCTCAACTTACTTGGCCATTTCCGAGAGCTGCAAACGACCATCCTTATTGGCATCGAAAACTTGTAGCTGTGGGAGAAACAAGAGCACGATGGCAGGAGAGAGAGCCAAGTAAATGAGCTGAATGACAGAACTTTTATACTTAATTAATGATATAGAAATTGCTGTCTCTCCAGGGTATTGAATAACAGCCGAAAATGAACACACGCACACACACACGCACAGTGGTAAATCGACTTCGAGGAAGTTCTGTAATGATTGCGGGCTGGACTTTTGTTTCCCAGAACGACAATAAGTCTTAAATAAATGTTGGGAATACATTACGCATTCGCCATTTGTTGTAATAGGCAGCCATTTTTTTTATGAAGATGTTTTTCAGTTTGCGCCGCGAAGTATGCTACAGTCTTGTCTGTTCATGAAATCAAGCGCATTTATACACATTTATCTGATTTATCACATTAATACTCCATCCAAGCGCAATTGAATCGTTTACAAAGCTAATGCGACAAATTTTTCTCTCAAGAAGTTCGCAGACGTTCGCGACCCGTGGCAATGGGAGCAAACCTTGTGATTTATTTGCATATTTTGTTTAAAAAGTTTACATTTTCCTCTGCTTTGGCCATTTCACTTGCAAATGAGTTGCAAGCCGAATTGCTGCTTTCCTTATCAGCACTTAAAGCGATAAGTGCTGCAGGTAAGGGCCAGAGGGTGAGGAGAGGGTAAGGACCTGGATAAGGTAGCTCGGCACGCTTTCCCCGACTGTCTGCACGCACGCACACACATGCCCGTTGCCATTATAAAGTTTTTAATTAACAGCACTTTGAGTGCATATAGATTGCCGCACATTATGCGCGACGTGGCAAAAATTAATTGCAATATTTCACGCTAGATTGGACTTGGCCAAATGTTGTGGCCATTAAGCCGCAAACAACGTTGACATTGATTGACCAACAACTTCTCTAGTCGCTGTTGTTGTTGTTGCCATTGCGCTTGCATAATGAATGAATGAATGTGCGCAACAGCTAAGCTTATCGAACGGAAATATCACGCATACGCACCATGGTGTCTGTGTATTCAATGAGCTTATCCTCGGAGACATCGTTGATCTTCTTGGCCTCTTTGAGCAAGTCACGCAAGAAATTCTTAAGCTCATCCGCCTCAATGTAACCAGAGTTATCAGTATCGTATTCACGCCAGATCTAATCGGGAAGAGAACATCATGTCGCAATTAATTAGGAATGAAATGCTGAAAAGCCGTTAACAGCCTCGCCATCGGCTTTAGCTGGCTTTGGCTTTGGCTGTCGCCAGTCGTCTGTCCCGTTCCTATCTGTGTGTACTCCCCTCCGCCCAGTCACGCCTCTTCAGCTTGTCCAGTTTGTCAATGCCTTTGCCTCGGCCCTCGTTACACGCTCGGCCGGGCAGCACTTACCTTCATGAATTCGACGCTTGATTCCAAGGGGTTATCGAAGCGGAAAAGCAAAAGGAAATTCTCCTCCATGGGCAAGAGCTGTGCGAGCTGTGAATTATATAAATATATATATTTTTATACGATTTTTCTTGCAAGCAAAAAGGTCAAGTTGGCTGCCTGAAATCTTTGGCTTTTAAAACGAAAGGCTTTGAAGTCAACGTGTCACAAGTAAAACATGTTATTACTCGAATCTTGGCGCTAGTTTAAACCTTAAATGAGTTATAGTTGTTGAGTTTCAAGCAAAGTTTTGTTAGACTTGCTCAATGGTAGCCTGAGGAAAAGATTTTCTCTCTACAACGAAAGAATTGAAGACTTACAAAAAGTTTATGAGTTCCAGACTCGAGAGTCGCTTTAATAAATAACCAAAATGCTTGGCTAAACAATAGACTTCTCTCATCATTTTCCCTAACAAAGAAAATCCGCGAATTCTGAGCATGAGAGATATTGCAGTTAAATTTTAAACAACTTTTGTAAGACAAGTGCCGTCATAATGGTTGCCCTAAACAAAGCTGGCACTATTTTAGAATCCAGCATAAAATGCACTTCCCTTGGCTGCTCAGCGCTCTTTATTCTTCTACTTATATTCTCTCTCTCTCTCTCTCTCTCTCTGTCTCGCTGTATTCTTGCCGGCCTTGGTCCTAATCCAAAGATATTGCCTGCTCGCCTAGTTGTGCGCCATAATTTTAAAATTAAACTTTGCCATGAAAATTCAAGCGAAACGCTTCAGTGTTTTTAGACAAACAATTTGCAACAAGAAACTTAAGCGTTCTGTGTTGTTATTTTAGCCGAAATATTTTGGCTAACTAGAAGCAAAGTCTGCGCTTTTGCTTCAGTTGCGCCAAAGAAGGTCGAGAAAAGCGGCTGAGCGCGGGGACTGTGAGTAAATTGCAGTGCAAAAACTTTTGCCACATAATTTAAGTGTCGATTTGAATTTTGGTCATGTCGACAACAAGCTGAAAGAGGAAACCAGGCAGAAACAGAAAGACTGAGAGAGAGAGGGAGAGGCAAAGTTGAGCTATCGCTGCAGCTGCAAAGTTTTTGCTTTTAAGTTAATTATAAGGAAAATAATAGAAGGGTTAGCATTTATAGCATATCGCTGGCCAGCACTCTGACTAATTAGTGGCAGTGTGTGCACTGATTAGGCGAGATATGCACTCTACACGCTTGCCACATGGCGTATGCGCAATGTGATGAGCGATGTGGGCAGCTGAAAGCTTTTTGAAGTTTCATTCATCGCAGCAAGGGTTTTTCTGCACCAAAAAAAAGAAGAGTTCTTGTGTGCTGCCTCATTTATCATGGCCAAGCCCGAGTACATTATGATTACTTCCAATTCAATTCGAAGTCTGACTTTAGAACACGACCATCTTCGGTTGCCTTGCGGTGGCTGCTGCTGCCTGCTGCGCCATGTTAAGCCTCAATTAAAAACTCATTTAAGGAAGGGCGCAACTTTCTTGGCAGCAAAACTTTTTGGGAAAATTGCAGAAATGGCGAAAATGGCCAAATAAATTATTGAGCAAAACGAAACGGGCGAGATGAGAAAAAAAAAACACACGAAAGAAAATTGGAAAATGAAGAAACGGCAGCAGCAGCATTTAAAAAGCAATTTGACGGCGAACCTCAGTTAGAATGTCACGAACGGCGAGATGGAAGACGAACAAATTGCGCATACGACATGTGCGCAAGCATTGCAAACGGTTGTAACTGACAAGCACTTAGACTACAGTAGTCCACCCACACAGCACATACCTCTCGTATATCGATTTTGCCATCCTGATTATCGTCGTAGGCCTCCATAAAGCACGACTTCAGCTCCTCGAGCATTGTGTCGGTGACAGCCTGCAAAGAAGATAAACAGCGTGACGTGTGCGTGATGTGAGAGATGAGAAAATGCAGTGGCATAGGCCACATATGGCAGTTATACCAGCATGTGATGCTGCACTTTGCACTCACCTCCGGGCTAATGTCCGTGGCATTGGCGCTGGACACAAACTCGCGCAGAAACCCATCCAGTTCTGTGCCCTCGATGTAACCGTTGCCTGCGGGCAGAGCAGAGCGTAGAGTTAAGTAGAGTAACAGTGAGGAGAGTGTGTGTCAGCGGGAGATACATACCATCCTTATCGTAGTGTGCCCACACGTCCATGAACTGATTGGCCGACAGTTTCTTCAGTTCGCGCGACTCGGGATCGCGATACTGGCGCATGAAATTGTGCGCCTTCTCGATTTGAACGCGCTTGGCGGCGGCAGCGGCTGCAGCGGAATCCATTTTATTTTATTTATTTTCTTGTTTGCCGTTTGCTGTTTTCGCTTTTAAGCTGTGCACCTTCGGGGGTAATCTGTAAAATACCAGGCGAAAAGGTGTTCAATTTGGTATCGGTGTGAAATCATTCGGCTACATGGAAAACTACTTGCGAGGGTGGAAAACCTAACAGCACTTTGTTGCCCCAAAAGGGGGCAAACTGAAAAGTAGTTTACGAACAAAACAAAAACTGTAGAGGAAAAAAAAATGAAATCAATTAGTTTGACAGCGAAGTTCATTATTGGCTTAGAGTGCCGCGGGGGGGCTTAAAATTAATAGCATGAAATGCGGCACACCAACACTCCCACACACACACGTAGACACACGCACACAGAGACAGTCGCAGTCGCAGTCGCAGTGGGAGGGCGGGCAGCATGACGTCCATGCAAGTATGCGCGTCGCAGCGTAGACTAGAGCATAAAAGCGGCAACTAACAGGATTACAAGCAACACGCAACAATGTTGTGCATGTGTGTGTGCGGGTGTGTGTAGAGTGCTTTTAAGCCAGAGCAAATGCTGCATACTTACAGGCGCTCCACCTAAGCGCACTGTCCTAGCGCACATAAATTGCATGGCATAGTTAAAGGCAACACTTAAATTAAGCTAAACTAGTTACGTACGCTCCCCCCCAGTTCTCCCTCGTATCTCTCTGCTTACGCATCAACGTCACTACGAGTTAAATATATACTACTATGTACAGCAAAGCGAATGCGAAATAAATTGCTTTACAAAGTAAAATAACAAGCATAAATTACGATTGTTGCTGTTGTTGTGCTGTGCGGTTGCGCTGCGGGCGTTGAAACAAAGCAACAGAAAAAAAGAGAAGCTGAGGATGAGCAGCAATGGGAGTAGGTGGCAGTCAGTGGGCAGCAGGCAGCAGGCAGCCGGAGGATGTAAACTAAACGTTGTGCTGCTCGGAAGTTGCGGGTGACGACAGTTTGTTGCGGCTGTGGCGACGGCGCCTGCTGCTGCGGCTCCTGTGGCATATCCTGTGAACTGTGCTGCCTGCTGCTGTCCCGCTGGACATGTAGGTATACATTTCGGAGCAGCTGCCGCCAAATGAGTCAACCCTGCCTCCCCCACACCACACACACACACACACACACACACAGTCGTAACAGCAATGAGGGCAACTTGTTGCCTTTATTGTTGCTGGCACGCTGTGAGCTTAGCACTTTTTTCCCATGGAGTATTTTAATTGCATCAATGATTTTATACATTATTTATGAAGCAATATAAAATAACAACTTAATATTAAATATATTAAAATGATCAACGTAAATCTCCAAGCCCAGCAGCAGCAATCAATCATAAAGAAAAGAAGAGATACCCCTGAAAATCGCCTGAATATCCATATTTATCGCAATTTAAGTCCAAATTCCTTTTGGATTCGATTTTTATGCTTATTTCGAATATCCAAATCGATTTTAAACAAAAAATTAATACCCAAATTTTTTAAAAAAATTTGAAATTTTTGCAAGGGGGTAGCATGGAAAAAGTCGAAAATTTTCGAACTTCTCAAATCGATTAAATTTAAATGCAGAATTAATTTAGGCACAATACCGTGTTCAAAAAGTCATACCCGAGAGAAATCAAATGATTTTTGGGTAAGTTATGACTGATTGAAGCCAAAAATGCCAGTAAAAGCGAAAGTACAGTCCTGGAAAATTAGCTAAATATCGATATTTATCGCAATTTAAGTCAGAATTCACTTTGGATTCGATTTTTATGCTTATTTCGAATATCCAAATCGATTTCAAGCAAAAAATTTATAGGCAAATTTTTGAAAAAAATTTGAAATTTTTGCAAGGGGGTAGCATGGAAAAAGTCGAAAATTTTCGAACTTCTCAAATCGATTAAATTGAAATACAGAATTAATTTAGGCACAATACCGTGTTCAAAAAATCATACCCGAGAGAAATCAAATGATTTTTGAAAAAGTTATGGAAGAATGAAGCCAAAAAGTTACTGCCAAAATGGAGGTACAACCCTGAAAACTGAAAAATATCGAAATGTTTCACAATATGAGCTCGAATCTGTTTTGTTTTCGATTCGAAATTTTAAATCGCATTTAAGCGTTATTTTTTTATAATTTAAAACATTTAAAAAAATGCTTAGAGATTAAACAAATATTTAAAACAAAATTGATGCAAAGTTAAATTTGGGCTGCTGGGATCGAAATGCCTTATGAGCAGCAGCTGAATGAGTGCAAGCCTTGTTGCCCGTCTCTGGCTCATTCTTTGTGTTTCCTGCCGCTTTCCCTCAACTTTGCACATTGTTCGCAAACAACAATAAGTAGAGAAAGAAGGAGAACGAAGAGTGGGAGCAGTAGTAACAATTGCAAACACTTGTTAAACTTTTACAACCTGCCTGCATACAAAGTTCATGCTGGAACTGCGCAACTTAACCCGTTTAACTTGCAGCTGATTGCAATAACTGCCAAGGCAAAGGCAAATACGCTTTAAAGACTTTCGGCCCGAGGCTGTGTTGACATTTTATGGCCAAGAGAAATCGCATTGCGAGCATGTTGTTCTCGGTCCAGGCCCGCATTCTGGGTCGGGCTCATTAGAAGGACCTTCGCATTGTCGACGCGCCGCGTTTGTTATTACAAAACGCATAAAGGAATATAAATACGAGTTGCATGCCCCGCAGCAAGTGGCGTGTGAAGTACCAACACACGCACACACACACACACATAGCGAAATATTTGCGCAGGATATGTGAAAACTTTCATTGTTGTGTGCAGGATGCTTGAGAGAAGGAGAAAGAAAGAGAGAGGCCAACGCAAGCAAATGCCAAATATGGCATGCCACATGCCACACAGCCACGCCTCCCCCAACCCCCACGCAGCTGCCAGCGGCGCAAGTGCAGCTAATGCCCAGCTGCCAGGCCAGCAATTTCTTCTAGTCCGGATGCGCGCTAAACAATGAGTTATGAGCTGCGGGATTAGGCCACGTCGTGGCAGATAACTTGCATAGACTACGCGCTGATGTCGTTAAAATGCTGGCGAAAAATGCAATTTTCAGCCAAAAATATAAAGTGACAAACTGTGCAAAATATTGCATATAGAAAAGCGAGAGTTCGGTCTATGAAAAACGGCAAGAGGAAATTGGGCATAAATCTAGGCAAAGCAAAGTTGCATAGGCGCTCAAATAAATTTCCATTTTAAAGATTATTGATTTCTATGGAACATTTGAACTAAAAAGCTTAACAATTCAGTTAAAATAGAATTAAATAAATGAATTTACTCATAAGACTGTTCAAATTTCAAATCAGTCCTCCAAAGCTTTGCTTTTCATATATCTTCAAGCCTATTTCGACGCGTAATTAAGGCAGAACAACTTGTAGTTGATTAACTAGAACTATGACAGCAATTTCCTTTTTTAGATAATCTTGAAAATAATCGGAAATTACTGGAAAAGTACAAGGTAAACTGGGCCAAATGCGGCGCTGACAAGTTAATAAACATAATGATTTTGGGCCACGTTCGATTGCTGCGACATAATTAGTTAAATTAGCGGCACACGCACTTGCCTAATTATGTACGAGTGACAGAGATAGAGAAGGAGGGGAAGAGAGAGAGAGAGAGAGCGCGCGACACTGTCGACATAAACGCGCTACAAATATAAAATAAATACGCCTTCAACATGAAAATGTGATAAAAATTGTTTTGTAGTCAAAAACGTGGAACGCAGCGCGAAGGTAGCGGGCAGGCAGGGGGGAGAGCAAGAGGTAAGCAGAAGAAATATTAATTTTGCAGCTTGTCGCGCATTTCGAGCGAGCTGTCACCAACAAGCGAAACGGCAGCAGCAACAACAGGAAACGGAAATGGCAACACAGAAATAGTGAAAATTCGCCTAGTATACTTCGAGGCGCGACGTTGTGGCTTAATGGACGTTTCACATGGCAGCACCCGCACAGCCAACCAACAGCAATCGCATTGACCCGCAGGCGAGTGGGTCCCGGGGGTGTTGCCAAACAATTGTCAGGCACTGTCGCCAAGCGCGCTTGCTCGCTTGCATAACTCATGCACACAGCTCACAAGTTGTGCGAGGCGCGTGTTAAAGTGCTGCGCATCGACGAGGCAACCGCAGCTCCAGCTACCTGCGAATACTACAGACACGTTCCAACCGGCAACCAATGGACAATGGCGCCAGTTCATCCGGCCCCGCCGGCACACAGCCGCTCGCCTGCGTCGCTGCCTGCGTAACTGCATTAAGCTCGATTCGCATTTAATTTAAGTGCTTGTTGTCTGTTTATTTCTGGTTACATTACAGACTGCCCTTGTGTGTGCTCACGTGTACTCCACCCAACCTCCCCCCCCCCCACCACCTATCGCCCTCTGGCTAGCTAGCTAGCGTGTCTATATATACGTATTTTTAGAGTATATATAAACGCTTCGGCTGCAAGTCTGAATTATATATATTTTTGTAAGTGGCTTGAGTAGTTTTTTGACGCAGACGCTTGGCTTGGCGGCAGCTGCTATTTTTAGCTTTAATTACGCCAAACAACGACAATTGCAGTGGCAACAACTACAGCAACAACTACAACAACACTTCTGATTTGGCCTTTTGTTCACGTTGGCAGACAGACTGTTTGGCCTTGCGATTAGTTTTTGTTGCCCCATCCACTTCCCTATTTTGTTTTGTTATTTTTTTTAACAGCTTTATTGATTTTCTTATAAACAAAGAAATTTATTGTCGATAGTCAATTGAGTTAACAGGGCGTATGCGCATTAATTATATTATTTATATTGCGCAGCAAGTGATGACCAGGTTTTTCTTTGCTTTTCTTGTTCTTTGTTTTGCACACTTGTTTTTGACATTCAAGTGAAAAAAGGCAAAGATGCAATGGTCCGATTTAGTTGGCAAACGGATTACAAAAGAAAATTAGGTACTCTTTCGAGAAATATGTGACTATTAATATTTTTATTATTATTATAAAAACTGCATTAAAAAACTTCGCATTCAGTTCGTTAATTTTGTAGAATATTTACAGAGTTTTTTTTACCTGCAGTAAAACAATATGTGAGCGTAAAATTTGCGAGCAAATTGCCGGACGAAATGAATTTCAATTTCAATTTAAATTTTCTATTGCATTAGTTGAGTGTGTGCGAGTTGAGTGCGTAATTAAATGCTCGTTATTATGCACAATTTCCACTTAATTTTCACTCGTCTATCAACTTGTCTATGACTGTTGCTCCATAAATCGCGTTGCAGCACATGTTGCAGTCATGTCAGTTTGCTGTACGATCATCATTCTTGACTTTTATGGTCTGCAAGTTCTGACAACTGGCCAAGGACTAAGCCAAGCCAGATGCCGAGCGAAAGCGAAAGAGAGAGAGAGAGCGAGAACCGTAAAAGCAGGAAGGCAAAAGCGAAACTCTTTGCTTTTACAAGCGACCATATTCGTATAAAAGACAGGATGAACCGACACACAGACATCTGTTTGTAGTGAAGACTCGTTTGTTGCTTTCTGCTGCAATGTGTCAGGCAAAGCCATATTCATAAATAATAATATATTAAGACATTCACACACACACACCCCCACACAGGCAAACAAACATCACACAGACAGACTCGCGTATATATGCCACACAGACACTCTTTCTCTTTATATAATTTATGCAAGTGCAGGCGGAAGTTGAATAGCAAGGCAAACACACACACAGACGACAGGCTGACTGAATGACTGACTGACTGAGAGACTGACTGAAGGACTGACTGACTGACTAACTGACTGACTGAGGGACTGACTGTCGGCCAGCCCGAGCGACTGACGGCAACGGTCTGCGTGTTGTGCCTGCTTAGCTTGGCTTAGCTTTGAATTATGAAACAGTTATTGTCTGTTTTGAATACGCTATAGGGGACAGCAATGCATGCGAAAGGGTATATTAATAACTGAAGAGTATATGTAATACGATGCGCACTCAAACGAAACAAATAAGTTTATTATAACACTTGTAATTGTTAAATAAGCAATCTCATTTATAAATTACAAACTTAACTGGAGCTAAGATGCTTCTAATGCATATATAGAATTAAATATATATTTAAAGCATATATTTTACATTAAAACAAACTGCTTTAATGCTACACACACATTTTCTGTGCATAAATTCAAATTTGTTGTGCGTATACTTAATTTATTTTTTATATTTCTCATACGTATACGTAATTTATGTATTTAATTTCTTCATTTAATACGGCGCAACTGCAAGTCGAACCCTTTTTGCTTGCCGTTTGTTTTCGTGTTTTCGTGTTTTTCTGTAAGTTTTCTAAGTTGCTGTGCCCCCTTTTATTTCGTTTTCATTAGGGCACGCCGAAATTGTTAAGGGCCGCGCCACTTGGCCGTGCATGCAAGCGGCCCTAATCGAGTTGGCCTCGGCGAGTCGTGGCAACAGTTGCGTCTTGACATTGACATTTTCACGTGGCAAATGCGTTAAAGTTAAAGTCAGCATTAGCGGCATGGAAATCTAACCCAAATCAGCTGCCCAATGGATTGTAAATTGCGCTGAGCTCACACGCCTCGTAAAAAGCTAAAACGGTTCGTTGATTCTGTTCTTGCTCTCTCTCTTTCTCTCTCTCTCTCTCTCGCTCTCTCTCTGTCTCCCTCTCCTGCTCTGCTCGACATTGATTTGCAAGTCACAAATGCGCTTGGGGCCTGATGCTATCTGTGATCCGATCAATCTTTACCCAAAAGGATTAACCAATAAAAGGTTGGCATGCGTATGACTGGGAGAGGCGAGGGAGGAAGGAGGCTGGTCTAATTTATGGCCGAGCTGAGCTCAGCCAGACAATTTATCAAAACACTTTGACATGTCTACAATTTTATTTATTGCATTCGGCTTACGTCTTGGCTCGCAATTCGAATGGGCCGCATTGCAATAAAAATACAGTTAAATTTTAACAGCCAATTTGTTATGCGGAATCGTAACTAGATGCAAAAGCTCAACGCAAACCGAAGCGGAAATACCCCGAGGAGTTTTGAATGCGTACAGTATGCTAAGTTCGAATACCCTGCGTGTATCAAAAATATGGAAAACGAGGGGAAATTGGGTAGGAGTGCGAGCAAGCAGACGTTTGTTGAGTCTTAGCATTTCAGTGTTGGGTAACAACGGTTTCTTAATTTGTATGCAGTGTTGGCTAATAAGGACTCCTTATGCAGTGTTGGCAAATTGTATTCAATGATCTCTAACATCTATTTTTGCATAGTCTAATCGCATTTTGTGTCCATAAGTAAAGATTCTTCTAGGATTTTTGCAGCGTATTTCCTTGCCATCAAGCAAGTCCATGCTACCCACTCGCAGCTAGTACAGGGCATGCCGCACATGGCGCAATCTATTTAAAGTCTCTCACTACACAAGCGACTTAAATAATTAGCACGTAATTTACGGGTACTTTATCCGGTTCGTGGGCCACCTCCGAGTGGCCACATGGCCATAATAATTTCAATATCGAAATGTGCATAAATTTCAATTAACCGAAAGTGGCGAACAGCATTAAATTTATGTGAATTTAAATAGCATAAATCAGGTCAAAAGCAGATAGCCAAAATCCGCAACGAATCGACTCGAAACGAGTCGAAGCCAAACGGATTACACACAGCATTCGGTTCTGACCATAAGTTTTGTACGAATCGCAGTATTTGTTTGTCTTTTCAATGATGCGCTGAAAGATTTTACACGCGTTAGCCGCAAGTGCTGAGCGTAATAAATTCCCCAATTAAACCAAAACTAAAGCAAACCAAACCAGCCCTACCCAACACAACCCATTCCAGCTCATCTCATCTGGTCCCAGAATGGCTCAAGTTCAATTTGCATTTATGATTTACATGCCTCGGCTCGTTGTCTAATTGGCCAAGTCTGGCGAGACGCGACCTGTTTATAGAGTGATGCCTAAACAGAGCTATAAATATATATATATAGTGAGAGAGAGAGAGAGAACAGACTACACACATGTTTAATTGTATTTGCAACAATTGATGAGTTCCTTGGCTCGCCCTGATGGTCATAGAGTATGCTATTTATAGCCGACAACAATTGCGAAGGCTGTCGGTCTGCATTTTCGATGATCTCTACTCATACTCACACTCACACTCACACACTCAGCCTTGCAGCCACTTCTGATTCGTTTTCGCACTTGTGAATGAAACTTCGGGCGCCGTTCGATATTCGTGTTTGTGTGTGCGTGCGTGCCTCACGATTATTTTTGGCCAAAAACTGACAAGTGAAAGAAAACATGCAGAATTTATTATTATGATACAGAGACCACATGCCGAGCATTTTGCGGCTGCCAAAGATGCCACAAAAGGTCGATGGGGTGTCCAATCAATTTTTGTTTTTACGGGGCAGGAAAAGCGCAACAGATCGCACAGCAGCTGCGTCATACATTTCGTTTATTTCTAGCTGCCAGTTTAATTCAATTTACACTTTAAATTATGCACAGAGTCAGCGAATAAGCCTTGCATAGTGCTCGGTACAACGTATTAAATGCAATAATTATCATCCCGTAACCAAATTCGGCTTAACTGAAGGTCAGCCGCATAATTTGATTGTGTGCATAATTAAAGCTGACAGGCAGAGCCTGTTATACCTCGTTCAAGCTGCGGCTGCGAGGTATATACGCTGAAATGCGGTGTATTGTTTAAGCACGCCCCATTACACAAAGCAAACACACACACACTCGCTCACTCAATTAAGCGCGTGTAACAATTGACATTACGCATACGCAACGTTGACTCTTGAATGTTGTTGTCGGCAGGCAGGCAGGCAGGCAGGCTGACATTGTTCATTTGAAACAATTGAAAAGCTTAAGCCAGCAATGGCATTGCCTAATTAGTAGCGTGGACCATGCCCCCACCCCTGCGGTGCAGCCATACAAATTTAATTAAAACTGTTGCAGTTGTCAGACAAACCGACGCGCTGCACCACATGATTTCGTTCGCTGCAGATCGTTTTATTTTATGCATTTGAATGGCACGAAAGGCAGCAAAAAAATTCGCAGTATAAAACTAATTAGAGGCTGGCAGGGAGAGCGCGTGGCAAGTTCAAGCTGAGCTTTAATTACACAATTTTTTTTTTTTTGGCCAACCAAAGAGACGAGTGCCTTGTGCCTTGTGGCCTTGCGCTTGAAATAGTCTATGAAAGGAGGCAAGTGAAGTGCGCGCGCGTTTTTTTTTTCGCCCCCTTTCATTCTTTGCACAGTTCACTTTATTCCATTCACAGCATACGCGTCTTTCAGCGCATCTTTCACTCGCACTCTCTGCGCGCTGCGCTAAGTACATAAAAGTTTTGTCGGTTCTTTTTTTTTTGTTTTCTTGGGTTCCTTGCTCTTCAGACACATCGTAAACAATTCGACCCCCATATGCCCGAAACGTTCAATTAACCGTGAAATGAGCAAAGCAACAAGGAGCAGATTGGCTGAGTATGTGTCATGTCATTACTGGCGGCCGAAAACCCAACTCAAAACTCTTAAAAGTCACTCTGAGTTGGGTTCGATTTGCTTAACATTGTATTAATAAAACCTTTTTGCCCCGATATTCCAATAAGTGCACTTTGCATATAGCAACGATTTGTAATGCTTTAGTTTTTTATATGACAATTTCATTGCCGTTTCCCTGTATGTATTACTTATGACACATGTTTTTTGCGATTCAGGATAAAATGGAAACTCATGCAGAACATGTGTTTTTCTGTTTTTAATCACATGACACATGGAAAATTCAATGAAAATATACCCTGTAGCGTGCAGCGCAATGTGTGTGTGTATGACACGATAGATACTGATGCTGTCTGCTGCTGACAGGGTATCTTCGAATCGCATTCACTGCCACTCGCTGTCGTTTTTATGCTGTGACAGCTCTGCAACTTTTTGTTTTGTCCCTTATTGGAGCCGAGCTCCCACGCTCGCGGGTTTTGTCAATTTGCAAATGGAAATGTCAGTCATTCAATTTGAAATTGTCACAATCACTGGACACACACACCTGCACATACTCAGTGAGAGAGCGAGAGGGATAGGGAAAGCAGATGTCAGCTAACTGCTGTCAGTTGGAGTATTAGCGAATGTTTCCAACGAGGACCGCAACAAAATTTCCATTGAGTTGCGAGTATAAAAATAATTACTTAATTAACGAGAATGCCAGTTCGCAGTATTGTCTATTAAACAAACAACAAAAGTGTTGGCTGAGTTAGCTAACGTAAACATCAATGGCCAAAATCAACAGCAGCAGCAGCAGCAACAATAACTATGCCGAATTCCGGCTGCGTCATCGCGCAATTTCGTTGAGCTGGGGAGAACATAAAATATAATATAAAAAAAAATAACAACAAACTCGGCAAATTTAGGATCATAATAGCATACCACAAGCGGGCGGGCAGCATTAACATTTCTCGGGCTTTACTTGTACAAATAAAGGCGAAGCGCACGAATATTTACGATTTAATAAGATTTTAATATTATTTACCCAACGCAGGCATTTCAAAGAAGTTTTTAATTGTTTGCCCGGTGAAACGGGGCTCATTAAATCCATCGACGCCTGTTGCAAATGCCATTTTATAGCATCGTATCGCACAATGCGGCTTCTTGATTAAGAAGGCCAAAAACCCATCCGCCCCTGGCCGATCCTTAGCTGCTCCCGGCATGATAAATTGGCCGACTAATGCGCATCGTTAAAGCGAGACACGCGCAAATGCAGTAAATATTTACATAGTCGCCTGTTTTTTATGCCCCCTTCCGGTATTGTATAAATAATAATCAAGAAGTAAAAATAATAATAAATAATAATGGGCCAGCCAAAACATAATTAAACAGCAGGACGTCTATGTACACATACTACATAAGTCTGGCTGGCCACAACGAATATGTTTGGCATACATAGCACTTACAGAGTGGTGGGTGTGACTAGCAGATGCCCTGCAAATGCGTAAGTGGGCTGTATTTACATCGATGACGTTTGGTAAAAATTCTACGAATAATAGAGTGTTGCGCTAGTGGGGGAATTTCTTGCCTACTTGCGTGTTTTTTTTTCAATTCGATAAGTTGCGGATCTGCGGAACTGCTTGAAGCAAATGTGTGAAGCGAGTGCGGTTCACTTAATCTGGTTCTCTGTTTAAAATATGTATATGAAGCGGTTCACTTGAACTGGCTTAAAATATACAGCGAGTGCGGTTCACTTGAACTGGCTCTCTGCTTAGGATCTGAAGCGAGTGCGGTTCACTTGAACTGGTTCTCTGCTTAAAATATAAGGCAAATATTTAATATATCAATGATACTCCTATAACATTTTAATAATAATTTACTTTTTCAATCCAACAAATAAATAAAGATATATTTTTATTTAACAAATTGACAGCAAAAATTATTTCACCTTTCATTGAACCGAGCAACAAGCAACAACATCCCCGATGTATGACGCCCCTTAATAACACACTTTGGATGCGGGGTATGCAAGCAAAGAAAGCAAATAAAAACAAGCAGAAAATTTATGCTGATTGCCTCAGTTGCTGCTGCTACTGCGGCTGCTCCTCAAATATTTTGGGCAAATATTTAACGCTGCCAGCGGCAAACGGCAACACTTCTTGGCCCTCAACTTCTTGGCCAAGTTGTAATTATAATAATTATTATTGTTAGGCGTGAAAGTTGCTTAATGGCACTTTCGCTTTTTCAACCACACACACTCT
Organism: Zaprionus inermis; assembly: GCA_018151445.1. Taxonomy (NCBI): domain Eukaryota; kingdom Metazoa; phylum Arthropoda; class Insecta; order Diptera; family Drosophilidae; genus Zaprionus; species Zaprionus inermis. The sequence continues at coordinate 5,394,746 of JAECXD010000057.1, read as the reverse complement.
CACTTTTACTGTTACTTTTGACATTGTGTAAAGATAATTTTGGAAAATTCCTGCGGCTTTGTTTGCCGATGTATGTGAGCCAGGCGCGTGTGTGCGTGTGTGTGTATGTAGGCGGGGCTCCTTGAATTAGCGCTTTTGAATGGGTGTCTTTAAGTGCCACGGCAAGTGCGAGTAGCATAGCAGAGTCCTCGCCTCGGCAATTACAGTGCCAATGCCAACAATGAGGTCCAATTGAGGCAACTATGTATTTTGGGGTTAATTCAATGGGGTTTATTACGCAGTCGAGAGCTGCGAGTACGAGGAACGACTTGGGAATCGAAGTAAGTTGGGGCATAGAGGCGCTTCAGTTGTGGCTCGCTTATCATATCGTAGACTAATCTGCTGAGATCTGCTCGATATATTTATACTTGCCGCATTCGAACATCAAATACGCCATCTTCGATGAGTATGAGTAATTCGTGAGTATGAATAATTGAAGTTGTTTGCGAGCACAAATCAGTTTTCTGCTAGTTTACTCATATTAAGTATACGTATAACTCATACGTGCGCACACACACGGTTTGTTATTTTGAGCGGCACTTGTGGCCACAATCGCAAAAGTAAATAACGCCCCATTGACTTGCCGACGTCTGTCTGTCAGTTATTCCGTCTCATTTTTCTCGCTCATCATTATTTTGATAATTTTCTATGGAACATTGCATTCAATTGTGGCTGCAGCGTGTGCACAATAAGCCGTCGCTCTGCTTAAATTAAGAAAACATTCGGCAACAGCAACGGCAACAAGTACACAGAACACGGGGAACAAGGGGTGCGACGTGTGCGAGCGCATTTGTGTTATTTCAATTATATCATTTGAATTACAAAGGGAGACGCAAGATGGCAAGTGAATGAGGAAAACAGCACAAAAAGAGGGGAAGCAACAAAGCGTATGAAACAACAATTTTCCCTTCGTTGACTTTTCGCCTGCACTTTGCCTGTGCAAATAGTGAAACTCAGATTGCTATACGAAATTGAAATGTTCTCTTTCCCCGTTTTTCACCCTTCTGTTGTATTCGGCTTGATTTTATTTTATTTTATTTTATTTCATTCGCATTTTGTTTTATTGCACTCGATTGCCTGCGGGTTCAGCAAACAAATAACGCTTTCGGCCTGCTGCAGTTGATTCATTTTCATTTTCATTTTCATTGTAGTTTTGAGGCCCGACAAAAGCTGACAACGTGTTAAGCGCACGAGTGACAGCAATTACCGTTAATTAATTGCAATTGTTAAGCATTTGACACGCAATTTACAAGTCACTTGGCACAGAGGACACTTTCGGTTTGATAAGTGCGAAGGAAACGTGTTAATTTGGCGCAAAAGAATGAGAACAGCCAAATCCAGTATAATATTAATACAAATTTTAAATGAGCCTATCATTTCGTGTCAATAAATTTTTAATCAGACTATGATGATACTCGAAACCTATTAAATATTTCAGCTCACACTGCTCTGTGTTTGCGCTTGTATTATATAATTAATTGAAATTTTCATTTCCCACATTTTTTACTACCTTAAGTCGACATAATTCTACATTGCATGTGTCAAAAATCTCAGCTCTCTTGCCATTAATTTTACTTTGCAATAACACGGGGAGTGGCAGCGGGCGGCAAGTCGACTGAAATGGGCTCTATAAATATCAGTTAAATATCACATTTGCTGTCACCTGGTGCGACTTGGTCTGCCTGACAAAATGCCCAGCCGAAAGTTCGTCGTGTGAGTGAGTGTGTGTGTGTGTGAGATTTTTTTCTGCTTGTCTGTTGCATACGCGAAGGCGCAAAATGCAAATGAACTCTGGAAGCAGCAGTGCTCGTGGCGTGGTCGGGAAATTTATGAATGAGCATAAATTAACGGTAGCCATGCTGTCATAAAAGTGACAGGAACAACAACGACGACGCCATCATCAGACGAGGACGCGTTGCGATTTGCAAAGAAAGAAAAACATACTGGACAAAAAGAGGGAGCGCAAATATAAATAAGTATTCGCTGTTGTTTTGAGAGGGAGTGGAAGGGGGGGAGGGGGGTGAGCATTTTTAGTGTCAACTCTTGTCGTTAAACGACTGTGTATTGCGCTGCGTATACGTAATATGAATATAAATTACTCTGCTGGCATTTTTGTGCGACCCTTTTTAATTGAAATTCAAGCAGTTTCGATGCGGCGCTTTTATGACAGCTGCTTGTTTGCTTCGTTTGTTCGGTCCCGGCCAAATTGTGTTCGCAAACGCAATTTGCATAAAGGTCCGCAGCGAGCCTTGTTGTTGTTAAAATCTCTTCGAATCCTACAACAACAGTTCGGCGTACTGAAGTTTTTCGCATTCCCATATTTGCATGCATTCGATTTGTGCGCTCTGGGGATTTTTTGCCCAACTGCAGCTGCTCTTCGATTTGGCCCTGCCCTACACACTCGGCGCATTATGACAGTGCCAACCTTGACGAGCCTTGTGGATTTTTGGCAACAGATTTCGCACTTGCAACACAATTCGGTTTATAAATAATCATCTTAAGTTTGCCGAAGTGCAACAATCGAAGTGAGTCTCGAGCAACTAAATCATTTCAAATGATGCAGAAATTATTTACGATCTTATGCGATCACAAATACTTGAAGATATGATTTATGTTTAATATTTAAAAATAGATACAAAGTGTTGAAATTGCACAAGTAGTTTAAAACATGCCGTAAATCATAATTAATTAAAAATTATTATTTAATTGATCAAAAAGTTTTTGAAAAACATAACACACACTCATTATTCAGTTTTAAAAAACATATAAAATTATTTGTTCAAATAAATCACAAATTAACACATAATTAACGCATAAAACATATAAAATCCGTTTTAAGAAATATATAAGTCTTCATTATATTTACTTTTATAATTGCAGAAAATTTCCAAATGGTTTTCGAAACACTTTTGAACTGTTCAAACACACGCAACGAAATTTTCCTCACTGGGTTTGATGTTGATTTTCAGATGAACCGTTAGCGTCTAGAATCCTTTGCAGACTGTTTCAAATGCGGCCTGGCGAACGCTTTATCAAAGCCAAAAAACTCAACACACCTTGGGCCTCGAATCGCTCGAAAATGAGAGAGAGAGAGAGAGAAAGAGAGCGCGCCCGGGACGTAGCCGAGCGTAGGCGCCACGCAACAATGCGTTGGGGTTGGCAACATTTCAGTGGGCTGGCAACATGTGTTGCAGCAACAAACTGTTGATTTTTGTTGTGTTGCTTCTCTGCGGTTTCCAGTCAACAAAAACAAATAAATGCAAAATGAGGCGTGGGGTGAAGTAGGCGAGAGGCAGGGGTAAATGATAGGCGGGGCTGGCCGTGTCTTTTTATCTGGCATGCAAAGTGTAAAAATACAAATGAACATAATGCGCAAAATGATTTCCGCCAGTTCAACTTTCTCTTCGCCAATTCTAGATACTCGCGCTACTGTGTGTGCGTGCGTGTGTGTGTATGTGGCTACGTGTCTCTGTGTATGTGCGCTCTTTTAATTGTAATCCCCTTAGGAGCTTCGGCTTTCAATGTTTTATCAGCATGCAATATTATAATGCTACACAAAAAATAAAAGTAACTTTCGGCTGCTTTATAGCATGTGCCCTTTGGGGGCTCAGCCAGAGCCTTGTGTAGGCTTTGCTGAGGGGGTCAAATATCAGTATGTGGGCGGGTGAGTGTGTCTTCGTGTGCGGCTGAGCTCGTCAGGCAATGTCAAGTGCGACTCATGGCATATTGCGCACTATGGCAGCTGTTGTTATGCATACCCTGTACTCAAAAGTGCACAGGGTCAAACTGACGAAGTTAAAACTATTAAATGTAACTTATTTTCATATTAAGTTTTTATGTAAAATGAAAATAATCGACATGTAATCGATATCGTTTTCAAATGAACGCGAGCATGAGCGTTCACTTCAACTAGTTCCACAGATCATGAGCTACATGTGAACTAACGAATGACAAGAGGGAACACAACACAACATACTACAAAAAATCAATTCAATTATGTATAATTTGTAAATTTGCTTGATTTTTTACAGAGTATCTGGTAACCCGACATGTCGACAGGCTGTAAGCATGCTGTGCGCGCTGTTATGGCGTGTGGCTCATTCATTTTTCATAAGGCTTTTTTCAGGTTTCTTGTGATATGTGTTACGCACACTTTTCGGGCTACCTTTGTGCCACGATTTATGTCTAAGCCTTTAAAGTTAATTGTTTCAGGCATTGCTTGCAGCCGCATATGTGTGTGTTCGTTTGTGTGTGTGTGCGTGTGTGTATTTGTTTGCGGCGACCATGAGTTACTTTTCAAACTAGCTGGAGAGTCCATTATATAATTGCTTTGACATTGAGCATAGTCAGACACAACTTGTCTAGGCCTTGTCGTACGTCTCCTGCCCCAACCCTCTCCCACGAAACGGAAATTACTATGTAGTTTGTTGGAACAACCACATGTACAGCTGTAAATCCAGCGCATTTACAGCTCATCTTAACTATGAAATCGGGCAATAAATTTCCGTTTGCACATGCTCTCTCGCTGTCTCCTTCGCTCCCGCTTAACGCCCACTTAGCGCAGCCTAAGCAGCTTTCACTGATATCTCTGCAGCATAATCTATACACGTGTGTGTGGAACGGAAATGGCTGTTTGGGCATGAAATTAAAAAATATATAATTAAATAGGTAATAAATGAGCAGAGTGGGTTGAAAACTTTATATTGTTTACAATAAAATGCAATTTAGAGTGTTTGCTCTTTATTTTAGGAATTTTTATACCCTTCGAACATAGAGTATTTGCAAGAACGGGTATACTAAGTTTGCGTCAGTAGTTAATTCTGCGTAGGGTATCCTAAGATCGAGCACTCGCGATATTTTCGTTAGCTACGCTTGATTTTCGGTGCGATGAGTATTGCAAACATTTTAATGCTTTAAAATGTTAATAGCATTTTGTGGGTCGCTTGACGCATGAATAAAACATGCCAAATGTTAAATCAAAATAAATACGTAAAAATTTGCAGTTTTAGAAAGAGTCAGAGAGAGGGAGAGAGAGAGAGAGAACAAGTGAAAGAGAATGTATTTATAGAAAGCAGGCCAGTAAAGTCGCAGCCGCGTGGGCGGATTGGATTCACCGCAAAATCAATTGTGAAAATTTATTGTGTCTGACTGCCCGCCTTCCTCCCACCCCTGCCGACTGCGCACGCACAGCAGACAGGCACACTTCCACACACTCTTGCAAACACCTATACAACAAGGCAGAAAAAAATGCTGCATATTTAGAGGCGAAATAAAGTGAAAAGTTTTTTATTGCTGCGTGTTCCGTGAAACGTTTTCGCTTGTTCGTTGTGTAAAAGAAATATTGCCATTTGTAAAAAAAATTGATTGTTTACGAAGAAAAACCACAGTTGCACTTTATTTAATAATAAAAACTTTTGAATTATTCTAAACAAGATCAATCAATTTTGAGCCAGGTTGCGCTGCTCTACTTCACTTATTTCCTGCTAAAAATGTAATTTATTTAAAATTTCTACGAAATTGCATTCCAGAACCGAGTTATGCACCCACTGATTTGCCCTGTTGTTGCTTTTTTAATAGAATCCACCAGTCAAAGCGAGCAAACAATTCCTTTATCGACAACGGCGAAGAGCTTACTGAATGTTGCCGCAGCTTTTAGGCTGTGCTTAAGCTTTATTTATTGTTATTTACTTTGCATTAAATATCCCTGCATAATACCAATTTTACGCAAGTTTTTCTCAGCTCCAACAAATTAAAGGTGTTTCGGCCAAATAGAGCTTAAATCAAGTTCTACGTGAATTAATTAATATGCTAACAATTTGGCATATAACAGCTTGGCCACTTAAGTCAAATGCCAGCAGCAGCACAGGCAGCTAGAGAGAAAGAGAGAGAGAGTGTGAGGAAAGGGGAGAGGCAGGGAGGCGCATTGAACTACTTAATAGCCGCCTCTAGTGATTTACTTGAATTACCTAATCAAAGTGATGGGCGATGGGGGGAACTTTCTCGAAATTGGATTAGTTTCCGTCTGAAATGGAAACGTGCAAGAATTGTTTGGGCTGTGTGAATGCTTCTTTAGTCTGTGCACATTGATGAATGGGTTAAAAAGGGGTTTACATATAGACTTTGTGGAATTTTCTTAATTTCTGAAAATATAAACAATTTAAATTTTGATTAGCCAAGTCATACTAGGTTTAAATTAGATTTAAGTGCAGAGTGTAATTTATTCATAGAATTCTTGTTTTAAGATAATTTCTTTAGCTTCTATTTGATACAGGAATTTGATAGATTTATTGCTTTTCTCGTATCTTTTTATTAATTATTTAATTTCCACTGTTGATCCCAACATCCACGTATTATAAATATTACATTGCATTAAAACAAGCCTAATTCCTAGCATTCCAGCAATTCCATTGAATATGCTTCTTTGATGCCCCTAATTGATTTCATTGTTCGTTCTGGATTGTCCCAAGTAAATTGTCTGCATTAATTATTTCACTTCTCCCCGCAGTTGTCGAAATTAATCAGCTTTGTCTAGCTAAAACAAAAGTCTTGTCGCACAATAAACGGGTTTCCATCTACGAATTCTCCAACAGAAATGCAGCTGAATATTTGGCAAGTGCTGCGCTCTTTGTTCGCTTCAGTTCTGCGGCGAAAGGCGAAATAATTCATTATCCTTGCTGGCATTTTCAATTTTACGCTTTGACAATTTGTAAATCACGCAAAGCTGACAACAACTTTCAAGTGTTAACAGCTGCCCCAACACTCACTATCTCTCTTTCTCTCTCTCTGTCTCTCTATCTCTCTCTGGTACTCCAAATAAACGTGTATGCATAAATCAACGTAGGACGCCGTTGTGGAATCGTTACGCTATTGACACATGTTCTGGACCCTTGCGCGAGTTTTCGGCCTGACATCGTTTAGGCCAACTGGCCAGGGTAAATTTGTCGGCATACCCTGTGAAAAATGTTTCAAAGGCAGCATGCAACTCAAGTGATCTGTGAGAGAAAAAGGTAAATTTTGTAGAGGCTTAAACCAAGACGAAAGAGAAGAAAAGTGATAAAGGAGAGTTAAATGAGAAATACTATAAGTGCAGAGCAGAGTATTTTACAACTGTATACCCTGTAAAAACACTGTGATAAATGCTTGAGAGGGGGGATGCAATTGAAGTAGTCTGTGAGAGAAAAAGGAAACCTTAATGAAAAAGGTGAATAAAATGAGAAATTCAATGAGCGAGTGCTGTACAGAGTATTTTACAGTCGTGTAGTTAATTTTGTAGATGATTTGACTCTAAGCAAGCAGCTGCTTACATTCGATTTTTTTTTTAATAGTAACAGGGTATCTATTAGTCAAACTGGCAAACTGTTGCCCAAATTTTCACTTGTCCAATTCGATTTTGTTTATTTGCACCGTTCTCTGTGTGTGTTGACAACTGGTAACGAGTGCAGCAGCCTGCGGGCACCTTTTCCCACACACACACACAAGCAGCCACACCCATACCCCCACACACACACACACACGGGGCTAAGCGCCATTTCGATTGCCATCAATGGACGCCGCAGCAACACGTGAGACGTGTGTGCGCCCGCCTCGTAATTGTTACTTCAGCCGAGTGCTGCGAATGAGTGCACCCAAAGTATTCATTGCGATTGCATTTGCAGTTAGCTTGACAAATGGCAGACAGACATTGTTTCACTTTGAATCGTGTCGTATAATTTATGAAATTAATATCAATTTCTCGACCATTTGCTGCACGACAGCAGCGTGTGCTTGCGATTTGCAAGGATTTACGGCTGTGTTGCAGTGCTTGTTTTTCCTCGCTCTCTCTCTCTCTCTAGCTTTCCCTCTCTTTCACACACTCACTCTCGCTCTCTCTCTCTCTTGCTCGCTCAATTCCATGCAAAATGCAGCATTTTCTCAACATTTCATTCATTTTTGTTGATGTTGCGACAAACTGAGTGTGTGTGAGTGTAGGTGTGTGCATGATTTAGCTGTGTGTGTGACTGTACTGCGGCTGTGGCACTCACTGCGACAGCATCTGCATTTTGTGTGCTCAGTACACAAACAACTCTCGCACTTTTCCAATTGGATTTTATTTATTTCGAGACACTTGCCTCAAGTTCTTTCTGCCACTCTGCAGTCTTCACTACCCCCTCCCCCTTCCCCCCCCCCTACACTGCACGACAATGTTACCAATCTGGCAAACTAACTGCAACACACTTTGTTTGTTTATGGCAAATTAAATTTGACATTCTTTCATGCGTTTTGGCCAAGTTTCCATGTTCAGTGTCTGCTTTGTAATCAAAATATAGCAAGGAATATTTGCGAAATTTTTGAATAGTATAATATTTAATGGTAAGCTGAGATAGACAAGTATGCTAGACAGTACTTTATAAATTATTATATATATATATTATTATTAAAATGAAAAGAAAACCTGCATTGAAGCTATCATCGTCGTATATAACTTTTGAAAATATTTTATTTTAAGTTAACTATAAAAAGGGAATAATTGCAAGCATTTAAGGATCTACAATTATACCTGTATTAACTATATATATTATTATTATATTCTACTGAAACCTTCAGCTACATTCCTTCATATACTGAGCATATTAAACTTATACTGCATGTGGCCTACTTAGCCAGCTGTGGTGTAAGATATGTTTCTTATTCTTTTTTCTTAATTGTTACCAAGGCGCCCATGGATTGGGCACTTCGTTAGCTGCTGCTGCTGTTAGCCTCCAGCTTTTTGGCGCGCCTTGAGGTTCACAGCCGGCGCACTGCTTGAATCATTTTTGCCAGATTTTTAATTAAATGCACATCAAATTCAGCGTGCTGCGTGAGCCAACGCTTTGAAGTGCCACTGCCACTTGCCGCTTGCCACATGGCCAGCGGGGGCAGGTTAACACTAGTCGGACTGCCGTCCTTCCTTCCGTCCTGCCTGCCTTCCTTCCTTTGCTTTTCGGGGTCTTGCAGTGCCCCGTGGCCAGCCACGCCGTCTTCCTGCTCACGTGACGCTCATTTAATATGCGCTCTCGTGTTCCGTTTTGGCTGCGCATCATTTGCATTTCTAATTACTGCATTCGTCTCCGGCTCCGATTCCGCTCGCATTCAGCTCGACACGCTTTGCTCGTGTTTCCATTGTTTGTACAACATTATTTTCCCTTGGACTCAAGTAGCTTGGGGCGCGTGATTTTTTGCCTGCAGCTGCTGCGGCTGCTGCTGCTGCGAGGCAAATTTGCATTGCGCTTTCGAGTTCTTTATTAAGTTTGCCACCCCGTCATTTGACCCTGGACTGGCGAGGGGGGCAGGAGCAGGAGACTGGGAGCGAGAGAGAGGAGAAGCCAGAGAGGGTGAGCTGGCTAAGCTGCTCGCTTGCAATTGATTTTGCGCAGTTTCAATCGCTTTAAATGGCATTCAATAAGCGTAAAGTGCGGATTTATCATGGGCTCCGCCCCCACACACAAATTGCAGCCAGAAGGGCGAAGGATTCGCTGTGCGGTTATGTGCGACTTGGCAGCAGCTCAGCTTTCCGCACTGCTTCTCTCGCCTTGATTGCCCCAATTAAATGCGCTTAATTACCAAACCCGGCACGCAATAAATGTGATAGCGACCCCTGCGCTTTACAGCGGATTTAGTTCATTTTAAAGACGCAGTAAAAACTTTTGAAATATGCATGATTATAGTGTATGTCCCTTTCCGCCTAACTCTCACTGCCGGGCCACACGAAACTTTGAACCTTGAACTCTGGGCGCTTACCTATCGATTTTAGGGCTCGCTTTTCCGAAAAACTATTCGAAGTTATACAAACTTAGTTCACGAAAGCAACGCCCCCTCCCCGAGCCGCACTCGCTGTGCAGCTGTCAGTTCGGCTTTCGGCTGCCTTGTCTCATTTCCGGTTTGTCAGCACGAGCTTTTGCTTATCTCGAATTAGAGTTTCAATTTTGATTAGAAACTTTTGGCCAAAATGAAATTTTCACTCGCACAATGGACGCACCGAAAATGTAATAAGTTTTTTCTCCTTTTCTTTTTTTTTTTGTAGGAAAGCAGCTTAGCTGTTTTCGACTGTAAGTTCGACGGATGTTCGACTATTGTTCGCCTTGGCCTTTGGCTGTGTAACTGCCCCACGGGGCGTATGCTTGATATAGCGCCTGCCAACAATTGTTAATTTGGCAGCTTGTTTATTTAGTCGGGCGCTCTTTCTGGCCATTATACTTTTTATACATTATACTTTCAATTCTCAATTTTCTCTGCACAAAAAGCAACGTTTTGCAACCCTTTTTCCACAACTTCTACAATTTGCAGGCGGAAAAGCTTTAACTGGCCTTAGGTTGAGAATTTTCCCTAATCGTAGTAGCACTTAGTTTTATTAGTCTGTGCACTTGCCACACTGCCTTACATATTCCGCTTTAAGTTTCGCTTGTGGCTGCGCTTTTGCGGCTGCTTAAGCCGCGTCACACGTGTCGTATACGCAACGCGCGCACTAATTGTCTGCGCCGAGTAAGTGCTGCCGCTCTGTGGCGGCGCTGTGTCATCAAATATGCAAAAGGCCGCACACAATTAATATTCAAAGGACTTCGAAAATGTGCGCAATGTGTCATTAAAATAATTATCGAGTGTGCTCGGCGCCGCGCCCGTTTCCTGCTCGTTTCATTTGCCACGCTGCCATTGTCAGCATCATTTATTCAAATTATTTCCAGCTTACTGCCACATTACACATGCGCCCATGTGAGTGTGAGTGTGAGTGCGAGTGTAAGTGTGTGTGTGTGAAGCTGAAACCGAATGCGAAAATGAAAATGAATATAAAATTTGATTTTGCCATTGACAAATTTTGCTCGGGCACATGGCGCACTTCCGGCTCGACTTGGGTTGCCGATAAACAAACAAGTTTGTCATGCCTGCAGGCGGTAGAAGGGTATGTCAACGGGGGCGTGGCCCAGCCCATGCCCGGCAGGCGTTTTAATTGTGGCGATAGCGCGAATGTCAAGGGAAGCAGTTCGCTGCGCAGCCGGGTTTGGCAAGAGTGAAGGGATATGGTGCCTGGGGACTGTCCGGCGTTGATTTATGGTAGCACAGCAAAATAGTTGACATTCCCATGGCCTCCAGCCCAGCCCAGCCCAGCCCAAGCCCGAGCCCAGGCCCAGGCACGCTGTCTGCAGGTCTTTGCCGTCTTTATCACTTTTGGGAGTTTGCAGACACGTCGCATGCAAATGCCATGTGTGTGGGTGTGTGTGCGTGTGTGCGTGCTTAAATATATATTTAAATAGGCCTGTCCGGGCTCACCATTTTGTTGGCTGTCACTTTTAATTGCCAAACTCAGCTGCAGACAATGAACCCAAACCGAAAATCTCAGCCAGCCCAATGTAAAGCTACGTCTTCGCCCGCCCTAAGGTCAAGTGGCGGCCATTCTGTCAAGTGTCAAATGCCATCCAAATGCTCGGTGTCTCTTGGCCGTAAACAAGTGGCAGCCAAAGCCGCCGGCAAAGCCACCGATCAGTTTGTACTACAAAAGCGTCGCCACATTGGCTTAGCCTGCGGCTTTGCTTCGATAGACTTGGCAGGCCTAGGCCATGTGCCCATGGAATACAATGCAATACAATAAGCTCGCATTGGACTCGCACACAATGCCACAACTATTGGCAGCCACAAAGGGATAAGTCTTTTATGCCGTCTCCTTAGACCGCTTAAGTCTTGAGTTCTTCTACTTGTTGTTGTTGCGGCTTATTGCCTTGTTTATGGCACAATAATACTCTAGTAGATTGGTGGGGGAGGGCGAGCTGCTTACTTTCGTCTGCCATCAAATTAAACGCCTCCAGGCACGCCCACACAACTAAGGATTGGATCGGGTGTTGCAGACTAACTGCAGCTCATTAGCGCAGCAAGTGGAGCTGACAAATTTCCACTCGCTTTGCCGTTACGCCCCGTTGCATGCAACATTTACAAATTGCCTACAAAAAAGTAAAAGAAGCGCAACACCCGATGGCAATCGCCGACAGAGTAGGCGCCCCTTTAATTAATTCAATTCTCGCCGAAATCTGACAGGCAACTGCCATAAAATTCACCAAATTCGTCAGTTTGAATTATGAAAAAGCCACACGGCTGCAAAAACCCACGCTGCCTTGTAAACATGAATAACTGTGAGCCAAATGATAAGCGCGGTCACAAATATGCCCTGTAAAAGCATTTAACAAAACCATTTAAAACGTTTTATATATACCTTCCTTAGATTACAGTGTGTTTAGTGCAATAAAAGCTAAGCAATTCTAAGCATTTTTTACTATAGTAAAAAAATATATTGAAAATAAAATATATTTATAAGTTAATAATTCAATAAATGTATAAAAACAATAGTTTCTTGGTAAACCTAACCTTTATTGACTGCAGGCCACTTTACACACTGATTTTTAAAACCTACAGCGCCTCGCAACACTCATTTGTAGTAGTTCAATGTATGGCGAACCAGTTCAATAATTAAAACAAAGTGGCAACTCTATGCGGTAATCGATAGCGTGAGATCGAAATCAATTCGTTCGCAATTGCAGCGCACTAAAATAATTTGCAACACATTAGAACGTAACTTATACTTAGTCGAAGCTTGCCGCTGCCTCAACTTTACAGGGTATGCAAAGGCAGCAGGTTGCAGGCGGCTGCAACCGTGTGTCAAACGACTATAAATGAGCTGCAAAGTCGAGTCACAAACAGCACCTGCTTCGCATAACATAACGTGTCATAAGCCACGTGTAAAAAAATTACCCCTAAGCCAAGCGCACACTTACAGCACGTGGGAATTGGCAACGCGGCGTATGCGTAATATGCGCATAATTTGCAGCATACGCGCTCCGTCTAGCAGGCAGCGCATTCGTCTCTGTCACCGCAACATTGTATCTCCTTTCAGCTGCATTCACAGAAAAACACTTTAAGCAAGCGCCTGCTGTTGTTGTTGTTGCTATGTTGTTGCTGCAAAGTTCTCCCTCGAACGCTGCATAATAATTGAAATTTTCATTTGAAAACTTTTGCAATTTGCACAAGCGATAGATGCGAAGCAGATTGGCCTGCCCGTCAATCGAGCGAAGTTCGGACGATGCGCAAGAATGAAAATTGCAAATGGAGAAGAAAAATGCCAGTGCCGCCAGTCGCAAACAGAAACACTCACACGCACACTCACGTAGCGGTTCATTGATATTCACTTGTAACGGAAGAATTGCTATGGCCGTTAAATCGTAGCGTATATCGTGCGTCTGATGAATGCCAAAGTGAGTACCCATTGCATTCATCCGACACGTAAACGTTTGGTTAACCTGCGCGTTGTGACAACAATCAAGCGCACACTGTAAGAAATTGTAGTCGAAAAAAACTTAAAGAAAGAAAATAATAAAAATAATACTCCATAAATTGCTATATATAGCTATTATTTGATTTATTTTAAATATACAATTTTAGGAAGTTCTAAACAAATGAAATGAAGGTAATATATTTATTTCAATTACTTAATCAAATTTACTCGCAATAATTGCCAAACATCTACCACTTTTTCACAGTGCACTCTGCAGTTGGTAAACAGTCGCAGTCACGGTTGAAATGTGTGCGAAAAGGGGCGTGTCACTGCGTAGAACTGCAGCTGCTGCCGCTGCAGTTGATTGCAGAGTTAAGTTTCGAATACACTCATTGATTGCATATGCCCATGGGACGGGGGAGATGGCAAACGTAGCGCAGCCACGCCCATTGTCACGCAGATTGCCAATCGATAGAGCAGTCAGCCCAGTCACCTGACGAGTGTCCCGATAATTAGCTCAGTGCGGGCGGGCAGAACCCAAAGTACCGTTTGGTATGCAACAACACGATCGAACCACACACAACAATTGCAGCGCCCCTCGCTCGCCCCCCGATAAACATAATGGGTTCTACAATGGGGCAACGTTTTCATTCGCGCGATTTGGCAAATTATTTTTGCCGTGCCGAGCGCGTAATTACACAACTGGCCAAGTGCAAACAGCTACGTGCAAGTGCCCGCACTCGCACCCGAGTGTGTGGGAGGGTGGCTGTTTAATAACCGTTAGAGCGCATTGGGCACCCCCCAGCATACATGTCTAGCGTATTCGAAAGCGTCGTCAAGTTGGCTAATAGCCGAGGTTATTACATTTTATATGCATTAAAAGGCAACATCGAGCGCGAACTCACACGCACATGAAGTCATATCATCATCATCATCGTGTTCGTCGACATCATCCCGGGTGCCTTTCATATTGCCGGGCATACGCGACGTATGCGTAATCAAGCGCGCAGTGGCGCAGCATAAATATAAAACTGATGGATATGTGTTTAATATATGTGCATATTTATGTCAGTCAAATTGATAAATATCGAGCAGGAAAAAAACAAAGAGAGGCGGAGAGGGAGACAGAGAGAAAGAGAGAGAGAGCGAGAGACAAAGACAGAGCGAGAGGCAGCTCCGCCAAATTGTTATTTTAACAATTTATTTTATTTACTTATTTATGCGCAGACCCCACGCTTTTCTTTGCTCCCAACTCAGTTTACAATAACACTTTTTTGTTTATATATTTAATGGACAATTAATAAAATTATGCGCAATTTGCCGAGAGTTATTGGCGGCGCGCACATTAATCGAGCGAATTCACAGGAAATTGAAAATTAAAGTCAGGTCGAAATTGATATTAACTTATAAAGCAATTCCCCAGAACACAAAAGAAAAACAACAATCTGTGTGTGGAAATCAAAGTGCTTGTAAAGCCAAAAAAACAAAAAAAAACAAGTCGGAAAGGCTACAGTCGAGCTGACTCGACTGTGATATACCCGCTACAATTCTTCGGAAAAACACGTGCCAAATGTGAACAATGCGTTCTTGCTTTTTATTTCTTTCCGTCTCTAATTTGTTTTGCCTATGCAAGTTCCACTCGATTCTTATTGGATGTTGCCCTTTGCTTTTATTACTCTGCAGTTATAAATTATGCATGTGTGATAGAGACGCCTATACATACATACATATATGCTGCCTCACAATACATCTCAACATATCTAATTAGATTTGTCGTTTGTATTTTGTGTTGCTGCTCAATGTCTCTTTCGATTTTAAGTGGCTTTAAATATACTAAAAATTTATTTTGAATTTTGCAACACACTATAAAATAAAAAAAAATATAAGATACAAAAAAATAAATTTAAGTCGCCCAGGCACACCCAGGAGTTGAACTCCGGACGTCTCGCTGAACAGTCAACTACCATCACCACTCGACCACTGCACTTCTTTCGCAATAACCGATAAAATTGCACCATGAATATTTTCGGTGCACATAATTAAAAAAAAAGTTGCCACATAATTTAAAAAAAAGTTGCCACATAATTAAAAAAAGTTGTCTGCTGCTGGTGTTGAACTCGGGTACTAACATTAGGAAAAACCGACACAGGCACATGGCCACAAGGCAATACTATTTCTTGAATATCTTCCTTATTTATCGGCCGATCTTATTGAAACTTTCGCAACACGCCCGGATGGTGGTTTTTATCACATGGATAAAAAATGAATGCTGTAGAGCTATATTTGCAGCTATTATCGATTTATTATCGATTTTTGGGGGCGGATGGAGGCGTGGCAAAAATCCAAAATAAACTTGATCTGCGGGCATAATTAACACATATTGTCTCCAAATTTGGTAGCTCTAGCTCTTATAATAGCTGAGATCTAGGTTTTCATACGGACAGACAGACGGACAGACGGACAGACGGACAGACGGACAGACGGACAGACGGACAGACGGACATGGCTATATCGACTCGGCTGTTCATGCTGATTCAGAATATATATACTTTATGGGGTCGGAGATGTCTCCTTCTGCCTGTTACAAACATTTTCGGTTGGCACAAAGTTATAATACCCTTATACTCTTCGAGTAGCGGGTATAATTAAACAAAACAAACTCGAAAATAAATACGAAAATTACATAGAAAAATTCCAGCCTATACGTTGGCTGTCTCGCTTAAATTTGTGACTACACTCAGGCTGCCCCAGAAAATGGAAATGGCAATGGCAAAGTGTGTTCAAGATATTCACATAAATTTTTCGAGTACAAACACTTTATGGAGATTAAATGCGCTCGGACTAATCAAATCGTATATAGAACTGCGCAGTTTTTATCCGCCTTTGCCTGCGTCCCTTTCCACTCGGCGTTTCACTGGAATCCTGCTCGGCATAATCCTCTTGGTTTTTCCTGTCCCTTTCCCCAAGCAGCTCCTGTACTCGGTCTTCCACACTGTCGTGCTGCCCCTCCTGCACCCTCAATCGGTCCGCTCATCATTCATTTCCGCGAATTCCATTTGCTATTTAAAGCCACAGTCAAAGTTTTTGCTTTGTTTTCGGCTCAATTTCAATAGCCAATTAAGAGCTCAGACTGCCAGCTCCACGGGCCATGCTAATGTGTGGCACAAAGATTCATAAAATATGCCCAGACAGGCACCAACTGCCATGGACACGGCCGCAGATTGGGCAGCAGGCCCAGCCTGCCCTTCTACAATGCATGATTCGCAGCCGCATCCTGTTCGTTTACTTTTTGGATTATGCGGACTTTCGTTGGCATTGCTATCGCTCTCGCTTTCACACACATTTTCTTTCTCTCACACTTTCCCCTTCCCTCTTTGCTCTCCCTCTCCTTCTGCCTTTAGTTCTAGTTTTTGTGTGCAATTTACTTTTCCACACCGAGATTTGTTTCAACAACAGAATTTGCGGTCGACAAGAAAATCTTTGCTGAAAAGTTCTACAGCGCTTTGTGAGTGCGAGAGATTTTCCCACAGTGTTTTTGTGGCAGCCACGCCCCTTCCCTACCGTGCTTCACATTTAATCAGCATAATGCAGAATATTCTACTTATAATTTAACTTTCACTTTTCTAAGCCCAACGACAATTATTAAAAATTTTTAATTGAATTCGAAAAGCACTTTCAACAAAATTTCCAATTAGATTATAGCACAGAGTTGACTGACGCAATCGCTAATCATCGCAACAAATTTGCTAAGCCACAATATATATATATATATACATATATATACATATATGTATATCATGTTGCCCAATTCCTGCATTTTTCATGCAAACCGAATTTCACAACTAAGCCCAATGTCGAAAATTGCAATAAATTCGCATATTTTCAACTGTGCAAACTGTAAAAACATTTCTGTGGTTTCCGCATCCGAACGCAGTCAGCAAATTTAAGCTGGTAATGCTGCGTGGGCAGCCAGCGTATGACACTAGCAAATACCCTGTAAGCGACTACAGCAAATATTATATATGCCATAAAATAAAATAACAAGCAACGATTTGTTTCAAACAAAACATTTGATAATTATTTATTAGGAATCTGCCATAGGAGGCGTGGCATTCCTGAAGCTGTAATATGCAATTTATTTATTAATAATTTATAAGTCTTCCTAATTTTCAATATACATTAATATTGTTATGGATTATCTTTAGTAAACAAGACTTTAAGGTAGTTAAGTCTTGATTTAGCACAGATTTATTATTGTAATTATACTTTTAAGTTGTTAGAGAGGCAATAAAACTTTAAATTTCTGAAGACATTGGAAACTAGGGTAGATCAAAACGCTGTATTCCTTTCACTAAATGGCCTTAAATGCTTTTCGAATTGTTGTAGTAAATATTTCTTTGCTTTATTGAGCTGTTTTCCTGCAATTTGGTAGTTCACATATCAATTCATGTAATTACCAGCGTAATACCATATTGTCTCTTGTGTACTGCAATCTATACTTATCACACACATACACACACCGTCCCACACCATACACTCAATAAATGACATTAGAATCGATGCGCATTTCTAATTCATGTGACGAGAGTTGGCTCGACCTTGACTGTCCGTCAGTCTACTCGGGGGATTCGGGGGGACGAGGAGCTCTCGTTCAATTAGAATGTCGAGCATATTTTCCAGTGCTACCAGAGCCGTCAGAGCACAAAGCAAATGCCTGGGCACGATGTCGCCTCTAACTGTAAATGAAACTGCAACGGCATCCTTATATGTTACATACGTACATTTTCGTCTGCCTGTGCCACAGTTATTTAAATTATTATGCACGAGTGTTTTGTTGCACGTATTTACATTAATGTGTGTGTGTATTTTTAGCTCTCGTTGCACAATGTCAACACAAACAAAGCAAAGCTACCTGTAGGCGGCAGTGTGCGCCTTAGCAATACCCTGTAGTTCAGCATACAAGTCCGTATGTAGCTTGCGTTCTTAGGCCGACACTTAGTTGTTTATGTTTGTATATAAACAAGATTTGAAATCTTGATATCTAATATTAATTTCTAGCTATGCACTAAATTTCAATAATAGTGCTAGAGAAGAAGCTGAGTTATGCGCGCTGGAAGCTTATTTTTGCACATATTTGCAGCTTAAGTGAGCGTGGCAGCCTTAAAGAAAAATCCTGGACTGTACAAATATTTAAAGAGTATGCTCAGCAAATTTCACAATTCTAGCTGCTATAAGTTCTGAGATCTGCATAAAAAACCCAAGCTAACTATGAGTCTACGCTGTGTAGGCGAAAATTTGAGATTTGGGTGTTTATAGACAACTTTTACAATTGTAAGGCAACAAATAGTATGTATGAAATATAGTATATTGTATATGCTAACCTTCGACGAACTACATGCAGGGTATACCAAAGACAAGGACAATGCGCAGCCAAGGTGGGGTCGCTTTTGCAGCACACGAAAATACCACGCTGCACATGTGGCAGCGCGAAGAGGCAATGCCATAAGAGCTGCAGATGGAGATAGTAACAGAGTCAGAGATGGAGACAGAGAGAGAGAGAGAGAGAAAGAGAGAGGGAGGGAGAGCGGAACAGGGACATGATAGTAACAGAGTCAGAGATGGAGACAGAGAGAGAGAGAGAGAGAGAGAGAGAGAGAGAGAGAGAGAGAGAGAGAGAGAGAGGGAGGGAGAGCGGAACAGGGACATGTGCTGAAGGTCATTTAGATTAAACGCGAACAGCGGCAAAATTGCATTTTGCATCCTCATTTCGTTGATAAGCGAAGCGAAGTGTTCAAATTGCGCTAAGTAAACGCGTTAGTTGACCTTGACTGGCTTACGTGGTAGCATAAATATTGTTGTTGTCCCGACAACTTTATAAACTGCACGACAAACTGAAAAGTGGCAGCAACTTTGCTTGTTTTCTGCAAAATTCTTGCAACATGCACAGCAGCAGCAGCAGCAGCCGCGGGAAGGGATGCGATGTGTGGTAAGTTCTTGCTCTCCCAGTGATGTCTACATTTTGCTGTTATTTATCACCTCTTGCACTTTGGTCACGCAAGTCGACAGTCGCCCATGTCGAGCAGCTCGTGCCATGTCGCCGCCTAACCCAGTTGCGACCCCTGAACTCACACACACTGCCAGCTGCCTCCCAAGCTTCCACTTGACTTCACTTTGCATGTGGGCAGCCATTGTCGTTGTGCCTGCTCCCAGTACCCTGTTCCAGTGCCTGTCCCCGTGCCTGCCCCAGTGCCTGCCCCAGTGCCTGCCCCAGTGCCTGCCCCAGTGCCCGCCCCTGCCCCTGCCCTGTGTACGTGCTCATAAACAATTATTTATGCACAAAAAACTCAAATGTAAAGAATATCTCTCTCTGTCTCTGTCTGCCTCTGTCTGTCCCTGTCTCCCTGCCCGTTCGCGCGAGCTTATGCGGGCCACGATAAGGCAGTGAAAATGTCATGGCATAAATTGTGGACTGCAGCCAGAACCGGAGGGTATAATGAAGCTGTCACGAATTGTGTAAAGCAATTGAGGTGAGCTGGGAGTCGAGCCTCTACCCAACGAGACAAATATGCATATTACAAGACTATCGGGTGAACTAGCTACAAGAGTATCTCGATAGGCATATACTATTGGTAATTTTCTTTTTTTTTCCACATTTTCCCACTGGGCACGAAAATGTTTAGGGAATCGAGCAAATGGCGTTTTCTACTGGCTCCATCTATTTCCCACTCAAAAACTGTTTCGAACGAACCCTAAAACTAAATAAATAATAAGAAGCAGAAAAGGTTACCTGAAAATAAATACCAGCACATTTGTATCTTGAAGTTTTCGGAATGTCTGTTTGGGTTTTGTTTAGCTAACAAACTGTAGAATCAAACAGCGAAAATATTGAGAAAGTGTGGAAAATTGTTACAGTTTTACTTTCAGTTTAAAAAAATAAATCCATGCAGCAGCTGCAGTCAATTTCCACTCAATTCGAGCCTATTGCGCTGCCTGGCATTCATATTTGGTATATAAATATATATATAGAACCATATTCCAGCCGAAATTGGCTCCATAATTCATTCAGTTTGTCAGTTATGCCTTTGTTCACAAGTTCTTTACAATAATTTCGACAAAATTTCAAAACTTTTTGTCTGCTCGGCCTTTTAGGCGGGTGCACAATTCTAATTTAACACACACACCCGCACAAGGCACCCACACACACACACACCCGCACCCACACACAAGCGCAGACAATACAAGCGAATTGCGTCAAGTGTCCGCGGCTTTTGCCACCTTGGCGTCAGCCTCTTTTATGCCCCATTCAAGTTGACAGCTGCCCCAAAAAAAAAAAAAAAAAAAAAAAAAATAAGACGAAAAAAAAGTTTGCAAATGAGCAGCAAACTCGCTGCTCGCCCCCTGCTGTCTCCCCGTCGCTGCCCTTCCCCTGCTCTGCGCTCACTTCACTTTTTCTTATAATTTTTTAGCCTGATAATATTTAAATAATAAATGAGCTTTTGACAGGCAACGGGCAACTGTTCGGAGACTTGGGATTTGTTCGGGTCAATCATTTGCCAGTTCACTCGCCGTATACTCCGTGCGCGAGCCACAAGGGGTGTCTCAGGCATATGCTAAAATGTGTAACAGGTGGTAGATGCAAAAATATAATATGGGGAACTCTATAACCAAATAAAAAGACTGTAAGACAAGTTAACAAAGTTTGAGCCTCAGTTGTTAGTTAAGTTAGCCTAATAAAAGTCTCACAAGCCAAATTTTCTTTAAATCTTTTTTATAAAAGATGCAGCTAGAATAGGCATAGAGTACAGGGTAACTGCCAGTCGTTGCAGTTCAATTGCTGCCTGCCTTCGTTCTCATTTTGACGAGTTGCTTTGTTGCCTGAAATTGAATAAATCGCTTTAAGTTCTCAGTTGCAGCTCATTATAGTTGTGTGTGTGTCGGTGTGTATCTGTGTGTGTGTGTGTGTGTCTGTGCCTGCCTGTGTGTATTCGGGTGTGTTTTCCAACTGTTTTTCAACGTCATTTCCTCAATGCGAACATTTTTCAAGTGCTTTTGCTGCTGCGGCTTCCGTTTCCGTTCCAACTGTCGCGCCATCTTTGTTGCCGTCTCTGTTTGTCGCGCTGCCGTTATCCTTGTTGCTCCTCCCGTTGTTGCTGCTGGCGTGCAAGTGTAATTGGTTTAGCTGACAGTTTAACTCAGTGTTCAACATTGTGTTGCAGTTGCAGTGTAGCCGCACGCCACTCGAACCCTAATGAAATTGCATGACATTTGGTTCTCCCATGGCATTACGTATACGCAGCGTGCGATGCCAGCCCAGTTTGTGTTTGTGTGACAAATCGATTGATACTTCAGTAACTATATATAGTATGTACATATGTTATATGGCACACACTCTCCCTTTCTTTCTCTCTCTCTCCCTCTTGATCTCTATGTAGCACAAGGTATATATCAGTTTAATGGCTGCCGTTGGCTGCGCCGCCGGCAAAATTAATTGTTTATCTTCATTTATTGCATTTCAATTTTCCTGGCCATTTTTCACCTCGAGCAGCTCGAGGCTGCTGCTGCAGTGCAGCTGCTAATTGAACCCTCGTCTTCGGTTTGGCCTTTAAATTTGTTTATCGAAAAAGTCGACAAGTTGGCAAAAGTTTTGCCAAAGCAATGCGAAATTGCCTTTGCAAACTGCAAACTGCCTATATAGCAAGTCATAAAATGCTATGGCAAACCTTACAGATGTTTTGCGGCAGTGTGCGAGAGTGTGTGTTAGCCGAGAAGGTGCAGCATTCTGCAAGTCAAACCGAAGCCATTGATTTGGCAGCCATAAAACTTTTGCCAGTTTTGATACCCTGTGGGCAGGAAGTAGCAGAGAAAGGCTTGCAAGAGAGTAGAATTAAGTGCGAGAAGGCTGCCAATTCTACAGGGTATACAGGCAGCTGTGCAGCCTGTCCGACGGTCGTGTTTTGCTTCTTTTTTTTTAAGTGTCATTTGGCAAGGCAGCCTGGCATAGTTGGCCCAAATATTGTAAATGGCTTGGCAATGCCTGCCCCCATGTGCCTCCCCCGCTGCCCCACTATAAAGCAGAAGTGGAGCCTGTGATTTAATTCCGTAACCATGCCGCACAAGCTGCCACAGTTGAGCGCACAATTAGCTGCCAGCTCTCGCCGGGATCTTGACTGTGCCCCCTTTTCTTTTGTGCTCGTTCACGCTGTATCTGCGTATCTGTCCATGTGTGTGTGTATGTGTGTGTGCCGTTGCATTGTTCCAACTTGCACTTGACAATTCAATTTGTAGTCCTCTTGTCCTCGTCCATGTCTTCCACTTCTTTTGCGCTCTCCCGCTGCTTGCCTGCTGATTTTTGGCCACTGCAAATAATTGATGCAGCTCTGCTGCAGCTGCCGCTGCCTCTGCTCGTGCTGCTGCATTATGCATCGATTCTGCAGCACATTGTCGTAAGCAGCTTGTACAATATTATCTTGCCTCCATCTGCCCGACAAACTTCAGATACGCTTGAATCTGATGCGATTATCCTCGCTTCGACTTCCCGTTGACAGTTGCTGCCATTGACAATTTGCAATTGCCAAGAATTTCTCAACCGAAATTTCGCTGACAACTTCGTCGCTTCTCTTGCGCTGCGCTTTCACTTTGTTTTCACAATGTTATTGGCTTTTAAGGCGACACTATTTATGCGTCTGCCACAACAACAAGTGGCCCATAAAGCGGCACATGGCTTAAAGACGCACGCGAGACACATTAAAGACGACCCTTAATAGACGCTCATCCCGAAATTGTGGCATGAGAAGCGTGTGGGATTGTATGGCGTATAAAATAAAGCCTAACTATGTATAGGAAAAAGATTGTTATGCAGCACATTACATAAGGGTTTTCCACGCTGGAAAACTGAACTTAACCTTGCCTGCACTTGACATAAAAAGATTTTAATGCCAAACTTTGCGACTGTCATTGCAGTTTTAATTTTAAAGTTTTGCGCATTAAAATCACGGAAAAGGAAATGTGAGCAAAGAGAGGAAGAAGGAGAAAGAGAGTGGGAGGAGGGGGAGTCAACAAACAACAAAGTCGCACTGGCACTCGCAATGAATTTCCGCTTCCTTCTTTTAAATCGAGACAATGCCAAACGGAGTTTGAGGTTGAGTTTCCTGGCACACGGCTTTCAATTTGCATTTAGCCGCAGTTTATGATCAGCAACGGCAACAGACCCGGCCGAGCTGCCAGCAAATAGAATGCGGTTTCGATACGTATATATTTGTCTGTATATGTATATATTGAAATATGAATATAATATGCAGAACTTCAGGCTGCGGATAAAACTCCAGCAATTTCGTAATCACCAAGCGGCCCCATTTGCTGCTGGTCCGGGTCGAAATTCACCATAGACAGGACCAGGAGAGCAACAGTTAAGTCGGTGAAGAGCGCAGAAGAGACAGAAAGAGGGAGAAGGAGAAATACAGAGAGGGAGAGCGCGAAAGCCGAGCACGAGCTGCTGCTGTGTGGGCGTCATGTTGCCAACACATTGCCGAACGGCAGGCAACATGTTGCCGTAGCTCCGATGTTGCTAATTTGTTGGCAACACCAAAAGTTGCTGAGCGAAAGCACACAGTATTTTGTATACTCTTCAAGCTAGCAAAATGTTTGTAAAAGGGTATACTTCAATAAAATACTCTGTAAAAAAAGCAACTGTGCAAGTACTTGTATTTTACCTGCAAAAAATCTATGTAGTATAGTGTTATCTATGACTTTGCTAGCCTCAAATGTTTTGCAGCAATCTCACGCTTAGATTATACAATCTTTCTAGTCGCTCAGATGGGAAGTGGCGGAAGGAGGAGACGGGACTCCATTTTCAAATATGCATTTGCTTGACACATAAAATTTGGGCACGCAAAACTTCAATTTAAATGTTTGAGCGCAAGTCGTCATACAAAGTGCTATTGCTCTCATCCTCCATTTCCTTTCACGCGAAACCCAAAAGGAAGTGGAACGCCTCGGGGTTTGTATGTGAGTTGAGGCCATCAGCTATGCAGCGAAAGGTACGGGCAACAGACAAAGGTGAGTAATGATGCCCTGGGCACAGACGCAGCTGATTTCCTTTGCTTTGGGTGTTTGCCACGATTGTGTGTGTTCTGTGTGTTCGTTGTGCGTCCTGTGGATACGCATTTGCATTTTACTGGCTTACTTAGACCAGAACTTGGCGTGGCAGCTGGCCCGCACTCGATTGATTTATAAGCGGCCTACACACACACAACAATGCCCCACTTCGATGGCTCAGCAAAAATATATTTTTGGTCCTGCGATGCATGTAAATATATAAATACTACGTACAACGACTTTGCAATACCCTGCGAAACCATATGCGCAAATCGAAGTTTTCCCATTGAACTTAGTAGTGATACCCCTAATAAATGCTCGTTAATCATGCGCCAGTCCCTTCCAATCGTGAACTGCAACCACAGTTTGTAGACGCTGCAACTTCACCTGCTCCAAGCTTCCAAGCTTCCTTCACAGACTCCGCTTGTAATTGATTTCGCAACGGTTTGTTCTATAAACATTCTTCCAGAGCAATGAACAAGTTTCGTTAGTTTACCACACATCAATCAATTGCCAAATTTAAGTTGAAATTAATTGGTTTTATTTTAAATGTTTCACTTTTTGCCATAAAGAAATATCTTTTTTTTACCAAGTTCCAAAAACAAAACAAAAGCTTTTTTATAATAGTATCGAATTTGCCTTGAACTATTTCTCACTCTCAAAATTTTAGGAAATGAATTTGTTTTAAATTATTATCAAAATCTTCGCATTGTGGTACACCATTTTAAACGGATTAAAACTATTAAATAATATTACAAAATCATTACGAATATGTCGGGAATTGGTATCAATGGTTTCGGGCGCATTGGTCGCTTATTTTTACGCGAAGCTATCCGACGAAAATCTGCTAAAGTGGTTGCCATTAATGATCCGGCTATGGATCCCAGCTACATGGCCTACTTGCTGCGCTACGATTCAACGCATGGCCAATTCAATAAGAAGATTACATTTGATGATAAAACGATAACTGTCGATGGTTGCGATATTAAGATAACGAAGGAAACGGATCCATCCAAAATTTGTTGGGGTGATAACTGTGTCCATACAGTTGTCGAGTGTACAGGTCGTTTTCTTGATATGAAATCGGCTAAGGCTCATATTGATGCCGGCGCTAAGAAAGTTGTTATATCGGCGCCGTCCAAGGATGCGCCTATGTTTGTTTGCGGCGTTAATTTAGATAAATATTGTCCAGATATGCAGATTATATCGAATTCTTCGTGTACCACAAATTGTCTGGCGCCGCTAGCCAAAGTAATTCATTCGAATTTTAAAATTGTTGAGGGACTGATGACGACAGTGCATGCTGCAACCGCTTCGCAGGCCATTCTGGATGCGCCCAAGGGAAAGGATAGGCGCAGCGGCCGGAGCGGCATATGCAACATAATGCCAGCTAGCACAGGAGCGGCAGTGGCTGTGGGTAAAGTTTTACCTGAATTAAATGGCAAACTATCGGGAATGGCATTTCGTGTGCCCACAATAAATGTATCGGCGGTTGATCTAACCTGTCGCCTGAATTGTGGTGCCAAAATGGATGAAATTAGGGCCGCAATCAAGAAAGCCACGTGTGATGATCTGAATGGTATACTAGGATACACCGATGAGGATATCGTATCGGCTGACATTAATGGTTCACGATTGAGTTCCATATTTGATGCCAAGGCTTCAATATCTCTCAACGATAATTTTGTTAAATTAATAAGTTGGTATGACAATGAGATGGGCTACTCATGTCGCCTATTAGATCTAGTTATGTTTACCCAAATGGTAGACAAATGTGAAGCTAATGCTAAGGAAAAGTCATGTAAACCAAAGAAAAAATGTTAAATTAAAGCGGCTTATGGTTAAGTTTTATATTTGGTGTTGTTTAATTTCCTTAAAATAACTGGACTCGATGGAGAACTCTGAGCCGAACATCTTTCCCAACCAAAATAATAATAATTATTAAATTTAAATTGATCCTTAAACTACACTAGAATTACGTTGCAATTGAACAGATGAGATGCTTTTTATTTCGTTGTCGGGATTGCTGGCGGTGGCACTTGAAGTGACAACGGTGTCACAATCCGTTGCCTCGACCACAATGTCGTCCAATGTGGGTGTCTTAATGCGATTCCGTATGATAAGATCACGCTCGGCTGGTGCTTGTAAATGCAACGGATTTGTGGCCAGCTCCGCAGCCACTAGTTCATCGCCCTGCAGGCCAAGTGTCATGTTCACTTTGCCGTGTTGTCCAGCTGTTAATTCACTGCTAGCTGGCTCTGCTACAGGAGGCGGACGCAGTCTGGCCGGATCTAGCAGCGAGTGCATCTTTTGCTTGCGTGGAGTACGTGCTGGTGACGCTTTCCTCGAGTTATAGTTCTTTAGTTGCTTGGCTCTGTAGAAAAAATGATGTTTAATACTAGACTTGAACTGTTTTCAATGATTTCCACTTACGCTTCGATCAGTTTAAGCAGCATATGATGATAAGCCTCATACTCGGTCTTGCCGAACTCGTTCGGATCGTGACGTGCATGCTCGTATGTATCGCAGAATTGATGAATTATACGCTGCCCAGTTCCGTTCAGTGTTACTGACAGCGTGGTGAGTAAAAATGCACGCAGACTTTCATGGGCGTGGCGGGTGCTTCCGTCTCCACGCGCAATCTCTGATTCCAACAACTTGACATCATCCACTGCTCGCATGCGATAATAGTAGGGCGGCAGTTCTTCCTCTTGCTGTGGTTGTATTATATATTTGTCCGTATCGGTCCACAATAGCTTCGGTTCCTGGGCAATTTTCTGTATACAGTCCAACCTTCGTTCGATTTCACGGCGCAACGCTTTCTTGGCGTCCGTACCGACGGGAACATGCGGACCACGACGACTTCGTAATGTAAATCGCATTATTTGGCGTTTGGCAAATATGAAGAGCATCACAAAGGTCAACACACCGCCGCCAATAATGATAATTATCATAACACCCGAAAGCTGCTCCATTTTGGGGCGATTTTTCAACTATATCTTGTTTAAAATTCCTTTGTTTTGTTATTTAGGCTGCTGTCCGATAAAATTCTGCGCGATAATACCAACAGTTGTATCGTTTCATAATGATTTCGATAATTGCCGATAATGTTTCACGTGTCAATCGTTCCTTAGTTTTCATTTATTCCTCGAGCATGAACTATCGCCGCGAAAATCAAATTCAATCAAATAACAAATTACTAAACAATTTAAACGTGTATTAATTTTTTTTGCTCAGATTATTATTATTTTCTTTTATTTTTTTGGTGGTCATCATCAAAGCGTGTAAAAACGCGTGTATAAAAATATTTAATCACTAAACCAATCCTAATACAGTCTCTTTGGCAATCAAATCAACTATGTCATTAAACGTGCTGACTCTAACGGTTCGTTCAGGTCCAGGGATAGTTGTTACAAAAGAGGACGGTCCCACAGGCACAATACATGGTACACCAGACAAACAGTGCACCAGCCTTGGTGCGAAACTTAAACAGTGCCAAGGTTTTTGGCATATGATCTGCTGCAAACCAATAGAAAATGGGCGTGGCAGATGCCAGGAGACGCGTAGACACCTGAATATGCACAAAGAGCGCGCAGACAAGCGTTAAAAAGGTACCGTGCAGTATAAATGGCAATGACTTGTGAACCTTGAGCAGTTCACTCCAAACTCCTTTCGCATTCGGCAACACCCTTGTCAAAAACGACCACAGATTTCCACAGCAATGGCAGTGCATAAAGAGAAGCATGGGTAGAGCTAGAAGAAAATTCGGAAATTGCTTCCATTCGTAATAGCGCAAAAAGCCCACATCCCAGTAGTTCGATTGCACATAGTTATAGGGAAAGGGCAATGTATACTGGCACCACGGCGAGCCGTCCGGACCTTGTCCAGCGAGTAGATAGTTCCGCTCGCTAGCATATTCTGCGACATGCTTCGGATGATGAACTTTCATGCTGGGCAAGCAGTATAGGCGATAGATGTAGAAATAATATGCGTGTAGTAGGAGTAACGGTGCCATGATAGTTAATGTCATCTTTAAAATCAGCTGGCAACGATTCAAATTGTTGGTCAGAATAATGTGGCGCGCGAAGAAATATAATGGAAATCCAATTGTTATAAGTCCATTGGAGCGGCACATGATGCAGGCGGTAAGGCTGGCAAATATCCTTATATAGCTAAAATGCTGTTTGGTCCTGACGCACTGAAGCATTAAATAGAAACTGGCATATGCAAATAACGATTCCGAATAGGCGGCACTGAAGAAAATACTTGCCGGATTGAAGCAAAAGACGAGTGCTGCATTCCAGCTCTTGTTCAAGTCATCGAAGACCCGCTGCGTCAGCTGATAGAGCAGATTGGCTGCCTCACAGAAGAGCCACACATTAAATACCACAGCCATGAGCAGTGTGAGAGATTGCAGCGATAGTGGCACACTCAAACGTTGAGCTGCGATTGCCAGGTAACGCACCATTATCGGATACAGCGGATAGAAGGCCAAGGTGTTCTCGTACGTATACAAATAGTTGGCAATATGTAGAAAGTATTCCCCATCCCAATGCCGCAGTCCGCCGAGGCAACTAATCACAATTTTATCCAGCCAGGGCACCGGCCCCTTGGTAAATTCCTCTCCTGCTATCGGCATACGAAACACATCTGGCTTGTGATCGGGTATCACCCAATTGGCTACCAGCTGCACGGCGAGAACTATGAGGCGGCTAGATAGCGCCAACTTGGTCACCTTCTGTGCCATTTTCTGTGGGGCGGAGTCTTTAAACCATGTGATTCACGTCATTGCCTAAATGCAACTTACTCACCAAGTCGATTTGTTGTTGTTGTGGTGGTTGTAGTTGTATATGTAAGAATATCAAAATGTGTGGATTTCAAACTTGAAGCCCAGGCCAATACTTTTGGATGTGTCTAGGAGTCCTATATGACTTCGTCAATTAAAACTTGACATTTGCGGGGCCGGTTAATTTGTTAGAAAAAAAATATTTAAGTATTTTAGCCAAAAAAAAAAACCGGCAAGCCGAGTAGCAACCGGTGTGTACACACTATTAGCTTAATGAATACACACCAGCTGATGGAGCACTGGTTATCGATAACAATACGCAACACATCGTTGCGTGGCGCGACAATTTAAATAAATTGTTAACAATGTTAACCAGAGCCAAGTGTTAGTGCAAACCAACCCACTATAAGCAATATTTATTACTTTTTCACTGATAATGCGTAGTATTTAGTTCATTAATATCTGATTTATTGGAAAAAGTGCATTCTCTGCTTATTGAAATTGGTCCAATTGATTCAGGACTCGGATTCTGTTTCAGACTTTTCAGCAATAGTAACATCATCGAACATGGTCAAAAGTTCTATTCCTTTACGGTGGATTCCTTCTTTGATGACAGTAATGGACTCGGTCTTTGGAATATCACGTATAAAGAACTCATCCATGGACTTAAAAACATTTCCATATGGATTAAATGCATGAATTGGGAAAATAGGAGCTTTCTTCGGTTTGCGTCTTGTTACATAGCTTCGCTCCGAAAATTCCTTTAGTTCGTCCAAATGCTGTTCCTCTTCTTGTTCGTAGTCTTCAAATTTACGCGTCACATTCCGTTCCATTCTCTTTTGAATTTCCCAGTTTTTAATAATCTCATCCGAGGGCATTAACAATTTAATGTCACCAACGAGTAATTCATGATTCAATATTTCAGCCTCATTTGTTTGCACCCCAGTGTCCATTAACTTCGCGGCAACCTGATTTACCTCAGGATCTTCATTTTGGGCTTCGACCGGATTATCTCTTTTCGCAGCACAACCAGCTGTCTTACGTTGAGTTGCTGAGCCGCCAGCAGGCGTTGTCCTAATTCTAGGAGAACTCGCTGTTGAATGGCCCAACACCTTATTACGTATACTGGCAGCTCGCAGTGTCGACGCAATGGTTGGCTTCTCTAGATTCCTAAGAGGAGGTCGAAAAACAGGCTTCTCCCAATCATCGTCAGCGGCATCACCGCCGGATCGATGTCGAGACGAGTGCGACCCCGATAATCTATTGGCTCGAATAAATTTCGGAGCTTTCGACGAAACAGGTTTGCCACGAGTACTCATACTATAATTTTTTATATCTATCCGAACGCGATCAATTCTTAGGAATTCTAAGCAAATACGCTACTTCCCAACAGTTAATAAACTGTATTATAGATTTTGTATAATTTTAAACAGTTTTAACTGATCCAACTTCTATTATAACAAAAAACATGTGTCCAATATATTTTGATGTTGCAAAGCCAACTTATTTATAAAAAAAAATTTAAATGGAAGGTTCAAATGGTGTGTTTAATAAAATAAAAAATCATAAATTATAATTGTTTGTATTGTCTTTTAGGTTGCGAATGGTACAGATAATAATCAAATCCAGCAATTAACATTCGGAACGCAATCTCCGAAGTTATTACAAATCCTTCTAGACTTTATATATTATCTAAATATCAATATTACAAAAGCTTAATCAAACTGATTTGAGTTGCCTTTCAAATATGGATCGAAAAGTAGTATGATAAGGCACATTACCCAATCAATAGCATCAGCATTAATAGAAAATGTGATACATTTATAAAAACCAATAATGATCATCTCTATTCACACTCGAAAGAAGCGAATTTGTAAATTGTAATTCGTTCTAAATGTATACAGGATGCGAAAAATTATTTTTTTTATTGCTGTTTGAAATAGATTGCATGATGAATGTGTATTCACCCACATCACAACAAACAGCAAATTCTAAAGAGGATAACACCGAGACTCGATTGAATCACAATGTAGTCCTCGTAATTGTAGGCTAAGCCAAAGAGCAAAGCGAACACTTATAATATTATGCAATTTTCTTTCGGATTTGGCTTGGGTTTTGGCTTCGGCTTCGGATTCGGTTCCTCCCACTTAGGGGCTTGATAATAGATTGGCGGCGGGCGACGGTATTCCTCCGGAAGTGGTGGTGGATGATGTGGACGCACGTTCTCGAATCGGGCACTGCCTGTCGGAATATGACTGTACTGCGTGCTAAGTTCAACTCCTGCATCGAGCATTGGTGCACTAGGAGCGAACATGGGGTTGTAGACCACAGTGGACGCAGTCAATTTACTTTCCCCTGTTGTCTTTGTGGAGATAGTAGGTTTGTGTATAGTGATTTTGTGCATCTTCTCACTTAAAGTTGCAACTTTAATCGGTTGGGTCAACGTTGTTCTGGACGCAGTTTTCATGCTCAGCATATCTGACTTTGTTGAACGGACCGCATCGGAATCATTATCCACATAGCGTGGCACCTTTGGCAGCTCGTCAAATAATTTGTCCAGTTCAGACTTGGTCCTTTGCTTTGACTGGTCGTTAAATTTCAAGAGATCTTCCTTAGTGTAAAGCAATTTGGTGGCTGAAGATAATGACAAATTTGTATGTCGAGTTGCTGTAACATATAAGAAAGCGATTAAATTAGAAAATTTCTGATACCAAGGAGATGCTAACTATTGCAAAGGCTTCTGGACAAAATGATTAAAAAAAAATGTACTTTTAAAAGTTTGCATATAAATTATGTATGTTTATAATAATTTGATGATTTCTATGATCAAAAGATACGTATGCCAATTTATTGTGAACATGAGACTGTATCGATATCGAATATTATAACTGTAACTGCAACAGCTTCTCTTTCTGACTTGCTGGCGAACTTGACTCGGATTAATTAAGATTTGTTGATAAGATAATAGAGAGGAAGACGACATGGCTAAGCTGGGCTTAGCTTGGCTTATCTGAACTAAACCAATCATCCTTATCCACATTAACGAATCATTCGAAATGCTAAAGATTCAGCGCATGCATTAGTAAACAGGTATTTGTGATCAGTCTCAAAATTTGATAGGTTTCGGGGTTGATACTGATAATGGTAATGATATTGATATTGTTGCTGATGATAGTGATGCGAATTGGGATGTATATACATATGGCAACGATTATTACTTCGCTTTAACTGTTGTCCCAATGTCTGCGAATCCTCGATGTGCATCGATCGATTGATATTATTATTATTGTGTCCGTTAGGTCGCGATGCATTGACGGCGGCGGTAACGCCATTCGCCTCGTTCGTCTTATTTTCATCCAGATAATAGGGCGAACCGACGAGTGTTTTTCGATCCCGGCACTTGTCAATAATATGACGAAATTCCTCATTTTTACTTAGCGTGCGCGGATTACCAATCAAGATAAGCAGAGACATCGGCCTCGATAACAGAACGTTTAGACGCTGCAAGACAATATTATATTAAAAGATCAAAATTTGTATATATAGTATATTCTAGGATAACTCACTCGACTGTTGTTGAGAAAGCCCAGCTTTTCGGTAAACGATCGCACAAAAGAGACAATAATAATTTGCTTCTCTTTACCCTGAAATAGTTCAACAGAGCCACAATCGATTTGATGCCAGTTGCGCATGTTGAGCTGCTCCTGGATGCGCTGATACTGATTCTTATAGGGCGATATAATACCAATGTCTGTCTGAGACAGTTTCTCACCGTTGATGCCAAAATACATAAGATCCTTTACATAATCCATAACCACATCAATTTCCTTGTTGTTGCACAAGCTAAAAATACAAAACAAATCGATTAGTTACAGAATTTGTTATTTTTTTTTTTAATAAATAACCCAACAATGTAGACTGTACCTCAGCGAGCTCTGTGTGTTCATTGTCGTTCCGAAAACTGAATGAAACATAATGGGAAAATGTTCGTTGGGCGTGTGAAACCAATTCCTAGCCAGAGAGACATTCTCTATATAAATTATAATAAGAATTATTAGAACATTCAATTGAAATTTACTAGATAGTAAAAAAAATCTCACCCAATAGCGCCTCTGACTGCAGTTCATTGTTGTAGTAGAGATTACTGTAGAGCGAGACAATTTCAGGATGGGAACGATAATTACGTCGTAGTCGTGTCTGAACGGCTACATTGTAATCACCATTCTCGTCCAAATGGTAGCACTCGCGCTGCAGCAGACGCTCAAATAGGGACATGCCCAATCCCCAATTACCGGCACGCTGCGATTGCAAAACAGGACCGAGCTGTTTATGATCACCAGATAGTATTAGATTTGTTGACGACGCAATCGTACAGGTTATTCCCATTAACAACTCCGCTTCGGTTGAGGCTGCTGCCTCGTCAACAAACACATGCGAGAATACATAGCGTTTATCCTCGTCACGTCCAAATCCACCCGTCGAGAGTTTACCTGCCAAACTGAGTGTGCACACAACAATGCGATAGTTATGCACCGCTTGTACGTCAGGATAGAAGTGTAGGCCATACATGTTGGAATATTCCAATAGCAGATCGTCGATATTGTCGATGCGACGATCGCAACTGGCGGCAAAGATACGCGTCAATGGACGAGGCTGATTGGGTACCTTTGAAATGGAGCGCAGTAGCCGCAATGCAATTTCATCGCAGGCTGTATTGGAGCCGGCCAGCACCAGAATATGTGTCTCCGGGCGGCGCACGTAAAGTTGATAGATGGCCTCGCATATCGTTGCCGTCTTTCCAGTGCCTGGTGGACCGAAGACCATATAAGGTGCCGGCAGTGTTTCACATAATGCTATTTGTTGCACTGCCTGCTGCTGCTCGGGATTACATCCAATATGCTGATTAAAGAGACGTAGAGCACCAATACAGACTGACTGTTTTACAATTGATGAAGGAAAAAGCAAACGATGCACATGCTCTTCGGTAGTCAGCTTCAACTGATTCAGAGCACGGTATTGATACCGCAAGACCGCCCGTACAGGACGAAAGAGCAACGCAAAGGTGGTATTATCCGGAAGATGTCGATCGCAAGTGATATTGACGCGATGCGTCGATACGCCCAGGACGCGCGCAAAGTAAACGCGCGGCTCGCGACGTTCCTTTTCTGGTGCACCGAACAGCTCGTTCACTTTGTGGCCCCACTGAATGAGCGCATCGAAATCCTTAAGCGCCAATTCCAGCACCAAACCATTGTTGTCCAACATCTGCCTAATGCTGTTTGGCTTGCCCGCCTCCGGCTGTCCATTATTGTTGCTACGTTCGTTTATGATCAGTACATCATCACCGGGCGAGAGCACATCCTCAGCGCTTACGTTACGCGCATTGGGCTGCAGTTTAACGGACAGCTCCTTACCAAACTGATGCAGCTCCATCTTCGACTGTTTGAGTGCCACATAGCACTGCAGTCGCTCTATATCCTCCACCTGGAGCAATGTACGCAACGTGCCATAGATATTTCGTGACGTAAGTTCATTTCCTAATTCACAGTAATTACGAAACTCCTTGCTGTAGTCCGACAAACGATCCTGGGCATCCTGTACGTCTCGTTTTAATGCCATAACCACCGACGGCGGCGGTATGGCCGGCTCCAGGCGTCCTCCACGGAAAACCTTACTGTTCGATAGTCGATACGGATTTACATTGAAGCACGCCTTGGGCAACGCTTCGGTACGCATGAAATGATGCTGCTCCACATAATGCTGGCGCTCATTATCCACCAGCTGACTATAGCAAATAACAATGGGTTGTTCCCTTAAAATCATAAATACATGCGAGTCAACAAAGAAGACTAGTTGCCCGGACTCCGTGACCTCAACGGGTAGCCGATTGTTGTACACATAAAAGAACTGACGCGACTGCACAATGATAAACTTCTCAATAACCAAATTCTTAAGTTGCGTCTCCAACGTAAAGCCAAAGTAATGGCTATCTACACATGTCTGATACGATAGCTTCAGCATTGGATTCGCACTGAAATAATGAAGAAATTATCATATTAAAAATCGATTATTTTCTATTCGAATTGAAAACTCTCGGAGTAAAACTTACAACTTGGTCATATTCCGCAACGATTCGAAATCCGACTCATCACCATGGTATTCGATGTGTTCTTCATATTTCTCAATGCTATCGAAATTGCACTGACAAATGTAGCAGCCCATCGAATTAAGCTCAAAGTTCGCAGAGCGTTGTTGCTTTTGGGTTTTCTGATATTTCAATGGTACCGACACGGCCATCATATCCAGTATATATTCTGAATAAAGTTAGATAAATGAATCAAAAATAAGTAACAGTGGCAGTAGCGTGGCGGTACACTATTGATCTCAATATTTACTTTGGGTAATCGAACCGTCTAGGTCATCGTCAGTCGAATTGGTGACAGCAACAAGATCGTTCTGTCGCTGCTTCTCATCAATAGCATTATACTGCTCTTTTCGAAACTCCATTAAAGCCAAGCTCTTGATGCGGTAATTTGTATCGCCGCGTGGAGTGTTCATAAGGAAATTTGTACGATGCAACAAGGAACCGATCTGTAATTGTAGAACAAAACCAAACATTTAGAAAAATTATTTATATTACCAAAAGAAGAAAAAAAACATTAAGCTGTTGGAATCTTGTTGCGGATTCGCTTAACTTATACAAACATATAGCAATAATACTTATAAGATTAAATGAAGAATATCAGGCACCATGAATCCGTGCTAAGTTGAATTGAGATTTCGGATTCACTTATCTTATACAAACATATAGCAATAATACTTATAAGATTGAAAGCAGAATATGAAGACATTTTGCAATGCTAAGTTGAATTGAGATTTCGATTCGGTTATTTTATATTCTTATAGTCATGGTGGTCCCGCTGAACAGAAATGTTTCGTGATATTTAAGTATGTAATCACTCTATTTTCTATCGCCACCGAGTATAGATAAGCTTTAACAATAGAAATAGCAAATATAAATGAAAAGTACTTATCGCGAATGTATACATACATATATAACATAACAATACGATAAAGGGGAATCCGAAAAATTAAATGATAGACCAAACAAATTTCCATGAATCCGTGCTAATATAATGTGTACATTGGACATCCCAATACTAATGTGGATCCCATTGATTAAAATCTGTTTGGGAAATTTTCGAACAAACAAATTCGCGACCTAAAACCGGCTTAGTGTGCGCCAAACAATTAAGCGATCGTAATATTTATGGCAAAACCCAGCTGTGCAGTGAGTAATACAACTAATTTCACACAGACTCAGACGGAACCGACACGAGCAGTAGGGTGTTGATAACCAATAGCGAATCGGTTAGCGAAACAACAAAGAAAAGCGAGAATGAGAGAGATAAATACATACAAACATACTGAGCAAAGAAGTCGCTGTGGTAAATTATTTTATATTTTTGTATATTGTATTGTATTATTTTTTTTTTTTTTTTTTTTTTTTTTGTGATTGGTTTAGTTAAAAATAATCCAACTCGAGAGGAACAAAGGGAACATTGGCTTATTTATTTTTGGAATTACTTACATTGAATGCTCCGTTGATGGAGAGCTTGATACGCAGTTTGATGCCATTGGGATCCATCTGAAGATACTGATCGAATTCTCTGCGCAAGACTCGCTTATCGACATACCAAGCGCTGCGCGCGCTGATCACTTGTCTTTCCGCCATTTTGAGCAGAAAACTTCCAATCATCTCCCGCTCTAAGAGTGCACAGTTTGCTTTATTTGCAGTTAACGACGCAATTTGATGCTAACTTACCCCATGGCTTGTTGGTGTTGCTGCTACTGTTATTATTCGCCTTTACATTGTTGTTGTTGCTGTTGTTGTTATGGCTTAAATTCATACATGGATAAGCGGTTGGACTCGCTGGCGGCGTTAAAATTGAAGATGGCATTGTTGCTGTATTTGTTACGATGTTTAGTCTATTGGCAGGGATGACCTTCTTTTGGCCAATGGCCTTTTTTTTGTTGGTTTTATTCTTTGTCATGTTATATACGTACAAAAGGACACAAATTCTTTATAAACACACGCACACATACACATGCACACAACTGTTTCTCTTACACAACGCAATTGCCGGGCAAAATAATTGATCGCACTTGGGGATTCTGGAATACTAAACTGCAATTAGGTAGTGTTGTTGTTTGGTTGTTTTTTTTTTTTTTTAATAAAGCCTTAAATATTTGTTAGCAGTGCAGTATTTCCAAACACACACACAAACTAACACATTTAAAATAAACAAATAAAGAAGAAATCCAATTGCTCGGGAACTCAAGTTAAACAAATACATACAAAAATATATGTATGCACACTTGTCGGTATTCAATTTTTATTATTTATTACTTGGAACAAGCGAACAACACGATGGTTCAACGATCAATACAGACGCTGCCGATTTTGCACTGACTTATATCAACATGTGCATGTATGCACGACAAATGACAACTAAGGCGCTCTCTCACGCTCGCGTCGAGAGCGGCTACCACTACGGTTGCTGCACAGTGGCGTTGTTCTCAGATGTGCATGTGTATGTGTGCAAGTCTAGTTTAACTCGGATGTGTGCTTGTGTGTGTGTGTGTGCGCGCGACGTGCACTTAGTAACGGTAAATAGAAGTTCGACTAATTCAGCAATATTGCCATACATTTGTACACAGGCACGCACACAATATGTACAAGCATACATACAAATGTATATAAATATGAGATCTATCATACTTACCACTTCGAATTTTTGTTTGCGATAAAAACATGCCACGCCTTATTAAAATATATTTTATGTGTGTGTATGTATTTATTTTTGTCTGTATTTTTGTATGTATTAAAATGTTGCGTTTAAAACGACTTAAAATTGAACTGAATTCAACATATAGTGTGACTGAAAAAGCGGACATTTGTTAAAAAGTATGTATTTATGTTTGTACATATTCGTTATATTTAAGCTCACTTCAGCATATGCACCTCAAAATCGGGAAAGTCCCAATATACGACTAATAAGCAATGCGATCACTTTGTCCATTTCACCCCACAACCAGCTAAGCAGTGTTACCAGATTATTGCAATTTTGGCCAAAACAATAACGCAGTACTTTTGTAAATATTGTCCCAAACGACTGGGCACACTGTCTTGTATTTCACTGATTTTCGTATTAAATAAAACAGTTTTATTTCGTATTATGAAAACTACGTATAATATTACAGCACTAAAATAAAATAATGGATTATTTCTTTGCCAACTTTAGCTTTTCGGAACCGAATATAACACCCGTGTCAACCAACTTGCGTTTCATGGCAAACGGATTTACAGAATTTAATGGCGAGCGCTGCTCTCCTTCGGCCGAAACAGAAGATTTGCTTGAGGGGATTTCACTTGACTGCGTCTCGGATTCACCGAACATGTTCTCCTGTGTGTCCAGTGGCGTGGCGCTAGCATCTGATGTTGCTGATCGTGCAGTCGCTGTCGCCTTAAAGAGACCCGGAGAGTTGGAAAAACGTTTTAGAGCACCTCGCTTGGACGCGCTTAGTTCCATCGTTTTGGGCGCCAATTTTGGTGTAACGGCAGCCGTGGACGCTGACACAGGGAGAACAATGGTAGCCGCAATTCCATTGGAGCTCAGCAACTGCTGTTGTTTGCGTGCCTCCTGTACAGCCTCCAGTTGCGGCAGCAGCTCACACAATCGATCCGAAAGATGAATACGTCCACGCTTCGAAGCGTACTTGACAGCCAATTGTAGGAGCTCAGTGCATGCGATGGACTCGATCAGCTCACGTGCTCGCGTCTCGCACTCACTGCTGCAGGCCAGGGCGAATAGCTTAATTGCCATTTCTTTTTGCACCTTCTCCGCATTTTCCATCTGCATAAGGCTGGCGCGCATCAACGTATCTTCCAGCTCAGACTTTTCCACCTCAATATCGCA
The DNA here is from genome assembly GCA_018151445.1 of Zaprionus inermis. Taxonomy (NCBI): domain Eukaryota; kingdom Metazoa; phylum Arthropoda; class Insecta; order Diptera; family Drosophilidae; genus Zaprionus; species Zaprionus inermis. The sequence continues at coordinate 5,355,577 of JAECXD010000057.1, read as the reverse complement.
GAGCGGTAACTGCATGCGCAGCTCCTGAACCATGGGACGAGGATTGGTCATCGGATACGAGCTGCCGCGACAGAGCACCGCCTGGATGATCTGTCTGGACTCCGAGAGGGCCACGATAAAGTAATTATTTGAGACACTGGCACTCTGTTTCATTGTGTCACAGATCGGGAACCAGGCATTACTTGCCCGACGATATAGCTGAACCAGACCCATGTTGTCGGAGAAACAAGGAGAACCAGCATCTGTGTAGCCAAGCCAACTCAATTGTCGTCCCGGTGTTAGTGCAACTGGGAGCTGCTCCACGCGGAGATTTAATCCGCTAACGTTAACCAGCATACCGGCCAGATGCTGTTGCGTCTGACTGCTGCCCGCGGCATGGTAGACACACAGCAGGCTATTCTCGTGTCCAGCAATTGCCACAACCGGTCCTGGAATGCTCATCACCTCTTTCTGGGTGCCCATAACACTGAAGAGTCGAAGGAAGTGGCTACTCGTTGCAACACCAATCAAGTGACTGGTTGCCACCAGAGCCTCCACACTCTCACAGTCCGGCAGATTAAGTGACCATTCCTTGTTGCCGGCCGCGGCTAATGCAATTACAACTAGCTTGTTCGTCTCCGTGGAGGCCAATGCCAAGGCGCTGCGACTGAGGCTAGCCAGATTATGCTGATTGTAGTTGTTGCTCAAGTGTAGGGCATGATGAACACTGGCATCATGAAACTCTACATCGATGGCCCCATCCCCATTAGGTTCTGTGTGGGCAGTTACTATGCCTACATCGTTCCAGACCAAATATCTGTGCTCCAAATCATTGGGTGTGGCTCCTGGCTGAAATGCCGTTTGCTGTTTGAAGAGCTTAAGCTGAGGAGCTGACGGCTCTGGTGCAGATCTATGACTGATCGTGGAGTGCTTGGAGTTTTCTTCGTCGAGGTCAACTGGTTCGATACCATTCATAACTTTACGTTTAAGTTTCTCCAGACTAACGCCATCACCTTCATCATCTTCTTCAGCCTGGTCGAACTCATAGTCTCCACCACCCAAAAACTCATCCTGGTCTTCCAGCATTTCATCCTCCCGGCCCTCCCGTGGCTCGTCATCGCCTTGAAATATGGTTCCCAATTGTCCCGTGGCATCACAAAAGGCAAGCTCCTCCCCATTAGATGGATTCCATGCCAGACACGTAATGGCCTTGCAATCATTTGGTGGTGCTTCCACTTTCAACGCCTTGCGTTGCTGTACATCAAATATACTCAGCTCGCCGCTGGTGGTGCCCGCTGCCAGACGTTCTCCGTTGGGCGAGAACTGGCAGCAACTGTAATTGCTCGAGACATGATCATCCTGCAAACGATAGGCCACTTCCCAGTTGGCTGTGTTAAGCACTATGATCTCTTTATCGAGTGCATAAGCCAATAGCTCGCCCCGCTGCGGTTCAAAACTGGGAGTACCAAACAAGCTAGCACTCTCGAAACTATTTGCCCGTGGAAGCCCGGACAAAGTCTTCAGCTCATCGCCCGTATCGAAGTTCCATACTTTGAGCAGTCCATCGCCGGATATGGAGGCCAGCAAATGGCGTTCAACATGAAGATCCAATGCCAGTATTGGTCCCTTATGACCCTCCAATGTCTTCTCAACTCCCGCATTGTCTCCGCGAAGCACCTTAATACTGGTATCCTCACTGCCGGCTGCTGTATACTCGCCACATACATTGATACATGTCGCCGGTGCAGTGAATCGCATTAGGATACCATCACTGTCCATATCGGGCAACGTGTAAGCGTGCACAGTGTTTCGATCCGTGGAGGCCAACAGTCGCTTACCCGCGTGCGCAATGCACATGACAAATTCACCCAAGCAAGTGGATCGCGGATCGTCATCGCTAATGCATGTCCAATGGCGTATGTCGCCGTCTGTGCCGCAAGTTATTATGTCTCCCGTGGGCGTGTATAACAAGCCCGTGTAGCCGTTGGTGTGCGCGTAGCGCAGTGAACTACGCGAAAAACTCATTTCTGTTAAACTTGAAAAACGCTGTGATCCACCTTTTTATTGCTATTCGCGCCAAAACAAAATAATAAAGTGTTGGTCAATGGCCAATGTATGCATCGGCAATTAGGCAACGCTTAGTTGTTGGTTTTCTTTTCATCACAGGTCGTAAAATTGTGGCAACCCTGATGTGCTATGTACTGGTCGTAAAATTGTGGCAACCCTGATGCTGACTAAAAATACAAAAATAAGCTGCTCATGTGCCTTGCTTCGCATTAAAAATAAGGCAATTTATTTAACGTTTCACCTTTTTTAAATTGAAGAACTAATCAACTTGAAATATAAATTTAACGGAACTATTCTAAGGACCTGGCTCATAAATCACTATGAACTGGTTCTGTGCTCATATTATTCTCTAATGAACAGCATACCAGCCTAAGCAGCTGTTCTTATTATTGTTGCAGCAGGTACTGCCGGTATTACGGCACACCAGTTTATTGTATTAAAAATGTATAAAACGTGTGCGGCACGACTGGCGTCGAATTGTGGCGCTCGGCGCTGCCTTTCTACTCTACCATCGCACATGAACATATTCGACAGGAACGCCAAACGGCTGCAAAAAGAGCGCGCAGCCCTGAGGTGAGAATTTAGCAATCAATTGAATTCCGTATGAGTGAATTTTTTCAATTGTAGCCCCGATGTGGCGCTCTACGATTACCTGAAGGAGGAGGTGGGTTTCCGTCTGGCGGATCGCGTGTTTGACATTAAGCGAGAGTTTAAAACAGCCGCCGACATTGGCTGCAATCGTGGATATATTTCGAAACACATACTCGCCGAGTGCGTAGAGCACCTGACTCTGACGGATACCAGTCCCAGTATGCTAAATCAGGCACAGGGAACGCCCGGATTGAATATGCACAAATTGGTGAAAGATGAGGAGCACCTGGATGTGGGTAAAAAGAAAAAGCACTCTGTACTGATATAATATAATTTTCAATTATCTTTTGGTACTTTCAGTTCGAAGAGAATTCTCTCGACTTGGTCATCTCGAGCCTGAGCTTACACTGGGTAAATGATTTGCCCGGTTGCTTTGCGAATATCAAGCGTAGCTTGAAGCCGGATGGCGTGTTTATAGCTTCTCTATTCGGTGGCGATACGCTGTATGAGTTGCGTTCTTCGCTGCAGCTGGCGGAACTGGAACGCAAAGGCGGCATTGCCCCACACGTGTCACCCTTCACACAGATCCGCGATATTGGTTCGCTATTGAATCGAGCCGGTTTCACCATGCTGACCATTGACACGGATGAGATGGTTATTGGTTACCCAAGCATGTTTGAGCTAATGTGGGATCTAAAGGGCATGGCCGAAAATAATGCAGCCTTCAACAGGCCGGCGCATCTCAGTCGCGAAACTTTACTGGCTGCAAGTGCCATCTACAATGAGCTGTACGCAAAACCCAATACAAAAGGGGTGCCAGCTACTTTTCAAATTATTTACTTGGTCGGTTGGAAACCGGGACCTAATCAACCGAAACCACTTGAACGCGGAACGGCTGAAGTATCGCTAAAGGATTTGGGCAAAGTTATCGAAAAGGGCGGAAAAATCAAAGTTGACGCCGATTAAGTTACTTAGTTATATCTAATTTAATAAAACTTAGAAAAAAAGGAAGAAAGCTAGAGAGGAAGCCTCGCCATTATAACGCCAAAAATTCTTTTAATTATTTCTGCAGACATCCCATAGGCAACTGCATCACACCATACTTAAAACCGACTGAGACGTAGCGTCAGCTCTCAGCTCTATTTATACTCGGATCTCTGCTTCTTTCAATCGTGAGAGCAGCAGCCTAAGTTCCTCTTGTGCTTTCGATCGTCGGAGCAGCGAACTACTCTGATCTCTCAATCGTGAGAAAAGTTTCCCATGGTAGAGTGTTTAAAACACAAATATTTCAATTTACAATTTATTCATTAATCGCATTTGAAAAAATAATTTATACATTGCATAAAACTAAAACAAATGAAATTCTTGCAAAACTTCCTTGATTACAATGCGAAACACAATGCGCAACTTTCTATTCTATTTGTTCATGGTGTCGCTGAAACTAAAAACCATGCATATAAATAGTTGCATTTGCTTTTCGTTTGAAAATTATAAATTACTTAAAATTATGTGTAAACTTGCATTTGTTGTATAGATCCGATGCAGTATACATAGATATCTAGACATAATCGTAATTGTGTCATATCATTTCCATTGCTAATTTTTGGTAGCATTTAATATATTTATATGTATATATATATATATATTCATGGACGTAACTCTTTATTATTTTTTACTTTTATTTGTTTTAAACGTTGCTTTGTATTTTCCTCGGTACGTATATACAATTACAATGTACAACATGCCTATAATATCTATATTTATATATATATATGTATATATTAAATTATATTTGTAGATTGTAATTCAATATGCGGTTTGTTGTTATTAGTTATCTTCTTTTTGTATTAAATACGAGTTGCTTGTCTTGCTACAAATATTGTTCTCATTTCTCATTAGCATGTTGCGTATAGTTCTCGATTGCTTTTAAATATATAGTTTATGATTTATATATGTATGTTTTCAGTTTAGGCAGTTGGCCCTTGTCAAATTTGGCTTCAGTTATGCCTGTATATGCCTGTTTTCTAAATCCCTCTAGAATCTTGAGCCCACTCGAATAAGCACAAAGTTCCCGTACAAGCACACTTTGAGTTTGGTTTCGTTCTTTTTTTCTTTTTCTTTCTCTATTGTTCTTTATGTACAAGGAAGTTAAAAAAAAACATTACGCCGAATTCTTACGAACACAAACTGAAAATTTAAGAATGCGCTTTTTGTTTCCCTATTCTACGTATTTCCCTCGATTTTATATGGCAAGGCGACAAAGCTTAAAACTAAGCACAGGACAACGAAGATGGCGACAGCTTCGAACTGCGTTTCGGCGTTCTAACCGGGGTCATCAACGTTGTCTGCGTTGATCATCCAAGCGCCAAAGGTGAACGCGGCGGTACCGGAGGCGGCGTGGATGTGGCTGTGTTTGCTGTTGCTCCTGTGGCAGTTGGTGTTGTTACTGCCGCTGCTGCTGCTGCTGTTGTTGTGGCGGTTGTGGTTGTGGTTGTGGTTAGATTGTTGCTACTTGGTGCCGCTGCAGACGTCTCGATGGACGCAGGCGGCAGTTGTCGTCAGGTGCTTAGTAATAGCTCGCGTTGTGGCGCATTCTGCAGCATATTTGCGGTTTTCAAATGAACGCTGCAAGGACAATAAATTCATGAATCCGTTTATGCTGACACTAAAGGATTATACTCACTTATTGTCCTCCAACGACATGGTCTCCGACGAGCCATGCGAGGCAACCGAAGTACCTGCAAGCGAACTTCGTATTGAGTGGGAATCCTCGGGTACAGTAAGCGTAACTAATTTGTTGTTTGTATTTTATGTCGTTGTTTATAGAAGTATTTTGTTGCGAATGTTGCGTATGCCAATATTTTTAAGAATTGTTCGTTGTTTCCAAATTGTTTCGATCCCATTAAGCCAATGCGTTGTGTTCGGTTCGTATTAATTGTTTTTTTGAAAAGGAATTTGCATTTAGTTGTGTTTTTGCAATTTTGTTAGATTTGTTAGTGTATTTGTTCGTTGTTGTTGTGTTCATTGAGTGTTGGTTGTGTGCAAAAATAATGTGTAATATTTATTAATTTCATAAGGGAGAGAGAGAGCTGCAAATAGTTCATAAGTACTGAACATGCAAGTGTCAAATTGAGTAATAAAGGAAATACACAATTAACTAACCAAAACAGAGTTCAGTACAAAATCATATTTATTATTATTGTTGTGTGGCATTTTACTATAATTTTATATATAGCTAACATAAGTATGTATTACTATATAATGCTTTTAACTAGACAAACTAGAGCTACGATTGAAATTTGGCTTTAACTTGAAATGTAAAAATAAAGAAAACTGTGTGTGTGAGTTAGGATTGGGGGGGAAAACTGTATAGAGTAGTGTTTGTTCCAAGTAGCAAAAAACTATATAAATGCACTTTAACTTAGACAGAACATAATAAGTGTGATATATAACTTCAATATAAAGTTACAAAATAGTTTGTTGTATATAGTATATAGTATATAGTATAGTATAGGTAATAGGCTAAAGCTCAGTCGAACTAAAATTTAACGTGCGACTTAGAGGATTTTTTAAATAAATACATTGAGTAGCAGTTAGTTTGGTTGTGCATTGGAAAATCGTTGTACGTATTGCTGGAATCGTTGGTAGTATCTTAGGAATTATCAGTTATATCAGTGGAATATATACGAATCATATACATGTTTTTGTAATATCAGAGCATGAGAAATAACATTATAACATAATTTAATGGGCTACCGCTACAGGGTGTTCGTGACAACGATATAACTCGTTAAACTGGTGAGTTGGTAAGTGAAAAATTATAAGGATAGCTAAAAGCTTTTTTATATAGTTTGTCGTTCAGTGTGTTGAACACCCTTAACTATACTAACTATTCATAGATAGCCAATGTTGTACACAAAATTAAAGCTAATTACATCAATTTCATTGTTACTTAATAATTGGCATAACATTTAACTTTGAGCAACGGCAAATTAAAGATCAAATCAAGTACAAATAAAGCTAATTTATAGAAAACAGACTAAAGACGCGTATTCTCTACGCTCAGCGCATCATCATTATCATCGTCATCAGCAGCAGAAGCAGCAGCAGCAGTATAAGCAAGTCGGTAATCGTTATGTTTTTCCACATTTATTTTAATCAGTTGCTGTTGCTGCCACTTCACCTCGCCACCAGCGACTGCACTTGGTCGTCCATCTCCTCCGTTTTGTACAACGCATTGTTGTTGTGGAGCGGCTGGAGTTACTGATACCGTACGATGATTCTCATGCTGCAGTTGCAGCTGTTGGCTTTGTAACGCCTCCAGAGCTCTGTCCAGATCAAGACGATTGCGACTATCGCTATCGCTGCTGTAACTATGCCTCTTGCTACGCCCATTCGGCATTGAATCGGCAGTTGTGAGCTGGTGCTGCCAAGCGTAGTTGTTGAGATTGTTAACGCTCTGGCTGCGACTGTCTTCGGGGCCAGTGATCACAAACCCATTGCTATACAGGGAGTAGCTGCTTATCGCCGGAGAGGTGGCTAAACTAGTCATACTCTGATAGGTTTTCATAGAGTACGCGTCACCTACGAACAATAGAGATTACAAGGCAATTTTTTGCGGATTTAGTTTACAGTTTTTTTTTTTTTTCGTTAAGGGGACAGGATCACAGACACACAGCACTGGAAGGACAGACAGATAGAGAAAGAGCTCCAGGTTCCCGCGCAGGCAGTCAGCAGTTAAGCATGATACAATGGAACGGACGATGTTAGACAATGCGTGTGTTTAGGTGTGCGTGTGTGTGTGTGTGCGTGGATATATACACATATGTAATTTATATTTATATTAACGATCAATAGAAACATCTTCATATGACGGCATTAACGTTATAGCGTAACACAGCTTAGATTATGCATGAGAATTCGCTTAATTTTTAATAATTTATAAATTACGTTCAATTGATAAATATTTAAGGATTATCAATTAATACATATTAACAAATGTACTAGTATTTAATTTAGTGCCCACAACAGCTGACACCTCCCTTGGGTACGGGGAATAACTAATATCCGCTTAAACACCAAAGTATCTTTGCCGCGCTGCATCGTATCATTTGCAGCATGCAGCAAAACGTTGGTTAATTTTCAATTTAAACAAACTATAATCAGACCTTTCAATGCAATCGTTTAGAGTTTATAAGGCAACTATTTTCCACTGAATTTACAAGGGTTTTGTCAAAAGTTTGTTAGTTCTAGATCATATATACAACTTATAGAGTTTGCTGATGACGACGCTGAGATGACTGAGGAAATGCTTATGTTTATATAGAAACAATGTACATTATATGAAAGCCTAGAAAAGTATAAACCAAAGGAAATACGAGACATACAATACAAAACGGGACTTTGTACATAAGATAAAACAATCGTAAAACTAAACGTATAGTAGCAATTTTTTGTTTACAAATAAATATGTAGATTATGTGAATTAAAAGCTTGCACCGAACACTACATTAAGTATATTTAAATATGTAAATATATTTGTAAATGTCAAGTGCTTTATACCAGTAGATTACATAGATTAGTTGAGAAAGCAAGCGTTAGTAGAGGTGTTCAGTTTTTAAAGAAATGAATCAAGGTAATTGTTTGTATATTACAGTTCATAACGTTTGCTCACCTGTAGCACACTCAGATGTCTCATATGATACAGTCGATTGTACCTCAATTGCGTTTTGTTCTTGCCTATAAATTAAACAATAAAGCATAATGTTATCAATTGTAATCAGAGCACTCCAATCACATTTGTTGCCACCTTGATATCACATCGGTTAAGACTTGCTTTTCCGTATCAGTATAGTCACGTCTTCGTCCTGTTTTCTTCTCGCGATCCGCCTCCACATAGACGCCTAGCGGACGCGTTGGAAACTCATTGGATTTCGCTGGTGGCGGTACATCAAGTTTCAGATCCTTAAGTTTCTTCATAACCCGTTCTAGTGCCTGGACGGCGTCATCGTCGTTGTAACCGAAATTCTTATGCAGCTTCACCTGCAGATATTCAATAATGCCATCCATATCCTTGAGACGCAACAGCTCATCTTTGTGTAGATAAAGAATGGTTACGGCCATGGCCAAAATAACACGATCCCCGTCCAGCAGAAAAATATCCCAAACACGTAAGCTCAGACTAAAAGGCACCTGCATGAGAAAAGACAAAATTGTATTTAAATATTTCTGCAGAATTTGTTTTGTGTAATCATCGCAATCTACTTACGCGCTCAACAAAAATCACAAAAAACCATTTGATTGCATACAGCAGGGCATCGACATTGTGTTTGATGAAGTGTTTATGTAGCTTACGCATAATTTTCGATAGAATTCGATCATGATGCTCAATGAAACGTGTAAGTTTAGGGAATCCCTCGACAAACAAACCATGCATGCCATACTTTCGATCCGTAATTAGCGTATTCAGTGCCCAGAATGCCTCCTCTTCCTGCATGTAGAGCAACAGAACACCCGCTACACATGCCATGCCCTGACAGTAGCCCAATTCCGAGTTATAAATGCTATATGCATTCAAAATATTAAACAGGGAGCATTGCTTGACACTGTAACGTTCCCGATAGGCGATATTATCACGAAATTGACGATTTACGTCCGCATCGATTTGCCGCGTTTCTGTGGCATTTTGTTTAGCCAGTTCCAGCATCCGTGCGTAGACGCCCACATTGCTGTCCATCGAATGCTGCACATTGAGCAGCTGCTTCCAGGCTGGCCATCGCATGCGATCCGGTATGCCCTTATAGACTCGCTTGTGTAGTTTGTCTTGCGGTGGCGGCCAGTGATTTAACATTTTTACCCATTTTTTGTCTCGCTCCAATTCTATCTTGGTGCGTTGTACTTCCTGTGAGTCTCGAAACGATGGCAGGCGGGAGTCGTGCATGAAGCCGTATCTGCGATCAAAAAACAACAACAAAACAACGTTAGTTGACGAATCTCATTGTCATCTTTGTAGATAAGATACTAACGGGGGCAACTGATTCCCATCAGTTATCTAAACTCTGGTACAAATTTAAATTAAAGCTCTTGCCTAATTACTATACAGTTGAAACGAGAGAGAGAGAGAGGGCTGAAAAAGAGAGCAGGCTGAACCAAGGTTTACAATACTCGTAACATTAATCGTTACATACGATTTCATCATCTGGTAACACCGACAATTCATTTCAAATCGATCAATCGATGTTGAGCGAATTATCTTAAGAGTCCTGGCTAATCTGGCTACACTTATTTACTACGAGTTGCCACTCAGCATGCAAAAATAACAGCTGACATCATCATCGTTGATATCAGAATTATTTGGGTATGGGTTTTTTTTCCAACTTACTTGTCCGTTATGTGATAAAGTTCGAATGTAGGATTCTCCCAGGGGTCGACCACATTTTTTGGATGTTGACCCAGATCATAGCGTTTGAATATATCCTCGCGTTCATCCTCAGCACGCTTAACTAACGCATGTTGCTGCTGTTGTTCGCCGTTGTCATGAGCGGGCGGAGCGGCTGTCATTGTGGGCGTGGGCAGACAGTAGGCAACGCCAGTTTTGCTATCCAATTCCTACTGTTTCTGCTACTGCTACGATTACGATTGTTTCTTTTATTCTGGTTGTTGTTGTTATTACTAGTATTTTGTTTGTTCTCCGTTATGGCTCCGGCTCCAGTTCCGCTTGATGTCTGTGGTCGCTTGGCAAGAATGTTGAATGGGAGCGGCTGCTGTTCGGCGATAGCGCGAAACTGTGAAAGATAAAAGTCAGGCGAAAAAAAAAAACAACAACAAAAGCTTAACATATGAAAACGAGCTCATACACACGCACACGCACACACACAACAGAACAATCAACAGTAAGTTTTGTACATTCGTTCAAATGCAAGTCTTCGATTTCACTGCAAAAAGGCAGCAAGCATTGGGTTTGTGTGTCTGTGTGTGTGAGTGAGTGTTTTTCTTATTAAATATGCAGCAATGCCAACAACAATAACAGAGAGAGAGAGAGTAAGAAAAAAATGAGAGTGAGAGCACTAGCAGCGTGCGCATCACACTAGTGTGGCCAAAATGACGTGATATTCAATAATATTTAAAGGCGTCCATGGAGCCAGCATTGAAAACAACGACAAAAACACAGAAAGATGTTGAGGAACGCCCCCACACTACAACGGGCGAGAGCGTCTTGTTGTTGCAGTGCTGCTGCTGTTGCTGTTGTTGTTGCGGCTGCGGTTTTACATTTTATGCTGCGTCGCTTGGTTTAGCCAATTTGAATTAGTTTTTTATTGAAAGCACTTTAGCACATTTTACAACAAATTTAGCATGACTCTTGTTTCTTGAGTTTATCTTGCACATACACATATAAACTTCCTGTTTTGATTTGCTGCGATTTTGTTGTATTTTTGTCAACACTCATTTACTCATACAAAGGCAGACAGTCAATCACACGCACACAAGCCAAAAGCGTTTTTGTTCCCGTGCTTTCACTACGTCAAAAGTTGCGTATCTTTTGCTTGAGATGTGTTGCCCGATAAGAATATCGCGTAATTACCATTTAATTTTGATATAATTTATGAACAAAATATGTTCAACTATTTAAATTGAGCACGTTTACTGTTTTTTCCAGCCTGCATGTTGAGCGAGATTGACTTAACAGAACTTACTGCCCGCTTAACAGTTTACTGTTGACATTAACATTATATACAGCGTTGCCAGCTGTATAAACTTCCTCATGCACTTCGCGCGCGTTACTATCTGGCAACCCTACGATCAAAAGAGCCAGTTCGATAGTCAGAGGAATCGATAATACTAGCCACAGTTTCCTACGTCCATTCGACCATTTTTTTTGCGTGTATGTAGTTTTAATTGTGCTGTGGAAAATTGTCTTTAAAGTCCATGAGAACGTCGCGAAAACATCCAAAAAGTGTTGTGCTGTGCACTAAACGCTTAGGCACATTAATTAACATACAGCAAACAATGACCACACAATAATTCCATTGAATAAAACGGGTACGAAATTAGCTTCCCCTTTGTGATGAAGTGCGTAGCAAATTACTACGAATTTCTTCTCTTCTCCACTGTACACACACTCGTTCGAACAAGTTACACTGAAGAGGGTACATGTTTTGAACGTAGCCTGTCATCGATTGTCAATCTAGTCGATAATCGAAATTGAATATAACAATTAACTTTGCAATCTTCCCCTTTGCACTCTATTTGTTGTCATAATTCTCAGCATTCGTCCATTCAAGCTAATACTAACTGTAGCATTTGGAATTAAAAAAGACGCAGCACTACTCTTTCGTCTGCTCGGCAACATCAACAATGGTCTCAACACGCCAAATGTGCGGTGGAGGTGCTAGCGCCGGCTTCGAGGAGGCGATTTCAACATCGTCCAGTCGAGCCACAGTGGTCCGTCGCACCACACAATATCAGCAGCAATCGCATCAACAGCAATTGCAGCAGGTTGCGTCCGGTTCAACAGCTCCCAGGACAACGACGACGACCAATGCACCGACTACAGTTTTGAATTTCCTTGACTTGCCTCCGGAACTGATCATGAAGACGTTGTCCTACTTGGATTATAAAAAAATCAGTACTGTTAGATTGGTAAGTGTCAAAGAATTGGTTATTTGTAGTAGTGCGGGGAATGCAGGGAAACAACTGTGGCAGTGCTTCATTATTTAATCAATAAAAAGCAATTTGCAAAATGTATATAGAATGCGCGTGGGTCGGGTCGAAGCGCTTGGCTAAAGACGGGAACGAGGGTAAAGAGGAGGACTGCGGGAGGGTCGTGGTGCTGGTTATTCAACTACCTGCATGCACTTGTTGTTGTTTTTATACATATGTATATTTATTATTTTTACCACTCAAAAGTCGACGCGGTCTAGAGTTGAGCTCGTGTCGTGATTTTATCGCAGTGACACGAATACACACGATATGCTTTATTATGCGAGTTCGTGCATGTTCGTCCCAAACAGAGATAAAACATTATCTATCTCGGCTTGGCAATGCGATAAAAGAAACAATTGAAAATACGCTTAAGATTATCGCTATCTTCTTATTGGATTAAAAAAAAAACTAGAATTCAAATTGCAGAACTAAACGATAATTCCCGATTATAAATTATATGTTATTCGTTTAGGTATTTTTTTAGAGAAACTCGTGTCACGGCTGGTTCATCCCTAAAATTCTTTCTTGATTTTTGTCATGCATTTGATTTGGTGTCCGTGCCTGTGTGTTTGCCTGAGTGTGCGAACCGCGCGCGCGTGTATATGTGTGTGTGTGTTCATGGGTCTGATGTCTGGGCTTAGTAGGTAGCTAAACGTAATCTGATATATTTCGAGATGGTCTCAAAATTCGAAGGCGGGCTTCACTGGCTCTCGTGGCGCTTCCTTTCCTTTTTGTTTTGAATTGAAATAAAACACAATATGAAAATATAATGGGAATTTTGATTGTATTTTAGGTGTCCAAGCGGATGAATGAGATTTGCATGAACATACTAAATGGTGCATTCGCCAGGCAGATCAAGACGACGTTCAATCGATTCCAATCGATCAAGGCGAGCATGCCACGTCGGGAGTCTGCGCGTCGTAATCATCCCCTAGCCTGCGAATGCGACATCATTGAGACATGCTACATGCGCCTCTCGCTGCTCCACATGTCCATGGGCAAGCACATTGAGCGTGGGCATTGTTGCTTCTTTCCGGGTGCCGTAAGTAATTGAATTGAATTGATTGATTCAACAAGTTAATCTTATTTATACCCCTTACTTTCAGATACTTGATGAGGTCCACTCGATTTTAATTTATATTAGTATTACACCGCGATTGCAACGTCCGTATCGCGTCACCGATGAACTGTTTGATCTCTCCACCATGGCCATGGAGTACTTTAAGGATCGCATTGAGCCCACATTGCCCGGGCTGGCGTACTTCAATAAGGACTTCTTTCAATTGTCCACAACCACAAAGAGGCGTAAGTTTGTCAACGATTCATTAAATTAAAGGAAATACAAATTTTGTTCTTCATATTGCAGCTGCATTGGCCGCCAGCTCGGATCTCTCAGATAGCTCGAACAGCTCACCACCTCAGAACCATATGGTCCTGCGTAAGGGCATACGCAAGATCAAGCAGGGCATGAAAATGTACAATAATCAATTATCGGTGCTGCGCACCGAGTTACGAACCTGTAAACGCAAAGCTGCCGAGCAGAGCAAGCAGTTGGCAGAGCAGCAAAACCTTCTCGCCGAGCACCAGAAACAGACACTCGAGTATGCCAATCGTCTGGACGAGAATGACAAGAAGAACGAGGAAATTGCACGCAAGTTCTCAACGCTGTTGCAGGTAGGCGAAGCCCCATGAATATTATCTCCAGACATATGAACTTACATATACGTGTACTTTTCTTTTACAGGAATTGAACAAGTGCAAAACAGAATTACAGTTCTGGCGCTCCAAAAGCCCTGCCATACCATCGGTGTGCAGTTCTTGCAATCAAAAGATCGCGCCCGTGCTGCCGCCTGAAGATTTGCAGGCACTGCTCAATCAGGGTGTTGACCCCGAGAACATAATCATAAACGATGAGGCCGATACGGACGCCGATATAGATGTGAATGTCGAGGAGGATCTGGATGCTAATGGGATGATAGGGAATGCCAATGGTATGGTCGATAAGCAATTTGCCTCTCCGGATGAATCCACCACAGCTAAGCTGTTGGCGGTCAATTCGGCTGCCAAGAACCAAAAGCGCAAATATGCCGCAACGATGGATGCAGAGTGCGCCGCAACGTCCAATGCAATTGCGTCCAATGTGACACCGTCTAATGTGAACATCACAACAACAACAGCCACCGGAACGGGCAGTGGCAATGCCAACAGTGGCTATTCAACGAAGCTCTTCTATGGCAACAATCATCAGCGCAGCGGCGTCATTGTGAGTCCAGTGTCCATGAAACTGGCGTTAGACAGTGCCAATGGAACCGGAAACCGATTGACAAACCTGCAGCAGTTGGGTGCCGTCGAAGCGTCGGTGTCGCCAGCTTTGGCTGTGCCTGTGGGCGCGTCGGACATTGCAGAGCACGTGGAATCGAAGAAGGCACGTAGAGTACAAAAGGCCAACAGATGTGTAAATAGTGCACATGGCAAACGCAGTAAATAAGGAAACAAAAAAAAAACAAATTAATTTTTTTAATACTTACATATACACATACACACATAAATGCATACATAAATTTATATATATATACATAAATATATTTACATATAAAAGCCGCACCAAGTGTGTGTGCGCTTTAGTGTTAGCCGGAAAGAATGAGAAATCAAATTGAATATGTATAGATATACATATACAAATATAGATTACCGATATGTATGTGTATCTTTTTATGAACATCAAATGCAGTAGGCATTCTGATAAGCATTATCATTATTATTATTACTATTATTAATTACCATTTACAAAATGTATCTGTGTGTTTTACGGCAACAAAATTGTCAATACACACGCAAGTAAATTGACACAAACATGCATACACACACAGAGACACACACGAAGAACTTAACGAAACACTGTGTATGTATGTAGTAGTTTTCAAGTATTGGCAGAGCAAACGCGATAATAATAATTTAAAATCAACATAAGTTTAATTATTACTAGCCACACACAAACAAACACGCCCACACACACAAGACACAACAAATTAAGGCAGGTGTGAAACGGAAGAAAAAGCAAAGTAAAGAAGAAATATTTTAAATAAAACTTTAACGCATACAAAATCAATTGCAAATGCAACAACCATGTCTCTCTCTCCCTCTCTTCTCTGACTCCTTTCGATATGATTTATTAATAACGATTAGATATAATCGATACAATCGGCGATTAAACATTGTTATGAAAGCAAGGCACAGAGGCGGAGAAATTAGCGGAATTTACATCAAATAAATCTGCTCAAAGGAAAATGCGAGAGGAAAATTGTACGCTGCTCGGATGCTGCTGCAAAGCGAGCGACACGCAACTAACTAAAAATAAGCGAAACGCGCCTTCGCGTTACGCACGCAATTATCCACTGTACTTAGTACAAACCGAGAGCGATCAGCCGAACCAAATTCTTCTGGGCCCAGCAGCAGCGGCTAACCAAAGAGCGGGAGAGTGATCTCGGGTGTATCTATAATTAAGGCAACCGACTCCAAGCGCTGCGTCTGGTCGAGACAGTACAGCGAAGCGGTCGTTTTAGGTAACCACATCGGTGCGCATTGCCGTGTGAAAACTGCAAAGCAATTGAAGAAATAAACAAAAGGAAAACTAAACCAAATTGTCTGTACAGACAGACAAACACACGTATTTGTTGCTTAACACGTAATCGCCAGCCATGCAAGATTACAGCGAAAAGTTGCAAGATGTCTTCGACGAGAAGTTGGGCAGGTGCGCGCTGCAAGTGCTCGAAGGTCGATAGCGAATCCCTACTGTATGAATTTGATTTGTATTGCAGGCATCTGGTGGTCAGCCAGAACGTCGAGCAGGGCGAGACGCTGCTGGAGGAGCGACCGTTGCTTGTGGTGCCGCATTGGGAGTGCGGCCAGATGAAATGCGCCCAGTGCATTCAGGAGTCGTATATTATGTGTCGCAAGTGTCAGGTGTTTCCGCTGTGCATGGACTGCGACGAACACGATGCCTTCGAGTGTGAGTTCTTCGCCAGCGGCGCTGGCAGTCGCCTGAGTAAAGATCTGTTAGTCAAGAACTACGGCATATGCGCGCTGCTGAAATTGCTACTGCTGCTAGAGGATCCAGACAAGCGACAGCAGTGCCAACCACTGTTGGATAGAGCTATCAAGTTGGAGGACTATCGCGAGGAGGACGGTATGTGGCAGGAGCATGAAGAGCAGGTTGTGCGTCCAATAATGTCAAGTGGTCTGGTCGCGGTTCTAGCCGGTCAACAGCTGACGCCGGACACATTGCACGCCCATTGCATACGCATCGATAACCATGCCATCGAAGTGACCGCCCGCGACGGTGACACCCTAAAGGGTGTGTATGTATGTGGCGCCAGTCTTCCGCATCATTGCGTGCCCAACACGGTAGTTGCCCTCGACGAACAATTCAACTTGAAGCTTTATGCTGCTGTGCCGCTGGACGGTGGCGCCATTGTGTATACGTCCTACACGAATCCCCTAATGGGTACCAGCCAGCGACAACATCAGCTGCGACTTAGCCGACACATGGAATGCGCCTGTTCACGCTGTTTGGATCCCACCGAAATGAACACCCATATGAGCAGCATGAAATGCAGGGACTGCAGCGATGGCTATGCTGTGTGTCAGCTGGGCGAGAGTGGAGATTGGCGTTGCATAAATACTGAATGTGGCGCCACAATGCCGGCGGCCGATGTACACGAACTGCTGGCCGAGGTGGGCACGGCACTGGTCGAGGCGAAGGGCGAACTGGATGCGTATGAGTCCCTGCTGAGCCAATACAAGCAGCTACTGCATCCGAATCACTTTCTGCTGCTGGATATCAAACAGAACATAGCCAGCATATTGCGTGCTGCTGCACTGATGAATTCACTGAATGATCCTTGCAAGAAACTGCTGGCACGTCGCGTGGAACTATGCGGAGATCTGCTGCCCGTTTGTCGTGCCGTCGTGCCCGGCATCTCTAAACTATACGCCATTGCGCTCTTCGAGTACCTGTTGGCCTTTGTGGAGCTAGCCGAGCTGCAGTTCGCCGAGGGTGATGTGAACAAGAAGGAATATGCGGTAAGTAGATCTCAGACCGTTGAATAATCGATCTTTAATCCCGTAATACTCTATATCATTTGGTTAGACAATGCTCATGCGCGCACGTTCGGTAGCCAAGGAAGCATTGGATCTGCTGCAATACGAACCTGAGAATTCTGCCGAAGGTTTTCTTACCGAACGCATTGGCATGGAGCTCGAACGAATTGAGTCCGACGTGATAAAATACGGAAAGCTGTAGGAATCTTCCCATACACATACAACTAAAAATCTTAATTAAACTGAATAAAACCCTAAAAAGAAAATCGTTTCTAGTGTGCCTAGTGTATTCGCCCAGAACGTGCCCAGGAGCAGAGGGCCCGAGATTAGCTGCACACAGCACAAGTTAGGCACAGGGGAGACGGCTGGGTGTGCAGGGCGGCGGGTAGTCGCTAATCGAAAGAAATAAATAGAGAATTGAATCAAGTATAAATAACAATTGTGCGACCGAACGGCAATGCTGGGCGTCCGCCTCTCTAGTCACACAGTCGACGTGCGATAATTGGCGACGCCAGAAGCAGTTGCAGACACACACTGGGACCAGGGCACTGCGGCACCATAGAAGACTGACATACAAACGTATTGCATGCATCATGGCTGAAGTAACCGATGATTTTGCCAAGAAATGCGAAGTGAAGCAGAACGAGACGCTGGGCAGGTCGGGTCAAACAATTAGAAGACATTATACACAACTAATTGTTAGCAAATCCTTGACAGATATTTGATTGCTTCTGGCAATTTGCGAGCCGGCGAAACCGTGCTGCTGGGGTCGCCGTTTCTTCTCTTGCCCAACAATGGAGATCGCAGGTGTTGCCACTGTCACAAGCTGACTTCAACGTTTTGCGCGTAAGTAGTCTATGAGACCATGAGTCCCGCTCCGCTTCAGCGCCCTTATCGTTCCCAGCAAGTGCCGCCTGCTGCCTCTGTGCGTGGATTGTGTCGTGCACGATGCACGAGACTGCAAACGGCTGGCTGAGGTGCAGTTGCAGCCGGAGCAAGTGGAGCAGCTGCAGGCATATACGGAAATTCACAGCGCACTCCGGTATTTGCTGCTGCGCGAGCATGCCGAGACGCAGACACAGTACGAGCAGCTGCTGCAAATGGATGCACAGTTGGTGTTGAGGCGTGATACGGAGATCTGGCGCACATACCGTGACCAGGTAATAACTCCGCTGCAATCAACCGGTTTGCTGCTGCAATTGCGCAACGGCGCGGAAATCGACGAGGAGCTGTTGCAGCGTCTGCTGGGCGTGGCCGACATCAATGCGTACGAGATACGTGCACCGGAGTCTGGTAGTGGCATGAGAGGAATCTATCGGCGAGCTGCACTCTTCGCTCACAGCTGCACACCCAATCTGGTGACGGCCATCGATGAGGAGCATCGCATTAAGGTGTATGCGAGTCGTTTTATAGCCGCCGGCGAGATACTCTACAATTGCTACACGAATTTGCTCATGGGAACCGATGAACGTCGTCAGATACTTAAGATTGGCAAGTGCTTCGATTGCCAGTGTGCACGTTGTATGGATCCAACAGAGCTGGGCACGCATATGAGTAGCTTTGTCTGCAGCAGCTGCACTGGAGGTTACATAGTGCGTCAACCGGAGACAGGCGTCTGGCAGTGTTTGCGCAACGTGGAGCATACGCTGAAACCAGAGTTCGTTGTCAATGTACTGGAACGTGCCAAGGAGGAGGTTTTTCATGCACGTGACGACATCTATCGACTGGAACTGCTGCTGGCTAAGCTGAGTCGTATCTTGCATGGCAATCACTACATCATGCTGGACATCAAGCAGATGATTGCCTCTATACTGCGGCAAATTCTGCAAAATATGGCGCAACGTCCAAATCGTAAGGTGTATGAGCGAAAGATTCGTCTATGCCAGGAAATACTGTTGGTACTCAAGGTTGTGGCGCCGGGCATCAATCGACTTAAGGCTATTGCTCTATATGAGCTGGCCAACACGCAGGCGGAATTGGCACGAAAGCTGTACAGCGAACAGGAGCAAGATGCCTCCGATTTATTAGTAGGTTAAAATAATATCTATTTACTTGGTTTCTTCTCATATCTGATTCACAGGCAGAGCTACAGCAGACTGAGATTATGATACGCGAAGCTTTACGTATGCTGCTCTTTGAGCCGATCGCCACGCCTGAGGGTCAACTGGCTCGTAGTATGCTCCGGGAGCTGAAGGAGTTGCAAAATGATATGAAAATGCTTCAGCAGCCGAACGACGATGTTGTTCATTAATACAATTGCTTTTTCATTACATTCATTAATAAACGAAGAAAACAAGTGCAGCTTTGATAAGCATTTTGAATTTGAATCAATTTTTCGTTACGCCAGCAATCGATTACTGTCGCTGAACCAATGATATCGGAACTTTAGCTTTTGCGGCGATACGAATTAGTGTTGTGTAAGTACGCATAAAATCATATGTTAAATATTAGTTGTTTATTTGTACGTGTTTTAAACACAAAGGCTGGCATGGAATCTCTTCCTATTGTTGTGCTACAAAACCATGTATATATAGATAAGAAAGCATAGACTGCAATTAGTCATCGCGCTTTCCAATAAGTCAATCGAACAGCTGACTGTGTCATAAAAAAAGCAAAGTGACATATATTAGCAAAATGCAAGTCCTATCCGAAGCAGCTGTAAAGCGGACAACCCCAATCTAAAAAGGGGGATGAGAAAATAAAAGGTGGGCTGTGCAAAAAGCTGCAATCGACGCCGACGCTGCTGCTGCTGCTCAGTTTCTGTTTAGACGCAGTTCGCTCTTCAATCAAAAATTAGTTTTCCAGTTTGTGCAGACAATTCGCTGTGCATTAAAGCAAATTTACAATAAATATAAGGCGCATTAACAATAATAACAAAACAATGCGATTTCTTGTTAAATACATGGACTGATTAAAGCTGGCATGCCACTAGATTATAAAATTGAAATTGTGAAATAATTGCATTGCCGTTGCTCTTGTTGTTGTTGTCCAAAAGCCAGACAGAAAAAACGAAAATCCCCCAACGACGTCATCGTTATGGCTTTGGCCAGCGCAGCGGGCGCTCTGCTCAAGCCCCAGACGCCACTGCAGCAGCTGTTGGAGGATATAAATTTTCAACGTACCAAGGAGATGCGACAGCTACTAAAAGATGGTAATTAATCAAGTGCAAACGTCTAGTCTACGTGTTTTAAATAGTGTTATCTGGATTTTACAAAGATTTATGAAAATTTGTCTACATTTGCACATTATCGATTTGTCCAAACGCGGAAACTCCTTCTACCCTTGTCTGTACACACATTCATACCCACATTAAACTGTTAATCTGCGCGTCTGTGTGTGTGTATGTCTCCACAGATTTGCTCCACATTGCCCTACGTCTGCATGTATTTATGTATGCGTGTGCTCCTTGAATATGTGTTAAAACATGGCGAGTTGTTTTTGCTTTTGTTTACAATACTATTTCAGGGAATTGGTGAAAACACACACAAACAGAGTTACAAAAACTAATGCAATTCGGCAATTTATCAACTACAAATTTTAGCAATCCTGCTAGTCATGCATTACACAGTGCTGTGAGTGTGTGTGTGTGTGTTCGCGAGCAGCTTAAGCTGCTGCTCTCACGATTGTAAAACGAAGAGCAGCTTAGGCTGCTGCTCTCACAATTGAAAAATTAAGTTCAGCTAGGCTGCTGCTCTCACGATTGAAAAGCGAAGAGCAGCTTAGACTGCTGCTCTCACAATTGAAAAACGAAGTTCAGCTAGGCTGCTGCTCTAACGATTGAAAAACGAAGAGCAGTCTAGGCTGCAGCTCTCTCGATTGAGAGAAGAAGAATGGCGAGTACAAATAGAGCTGCCAGCTGACGCTGCGCCTCAGTTGCTTATCAAGTTCGGTGCGATGCAGGATCGTGTGTGCGTGTGTGTGCTTTCAAGTGCCTTATCCCGTTACCTATTTAGAGTATGTGGAATGAGCACTGTCTCCATTTTTTACTTACTCAATTTGACGCTGTTTTTATTAATTGTGCAACGAATATTTGTCTTGAACTACTAGAAAGTTTCAATGCCTTCTTCTTACAGATGGTGGTTTTGTTGTACTCCAGGGAACTACCTATTGGACAGATCTGTTTGTGCGGCATTTTCTATTCCAAACGGAGCCTGTGCACAGTATCGACTCGGATGATTTGCTCTTTTTTGTGCGCAAAAAACACGTGAAGAGCTCCTCGCGTCACATGCCAAAATATGAGGTACGCCAGACTGTTTTTTAAATGCATCCTAGCATGATTCTATGTTTAATTTTCACATTTTACAGACTGAAGTTGAGGTATTTCGCAAGGATTCACGCAAGCTGCCAATTGGTGATCCAGATGTGGATTGGGAGGAGACTGTCTACCTGAATATGGTCATACATCAGTTCGACTACACATTGACCCTGGCGATTTGCACGCGTACATCGCCCAAGGAGCTGCAGGTGCTGCGGCGGCACTCGCAGCGTGTCTACGCCAGCCCCAGTCGTCGAAAGATGGACACCAAGGGCGAGGGCGAGGAGATTACGTATCCACACATCTGTTTTATGGTGGACAACTTTGACGAGGTATTCAGCGACATACTGGTGCGCGATGGTGAGATGGTCTGCGTCGAACTGGTGGCCAACGACAAGGATGGCGCTGTGCAAGGCGTTATTTTTCTAGGTTCCATACGATACGATGCTCTGAAGAGAGTTTACGATGCCAGGGTAGGGACTAATTAGGTTTTCTATGTGTTTAAATATGATTAATTTTGTTTTAAATGGTTCCTACAGCAATCCAGTCTCAGCTCCAAGGTGGCGCAACGCATGTCCTTTGGCCTGTTCAGCAGCGGGGCTGGCGTGCAAACACGCTGTGAATTTGTACGCATGAAGGGACCGCAGGGCAAGGGACATGCCGAGATGGCGGTAACCAAGCCAAAGGGCTCTGGCGTTGAGACACCAACCAGCGAGCCTGGCTTCTGTGCCACGGACATGTGGGACGAATGGGAGGAGGAGAACGACGACTATTGCACGTATCGGCATCAGCGACGTCTCAGCGATCCCAGTGCCAATCTGAACAATTTCTCGCGCTACGGTTGGCGCACCAAGAACACAAATAATCAGGATATGATTGGCAGTGGCAGCAGTGTGAGTGCCGCTACCAAAGCACGCTCCGAGAACGAAGGACTCGATTCGCTGGCCAGCGAAGTATCCGAAATCGAAGCGGGCGATCTACGCGACGGTAAGCCAAGCGCCTCCTCTCGAAAACCTCTGCTTAAATGTATTTGTGTTCGCATCGGTTTCACACTCATATATTTTATTTGCATGTTCGATCACGTAGCTCACATTATTAATCGTTCATTGTTAATCGATTGTTTTATATGTGAAAGCAATACTACTAATTTGTGCTAATGTTATAGTTAATCGATTTGTAAACATCATTTTATGCTTGATTTTTGTTGCGCTTCTTATCTTCCCTATCTTGTGCTTCTTCCTCTGCTTGCTGCTCAGTTCCTCATTCCGTTTAGCGTTATATGTTCTCTTCTTGTAAACATGTTGTGGTTTCTACGATTTTTCCTTAAATTAACAATTATTTTTCAAATTCAAATTAATCAAATCGAACAAACAAAAAAACACACTGTGTACAATGTGTATACATGTATTTGCCAATGGAAATGGACAACCGAGAATATATGTGTATGTGCATATGTGTGTGTGTGTAAATATATACTGTATCTACCAATCAATACATATTGCCGAGAAAGCAGGACAACTAATCTAAAGATAATTATGTTATTTAACAAAATTTCGTTTGCATCTTTTGATTTCATATTTGTAAATTATATTCAACTGGTTTGGGAATTATGTACATATATATATGCTAGGTGGGGATAGGTGTAGGTGCAGATGTAGTTTGGGAAAATTTCACAGCAGGCACACTCAGGATTAGTGCAGGATTCAGTATTCATTCACCTCATAGCCGGCTTTCGGTACTTGTTACTTATATACCCGATTAATGCGTAGGCCTAACTATTACCTAGCAAACTTATACCTAGCACCACCCGATACTACATGCCGCATCCCAAACCCAAAAGCAACCACAATAGAGCCCGCCTCTAGCGATCCTGGTTATCTTTTTGATTTGTGATCTATTTTTTATGATTTCGCTGCTTTTTCAAAATTAAATTTAAGTTGCTTGGCGACCGATTCTCGGTCTGTTGTATGTGTCGTTGTATATGCTTAAAAAATGCAATCAAAACCAAAAAAAAAAAAAAAAAAAAAAAACCGATCTATGTCTACTTGTAGATCAGCAACGTCCTGCTTTCTCGGCCTCCGCGGCAAAACTGCACCCAAATCCGAATTGTGAAACGCTGCTCAAATTAGACCAGCTACCAGCGCCAGCTGCCGCTAAGTCTGACTCCGACTCCGAGGCAGGTGCAGCTAGCGAGACAGCCAGTGCTGCTCCAGCTGTGACTCCGCCACCGCTCAGTGCGGCTGTCGAGGTAACCGTGCCCAATACACCCGGCAACAGTACGGGCTGCAATTGCTTCGGCGGCAACAAGGGCAAGGGCAAGGGCAAGAATCGCTGGACCTCGTCCACGGATACGCCGGAAATGTCTGAAGTTTATTGCCCCAGCTGTGAGGATGCGGCCAACGAGACGCCTGCCTGCCTGAGCAAAATGCCCGACAAGCGGCAAACGCGGCTCAAGACCAAACCGCCGAGTATATTGTGCGTGGAGAGCGAACTGGTGGTCGGCAAACGTGGCAGTCTGCGTCTGGGCGAGAACAAACGCAGCAAGGGTAGCAATATCACTCGCAGTGTCTCTCTCAGTGCCGCCGATCGGCGGACGAGCGTGCCGATTCCTGTGCTGCCCAAGAAGGCGGCGGTTCCGGTGCGTGTGCGCTTGACCAAAAAGGAAGTGGACAAGGCCGCTAAGGACAAGGATAAGGAAAAGGACAAGGAGAACGATAAGAAGTCGTCGAATCAGAAGGGCAATTTACTTTCACGTATGTCGCCCAAACGTCTGCGCAATGCCAAAGCCAGCGATAAGGAGAAGGATAAGGACAAAGAGAAGGATAAGCCCAAGGAGAAGTCCAAAGTGCCGGTCAAGACGAAGATTCAGCAAAGCTCCTCGATCAATGGCAACGGCAACGGCAAAAGTAATAATAACAACAATGCCAAAGCAGCCAGCGCAGCATCCAAAACGGAGGAGTATGAGATTGCGGATGATGCCACCTCACTGAATGGCGAATCTGCTGAATTGGGCGATGGCGCCGGTGGCGCTGCGAAAATGGCCATACTAAGCGAAAGCGATAGCAAGCTAATGATCAGTGTGCGCGGACGTGAAGAGTTGCCCGTCGTGGAGCAAAGCACAACATCTGCTCCCGCATCGACATCGCCATCGCCACCGGTGCAACGCTTCGAGAAATGTCTACGAGTACCTGTCAAATCAGAGAGCCATCCATTGCAACAGGATCAGCCCGATAAGGCTGACAACGCAACTAACGATAATAATCACGAAGAGGAACTGGGCGCCACTGCAGCAGTGACGCCCCTGCTCAATGGTGCCGCCGATGTGGCCAATGGCAATCAGCCTGCCAGCAGTGCCACCTTGCCGCGTACCGCCAAACAGTCGTACTACAACAAGGTGCTGCATCTGGTGCCCAAACGTCGCACACCGGACGGCACCAATATATACTATTGGTGCGATCTGCCAAAGAAGGCGCTCAAAGGTTATATTACCACTTCTACCATGTTAATTGATTCCTTCCGTCTCCCCTGGCTTTCCCTATTTTGCATGTATCTGCTTTAGTTAGGACTTTGTCGGATTTCTCATTAAAATTGATGTTTATTTTTTGATCCATCTGCTTGCAGAGCTGGACGATGGCGCATATAACCCGCTGTGGACAAGTCGAGGCTTTACGCAATCCTTTCATTTCTGGAAGGAGAATCGTCGCCAGCAATCGACGCCGCTCAATGCATTCCTCACCTATGTCACACTGCCCTGGTGGAGTATTGCGAAGGGTAAGCTAGAATTGTCACTTTACAATTGAAACCATATTCTAAAATGTTTACCAATTTCAACAGATCTGCTGGATCATCGAGAGACGCCTATACTGACCTTTTAGTATTAGATGAGCCGCTACGCCCGCGAATTGCAGCGAAACTATGCTTTAAAGTATTACGTATCCTAATGATTTAAATATTCTGTTAGTTTATTGTGATCTTGTGCGCGTATCTCAGGTACTAATGGAGCTGCAAGACTATCGACACTATCCTCGAACTACAAAGTACTATTCAAACATGAATCTCAAATAACACTATGCTCTTTAAGTTTTAAATATGTATGCAACAGTACTGTCGATAGTTTCACAAGCCAAAGTATTGTGTCGTTCAGTTTGTTTAAATCATTATGTGAAAATTGTCTGAGTCTCGATTAAACTCTGTAACAAATGTTCCACTTTTTAATTTGACAATTGTATCGCAATACTAACGAATTCATAGCGATATTTGCGCTTAACTCACTTTGTTACCACGCCTCGTCGACCAATGCCAACAACTATGTAGCTCTTTCACTAGCCCATATTAACTGAATTGCAACGATAGATTCTGTCTGACTAGGGCGCCTTTAGTATGATTATTAGACATGCGTATGTGCGAATTAAATACCTATGTATGTATGATCTAGTACGACGAATGCAGCGCTTGACTACAGCTGAGCCAACCTACAAATTTATAAACAAACTATATATGATTAATATTAAGCTGCATTTTGAAATTATATAAAAATTGTTAACAAAATAATGAAATCAAATTGTAAAGATATTATTTGTAAAAGAAATATATATGGCAACATTTATACTATATAGTACATATGTATACTTATAATATATACATATATATTTATTAGAAAAGAGAAAAACAGCAAAACGAAATAAAGAATTGCGTACAATAAACATGCTACAATGTTGTTGCCAATACATTATCACATAATCTATTTAGAATTTGAGTTTACATTTAAGTTGAACTAATCTAGCCTTATTTCAGCATATAACAAGATCGATTCAGTTGTTTATCAAGCACGTGTATGCCGTCTGAACAGAGCTTTGTAGGGTTTAACTGGACACCAAAGAAAATTAAAAATATATCCGAGAGTTAAGTATTAAGTACACATGGAAGTCTCGTCCATCCATAAGCTTGTATGTTATATATTACTTACATACTGCCGCTATTTAACACAATCAGCTGCGACTCAGCTGCTATCAACAGCTTGAAAGATGCTCGGAAATCGAATTCAGTCTGTCAGTGTGCATCGTCGGGAACGGTCGCTTTGTTCTCGCACTGAGAATAAAAAGAGAATAACGAGGAAATCCTGTTTAGATTAAGATGTGGCACTCACTTGCCAGCATCGTTGTCGTCTGCCTGGTCGCGGGCGCAATTAGTCCGGCGACTGGTTGCCCTCGGGCGCCCACTCACTTGCCCCATGGCCGACGGACACGCGGCGATAATGGATACAAATTAATTGTGGCTGATGGACCCAATGGCTATGTGCCTGGCAAGGCATACAACTGTAAGTTAAGATAGCTCGTGAGATTAAAATTGTTTCATAATCAGCTCTAGGGTCGCAGCCCAAGTGACCCCCACAGAAAAATCGTTGATATGAGCGAAAGCAGAGCAATAACCATATGGAATCTTTTGTTGTTTCTATTTAATTTTGTTATACATAGAAACATGTATTTTCAGAAAGGGACAATAGTCTAGATGTGTTAAAACATACCCTGAACTCTTAAACTATTATATATTACTTAGTGCTAATTATAATGATAATGATATACTATATGGTTGTATATCAATGTTGTTGAGACAAATAACATTTAAATTGAGTAATGAAATGAAGCAACAATTGGACTACAAGCTTATCGCTCTTCATCCTTATGAAGAGTATAGCAGTCTATGTGTGCTTTGGCATCTGGTAAAGTCTTCAATCGTAAGCACTGATCTGATTTACATTTACAAACTGTAAATAAACGTGACTTAGTTATCTGTGCCGTGCTGGGAACGCATATGGTTAATGAGGTAGCCCCGTTGCTGGAACAATCGCTGGCAATGTGAACAGGAGAACTTTCCTTTATGCGTTTTTTTATGCTTCTCGTATCGTGACTTGCAGCTATTCGTCTCCTTGCACCATTCACAGTAGTAAACACAGCGGTTAATTTTTGGCAGAAAACCAAGCAGATTAAGATAATGTTCAGTGACTGAAGAGATTTTGGCTTTTTTGAAAAATTTTAAGTCGACCGTTTGACTGTGCCATGTGGTGATAATATTCAATATTCTCTTTAGTTCGCTGACATTTAAATCAACGTGAAAAACCCTATTGACTTTCTCTGTGTACATGGCAAGGTCTTTCAATATCGTGCTCCCATACTGTGTTTCAAACCGCTTTGAATTCCAAATGCTTTCACAGTTTCTGAGCATATTACAAAACTTTAGAGCTTTTGAGCGTAATTCATCGACAACTTCAATAGGCCTTATGTCCTCGAAGTGGGCATTCTTGAGAACAGACAGCTGAGATAAAGATATATTTATATATATAATAACGTGAATAATAAATTCTTCTATCTTCGCTTACACCAACAAATTTAAGTAGAGTGAGATCATCTCGCATATTTTGTATTGCACTTTTCTCTGTGCCGTCTGCCTCGGTTGCGTTACTTAACTCCATCGACTGCTCCGTAGAATCTTCGTCTCTTAGTTCTGCCAATTTAAGTAAGCTATCTGCATCATATTGAAATGATTTTAGATCCTTCTGTAAATATAAACAATCTTAATATATTGTCGAAAGTGGTTTAATATTTGTACCTGAAGGAACTCAACAACGCTATCGGATAGATCAAAATTAAGGGAACTTCTCGGGGCGGGGATCCCTGACTCCTCTGACTTAAATCTTTTAGATTCCGTTAATTCAGAAAGCGAGGGTCTTTTCTTAGACATTTGCGGGCTGCCAACGGTACTAAATGAAGATTTGTGAGACGACTTCATAATATCTTTGAGTGGGTCTTCTATTTGAGCATTAGTAGTTGTACGCAGTAATTTCTCAACGTTCTCCACGAAGTAATCTTCAGTAAGATTTTCCATGACTGCAGATGGTTTAACAATTTTAGTTTGGGGAATATAATTTAGATTATTTGATGACGTTTCACTTAATGGACTCTTTACTAGTTTGAAGTCCAAATTAGGCAGATATTCAACATTAGTTACAAGCGGACTAGCTGAGGAACCGGCGAAAGAAGTCCTGTTTGTATTTAGCACAGTCGTTTTTGGCTGTTCTTCATTCTCTTTTGTTACCCCTAAGGTATATTTAATTTGATTAATATTGGAGGTTTTATCTTTAAGATTACTTTTAAGTTGTTTTTGGTTTGCTGTATAAACTTTACATTGGGAATAAGTTATTTTTGGCAAACAGTTTACCGCTTCCTCTTCTTTAACCTCATTACATTTCTTTTTTAATATCTTTGGGGGCATTAGTTTCTTAAGTTCATTTAATTTCGTTTGATTAAGTATTTGTTTAGAAGTCTGCTTTCGGTTAGATGGATTACAATTGGCAGGCTCATTCTCCAGCGAGCGGTATATTCGCTTCGTTATGTTGCTCAAGCGCAACTGCTGCTCATACTTGCGAGCGTTGCGGGATATAGCGTAGCTCTTTAGATCATAAGTGGGCTGAGCCTTTTCTGTGTTTCTTTTTTTGAACTCTCGCAGACGTGAGGAGAATTTCGAGTGGTGTGATTCGATTGGTTGATCAGTATTTTGGGCCATGGCAACCTGCAATGTTTTTTGCGGCTCCAACTGATTTTGCTGCTGATCAGTTAAACAAAATTTATTTTCTGGCTGTGATTCAGACGTTTCCTCAGTTTCAAATAGCATGGCATGAACCTCCGCTAACACATCGCTTTGCTGATGATCTTCCGAAGTTGTCTCGGCTAAACTTTTCTCAACTAAAAGAAAACAGGGAGTCTTAAGTCAGTTCTTTGAGTATATGAGATGCCATACTTACTATCTGCTTGGCTAGACTTCGACGTACTTGATAAACTTCGATGACTGGAATTAGATTTATATGCCGCCAGTGTGCTGAGTATTTTGTGATTCTTTCCATTGCTTGTTGTTGCTATTATTTTATCAGCGGAAACCGCAGTCCCAACTGGGACTTCAGCGACGCTGTCCATGTTGTCCCTCGTATAGGACTCATCATTGTCCTCTTGGTCTGATAGACACATGAGCTCCTCAATGCTATACACATTGTGTTCTTTTGTGAAATGAAGTTTATCGTTGTGCATTAATTGCAAGTGATGCCAAAATTGATTGATATTCGTGAATATGTCACAACAGAATTGACAAAACATTCCGATCATATTATCTTTGGCTGAAACCACCACGTCTCCACATTTTTTGATATCAGCACAGCCATCTGATAGTAAATTAACAAATGAGCTCATTTTTACAAGCGCAGTTTTATTTACA
The DNA here is from genome assembly GCA_018151445.1 of Zaprionus inermis. NCBI lineage: Eukaryota > Metazoa > Arthropoda > Insecta > Diptera > Drosophilidae > Zaprionus > Zaprionus inermis. The sequence goes on along the minus strand of JAECXD010000057.1, from coordinate 5,325,621 downwards.
CACAAATTTTTAAACAATTAAAAAACAAACGAACATGAAAAACGCGGGATATCCGACCATCGAGTGTGGAACTGCCGAATTGACAATCGATAATGCGTTTACGTATTTATCGAAACTGATTTGCAGTGTTGTTAGCTGCTTGCAAGTATCGAGTACTTTTTGAATTAAAACACCAACGTTTATTTGATTATTTTCATTTCTTTTTAGTGTTGTTACTTGGATCTCGAACACACACAAAAATCCAGCACTTTACACACTTCACAATCGCCGCCGAGGCACACACTGGCACTCGACGTCCTCAGGTGGCCAGTCCACGGCGCGTCGGTCGCTTCCAGCTATTTAGCGATTCATTAACAAAGTTTAATGAGCGATGCGTGAACACTGTGTCCGAGGCAGATAATCTGCCCAAGACAGAGGTGCAGGTCATGTGGGTGGCACCCGAATCCGGCTCTGGCTGTGTTTCGCTCTCTGCAATGGTGTACGAGGGAGCACGCTCGTGGTTCTCAGATGACGGTCAGCTGACGCAGGTGATCTGTGAGCATAAACCAAGTGCATTCGACACACAAAAGGAGTGCTGCGCCTGTGACGAGGCCAAATATAGTGTATGTATGGGCTGAACGTTGTCATAGTAAATCTTTAATTATATGGAATTATTCCCAATAGTTTGTTTTCGAGGGTATCTGGTCGAATGAGACCCATCCCAAGGACTATCCCTTTGCAGTCTGGCTAACACACTTCTCCGATATAGTTGGTGCCTCCCATGAGGCAAACTTTTCATACTGGGGCGAGCATCATATTGCTACAGATGGTTTCCGCTCACTGGCCGAATGGGGGTCACCCACGGCGCTGGAGGCAGAGTTGCGTGGACATGGATCCAAACTGCGCACTCTGATCAAAGCTGCCGGTCTTTGGTTCCCGAATGTCAATCAGAATACTTCATCCAAGTTCCGTGTGGATCGGAAGCATCCGAAAGTGTCGATGACTTCCATGTTTGGGCCATCGCCCGACTGGGTGGTTGGCATCAACGGCGTGGATCTCTGCACAGAAGACTGTAGTTGGAAGGAATCGCTAGACTTTGATCTATTTCCATGGGACGCTGGCACCGACAGTGGCATCAGTTACATGGTTAGAGAATATGTTATTCTTTAAGGGAATTTTTAATTTATTGTTTTTATTCGAATCTTCAGTCCCCCAACGCTGAGACTCAGCCCCGTGAGCGTATGCATAAGATCACCACTATGTACCCGGAAGATCCGCGTTCTCCGTTTTACAACCCGCAGAGTCAGAAGATGACACCTTTGGCTAAACTTCATTTGCGCCGCGAGAAGATCATCTCCCGGAATTGCGATGATGATTTTCTTAAGGCTCTGCAGCTGGAAGTTTCTGATGATGCTGAGGAGCACGACACACGTGGTATGACATACATATTGCGTGACACAGCTGTTTTCCTGTTTATTTATGAATTAAACTCTCTACTCAGCCGACTGCCGCGTAAGTGATTTCACCGCCTGGAGTCCATGTTCTGTGTCATGTGGCAAGGGTATCCGCATGCGTACACGCCAGTACTTGCATGCCGAGCAAGCACGGCAAGCCGAGTGCACACGCCAGCTGGTGTCCAAGGAAATGTGCGTCGCCGCGTTGGCCGAATGCTCCAACGGTGAGGCCGATCAGGAACACTATGGAAATGATGAGGGCGAAAATTTGGCTAATTTGCAGTCCTTGGTCAACGATAATAACGAAGGCGCCGGTGTTTGCAGGACTACACCCTGGAGTGCCTGGTCGGAGTGCTCAGCAAGTTGTGGCATAGGCATCACGATGCGTACACGACACTTTGTCGATTTCAAAGCACGCAAGCTCTGTCCGCACATCACAACTGTGGAGAAAAACAAGTGCATGCGACCGGACTGCAAGTATGAGCAGGTCGAGCTGCCCGATCCAAACTGTCCGACCAACCTGTGGAGTGACTGGAGCCCCTGCACGGGCGATTGCGGACGCGGTACTTCCATTCGAAAGCGTCTGGTGTTGCTGGACGATGGACCCGAAAAGGCGGCTTGTGAGAAACGTTTGGAATTGCATCAACAAAGAGAATGTCAGCATGCACAGGATTGCAACATAAACTTAGAAATGGCAATAGATATTTGTGTGCAGGCACCACAAATGGGTCCCTGTAGTGGCAGCTACCAACGCTACGCTTACAATCCACAATCCAGTCGCTGTGAATCTTTCACCTACGGCGGCTGTCGCGGCAATCGCAACAATTTCCTTACCGAGAACGATTGCATGAGCACTTGCAATAAAATAAACAACAAATCCAATGCAGATCAGGAACGTCAATTGCCCAAGGACTGCGTCGTGTCTGACTGGTCCTATTGGACACCATGCAGCGTCAGCTGTGGCATCGGTCATTCGGAGAGCTATCGCCAGGTGATCAGCGAACCACAGGGCGGTGGCCAAGCCTGTCCCAAGCGTCTGGTCAGGCAACGTCGTTGTTCTCTTTCAGCTTGCTAGATCAACTAAATAACTTAATACCAAACTGAACAATAATTATAATTCATTAATTTTCATAATATTCTGCTTACGAATGTGCCAAATAAAGTTAAAAGTGTTTTAAGCTTGTAAATGTGATCAAATTGGGGGTAAAGTTTTATTGTTTCCAGTATTACGTCTTACAGGCCTGACATAATAAATTGCAAAAGAGTTTCAACGAACTGGGTATATCCACTTATAACATATAACTAATTTTAACCTGCAGAAAACACTATTTCTATCAGGGAGATTGACAAATGTGAAGTCAATCAAGTCTATGTTGCTCTTGAATATTTAATTGAATTCTTTTACAGGGTGTCTATGCAGTCGATACCTAGTCTACTGTTGCTACTCATTGCTAAGCACATAATACTAGTTTAAATGATCTAGTACTTTCCGCTTAGCCAAGCACTTGCAGACGCAATTGACCGTGGGCCAACTGGCCGCCGAATTCCGTCCGATGTCGCCGCTTTCACTGAAACCCGAAAGTGTTGCAGTCGAATATGTTAAAGAGAGAGACACTTTCGCGGTTCGTTCCAATCGCCAACCAGTTGGGGCTGCGGCAAGTTTAGTTAGTGCCAGCGTCTTGACGAGTGCGTCTCGTGCAGCAATGGATAAGCTTAAGTTCAAGTTTCCTTATGACATACGCGATGTGGAGCCCGCCATTAATGCCGAACTCTTGGAGTACTTTAAGGGTTTGCTCTGTCCTAGAATAATCTTAAATGATTATATTTAATATTAGTTTCGATCAGGCGAGAGAACGGGATTTGTGCAAGTCGGACCCGAAGGTTATTTCTTTCCGCACAAATACAAGGCCGAAGCGGAACTGTACTACAACTTTAAGGCGCGTCCCGATGATATTTGGATAGTAACTGTGCCGCGCTCGGGCACCACCTGGACGCAAGAGCTCATCTGGCTGCTGGCCAATAAACTGGACTTTGTACAGGCCCAAAAGCGGCCGCTTACCGAGCGTTTTCCATTTTTCGAGTGAGTTTTACCATAGGTAAACAGTTTTCCATGGCCTTTCTATTTACCCGTTCACCTTGGCAGATTTCCACTGTTCGTTCATGACAAAGTAAAAGCCGAGCTGCTGGGCGAAAATAAAGACAATAAGGATGCAGTACATTTCATAGAACACATTTCCCGTCCGGGTTACGAGACGCTGGACGCACTTCCACGAGGTCAGCGACGTTTTATCAAAACGCACTTCCCGTTCTCCTTGCTGCCGCCAAGTGTGCTCGAGAATAAGTGCAAGGCAAGTGACTAAGTGGCGAGATTAGCCGGTTTAATCTTATGTGTGCATTTGTCCGCTTCAGATCATTTATGTAGCTCGTAATCCCAAGGATGTGGCTGTTTCGTACTATCATCTGAATCGCTTATTCCGAACACAGGGATATGTTGGAGATTTCGAACGCTACTGGCGTTATTTCCAGCAAGGATTAAGTATGTTTCATGCTTGAACATTAGATATATATGAACATAACATATTTTGCCTTTCCAGATCCTTGGCTGCCTTATTACAGTCATGTAAAGGAGGCAAAACAACACAGTCACTTGTCCAATGTTCTCTTTCTTACTTATGAGGACATGCTGGTTGATTTGCCTGGAACTGTTAAAAATATTGGCACGTTTTTGGATAGCATGCCGAACGCAGAAGGATTGGAGCAATTGCTCAATCATTTGAGCATTAAAAACTTTCGGGAAAATAAATCGGTTAATATGCACGAAATGGCCGCTGTTGGCATACTTAACCAAGGCGAGGCCGGGTTTGTGCGTAGGGGAGGCAAGGATGCAGCGACCAAGACCAACGATCAGCAGGAATTCGTGGATAATCCAAAGCTGTTGAAGTGCGCCAACGATTGGATACAGCATAACATTGAAATTTTTAGAACTATGTAAAATAAAACAGTTATATTTTTTAAATATTTAAACTAAGTCGATGAATGAAGACGCCATACCTTTTTTTTAATTAATCCTGGAGTCATACCCACACATATAAATTTAAATAAGATACTGACTAAAATCGATACATCTATCTATCGGCTCATAGCACAATGTAAACAGCGTTGTTTCAAAGCATCGATATTTGTTCAGCTCTAGCACCTAGTATTTTTAGCCATTCGCCGCAATACTATAAACTCCACTTATTTTATTGCTATTGGTCATTATGCAAAACAACCCTGCCTCTTATGCTCAATACAACAGCTGATAAGCCGGTTGCACTGAATATTAGCAATGTTGTTGATTAAAAGGTATCATAGCAGTGTTAAGCGAATTGCACAAATAGCCAGCGCAAGCAAGCCGGGCGAAACATTGCAAGTGCAGGTAACCGTGAACTATGCTTTTTTAAATTAAAATTATAACTATTGATTTAATTTTGTTCAAGGGCTGGATAAAGAACGTAAGACGCCTCAAGAACAACATATTTCTGGACATCAACGATGGCTCTACAAGTGAGAAATTCCAGCTAGTTGTACCGCGCAATGCTGAGACACAGCAATTGGCATCCGGCAGCGCTGTCAGCGCTGTTGGACTTGTTCAGATTGCACCCAATGGACACTACGAACTTCACGCGAATGAAGTGCAGTCACTGGGTAAATACATAAAATCTATCAATCAAATATGGCAGGTTTTTAATCAATCGAACCCACAGCGGAGGGTCATTTGAAAGATGGTTATCCGTTCTCACCTAAACAGAAGCATGCACCTGAATACGTACGAGAGCATTTGCATTTACGTTCCCGCATCGACTACATTGCCGCCCAAATGCGCGTGAGGCACAGAGCGCAGAAAACCATACACGACTACATGGATGAATTAAATTTTGTGCAAATAGACACCCCCATATTATCGGCAAACGACTGCGAAGGCGCCGGCGAGGTAGGTTTGCGCAAGTTGCTTTTTGAAACAACACTTATTAGTACTTTTGCATCTCAGGTTTTTCGAATTCAACCCGATTCGGAACAGCTGCTCAAACAGATGTCACGTCCTAATGTGCCCGCGGAACAAAGCTACTTTGATCAGAAGGTATTTCTTAGTGTATCCGGCCAACTTCATTTGGAAGCCATGTGCTATGGCCTTGGTAATACTTACACATTAGCACCTGCATTTCGAGCAGAGAATTCAAAGTCCCCTTTGCATTTGGCTGAGTTTTATATGTTTGAAGCGGAGCTGGTACATATGGTGGAGCTAGAGGAGTTGGCTGGATTTATAGAACGCATGATTAAGGACATAACCAATCGTCTGTTAAATGCTAACGCCGCAGATCTGCATTTCTGCCAGCAAAGCGCAGGTTCCAGCTCAGAGCTGGAGTGGTTAAAAGTTCCATGGAAGGTGCTCACGTACGACGAGGCACTGTCCCTGGTTATAGCTAATAAGGATTCTTTTAAAAGTGCTGTGAGCGAAACAGATGGTTTCAGCAAGGAGCAAGAGTTGTTCTTAGTTGCTCACTGCGGAACACCAGTCTTCGTTATTGACTGGCCTGTGGGACAGAAGCCTTTCTATATGAAAACCTCGCGCAGCAATCCGCAGCGCGTTCATGCTTTGGATCTACTCATGCCTACGGTAGGAGAGCTCTGTGGTGGCAGCTTGCGTGAGAACGATGTGGAACGCCTTAACGCCCATCCGCAGTTGCCAAAGGAACTGGCCTGGTATGTAGACCTGCGGAAATTTGGAGGCTTGCCCACAGGCGGATTTGGTATGGGATTTGAGCGATATCTGCAGCTGTTGACTGGCGTTAAGAACATACGTGACGTTATACCTTTTCCGCGTTATCCACACAGTTGTAAAATGTAAAACAACAACAACGATGCAATAAGATCTTGTACAAATTGTTATTGTTCATAAACTAGAGGCTACAATTCTTACACTTTGTAAACCGTGAAAAGAGGATGGGATTCTGCTATGAAGCAAAGAATTGTCAAGATTCGCCTTATTCTTGTCCAACTGAGTCGCAGAAATTTATTTTTTCTCTGCCCCGAACTGATTACCAAGCGGTGCGATGGACGCATCGATCATTACAACTGTCCTAGCATTGGCTTGCGTCCTGGCCATGCTTCCTTTGCGTATTTCTTCTTCTGTGGACACAGTGAGTCACCTTCACCGCTTGTATCATTAACATCATCCACAAAACGTCGCACTACGGAGGAAAATATTAGTAAAACTAGGAAAATAATTGCTATTTTTTGCGCATTGTACACACCATTTGCATTGGCCACGGCCAACTTTTGTGCAATCGATGAACTGGGTACGAGCGGCTCATCAAAGGTTGGCGTTACATCAGGTGCAGGATTTGGCAACATAAGACCTAGCTTTGAGCTTATACCTAGTGGTGAAATCGGTTCAAACTCGCTAGTGCCCTTGTGCACATCGTAGCTGCTTGCCGGAAGTCCTTGGTATAACGAATTGACCGGAGAATGGACAGCTGCTTGAGGCGTTGTAGGCTGTTGTTGCTGCTGCTGTTGTTGTTTCATCTCAACTATACTTTGTTGAAACATCTGATGACTGGCAGATAGAGCACTTGCTGTGTTAGAGCCCACCCCACTGCCTCCCGTGTGAAGGCCCATGTGATTTGGTTCGTAACGTGAACGTTTTGGTGGCACAACAGTTGTTTGCACAAGATTTCTAAAACGCCCAACGTTGGGATCAACATCCTCGGGATTTATGATTATTTCCTCGTCGTTGAAAGTAACATTGCGTCGTTTTCTTCCCTGCTTCAACGCATTTTGCTTTCTTAAGTTATTGTCGTCGGCTATGCCTAGCATAGAGATGCGACGATTGTGTGCTGTGTTGTACTCAGTCAGGTTCTACAATGAATGTATTATAGATCAACACCTATATATTGCCAGAATCTACTTACATCCAATTCAGTTTGACTTTCAGGCAGTCCCAACAAGGCTCCGTCGCTGGTCTCACTCAGCGGTAAATCTTCCATTATGTTGCTGTGCTGCCCTCCTGCCGAGGGACGCTCACGGAGTATGTAATTCCTTGTAGAGGCCCCAAAGTGAAATGTGCTATTAATCTGCAACTGCGTGGGCTTGTTAGCCTCTAACCGCAATGTTCCTATATAAGTGCCGTGTGCTGTAGGATGAATAACTTAATGAGATAGTCAATAAATCATTTGAGAGCGGGAACTTACTGGATCCGAGGTCAACGAGGTAGGCTATGTTAAGATGTTTGTGGTAAACAAACGCAGCATGCACCCTCGAACATGATGCATGGTCAATGCAAAAGTCATTCATTTGGCTATTGCGTCCAAATAAATAACATCGTTTTTCATCCACCATCAACTTTTGCACCAGCTTGTCGTCTTTGAGCACATCCAAGTGCAGGCCTGTGGGCGGTTTGCCGGCCCAACTGGGTATATCATAACTATTGGCCATTCAATTATCTCAAATTTTAAAAAGGTGGAATAAATCGTTAAATGATCACTTGGGTGTACACAAACAGTGTACCGGCCACAATGTGAATGCAATAAATATGCAAAACAAATGGTGAATGGCTATAGTTGCACGGATATCGGTATCGATATCGAAGAAAATATCGTGAGAGTCAACCATCCGCGCTAAATGATAACACAAACTATTTTTTGTTATCCATTAATAGAAGGGTGCAATGGAATACATAAATAATAGCTATATTGAAGCTGCCCGGGTCTATTTCAAACAAACCGATCACACTACAATCGTCATTAAATGTGTTCTCTGCAACATAGACGGTCATTTGGAATGGTCGTCCTTTCTCCGACACCTGTCTGTCCGGCATTCAGTTTTTGGCAAGTCCCACCAAGAGCGACAAAACTTACAGCTGGATGAGGAAATTCAGAATGAAGTTGAGCTGGAGTTGCAAAATTTAAGTAAAACATTCTATGATGAGGACGAGACTGTAAATTCGGATACTGAAATTGAAATGGACGACACTGCAATAGCTGGAGATGTAGAAATCGATGCACAAGAAGAAGTTTCTGATTCTAACGAAGTATTAACCAAATATACCAATGTTAACAATATACTAAAATATATCTTTTTAGCACAATGTGGTCTATAAACCAAAGCAGCCGTTTTATAGTCTCCGGAATACTAGTACAGAGCTTATGGAAAGTTTCATCGATCAACTGCGTCAACAGAAATATCTTTGGAGCGAAGAATACAGGAACATGGGTTTTAGAATTGAACGCTTTGAAAGTGCCCGTAAAATATGTCATGCGCTGAGCAAACGATTTAATATCTTTTTGACTCCACAAGTGCTCTTAAACAGTGCTTGCTCGCTGCTTACGTGGTTTAAAAAGCAACATGCCATGTTCCTCAGGAATGAGGAGCATGTTTGTCGATATCAGACGTATTATGAACAGCTGCTTGCGTTTGTCCCTACCAAAGATGTCTGTAATGTGGATTGTGATACATGCAAGCGGAGCTTTCATAACGAAGAACAACTACGTCGTCACAGATATAGGGAACATGGCGGAAGTCTTCCTTATGTTTGCAAAGAATGCCAACAGGGTTTTTCATACGCCAGCAAGCTGCGTATGCATCAAGCACGTTTTCATAAGAAACCTACCCGATGGCGATGTACCATGTGTAGCTATTGGGCACCCAATAAGTGGGACCTAGAAGTACATATGCCATTCCACAGTGGAGAACGAAAATACACTTGTGAATTGTGCGGCGTGTCCACCAAATCCATCTCTTCCTTAGCCATACACCGCCGTACACACTCAAGATTAAAATAAAGCTGTTCCTACTGCCCAAAGGAGTACCCCGAAAATTTAAATCATAAATTTAAAATCATAAGTAAAAGTCTGTATTTCGATAGCGCGCAGAATTGATATCGATATTCACCGTCAACTCAAGTTAAGCATTCACACAAAATAATGACAGATGCAACCCTAAAATAATGCGACGGCGTCACATTGGTAATGCTTTTTAATGTCTACGCTTCTAGCACTTCTAGAGATACAAATTTCGCGTTTGTGCGCGATAAAAAGTTGACTATTTGTTTATATTTCTCAATAAGACAATAAAATTGAAACTTATATCAAATAAAAACGCTTTGACTATGCCAATATGGCGTACAAGCGAATAAAAACAGAGGACATGGATGCAAATTTTAAGTATGCGTGTCGCTGTTGTCTTAAATCAGAAGCGGAATTCTACAAGCTGGACGCTCTGACAGAGAGCAGCCTAGACGACAATGACGCCTCATCCACAAAAGTACCATTCATTCGTTTGCTCTTGTTCTGTTTGCGCACGGAAAATCTGCCCGAGCTGCCGCAATTAATCTGCGTTGATTGCACTAAAACTTTGAAAATTTCATACTTTTTCATACAAAATGCACTTAAAGCACATGAAATACTATGCCGCAAACTTTGTCCGGGGAAGATAAAGACATCAACGCGCTTTAATGGTCAACAGCAGCAGTCGTCTCTATTCGATGTAAGTAGTTGTTTGCGTTGCATGAATATTTGTTATTGCAGTTACCAATTTTGTTTTGTTTGCAGAGAGTTGATGGAGATGACGCGACAGTTGGCGCGAATTACATGCCGAAGCTACAGAAGTCTCCCGTACAACACGGATGCAAAATATGCGGTGCAATCATCTATAACCGCCTGGAGCTGAAGCATCATATTCGCATGCATGCAGGTAATAATGATGACTCAGCTAGTGTAATTTTGCTCGAGTTCAAGCTTCAGTAGACTTTCTGTAGAATTTTTGTAGTTATCTTAATCATTTATTTACATTTCACATATACAGAGGAGTCACGGCATTCGTGTAAGATGTGCAACTATGTGACACTGAAACTTCACCAGCTTCCGGAGCATTATCGAAGAGTACATGGATTGACGGCAATTCAAATTGAACAGCAACTGAAAAAGCGAAAAACCATGCAAGCGAAGACATCTCCATTAAAATCGTACGGAAAACTAGATATGGATGACGGCCAGGTGAAAGTATGTACATTAGAGGATATGGAGCTGCTTATTCCGACAGTGCTGACTCCGGAAGATTTTTCGCATCCAATGGATCGTAATATTGCGCAGCAACTTACAAACTCCAAACAAACTACGGTAGCTGAACCAACGGTAACAGCCAGCGGAGGTGGCAATATGAGTATAGGAGCAGAGTTTCTGGTTATGCCCGACGGATCTCTTCAGCAGGTCAACGATGGTGGAGTTGTTTTTGAGTACATTGATGATAGCAAAATTTCGAACACGACGACCAATATGACTTTGCAGAACCTTTTGAGTGATACGAAACCAAACGAGAGTTTTAATTCTATGGATGTCGATGTAAATGATCTAGCTGTACAGGAAACACCCCCACAGATAATAGGTACATTAAAAATAATTCATGAAACCTTTGTAAGATATACTAAACAATCTATTATCTGATAACAGTGAGACCTAAGCCCAGACCAGGACCAGCATCAACTGCTGCTCTTAAACACAAATGCAAACTGTGTCCAAAAGCTTTTCCCACTGTAGCTCGCCTTAAATCCCACCAGTTAACACACAGCCGTATGTAAAGAATTCTAAATGTAAGGCCAAATCTAACTAATAACTTTATTTTAGATTTACCAAAATTCTATTGCGATCAGTGTCCCTTTTATACGTTGCGTAGTGTCGATCTAATACAACACTATACGGAAGAACATAAAGGGTCCGGCGGTGAGATTAGAAAAAGTTATATGTTGGAAAGGTCACCGAAATCACAGGACAGAAATCGTATCTATTCATGCGATATGTGTCTATTTGACACGCCGAGCTGTTCACAGCTTCGCGCACACTATAGCGATAAGCATCTAATACAGCCAAGCGATGTGCAGCTACGTCCAAGTTGGGTAAATGAGACGAAAGACAAGTACAACAGCTCGACAGACACAAGCCAGTCGAATACACAGCCTGCGATTCCGTTGGGTATTAAATGTATGTGTTAGGCTTAACTATTCATATTCGTTATATTTGAATATTAATTTATTTACAAGCTGCTTCGCCTTTTGATAGATCCACCCGCAGCTGTAGCGATATCGGCGGAAACAACAAACTCAACAGCGACAACAGTGCAACTTCAACCGGCGCAGGCAACAACAACGGCAGTGGTTACGCCAGCGGGTGATATTAATGTCGTTGTAGATGCAACGTCATTGTTTTATGCCGCTGCTGCAAGTGGTGCATCATCATCAACAACAACGACAACTGCAACAGTAGTTGGATCAACAGAGACAATTGCAACAGATGCGAACGCCTTTGCTGCGATGTTCCCCAACCAATCGCTGTTGCCTCCGTCAGCTGCCGGACCTGCAGCTGGAGTGAATTCAAGTATATTTGGGGATATGCAGGAGTTTATTGATAACACAGATGTGGCAGCTATATGTACTATACCCGCTGACGATATGCCTGTCGTCGATGGAGATGATATTGTTATCGATAATAACAACATTAGTTTGGACTTTGATGCTGAGAATTTGTTTGAGGAGTTTGATGAAGATGTGGAGGTAGGCGACGAAGATGACGAGGACGATGAGGATGCCGAGAATGACGATGAGAATGATAATAACGACGCTGCTGCTGATCAGAATCTGTTGCTAACAAGCGATGATGACGATGTGGACGACTTCGACGACGAGCAATCAAAGCATCTGCAGAAACCCTATTGTATATATTGCAACAAAAAGTTTACCAGTCAATACAAGTTCGAGAATCACATGTTTGTGCATCGAGGTAAGTGCATTATAATGCAATCGATATTAACAAATTACTATTATTAATAATATATTAATTTAGGACTGGCACCATATCGCTGTGAGCTGTGCACCAATTTGTACAATATGAAACGATTGCTGATACGGCATTATAAGACAGTCCATAAGAGGATGCCCACGCGGGACATGGTGCAGGCTAAGGGTGACAAGGTGTCTGTTGCACGTACAACTATTGAAAAGATCTTTGTGAATAATGACAAAGGTAATGCTCAGATAAAGGACTAATTAACTTGCTTGAACAATATGTTGATATTCTTCTTACCTTGTTCAACAGCTCCACTGGTCATGTGCGCAAAGTGTCCTTATGAATGCGAACAGGAGAACGATATGCGTAAACATCTAAATGCTCATCATGGTATCAACGATGGAGGTAAGTGATACTGAACTTATGCAGTTATAATATAATGTATAATTTTCTGTTTACTTTCACAAACGCACATAGTAACTGTGCATGCCAACGAGGTGTTTATTATACGCAGTAAGTGCCTGGAATATATTTAAATTGACTATACAGAATTCTAAATTTTTGATTCTATGACAGAATTGCCTTTTGAGTGTCCGCGGTGCATTCGGTCATTTGCAGCGAAACACACGCTGACCCGGCATTTGCAACGGAGTCATTTAGTGGACACAATTATTGAGATGCAGGCGCCTCAATTGACAACAAGCTCTGCGCTTACAACAACCACAACGACGGCGACAACTACATTGCCGAAGAATACCGGCGAAGAAGATGCCAAAAATGCAAGCGAATCCAATGATAACAATTGTGAAGGCGATGGGAATGGCGAAGACTTAGAAAAATGCGGTAAGAGGGTCAATAACGTAGCAAGAATGAACTCAAATTCAAATTCCAAATATGCCCAACACATGCCGCTCCAACGTTATCAACAACAACTGCAACTACAACAACATGTCGCTAATAAAAATCTACAATTAATGTTTAACGATGATTATCAACAATGATCTTTATTTGTTGTCAAGTGTAGAAGAGAAACTGTTAAAACCGGACTCCGAAGATGTGGATAATACAGAAAGAGACAAGAAAGAAACACCAGATATTGATACCATGACAGCAACAGCAACACCAACAACAACAACAACAACAACAACTGAGATCACAGCTGAAACTGCAGCAAAAATAACGACAGATCCTGAAACAACAACAAAAGCAATAGTAGACAAATCGATTGTTTCGACGGTAACCACAACAACAACTTCAATAGCAGATGCAACCGCAAGAACAACAAATGAAGAAAAAACCAGCAATGTAGACTCGTCGCTCTATCCCACGCCCACGCCATTTGATTTTGATTTGGATTTCATTGGCGAAGGAGCACCGGCCACGTCGCTCAAAACTAAAATTGATAGTTTCGACGTTATGCCCAGCCAGCTCTTGAATGGCAGCGATAAACTGCTGACTGCTGCGCTAGAGCCATCGCCTATAAAGGATTTACGTTCACGTCTGCCGCGTACTCCGATCTTTGTGTGCAAACAATGCAATCAGACATTCGATGAATTGGGAAAATTGCTGCAGCACGAATTGGATCAACATTCGAACGGCACATTGTCACCGCGTAGCAGCTATCAACATCAGTGCACCATATGCAATACGACATACCGTACGGTAACGTTGCTCAATTACCACATGAAGCGGCATGCTACGCGTAAGGAGGAGTGCCCCAAGGAGAGCACAAGTACTTCAGAACCAGAGCAGCACGTCGACTCGGTTCATCGTGGCAAAATGCTCCTGTGTGGCGTGGATGGCTGTAAAAAAACTTTCAGTTACAAACACCATCTGAAGCGGCATCAGACAGCCTCCCACACGCCTGTACAGTATAATTGTCCAGAATGCGGTAAGGATATGTTGACCAGTCTGCATCTACGTAATCACATGAGCATACACAGAGGCACACACTCGTACAAGTGTCCGAAGTGTGTGCGAACCTATATGCGACGCAATCCGTAAGTCATTCTGATAACTTAATAATTCTCATTGTTTTCGATTTAATGTTTCTTTTTTTCAGTTTTCGAAGACATGCACTGCGTGAACATAAGTGGGAGCTGACCGACGATGAGATGAAAGAAATATATTGTGCAAACGAAACACCAAAATCTATTAAATTGCGCAGTCGTAAATCTGTTGGAGTTGAGAATGAGGAATCTGATTAGCCGTCATCAAATTGGTCGCTTAAGATGAAAATAAAATTATATATATATATATTATGTATTACGAATAAGAGCAATGTTATCAATTGCACTCTGTACAAAAATTTGTGTAGATAAGGTAATTTTGTAAGACACACTCATCATTTTAATGCATTGATAGTCAACATTGCTATTTTATGAAGTTTGTCTATAATTCTTCTTTAAGCATCCATTAATATGACGGATACATTTATATTCGACTTAAGCAGACCGCAACACATGAAAAGCGATTGGGTTTTCTAATGTGTTATACCTTTGCAAAAGGGGCTAGAATTATTTTTATTATGGAAAAGAGCACACGCGCATGAGGACATCATTATTAAGGTCTTCAAGATGTAAATTAATAAGTTATGGTATAGTAAGCACATATCTCAATGTATTTGCATAATTACATAGCAACATATTATTTTAGTTCCAATCTAATGTTGTTTTACCCAAGGGCTTAGCTTTTCTTTGTACCATTTATTAAAAAAATTACTTATATATTTATGGCAACAACTCAGCATACTTCTCCCCAGTAGAATTATAATTAATAATGTTATATATTTTACAATAAATGCGACCATTATGTCCGTTATGCGTACGAAACTAACACAAACAAAATTTAGTTTTTTTAATTCAAGTATTTCAAAATTTTGCTTAGAGCAATAGTACTAGTAAAAAAATCATATATCTATCATTTTGAATAAAGAGCGCGCTATGAATTTATCGATAAAAGCTGATAAAAATTAATTTGAACGAAAGAAAATAGAACCAGTTCGCTTCGAACACAGATTTGCTAAATTGCATTTACTTCAAACTCAGCCACCGAAATATTTATTTTACTCTACCTTCTTTTTTCAATTAATTCAACATTAACGCTGTTATTACCCTTTTAGCATTTAAAAACTGAGCTCTTGCGCAGCGAAGGAACTTTACTTAAAAGTACTTGTGGAATATCACGGTTACTCAATTTTTACCCACCCCTACAATACATATTTCGCGAACAAGAAAAAGAACAGCAGCACCAGCCCCCAGCGGCATTGTACACTTTCTTTTGAATACAAAAAACTGCAATTTTCAATTGAGAATAAATCAGAAAAACATAACTAATTATAAATAAGCAAACATTTGGAAAAATCTCACCAATGGCCGCCGCAGCGGATGCTGCCAAAGCGAACGCGTTGTCCGCTATGAATAAAGTGAACAACACCAAATGCCGCGCGTGCCTGTCAGTGAGTCGCCAAACCATCAAACTGGATGCGAAAATACCAGATTTAAAGAATGTGCGCACCTACGGTCAGGGTCTTCGACAGTGTACCAATTTACAGTTGACATCTCGCTCGCCCGGTGGTTACAGGTGGCCCATGCAGATTTGTGTACGCTGTTGTCGCGCGCTTGAGGTGGCCATGCATTTTGTGGAGCTTGCGATTGAATCGGACCGTAAGCTATTGGCAGAATCGCAGAGTATTAAACCGGCGACAACACCACCGCCGCTGTCGACGTCAACGTCTGGAGAGCTGAAACGCAAAGCCAGTAGCTTACTTTTGCATTGGAATCAATTCAGTCAGGAATTTGAGCAATTTGTTGAGAGCTATGACGGTGTCTCGGCTCCCATTGAGGAGAACGTGTTGTATATGCGCGGTGCTAAGATGCCGCGCCTGGACTCCGATGTGGCGCCCAACAACGAGCCGCCAAAAGAGGACGATGGTAAGCGAACGACGTCAACAAATTGCAACATGGAAAAATGCATATAATTTTCTCTTGCTTGTAGTCATTTTGTTTGATGTAAAGTATGAGGAGAATGATCAGGATCAGGAGGACGAGAATGATGGTTCCGATGCAAAAAACAATGAAACCTTCTATGAAAATAGTATTATATTAAATGACAACAATTGCAACGGCGTCGATAAAGGCGTCGAGAATAACAACAATTATAATTTTAATAACAAAAACGGGGATATGTCCGGTCTGCCGGATATAGAGTGCGATCTCATCCAACGTGCACTCTTCATGACCCTCAATGAAGATATTAATGCCAGCCAAACAGCTGAAGAACTGCAATCCATTGAATCTATTAAGGCTACGCTCCTCAAAAGTAAGCTGCAAATCTACCAACATTGATATTAAAAACTGATTGTGATTGTCTATTTTGCTGATTAGGTACGGATGAAATGACTAGGTTGAGCACCAATAACGTGGCCAGCTTGCCCGGCAAGCCATCACCCAGCAAAGAGGTCAATACCAACATACCGCTACTCAGCTGCAGCATCTGCAAGCACACGGAAACAGAGGCCAAACAGATGCGCAGTCATTACATGCGTGTTCACAGCTGTGATGTGACCGAGGATGATATCATTGGCCTGACCAAAAGTGGGTTTTCAGACTTTGCAGACTTTGAAACTTGATTGATTGTTATTATCATGTCAAACCAAAAGTATTATAGATAGAAGAAAGAATCTTTTAATTTCAATTTGTTTTCTTGTATTAATTGCATCCACAGTTATATCGTATCTATTTACCAATAGTTAGTTTATGCTTTTGTTTATACGCTTATTTCGAACGTAGATCAAAACTTTAAATGCAGGCCCTGCAATAGTTACGAGACGAACAGACGCACGGACATGCAGAAACATCTGATAGAGCACCACAAAATTGATGGCGATTTTGGTAAGAATAGAATTGATTAATGTCTTAAATATATTCTCATATGTATTCGTTGCAGAAATGTACTGTTATGTGCAGCAGAATTGCCCTGCCTGTGGACGCATTTTCAAGGATCAACGCTCGGCGCGCACACACTACACACGCATGCATACACCGCAGCAACAGCAACAGCACCAACATCTGCAGCAACAGCAACAACTACAGCCCACAAAGGAGCTGGCCGAGCAACAACATGTGTGCACTGCCTGCGACAAGGTGTTCAATCAGAAGTCCAGTCTGCAGGCTCATCAACGATTCTGTCAGGTAAAGCAACCGGTGCACTGCAACTTCTGTCAGTTGCAATTCAGCAGCATGCGCAAGTATGAGCTGCATTTGCAGCAGCAGCATGCAGTGGATACGCTGCATGAGTGTGAGATATGCCGGAAGAGTTTCAAGAACAGCGACTCGCTGGCAGTGCATCGAAAGCGACACTCAGAGCGACACTATCAGTGCTCCAAGTGTTCGCTTAACTATATCAATGCTGCTGAGCTGCGTGTTCATTACGAGCGCGCCCATGTACAGGAACAGGAGGAGGTCAGTTGTCGTAGCTGTGACAGTAAGTTTCAGAATTTCGCCCTGCTGCGCGAGCACGAGCAGCGCAATCATCAGAAGCCAAAGGCTTGGCGCTGTGACAATTGCAGTTTTGAGACTACTTCGCGGGCGCGTCTACGTCAGCATCAATACGAGCACACGGATTATCCATACAAATGCAAGCATTGCCCCGAGGAGTTTGCCGATCGTGGCAAGTGAGTAAATATATGCGGTGAAATCAATGAGCTTAATTACAATTGGTTCTTAATTTATTATAATTTCAGAATCCGTCAACATTCCAAAAAGGTTCATGCGGTGGAGCTAACGGACGAGCAGCTGGCCGAAATGTTTCGGGAACGCATCGGTTACACCAATCGTCACGATGCATTCAACAAGACAAACAACGCGCTGGAGATTCCCGGTTTCAGCGACGATTGTTTTACGGAACTGAAAAGCCTGGGCCTAGACTATGATGATATTACAACCGATCTCTTTTCAAATTCTATTAACGCACTGGACAATCTGCTCGAATTGGTACCATAGAAACAACATATAATTCATTTACCTGCATAGAATTTAAGCAACATCATGAGTAGCTAACGAGAGCTTGAAGACTGTCCGCATCAATCAACCAATCCAATCCAAATCAACATCATCCAAGATTCTAACTTGTTTTTAAACTGTTTGTACCACAAAGAGTATATATCCGTCGGGTATATATACATACATTTATACACGCGCGCATATACATCGTTTTTTTTTGTATATCATGCAAATCAAGATATTTTTTGAAGTAACTTAATAAAAACATCAACAAACCGAAGCGCTTCGGAAGCGCACCCAAAAACTCTTGGACTAGCTCTTTCTTTTGGGGTTAGTGGTGCCAACATTTCGGTATATTTATACTATTTAAATTTGTTAAGCATTTATTTAAAGCTAGTTGATGCCCTGAATGAACTTTGAAAGGAAATCTGTGGGTTTGGGATCCTGTGACTCCTTCCAGAAGCGCATAACGTGACCCTTCTGCTTCCAGATCTCGACTGTTTCCTTCAGTTCCATTTGACCCTGTAGTGTATATAGATCGTATTAGAGGACATCTCGGCATAGGAGATTGGAAATCTTACTTTGATGACCAGCATATCAATAACGCGAATATCATTAATGTGACGATGCTTGGCGAATTCGTCGCGCAACTTGGAACGGCACTGTTCCACGGACATGGGTATGTCGTAGTCCATAACTATTGTAAATGTAAGGATTTGTTTATATTTGCCGTCGGAGCTGGGAATTTGATGACATAACCATTGGGATACTTACCAATATAGGGAATCTGACGATACCATGCCTTGTACAGATTAAGCGCACGTTTGCGCGCCTCTTCCTTGTCCACGGACAAAATCGGACGCACCTGTTGTACGGCACGTTTGACGGCTTCACGTCCAGCCATGTTCCTGCGCTGTATTTATGGTATTTCGCAGAAAACTTCGATGCAAAATGCTGCTGCTTCTTTGCGACGGCAGACAATAACAGCTGATAGAGTTGCCACTTTTTGGGGAATATCGATAATTTTGATATGTCGATTGACGTAAAACAAGTATTGTAAGTCGATATTTGTGCGCTTGAATTTGAAAATTTTAAATCGCGCTACCCAACACATGGTGAGTGTGTAAGCTAAGCTGCCGCTGCCCATTGTTGTTGCACACATCTTTTGTGGGAATGTAAAGGACAGTCATTGTGGGCCTGCGGCTATGCACAAAAACTGCACATTGTCATTGTAACAATCATAGAGACAGAGAAGGCAAAAATTACACTTTCATTCATTAAAGCGAGCTATTGTTGTTTTTGGCTTTCGGCTTTTTGTTGCTGCTGCTGTTGCCGTCGCCGTTGCTGTTGCTGCCGCTGCCGCTGCTGTTGTTGACCGCTCGTCGATCGTCTTTGGCTCAGCCGCTCAGTTGAAAACACGTTATGCGCCTGTGCAGAGCGTTTTTGCGCATTACTAACATACAAAGCAGAACCGAGAGTTTCGAAAGTTTCCTATCCACCCTAAATGCGCGTGTGATATTCGTATTGCAGTAGCGATATTTGGTTTTGTGTGTGTGTTCAAATATTTGAATTTATTATGCAAATGCAGTAAGCGAGCAGCGGCAATATAACACATAATTGTAATAAAACATTCGGTAGGTCAACAATTTCTATTTTAATTACCCATCGCCCAGCCATTTACCATATGCGAAAAGAAAGCTACAAAAACGTGAAATAACCAAAAAATTAGGAAATTATACAAATATGGAAGAACTGTATTTAGTTATTGTGCATAATTAAGGCAATCAAATGTTTGTCGTCTCTCTCGACTGGCAGATGCTTCTTGAAGAATTCGAAAGAATTGCGTGCCTAGAGTGTTTTGTTCGATTTTCGTTCTTTCGATTCTTGCTTGGCTTCTGCTGCAAATTGGTGTCAATTTCCTCTTGCCGATGACCAATATAAATTCCAGTTATGATGAATATATTAGTCAAAATTCGAGGTCCGTTCTTGTTTTTATTACCCCCCCCCCCCCCCCCCAACCCATTTTGCACACTCTGTTCGCAAATTAGTTTTGGATGTTAATTGAAAATTTCTTTGTCAAGGTTGCAAAATGCTTGGGTGCGATCGGCCACGAACGCTGGCTGGAGCCCGTTTGAGATTCCTAAACCCCTCCCCCTTGCCCAATCCAGAGTGGAGCCTCCGCGGCGCCTCGCTTCGTGTCTTGTATTCTATGTCAATTAGTGTTATTCAAGCGGGCAAATATGGCCGTCGAGTGGGGCGCAAAACAATAGCTCGCTCGTTCTACTTTCAGCTGGGTACTCGATAATTGTAATCGTAATGAGGTGCAAATATTGAATTAGTAGCAGAATTTCTACAGTCGCTTTTACGAGCACATTGATTGGCATCGCGTACAATACGTATTACGATGGCAACAACAACAACAACAACATGCTCGTGCATAACTGGTTGGGATCTAGGCGAAAACGGGTCGAAAGGCTTACACACACACACACACACACACGTTAGTTTGCCATGTGATAGACGAGTACCGTTTATTGCCGCCACACCTTCCCCCCTACCCGGCTCCAATATGACTATGTGTGTGTGTTTCACTCAAGTGGCGCACTCGCACACACACACAAGTCAAGCAGCGACTTTGAGGCGCAGCAATCCAGCACTTTGGACACATTTCACGGCCAACTTGAAATCTGTTTATAAATTATTATTTTGCTGTTGATATTTGGCTCGCGGAAGCCGGCCACATTAGGGCCGTGTAAAGACACTTTGCTGGGCCCTCGCGTATCGCGCAATCAAGGCAACAACAACAGGCGAAGGCCCAATAAAGCGAACTATCGCACTGCCGAAAATTATCGAATCGATAACAGGGCAAAGCGCGTCCGTCAACATTCTCGATTGCGTGTGCGTCTGCTTGCTGCGGAATGTTTATGCGATGCAGCTGAACGTGATGAAAACGACTCGTCGTCGTGCATTGCGTAGTTGAAATGCTTGGCGACCTGCTTGGCGACCTGCTTGGCGAGCAGCTGTTCGGTAATAGCCGCACAAGCATGTTCGATTTCTGTGGAACTCGATCCTGATTCGAACGGGCGTACCGGGCGCGTGCCACAGCGCAATCGCTTTCTTTCTAATTAATTTGTTCACATAGCGTAGATACTCTGCTTGTCCATGAGATAAATTAGTATTTCCCTTTTTTTTTAACTCTCAAGTAAACATTTACTGCATCTCTGTCAATTTGTTGCATTGACTTTGCTTAATTTAAATTATTTTTATTAATATATAAAGTATTTATACAGTCATTCATTGTGACTACATTAGCGCAAAGTTTTCTATGAATTTACTGAGTAAGATAAGCGAATTTCTCAACGTTTTAAATGTTTACTGTCAACTCGAGATAAATCTGTTTGATCGCAGTAATTAAAAGTATTTTGTTATTTTTATTTTATCAATTCTTTTGAACTAAATATCATAACAATAGAACCAAGACTTTGTAGAGTTTGCAAATGTGGCTGAATAAAATTTATTACACTTAATTTATAGGCAATTTATTTGGAATTTCTATGGAATTTCTAGACTGTGCGAGCTGCTTGGGAGTGTCTTGCTTACGCGTCTTATTTGCCAACCATTCTTTTGCATTTAAGCCATAAACAAGCAAATCTAAAATCTTCAAAGAGATATTCTTTATCTGCAAAGTTTATGTGAGCATTCTCTATTTGCGAAACACTCGGCAATTGGTGCTTGGTGCACAGCCCAATTATAATACAATATAAACATGAGCGATAATTGCCGGCTTTGTCAGACACACTAATAGTTGTATCTGAACGATATTTACACAATCGAGTGGAGGAGTCGGCGCAACGCAACGCAGGTTGTATAATGCGCATGATAATATATTGAAATCAGCGAAGTGCAGGTCAGCGCAGCTGATCACGTGCTGGCGTGCACGTGTAAACGTTGCGAGTAGGCTCAGCTTATCCCCGCCCCGTTTTCATTGTGTAGCAAGCGCCGTGTAAATATTTACTTGACCAAAAACCATGTTTGTGTAGTCGGAAACGTCATTCACGGCAAATTATGCATAATTTGTGCAACAATTAAACGAAACAAGAAGTAGGGAAATGTGCTGCCTTTAAACTAGCATATCTTCATGCCCGACCGTATCGTATACCTTTCACGTTTAACGCCTGCAGCGCATTTGTTTAGTTATTAAGCGTCAACTTTGCTCTCTGATTGTTGTTGTTTCCCTACTTATTTATTTTGCCGCACAAGCACGAGCACTTTACGCGATAACCGAAATAAGCAGCAGCAGCAGCAGCAGAGCCGCAGCAGCAGCAGCAGCGGCAACAACAACCACAGCAATGGCGACACGACGCTTCGCTGCTGACGTCGACTGCGACGCTGATTGCTTGAGACTTTGGCGAGCTGCGCGTCGGTGTTGAAGTTGGCTCAGGTTCAGTTTCAGTTACGTTTTGGCGTTTTACGGCAACGCAGCACGACAACGACAACAACACAAACGACGGCGACAACACAAGCAACAGCAGCAGCAGCAACAACAATCGAAACGACACAGTTAAAATAACTCATCAAGGTGCGTGTTTTGGCTGTCTCACTGTACCGATATCTTTGAACAAAAACAGCAACAAATATACATTCTGCTAACGTGTAAATAATTTTCGAGCGCAAGTTCTGTGTGTGATTTAGCAGAAGAAAAAAATCGCGCATACGCCGCGTAAACCGCTTAACGTTACGTTCGTGACTTTGCCGCGTTACCGTTAAACTGTTCAAGTGTTGCCAATTGCCGTGCGTATCCGTAAATTAGTTAACAAAAATGACGACTTACATGTTCTATAAAATACAACACACACACACTCGCACACACACTCCGCTTGGCCAAGTTAAATTGGCAAATGGTTTTCACTTTTTGCAGCTCGATTGCATGCAAAACTTTGTATTACGAGTGTTGGCAACAACAACAACAATTACAACCGCAATGGCAGCAACAACAACAGCAGCGTATTTACAGCTATGCGCCCAAGTGGTATCTGCCGCGTACCTTGAACTCACTTTTCCTGCTGCCAACGTTGCTGCTGTTGTTGCCGTTGTTGCTGCTGCTGCTGTTGCTGCTGCTGTTGTTGTCTGGCTTTGTGTTTTATGCAGAAAACAGTTTTCACTTTCTTTCCCCAGTTCGTTTTGCCATTCATCTGCCCCGATTAGATAATAAATTTTACAAGTTCTTTGCCTTGGCCTATGCTGCCGCCTCTCGTTATCATCGCGTCTTCGCTTCTTGCTTCCATCAAGAACAAAACAAAAGTACGACAACAACTGCAGCAACAGCAACAACAAGTTGTGTATGTGTTTTATGGTACGCTCGATAAGATTAGCCTCTCGGCAATTGCAACAATTTTCACATAAATATAAATATATATATGTATATATATATATATATATATCTATTTTTTTTTTTCATACATTAAACAGGTTTATAGACTCGCGTTGCCGCAGTATTTACGACCCGCGCGCGCGTTGAACACGTAGCGCACTTTATGAAATGAGCCCCCCGATGCGGCGTTTCCCAGCTGAGTGAGTGCGGCAAAGATGAGATATATCTACATATAGTAGTACCCTGCTCTCAGCCCACTGCAATTGTCTGCTGAGGCAACGAGGCAGCTCAAGCTCGAGCTCAGTTCACACAACGCGCTGACCGAGTTGGCACCTCGTCGCGTCCAAAAAAAAGCAGGCCAAGTTAGCAATTTGATTTACCAATGATAGACGCACCGAAGGCACGCAACTTTACGAAATACCTTAATGTGGATTTCGTCTCGGGTTCTCCAGCTCGGGCCACATCTGCGACGGTCTACTGTGTCTATTGTAGTCGGTGTTGGGCTGCTTTGTATACCCTGTAAAAATTACATGTCTTTTGGGGGCAGTTTGCCTAAGATTGTTTCTGTATATATTCTAGATTTTATGTAGTATTGTAAATCGTTTAATAAGGCCAGAACTGTCTGTCTCTACTTTTATTTGTCTGTTTGAACGCGCAGATCTTAACTATTATAAGAGCTAGAGACAACAAATTTGGCATAGAGTTTGCTGCATGCTATAGGTAGCTACTGTCTATTTGAAATATTGAGTGACAAGCTGAAGTCTTGAAAAATCGAAAATTAATATTTTTATTTCAATTTTTTTGCGCATTTTTGAAGTCACAACTTTTTGCTTATGCACATAGTTAGCTGATTATTATATGTATAGATACTCAAAATTTCAGCCGAATTTCTAGTAGTTTTCTTTGCAGTTATTCGAAAAATTGCATATTTTCTACAAACTTATAGCACATCTGCTCGTCGGGTGTACTCCACTTTACCGCTTAGTATTTTTATGGTATAGTCCCAGCACATTTGTCACACCACCAAACCAATTCACACCTCAAATTTGTTGTGCACCAGAATGTTTTGCTAAATAAAAGCGCTGCTCATAAAAAGCAGAAGCAGTTGGAATGACGGAATGATGAAGGAGAGATAGAAATGGCAGAGAAAATGGGTAGAAAAAAGGGCGAAAAGAGAGAGGTAACCGCTTAGACAATCCGTTTGTGCAACGGCTTAAGTTGATTGGATGAGCTACACAGGAAAGTCGCCCATCTGCATAAGAGATTTTCGAAGACCGACCCGAAATCGAAGTCGACAATGTAAAAATACTTTCGCTTTTTTTTCCTTCATTATTTCGTTGTGCCGTATCATACAAATCATAGCGGAAATGTTAAGAAAACATAAAAAAAATATTAATTTTGCTTTGCAGTTTAGGCAATTAATCAACGACTATTTATAAACATCATTATCATGCGAGAGTTGTGCGACTTTCAAGTGTTGCGGGTTCTCGTTCACCTTATGCAAATTTCGATATAAGTATATTCGATATACTATGGCTGAAGCTTTTTTCAAGGTCAGCCTGGCATTGCCAAGTGCAGCTCCCGCAGGCGATAAACAGATCATTTTTGTATTTTGAACAATTGAAGTAACGCGAAATTGAAAAAAATAACAGAGAAATAGCAAAAGGTGCAAAACAGCTTAAGTTATTTGCCATAGGCAGCTGCCGGACGATCGCGCAGCGTATTTGCACTTAATTAGCGACTGGCTACGTTCCACTCCCGACCCTTATCCCTCTCCCTCTCCCTCGACTTCAAAGCCGCCCACAACTATTCGATAAGCCTAAGCACACGGCAAGGGCGGCAAAAGTACAAAAAACAAAAAAAAAATTGAAAAACAATTGAGATTTTTGTGCAGCTGTAATTGAATTTACCACATACCTTATCGATATATACACATTATTTAATTGTTTGTCATGGGGTTTTGGCAACCAAAAATAACAACAAAAAAAGAACTGGTTATTGGCACGTTCGACAGTCAAGTAAAGTGAATAATTAAGTCACTATGTCAATTCAATGAATGTCATGACTCTGATATGACCAGACACACACATTCACGCACACTTGCATATACACACGCACACGTACAGTGGCACATAAGCTGTTAAGTACAGTGAACATCGACCGATAGGCGACAAACCTCTCAAACTCTCAAGTATTTAATTTTGCCAAGTGCAGTTGCTGTTGCTGCTGATTTGTACTAATAATAATAATAATAATAATAATAATAATAGGTCTCAATTAAAAGTAAAAATTAAATATTGAATCTCTTCTGCAAATTCAGTAGAAATTTCACTGTAAGAAACTTAAGAGCACCGCAAACAAACGTAGAGTTCGGGCATTTATTTTTAAGATTATTGAGGATAATAAGTAAACATCTATAGAAATTGAAATTTGAACTATAGAAAAGTCTTCAGAGTACTCCTAACTTTTAATATTTTAAACATATATCTTACGGGCTATACCAATTTTCTTCATTCTTCCCAAAAACTACCACAGGCGTATTTTTAGAGCTAGAGCATTCATTTTACTTGTGCACAATAATTATCATCACAGCAATGATATATAATATAAAGATTTTTCGGCAATCATACAATAAATATAGAAATTATTTGTTTTATGAAAAAAAAAAACAATAAAATTAAGCTAACTTCTAAGCTTTTTTTTCCTTGAAGTCGCTTTTGAAGTTGAAGATTTGCACAAGTTTGCTTTTGCATTCATTTGCTTTCTTAGAAGTGTCTAAGTCATATTCTATAAATAAACTAATAATTTGCCTGAATATGAACTGTGTAATTGTGGTTCCCCTGCAGCTCTAAATGGTTCCTAATGACTTCTTATTGTTGGTTAAATATAAAACAAGTAGCACGAACCGAATTGCAGATGCGTCCCAATTGCCAGACAGACGCAGTAAAAGCAATAAAAAACAGTAACAGAAACAATCTCAAAGTGGACAATAAAATCGAAAACGAATTGGAATAAACTTGTCGCTGACCTTTGGCTAAGTAATTGAACGCGTTGGGAATTTACGACGCGCTGCAATGCAGCTCAACGTAAGTTGCAGGCGCTCAATTGAGCTAGAAAGGCGTGGGGGGAGAAGCGAAGGGGGGCAGGCAGGCAGGCAGGCAGGTTTGGTAATGAAAAGTGTCCGTAGGTTGCGCGCTCCATATCAGATCGCGGATCGTCATGTACGTGTGTTGGCGCATTGATAAGGCGTACGCGAACCTGTTTGCTGGTCACTCGAAAGTTTTGTTTGTTTGCACAGCCTGCCCCACTGTGCAGCTGTCCGACTGTCTGCCCAGTCACATGCAACTCCCATGCTGATCGATTTGTCTAATTAGTGGGCCAGACATGTGCCCGGTGGGTTTGGCTCGCTTTTCACGGGCTTTTCAATGCACACTCGAATGCGAATTAATTGATATTTAAGCGAACCAAAGCTGTGACCCTGCCGGCGAAACGTCAATTTAATTATAGCAAAATTGACAAAACTAAATAAATACTCAATGCAAACAATTGGCGTTTTGAATAGCCATGTGATTGCGATAAAAAACAAGGCTGGGAATTTGGATTATATAACTTGGGGAATGTACATATAATATCTGATAACGGAAATAGTATCGCACCGCATCGATTGGGTTCGTGGTATCGACACTCGACTGATCGTTACGTTTTCTACACCAAAATTCTGTTTGATTATCTTGTCGCCGAGCTTGTAAATTAACTTGTTTTTCTTTGAAATATTTCGAGTGCGATTATAAATCAGTTTTCGGGTTTGTATTTCGAGCAACAGTTTCCTAAGACACACGATATCATAAGTAAAGTAAAGTAATGTGATAAAAATATCAAAAAAATTACCTAAGATATCGCGTATTTTATTATCATATTATTATTATATGCATATTATGATTTATAGTCTTATATAGTGCGGTTTATAGCCTGTGCAATGATTTATGGTTAATTTAATTGAGTTCATTGTGCAAACAATTGTTAACAAACCCCCCCGACTAAGAGCCGCACAGCTTATACGAGGTTTTTGGCTGATAAACAAGGGGCAGAGAGAGAGCGAGACGAAGCGAGAGAGAGAGAGAGAGAGCGGGAGAGAGATAAACGTCATATTGATTAGACCAAGTTCTCAACGGTTTCTAAACAATTGATGAGTAAACGAAAGCACTTTAGGGTTATTCAAGCTTTTATTTGGGATTCGATTTAAATTGCCCATATCCGGCTACGGCGAATGAGTCACGCGAATTCGCCCTGCAGGGCGAATTGACTTTAAAATGCGCTCGCAAACGGCGAACTTCGGTGAGTTCGAAGAAAGTCGGCAAAGCCGGCGCGTTTATGTGAAGGTGAAGCTGAAGCTGAAGCCGAAAAAAGGCTATAAAATGAATTTGCCAACAATTAAGCTAAGAGTGGGGCAATTTATATACACCTGTCGCCGATTTAACACATATATTTACCGATCCATATGTGCGATGTGTATCGTTTGTTTGCCAAATTTTGTCTTTCACCGCAAATCGATTGTGATTATGATTTTGCTGAAAAGTAAAATATTTAAATTTTAAATGCTTAAACATTTTCGACCTTTTTTTTACAGCTAACACTCAAGCGGCAAAGCACCGTTAGACGACGACGAAGACGACGATCATCGCAGATTGTCGGAAAGTAAAAGCGCTATCAGATCGCACACACACACACACACACACACTCACACACTCGCTGCAACATGGCCGATACAATCAACAAGCCGAGCATACAAATTCGCAGCGGCCTGCCCTCGCCGCTGCCCGACAAGAGCCCCTCGCCGGCCACCAAGCTGCTGATCAGCCACGGCAAGCCCAACTTCACCATCGCCCGCTCGCCCAGCACCCGACAAGACAATGGCAATGCCGGCAACAGCAACCCGTTGTCGTCGCAGCCGCAGCCGCAGCCGAACGCCAACAACAACTACAATGCCTACAAGAGTGCCAGCAGCATCGCCAGCAGCAACTACACCAACGGCCACAGCAGCAGCAGCAGCAGCAACAACGGCAGCAGCAACAACGGCAGCAGCAGCAACAACAAATTTGTGGTCGGCACCAAGTTCAATGGCGTCTACAAGCCCTCATCCGCTGCCGTCAGCTGGGCAAGCCATGGCGAGAGCAATGGCAACGAGGCTGCCCAGGTGGTGCTGCGTCGGCCCAAGCTTGTGAGCCACGAGCAACCCGCGGCCGTCGACGAGGATGAGAACGTGCCGGAGTTCATACGTCGCCAGCGACGCATTCAGGAGCGATTGGCCAAGGAGAAAGTGTTGGATTTCGAGAATCGACGCAGTGGCTACTTCACGCACGTCGTCATCTCGCCGGATTCGCCCAATCGCACATCGTTTGTCGAGACCATGGCCAGTCCGGCGATTGTGCCCGCACTGGAGATGCCGTTGCCAACTAAGATCGAGGAGGAGCAGCCGGCGCAGGCTAAGCCGGCCACGAATGGACACAGCGAGCAGTCGGAGGAGCAGAAGGAGGTCAAGCCGGCGACGAACGGACACAGTGAGCAGCCGGAGGCGCGTTCGATTAGCAATGGACACAGCGAGCAGCCGGAGGAGGAGCAGAAGGAGCAGGTGAAGGAGGAGCAGGTAAAGGAGGAGCAGCAGAAGGAGCAGGTGAAGGAGGAGAAGAAGGAGCAGCAGGAACAGTTGATGGAGCAGCCAAAGCCGGCGGAACTGGAGCAGACACCCGTGCTCACCAATGGTCATGCACAGCTCGAGGATGTGGCAGCCGATGAGGTGGCCAAGGCCATTGAGGAGGTCAACAAGGCGGTCGCCGGCGAAGATGATGACAGCAAACCCGAAACCGAAGCGGAAACTGTGCCCGAAATCCCAGAGAGCGCACCCGTTGCTGTGCAGGCTCAGGTGGAAGTTGCAGCCGCTCCCAGCGCACCGGAGCCAACTTCGACTGCAGCCGAACAGAATGGCCATCATGCCGAAGCTATAACCATCTCGCATACCAACGGCCATACGAGCAACGATGTGCCCAGTCTACCCACACCCGATCCCAGCGGCTCGCTGGGCGTCAACTACGAACCCAAGACCGTGGTTAGCTTCGCGCAAGAACTGGGCGGCGGCGAAAACAATTATCCCGACACGGTGAAGGTGAGCAAAGACGCGGAACCGAAGACGCCCGCGGAGGCCGAGCTGCACGAGCTGGCCAAGCTGAAGTTCGACATCAGCAGCGATGCACAGAACGAGGTGCAAGTGACGCCTGTGCTGCGTGCGGATTAGGCGATTAACCCGTTCCGGGTTTCATTTTTAGTGCAATTTGTTAACAACGCGAGTGAGAGGGAGTGGGAGGAAACATCAACTATATATAACATATATTGTATTTTGTGTTAGCTCCTAAGTTCATTACGAAGAAATGTTGCCAAATTTAATTTTATGCTTCGCGCATCATCAGTCAGTATCCGTAGCCAGATTCGGATTGCCGGATCCGTATCCGTATCCGTATCCGATCCACCCCACACCACACCTGGAGCCAAACTGTAGAGGCCTGCTACACTTAACTATATGTTTACTTCGTCAATTTGCTTTATTTAAATAAATTATTATTATACAAAAATATTTCACAAAATAATGAGAATAGACTATATGCAGTATGAAGTAAGTATGTGTGGCAGAGCATAAGTCGGGTACGTTGGGTATATAAGTAGAAAGTATTATATTGTTCGTCTCTATAACCAAGCCGGCTAAACCTATCAAATTTGGCCAGCAGCTGTCAGCCTTTTTAAGCTAAACAGATCAGGCTTTAAATTTGCTGTATGGCTTTTCTTAGCCAAAGGAAACAGGTATGGCCCAAAGCTACAAAGAGAGCGAGAGAGAGACAGATAGAGATAGATAGAGTAGTTATCAACTGTATAGTACATTTAGCAACTCTTTCAGCTCAACTTGAGCAACAGATCAGTGCGATATGTTTTCTTTATCTGCCAAAACAAGGCCAAGGCAGGGTAAGGCAAGGCAAGAAAAAGGCAAGGCAAGGCAGCACCAGGTAGCAGGTATGGGCCAATTGAACTTTGACATTGTGCGGCAACTGCGCTGTCCTTCTAGCATTATCTTATGATTCTTATGCAATAATTGCGTTGTGATTAATGAATCAATCAATGATTCGCAATCGATTGCTTAATCGATCTGTAGGTGCGTCGTTCCATTCCAGAGATCAATTTCGCTTTCAATACGAAACTAATTTCAAATTATTTTGGCCAACAATTACACCTGTTTCGTTGTGGTTTCTACTGGGGTGGGATGTGTTACCATGTCAACTTGGCATGTCCAGGTCGAGGCTTGCCCCGGGGGTTGACCAATATACAAGGTGCGACATCTGGCGGGCATAGGTCCGCTTGCGTTTAATCGATATTGTATTCCCTTATGCAAGGGCTGTTTTTTTTTCTGGCCAAAACAAACCCGAGCCGGCCTCTCGAACATGCTGGTTCGGTCGGTCGGTCAGGCCAGAGCGCAGTCAGTAGGCTGTGGCACAGCCGTCGACTAGGAAGAGCAAGGGCAACGTAACGAGAGCCAGAACGAGTACTGTCTAAATGCATGTGACAAGTGCGGGATTAAGGTGCGCGGCGTGCTAAATTGGGTCTGGTTTGAAAATATGGATTTATGTCTACAGGGCTCGCAGGTGGGTATGGATGGCTATTCTCTGCCTCTCTCTCTCACTCTCTCTCGCACGCTCGCCCAGATAAACCTCGCCACACGACAGAAAACGAAGCCCAGATACAACAGTCGCTCGCTGACCACGCTGCACAGCTCCGTGCCGCATTTCCGTCCGCGTTCCGCGAATTTCCTGCAGCAGCGCAGTCGCTCCTCGCCATTCCTGGCGCGACCACAGTCGGCGGATCCGAAATTCGGACGCAGGACGAGCGTTTATTTCGGCGAGAAGGAGCTGAGGCACAGCAAGCAGGTGAGTAGCGCTGGCCTTGACATTGAGTAGCCTGGTTTCTGATGGTCTTTTTCGTGGCCAGCGTCAGCTGTCCTCGACCGATCTGCTCAAGTCGCTGCTGGAGGAACCCATCAAACGTAGCTGGCTGTGCCGCAGCACGTGCAACTCTTCCACCGACGAGCAGTCGGACAATTCACAGAAATCGCCGCACAGCGGCAGCGAGGGCGAGCAGCTCGAACGTTTCCTGATCAGCATGCCCGGCGCGGGCCATGATAAGCTTAAGTCCTATGCTTCCAACTGGTCTGCCGTGCAGGCAGGACAGACGGGTCTAAGCAATGCGATACTCATGCAGAAATCGGCCAAGCCCGATCTGCCGGGCCGAGTGTCGTTCAGCAAGCCGAACACGCTGCAACACGATGCCGACTCCAGCGATTGCGATAACGACAAGCAGGAGCTACGTGGCAGCTCCATCTCTGCTCCGGGTCCGCTCACGTTGCCCAGCTTTAGTTACCTGAATAATGCAACTGCCAGCAAATCGGAATCCTCCATAGATGCTAATGCTGCTTCCGCTGCTGCTGCTGCCGCCGCCCAAAAGAAATCCGTGCACTTTGGCGCTCCGGTTGCGGGCAGCGGCAGTGCCGAAGTGCTGGCCGAGACCTACGAGTACCCCAAGTGTCCGTCCGAGAACTGCACGTGCAGCACGCGCTCGTCTTCCACGGCCAGCACCAATGAGGCCGCAACGGACACGAAGTGTGCCTGTGATGCGCCCAGTTGTCGCTATGCCGACTCGACTAGCCCGCTCGACCTGGCACTAGCAGCACCTTTACCTCAAAAGGCAGCCACACCCGAGCTAAATGTTATCCGAGAGTACAAACAGGCAGTGGCTGTGCCGCTCGAGCAGCTGGTGGCCAAAACTAAACCGCTGGAGCCGCTGCATAACCTGGAGTTGCCCAACTATCTGGATAAATACGCTGCGCAAATCAAAGAGAAGCAGAACAATTTGTCGGACAAGAACCTTAGCGTGGTTCACAACCAACACACTAACAGTAACAGCAGCATTAACAGCTGTAACAATAACAGTGCAGCGCATACTAACAGCAACACGCAGGTCCATAATAACAGTCAAGCTAACAGCAACAGTCATGTCAATAATAACAGCAGCAGCCTTGTTAACAGTAGCGGCGCGATTAACAGTAACAGAGGCAGCGCACAGCGAAATTTTGGCGCAGAGAACAATTTTCTGCCGCTGGTGCAGGACGAGAGGCGACATTACAGCGCCAATAGCTCCGAATCCGTCATCAGCAACTATTTGAAAGTGGCCACAACCACGCCCACATTTGTGGGCAAAAAGAAGGAGAACGTCAAGCCGGCAAGTGCGGAGACAAATACAACGCGACAGCAGAAACCCGCACGATTCCACTCGAAGACCTCCTCGTCGGGTTCCTGCTCTACTGCTGGCAAACTCAAGAAGGCCGTCAGTGTGGGCAGTCTGCGAGAGGAACATAAGCTAAACGAATACAATCTGGATAAGGTGGACAGCTGGATGAGCATGCAGGAGCAGAAGCAGGCATTGGCACAGTTCGAGGAGCTGCATAAACAGGGATTAGACGAGTTGGAGGACAGCGTATCGCTCAAATCCAATGACGAGGAAGAGGAAGACTCCAGGGGTTCCACCTACGACGAAATTGTATCGGTCATCAAAGAGATCGAGGAGGATAAGAAACGAGGTGTGTACGAACAGGGTGTCTCTAATGCAACGGGTTAAGCTGAGATTCCAATTTACAGATAACTTTGCGGAACGCTTGCCCAGCGAGCTCAATCTGAAGTTGGATTCACGCTCCGAGACTGCGGAAACGGTTAGCCAAAATGAGGATCGGGTGCAGGAAAGTGGCGATAAGTACAAGTAAGCTGGGGTTAATCCAACGTGACTTAGCTAAGCCTAACCTTTAGATTTACTCCCGTAAGTTGAACCTAACGACTTTTTCTTGCATCCTGCCTACAGGGATATCTTGGCCTATTTGAATAATGTGGAGAGCAGCTGCGATAAGACGTTAATGGAGACACGTCGCTCGATTCCGGACAGCAATCGCTCGGAAGTCGAGTTTGTGGTCGAACCCGATGTAACGGATGAGGTACCCAAGTGAGTCGGGCAACTAAAGATACCCAGTATCCCGTAGTATCCATAGTAATACTTTTTGTTCCACTCCAGACTCTCGGAGCTACTGATGCTGCCCAATCATCAGCTGGCCCGTCGCGTCATTGCGCTAAGCTTGCGCGCCAACGAGCTGGCCAATGCCATCCATTTGTCCAAGGAGCATGTGCAGCAGCTGCGCGTCGAGCGACAGAAATTGCTGCGTGCCGAGAAAACGAGCAATGCGAACAAGCTGCGCGAGCAGAAGAAACACTACGAGGAGGTGGTGACCAGGCATCAGGGATTCATTGAGCAGTTGTTGAAGGATAAGGGTTCGCTTTGCGAGAAGGTTGCCGCGCTGACACGTCGCCTGGAGAGCCAGAATCAGGCTTGGGAGCATCGTCTCGAGACGGAGGTGACGCGCATCAAGGAGACAACGCTGGCGGGCGAGAAGATACGGCGCGAGCGTTGGGTGCGCGAGAATACCAAGAAGATTAAGGTGAGGACACACTGCGGGGGGTATTGAGCAGATTTTCAATTAGTACTCCCTCTCTCTCTCTCTAGGAACTCACGGTAAAGGGTCTGGAGGCGGAGATTAACAAGATGAACTGCAATCATCAGCGTGAGGTGACAGATTTGAAGCGATCGCATCAGATGCAGCTGCTGGACGCGCTGGAGGAAGCTCGCGTCAAGCACGAACAGATCGAGAACGGAATACGCGAGAGTTGTGCGCAGGATCGCGAGGCAATAATCGAGAAGGAACGCAACGCGATACGTGAACGACTCGAGCGTCAGCTGGAGGAGGAGCAAAAGACGCAGGCTGAACTACGACAGAAATTGGCAGATGATTTCGCGGTGGAACGCGAACGTCTGCAAGCGGAGCTGCGCCAGAAGGAAAGCGAATATCAGGCGAAACGGCAGGAGGCACAGCGCGAGCTGGACAACGAACTGGAACAGGCCAAGTTCGAGATGCAAGAGAAAATGGCCAAACAGGAGGAGAAATATCAGAATCGTATTAACACGGTGGAACAGCAATATCTGGCCGATTTCGAGCTGTGGAAATCGGAATACGAGAACAAGTGTAAAGTGGCGCAGGCGGAGAAGGAGAATGCCATAAGGCAGCATTATCGTGCCGAGCGCGATCGGCAGCTGGACGAGCTGGTGGTGCGTATGGAGGCGGATGCGTTACAGAACGGCGAGGAGCACGAACAGAAGATGCTGTAAGTAGACGGGCTGGACTCACATTGGGTTACACTTAAATTAAATTCTTCATTTCCCGCAGTCGCATCAAGGAGAAATACGAAAAGGATCTGCTGCTTGCCGAGAATGTGGAAAAGTCGCTGCGCGAAAAATATGCCGAGACCCGAAGCAAGCTGGCCGAATCCGATGCACAGGTACGCAACTGTCAGGCCGAGGTGCAGCAGCTGCAGCTGGAGCTCAGTCACAGCAAGAAGATGTGCGGCGACTTCATCAACGAGCGCGACAAGCTGCGCGACAATCTGCACACGGACATACAGAACGAGGTGTCGCTGCTCAACGAGCGGCACAAGCAGGAAATGGATCAGCTGCAAAAGCGGTACGTAGTCCATGATGCAACTGCAGATCCGATACAATATACCCTGCACTTTCAATTGCAGTGTTCATCAGACCATACAGCGCCAGGAGGAGACCATCGAAGTGCTCAAGGGCGATAACGATAATCTGCGGCAACAGTGCCTCAAACTGAATGCGGTCATACGACAGCAGCGCAAGGACTATTGCGTCAAGTAGTTTAACAGAGCAGGTATATCAAATCTAGTCTTGGGCTAACTAGTTAGGCTAGTCAGGATATACAAAAAAACAAAAAAAAAACCAAATGAAGCTCAGATTCTGATTAATAGTTAGCAATAAATATATGAATAAATATATGAAAAATATGAAATTGAAATAACAGTCATGCCGAACCGATATTTGCATATATATATATATTCGTTTAAGCAATTATTGCATGTCTTAAAAATATTGGTTGGATTGATTTGAATTATAATGGTAGAGGAGATACACTGAACTCGACCAAATCGATTCGTTAGGCCGCAATCCGAACTCCTATTCTTCAATTTATTGTCGAACCTTCGCCCACGTATTAGTCTGTCAATCCAATAATTGCCTTGGTATTATTATCGATAGCACATTTCAATTCATCATTAAACGTGGGTATAAAACTGCTGTTGGTTTCCCGTCCGTTACATTTGACCGCTTCGGAGCACACAAATCTGCGCACATGTCCGCATTTTCCGGTTTCGATAATGAATCTATTGCCAATCGATCTTATATAGGCACAAGCATGTTTATAATCGATCACGGAATCTTCTGGTACATAGTCTATTGGATCGCCATTCGAAACGTATTTAAAGGTTTCCTTTTCATACGCATTCAGACCGATCCAATAATCGTGTTCGTCGTGTTTCGGAAATTTCTTGGAAACCTCATCGAAAGCCAGCTCCGATCTCATATCCGCCAGACACATTTTCATTCTTTGGCAGGTGTAAAGTGCCTCGAACCAATCCATCTATAGCACGACTATGTATAGTTATGCATAATCTTTTAGATTGAAATACAAATTTTACCTTTGTTTTGCTAAACTGATGACAGGCTCCTCCTCGGCCATCTCCTGCATGTATGAAGAAGGTGAGAGCAAAAATGAATACGCCAAGTTTTAAACACATTGCGCGACGATTGTGTAGCTTAAACTGCGAAAATGAATTGAATTTGAATATATAAAAGGCGAAACATGCAATATTAAGCCGAACAAATGCATTCGATAGGCGCGATTCGTATTACGTTTGTCGAAAGCAGCAACTTTATAGCTTAAAGCAGAATTTTGAAGATATATCATAATTTGCAAATAAAAAAAATTGAACTTAATTAAATGAATAACCTTTAAATGAATTGTTATATAAATAATTAAATTCGTTACGCAGCTCTGCTAAGTTAACATAAGCCGCCGCTGTACGATTCAAATAGTTAACAGCGCACTGTAAGGAGCACGTTGTTAACATACATTTTTGTGTATAATCTCAGCATAGAGGTTGTTAACCATATAAATGTAATTTAATTAAATTAAAAAGCTATTAATGAGGGTTGAGCAGGCGTATAATAGTAATAATAATAATTAAATTCGTTACGCATCTCTGTCAAGTTAACATAAGCCGCCGCTGTACGTTTCAAATAGTTAACAGCGCGCTGTAAACGGCATACTGTTAACGAACGTTTTTCGCGCATCCGGCAACGCTGCTCGCCATCCACATGCGAGCGAATCGAAAAATCACTGAGTGCAGTTAACACAATCCACACGAAAAACAAAAAAAAAACAGAATGGAACAACAACAACGCGCACAATAACGATTTCCAACAAGATACTTTCGTTTGGACTTTATTCGTTTTTGTGCTCTCATCGCAGTCGGAACGTTTTAAAAATAAACGCGCAACGTACCAAATTAGCCGACTAAAAGAATCGGAATTGTATAGCTAAAGCTGAAACCGACTCAACCGACAACATAATATTGAAATTCCAATTCGCAAGGGAACCCTGAGCCAACCGATCGTCTATTAGAAGAAATCAAATTAAAAAAACAAAAACCATCAACATGTTCAGCTCGTTTACAGGTAAACAACATTGTGAAAGTTTCGAATTAGAAAATCTAAAAGACATTGTACGCTTAAGTATGCGTCAGGCAGAGTATGCGTGTGTCTGTGTGCCCCATAAACATTGCAAACTATTAAGAGTGAAAATATTCGAAAAGGAATTGTGCAAAGTTGTGGTACTATGACCGCATTGCAGGATTACGATACAAGTTTGCAATTACATCATCGGCGTCAGGGACAGAAAGGAGTACATAGAGCTCTGCCCCCCTCCCCATCCATACGGAATTAATTGTCTGTTACTTATAGAGTATAGAGTATGATACGATAACGTCAGCCAATTATGGCGCAGTACGTCTTCGCACACACGCACACACACTCACTCTCACACATAGTACGAGTTGCATGTGTGTGTGTAAGTTGTTCTTCTCGCAGCACAACCCACACCCAAAAAGATGCGAGGCGGCGGCACACGCGTTTGTCTGACTGTGTGTGTGCGTGTAGTATATAATTATAGCTGCACACATATGTATAGGCTAGTATATATGTATATTTATCGGCCTTATATCCACATCTGCTTGATTCTTCTATTTGGACCTATTCTGTCATATTGTTAAGTGTTTTCAGTTATATATTTTTCTTCCAATTCCACTTGCGAATTTCTAACATAATTTATCAATTTTCGCTTTGATGTCTATGCGAACTACAACACTGAAAGCGAAAATAACAAGAATAAAGTAGAAGAAACAAAAAAAAAGAATGACTCTATTTCCGTTTCTCGAGAAAAACGCATTTCTCCCACACAGAACTAATTTGTGCCAGGCAAATTGAGTAGCTGTAGATTTAGATGGAATCAATAGATACATACTATGCTCTTTAATTATAACACTCTCGATTATAATGCCCTCTGCCTATAATTCTATATTCTATATTGTTCTCTGTTTCCACTTAATGCAAACAGATGCTTCGAAATGTAAGTAACAAATTCAAACAAATCCAATATTTCCTCTGTAGACATTTCACACCTAGCCAAGACTCGCACCTTATATACATACATATATTATATATATATATACCTATATATAGTACGATTACAATTAGCATGCATCGAAATTAATCGGTAGATCAACTAGAACCCTACTCCTCCTCTTCCTACTTCCCATGCTACACAGGCATATGGAATTAATAAAAAATCTCAATCTATATAGATAGTAAGCGAACATTATCAAATTATCACTTATTCATAGATCTGCCTAAAAGGATCCGCAATCTTCTTGGCGTTATATTTATTTGTTATACAAAATCAGTTTCGTGTTTTTCGGTTTCAGATTGGGGAGGATTGAAATGGGCCAGTTTTACAGTAATTCTCCCGCATCTTTCTTCAATATTGTAAATTCTTCACTTTCTCCAGGCTACCTTCGCCGGGCTCCCTATTTAGCTGGCGCGGCTTCTGTAGCCTCTCCTTCTGATGGCGGTGGTGCCGCTTCGGCTTCTCCTCCTTCGGGTGGCGCTGGTGTCTCCGCGCCTTCTGCTCCGCCTTCTGCTCCACCTTCTGCTCCGCCTTCTGCTCCGCCATCTGCTCCGCCTTCTGCTCCGCCTTCTACTCCGCCTTCTGTTCCTTCGGGTGGCGCTGCTGCCTTTCCGCCTTCTGCCGCTTCTTCTTCTTCTGGTGGCGCTGCTGCAGCTTCTCCTTCAAGTGTCGTAGGTGGCGTTTCTGCTTCGAGTGTCGTTATTCCGTTTTCACCTTCTACTCCTTCTGCTGTTGGTGCCTCGTCGATTGCGCCTTCTGCTTCTGTAGTCTCTTCTTCCGCCGGTTTGGCTGTTGTCTTTTTTTTACTTACATTTCTTCTTTTTCTCTTATAGGCCTTATCTTCTTCTTCTTCCTCTTCATCTTCGTCTTCTTCTTCTTCCTCTTCCTCTACAGTATTTTCTTCCTCTTCGCCAGCCTTTCCATTTCCTTCTTCTTCCTCCGGTGATGTACCTATTTCCATAGAATTGGAATTATCAGCCGGCCGCGAATCGCTCTCATCGCTACCCTTCTGGCTATCGTTCTCTTCATTGCCATTAGTATCGGTCGGATTGTGATGGAAATGATGCAAATGCTCGTGACTGTGCCGATCCTCGCCCTTCTTGTCTTCGACGGGACGGGCGCACTTCATATCGGAGCGTTGACAGATA
Organism: Zaprionus inermis; assembly: GCA_018151445.1. Lineage (NCBI taxonomy): Eukaryota > Metazoa > Arthropoda > Insecta > Diptera > Drosophilidae > Zaprionus > Zaprionus inermis. The sequence goes on along the minus strand of JAECXD010000057.1, from coordinate 5,286,128 downwards.
AAAAACTGTTTCTCCTGACAATTGTCGTCGATCACCAGCGCCGAGTTCTCACGCAGTCGCACCTCCAGACAATCATCTTCGTTCGAACGTTGCGTCGGCTCAATCCTTTCCTGACCGCCCAGATACCGTACGGGTCGACCATTACTGATGAGTGTGAAACGACTCTCGGCATGCAGATCATTCCCACCCCACCAATAGTCGTTCAGACTGCCGCGGGTTTTCAGGAATTTCATCAGCGCCTCGAAGTCGTCCGGCGACGACAGATCGGCCAGATTCAGTTTCTTGCGCAGACAATTGTTCTGCGCGCCAAACCAGCTCATCTGCAAACCGAGCGAAGGTTCGTGAAGTAACTGCGAGCGGGCAGGCTAGATGGGTTCGGTTGGGGCTACTTACCTTCTTGACGCTAACATAGTAACATTTGTTGTTGATCATACGCAAATACTTCTGGCCGCACGGCCCTTTATAGCCCTTTTTCTGTTCTCTCATGCTCTTGCGAGCGCACAGCACATCCTCGGGATATGCCGCTATTAGGGCCAATATCACGATTTGCAGTACCTTCATGTCCATAGATCGACAGTCTGCAAGCAAGAACTATGAGCGCTACGTGTGTTTCTTCCTCTATATATACACTTTTAGGGGGGGCGTGACAAGTGCATTGGCCATGGCAATAATTACACCTTGTTATATCGCGCACTCAATGATTTTATTGCCGTACCCCAAGCAAATCAATTGCGATCGATCGGTTGAGATTTATTGTGGTCAACGTGTTGTAACATTAGATGCCTCTTCTGGGTCGACAGATCGACATACTCCGACATTGATGTATATATATTTATATATTTATGCAATATATTAATATAAATGGTTATAAATAGAAATGCTAAATTGAAGAAGAGAGCCTTAAGCAGTCTCTGAAGCTTGAGTTGGGTCTAGAGCATTTCTTTCCTTGGGTTAACTTGGGGTTGGCGAATATGCTGGTAGTATGGAACATATTATTTATTTCAGAGGCTTGGGTGAGTGCAAATATAGCTATGATTCCAGAAATAAGAAGCAAACTTCAGTTCTTTACGGAATCCTAGGCTTCTGAGATGGGTCTAGCGCATTGTTTATCTCGGGTTTAGTTAGACTTGGCGCGTAGAAAGGGAAACAAATAAAAGATATTGCTATGATTTCCCCAACTTAAAATTCTAGAGATTTTCTCTAAGGCTGCAATTGCACGATTCTTGGATTGAAATTAAGATTATAAAACAATTCGAATTTATTTGATTTTAATATATTTTTCATAATTTTTGTGGCTTTTATTTATTTGCAAAATAGTTTTCATGCAAATTTGTTTGTATTCCGTTTCCTTGCCGCTTGTACCTCCCCTCAACCATCAACCTTCTGGCGCTGCTTCTGCCGGTTCGTTATTTTCTTCTTCTTTCGGGTTTTCTTCTTCACCGCCCTCACCACCTTCTCCGCCTGCTGCAGCTTCAGCTCCTTCCGTTGCCTCACCGCCTTCCGCTGCTTCACCGCCTTCCGTTGCTTCACCGCCTTCCGCTGCTTCACCGCCTTCCGTTGCTTCACCGCCTTCCGCTGCTTCACCGCCTTCCGTTGCTTCACCGCCTTCCGCTGGTTCACCGCCTTCCGTTGCCTCACCTTCTTCTGCTGCTTCACCATCTTCTTTAGCATCACCACTTCCTTCCCCTTCCGGAGCTTCTGCGCCTTCTTCACCGCCTTCCTTCTCAGCTTCTTCTTCAGCTTCCGGAGCCTCTTCATCTTCCGGAGCTTCGCCTGCTTCCGGAGATTCGTCCTTTTCCGGTTCTTCTTGCGGCTTCTCTTCTTCATTGCTCTCATCCTTGTCGTCGTGATCGAGTAGAGTTGCCTCCTCGGAGTCTGGATTATTATCCTCCTCTTCGACAACCTCGTCGAACGGCGACGTTGTGCCCATCTCGAGTAACTCATCGCTCGGCTCGCCGATATCGTGATGGAAATGATGCAAATGCTCGTGACTGTGATGACGCGGTTTCTGTGCCGGCCCATCGATGCAATAGTTCTCCGAGCAAATGAAATACTGTCGCTCCAAGCAATTGTCGTCGGCCACCACAGTGATGTTGGGACGAATGCGCACCTCTAGGCAATCGTCGCAGTCCGAGTGCATTGCCGGCTCCACGATGCTGTAATTGCTGTAGTAGCGCACCAGTCGCCCATTGCTGGCGTATTGGAATCGCCCCTCCGTCTGCAGATCGTTGCCACCGAACCAGAAATCCTCCGTATTTCCCTTGGAGCTCAGGAAATCGATGGCGCCATTAAAGTCACGCGGATTGGATAGATCGGCCAGCGTCAAACCCTTGCGTAAACAATTGTTGAGTGCGCCGAACCAGTTCAACTGCGTAGACGGATCAGTAGATCAGTTTATTGTTCAGTTCATCATTGCCTCCCAACTGGGTCTTACCTACCTTCTTAACCGAAAAATAATAACATTTGCCATTGATGCGTCGCAGATAGCGCCGCGGACAGCCCACCGCCCGTACGAACCGATGCTCTCCCGGCAGGAAACTAAGCACCGCAAGAATTGCGACTAGGAAATGCTTCATCGCTGCCAATGCGAGTGTGGCCCGGCCCCTGTTTACACTCTTCTACTTATACCCTCTCCTAGCGTGCAATCGATAAGAAGTGCAATCAATCGATTCGCCTGCCTATCAAGAGTTGCCACATCTGGGGGCAACTAATTCGATTTGGAATGTGTTTTGCCGTGGCGTGCCATGGCGTGCCCAGTCGCGCATTCGTATTCGTCTAGGTCAACCTTGGGGTTATGTGCTTTAATTGACTACGCCGCTTCGCCACTCCGCCAGCGTGTGTCATCAGCTAGACCAAGTAGCTACATATATAAATTTATATATATTACATATATATAGCGAGAGCTAGACCGAGTACATGCTCAGACATATAAATCATGTATATCGTAGTCTGTATGGAAAGGGAGCTGCTTATTGATTTACCTGACCGAACTGATGACATCAGCAGGAGCCGTTTGACCTCGCAGTTGCCCAGTTCCCTAGCCGACCTTGGGCAATGGGTTGACTTGGGCCTGGGTCCCTGTGCCACTTGCGCAGGCTACGACATACGCTACGCCATGACATCATCGGCGGCAGCATCATCATCCATCGATGGCTTACAAATGTTGCCGACTCGTGGCGCGCGGAGTGGCGCGGGGCGGGGCGGGGCGGGGCGAGGCGCACGTCTGTGTCTGTGAGAGTTGCCGGCGTTGTTTTTAGGGTCTCGCAAACTGGTGTGGAACGTAAGTTCGTAAGTTCGTGCGCTGTGTGTATTACTCATAGAACGCTGCGCTTGAGATACAAATGTATCTGCTGACTGTATCTGTAGCTATTGCTGTCGCTGTAGCTGTAGCCAAAGCCGTATTTGTATCTCTGCCAGTGTATCTGTGTATCTGTGCCTGTATCTGGCCCGTATCTGCGTCTGTATGCGCTGCTAACTCGTTTTTATTGTTGCGCTTGAGTTCAGTTGTTCTTGTCTACAGGTTTAGTTTTTGTTTTCAGCTTCTGCGCAACAACAACGGCGCCAACAGCTGTGAGTCTGCTCCAACTGCGGCTTATTGTCTTACCTATGCCTATGGCCACGTTATGGCATTCTCAGCCGGTTCTCTCGCTCTCTGCTTTCGACCAAAATTTCGATATACGTCGTTCTACTACGCAAATGGCATGCAAATAGTTTTTGGTTGCGGAATTTTAATGTGCCAGCTCTATAAATATTTTCGCTGGGCATTGGTATTGAAATGAAACATCGTGTAATCTATGAAATTGATGCCTTTTTGAATTTGCCCGTGTCCGCAGTCTGCGTACCATCAGATCGGGGTTCTGCGGCATATCGGGCGTGCGTGGGCGCGTGGCTCGAGTGTTGCTCATTGATTTCCATGTGAAGAAAGCGTTTGCTTTTTTTGTTTAAGCACTTGTGGTTTTATTGTTTTATTACTGAAAATGCCATTAGCATTTTGCTACGAGAAAGCGCGATGCGAAGCTGAAACTATAGAAAAACGCTTAAGAACAAAAACAAAAAAACAAAACTAAACAAAATAGCTGCACGGGCTGCCTGGCGTGCTATGACATCACATACTGTAAATTATTCAAATATTTTGCGCATTGTTTACTTTATATGCATAAAGCAATACGCTCTCTTACACACACACTCACACTCACACACACACACGCAGCACTATTTCGACTAGTTCGTAGTACCGAACCGAGCGGATTTGCCGCTTTGTTTTTAATGGCGAAATGTTTCTATTCGAGTGAGCACACACGTCATTTTATGGGAATGCAACGGCTGCTCCTCTGCGCCTCTACCACCCCCAACCCCCTCCAAGCCCAAGCCTTTTGCCATCTTCCTCCCAATGACATTGCTACGTAATTTCTATTAAATTGTAATTATTAATTGTCTACCAAGAGGTTACGCCATATCTTGCTGATCTCTCTCAAGTGTTCTTAACGTAAATGAACTAATTGAAGTCGCCTACTCTGCGCACTTCTGTACTTCGTTTTAGATTTAAAAAATGTCACTATCAAACCGAGTGGTCTCTTTATTTATAGAACACGTAGTTACATATACTATAGTTCACATACCTAAACTAATAAGTCATATATAAATAGAATTGATTGCCGCTTATCTGTAGGATTGTGCATGCTATTATGCCTCTATGTCTGGAACTATTGCAGCTAGCAGCATGAAATTTGCTGTGCAATCAACTAGTAAGCTGAGGGTACTATAGGCCTGGAATGTTTGGAGCACGCCTAGAACTTACGCGAGGAAATTTGAATACTGTAGCTAGTCTAGAATTTCTACAGCGCATTAGGCAGGCTAGCTCAGACTTCGCTCTTGCTCTCGCTCTCGCTCTCGCTCTCGTTCTCTCGCTCTCGGTCTCTATATAGTATCTAATGACTTTTAAGCTGCCCGCCAAATTGGGCGCCAACGACGACGACGCGAAAAACTGCGCAGTTTGCGCCGATCGAGTGACTAACTGTAGCATAATCAAAGTCTGAGATCGGGGAAATCGTGGAATTGTAGATGGCGCAGCCAGATCAGGCAGTTATCGATCAGGCAGGCCTGTAAGTGTGATCACGATTGTGAGCATGCTTCAAAGGGAACTTGCAAAGTTTGTTTATGTTTTGGCAATTAGCGCCGTCTGAAAGCGCCTAAACTGATAATGCGCCAGAGACAAACCGATTGCAGTGCAGCCGCGATAGAGCTATAAATGATGAGCTACGCTGCCAGTCGGGGATTAATTGAGTTTTGGAGCAGCAAAATGCAGTCGAGTCGGCAGCAACAGGCGCAAAAGCAGCCAAAGCAGCAGGCAGAGCAGGAGAAGCAGAGGCAACCGCAGAAGCCGCAAAGGCAGCAGCAGGAACAGTTTGAGCAGCAGCAGGAACAGTTTGAGCAGCAGCAGGCACAGTTAGAGAAGCAGCAGGAACACTTAGAGAAGCAGCAGTTTGAGAAGCCAGAGAAGCAAAAGCAATCGCTCAAGCAGCCGCAGCCGCAGCCTGAGGCAGAGCAAACGTTGTGGCAGCAGCAGCCTGTGGTGCAACATCGCGAGTTGACAGCGAAGCAGCAAGTGGAGCCGCAACTATGGCAACAATGTCCGCTGTTGCATCAACAGGATTTGCCGCTAAGGCAGCAGCCTGTAGAGCAGCCAGTTCCCACCAAGCAGCCACAGCTCTGGGAGCAGCAGCCACTCGTGCAGCACGAAGATTTGCAGCAGTTGCCACCAAAGCAAAAGCTCTGGGAGGATTTGTGGCAAGACTATAAAGTGCCGCCGCAAAAGCAGCAACAGCCTGAAAAGGATCTACTGCTGGACGAGCTGAAACTGCTGCAACAGGAGGAACTGCCTCAGGATCAGTCGCTGCTGCAGCGTCAGAAGCTGTGGGAGCCAGAGCCAGAGCGGGAACCGGAAGAAAAGCAACAGAAGGAGAGGGAACAGAAGGAGAGGGAACAGAAGGAGAGGGAACAGCAGGAGAGGGAACAGAAGGAGAGGGAACAGAAGGAGAGGGAACAGAAGGAGAGGGAACAGAAGGAGAGGGAACAGAAGGAGAGGGAACAGAAGGAGAGGGAACAGAAGGAAAGGGAACATAAGGAGAGGGAACAGAAAGAAAGGGAACAGAAAGAAAGGGAACAGAAAGAAAGGGAACTGAAGGAGAGGGAACAGAAGGAGAGGCAGCTGAAAGAAAAGGAACAGAAAGAAAGGGAGCAGAAGGATAAAGAGCGTAAAGAGAAAGAGCAGAAAGAAAAAGAGCAGAAAGAAAAAGAGCAGAAAGAAAAAGAACAAAAAGAAAAGGAACTAAAAGAAAAAGAACTGAAAGAAAAAGCACAAAAAGAAAAGGAACTAAAAGAAAAAGAACTGAAAGAAAAGGAATTGAAAGAAAGGGAACAGAAAGCCAGGGAACAGAAAGAAAAGGAGATGAAAGAAAAGGAACAGAAGGAGAAGGAACTGAATGAGAAAGAGCGCAAAGAGAAAGAACAGAAAGAAAAGGAGTTAAAAGAAAAAGAACTGAAAGAAAAGGAGTTAAAAGAAAAAGAACTCAAAGAAAAGGAATTGAAAGAAAGGGAACAGAAAGTCAGGGAACAGAAAGAAAGGGAACAGAAAGAAAAGGCGCTAAAAGAAAAAGAACAGAAAGAGAAAGAGCAAAAGCAGCAAGCACAGAAAGAAAAGGAGCAGAAAGAAAAGGAACAGAAAGAGAGGGAACTGAAAGAAAAGGCACAGAAAGAGCAGGAGCGCGAGCAGAAAGAACAAGAACAAAAGAAGCAGCAACAAAAGGAACAGCAACAGAAAGAGCTAAAAGAATCAGTAAAATGTGAAGAGCGCAAAGCAAATGAAGAAACCAGACAAGGAGACTAATCACAATCTCTTTTTCCCTTCACACAGCATCCCTGAAGAGCTTCGGCGACAAGACGGCCAACCTGTTCAGCAAGAAGAAGGACGAGGCCGAGAAGCTGGCCAACGACAAGGCGGTCGAGGCACAGAAACTGGCCGAGGAGCAGGCCAAGAAGGTGGGCCAGTCGGTGCAGCAAACGAAGAGCGAGGCCGAGCAGCTGGCGGCCAGCACAGGTAAGCAATGATCTGCCCCGAATCTACTCTAATCTCCTCTAACTCTGTCTAATTGTCTTGCTCAGCTAAGGATGCTGCCGCCCTGGCCGCTGCCGAGGCACAAAAGGCTGGGCAGGTGATCGATCAGGGCGTCAATCGTGCTGCCGGCGCTGTCAATCAGGGCAAGCAGGCTGTCGATAATACGGTGCAGCAGGCAGCGGCTGTGGCACAGAATACCAAGCAGGTTGCCGCCAATATTGCAGAGCAATCGCAGCGTGCCGCTGCCACAGCCGTCGATCAGACCAAGAAGGCGGCCAACGAGGCGATCAACAAGAGCGTCAAGGCGGCCGAATCGGTGGCCGATCAGAAGCTGAAGGAGGCCGAGGGCGCAATCGATGGTGCACTGAAGCAGACCAGCCAGACGGTTGATCAGAAACTGCACGAGGCCAATCAGTATGTGGATCAGAAGCGTGAGGGTCTCGAGAAGAACATACAGGAGGCGGCCAGCCACGCTCAGGATAGCGCCGGACAGCAGGCCACACAGTTGCTGGGCAAGCTGCATCTGGGACCCAACTAGATCGCCCAGTTTACCCCCCTCCCCTCTTAAACTCAAGTAAATAATTTCATCTGTGTGTAATGAACAAAAAGAAAAAAAAAACAAAACGCTTTAAGAAAATCCACAACAAGAAAAAAATGTGTAAAACAAAAAACAAGAGAGAAAATCTGCTTCAACGTAACAAGTGCCAGCCAATGTGATTGCTAAAGATCGTAAAAGATAAATGTATTTTTGGATTCCTGCCTCTTCCCCCCCAACCACGTGCAGCGCAGCTTTTGATATGCACGGTTTGAAATAGTTGTTGTTTTTTCTAATTTTTTTATTTTTTGAGTATTTTTCCCATTTCCCATGCAAATATTGTTACTTTGAAGCATTTTATATATATCGTTTTATTTTGTATTTAAACGAGAAATTATTGAAAAGAAATTAATAACGAGCTATGCTTTCAAATAAGTATATTCTGTTTTATGTAGAAATGTATGATTAAGTACTTTTAACTTTTGCACAATAAACTACAAGTGTGTTTTTATTATGTATTTGCAAGTTGGATTCGATTTCAGAGCTAAATGCTACGGGAAAAAGGCTGCAAATGCAGTAATCATCAGTTTTAATAACAAATATAATTAATATAAATAATATATTAATTTTCCTTGGCTTTTTTTGTGCATATTTTATAGTGAAAATAAGAGTTTTCTTTATACACTAAAGTTGACTGGCTTAAGCCTTCGTCTAGTGCGCGCACGAACCCAAAAGGTTTGCGCCTTGGCTAGGCACAAAAGCTGCAGTCTGCAATAAAATAGGCTGCAGATGGCGCCAGGCGAACAACAGGGTGACACAGGCTGCTTGACAACACGAATTTGACATGCTGCTGCATTAAATCTATAGTTAGAACTGTGAACTTTCAATTTTGTAGAATTGAATATACGAATAGAAAAAGCAAATGTTTATTCAAACAGACGCAGAGCTCTGCGCTGTGACAAAAGTTGTGCAAACAAAGGGCGCCCAAAAGTTGACGGTCAGTTTGAGGACTGCCAGAAATCAACGCATATAAAGCGAAAAGTTCGCATATTATGTGGATTTTTCATTGGGCGTATTAGTTTTAATTAAGTGCAGACAAGCAATGCGACTAGTTTCGCAACAAATTTTGTTGCTGTTGCGCCTCAAAGTTGCCAAGAATCAAACTGCGAGGGGTTTTGTACGGGTGTGTGTGTGTGTGTGTGTCGTCTCGTAGTGCCAAAGCGTTAACAAAATTTATGTAAAAGCGATTTTTAATTTCAGATAAAGTTGCTGCTCGCTTTTGATTACCTGTCCTGCCCGGCATTTTGTGGCATGATAAATGCATTTCCATTGCGCTACGCATTTCGATTGCAATTAGTTAGTGTTGTAAAACGGAGGAAAATGTGCTACGTTTTAAATTTTTAAACACTTTTCTAAGCTGCGAGCTTGAGCGTACGTCGACGTTGACGCGGCCGGCAGCGACACCTGGCGATTAATTAAAATAACTGTTTATCAACACGAATTAATCATGTTTAAACATGCGCCCAGCTCGTGCGACCGCATACAAAAATGGCGTGCAAAATGGCTTTCGGGTCATGTTTTTGACCCTCTCCTGCCCAGACCCCTAAAGCACACACACTCACACACACCTGACTCGTGTATTACACGCATGCATTGCTGAAATTAGTAAGCCAGATATTAACTTTAAGGACTTCCAGATAAGAGTTCGTACTTAGCGCTATTAATCGCGTTCATTTCAGAAAGTTTAAATTTAATACACAAAAATATTATAAAAGTTTTTTTTGAGAGCCTAAACTAACGGCGAAATTGATGGCCAGCGGCCTTGTGGTTTATCTGAGAACTTTAATGGGCAATTAGGCGAATTATGTGAGTTTATATTTATCGGCATATGACGAGCATTACAAGCTCCGATTGGGTACAGAGCCGCAGGGCCGTAAACTCGTTCTCTCGACACGCTTTCTAAATACTGCGCATAAAGAAGCCCAGCAAAATGTCCTGTAATTGTCAGCTGAATGAACACATGACAGAAGAACGGGGGGGGGGAAAGGATAAGTGGAGGGAATGGGATGGAGTGTAAGTGGAGGCTAACGGAAACAACAACTGGCCAGAAAAGAGAGACGCCACAGCGTGCTGCATGTGCTGCAATTTGAGCTGGTGGCGCGTGTCGTGAAAGACGTCGACAGCCCCAACTCCCCTAGCTCCCCTCCCTACACCCCCACTCCCGGCTGACCGATTGCTGTGCAATTTATTTGAAACGTGTCACAGTATTTAAATCTTGCTGCAATTGTTGCGTAACGATTTCGTTTTTCAACTACTCGTAAAATACGATGCAAGGGATGCAAGCTAAACCTCAGCCAATTTTATGGTTGCTTTCGCGTGTTTTTCTAGTTTAGTTTTTGCCCGATTTCAAGTAGAAATTTCCTAGTTTATTGCGCATTTCTAAAGACTCCCGTATACTACCAGCTAAACGCGACCCCGGAACTGTCTCACAGGTAAGCCTGTCCGGGCCTATCGACAGCTTAATTGGCTGGCAATTATCATGCGCATTGGCATCGTGGGCTGAAGGCTGAAATCTGTTCTAGATCTGCGCACCTTTGATTCATGCGGCTGCCGTTTGCCTGAGCTCATTAATAAATTGACCTGCCGTGGGCAGTTGGGGTCAGCGGAGGCAGCAACAGTAGCGACCATGTTGTTGTAGTCTGTAGCCGTACGGGGTCAGGTGAAAGCGGAAAATCAACGCAGCAAGAGGAGACTGACAAAGTGGCCGCAGCTCAAGATAGGCGATGGATTGCTTTGCTGTAACGGTAACTCGAACGGCAACTGTCATGTTAAGTGTAACGGTAAGCCTATCTATGAGTGTCTGTGTCTGTCTGTGTGTCTTTGTGTGTGTCTGTGTGTGTGTCCTACTCGGGCAATTAGCAGCGCCTGAGCAGCTTCTGACGAGGCATGACAATTGGGCAGCTGGTGATTTATGGTTGACGAGAGTTTGATAAGTCGCTGCGGCGCCTCGTCCCTCACCCCTTGTCACCTCCCTGCGGCGCCAAGCAGTTGCCTATTTAAAGCAGCGCAACCTCGTTGCTCTCAAGCCGGCAAAATAATGCTGTAATATAAATCGAGCGCTGCACTGCGATTGCCGGCAATCGTCCTTTAACTCGTTTGCACAAAATTCAATTACTTCCGTTGGCCATTACTGGCACGGCACTCTCCTCTCTCTCTCTCTCTCTCTCTCTCTCTCTCTCTCTCTCTCTTTCCCCATCTCTCGAATCTACCTACCTATAGCGACTATATATGACTCTTCACATATATATTTGCGTACATAGTATATATATATATATTTATGTAGCAAGCTGCGCAGGAATCGAAAGGACCCACGGGCGAAATTGCATTTAGGCAGCCACTGCGCCAACTGTGCACGCATTTTATGCAGCTACCTATGGGAGGGGGAAGGTATGAAGAGGGGGAGGGTTGGTAAAAGCCCCCTGTGCCTGTGCTACTTAAGTGTGTGTGTTAGTTGAGTGTATACAGATCTGGCAACTCTAAATCTAACGTATCTTGTATTTCAAATCTGAAGCTATTCAAAAAGTTAAATGATTCTTGGGAAGTTACTACTCAAGCATATACCCTGCATATACCCTGCAGAAAATGCACAGAGCTTACAAGGGAAAATATGAATTATTTTATATATATTACAATAAAAATTATTGTAGTGTTTATACACTTAGGGGATCGAGACATAAAGAAAAAGTGATACCCCTTGAAAATTGCCTGATTTTCAACAAAGTTATGTAGAAAAGTAAGGTTAGTTGGAGTCCTAAAGAGAATGTTGCATGTCCAAATTTAGGCACATTTTGACAAGATTTTTGGCAAAAAATTAAATATTGTCTAAAATCAATTTGAACATTTGTTTGATGCTTATTCTTACCTCCACAATCGATTAAAAGTAAAAATAAAAGATTTAAAATTTTGAAGAAAAAAAATTTCCGAAAAATAATAAGAGGGGACCCTAAATATATCACTAAAAAGTCAAGTATTTTCAAATCGACAGTAATGCAAATAAATTTCAAAATGTTTCAACAGCTACTTAAAAACTTATACCCTGCTTATATGTTAACCAAATTGAATAATAGTAAATGGAATAACTTCCTGCATAACTACAGGACCGAGCGTGAAACTAGTCTATTATCTGGATTGTTATGCTAAACACACCTCGGCTCACAGCTCACAGCACCCAGCTCACACCTTCATTGTGTTCGACTACGTGTGGCAGTCGCAGCTGCAGGCTGCACCTAATGGCACTTTGCTTACTTTATTTGCCGGCAACTAAATCCCTGGCAACACAGTGCACAGCACGGGTTCGTATCCGGCTCCAGTTCGAGCTCGAGCTTAAGACGTATGCAATTCCACAACAATGACAACCTTTCGATCCCTGTCGCCTGCCGCGTGCGGGTGTGGGCCACTTGGCACAGCTGTGTGTGCATAATTGAAGTCCGGAGCAAGCGGTAAGCTGGAAACGTAGACGAAATCAAATGTTGTTTGGCAACAAAGTTGTTTTTAGCGCTTGGGCTATTGAAAAACCAAACGCAAACGTTTTTCAAACGGCATCCACATAAAACACGGCACACGGCGCCGGCGCGCTGCCGTCCCTAAATGTGGAATGCAATCCACACACACACACAGATAGACAGGGAAGTTGATTCTTAAGCGAGCAACATGCCGCATTTGAAGTCAGTACGACGTCGGCTGGCAAAACAGACGCTTCGTTCTGGCGCTGCTCTCGCTCTCTCGCTGTGTTTGTGTGGGTGTCAAATCTAACGGAATTTTGAATAATTGAAAAAGCGCGTATGAAATGAAACAGTCTTTTTGAGCCAAAACTTAATTAGCAGGCGCAAAAGTGAAAAACGACACAAAAAATTGATAGTGAAAAATATTGTTGCATACTTGCAGGCGCCGTCATCAAATGCGTGCGAGCCTGAGTGTGTGTGTGTGTGTGTGTGTGTGAGCGAGTGTGTGCGTTTTTTGATTAAAGCGCGCGCGTGAATAGTTTTGTGAATATTTTTCGGGTGTGCAATCAGCGATTTTGACAGCCAACGCGGCGGCACAAAGGCGTCTGCAACTAATTGCCGCACTGGGGTAAGTGAAAATTGGAAAGTCAAAAAAAAAAGAAGAAAAACGCACCTACACACACGCGCCAACATCGCGAGAGGCAATGAGGGAGGGCAAGTGAGACATATGTGAATTTATAAGCCCACATCAATTGTGCAATCCGTTGCTGTTGTTGCCTGAGTGGGCACATCAATCAGAGACGAGGAGAGAGACGAGGAGAGAGACGCGGCGAGAAGCAAACAAGCATTAGTCGGTTCTCTTCCTTTTTTTGTGCGATTTGTTGCCACTGGCAGTTGACTTTTAAGTGCCACTGTAGACACATGTTTATTGCCCTGAAATCACTTAGCAATTTGTGTCGACCACACTCGTTCTGTCTGCAGCCTTTCAACAACTGTCGCCGTAGCTACTACTCCAACTCCTGCTCCGACTGCTGCTGCCTGTGTGTTGCCACTGTCATTGTGACGTCTGTTTAATTTCACAATTCATTTCATGTCAAACGGCTTGTCAATGCCGTCTCAGCTTCTACGGTGTCGCTATCGCCATCTCTCGACTGCTTCAGTGTCTATCCTGCGCCTCCGCCTGCGCCTCGGTCTGCCGCCCTTTCTCCACATTGCCATAGAAAATCTGAAAAACCAAAAGAGACGCCTGTCAAGACGTTTGAATTTGATGTATTAACTGTTTGCCCTCGGCTCGCATTGTGCCTCGGCTCGCTTAGCATACGCAACGACATCCTAACCGAGGCAGGACCTCACTTCTCCGTAAGGACTTCCTTTTGTCGGACAGGCAAGTGTGTGGGTAGACGCATAAATTGCTGCCGCTAAATTAGATACTTGCGCCGGATGTGGCAGGTTAAGTGCAGATCGACGACGAGATAGTCAATGTTTTTATAGGATGACTTTATCGTGGGTGCTTAAGAGCTTACGCGCAAATGATAGCGCATGATAAATACGTTACAAGATTTTGCCAACGCCTCGAAAGTAGATTTACATGGAGCTTGCTCCGACCAAAGCTGCAGGCACATATTTAAAAACTTCTCTACGGATTTTTAGACTGTTTTAACTGTGTGTATTGTGTCAGTGTTGCCATACTAACGCCATGCAATATATTAAGCTGCCTATAGCGCCTTGCAATAGGCATAGCTTAATTAATAATAATCAGCTTGTGACTATATTAATTAATTAATGATTAATACTGCATTAACATATTTTAAATATATAAATTTTTTAATTTATTTGTATCATGCACAACAATGCACAATTTATCGATGCTTGATCAACTGTATGCAAGCCCTAGCGTCAGGCATCGATTAATTTGTATCGACCTGCCGCCACTTGCGCTTAATCACTGAGCAAATCTATCGATAAGTGTTGAGTAAATAATATATAAATGCTTGCAGTTTATAATTAAAGTGTAAATCTAAATTATTATATTAATTAAATCTTATAAGTTTAATGACATATTTAAAATTTTTAAAATAAATTAAAGCAATGGCTTAGAGCGTAATTTTACTAAAATAGGAAATAAAGTAGAACATTTACTCGCCTCTGCTTCCTTTCTAATAAACTGCAAATGCGAACTAAGTAGTGCACGCTGCCGTAGCAGACTCATTCACAGCGTAGTCCCACTATAATCACAATAATTGCCATTTCAGTTAACGGAATTTCCATGCTCATGCTCATGCTCATGTGTTTCAATTGCCCAATTTGCCTGACGGGCGGGCTGGCAGGCAGGCAGCGTTAACAGTTCCGACTAACTCGGCCAATCCGGCTCGGGCTCTACACTTTTGATCAATGGGCTTTAATTAATAATAATCTGTTGCAATTTGTGTGCCCACACACACACAACTGGAGTGGCAAAGTGGCAGGCAAATGGCATATTAATATCTGATATTACAACTAGCCGGAAATGCCACTTGGCAGTTGGCGAGCTCCATGAAGCAGCTACATATATATATGCAAATCTCCGGCACATACTTCAACACGTACGACAATATCAAATTAGTCCGCCTGTGCCTGCCCTGCCCTGCCCTGCCCGTTCGTGTTCAATCAGCTCCGCTGACTTGTGCCTAATTGGGCTTAGGGCAGCTCCACACGCATCGTACAAATATATCTCAACATAAGCCTCAATGTGAAGTACTAACAATACTTCAAACAATTTGCTTACCTACCAAAAAAAAAGGAGGCGACTAGAGCTGGATACGGGAGTAGCTAAGGAACTTCGGGGGCATGTCTGGCATTTCTCGCGCAGTTCGCGCCGCAACGCCTTCGGTTTTTGGTCTGCTGGGCGGGATTTTTCTGGCTTTACTTTTGCTGACTGCTATTTTATGGTAGCCATTAAAGGAAATTGAATATAATTTTGTTTGCTAAGCTCTTCCATAAACTTGCCAAGTGCCTGGCGGTGCTATATGATTTTGTGCCGCACCTCTCGCGCGACCGCGACTCCCTGCGTTCTGCCCTCTTCCTTTTTTTTCCCGTGCCATTCGCAAGGTTTTTCATATTTTATTAAGTTCACGCCATAAAAAGGTCAACTGAGCACGGGCCGGGGAAAAGCCTTAGCGGCCTTAGTTTTAATGGAACTGGTAGCGACTGGTAGCAACTGGCCTGTCTATGCTCTCGCCCTCCACTCATAAATATGATTGAGAAATTTACAAGTTGAGCTTTAGATTTGCAACTTAACTGTTGACCCTTTGACCTGTCATCCCCCCTCTCTGCCTGCGATACGCGTGCAAATGACGAATGATTCGAAACACGCTGCTCTTGCTTATCTTTTGGCTTATCTTCGGCACTTCCAGCCCCAAGCACATTGCCAGTAAGATTTGTTTGCTGTCCACAGCGTAGACAATATTGCCTAACCTATTTCAGTTGCACAGATACTTATGTGAGCCAGTGTACACCACAACACAGACAAATCCCTCAGTCGAGACGTTTGTTCTGGCAGCCTTGCCTTGCCGATTTCATTATTTATTTAAGTTCGTAGAAGCAAACTTGCATATTGAGTTCGGCAAATGGGAGAGAGCTAGGAGAGAACTGGTAGAGAGCCGGGAGAGAGCTGGGGTGGAACTGCCAAATGGCAAAATAATAAATTGTTTGTTGCGGTTGTTGTTTGCCTTTTGTCTTAGTTTGCGCGGGCGGGGGCTTTGCTTTCGACCGCTGTCGACATCATAACCCTACATTGTTTGTCCAGCATTCGGTTAGGTTTTTGGTGCTCGAAATATTTTTGTTTTCATTTCATTTAAATGTGAAATTCTTCAGAAAATAAAAAGGCTGCACATATACTCTTTACCTTTAATTTGATTAGTTTCAGCTACCCGATTGCTCTTGAAAAGTTTGCTCAACAATTGTATTTGATTTTATCCCAAACTCTTATCTCATCCAATGATATGCATGTTGTAACTGTCGATTTCCATTCGTGTGCTGTCATGTTGATGTACCTTAGCTAGGAAAACAGTGCGTATCGATGTGCTAAGCAAATGATTTCTGTTGATTTTCCTGGCCAAATGCCTACGCACATGCAGGCACAGGGTTTCCTTGGCAGCCCACATTTCCATCCACATCCGCTTCCACCTTTTGCCATTTTCATTTGTATACGTCCTGCGGGAGCAAAGGCAACCGAAGCCATCAATCAATTCCTGCACAGATAATGTGCCAAGACGTTTCCTTTAATTCTGTGGTAAAAGGTGTGTGTGTGTGTGTGTACTTGTGCTATAAAAGTGCCATAATTAAGATGGAGCAACGCATTAAATTTCGTGCAAGTTGAGTGAGCTATAAAAGAGTTTAAAGTAAAATTTAAAAAAAACACGCAAAAAAAGTGGCTGAAAATAACTTAGTCTACAAGCCAGAGCATTTGTGAAGAGAGAGAGAGAGAGAGCGAGAGCGAGTGAGAGTGAGAGGGCAACTAGCGAAAAACTTTGCGCCACATAACGTATACGCCATGCTGAGCACATTGAGGTTAAATCTAATAAACATTTCCGGTTTTATGCACGCATGAATGTTAATGTTGATTGTTGTAACTTTTTGACTTGAGCTGGCAGTTTTTAAGAGCTGCCCCTCCCTTCCCCCTTCCCTTTGCTCACGCTGTGAAATTATGCCAAAAGAGCTAGAAGACAAAACCAACTGGCAGAACATCCATAAACACACAAAACAGACAAATCTGCCGGAGCTTGTTGCTTGTGTTCATAACTAGGCATAGTTAGGGGTGTGTCTGGGTGTGTGTGTGTGTGTGTGCGGCTTTTATAGTTAGCGACAGTGGCAACAAATTTAGCCAAAGTTTATGCGTGCCGGCAAGATGCACTGACGATAAATTTAACACAACTTGACTACAAGTTGGGCCCGTTTAGATTGAAAGATCTCAAAAGTTGAAACTAGAAAAGGGTAGCCAAAGTCCTCGAGGCTGCTTCTGCAAATTGCCAAACAGTCGAACCATTGCCAGCGGGCCAGGCTAAGCAGTCGGCGGATAAGGCTCATCGCTTCACATTTCTCTAATTTGATTTCGTTTCTAATTAACCAGACGCATTTAAACTTTTGCCACTCTCTCTCTCTCTTTCTCTCTCTCTCTTTCTCTCTCTCTCTCTCAACTCGTATACGTGTCTCGTTCGTGAACTCATGGAATACATTTAACTTGGTTATGCAGCTGCGCTTTTCAGCGCGAAAATGCGAATTGCAGCCACACAACACTTGTGCGACATTTCTTCGGTGCGCGACGAGCTTGTCTGTCTTGGCTGCGGCTTGGACGCGTGTCAGCTGCCACATCACGTGGCACTGTGGCCGTCGGCGAGCTTATTAAAAGCAAATAGCTTGAGTGGCTGCTGACGTGGTTTTAAAATGCGAATTTATTCACGCTATTTATTTGGCCATAACTCTGATATGCTTTTGATTTGCTCGAGCGTTGCCGTGCACAGACTTACGTAGGTGAGTGTATGTATGCATGAATTTCAGAAATACCACATAAGCTGCTTATATTTTTCTAGCAGGTCCGCAAACTGGGTCAGGCTCTGCAGTTATAAGCCGGCTGAGCAGAGGACTAGACATGTTTGAAAGAGTGGGCGAGGCTTAAATATCGATTCAAATACCAAGAAAAAGTCTGGTAATTATTTATTTTAATATGCTTAGGCATTAACAAAATGCGCAGAAATTGTACAAAGTATAGGAAATTATTATAAACACATATGTATACTATAGGCATGTCTGTCTGCCTGTCTGTCTGTCTGTCTCTCCGTCTGTATGAACATCTAGATCTCGCAGACTATAAGAGCTAGAGTAATTTTTTTTGTGTATTGCAGACAGTTCAAGTTTATATTGGAATACAGCCACGCCTCCCCCCACGCATCTGTAGATCATTAAATGCTTAGTTAGGTTGCAAACAGACAATAAGCATACAGTTTATTTTTATTTAATTAAATTCCCAACTTTATACAGTCAAATCTGCACTGCACTCATTCTTACTACATTAATGAAGTTTTTATAACTAAATGCAACGACTCCGCCCCACTGTGCACCTGTGCTGTTGGTCGTTGAGCTGATTGTGTCTCTCGCTCTTATTTTTTACACTGTTTGCCTTTTTATGGCAAACCTTTAGCCTTGTGTTGAGGTCTCGTTTCGTCTCGTCCCGTCTCGTCCTGCCCGCCCATGCTCGAGCGTTTGTCTAATGTCAGTTTGCTTTCTTGGCACGACATGCCGCCTTGTGGCGAAACTTATCAAGAAACTTTTGCAAAGTTGTCAAGGTTTTTTGTCCAGCCTGTCGTTTTCGTTGTCATTTGCAGCGCCCGGCCGGGAAATAATTATTTATAACTTAAAACCAACCGAAAATCCTCGAAGAAATCCAATTCAACATGCGCGTCAATGCGAAACACGCAAATTTGATTTCTGATTTCTTCGTATACAACTTAAATTGTATAATTTTTTCTGCTTTAATTGGCATGGAAGGGCGGGGGCGGCAGCTAGGTCGTAAAAAGCAGTCTATATATAAAACAGACCAATCGATAACTGAAGTGCGAGCCGGCAATAATAATCGCTCGAGTGTGCCAATCTACAGACAACACTCTCTCTCTCTCTCTCTCTCTCTGTCTCTCTCGGTCTGTCTCTGTCTCTCTCGCTCTGTCTCCTACTCCGTCTGCCATTGACAGACAGTCATAAATATGAGGGACATAAAGAAAAACAGTCAGGCAAAAACTATGTACTACATATGCCAATGACGACAACTGCGCCCCACGCCCAACGACCTCCGACCCACGCCCCACGCTCCACCTCGTCCATCTTCCATCGACATAACAAACTGTGGGATCTGTTTTTTCGTGCTTGTACTTTGCCAGGGCAACGTTTGATGGAATGCCTGAAATGTCTACAATTCCGGTTTGTCCCCATTCCGCCACCTCCCCTCCCCAGGCACTTCACTTGGACAGTTCATTCAGGCGTATCTAAATGAGCGTGGGGGCGGGGGCGGGGGCGCCTTCGTCTTGAATTCATTTACTTAATGAGCGCATTAATGTGCAGTTTTAAAGAGTTAGAGAGTGAGAAGGAGCGGGCATAAGAAAGGGAGAGAACGCTTTTATTCAAATGTTTTCTAATGCATAATTTTCGCTGGAAATGTAATAGAAAACAATTATATCTACATTCATTAGCACACATTATCATGCAGTGAAAGGGGAGTCGAATGCTTTATAAAATAGATAATGCTCTCGGTGCCTGAACAGGCTGCTATAAGAACTCATTTCCCGCAAGACATGCCAACTAAACTCTAGGTAACTTAAAAAAAATATTTGAAACACTTATTTTTCGACTTAAGGCAACATAAGAATGGTGTATAGGAAGCGTTTATAGCTTTATAAAAGATATAAAGCTCTAGGTGCCAGAACTGGCTGCTATAAGAACTCATTTCCTGCAAGATATTCCAACTTAACTCTAAGTATATTTGTAATCTTTAATTATAACTTAAAATTAAATAGAAAACACTTATTTTTCGTCTAAGAACGCAGTGTAGAAGGTTTCTATAGCTTGATAAAAATATAAACAGAAAACAGTACAATCAATTTGATTATAAGAACTGCTAACTCACTTCAAGACAAACCAATTTAACCGCAAGTATCTTTTATGCCTTCTTTACCTACCAACCTTTTCTCGATGACTCCTCTTAGCAATTTTGTTTTCAATGCGAATGAAATGCAAATTTGTCCATTTGTTATTAGCATTAAATTGCAAAGTGTCTGCAAAACTCATTTATGGCACTTTTGTGGCAATTGTTTGCCGCATACGTTTACAGGGTACGCAGTTGTGGCCTATAAACTTGTACAGTAAATTTTTACAACAATGCGTTTGGTTTCACCTTTCTCGAGGAATGCATCCCGGGGCAACCATTGCGGCGGAGACTGAAATAACAAAAAAGAAAACTTGGCTAAATGCCATTCAAATTAAATCACCGGCAATCTATTCGGACAGGCTCACGAAAAATGCGCGCTAATTTATTTAAATAATTTAAAAATGTTTCAACAGCAAAAAAAAAGAAAGAAACAAACAAACAACAAAAGCGCCTGAAGGGGGGGGGAAGGCGACTAATACTAGCAGCTGTGTCTAGTCAAAGTTCTGGGCAGCAGATAGGAGTCGGCAGAGGGTGAGAGGAAGGGGAAGGGCAGGCAAGAGAGGCTGCTCAAACAAAGCGTTTGCTCAACAAAAGGCCAAAAGTTAATGTGCGCCTAAGTAGCAGCCATGTCGTGCCCTACACACACACAGAGACACACACACACACACACTCTTGCCGCCGCCGCCATTAAAGTTACCCCACCAACTGCGCATCCGTTGCGTAGTCGTGTCTACGCCGTAGACTCCACAATTCCCGCTGCTCTCGCTGCTCCTGCTGCTGCTGCTGGCCAGGCTGCGTCTTTTGTTTGCGGCGACTGCGTTGATTACTTTGGGGAAATGTGCGTGAAAGGTAACGGCGCGTACCTGTCCTGTCATTTTCCGGGCAGCCCGACTGATTTATGCTCGCTCCAAGCTCCACGCTCCACGTTTCACGCTTCTGTTCGACACTGATTTGCCATATGCAATAAACCGTTAGCTATGATTTTAGGTTCCCATTACGTGCAACATCATAAATCATGAATACACCTAAATCATAATCAAATCAAGCTGCAGTATTGAATGTTGCGTGCAGCTTATTTATAAATTATATGAAACTGTTTGCACACTCTTTAATATGCGCGTCCTGTTGGCTTTTCAATTCGAGTGCAAACAACGCGGAATCCGGCTTATTGGCAATATGTGTGCCCGCAGAATGTCTCTTCAGAGTGATAAACTCGTTCACATGCGTGATAATTGTATTCACTTTGATTCAATTCTGTTTTTTCGCACTCAGCTGAGCATTGGTTATTTAATATATATTTTAATTAAGTATACGCAGCGTTGACGTGCTCATAGTATCGCATTATGTTTGATTTACGCTGAAATACAATGAAATTAAGAGCACAGTCGACAGGCTGCTGGGGGGGGGGTGCACTTGATATACTGCACAAAGAGTACTCTGTGTGTGTGTGTGTGTGTGTGCTTTCAACATTTGCCCATTAAAAACTCATTAACAAGACACAATGGCTTGACAAATAACTCGAAATGCATTCACTTCCGGGCAACAAGCAGACGTTGCGTATACGCAACGTGGTGTGCATGACAGCATGACACAAGTGGCGCGCGAGTTTAATGCGCTTTTCAATGCATTTTATCAGTGCAATTACGCACACTCGAAACGAGCCCGAAAAAAAATAAACTCGAAACAGTTCTACAACGCGACCAATCGCATGGAAAATCGCATTAATTTGACAGCCGAAAAGCTGCAAGACAGGCGAAAAGGCAACGGCAAAGGAAATACGCAACTGTAGTCAACTGTGGCCTACTGTAGCAGCTACTCGGCTGTTCGTTTACAGGGTATTCGCGGCACAAAACACTTGTCACGTTTCACTTAGCAGGCAACCTCGTCACTTTCACCTGCTGTTTGTCTTTGACGCTTGTCTGGCCTGGCGATATGTGGCTAATGCAAGCGGAGGCGGCGTGATTTATTAGACTTCTATTTGTATTATGCCTTTACGGTTATTTTTTGTTGTTTGATACATTTACGTAGCACACTTTTAGGCGTCTCTCGTTTGTCATTTCGCTGCCAGCGATGCGCGGAACAAAACAGCAAAAAAGTAAACAATGCCGCCATTTGTGCTTATCTGCACAGCAGGCAGGCCAAAGAGAAAGAGAGTGGGAAAGTGAGATGGAGAGGGAAAGTAAGTAAAAGGCAGTCAGAGCGAGAGAGTAAGTCAGAGAGAAAGAGAAAGGGAGCGCACGCCTTTTTACTTACAAATTACTTGAATACTTTGCGCCTGCTGTTACACGGAAACGGAAGTGGAAGTGTTTTACAGCGCACACTTGCACACACACACACACAAAGCACACACACACTCGCACGCATAGGCAGACACACCCACACGCATACATAGGCACACATGCAGCAGTACTCCGGCGGCAAGTTTCTTCTTCAATCATAAAATCAGAACTTTTTACCCTTTACGGCATAATCAGTGCATGTGTGTGGCAGTGCGAGTGTGTGTAGCTGTGTGTGTGCTTATGAGAATGTGTGTGTCCCTGTGTGCGTTCCAGCGCCGCTGGCTGCAATTGTCTTGTCTTTTTATAGTGCCAGTGCCAGTGCCAGTTGCTTCGGGTTTTGCCTGTGTTATTCGAACTAGAGCGGAGCACGTGAGCGCGACAGGCACGAAAAGCACGCCGATAGTGGAAGAATAAACTCAAACACGCAAGTGTTAATTGTATGCACTTTGAGGCAATTGTGAGCTTTGCGGGCGCACTGCTTATTAAATATTTATTTATATTAAGTATACGCAGCGCAGACGGAAAGTAGAAAGTTTGATTGGCGCTGAGATATAATGAAACTGAGAAGGAGAGGGGGAGACAGGGAGTGAGGGAGAGAGAAAAAAGAGAGAGAAAAAAAGTGACAGAATATGAGTGGGAACAAGAGAGAGACCTAGAGAAAATCCGTGAGAGAGAGGGCAAGTTATTCTTACAACTAATTTTATTAAATACTTGCTTAGCCTAACTCTAGTTTTATACAATTTGCTTTCTTTCTATTTAGATTTAAGAGTCTTCTGCCTGCTCCTCCTACGAGCCAGGCTTCTGCCAGACTAACGCACTCCTCTCTAGCCGCTTGCATCGGTATTAAGTTCGCTTTAGGGGGTAACTGTCGTTGCGACTACATGCGGCACTTAAGCCTCGCTTTTTTTATTATAAAAGGGTTGCGCGCTCTAGTTGCTGTCGTTGTTGTAGTTGCTGCCTTTATCGCTCCTGTTGCTGTTGTTGTTGTTCATAAAACGAATTACTTGACCCGGCGGCATTAGAGGCTACAGATTTTTATTGCTAACCAAAGATATTGTCATAGATTTTATGCCACAGACCGCTGCGCTGAAACATTGCGTTCGCCTCGACCTGCTGCATATGAAGCTGGTAACGCTTGAGGGTGCGCGGCTCGCCCGGACCCCAGCTGGGCAGTGGCTCAAAGGCTTTGCGTATGCGTGTGCCCAGGCCAAGCTCGGCGGGTTGACGACGCACCGCCGGAACGGCCCAGAACAGCACCTGACCCACACCGAAGGCACTCAGGCACCAGCCGAAAACTGACGGAAGATTCAATTAGCCTGGAGTCTGGAGAGGGAATGCCCGCGGGACCGGAACTTACCATAAACTCCTGGCAAATAGGTATAGTCCTTGTACTTCAATGGCTCGTACAGCAGCAGCATGTAGACCAATATGCTGATCATCAGCAGCGGCGTAATCAGGCCCCAACAGAGGCGATAATACTTGGAGGTTTTTATGCCCAGCATAAACTCGATGTCGCGACAAAGACGCTTCACTCCGTACACCCAACCGATGGCGAGTAGCTCGAAAATGGCCAACACGAGTGCGACAAAGGTTGCGCCAAAGAAATCCAGTAAATTGAGCACATACTGCCCGCCGGGCGTAATATAGAGCAGACCCAGCAGATACCCTATAATCGAAATAAAGATCACAATGTGCCATTGCTTCAGTGTGGTGAACTGATCCTTGAGCACCGTTGTCAGGCACGACACCATGCCCACGTTGCTGCCAATGCCCAGCACGAAGAGCATGAGGAAAAACAGCACCGAGAAGAGCTGCGGCACAAACTTAAACTTGGCTATGGCATCCGGATACGAAATGAATGCCAGACCGGGGCCGCCATTGACGACACTCGAAATATCCGTGGTATTATTCTCATACGCCAAGTTGCCCAAAATGCCAAAGATGACGACGCCCGAGAGCAGCGATGTGAACGTGTCCAGGGTGGTAACAATGTTAGCGTCTCTGTAGTGGGGCGGGGGGAGAGAAAGTTAATACTGGCAGAGTGGCAGAGGAGCCTCGACTTACCTGTAGATATTCTGGCCAAAACGATTGTAGGACGCGTACATGACAATGTTGCCAAAACAGATGGCCAGCGAGAAGAACACCTGAGTGACTGCTGCATACCATACCTGCGGCTCCAACAGCTTGTGCCACTGCGGCTTGAGGAAGTACAGCACGCCATCGATGGCGCCGGGCAGCGACATAGCACGCACAAGCAGTATCAACATGACCACGTACGGAAATATGGCCAGAAAATAGGATGCCTTACCGGAACTCTTGACGCCGCGAAACATAATCAGTGCAATGATGAGCCAGGCACCGGCCAAGGCCACAGCCAGGCTCCAGCTGGGCCAGCCAATGCCGTCGTCGATGCTCGCCTTCTCGCGTAATATAACATTGCTGCAAGCGGGAGTGAGCGATTAGCAGAAGGATTCACTCTGCCTCATGCCCGACTTACTTGAAGTAAAACTCCGCCGAGGTGGTGCGCCTTGTGGTCAGATTGCTCTGCGACGTCGACGCCTGCGGTGCCGAATCCAAGCAGCTCGAGCCCCACTCCGGACGACAGTAGCTCCAGGGCAGCGTGGGGTAAAACGATTCGACGAAATAGCGCAGCGTGACGGCCATTAGTGTGGCATAATATGTCGTTACAATCCCGGTGGCCAGCACCTGGCCATAGCCTATGCCTGTGCCGAGCAAAAACGATTATAATCATGATTCACAATTGCCACGTCTGGACGGCGCACTCACCTCGCAGTATGGGCGCAAAATCGTAGACCTTTACACTGCCCCGACTCGAAAACTGACCCAGCAGCATTTCCAGATAGTAGACGGGCTTGCCGACCAGTATGAGCACAATTAGATAGGGTATTAGAAATGCACCGCCTCCGTTTTCCAGTGCAATGAAAGGAAATCGCCAGACATTGCCCAGGCCCACGCTCAATGCAATGCAGGACATAAGGAACTCGATATCGTTGTTCCAGCCGGCTCGTTTCACGCCCGGCTCCGGGTCGGGCGATTCGGCTGCTGCATTGGCTACGCTGACTTTGGTAGCGGGGGCACCGCCTTCGGCTTGGGTTTTATAGGCACCCGGTATGGAGATTGTTGAGGCATTCGGTGAGCCCACATAGCTGGGATTGAGGTACCCATTGTTGTTGTTGTTGTTGTTGTTGTTGCTGCTCGGACTCTCCTCCATTGCGGGCTGCCGATTGAAGGTTACAATTAATGGTCAAGTTTGGTGGCGGCTGCCACCGCACTAATTAAGGCTATAATAACTACCACACTACGCTCTAAACTGGTTTTCACTTGCAACAAAAGCAGCTGCAGCAACAACAGCAACAACTTCTACAGCGTCAGAGTCACTGACCCACTGACTGAGGCGCTCGTTATATAACAATTGAATGTGGCATTCATTCAGTAAACTGTCGGCTAAGAGCGGAGGAGGAGTGCTAGAAGGGGGGAGGGGGGACGGCTCACTTAGGGCTCACCTTTTGTGCAGCCAAACAAGTTTCGCGTCGACATTTTCGTCTCGAAGTCTCAATGCGATGTCGTCGCGGCATTTGTGCATTTTTCTCTCGCTCGACAATACGAATTTGTTTACTATTTTATTTACTTTTCACTTTGCACAAGTTCGAGTATTATGTGAATTTCGAACCGACTTGTAATCGAGTAGCTCGAAAGTGTAGGCTCAACTCTACTAGAGATTCGATTACCAAGTGCAATATCCGGCATATCGGAAGTGTTTGACTGGGTGGGAAAATATATAAAATATATGTATTGTACAATATAATCAATTGGAATTTCTTAGAAATTTTGAACAGTTTTTAGGATTTCATATAACAAATATTTTTGAATTTATTCGAAATAAATTATGAACAATTTGAGTTTTACAAATGAGCGAAAAAAATGTATGGAAAATTATTAATTGTTTGAGTGAAACTTTTTGAATAATTATCAAAAATATATAAGTATTTTTTCGATCCGAAAACATTTCAAAAGCACAGAATAGTTTTTGGTAAAAAACAATACAATACTTATAAAACCGAAAAGTTATAAAATCGCTAATAGAAACTTTTGTAATAGTTACTAAAAATTATATTTTAGTACAAAAACATTTTACATATTTAAAATAAATTCTAAAACTAATGTAATTGCTGAGAATTGGGGTTACAGCTTAAATAATAAAATATTTGCGTATTCTGAGCTAAGACTGGGTTAAAATTTAACTGGAGTAACCGCAAAATATTAGAAATATTTTTGAATAATTTTTTGAAATTATGAAAAATTGTATTAAACAATTGGAGAGGGCATGCACACTTCGTTGCAGCAACTGCCACTCGCTACAGTTTTTTAACTATCTGCTATTGTGACATTGCATTGTTGTAACTGTTGCCAGTGTTTGTTTTGTTGTTGTTGTAGTTGCTGTGTTGTTGTTTGTGCTACAACGTTGCATTTGCGCATGCGCCAAGCGCGACGTTGCAGCTGCGTCGTCGTAGTTCTGCGATTGTTCTCGCAATCAATGGAAAGTGAAGGTGCCCAGCAAGCCAAGCCGTTGCCCTCGTCGCGTGAAGGTTGGACGAGGTGTGTAGGCGGGTGGGGGTGGGGGGTGCAAGGCACGTGAAACGCGGAAAGAGGAACACAATATATCGAAACGAGAATGAGTCGAATAATTGATAAATTGAAGCACGTCTCTGCACGACTGCATTGCGCACTATCATCAAATACTCCATATAAATTTGAAATGTTTAATTATTATTGCGCATTTTCGGATGTACAAAGCAATTGTTTAAACAATTGTCGGGGCGACAGTGTGTGACATTGTCAATATTTACAAAATAAATGCATTTTAGATTCGCCAGCACGTCTGCACATAAATATGTCATAGATGTTGAAGATGTTTTTTAGATAAGCTCGCAAGCCTGATTAGCAGTTAAAACATAAACTGTCTGGGCGCAGAGTGAACAAACTGCTGCAATTATTAGTATACGACCAGAGCTGTCTGGTTATCTTGTCTGCCTGGGGGAGAATTTCACAGTAACCTATTAAAAGAATTTTAATTATGTTTTTTAGGGTATGTTTTCCGCCCAGATAAGTGTCTGTCTTTGCAGCTGTGGCAAGTTAACATATTTCAGCTTGAAATTGCCATTTGTTTATCATAGACAGAGTCATGCATAATTTACTTTTGCACGCGACTCCATAATTATGGTTTCTTTTATTTGTTTGTTTTAAATTTGCGATAAAGCACAGAAAGCTACTAAAAAATTATATTAAAAAAACTGCTCACTATTCTTCTTTCTATTTTCTGTTTCCCACTCACTTGTAAAATACGTTGGTTTTGCAGCGGCTGCGTATGTAAATGAATTTTTTGTTTATGTTTGCAGTTTGTTGGGTTTGTGCTGTGTCACGTCACTTGTTGCTTGTCAATTTTGGCCCGAAGCTAGGCTTAAACTGATGCCTGGCAATCTATCATCATTTTGTTCCGCCTTTCCATTTACGAATTTGATAATGACGATTATAACTCTGCCATCTGCTTATTTATTGTGTTATTTCCACGCGTATTTGTTCTCTTTTTGCAGCTGTGCATCCGAGCCGAGCCAAGTTCCAGCCAAACCTTTCGAGCTCTTTCCGAACTGTACGCGACGATTGCCAAA
Organism: Zaprionus inermis; assembly: GCA_018151445.1. Classification (NCBI taxonomy): domain Eukaryota; kingdom Metazoa; phylum Arthropoda; class Insecta; order Diptera; family Drosophilidae; genus Zaprionus; species Zaprionus inermis. The sequence goes on along the minus strand of JAECXD010000057.1, from coordinate 5,258,339 downwards.
CGTCAACTGAACGCGGCGAAGTTCCGCGCTGCTTGGGATCGCTGCTCGCGCTGCGATCGCCCGTAACGGTAAAAAGTTTTGTACACATTCAGCCTGACCTAAGGTAAGTGAGAAATCGCATAAATACCTGTATTGGGTCGCTACCTGGCCAACTTCGGTTGTTGTCGGACGTGTGCTTGGTTCAATGTTATGCGATTATGGATTTATTTTAATATTTCAATGTTATTATTATTAAGTATAACATGTTAGGATCGTGAGTTTCTAGGCTGTGTGCTTGAAGTCTAAATGCGCTTTATAAATAACATTTATTATATGTAAGTCTCTTTATACGTTTATGAATGATTAAAATACTTAAGTTAATTTATTTGAAATTATATTTAACTTGACTAAGGCCATAACAATTATTGAGTGTACAAAGGTTTATCACATGCTGATCTAGGCTTTTCAGAACCCTAGAGATTGATGTTTATTATTGATGGGTTTCAAGAGGTAAATTAGTCTTTTATTTAAGATATTTCATAATTCACATAGTTCATTCCTAACCTTGGGATAGAAACTCAAACTTGAGATCATTTGAGCATGGAAAATTTTAGATCATAATATTTTGTTGGAGCATCAATCTAGAAAATAATAATGAAAAAATGCCGTCTCTCGACAATCTGATGATCTTAATCGAAGGTAAGGGTTTTCGAAGTCCTTGAGGAGTCTTTAAATAAGGCAAGGGGGTAGCATGGATAGTCCAAATTTTTGAAAGTTTTAGATTCATAATTTTTGGATAGAAAACCTCTTAGTAGCTGAGATCTATGCATTCATACAGACACCAGACGAAGAGCCCGTCCATTTTCAATGCTAGAAGGGTACCTTTAGCTAGCTAAAGCTACAACTTTCCCTAATTTGTCTGACACTATTTCTTAACTGTATTTATTTCTTTTCGTTTTTTGTTGGCAAACTTGGAGATCTTTTGGTTTTGCTGAGTTATCTCATTAGCATTTTTGATCTATAGCGCTTCAATATCTGTTGTTTTTTATAAGGCAAACCGGAATTCTGGCGACTCGCAGACACACATGCATAAATAGTGATTAATTTTGAACAGTGTGTTGTTGTTGTTGGGTGGGAGAAACACGTTTTACGAGTAAAGTAAAGTAAAGTGATAAGACCGACAAGGTCAAGTTGTGCGCCAGTTGAATTGTCAAATGATTGCTCTGATAAGTTCTTTATCGTACAACCAAAGGCAGCCAATAAAAGGTAGAAAATTCATCCAACTGAGCGACTGCAACTGCGTCATTGTGAAATGTGGTAATACGCACACACACACAGATATCACACACACGCATAGCACACACGACTGTAGACCACAATGAGCAAAAGTAAAAGTACTCATGTGTGTGACTGTGTGTGTGTGGTGAGCAATTTTAATTGGATGCAAATTGGCAACACCTATGCATATGAATACAAGTGAATATGAGTGCGAGTGCGATTGCGAGTACTCGCCGCCGGCTGCGGTCGAGCGGACTAGCAAAAACTCGGGTTTTTATCACAGTTTGTGTTGTGTTTTGTTTTTCCTTTTTGGAGCATTAACGCAGAATGGACCGCAATAAAATTAAGTATTTCACGTGAGCAACGGTGCGTATACGCATTGATTAAAACAATTCAATTAAAACAAATGTCAACGATGCTTTAAGAGCGCGCACAATCGCATTTATCGCGCCCGCATAAATAAATTATTGCAAATGGCAATTATTTCTTATTTTATTTCCGCTCCCACCCCGCCACACTGCTCTTGTGTTGTGGTTAATTAATTGCAGTGATAGAATAAATATAATATAGTATACAAATGTTGCTGCAGTGCGTTTTGTCATCTTCAACGAAATTTGTTGTACCCAATTTAATGTGCAATTAATTTTTAATAATACGCTTGTTGTGTATTCAATGAAAAGCTTAATCTCTGTTTTGTGGTTAATACTACGTGTGCATGACAACGAATTACAGAGTATGTAGGGTATGAAGTGTGTAGGCTTCAGGTTTGCAGGATACAAAAAAAACTAATAATATCTTAAAGGTATTTTAATTAATTTTAAAATATAATTTGTATAATTATTTTAGTGAACTTTATAGGCATATTATTCACTTGATATCTTCTACTAACTACAGGGTATCGTTTAGCATATTTATTTAGTTTATTACATTATTTTTCCGTATTTCCCACTGCGCCCATATGCAGCACGGCAAATTGATAAGTTAATTAGCAAGAAACATGAATTAATCTTTTGTTTGATGAACAATTGAAAAATACAAAAAAAATAATATAAAATCTGTTTAAATAGCTCGAGGCTTTTTGACGTTTACTTTAGTTGTTAACTGTGTGTAAATAATGCAATTCTATGGCTCGTTAAATTTGTTCAACAAATTCCAAAGTGCCAAAAAAACACCCCAAAATAATTGTTAATTAATGCAATTTGCTAGGTGAATATCCGCAAATTGGCAAGCCTGGGGAGCTTGTTAAACTGTTTTATAGTATAATTAAAAAATCATTATAATCTTTCTCTCTGTGTTTTTTTTTAACTTAATTAAGTAAACTGCCTAATTACGACTGCTGCCCGCAATTGCGGTACATATTTAAGTCAGAACTATGGCCAAGTAACAACAATTACCTCTATTCTAATTTGGCCATTCAGCCAACTGCAAATTTATGACCAACGGCACGTCCGTGTTCAGCGGAGACGCAGCACTTGCTGAGAATTCTCTCAGTCATTTATCAAGCAGCAGCAGCACATAAATCTTGGCCAAACAAATCGCAATGACAACTGTTTAGCTGCCACCGAATGCCAGACGACAGTTACTGAGCTAGGCGGAAAAGTCGCCTTGGTTGTCCTTCGTCACGCAATTGTTTGTTGCTTTGTTTATTTTTTTTCCCCTGGCAAGGACATTAAATTTTATAGCATTTACCTGTTAGACATTGAAAAACAAAGCACAAGGATATCAGATGCCATGGTAAGCGGTTAAAATACGGCAAAAGGTTGTTTGGTCACTGCGACAGATTGCGTATACGCCCGGGCAGCTGCCTGATTTTTGACTTGATTTATGCAGTAACGAGAACATTAAGAATTGATGATTTAAATTTAGAGGTTCGCTGATTTTGTTTAGTTTGTGCATAACTAATGAGTCCTTGGGGTGTTGTTTGCCGGCTCGAGAGATAGAATAGATACTTTATTTCGACTTTACGTATAACTCCTGTTTGCAATCAGCTCTCATGTTAATTGAATTCTGTTTTTGTTATCAAATCAAATGAAATCTTTGCCGACTCAACAGACAGGGAGAGAGAGAGTGAGGGAGAGAGGAGAGAGGGAGAGAGGAGAGAGGAGAGAGAGAGAGAGCAAGACAGGGAGAGTGAGTTTTACATGTTGGCATTTGCAATTACTTTTGTAACGTAACTCACCGGAGCAGGGAACTATGCATTACATATGCAATTGCAATTTCATTTACTTGTGGCCAGCCACAGGCGGAATGACAGGGAGAGAAGGAGAGAGTGAGACAGAGAGAGAGATAGAGGGAAAGTAAGAGAGAGAGAGAGAGAGAAAGTGAGAGAGAGAGAGAAAGGTGCGACGGCAGCGCGTGTTGGTATGCAAGGCATTTGCCACAAGTGTCAGTGTGCTGGCAGCTTGTTTTGTTGCATACTTTTCGGCTGGCTTTTTTGAATATATAACACATTCATCATATGCCCCGTGCTGCGCAACTAATTGAGCTGTTGCTGCTGCACATTCATTCATTGCAGTCGTTGCACATCACGCATACGCCATGTAAACGCAGTTTATTTAGCCACAGTTGGCGCTTGTTAAAGCCAAATTCTATTATTGTAAAAAGTCTGGCCATAAAAATGACTACAGCGCACGCAACAGCAGCAATAAGAACAAAGCGCAAAGAACAACTCAACTTGGCAGGAAATGGAGGGGGGGGGGAACGTGGTGAGGTGAGGACGAGGTGCGGCAAGTCGAGTCGAGCTGAATCACACGCTAAGCGCAGCGTAGCGCATTTCGTGCGTACAAAAATCTGCAATTCATGCAATTTTCATGGAAATTTGCCACGCAAAAAGAAAGCAGCCAAAACAACAGGCGCACATGTTGTGCACGGGATGTGCGTGGTGATTGTTGGCAAAACCTTTCTGTATGTTTGGCTTCCCGTTCCTTGCCCTTACACTCTCCCTCTCACTCTCCCTGGCTGTGCTTTGAATGCCAAAATATTTGTGTGTTTGGCATTTTAAGCGTTAAATTTTGCTGTCAACATTTCAACTAGTTGGCCAGACACAACTTGCTTTGCCCAACGGCAACTGAAGGCATTTTTCATTCACATCGCACGTGTGTTGTTAAATACCCAAAGGTGTGGTATCTTATGCAGTCGAGAGATTATGGCGCCCATGTCCACGCCATTCCTACTTCTCCATTCCTTCTTCCCAAACCAAAAAAGCGAAATATGTTTTTCTTATGGAATGACTTTAGTTTGAATTACATTTAATTTAATAAAATTAAATCCTTAAATAATGCTGCGGAACTCTACACGCTTGATGTCTCCATCAACGCGATCTCAATCAAATGACGCCTGTGATAAAAAACAATCACGCAAAAGTAAAACGATGGAGCTGCAAGAAAAAAGTCGTTTAGGAGTTAAATATGCTGCAAATGTTGACTTACCCAGTGCAAAGACCAATATGAAGATAATAAAAAAATCTTGCAATTCAAACAGTCTCATAAGCGTGGGAATGTACATGAGACGAAGGCATATGGTAGCCACAATAAAGATTGCCAGAGAGCAGGGACTTCGCTGTGGGTGAAAAATAAAGATATCGTAATTATTATGTATTTAAGTGCAACAACAGCGCCTCGCACCGACCCTATCGGTGCCCACTATAATCAAGACACTGTCCAAAATTTCCATTACGAATAAATATTCCCGGGCACGGCGCATAACTAATGTGCAAAGAAAACGAAAACGTTCGGGCTTGCAAATGCACTCGACATGCGCTACCAATATGCCAAAGCGCAGCAGGCACAATCCCAACTCGATGAGGCCAATATATATACAGGCAATATGTAGATTATTTTTCAAACAGCGACAGCATAACATTATTCCAACTATAATGACGAACAATCGAAGCGTGGCGCTTATTTGCTAACATGCACTACTTGTGGATCCGGTTGGGTGCACAGTTTCGGATTCTCTTTCGGATCTGGCGATTGCTGGCTCTTGGTTTGTTCGAATGCTTGCTTATTCAATTCATCCTTTTGCACCTGGTCGACATCGACCTTAACAGTCTTGCCAGTTGGAGTTATCACTAGTATATGCATTGTTCCTATATCAATTATCTTTCAATTTGAATGTGATGCAAGCCGAAAGCGTAATTTGGTCATATAGAGCCAAAATAAATATTTTTACAAAATTGCCAATTTTAAAAATTTTCGGAGTGAAAAGTGATCGAAATGGATTTGATTCTATTTGATTGTGAGCTTGTTAACCGAAGCATGCTTGGGATAAAAAACAGAAACGTAGATCTTTAGCTACAAATTGAATTTGAGAAAACGAAATACGCTTGGACAACTACGGAAAGCGGTTGCCCTCAGCTGCAACAGGAATGTAATACACTGCTTTTTGCTTAAATACTTAAATACTTCAATACACTTCATAAATTAATTAATTAATGGTATTTTTGCCAAATACATTTAATATATATTTGAGTCTGTTGTTGTTGTATTAAAAATTAAAGCCGTACAGCTAATTATTTTAATTGGCAATTTAAAGTTCAGTTTCAGCTGCCTTTCGCTTGCCTTTTTGCTTTCATTTTCCACACTTCATTTCTTGTCGCGCTGAAAAGTAGGCAACGGTTGAGCTGGAGTGGATAAAAACAATGGCTGCGCTGCCAAATGCTCGCTCCAGCCGAGCCAAGCGCTTCGTTTTATCCTTCCGTTTTGCGGTAGATTTGCGGTGAGCTATGCGTGTACGTGTGTGCTGTCTGTGTGTGCGTGCGCGCGTGTGTATGTGTGTGTGTGCATGCGGCAGCTATGCTTTAGTGTGCTTAAAACAAAAAATATGTCTCAGTTACTACGCCCACTTGCCGGCGATGTTGGCTACGCGCTGCCTGTTTGCTTTTGGCATGTGGCATGTGGCAAGTAGAACATAATTAATTCAAATTAATTACAATTTGTGTGGAATTAGCGCTTGCGGCAAGCCGCCCACAAACAATAATGATCGCAATCATAATGACGTTGCATGCCGCTTAGGCCACATGCCCGCCGAGATATTTCAAGAGATTTTTATGGGCTTGTGTTTAGGCATGTTCATTAGCCACGCCTTGCCTGCCACAGTTCTTTCTGCCTGCCTGTGCTTGTGTAGAAAATGCAACAAATAATTTGGCGTATTTAAACTTGCCGACAACTCGCTGCCAACATTGTTTGCCTGACCCAATTAGAGCGAATTTGCAACAGCGTCATAAACTCAAGTGCACAACTCAATTGGGCTGGACAGCTAGGCGGAGAAAGAGGAGAAGGGGCTGGGCAGAGGGAGTGGCAGATAAAGAGTCTGGCTGGTGGGGCGCAGAAGCATCCAGGCAGCCCGACTGGCTGGGACATTTATAAATCAATTATGCAACGATTGCACGCTCATTAGTGTCAAACTCAATTAACGCTGTGACAGTTTTGCATGCGCCGCAGCACGAACAGGCGCCTCTACCGTCCCTCCACGCCCCTTGCCCCTTGCCCTGCACGCGCGGTCAAACAGCGCTCAAATCGTTAATTGGCACTTGCTGTGGTATAAGCCATAAATCATTAGAGAATTTCAGTTACGGCAGACACGCTTTAAGCTTATTTAACTGTTGGCCTGCTGGATTAGGGCGTGAGATAGCTCAATATTTATTATCTACAGTTAACTGTAACTTCTTTTCTTTAGTTTCTCTTCCTCTCTCTCTCTCTCTCCTTGCTTGGCCCGTGCGCAGCCATCTTTCAATGGCCGCAATCGTTTACGACCTTCGTGCTTAGCTCTTGGCACATTAACATAAATATTCAAGTAGATGCTCGCCCGACTTTAATGTGCACAGTGTCATACAATGTTCGAGCACATATGGCACACGCAGCCGGTCGCTTTCTTCTTCTACTCGCAGTGTAATTTACATTTGTTTTTGTGCTCGCTTTTTTTTTCTCGATCGAGCTGCGCAAGTATTTTATATCATAATTGCAATCTTGCATAAAATGCGTGTGCCGGAGAAAGTTTTCAAGCACAATTACAGCGCAGTCAAGTGTGTGTGTGAGTGAGTGAGCGAGTGTGTGTTTGTGGGCGTGTGTGTGTGTGTTTGTGGGCGTGTGTACTTAGTCTGTTTGTTTGTCCTTCGAATCGCCAGTTTAGTATGCGCCTTTTTATAGCAACAGCATCAACTGCCAACACAGTGCGAACACGTGTATCTGTGTTGTTCACACACACCCCTCACACACACACACAGCTGCGCTATGTCCATGACACACTTGCCAATATGTATGCCTCTCTGTCTCTCTCTCTCTCTCTCTCTGTGTGTGTGTGCTTTTCGTTGCATATCTCAATGTTTGCATCTGCGAACCGCTCGACAAACAGTTCTCGTTGTAGTTACTGCTGCCGTTTTTGCCTTAGCTTCAACGACAGGCAACGCATTGACACGCGTTTTGTTTGCACTGCCTGGACACACCCTGCGCTGCAGAGCACAGCTTCACCTCCGGCTCACAATGAGGTCACTTGATTTCTCCCTCCTCACAGCAACACCATGTTCTTACACGTTGCTGAATTTATCAAGCCACGTGTTCGCCGCTTTGATTCCTTGCTACCAACCGACCACGTTTGCTCCATTAACACTCAATCATTAGCCCAGCTATCAGGGGCACTCGTGCATCAAATTAAAACCAAACGCAAATATCATCAATAACAAGGCGTAATGCGCGACCAACCAACGTTGTCGGTGCCTGGGCAAGGCGTCGCGACTGGGCGACACGTCTTGGCTCAACGTGACCAATTAATTTCGCTCCGGGCATCCCTGCGACAAACAATTAGCGAGACAAGCGTATAGCAATAATGCAGGGCAGTGCTACACTAGTCAGCAGCATTAGGGATTCGAGTAAGCAAAATTGTAAAGCAAAAAAAAAAAGAAAACTGTTGAAAAACTGTAAAAACAGCTTGTAAAAATATATAAATTAATAATAAAGTAATTTTATTTATTTTTAATACACTACATGCATCTTAAACATGTTGAGCAGTGTAATTACGAACTAACATTTATGCTATATTAATGACATTTGACCAAAGCTTTGGTGCGAGCAACGTTACGTATACGTAACGTGACTTTAAGCCCGCAGATCATGGCAAATAATGCGCACCGGCATGTGCAAGTTAAGTGTGTGAGTGAGTTCGAGAGTGTGTGTGTGTGTGTGTGCACAGCTATACCAAATGCCGCAGTTTATATATCAGGAGGATTAGCTGTGAGAAATCTGCATATTTTCAATGGGACTGAGACAAAGCGCGCATAATGTGCATTTAAAATGGCATTATCAGAGATGAACAGACACACACACGAGTGTGTGTGTGGGGCGGAGGGAAGGGGGCTGACATTTATGCAAATGTTTTACCTGCTGCTTGTGCATTTTATGCGCTTTAACCCGCTGCTGCCGTTCGATTGGCCAAACAATTCGATTTTATTTGATTAAATTTTTGTTGTTTTTCTTATGACTTTTTTCTGGGTCGATGGCAATTAGGAGAGTCTGGCAGACACACACACACACACACAGACACTTGTTTGCCTGTATAAAATGTGCGCTGGCTTAATTAACATTAAGTTTGTGTGTCTGTGTGTGTGTTGCCAGCTCTTTCAGCAAAGTGTTAAGACAAAAGCAAATTGCCACTAAATTGGCACTTAAGAATTTCTGCTGAGCTGGCTAACAGAATGTCCTCGTTTACGACCTGCTCGGACACGTTTCTCGTCAGCTTCGCGAGCACCCGCTCGCTCGCTGTGCTCTAAGCCCAACGACTACACCGGCAGTCAATTAAAGTCCAACTGATGTTTAACAATTTAATTACGAAAGTTAACAAGTTTAAGTTGAACTGCCAACTGCAAACTGCCGTCAGTCATGTCCCATGCTCTGCCCGGACAATTCAATTGGCCCAAACGGAAAGTGTTCAACAAAATATGCCAGAGGCAGAGAGTGAGTCGAAATCAAAAAAAAAAAGAAAAAACACATCAGTCAGGGTATTCCCTGGCTCTAAAACAGATGTCGCCTGTCAATTCGAACGGATGACAAAAAACTGCGATAAAAAATTAAATGTAAATTGAAATCAAACAAAAGCTATGCAATTTTAAAGCGGATTTTTGCACATTTTACTAAATGTATAAATGAAAATAACTTCTATTATAATTGAATATTATAGAGCAATTTAAAAGAACAACTTATTTATTTTACTTTTCTTAGATCATTCAGATTTGAGCTGGCTTCAACTTTTGCAAGTTGTAGAATTATCGCAGCTTGAATTCAAATTTATTTGCTCAAAACACATGGAATATGCAATTGAATGAAAATTAATAGATGAAAGATTATGCAAGTTGATTGAAATGCATTTTTGGCATGTGATAAATGCAATTTATTTTACTCTGTTTAACAAGTATTCGATTTGTGTGTTTGTCGAGCATGAAAATGAATTTGTTTATGGCGTCGCTGTGATGTGCGCTGAAAATATTTAATATCCAACCAGAAATGGTTTAATTTTTGCTTTTTGGCCCTTGCCCCTTACCCATTGCCTCTTGCCACTTGGTGTGGCACAAAGGTTGGCCGACTGCGTAAGCGTCTTTTAAGTTTTGCCTCTAATTATTGTGCATTTTACAATTAGTTGGGTTTTTTGCCTGTACTTGTGCTACAAGTTTCTCTCTCTTCTTTCTCTTCTTCTTTAGTTGTGCTTCATATTTACGTGGCAGCTGCATTTGCGTCGCTTTTTAATGAGTTTTTGTTGCACACAAAATGGCGTTTTGTTGTCGACTCTTGTAGCCCTGTTGCTGTAGCCCGCTGGCTGTTTGGCAAAGTTTACACGCTCGACCAACGGCTACCGAGAGCCGGGCAGAGAGGCAGACAGACTGACAGACTGACTAAATGGTTGACTGGCCGCTTGACTGCTTGACTCGCACTCGAGGCACTCGAAAAACTAATCAGGGTCGGTAAAAGTGCGCCGAGTGCGTTGCAAGTTTTGCGCTGATTGTGTTGTCCCAAGTTTTTTACAGGGTATACGAGGTAGAGACAAAGGCATTGAAACTCTTTCTTTAGTAACTTTTAAAACTACGCTGCTTCTGTAGGTCTGTAGGGTATTTACACCTTCGCCCCAGCGTTTTCTTGGCTGCATTTCTCGCCCAACTCTTTAGAACATAATTAAGACTGTTGCAGGCATGCCAAGTTGGGCGTATTTAATGAGCCAGGCCTGGCCAGAACATCGTTTGTTTTGCTGCAACTTTCTTTCAGGTTTTTTTTTTTTGAACGTATTTCGGCTACGTGCTCGACTCGGGCCTCGTTACTTATCTCGCTCATTTCCTTTCAGTGCACTTTTGTATTGCATTAACATGGTCATTATCCGGCGTTATCCTTTCGCCTTTGCCTCTAATGTTGCCGACACTATCCGTGCTGCTTTTTATTATAATTTATGTGCCCGGTCGAGGCGTGGCAGAAATGCGGGCGTTGTTGCAGTGGCACTCTCAAGTGTTTTCCTTCCGCTGCGCTCAATTGCATAGTTATTATTAGCTATTGTTAGTGTTGTGTTTTTGTATCTGTTGTGTGTGTGTGTGAGAGAGTGTGCCGTGTTGCCTCTTTACACCTCTGCGGGCTAATGTGGCTGAAAGTTCCGTGCCACGCTTCAGTGCTTTCCTGCCCAGCTTAGAGCCCGGAGTCGGCTGTTTGCATCCTTCTACAGCTTGTCGCATTTAATTTTCATTATAGCCACTTGACTGCACAAAATTATGCCATTCATTTGAGTGGTGTGCCGGGTGGGGGGGGTTGGTGGTGTGCTGACGCATAAAAACAAGGCCAACAACTAAATGCAACTTATTAGCGTGTAATGTGTTTGCCACAGTCATTTATTAATCCCAACGCAGCTAAGCAAGCTGATGTACTAATTTACCGCGAACAGCTAAAAGTATGCTACAAAAATTTCGCGTTCCATTCGACGTGCGTTTTGCGTTCAATGTGTCAGCGCGAAAGTATGCTACACTTTGACAAGCAATTTCAATTGTTCTACAAGAATTAAACTTTTTCCATTCTCTCTCTCGTTCTCTGTCTCTGTCTATCGCTGTCCCCCACTTGTTTCGCTGTTAATGCAATTACCGCACAGTGGTTGCAGCCAGTGACAGCTAAGCTTGGTTTAATCCTTTCACTTGCATGTTATTTGATCTGCAGTTTGGCACTTGACGCCTTTCAACTAACTGAGTGCACGTATCCCATGTACTGGTTTATTTGCCGCAAAGTGTGGTAAATGGTCAGGAAATGGTCGACCCGTACACGGGGCAGGTTCAATTAGAAAAGTCACTAACAGAGCCGCGAGCGCTTAGGCTAACCTTGTATAGACAGCACGGTGCCGAGCCGCAGAGACCAATCCAAAAATCCTATTTAAGCTGCCCCGACACTGTCTACTTCCCCGACATCGCTGTCTCTTCCGCTTCTCCGCCACTTGCACAGTTTGTTTTGTCTGCTCTGTACGATGGTGCTAAATGTCAGCGATGCAATTAAATTGGAAATAGGCGACAACGATGACAACAGCGGGACTGCAGGGCAGGCGGAAAAAGAGAGAGAGAATGAGAGAGAGAGAGAGAGAGCGCGCAAGAACGAGAGCTGGCAAAGACTGAACCGGGTGCTTGGCGTGTTATAAAATTATGAAGCGAAAATTGGATTTAAAAGGAAAAGAAATGGGAGCGCCCATTAGCGCTGCTCGGACGTCGTTTACAGCGAGTGTACTGTGGCTGCTGCATTTGATGAGTTTAAAAATTGCAATTAAACTGCGTTTGTTGTCATTGCATTTATAAATAATAATAATAAATGCAGCATAATAAGACCGACGACGCCCGACGACAACGCTGAAAGGAAATGAATGGAAATGAATGAGCCCGGGGGGGCAGGGCAGCAGCTCTCTGGCCTGGCAAACAAACTTGTTTCGTTTAACTATTAAAAACTTTTGCAGCGACTTCATAAAATGACGTGCGAAAAGCAGCGCGCAATGAAATGAAAGAAAAGTGCCATTGAAATCGGCCCACTCCACTCTCCCTCTCTCTCTCTCTCTTTCTCGTTCCCCTCCAGCTGCTGCTTTCACTGTAAAGTTAAGCAAAAGCGCCTGCTTGCTGCGTGCTAAAAAGGTTTTTGGCTTGCGCAAAACACTTTAATTAAAGTGAAATGCAAACATTTCAATTAAGCCCCGCACTAAGCTGATTTCAATCTGACTAAAAGGGATAACTTCCGGCAGACATTTTGCCCTTTGCTGCGAGACATTTTGCCTCAAGGGTCACAGCGCGCTGCTTGCGGCTCTCGGCTCGTGCGTGTCGGCCTGTCTGGCCTGCTCGACTTGCCGGGCGCCTTCCTGCCACGCCCTGACAAGCACAATTAAAAGGGCATTGCCATTTACTGATGATGACGTCGATGCTGACACGCCGAGCGAAGCGATTGACATTAATTTTGCATTAGCTTCGGCTCGTTCTCTCTCACTCTGCAATGTAGCGCATACGCCACGTTAGCCGCAAATTTAATTATGCTTGCTTGGCCATAAAGAAAACGAAAGAAAACGTAGAATAGGCAGCAAAGTAGAATCGCAAATAACAAGTGGCTTTTGTTAAACACAAGCCAAAGTGCCCCTTCGCGGCGCGCACAACTCTTCGAGTTTATTTTATTTTCCAATTAAGTAAATTGCTTAAGCCAGCTGGGCTGCTGCTGCTGCTGCGGCTTCTATATAAATCACGTCGGTTTAGCCCCGACAAGGGCCGAGCCGAAATGTGTTTTTCGTCCATCGATGATGAGGCCGTCACACATCAATAAAATAAACAAGCCCACGGGTCCCGCAGCAGTTCCCTCGAGTACAACTAATCGTTGCTCTGTCTGTATGTGCGTGTGTGTCTGCGTTCTATCAAAGTATTTAATTGGGAATCCCCCTCGTGCTTATGTCTGCTTTTAATTGATTCCAGCGAAACACTCTAAGCGCATTACCAGACAAGCCGCAGCGTCAGCTTCAATAATGATTAGAGTGCTTTGATGTGTGAGCGCCGACACAATTTCATTTGTAATGCCAAACCCCTGCCTATTGCTGCTGCCTGTGTATTGTATATCATTTTCGATTTGTATTACACCAATGCGTCATTGTTGTGTGGCGTCTTTAATGGGCCCCGAATCGATAATGGGCGACATTGTAAACGCCTGCTAATCTAAACGAGCGCAGCTCAATGAGCCATGCCCCGATAGCAAAGAGAATATTGAAATATGCGTATCATATGTGTATGAAAATGGGCATTTGATAAGCTGTTAAGGCAAGTAAATGTTGGCTAAATTCGAAATTTATGTTTAAGGCAATTTAATAGTTGAAATCAAATGATTTAAGTTGCAAATGCAACTGCCAGGCGTGCATAATCATGTGTGCTTTAAGAGTTGCTAATTAGCTTAGGTTGAGTGTCAAATTTAGTGTGTGTGCGTGTGTGTGTGTGTGTTTTCATTCTGCCAGCCAAGTTGCCCTCAAGTGCACTCGCAGCACAAGCAAACTGGGCAGCAACTGCAGCTGCCACAACTACAACTACAACTGCAACTGCAGCTACAGCCAAGCATAACAATACAACGTTTGTTTCCATTGCAGGTGGGGGAGGTGGCAGGTGTGGGAGGCGGGCGCGAGCTGCAACTGGCACAACAACTTTAAAAGTGCAAGGCAGGGAAATAAAGCGAGATGCGATGACGACGACAGCAATGAGGACAGTGTAATGGAAAGCAAGTCAACAAGAGCTTAAAACATAATACCAACAACTCGGCCAACTCTCTGCCACAAAGCACAATGGGAAATCTTTGTTGTAATTAGTGAGCGGATGGCTGCAGCAAATGTTAAGCTGTTCGCAAGCGGAAGCGGAAGTGGAAACGAGCAGCAGCAGCCGCAGACGACGAGCATCGACTAAATGTTACTGAGCATGCAACAAGTGCAACCGATGCCAAACAGTCTGCGATCATGTGCGACGTTGAGAAGGCGATTAAGGGCAATCAAATTGATGACGATCACGACGAACTGGACGAGCAGCAGCAGCAGCTGCAGCAGCTGCAGGCGGAGCAGGAGCAGCAGCAGCTGTCGGGGCAGCAGCAACGACGGCAGCTCAGCGTCGTCGCGGACGTGAGACCGCGCGGCCCAAGTCGCTGCATCGGGCAGCTGCTCAAGCTGTTGCTCTCCTCGCCGGGACTGGTGCTGCTGGTCGCGGGCTACTCCGTGCTGGGTGCATTGATATTTCCGTTGCTCGAGGCGCCGCAGGATCTGAGTAAATCGGCTGCGATTGCCAAGAGCCGTGAGGATTGTCTGCGTGAGCTGTGGATTATAACGGGTGAGTGACAATGGCAAAAATGTAGCATACATTATGGCGCACACTCTTTTGTTTACTTTACGCATGATTCGATCAGCAAATTCACGTGCAAGTCGTTTAATGGCAATTAATGCTAAACAAATATCAATATTTTAATTGGAATTAACTCACACCTCTCGCACACCACACTCCCACACACACACACACACGGCATGCGGAGCGTGTTGGAATTTAATTTGCAAAACACAAATTGAATAATAACAAAATATTTGCATAGCCAAATATTTGACTATCGCAGCGGGGCGTAGAAAGATGTGTGGAATAAAAAGGGGCGGGGAATAAAGAGGGGCGGGAAGTAGAGCGAGGCGTGGAATATAGAGATCCAGGGCAGGTAACAGAATTTTAACTGCAGTTAGTTATTTGTTCTAAGTTATTTCGTATTAATTACTTTGTCTCCTGCTGGCATTGGCTTTTTGTGCTAGAAATACTCTGCAACTGGTGTAAATTGAGGAATACGCTCGCCATATAAAACTGACAGACAGAGGCAGCTACGAGAGTTCATAAATACTGAGTATCTTAGTCGCACAACACGCATATGTTTAGTTTTTATTCAAGCGTATTGGGTTTCCTGCATGTATGTGTGCGTGGTGTGTGTGCGCGGTGTGTGTTTTTAAGCTAGTGTTGATTTAATGAAAAGTTCACACCGTAAATAAACTAATTAATTAACGCGCACTTTTGTTTCGCGTATTTACTCTGCACGGCGCACCTGGCGTATGATTAATATAGCATACTATGCGTTTAATGTTGTCGCTGCCGTGCGCAGCACAAGCGTCGAGTATATTCGCAATTTAGGCAGTTAATTCATTTGACAAATTCGCGACACTCACCCGACACTCACACCCATAATCTCTAATTTATAATGCGAGATTTTGAGATGCGCTGAATGTGAAATTAATTACTTAATACCCAAATGACAGATGACATATGTGGGCCGTGATAAAGGCGAGAGATTATTTATGTGCTTGATTTACATATGCATTGGAGGGGGGTAGCAAGTGGTTGGATAAGACTGAGTAAGCAGCACAGTTTGGCCAGCGGGCTTAAAGTGAATAAATTCTAAAAAAGTTCAGACTGTTTTCAAAGTTTAAATTGATTGAAATTAAATATATAATTCATTTGATCTTGAATAACTCCACAAATAATTTTTAAAAATACCTTCAACTGCAGTTCGTGCCATCGAAAGTATTTTAAATAAAATTCACTTGCTAAATATTTGATTTAAACGCGAACAACCACACTTGAATGCGATAAGCTGAAAATAAAACACTTTCTACAAGTTTCGAATTACACAAATAGTTGGGCAAAGTGCTTCGACAGCGAACGAGCACTTTCGCATTCATTTGCTATTAAAATGAGTGCAGAGTGAGTACCAGAACGACTTGAACACGCAGCGGCAACGGCAGCAACACATTTGCTTTGGTATTTACATCTTGCAAGGATACCAATACAACAACAAGTAGAACAACAAGCTGTAGAGAGGGTGAGGGAAGCGAGAGAGGGAGAGAGAGAGGGTAGGGTAGGATGTACGACAGAAAATTGCGCCCCTGGGGCTGAGGTTAAGGCTGAGACACACGCCTCAACGAGGCCAAATGGCGTCAAGTGGGCGTTGGCAATGCGAGGCAACGATTGCTGTTGTTGCTGTCGTTGTTGTTGCTGCTGTGATGGCTGCTGTTGTTGCTCATGTTGTTAACAAGCTGCGGCAACTAAGTACTACCTCTGCAATTTGTCGACAGTGGGGAAAATCAAATGCAAAAGGAGAGTGCCTTGAACTGTAGAAGGGAGAAGCTGGGAGCAGGAAGCGGGGAGCAGCTAGAGGCAGGCAGAGGCCCCTTGCACAAAGGACACTAATGCGACTGCACTCTAAGCAAAATTGCATAATTACCCCGTGCTTCTTTCCGACGTCGCACGCAAAACGATTAACCTTATCCAATTATGCCTCAACTAATTGTGCCGTTGCTTGCAGAGAAACTGAACGTGCTGTACGAGCGCAATTGGACCATGTTGGTGCACGAGCAGCTGCGTCGCTTCGAGGGTTCCATTGTGGCGGCAACGCGTCCAGGTGTGGCTGCCGCAGCTGCCGCAGCATCGAGTGGCCCGGGCGCGGCCAGTGCGCTGGGTCATTTCGGTTACGATGCGGGCGACACACACAGCTGGACGTTTAGCGAGGCGCTGCTCTACTCGTTGACTGTGATAACGACTATTGGTAAGTGGTTAACCCCCTCCCCCCCCACCAACTCTTTTTGTTCCCGCTGAGCCGCTTAGACGCTTAGCTTGGCTTGTGGTTTGGCTGTAATAACTGTAAATATTTACTTTGCCCTGCGGTTTGGCAGCACATTGCGTATACGCGCAGTTGGCGCTGCCTAAACATTTGCATACGCAGCGTAGGAAATTAAGTAGGGAATGTTTTTGGAAATTCCTAGCAAACTCAAGCTCCTTCGGTAATCTAATAGCTCTGTGCCTTGTTTCATCTCTCGTTGCAGGCCACGGCAGCCTGACGCCACGCACAGCCGCCGGCAAGCTGGCAACCATTTTCTATGCGCTCATCGGCGTGCCGCTCATGCTGATGTGCCTCTCCAGCCTGGGCGCGCTGCTGGCCGAGGCGCTGCAGTGCACCTATATGCGCATTTGCTGTCAATTGCAGCATGCACGCAGTGGAAGCGGCAGCAAGCAGAAGCAGGAGGACGAGAAGCGTACGATGACAAAGCGACGTCATGCGGCCGGCAATGGGGTAAGTCAAACAGTGCGTATGATTGATATTGTTTTTCGCCAACAGCTGCCGGCAACTTGAGCTTTGTCTCCCTCTCCCTCTCTCTCTCTCTCTGTCTCTCTGGAATTGCGGCAACTTTATCGTGTTGACTTTTTATGGATTTTAATTCGATTGTTGTAAAAGTAGGCGGCGGGCGGCAGGCAGCAAACTTGGCCGTCCGACTTCTCGAACAGCTCCAATAACTGTTAACTGTTCTTGAAATCTTGGCCAAACTATTTGCTGTACATTTTCCACCCTGGGATAAAAGTTTCAGCATTGTTGCGTTTCCTGCTCATGGCCACAGTGCTGACCAGAAACTTGACTGGGGGTCCAAGGCGTGGCGTGGCGAGGCGTTGCGGGGGGGCGTGGCCGGGAAGGGGAGTAAGGAACTTTCACTTGCTACTCGCATTTTTGTGCGCTTCAACTTTACGCTCTTGTGCGAAACGCAACTTGTTGTTTTTTCTTTGTTTGGCTGTCAGTAGTTTTTCATGTTTTTCACTAAGACCTTTTTGCAGTCAATTTCTGGAAGGGCAAGCGGAGGAGCGAGAGAGAAAATGTGAGAGAGAGTGAGAGCTATTTATATAAAATTTAAGTTGTACCTTAAGCTACTGAGGAATGTAAACTGCATTAGTAACTGCCCAAGGGAAAACAATATTATTTTGCCATTTCACATTCCAATATGTAATTGGATTATTGCTCAATAATGAGCTGCTCTCCGTCTCCCTCGCTCTCTTCCTGTCTCTCTCGGCATTACATAACTTTGTGACCATGGCAATGCAGTTGTAGTCCATCGAATTCTATACACTCCCCTTCTCCTGCCCATCGATTGCGGATCGTTTTAGTTTACGATTTGCAACCTTAGAAATATTTTGCTCAACATTTTGCTCGGGTTTTGTATTTCGATGCAGGCCAAATGAGTTTTAATTAAGACAACAGAAACCTTTCAAGTTCGCCTGGGGGTGCGGGTTATTGCGCGATGAAATTGTTTGGTTTTTAACAGCAACAGAAACTTTGTAATTGATTCGAGCAAAAAACGCAAAAGAACTTTTCGTAGCCCTTCTATTTTTGTTCCCGTGTTTAGGGATCGTGCTACAGAATGCGGGTTATCCCGATTGTTTGGCTTTCCTTTACTTTCCTATCTTTTTCTTTTTTTTTTTTTAGACGTACTTTTTTCAAATCAGGCTACGATTTTTTTTCCGTATTTGCTGAGATAACAAAAAGTTGCCGCACGCCATACACATATATAATTTGTGTGCCCTGGGACCGGCTCTGTGTTTGCATGTTTTGTGCATTCGTGCATAAGTTTTGTAACTCATTTGTTTACCATCTACCAGACCCACTGACGTTTTTATTAGACTCTGAGCTATGAATTCCGGCGAGTTGACAGAGGTCGCAACACACAAAAATCCCCTCAAAGGAAGCTAATCAATTTTATGAGAATTATGACGGCCTTCTACATGGGTTTCTACTCTTGCTACTTAATTATACCCTTGCAGAGGGTATATTAATTTTAGCCAGAAGTTTGCAACGCACCTTAGGAGACATCTCCGACCCTATAAAGTATATATATTCTGAATCAGCATCACCAGAGGAGTCGAAAAATGGATGTCCGTCTGTCCGTCCGTCCGTCCGTCCGTCCGTCCGTCCGTCCGTCCGTCCGTCCGTCCGTCCGTCCGTCCGTCTGTTGCAACGCAAACTAGTCTCTCAGTTTTTGAGCTATCTTCATGAAACTTGGCACACAAGCTTCTTGTTGCTGTAGGCTGTAAATAAGTCGGAACGAGCCTGATCGGACCGATATATCGTATAGCTGTCATAGAAGCTATCGGCCGATTTTTGTTGTTTTTCAAGATATTGCAACAAGATTTGGCAAATCCTATTCCTATTACGTTCTTAATGTGCTGTCAAAATTATATCAAAATCGGACTACTATAACATATAGCTGCCATAGGAACAATCGGCTGAAATCACGGTTTTTGTATGCAAACCTGTTTTGTTTTTGGAAATACCGAACATTATCAATACTTTTTAATGTTATACAGCAACCCGCCCTTAGTTTTTCCATTTAAATATCTCAGACGTTTATATTCTATAGCTGTTATAGGAACAATCAGTCAGTCCGTCTGTCTGTTGCAACGCAAATTAGTCCCCCAGTTATTGAGCTATCTTCATGAAACTTGGCACCAAAGCTTATTATTGCTGTAGGCTGTAAATAAGTCGGAACGAGCCAGATCGGTACGATATATCGTATAGCTGTCATAGAAGCTATCGGCCGATTTTTGTTGTTTTTCAAGATATTGCAACAAGATTTGGCAAATCCTATTCTTAATACGTTCCTAATGTGCTGTCAAAATTATATCAAAATCGAACCACTATAACATATAGCTGCCATAGGAACAATCGGCTGAAATCAGGGTTTTTGTATGCAAACCTGTTTTGTTTTTGGAAATACCGCACATTATCAATACTTTTTAATATTATACAGTAACCCGCCCTTAGTTTTTCCATTTAAATATCTCAGACGTTTATATTCTATAGCTGTTATAGGAACAATCAGTCAGTCCGTCTGTCTGTTGCAACGCAAATTAGTCCCCCAGTTATTGAGCTATCTTCATGAAACTTGGCACCAAAGCTTATTATTGATGTAGGCTGTAAATAAGTCGGAACGAGCCAGATCGGACCGATATATCGTATAGCTGTCATAGAAGCTATCGGCCGATTTTTGTTGTTTTTCAAGATATTGCAACAAGATTTGGCAAATCCTATTCTTAATACGTTCCTAATGTGCTGTCAAAATTGTATCAAAATCGGACCACTATAACATATAGCTGCCATAGGAACAATCGGCTGAAATCAGTGTTTTTGTATGCAAACCTGTTTTGTTTTTGGAAATACCGCACATTATCAATACTTTTTAATGTTATACAGTAACCCGCTCTTAGTTTTTCCATTTAAATATCTTTATACCCTTGCAGAGGGTATATTAATTTTAGCCAGAAGTTTGCAACGCACCTTAGGAGACATCTCCGACCCTATAAAGTATATATATTCTGAATCAGCATCACCAGAGGAGTCGAAAAATGGATGTCCGTCTGTCCGTCCGTCCGTCTGTTGCAACGCAAACTAGTATCTCAGTTTTTGAGCTATTTTCATGAAACTTGGCACACAAGCTTATTATTTCTGCCCTCTTTAAATAAGTCGGAACGGGCCAGATCGGACTGATATATCGTATAGCTGTCATGGAGCCTATCTGCCGATTTTCGTTATATTTCAAGATATAGCTATCAGGCTTACCACATCCAAATCTAAATCAAAATCGGACCAATTTAACATATAGCTGCCAAAGGAACAATCGGCTGAAATCAGGGTTTTTGTATGCAAACCTGTTTTGTTTTTGGAAATACCGCACATTATCAATACTTTTTAATGTTATACAGTAACCCGCTCTTAGTTTTTCCATTTAAATATCTCAGACGTTTATATTCTATAGCTGTTATAGGAACAATCATTCAGTCCGTCTGTCTGTTGCAACGCAATTGCGTTATTGAGCTATCTTCATGAAACTTTGCTCACAAGCTTCTTATTTCTGCCCTCTTTAAATAAGTCGGAACGGGCCAGATCGGACTGATATATCGTATAGCTGTCATGGAGCCTATCTGCCGATTTTCGTTATATTTCAAGATATAGCTATCAGGCTTACCACATCCAAATCTAAGTGTGTCCCTAATAATAAAGTTCGAAATCGAACTTTTATAACTTATAACGATCAACGATCGGTCTAATGAAGGTTCATGTTGCAATTTTATGGAAACCTGAGTACTATTACATGTAGCTGTTAAACAAAAAATCATATAGCTGTCAAACGTATTTTTGAATAAGAACTTTCCAAATTTAGATTTTATGACCAACACATCCTTTACAACACAAAGACATTTCCTCATAACATTTTGTGTTAAGTATATAAGAAATCCAGGTATATACAAAAGCATTAAAAGGTAGAATTATTTTTTTTTAAGCAGGTGTTAATCAGGTAAAAATCTCGACTTCCTGTACTGTTATAATTGTTCAATAAATACCACAGAAACCAGCAGCAATCCAAATATATTTTATATTTTGTATAACTGCAAGGGTATGAAACCTTCGGCAAGCCGAAGGTAGCCTTGCTTTCTTGTTTTAGCTTAACTTTAAGTTATAAAATACCTCAAAATTAACATTAGTTAACTAAGTGTGTATAGGAAGCTTATGTGTACCAATATCAGGTTTGATATAAACCGGAAAAATCGGTTAATTATCGATATTTTTCACAGTTTGGGTGCGAATTTGCTTTAGACTTGTTTTTTTATACTAATTTTGAATATTCTAATCAATTTTAAGCAAAAATTTAGAGTTAAAATTTTTTGAAAAAATTTCGAAATTTTTGCAAGGGGGTAGCATGAAAAAATTCGAAAAATTTTGAACTTATTTAATTCCTAAAATTGAAATTCAGAATCAATGCAGGAAACATACTATGATCAAAAAGTCATACCCGATGAGAATTCGAGGGTTTTTAACAAAGTTATAAATAATTTTAGCCTAAAACTCTACGTGATAGAGGAGGTACAACTCTGGAAAATCAGTAAAATATCGATATTTCCCACAATTTAAGCCCGATTTGGTTCTGGATTAAATTTTTATGCTCAGTTGGAATATACTAATCAATTTATGGCAAAAAATTAATATTAAATTTTTTGAAAAAATTTCGAAATTTTTGCAAGGGGGTAGCATGGAAAAATTCGAAAAATTTTGAACTTATTTAATTCCTAAAATTGAAATGCAGAATAAATGTAGGAACAATACATTGATTAAGCAGTCATACCCGAACAGAATTCGAGGATTTTTGGCAAAGTTATGATGAATTGAAGCCAAAAAGTGCAACCCAGGAGGAGTTTGGAGTTTCTAGAGTTTCAGCCATTAAATTGGAATATCATAATTATTTTTAGTTTATTTACCATACAGCAGAAAAAACACGAAGGGCTGCTCTGCAGGAGCTGCACACACAAAAAACCATGTTTAATTTCACCTTTGTTGCAATTCATTAAAATTTACTTTGCTTCATTTTGCCAAGGCAAATTTGCCTAATGGACTCGCGCACTGCACTCGCGTCGACGCGGCGCTGATTTTAATGAACGGAAAACTTTGGCCTGTCATTGTGAGCAGCTGAAGTTGTAGAGATCTTAAATTCCGGGACACTTAAAGCGAACAGGCCGCCAAAAAACCTGCAGTCTTGAATTGCCTGAAAAGTTGAGAGTTGAGAGCCAAGTTAAGTGAATTAAACAAGTGCCTTACTTTTCGAATGTTTTGTGAGTCCGAGTGGGTGTGTTTGGGTATTCGCATTCAGCGAATTGTTGCTGGTGCCAATTACACTGGCCATGGCTAAAAGCGTGCAATAACTTTTCATTTGCGTTTGCTGCTGCTTAGTTGCACAGCGAGAACTGTAATTGATTTTTTTACGAGCCACATTGGCGGCAACATTGTGCGGCAAGTGCAGCATTCGCACTTTCGAATGAACGCGGGGCAATCGTGTCGTATACGCAATGCCAGTTGGAAAATGAACGCGGCTGATAAGAACGAAAGCTTTCGCTTTCACACAGTCTATTTCGGCTATCTAGAATTGTCGCTTTTCTACATTTTTATCTTCCTCGCACTCTTTTTGCTTTGCTCTGACGCTCTCTGCAAATTTTCAAGTCCTTTGCGCAGCTTCAGCTACTTAAAAAAGTCTTATTATAATGCGTTGCAAGTAATAACTCTGTGCAACTTTGTGTTGCGCTTGTAGTTCGTGCCTCAACGCGTGGCAATGTTCACTCAACATGAACGTTGCAGCTGCCACAGCTTTTGTTGCCAACAAGTTTTTTGCATTTGATGCTGGAAATGGGCGCAGCAATCTTGGCCTTCTGCCTGGACTTTGGCGTGACTTTAACAAGTCATTAGGGCTTAATTCAATCCAGACAAATCGTGCCACATGCGGTCACTCTCTCCCTCCCTGTCTCTCTCTCTCTCTCACTCTCTCTGTTCATTTGATAAGGCCTGCGGCTCACGCTCAGCACATGTGTTCATCGTTTGAATTATTATCAGACCGCCCGAGCCTTATGCTGTTGCCTTTTGCAATTATCATGGGAAACGCTGCGAATGGTTTTCGGCGGCAACCGCAGAATCACAGTACCATATCGCATTTGTGCGACTTGAGGGTGTGTCTGTGTGTGCGAGTGTGTGATTGCCTTGGCATCTCATCAGGCTGCCACAGAACCGCAACTAACATGACAACGTTGCGCATTGCAACG
Organism: Zaprionus inermis; assembly: GCA_018151445.1. NCBI lineage: Eukaryota > Metazoa > Arthropoda > Insecta > Diptera > Drosophilidae > Zaprionus > Zaprionus inermis. Next base: position 5,234,659 of record JAECXD010000057.1, on the reverse strand, counting down.
CATCACTTCGCATGGCACACCACGACAGGAACATGAGCACGAACATGGACAGAAACAAGGACATCAACTTAGTATATGTCTGTCTCCCAGTCTGTCTGTCTGTCTCTCTGTCTGTCTCTCTGCCTGTCTGTCTCTCTGTCTGTCCGCCTCTCTAGCCGACGCACTTTGAATGTGTAAATTACAATTATATTGACATTTTATTGCGAACGCTTGGGGCGCACACAGCAGGTAAAGCCACAGGCAGCTCGAGGCATTCCTGCGTTAATTGTGGTCCTCTTTCGGGTATTTTTGCTAAATTAGAAATTAGCCAAGTAGAAAGTTGTAAAAAAGAAAGAGTTCTTGGGGGCATCTGCAAGCAAATCAAGTAGGGTTGCCACATTTTAAATCTCGCAAAAGGTGCTTAAGCCGTAGCTCACTTTAAAATGTTGTCAATCAAACTGTTTGTGCAACAAATTAAGACGAGTAGGGCTGAAAAAGGGTATAATAGGGGGAGAGAAAGGCTGACAACAATTTCATTATTTTTGCCTGTATGAACGCGCAGATCTCAACTATGAGAAGAGTAAGAAACTTAAAACTTGGTAGAAAGGTTCAACTTGGCTTTACGCACGGTTTGTTGGCTTAAAATTACAGTCTAAGCCAATACTTTACTAAAAATCACAAAAAAAGTAAATCTGCTGCTGCGGATTACTGAACTATTAAATTGGATATTTGCTTCAATATATTTATTTAATAAAACCGAATAAAGCTTTCATTAAATTGATTATAATTAACTCTGAAAACAATAAAAAGTCATCGCCTCTGGCATTATCACAGACTGAACATGCGACTCTCTCACTTACTCATTCGCAGGCCAATTGTCGCGGCTGCCAATACGACGGGGCCAACAGCGAGACCAGTCTGAATGAATGCTACGAATATGGCCAGAAGGCGACAACGGCAACGACGACAACGACGACGGCGATGACGGGCGTGAAACAGCGCAAGTTGTCGCTGGACCAAAGCGAAGGTGGGTAACAAAAGAAAGTCTGTTTTTCAAGTGGGCGTAGAAGTGGGGGCGGGGGAGGGGCGCGGCTGCCTGGATGGGCTATAAATTGTATAGTCAGCAGAACAATTGGCAAGTCGTTAATCAACTTTTGCATGTCCATTTTGCTGTTCTTTGCATTGTCCTGCGGTCAGCAGATGCCTGTCAATTGTTGCGCAGCGCAATGCCAAGCAAGTTGAATCAGCAGCAGCAACTGCAACAGCAGCAACAACAACAGCAGCAGCAGCAGCAGTTTTACCAGCAGCAGCTGCAGCCGGATGTCATGCTAATGACAACAACAACGACGGGCAACGCGCTGCTGAAATATGCACCGTTGCCACAACAACAGCAGCAACAACAGCAGCAGCAGGCAATGCAATACATGAATGCAGCAGCAACACACGCAACTCAGCAGCAGCAGCAGCAGCAATTGTCGACAGCAACCCTGCCGCGACAGCAACAACAGCAGCAGCAGCACTCGCAGAATTTTGTTGCAGTGCCAAGCAGCCTGCTACGTTTCAGCGCGCCACCCACGTTGCCACTGACTGCAGCAGGTGCCCCACCAAATTGCTATGCGCCGGCAACGGCCACGATTTACTTTCCATTCGCGCCCGCCACGGCCAGCACGATGCATCCACATCATCAGCCGCTGGTCAAGTATCACACGATACACTTGCAGCCGGCTGCCAAGCATCAGCATCGTCTGCTTGCCACACTCGATGCAGCAGCAGCGGCGCCAGCGGCAACCGGCGAGTTGGCAGCGCCGACAGCAGCAGCAACAACAACAACAACAACAAACGGCACACTGGACGCCATCACGTTGCCACCGCCGCCGGCCTATCAGACGGCCAATATGCATGGTAAGAGATCTCTTATTATATAAGCAATTCGCACAGATATTATTCCAGTATTATCTATTTACTTATTACAAAAGCTTCGCAGCATTTTTGTAATTTATTTAATTTGTATTTTATTTATTTGGTTAATAAATTTCGTTTTATTTATATTTATTTCACTTTATTAATTTGTTTGTTGTTGTTTTTTTTTGTGACTGCAATCTTGAAGTATTCATATCATAATCTATATCTTGAATTCTTTAGCTCTTTATTTCATGCATGGTGAGAGATCTTGTATTATATTTGCAATTTACCCAGATATTATCTATTTATTTGGAAAGCTTAAGCAACACTTATATCTTCTTTAATTTATTTAATTTGTATTTTATTGGTATTGTATTTATTTGCATTTGTTTGGTTGCTTAAAAATTTCGTATATATATATCTCTATTTGTATCTTGATTTCTTTAATCTCTTGAATCTCTTTATTTATTTCATGCATAGTGAACGAAATCTGTCAAGATATTATATATTTATTTTGAAAGCTTAAACAATACTTCAATTTGTTTTCATTTATTTAATTTATATTTTATTTATTTTTTGGTTTGTTTATTTGTTCCTTTTGTTATATCTTTCCTTATTTTATTTTTATCTGTTTATTTACTTTTTTCTTTATTTGGTGAGTGAAGGCTTGAAGAATTTATATTTCCATTTCTATCTTGAATTCTTTAGTTCTTCATTTTTATATTTATTTACACATTCATTGATTTATTTATTCACTTATTTAATTAAATATACACTTACTATTTTATGCTGTATTTATTTATGTTATATCCGTATTTATTGATAAATTACTCGACCCATTTGCAGCTCATTGCGCATTTATATTGAATTAAATTAAATAGAAATTATATACACATCAGCTCAGTTGACAGTTGGCAGGCCACACCGTGGGCTGCAACCTCAGATTCATCAATCATACGCAACGTTGTCCCTGTTCGCTGTCGTCTGCTCATTATGTGATAATTTGTTGTCAGCAGCTTCATCCACACAATAATCAGCATCATTATCTGCAGCAGCAGCAGCAGCAGCTCAGCATGTTAAAATGTCACGAGCTGAGCGGGCATACTCAGACTGACTGACCAAGGAGCAGCAGAGCAGAGCAGGGGGAGAGAGAGAGGGTCGAACATTAAAAGTTTTCAACTGCTGTGCCGTATGATGTTGCCGTCGTCATCGTCGTCGAGGCAAGGACATGACAAGGACAACAGGCACTTGATGCGAGGCGAGACATGTGCGACAGTTTTATTGACGATAATGATGACTTGGCAGTTGCCACTTTCCACTTGGCACTTGCCACTTGTGCCGCGTGCCACTTTCTACTTGCTGCTTGGCAGGCGCAGCGTCGCAGCGTTAAGACGAACGAACTGCTGTGCCGTGTGTCGTGTGTCGTGTGTCAGCTGCATGCAAAACTCATTAAACTTATTTGTCGTTGCTGCCGAAGCACGTGACAGATTTGCGTAAATGCGGCAAGTCTCCCGCGCCCTCCTGCTCCTCGTCCACCCTCCCCTTCTGCCAGTGCCTCACAAATTGCAGTCAATAAGGTTGCATCGATTGCAATTTCAATATGCACGTTAATTATTTCAGCTGCTGTTCCTTTGTGCCGGCGAAAAAGGACGCGCCATTATTCAGGCGGTGCCGGAGCTGCTCCTGTCCCAGTGGTAGACCACGCCATTAGCGTGCTGCAAAAAGTTGCAACAAACTGACAACCGCAGTGTGCCCCACGGCCCACACGGAGCGTATACGTAACCCACACTAATGAATCAGTCGGGCTGTGTGTCTGTGTGTATGTGTGTGTGTTCGTGTGGGTTGCGCCGTCCAAGTTTAAGTAAATATTTTCAAATTGGCCATGTCCTGCCCGGACCGCAGCCCAACGCGCTCCACGCGTTCTGTCAGCAGCTGCAGCACTAAGTGAAAGATGCCATTACAGTTGCTTCCTTCCGGGGTTTTTCTTGCTTCCGTTTCCCCTCTCTTTTTCTCTCTCTCTCTCTCCCCCGCTCTCTCTTTCTCTTTCTGTTGGTCAGCTTTGCCACTACAAATTGCTGCCAAAAGTTAAGTTAAATTTGGAGTACACACAAATGTACAATTTATGTCGAAAGTAAAGTGAATTCTGCAAATCGAATTTATTCGAAAATCGATAGTAAAGCAATTAGAATTTTTTTTCTGTCGCTATTTTATTGGTTGAATATTATCGAAGTTTTCTACACCTCTAACTTTTTTCATTTGCTGCACTGCATTTCTAAATAAATCTAAAATCGATAGAGATAACAATCGGAATGAGATAACAGTTTTAGTTTATGCAGTATATTAACTTAATGTTTTCTAGCTTAACCTCAAACTGTATGCAGTTTATTTAAATTTCATGCTATTCGCTCCACTGTGCAGGCAGCTGTTACATTTTCCCTGCGACAGACGTCGACAAAAACTTTTGTTGGCGAATTTGCAAACAACATTTTTGCACTACGGCACGCTAAACTTTTGCGAATCCAAAAACAAACAAACAATTTCACACACTAAGTGCAGAATAAACATACATACAGACACGTTTTGGGCATAGCTGAGATTGAAGCTAGGCCAGAGCGTCGGCAGGGAATGCATCTTGTTGTACCCTTTCGACCGGAGGGTATTATGCTTGACTCTCAAACAATGTGTAAATCTTGAATGCGGTGAGGTTGATTTAATAAAGAGAATATAGAATATAAGGATGTAGATGTAGTTAATAAATTTTTAAACAAAATAACGATTGAATGACATTGTTTTTTGTCTCCAATGAGTTATCGATAACAGAAGACAGTGAAGTTAGCAGCTGAGAAATTTGGCAACACTGTACCAAAGCACAGAAGTAGCTGCTGTGGTTTTTGTCTTGGCTTAGTTTGTTTATTATATTTCTTTTTATTTTATTATATTACAAAACTATATTAAAAGTCAAGCCATAATATACCTCATATCATAAGCAACACCCTATAGCTACATCATAAGCAAACAATCATGTAGATCTTTACACCTTTTTACACAAAACTTAAATTTTGCTTTTACCCATTGACCCCACATATAGCTTCCCTTTCGGCAGCCTCCTCCGCTTCAAAATTCCTTAACTTAATTTCTTTAATACCCTACAATGCGTACGTTCTCTTTTCTCATCCGTTTTCCCATTCCTCGGCAGCTGTGCGACGCGCCAAATTTGTGACTCAGCCGCTGCCACACGCTGAAATCAATACGCTGCTTACGGGAGGCGTCGCGACGGCGTCAGGATCGAGTGATTTATCCTGCAGGCATGATTTATTGCCGCATGCATTATCAACGGCAACAACAACATCTGCAGCAACGGCAGCAACAGCAACAGGCACAATGCCAACAACGGGCAGCCCGCAACTGTCAACGGGCATTAAAACAACAGCAACAACTGCGGCAACAATGGCCGATAACAGTTTTATAGCCGCAGGTGTCTGTGGCATTGGCGTTGGTGCAACAGCAACGCCAGCAGCAGCAGCAGCAACAACAACGACAACAGCAGCAGCAGCAACATTGTCGGCGCTGCTGAGCTCCAGTGGCAACGTGGACATTATGGAGGATGAAGATGAACAGGAGCGTGAACGTTCAAGGTATGTAGACAGACTCATTCTGTCTCTCTCTCTCTCTCTCTCTCTCTCTCTTTGTGTGTGTGTGTTGTTAAGTGGCAAGTTGCCTTAATGATCAAACGCATTGATATCTGAGAGAGAGAGAGTGGGAGAGAGGAGATAAAAGAGGGAACTCTTGTTTAATTGAGGCAAACCTATAGACAGAGTAGCTGCAGTAATTAATTTTACATATAGTTATAACGTGATTTTCTATATGCAGATTGCTCTTCAAAAATATATTAATTTAAAATAATGTGCTGCAGGAATAAAATCGTTATATATGTCCGATTTAATGACTGGCAACAAAATGCTTGCTAAAACCACTTCAGATTTCAGAATTTTCATATAAAACTCGAGTCTGAACTCATTCAAAAAGTTGTCGCATGTACATTTTTGGCTGTTTGATGTTTTCGATACCCTACAAGTCGACAGACATAGGGGTATATAATGTGGAAAGCATGTGTAAAAACAACAGTGAAAGCAGCTAAATTTTATACCCTACCTGAGCTATCTAAAGTTCGAGTCTTTCTCTTTATTATGTACAGAGTATTTTCGGGTCGTGTTTGTGTTAAAGCTTTTATAGCCCCCCTTGTGCCTGTTGGCTGCTTTATTGTTATTTCAACATCAACATGCGAGTAATTTTAATCCACTTGCTGCTTGAGGAGGGGGGGGGGCTCGCTTCCCTCTCAAGCACCACTCGGTTCCATTTAAAATCCGCCCCCGAAAAATGGAAACCAGGCAAATTGTTAATTTCATTTTGAGCCACAAACTTTCTGCACGCTGGGCACACTTTTAAGTCAACACTTGAGCATTTGCCTGCAGATTGCAGCCGGGGCCAGCCCCCCTCCCTGCCCACTCACTCCTCTTGCGCATTTTTGTGGCTACGGCTGCGGCAAGTGGCACTCTCCAGAGGCTCGAGGCGACGTCGCCGATTTTTTCCTCTCTTCTGCCTCTCTACACAGTTTGCGCATTTTATTTAATAAAATTTCAGCAGCGGATAATTAATTTTGACACTGAACCTGTGCACGCGCTGCGTGGCGCCCTCTGGCGTCGACTGAGTGCGACAACAGCGTAGCTTCTTCAATTTCAACCAAGCCGCCGGCCCTACAACGCCCTCGCACCCTGCGTGTTATTAATTGTAAGCCGAGCTGCGAACTGAATCAGGTCAATTAATTTCATGTGAATTGTGTGTGCTCCGCGGGAGTTCTGCCCTCTCTCTCTCCTCCTCTCTTTCTCTCTACCTCTTTTCTCGCTGCTTTAAGTTTCAATCCGCGTGAGCCGCTTAAAGCGCACTTTGCTGTGCAAAATCAAAACTGTTGACCTAGCAGTGCACTCTACACGCTCCTCTCAAGTGCTACGTCCAATCGCACATGGAGTGCAGGTCGATTCGGAGCTCCAGACAGAACCGAGCAGATGCCACAGCCAGGCAGTCAGACAGGCAGCCTGCAGACAAGTTCAATAAGCGCAGCGCAAATTGATTTGACCGAGCACACTTGAGACTCACTGTCGACGCGGCTCGACTCGAGTGGCAGCTCCACTGGCCACAACGGCAGGAAGGCAGGCAGTCGCTCTCTTCAGCCCAAGGCTTAGGCTAATGCATGTTTAGTCTAAGCCTTGGGCCGTAGAGAGCGACTTAACCGACAGCAACTGTCAAGATTTGCTGCTTAATATATATAAAATTTGAATGAGCTGATCGAAGAGGTATACTAAATATGTCGGAGGTGCAGCAGTTTCATTTTCAGCTTTCCAAGCCACGTCAGCTTGGAAATGTCGGTATGAACTCACAGAACTCAGCTATTATAAAAGCTAGGTATATAACATTTGGGCAGCAGCTTACCATATGCCAGACGCAGCTGAATATCTGCGCAAATATTTGCCAATAAAATCAAGAAATTGTTACTGAATATTTGCATTTAAACTACAACTTGAGTGTAAAAACCATTTTGAGAAACTGTTCGTAATCTATGGTAATAACGCCATTCATGTCGGTATCGTGCCATCGAAACGTATTCGTTAGGGTCTGCACCACTACGCAGCACTGTATGAAGTCGTCGAACAGTATGTTTCCTTGCCCGAAACGATCAAACTTCTGTACTAGCATATCGATTACATCATCCGACAGACGATAGCCAAATGATATGAGCGCCGTTTTCAGTTCATTTCTATCAATATTACCCGATCGATTCGAATCGAAGGCACTGAAACAATTCTGCCAGTCGGTGATGTATTTCCACAGTGCGCCAAAGTCCTCGATCGAAACGGTGCCACGATTCTCGCTATCGAACATGCCGATGAGCAGGCGAATCGTTTCCGCATTGAAGGCCGACCACGTGCCGTTCGAGAGCGCCTGCTGCAGTTCGTCTGCGGTTATATAGCCGCTTTTGTCCTTATCGACGCGTTGAAAGACATCCCAAAGAAATTGCGGATCGGGCATCGGATGGTTGAAGGAAAAGCTAGACATATTGGCAGCAGCCCACGCAACGTAGATTTGGCGACTTGTGTAATTTCTCTACAGTAATTTGGATGGGGAAAACATTTTAAGACAAAGTTTGATGCAAAAGACAGCAGTTGCTTTAAGAAAGATGAAATATTTAATAAAAAAACCGAACTTACATAGAACATGTAAGCTCTTTGAAAATATGAAATAAATAATAATAAATATTCTTGTAAACTTTTTTTTGGGGGGGAGGCAACGTGGCGTATGCGCAACGCATGCAGACTCTCCTCGCTTTTATGTCTTATTGATTGGCCAGTGCCGCCGGCACACGTGCCTGGGCATTTCACTTATTCCTTATGCCTTGGGTTTGCCTTTCTTGCTCCTTAAGTATTGCCATATATATCGCACTTCTCTATAATTGATTCAGTTTTACGAGCGAGCCGCGTGTAAATATAGCTTAAACGTTTTCTTAACTCTCGTTTTTCGATTTTCTCCTTCTCTTTTCCGTACGTATCTTCCGCAGCAATTGCCCACATGGCACGCCCTCACGTGTGCCACTGATAGCCAGCTCCGGCTGCGGCTCGCTGAATCTGCCGCACGACCTGCCGCCGGGCGAGAAGCCACCCACAGGCAATCAGGCACGTGGCCTGCTCAACGCGACCGCAGCCACATTCCATCGCCACACGCTGCAACCGCTGAACCGCAAGACGTTGCTGCTGACGCGTCGCTGCCAGAAGCATGCGACGGCGGCGTTGTACGACGCGACTGCCAATACGGAAACCTCCGACGACGAGGAGTATATGCAGCATGGCAGCGAGCAGTTTGTGTTGAAGAAACTGAAGAAGCATGCCGCAGGCAAAGGCAATCATAGTTCGCAGGAGTGTCTGGATCTTGGGCTAGACGAGGATGAGGACGACGACGACCAGGACGAAGACGAGGACGAGGCAGAGCGGCGACGACAGGTACCAATTAGCCTGGTACTGCTCATATTGATGTGCTACATATGCGTGGGCACCGTCATCTTTGCGCTCTGGGAGAATTGGTCGCTCGTGGACGGCGCATACTTTTGCTTTGTCACGCTCTCGACCATTGGCTACGGTGACTTTGTGCCGGCGCGCAGCTTTAACGGGCCCGAACTGCAGCTGTACGCGTGCTGTGCGTATCTGCTGCTCGGTCTCGTGCTGGTCGCCATGTCGTTTAGCATACTCGAGACGCAGCTGATGTGGAAATGCAAACGGATTGCGGTGCGACTGAAGTTGGCAAGCGATTGATATGATGACTGCAGTCACGAGTCACGTCAGCTTATGTATATGTATATGTACTCGTGTGTGTGACAAGTATGCTCCTATTAGCCGATAGTACGATAGTTCGATAGTTCGTTAGTTCGATAGTAATTTAACCTAATCAATGTGTAATACTTGGCGCATGCTTAATCAAGTGTATGATGAACCAAACAGAGCAGCAGCAGCAATCGATAGTTTCACACTACTATCGCAAGGCGTTACACGAGCTACTGCTGCTCGTCTTCATATTATAATTAACTTGTATTTAATGAACGACACATCATGTACATTCATCGCGTAGTCTTGTGTCGTCGCTACTCGTAAATGTGAAATGTAAATAAATCGAATTTTTGCAAATTTCAAACATGTTTCGATATGCGGAGACGTTGATGCGTTTGGCATGCGAGAGCACTAACAACATTATTATTTGGTTGGTGGGGGGGGGGGGGAAATTTGATAGATGTTTGCAGGACGTGCATGGCATGACGAGTTCCCCCAATAAATGTCAGCATGTGGCAACTGTTGAGGACACTGCCAGCTGCCAGTCGACGGCCATGTGAGAGACATTGCTGCTAATAGTTTACGATGCTTTGTGTAGCATATTTATGAGCGTTTTGGTCTGTCATCGCCGCACCTCCCTCCCTCCCCCACAAACAAACAAACAGACTCCACACGAGTCTGTTTACTGTGCCTGCTGACAGCTAGATTTGTCAACGTTGACAACGAGATGGCCAGAAATTTGTCTGGCTTAAAGCAAGTGAACTGCGCTACTTATGACCAGGCTCATTATTTAATTGGCTTGTGCAATCCGTTTGAAAACCTGTTTGAACTGTTTGTTTATTTCCATACTTTGTGCTCATTATTATATTCCCAAGCTATCCATTACTGTCTTTAATCTAATCGTATTAACATACTTATTTGCCCTTCTCATATTTGGTCCTAATTTAACTCAAGCAGTTGCCTTGTGGCGCGTGCTCGAAATACCTGCTTATACCCGAGTCCGAATCAGCTAAAAGCCTCGAATTTCATGCAGAGCATACAACCACACACACACGAAGCAAACGCTACGGCCGTATATCATCTCTCGGGTAGCTTTGGCGCATACAAAGTGTGTTTAGAGTGGCGCATAAATTTCAAAAGTGCCGCGCGTCATCAAAATCAAATGCCAGACGAGGTAAGGGAAAAGCTGAAGCAGAACAAAAAACCCAAAGCAGCCCGAACCCAAAACCCAAATCCAACTGAAGCCAAAATATCAAGAAACTTGTCAGCGGCAAAAGCGACGTATCGCAAAATCAATTGATATGACATCAAATTGAATTTGTAATTTTTTTCTTTCAGTTTTTCGCTCGGCGCGCTCGCTCGACTTTGTTGATATTTTTCCAATCGCCTGCGGACGTTAAGGGACGCGCGTTTGTCGCGCTAAGAGGCGCGTTTAGCCAGCGCAACATCAATGGCGACTTGTTTATGTTTTTGTCTCTTTATTGCTTTTAATGCCGTCAGCTTAAGAATTTACGCACGCTTGCTTCTGCAGTTCAAGCGGACAGAGCGACAGGGCAGATAGACAGGACAGTGGGAGACAGTCCAGAGAGAGGGAGAGGCATAAAATCAACCAGCCGGAAGGGTCGACATGCTCGACATACGTTTGCGTGTGTTGCGTCGCTATGTAAATGGCCGTAATGCAGGGCCTATTAGACGGCAGTACGTGGATGCTGCATAGAGTCTATTAAGAAAGTTATGTAGTTTGCTATTTTCGGGAGAATTTCAAGGAATTCTGTTTTGTTCGTATGATTCGTATATAAGTTACAACAATATACAGTGAATTGTCTGTAATTAATTCAATTTTGTGCAGCAATCAGGCATTAATAGCCATGGTAACTATGAGATTTCTATTTACGTTGCGCTTAAAAGCATGCTACACTTTTTGCTTGCTTCAAGCCGTGCCGGAAATAAGCAGTTGCATATCATTTGTAGCATACTTTCGCGCGGCACATTAAAGATGAAACCATTTGCACTGCGTTTCGTAGAGCATTCGTTAGGCGGCTTTGCGGCAGGCTCAACTGTCAATTGTCAATTTAATTTTCATGCAGCCATTTGTGCATGTGAATTGCGTGTAAATAATGTATAAATAAACAAAATTCGTAATGAATGCCAAATGAATGCAAAAAAACATTCGACTTCAATTTGTTGATGTATAATTTTGTATTTCTATAGACGCGTATGTATATATGTAGGCATAAGGAGATTACACATGGGTAGTGGGGGACGAAACCTGTTATCACAAGAGTCCACGCATCACGCTTAATGGGCTGGTCCCTTGGGACTCATGCTGAGAATAGAACTAACATCGGATACGTTATCCTTATCCGTCCTGCGGCCACTCATCTCGTCCAAATCAACGATATGTATATCAAAGGCTTTGGAACTGCCCAGCGGCACGCCACGACGTTCGGCCCGACCGAGTTCCACCGCGAAGGGCGTCGTGTGACTAACATTTGTTGGGTTTGTTGTTGGGTTTGTTGCCGCGGGCGCAACCGGCGCCATCTTTTTGATGGCCGTCGTGGCAGTTGCAGCCGACGTGACCAGCTTGCTGGGGCACAGTGGCAGCTCGCGTGCCCGGCCATACGCAGGCCGCGCTGGCGAACTCGACTTGCGTGGCAGTTGCAACTCTGGCGCCGTATTCGAACGCGACCATTCGTTGTTGTTGGCCGCCATGGCGCGGCCGGGCACAGTCTTGCGCGGCGGTCGCCATTGCGGCTTGACCCGCGGCCTCTCACAGATATCGATCTCCTCGCTGATCTGATTGAGCAGCTGCAGCAACGTGCTATTCTTCTCGTCCTCGAACTCGATGCGTATGGGCGACTCGCGACCCGACGCGCAGCCGGGATTGAGCAAAATGAGTCTGCGAACAGGAAAAGTCGAGAGATTTGAGTGTGATTCGCGTGCAATTTGACGGTTCTGCTCACTTCTTGGCCTCCTCGATGGCCTTGCCCAGATTTTGTAGGCTCTTGCGCTGCATTTTGGTGCTGCGTCCAATCTGCGAATCGGGCATGGTGCCCTGCAGCACGAGGTTCCATTTGTGCGTGCTCGATTGAAGCAGCACGGTTCGTGCCACACGCTGAAAGCGTTCGCGTGCCGTCTCCTTCTCCGGCTTCGACGGCACCTTCTCCACCTTCACTTCGCGCATCTCGCCCTCGCCGTTCACATTGCTCAGCAGATCCTGCTCGCTGCTGCTCACCACCGGCGCCACCTGGAAGCCCTTCATCAGACGACGTTCCCAGACCTTCATGCGACGCGGCCGATGATCTGCACGGGAGAAGAAGAAGGAGGAGTAGTAAGCGGGTTGGTCAGAGGAAATTACACAGCTTACGCTTCTCCTTCTTGTTCGCGGAGGACACATCCAGCCCGCTGTTCTCGAATATATCGAGCATTTCGTAGCGCATGGTGCTTATGTCACTCTTGACCTCATTGATGTCGTCCTCGGTCACGGGATTGTTCTCGAATTTGCGATGCATGGCGGCGACATAGCGCCAGACCAGGGAGCGCATGATTTGATCGTACTTATTGTACTGCTCCTGCTCCTGGCGTTTCTAGAGAGCAGGAAGTACGTCAGAGGTTTAGCTAGGAATAAGGCTTATACCGCACCCCGCTCTCACCTTGGAACGCTGTCGATCTATCGCCTTGCTCGACTTGCGAAACACTCGTATCAGCCACTTGACCGACGGCAGCACATTGAAGGGCGGCGGCAACGTGGAACTGTCCTCGAAGTAGCTCATCCAGAGCTTAGTGCGTGCAAATTTCCACTCCGTGTCCGAGTGTTGCTGCCGAAAGAACAGGCAAAGTCACGGTCAAAGACCAAGTCATTGTTGGCCGGCAACGCACTCACATCAATCATGGCGTACGAATTGGACATCATTGCAATCAGCAGATTAAGTAAAACAATCACATTGATGACGCTGTACGAGCCGAACATGAGCAGACCCCAGAAACGTGTGTACGACTTGATGCCGGTCAGCTCGAAATCCTCCAGGTCGATCATGCCGAAGCTTGCCCAGAACAACGACTGCGATGACTCGAACAGGCTGGCAGGAATCCAAATAAAACGAGAGACACACACAGTTGATATTGGATAATTAGCTTGCTGACTGGACTTACTTGCCAAAGCGTCGCCATTTCATGCAGGACTCACCGTTCGAGGCCCAGTCCGCCTCGCCGCCGGGCAGCACGTAGCATTTGCTCTTCTCGAGCGCGGCGAAATACCACAACAATTGATTCAGACCGCACGCGAAGGCGAACAGCACGAGCGTGTAAATGAAAAAGAACTTGACAATATCGATAACCATGCGACCCAGTGAGATCTGCAGTGGACCCAAATGTGGATTAATGCTGAACAGATGCACCAGCTTCAGTGCGGAGAAGACATTGGCCGCCGCAAACAGACCCTCTGCTATGAGCTGCGGATCGAAGTCGTTCCACTTTTCGCGCGGTATATACGCGCGTTGCGGATCCTGTGCGATTTCCGTGGCCTGCTGTATGTAGGCAAAGAGCCTGCGGAAGAGACAAAATGAGTTGGGAGCTAGATGAGAGAGAGAGAGAGAGAGAGAGCGGGGCTTGGTCCGAACTCACCGCAGACACATGACGCACACGTAGAGCGAGTTGCGCAAGAAATCAATGAAGTTCCACATGTTACGCAAATAACTTCGCATGCCCACGGCAAATATCTCCTGCACCTCCTCCCACATAAACCCGACGACATAGAGCACTACGAGCAGCTCCAGCTTGCTGGGTACTTGGCCGCGCTGACGCAGCGTCTGCTCCGCCAGGTGAGCCTTCATGTTGGCCGTGCCAAATAGGCGCACAAAATCATCATCTGCACGCTGTGAGACCAATATCAGGATAACTGCAAGCAGAAGAGGTACATCAAACACACATACACAACCACACACAGACAGACATAGATGTGGCCTAAGCCCGGCCCTGGGTTAGGCATCTTCCAGTCGGGTTAAAGTGTTTGCTTTGTAACTCACACAGAAAGAACACATAGGACGAGGCATGTACGAGGAATTTCATAAACGGTTTTCGCATCAATTGGCCCGTCCGGCAGCTGGGCGCAAACATGTAGATGAGGCAGTAGAGCGGGAACAGCATCGCCACCTGGGCAATGCAGATGAATCTATCGACAATGCCCTTGCGCCGGAATCCGGGCAGTCCCTCGTACCAGATCGATGAGAGCAATTGTTGAATATTCGAATGGGCCACAAACTGCAAAACAAAATTGCACAAGTTAAGCAGGGCAGCATGCAGGACTGTTAGATACCCTGTACAGTAGTAACTCGCTCGGACGGGTACTCTGTGTGGGGCAGAGGAAGTTTTTGCTCAAAGGGAAGCTAAGAAGTTCGATGAAGAAGGGTATCAGCTGTAGGGGAGTTTTTTGCTTAAGTAGGGTCCTATCTCAAGGGGAGTATTCACCTTTGGCTAGTGTCCTCAATAGAGAAGTATCCGCAGAAGGGGAGTGTCGGCCCAAGAAGAGTCTTGGCTCTAGGATATACATTCTTAGGAAGTATCTGCCAAGGAATGTCTGCGATCTACAGGAGAATTGGCTCAAAGGAACTGAGGCTCAACTCTAAGGAGGAGCTTCCACTCAAGAAAAGTTTCTGCTAAAGAATACTGTCCGCTTAAGGCAAGTATTCGCTTATGAAGAACAGTCTCCCAAGAGACTTGTGCTTGCTACGAACTGTGCTTAAAAGGGATTAGACTACCTAAGAGATGCCGCTCTTAAAGGATCATACACTGTATATACCCCGTTTCAGGCCCCTCTCAAGCGCATGCAGGGTATAAAAATGCAATAATATTGCTTCATTCATTTGCCTGCTCCGACTTTCATTATTTCCCTTGACTAAACTCTCTTTCAGTACGAATTGGCTTTTAATCAGCAGCTTAATTATTTCTTTCTCTTTTGTACGAACGCAAAATGAAGAAGGAACCCATCATGTTTTGCAGATAATCGGAAAGAGAAAACACTGAACTTCGCATCTTAGCCCACTCACCTGTTTCTGCTTGTAGGATATGGCCTGAACCAGGCGTGTCAGTATCATGCGATCGCCGGGCTCATAGCTGGACGTGCTGGGATCATAGTTCAGTATGATGGCCAATTCGTTGGACGTGCGTGTCTGATCCAGTAGACTACAGGCAAATTGCTGGCACTGCCGGCGCAACTCGACATATTCCGACTTGCATTCCTGCTCGGTTAGGGCAAGATTACGCAGATCCCAGGACAACTGGAAGGCAGTCAGTATGGGATCGCTTGAGGTGAGGCAAATGAGCGAGGGACTGCATAGGGCGCGATAGATGTTCACACGCGACAACGAGTGACGCAGCGAATCTTCGGTCATCAGGCGCACGCACTCCTCGCAGCCGCAGCTGGAGAGGCACAGAAAGGGTTAGGAGCTTTATTCTAGGCGAATGCATTCATTCACTTACCGTATGTCGTGCGGCACCGGCACCGCTGCTCCGCGATCCAGCAGAATGCGCAGTATCTCGAAGTTGTTCTTGTGCGCCGCCAGCATCAGCGGCGTGATATCCGGCGCAAACATGGCCGTATTTATGTCCACAGTCTGCCAGCTCTGCGCAAGAAAGTTGATCAACTTCAGATTCAGATTCAGATTCGATTCGACTCAATATCGATTGGCGGGAGGGAGAGGGATCATCATTATTATCGGGCAGCACGTTAAGCGTTTTATTGCATATGCGTAACAATTGTAATTTTCACGCCTCAATTGCCTGCGATGGATGCCTAATGAAGCGTGCTCGTCGTGTGCATAAATACGAGGCAAGATGGAGGAGACGCGCCGCCAGCGCGTACAACTTTATTTGCTTTGCCAACATTTGTGGCATAAGGACTATCGCATACCCTGACATGATGCGCAGAAGATTTCTAACCTTCTCTCTCTCTCTCGGTCTATATCTGTCTTTTTCTTGCTTTCCTTCCCTCTCTCTCTCTCTCTCTCTCTCTCTCTCTCTCTCGTATACTACTACACTCCTTTGGCCAGTTCTGCTTATCAAGCTAATCAAGTCAATATAAATAATTGCACTGCAATCAAAAATATTGATAATTTACTAAAGTTTACAAACATCGATTAATTATCTCAATTATGGCTTATTTTCATAGATCTTACTACACTGTTTAGAGAGGTTTTGCTTGGGATTGGGCATAATTACAAAACACACATAAAGTTCTGCCCAAAATAATCGATAGTATCGATACCTTCAGTTGCAAAAACATCGCAAATGCGTTTGCTTTGCCGCACTGTCGCCTGGCAAACGTTACTGCGCATTGGTAGATGACGTAGGGTGTTGGGAAGCTGTGTGGTCTGTGTGCCTGGGAGGAGTATGCCTGGGGGCTTTGTCCGCTTATCGCACACTCCCAATCACTTGAGCGTCTGTCATGTACGTGCCTAACGAGGCCACACAAAACTGATTAAAATCGTGTTAGCTTCGTCGCAATCGAAACCGAAACCGAAACCGAACCTCTGCACGCTGAGCCACTCCAAGTGTGCCACAAATTAGCCGAGTGCAGGGGGTAGGGGAAGGGGGAGGGGCAGGGGTTGGTACTTACATAGGGCGCACCCTCCTTGAAGATGAGCTCCTCATGCTCGAGCAGCAGCTCGACGGCCTCGACAAACTCCGCATTGATGGCGTGCAGCAGCGCGTCCTTTGTCTCCACGCCCATGATAACCAGCAGCTCGACCATCTCCAGATTCTCGTTGTCAATGGCCAGCGTAAGGGCGCGTCGACCCAATGGATCCATGCAGTTGATATTGATGTGCTGCTGTCGCAGTGCCTTTTGCAGTATTCTGAAACACGAGCACGGCCACACACACACACACACACACACACACACACACACACACACACACACACACACACACACACACACACACACACACACACACACACACACACACACACACACACACACACACACACACACCGAAAGTAATTAAAGCCAAGGAAGTGAAAATTATGAAAAAGGAAACTTTTGCTTTCCCCCCAAAAAAAAGTTATAAGCGAAGTTTTTAATTAGATGCGTCGTAGAAGGGGGAGGTGCGAGGGGTTGGGGTTAAAGAAAGTGAGAGAGCGGGAAAACCAATTGGAAAGTTTGCCAATCAAACGAGTGCCAAAAAAGCAAAAAAGCAAAAACCAAATTTGACGGACATTTATGAAATTTGAATTGATTTCCATGTAGGGGCAAAAACATTTTAAGAGCAACATGCAGTGTTGTTAGAAACCGTTGCGATGCGTTGCGCAACACTGGTGTCTGTGTGTGTGTGCGTGTTGTGGAACCACTGAACCAAGTGAGCTGTGACAGAACGCTGTCAAATTTGTTGTTCGTCTGACTGGCAGAAATTCGTTGGAAAATCATATTACAATTGTTCGCCAACATAAATTGTTGTGATAAATTCTAAGAAAAACGAA
Organism: Zaprionus inermis; assembly: GCA_018151445.1. Taxonomy (NCBI): domain Eukaryota; kingdom Metazoa; phylum Arthropoda; class Insecta; order Diptera; family Drosophilidae; genus Zaprionus; species Zaprionus inermis. Next base: position 5,216,936 of record JAECXD010000057.1, on the reverse strand, counting down.
ATTCATACTGAAAAAAAACGCCAAATAAAACTTCTCGTCTTACAATCAAATTATTTGTAAAACATATTCAAATCAATCAAATATGGACGCAACTAAGGATCAAGGATTGGTCATTAAAATGGCACAGAAGAACAAAGGTAGGACGAAAGCAAAGCAAAGAAATGAAAAACTACTTCTACTTTTTGGAATTCGTTTGTTTTTTTTTTCCTTTTCTTTATAAAGAAACCCAAACCGTCAAGCTGGGCAACGGCAATTGGTTTGCCACAACCCCGCATAGTGGCGTACCCGGTTACAATCGTGTGCCGTCTTTAAGCCGCATCTCCTGGCAATTCTACAAGGATCGCGAGGAGGAGCTCTATCGTCACGCCTGCCAATTGAAGGGTATACGGGTGCAGCGAGAGGAGGAGGAGGACGACTCGATTGGTTCCGAGGAGGAACCAAATAAGGCGCACTATCGTTATACGCTAGACGAGATGAAGAGCTACAATCCCTATCGTTTCATCAACATAAAAATGTAATATATATATGCATATACGACTCAAAGATACCCAATGAATTATTAGGCAACAGCAAGAATAACACGGAAATCGAATCGATAAAAAGAGAAAAAAGATAGCCAAGAGAACAAGAGAACAGCTAAGGGCAACACCTACAGAAACAGAAACAACAACAGCATAAGCAGCAAAACAACAACAACAGACACAGCATACAAGAGACAAGAGTATTTTGCCCCCTAACGACTCCGATTTTTACAATTTAGTAATTTTATGTTTAACAGAACTATAGTCATGCAGAAAGCCAGACACAATTGCTTCTATGATTTCATGTTCAAATCGATTATGATTGTTTATAAATGGTTTTTTTATTCACCATAAAATCGAAGTTTTTAATTGATAGTAATTTTGATTTTGCGAGAGCAAACAGAAGTTCACTCAAAAGTAGAGAGAGCGAGCAATGTGTGCGTGACAAAAGGGAATTCGGTAATGGCGCTTGGTGAGAGGGCACTTGGTGAGAGCGCGCTTGCTGAGAGCGCAGATCGAAAACGTATGTAAACAAAACGCAAACTTGCTCCTTTTTGCGTTAGCGCATAAATGCGGCTGACACTCACGTGTCATCCCTTTCTTGCGCATGCCTTTCGATGGCGCTCGAATGTCAACAAAGCGCAATGACAGTGCAACTTAAAGTGAGCTGTCCCTCTCTTGCCCAAGGCGCGCATTAATGCACACTGCAATTGCACTTGAGTTGCCAACCGAGTCAAAGGAATCCAGAAAGTAAAACAATTTTTTTTATAAACACAACCAAGAACCATCCGTAATTTTAAAATTCTGTTTAAATGTCTTTAAAATACACGGTAATTTCTGTTGGAATAATTAAATTTCCCCCGCTCCGCTTGTTTAACCTTTAATTCTCATTGAAAATGTAAACATTTGCATTTAAAAACAAATGAGTCCTCTTCAATTTGCCGCCCAACTGAAAATTCACTTAAAAATTCATACGAAATTAATTGTGAATTTATTAAAATGGGCTTTAAATGGCGCGGAAATGGCGAATGAAGCTCGTGCCGCATATTGCTTATTAAGTGGCATATAAGATACGAGTGGAGCTGCCCCCGCCACTCCTCTCCCTCCCACTCTCTGCCAAGTAAACAGAAGACTATGCAAATAATTGAAACCACCCAGCACACACACACACACACACGCAGGGGCAACATGAGTAGGTCGCGTTTTGATAGGATTTATGCGTTTCCCCGAGCAGTGCGGGATACGACGAGCCCGCCTGGCAACGGATACGGCCCATCGACACCTGCGTGTCCCTTGACGCACCATTTAAAATATAAAAAAGGCGCAAATTTGGCAGCCGAATGAAGCCAACAAAAAAAGGAAAACACGAGAAGCGAAATGGCGGCAAAAAACAACAACAGCAACTCAAAACAGGAAAACCGGGAAACCGGGGAACACGCTGCCTCATTGCGTGGCACTCACTCACCTGCGCACATTCGGTATATCGCCACGCTCCACAGCCAGCAGGAATTTCTTCTCCTCGAGCAGCAAAGGCTGAGGTAATCCCAGCGGCACACAACAGCCGCCCACAGTTTTAGGGGCGCCGCCAGAGGCGTGGCTGCCGGCGGGCGGCAACTGAGCAGCAGCGAAAAAAAAAGAGTGTCAGTTGGTGAAAATAAACGCAGGTGGTTAACAAATAAATAAGAAAAAAAGAAAGTTACAAGTAGGCACCAACTGCGATATACCCTGTAGGAAATTTCCAAGGTATTTTGAATCCAAAGTATTTTATTATTAAATTGTTTAATTAAAGTATTTCAGGTATATGCAAAATAATGAATTTTAACAGATTTAAAAAATTATTTAAAAAAGTTTTAGCTACTTAAAAACTTTTCTGTATTTATTTCAGGCTTCAAATATTTATAATTTTCCTAAAACATATGTAGTACATAGCATACAATTTGCGGGCACTTCGAAACCAACTACAGGGTATATTCTGCGGCAGCGTCGACAACAAAATAAGCAAATAAACATAAACATATAGGAGAATGAAGTGCAAAGTGTCGGTATGGCTGCTTGGTTTCCAGAGCATTTCCTTTATCTCTCTCTGAACCACTTAAATGGCATGGAAATGAAATGTTCTGTGTTTATGTGGCTAATACGCGTACAACGCGGCGTATGCGCAACGCAATGTGAGCGGGTGCGGACAGAATTTTGTCTTGTATCTTGTATCGTGTATCTTATTGCTGCTGCTCTGTATCTACAAGTAGTTTATCGACTTCTGCACATTACTTACGCCCATCGGTTGCTTCCTCTTGCGGCCCATGCTTAATAGTGTTTCTGTCTGCCTGTCTGTGTGTAATTCACTTAACAAAAACTGACTTGTAATTTCATGTGAGTGTCTGTGTGTGTTCGTGTTGCTGTCTGTCGGCAAAGTTTTAAAGCTCGCTTAACACTACCAGTTCATTTATTGCAACTTCTTCTTTGCTGCAGCTGCTTGTCAACGTGGCAGCTTAAGCCAGACAAACACACGCGCACACCCATACACACAGCACTCACTCACACCCACACACACAGCACTCACTCACTCACACAGCATGAGAAGCTAAACCAAAAACTCAAAAACACTAAGCTCCTATGAATGCAACTTTCAAGTTATTCGCCTCTTTTTGCGCTCACTCTTTCGCACACACTTCCTGGTTCACTCCCTCTCGCTTTGTTGTTTTGTTCTTCGTTTGTTTTTGCTAGTTACAACACTCGCGTGTATGCAGCACGAGTTTTTTGTCTTGGTTTATGGTTTTTGGTTTTTTGGGCTTGGGCTTAGCTTTTTTTTTGCTTGCTCCAAGTTGTCGCCTAAGCTCTTTATAATTTCAATGCATTTTGTGCATTGTTTATTTCACTTTTGGTTTATTTCTTTTTTTTTTGATTTATTGCAATTTATTTAATTTTTTTCCGTCTTTCTTGCACACTGTACGCGGTGCTTAGAGAAACTATAAGCATGTTTGATAGAAATTTTTGAAAAACATTGTTTGTTTTTCGATTTTCTCATTATTTTACACTTGTTATAAATGCAATTCAATTTGCATTGTTTTTCTTTGCACTTAGTGCATTTGTTTATTAAAAGAAATTAATAAATTAAGCTTTGTTTACGCGCGACCAAGTGTTTTCCTTCAATAACTGGCAAATTTATTAAATAACTCTTGCACTCTCTTGCTCTCTTGCTGTCTCTGTTCCCCTCTCCCTCTCCGTGTCTGGCAATCACTTAAACAACTTGTTGAGTTTTCCAATTGCAGGCCAATCAATGCACAAATATTTGGCAATTTTTACGGAAAATCATAATAAATTTTCTGTTTGCCGCATCGCTGTTTTTTTATATCGCAGCCTTTTTTAAAGTGTTTGTGCGCTGGCAAAAAAACGCGCTGGCCCTGCACATTTCGGCGTAAAGCTTATAAAAAACCCGCACATCCGCCAGATCCGTGCTGGGCACGCCGCACAGCGAGAGAGAGAACGCATTGTCCTCGCTGGCGGAACACACAAAAGGCAGCAAGTGCATTGTTTAATCAAGTTAATAGAATTATAAGTGCGACTTGCGCTTTTGTCATTTAGCATATATGCCCGTTTTTATGGCCTGAAATACCCTGTAATGGATAGCCAGATGTGCTGTGCTTAATTGACATAAATTACAAACACTGCATATATATTCTACGCTGCAGGGTATTTCACAGTTGAGCAGGGAGGTTGATTCCTTGCCATATTACGTATACGCATAAAAATGCCATAATAAATTTGTTTTTATCCGCAATGGTAACTGATAAAAGTCGATATATGTTTGTTATGTGTTGACGAGGTGGGAGGAGGGGGAGGCGGATAGAGTGGTCCAACTGTCAGGTCAAGGGTTAAGGGTTAAGCTTTTACTGCACTAAGTAATTGTTATTAAGTACACACTAATCAGTAACTAAATGATTTATGACAAGGGGTTTATCCGGCTACAGTCGAGCTAATAAATTATCATCATGATTATCAAGTAGTAAGTTTATTCATTTAGTTGAAATTCGCATTGGGCACCTGAGTCAGAGATTTCATGAACATTTTTCCACTTTAAGTTCGTTAGTTATAGTTAGATTTGCCGACGAAGGCTTAGTTGAAGCGCGAGCGGGTAAGGGCACAATGAGCGGATCTCCTGCTCTGTCTGTCTCGCTCTCTGTCTTTGTTGGCCTCTCTTTCACTCGCTCACTGGCCAACACATAATTCACTTGGCTGCTGGAACACTTAAGCCACTTACTTCTTGCATTGTGGCGGATAGAACCGTGTGCAATTGTTCGGTTTGGCCGCACAATGGACGCGGCGATTTCGGGTGGCTTAGAGTTCACGAATATATATGCTATACAGCATGTACCATATGTACCACATAGCGCATTTGCATGTCTATGTATGCGTATTGTGGCTGCTTTTTTTTTTGCAAATGTTGCATACTTTCAGGCGCAATTTCACAATTTATTCCCCACAAGCCTCACTTGCTTGCCCGCACTTGTTTATATTCACTGTAAGCCCGGAAACTATATATGTATATATATATATATAGAATGATATATAGTAGAGCGAGAGGATATACGAGGCGTTCTGCCTGGCGCACTTGCAAACACACAATGTTCTCGGAGCCGCGAGCGCGCGCGTAACTTGCGAATTTTTCCCGGTTTCGCGGCTGCGACGACATTTATACCATTTCCCGAGGGCCAAGCGGCATACTGGCTAATTTAATTAGACTAAAACGTCAAATATTTGTTTGTTTGTCGCCCCGGCTAGGTGCGTGGCCAGGTGGGGCGCGCATACTCGATACAACGCGATGCGATACACCGATGCGACCCGCCGACCAGACCAGTCCAGTTTATGTATGCCTTGAACTCGACGACAAGTTGAGACGCCTGTCGCGGCGTCCGTTTCCACGCCGGGGGGGTCGCCTCCAACTATCAACAAGTTTCTGGCCATGTTTTTTTTTATTTTTTCGATTTGTTGTCGCCTTTTGGCCGCTTTAAGGCGATTACACCGAGAGAACGCATGTGTGTGTCGCGAGTGGGCAACAATTCAATTACAACTAATTTGCTGTGATTTCATTTGTCCCGTGCTTCTTCTTTGCTATGTTTTCCACTGCTTTTCGCACATTTCTACTATACGTAGGTATTTTCAAATGAAAATTAAGAGATTTTCACTAATAAATAAATGAAATAAAGCTTTTAAACTCTTATAAATATAACAAGCATTTTGTGCACAGTATTTTATTTGTATTTTCTTCACTTAAAATCAATGCAATCAATTTATAGCTTAAGTTGAAGATTAAATAAATCTAGTTCATTTCCCTCTATTATAAATTTATTTTCCTATTTTTAGTTGCGGAAAGTGACAAAAATCATTGAATTCGTCTTGGAAATTATTGAAATAAACATCAATCTTAATCTCTGTCGTCTTAGGACTAATAAAAAGTTGAATATATTATATTTTTCTTTCAAAACCTCCCCAGTTTATATAAGCATAAAGAGTTTGTAACAATTTTCTAAACTCATATTCATAAACAATAGAATTTTTGACATTTCCAGCGTAGACGAAAACAATTTTGTATTTCGCATTGCACATTTATTCTTTCAGTTGACAAACAATTGTTGCCCGAGTGCCGACTGTGCGTGTGTGTGTCTTTTGACATGCATAAACTTGTATGCACACACATGCACAGAGTAACCCACTTGAGTGTGGCCAAGAGCAGAGTTCAACCAGGACAAATGGCAGAGCGAATGCGAAGCGCTTGGGAGGAACGTGCATCAGGAAACCGACGAGCAAACAAAATTAAATCAAAAATCTTAAACTGGATTTTGATGACGGAGCGAGGCGGCAGCAGAGAGGGAGACAGAGAGACACGTAGATAGAGTGAGAGAGTGAGAGGGGGAGAGCGAGGTGGGGAAAGTAGCCAAGCAGACAACAATCGAGGCTGCCAAACAAACAAAACTGTGCAAGGAGCTGTTGCTGCCGGCGACGCAGAACGACTGCACACACAGACACACAGAGCCAGAGTCAGGCACACACACGCAGACTCTCGCACACACCCAGTCACATACACACTGGAATAGCAGCACGTAAACTCATTTAAACGCACACACGCGCACAGGGAGTGCAAGGGAAGGCAAAGGCAGCAGGTGGCATTTGGCATGTGCCATGTGGCATGTGGCATGTGCCAGGTGGCAGGTGGCTTACCATAGCTGCACGTGTGTGTGTATCTCCCTCTCTCTCCCTCTCTCTCTCTCTTTCTCTCTCTCTTTCTCCGCGGAATTGACAAGCAGCAGCACGTCTGCAGCGGCAGCAGAAGCAACAACTGAGTCCGCGCTAGCCAAGATGGAGGAGCAACTGCGCCTGACGCTATACTTCATTGTGCGCAGCAGGAAATAAGATTTCTGCTATATGGCAAGAGGTAACCCAAGCGTGTGTATGTGTGTGTGTGTGTGACAGCAAACTTATAAGCTCTGCCTCGTTCGCTCTATCTCTTTCTTATGCAAACAGAAACAGACACTAAGTAGCATAGTTACCAGCACACACACACACACACGCACACACAGGGAATATGATATATTTCTATAACCTCAGCGTAAAGCGTTTTGCAGTTTGCAGCTGCATGTTGCAACCTCGTGCTGCATGCTGCTGTGTGGTAAATAAAATTGCATTCAATATTTTTCTTGGTTTCTAGATTTTTGATGAGATTCTGTTAGCAGCAGCAGCAACGCAACTGCAGGCAGCTTCCTCTTTGTCTTACATTCAATTTATGGCTGCTGCGTTGCATTTGCCATAAATTTCGCACGCTGCCGTTCGCCTTCTCCTGCTGCATAATTTTGCCAACGCACGTGCATAATTATGCACATCGATTTGGCTGAGCAAAATGTGCTAGACAATGTTTCAAAATGTGTCAAAAAGCCAAAGATGTTCCAAAGAAAAACATGAAAGGCAAGCCAAAGAGCGCTAATATGAAAGAGCAGGTACAAAACTAGTAAAATAACGATATTATTCATGATTTCTTTTCGAAATCGTTTTGGATTAGATTTATATGCTAAATTGAAATATACTTATCAATTTGAGGCGGAAATTTAGAAAACAATTTTTTGAAAAAATTTCGAAATTTTTTTAAGGGGGTAGCATGGAAAAAGTCGAAAAATTTCGAACTTCTTGGATCACTAAAATTTAAATGCAGATTGCATTTAGGAATAATACCATGATCAAAAAGTCATGCCCGAGTAAAATCAAATGATTTTTAGCAAAGTTACGAGTAATTTTAGCCAAAAACTATTCCAGAACAAAAGCTACAACCCTGGAAAATCAGTAAAATATCAATATTTTGCACAATTTAAGCCCGATTTGGTTTTGGATTACATTTTTATGCTTATTTGGAATATACGAATCTTTTTTAGTCAAAAAATTACAATAAGAATTTTTAAAAAAATTTCGAAATTTTTGTAAGGGGGGTAGCATGGAAAAAGTCGAAAAATGTTGAACTTCTTGGATCACTAAAATTGAAATGCAGAATAAATTTAGGAATAATACCATGATCAAAAAGTCATGCCCGAGCAAAATCAAATGATTTTTAGCAAAGTTACGAGTAATTTTAGCCAAAAATTATTTCTGAATAAAAGCTACAACCCTGGAAAATCATTAAAATATCAATATTTTGCACAATTTAAGCCCGATTTGGTTTTGGATTACATTTTTATGCTTATTTGGAATATACGAATCTTTTTTAGTCAAAAATTTACAATAAGAATTTTTAAAAAAATTTCGAAATTTTTGTAAGGGGGTAGCATGGAAAAAGTCGAAAAATTTCGAACTTCTTGGATCACTAAAATTGAAATGCAGAATAAATTTAGGAATAATTCTACGATTTAAAAGTCATACCTGAGGAAAGTCAAGTGATATTTGGCACTGCTAAAAAAAAAAACAAATAATCTTAAGTACAAGATAACATTGCAAGTATGCGTAAGCGTTGGAATTTAAGGAAACCTGGCGAACATTTTACTGCTGAGCATGGAAAACATTTCAATTTGCAGCGAAGAGTATGCAACGGTTTTTGTTTGCCTTGCCTCATTTTCAACCACACATTTTAGCGTTGCATACTTTTGAGCGCGCTTAAAATTTATTTACCCGCAACGTTTCCGCTTTTTCATGCACACTCTTGCTATCGCTCTCGCTCTTGCCGCTTTCTTGGACGGCAAGTTCGCCAAATTTTCTATATGTTGCTATGTGGGTGTACTACTAGAAGTAACGTCATCAACTGGAACTGGCCATTTGCGTTGGCATGTGCGCAATTCATAAATATTTATTTTTCCCGCCTTTGTATACGAATTTCAAGAGTCTGTGCAGTGCACTGTGGCATGCCAATCCGATGCCATGGCATGGCATGTCTGACCTTTAAGAATGCTCCAATTTCTCAATGAGTTGCCTCTCCGGCTTCCCCCGTGCCTGTGCCTGACTTTAAGTTCAATTCAAATAAACAAACAAAACCCGTTTGCTTAGTATAAATCCGAATCTTCCGCAGCTCGCCGCGCATCATCAAACAGCAGCAGCATTCCTTGTGGTAAAATAAATTTCCAGCAATTCATGACAGCAGTTGAGTTAAGGTGTGGCCGCCCACATCCAACCCCCACCGGCTGAGTACGTGCCGGGACAGACAACTTTGCCGAAAGGATTAGAAGCGTCTTCGAAAAATGCTCAAAGGATTTAAAGGGCAATCAAATTAAATTGTTTTTGCGGTTAACCGCAAGAGTTCTTCAAGCGTTCGTGTAGCGGGCTGCCATAATTTGTACAAATTTCTACATTTTTTTATGATAAATGATTGCTCAGCTGCATGACAAAAATGTCAATTAAATTTATTTATATATGCGCCGCAAATCAAGCGAAATTCTTCTCAATTCTGTCGACCACAAACCGATCCAATTGAACACCTCCGAGCTACTATAAATACACTCGCACGCTGCATTTGTTTACGTGGCCAGCCCAATTAGACGTAAACAAGAGCCGCCGGAAGTAGGCCACATAAGCAACAGCGAGAAGACACGCAGAACAAGGAGAAGGGATGGGAAACAAGACAAATAGATTCATCACGCAGTTCATTTACAGCGATTATAAATAAAGTATTATTCAAACACTTGCGGAATTTATCAAACATTTCTGGTTTCTGATATCTATAGATATCAATCAACTTTCAAGTTTTATAACAGTTTTGTTTAGAACTGAAACACATATTCAGCTATTGTACACCCTTTCCTGGCTGCGAGGGGGTAGAGACTTTGCGTGCACAGCTGTCATTGTGCCACTTTGACACAAGTTCAAGCGACAAGGTCCAACAGGCACATTCATTTCGAGCACTTCGGGCCACGTTAACATTGATTTCTGGCTGTCAACGCGCTGCAAAAGGCCAAATGCCACTGAGTTTAATAATAAAACAGACAGATATATATTTATATATAATCCGTATAACAACTATGCATATATATATATACACAGCGATATAGCCAGTGGCAGCCACTTATGTATTCGAATGCTCATAGAATGTGGCGCCAGCCAGAGAGCGGAAAATGTATGGAAAAGTCAGAGCAGAAGCGGCGGCAGAAGAGGCGAAATGCAGTCAACGACTCGATGACGACCTTAGTGAAAATATTTTCCATATAACATAAAATTAAAGCGAAATATGCTAGTGGAAATTAAATAATTTATATTGCCATTTGTCTGCATACTTTGCATATTTCCCATTAATGACCCAGAAAAAAAATAATTGCGGCTAAGCAAACGCACACAGAACACAGCACACACTCGCAGCGGGCACGCAGAGATGAAAGGCGCGCAAATTGACTTGGATAGATGACTAAATAGAAGACGCCATGCGGTCCAACGGGTGTGTGTGTGTGTATCTGGGTGTGGTTTCGTGCAAGGTCGTGTGTTTTGTGTGCAGGAAGCCAGGAGACTTTATAATAAAGTTGCGAAAAACTGGAAAACATTAATTAGCAGCTAGGAAAAGCCCCTCTCGGATATCTACACAAATGTTACCCTGTATATTTATTATGTCTGCAGGTTTGTCTTCTTATCAATTGGCACGCGGCGCACAATCAGCCCGGCTAGCTCAGTCGGTAGAGCATGAGACTCTTAATCTCAGGGTCGTGGGTTCGAGCCCCACGTTGGGCGCTAAATTCAATTTTTTTTCATTTTTCTGAGGCTTCAAAATTTTAAAAATATTGGAAATTAATAAAAAAAAACACGAAATTGCCAATAGTAATTAGATGTATCATTTAAACAATGTTTAAATTAACTAAAAAACAAAAGAACACACGCTTTCGCTTTGCCAAAATCTTGCATATATATTGAATGTTGAAATCTTAAAAAATAAAATAGTTTCCGCCGATCCTGCCAGGAGTCGAACCTGGAATCTTCTGATCCGTAGTCAGACGCGTTATCCATTGCGCCACAGGACCGTTGTTTGAGCGGGCGAGCGAAAAACCTATGAAAATAAAGTCAAATATAATTTATTTCGAAAACGAAGTACTTTTAAGACATGCTGCCAATTATAAAGAGTTTCTGCTCCATCCAAAACAATAGTATTTTTAAAGACAATTGCCGCAACTACCTGTAGCAGCGAAACTTTCCATAAACTCCCTGGTCTCTCTCTTACTCTCTCTTGCTTGCTGTCTCTCTCTATCTCTCTACTCCACCCACAGCTGTCTATTAGCGTTATGTATTCCTCTTGCCATCGTCTCGCTCCCCCACACACACAGAATTGGGGCTAATGGACCATCGCAATGTTTGCCTGCAACCGACGCTGCGTCGAGAGATTCGGGTTTATAATTAGCTCCAAAGAAGTTTAGCGAGGAAAACACATTTGCTTTATGTTGCACGAACAACATGAGGCTGCAGAGTCGAGCAGACAACCGAAAAAGCTGCCAAAAATGGGCGAGGTATGCCTGACTACGAGCTGCCCTAGTACAATCAAAAATGTAGGAAAAACTAAGTTAAATATTTCAGACAATGCATACCCCATTCGATAGTCTCTGCTTTCCGCAGGGCATTTCAAGCACACATACCGCGAGAGAGCGAGAGCGAGGGAGAGAGAGGCAGGAAAATTGTTTCGAAAATGTTGTGCACGAGAACAATACGAAAATAGCGCCACGAGGCGCTGCCAGGCCGAACAAATGTTCGAAAACTTGATTGAAATTGAAAATTTCGCCTCGAGCTTGCCGCAAACAGTTGAACTGGCGCTGGGCGACGGTGCGGAGTGTTGTTGCACGGCGTGAACGGAGCGAGCAAACTTGTCACAAAATATGTGAAAAAAATAGAGAGACAGAGAGAGGAGCCTGCACATTGATATGTAAACATTTATGCAAACAGAAGTGCAATAAAAAAAATGTACGAAAAACAAGCAGGAAAACAGTAGTCGAAGGGGGACAGAAAATGGCGTGGAAAACAATTGAAAATGCAGCCATAGCCGGTCGCTAAATGATTTCGTGCACACTAAATAACAAACAGAAGTTTTTTTCGGGCGAAAAATATTTTAGGCTACGGCAAGGTGCAGCCTAGCCGGAAGCAAAGCTAACGGGCCGCGCGAAAGAGCAGGAGAGAGACAGAGCGTGAGAGAGGCAAAGAGGAAAAACGTGCCGTATGCGCGATTTTCGATTTTCGTGCACCTAAAAAAAAAAAAGGAAAGAGGTTTCCACGCGCACCCGCTGCGTTTAGTGCATTTAAAGGATTTGCATTATTTAAAACCAACTACGGGCGTAAGCGAAGTAGCCGGAGTGCATTGAAAAGCCGAGCTAGTGCATTTACCAACAGCTGACCTGCCCGACCGCCTGCCTGCCTGTTTTTTTCTCTCTGTAAATCAAAACATGGCTTAGTGCCAGCTTCGCATCGGACTAAAACTTTAAAGCCACTAAAAGGGCTTGTGCGTGGAGTCGGTACGCTATGGCCGAGCACTAAGCTGCGCGGCAATGCCACAGCGGGTCTGAGCACGTTTTGCGGCGCTTTTGTTTATTTGGTTTTGCCTTGGCCAACGGCGACGGCGACGGCAACGCGACGACGGTTCGACGGTCCAATGCTGCGTATACGTAATTTTTATTGCCAAGGCTTCGTCTGCGCTCTTGTCGCTTCCCCACTCGCTCACTCTTTCTCTCTCTTCCTTGCACATTCTTTCTCTCTTGCTTTTTGCTGTGTGCGCTTTCTGTTTACTTTTGTGCTGCATTTTAAAGCAATTTTAAAAGAATACCTGACCAATTAGACAGCCCACAGACAAACAGAGACACAGGCAGCACAGCTAGCTCTGTCTCCCTCTCTCTCTCTCTCTCTATCTCACTCTCTGCACTCCCACACATCACTTCTACACTGGCTTTATCTAAACTGCATGACGCATTTATAGCGCTGTTTCCCTCAGCTTGTCCGGCAATTAGACATTCTTCCGTTCGATAAGATAAGACCAGGCCGGGTAACGTGCACTTTCTGCCGCTGCCAATCCCCCTCCTTATCGGGCATGATGTTAACCCACATAAAAATAGAAAAGCGTAATTTAATAATGTCCCGAGATAGAGTTGCAAATACTTTTGCCATGTGCTGTGTTAGCTCTGTAAATATTTTCATTTCGCAGCAAACTAAGCCAAGGAAAGTCTTTTTCAAGGCGCGTGTCTCGCTGGAATTGCATCAAAAATAAATAGGAAAATCTCTGTGAAATCTAGATTTGCATTAGCATAGATGTAGCTCAGTTTTCTCTAGCGATAAGCCAAATCTCAGCGAAGGTCAACGATGCAAGAAACGATGATATAAGCAATGAAAACTTTTAGAACCTTTAGCCAAGAAAAAAACGTGACACATGCCTCAGTCGGGCGCGTTAGGTGGAATGTGGCAACAAGTTGCGAACGAGTGGCAAATGAGAAACGAATAGGAAGACACAGGCGCAACATCGAGCTGGCCATACAAACTTGTTGTTGTTGTGGGCGGAAAATGTTGCCAAAAGAAAAAGTCGAAATAGAAATCAGAAAGCAGCTAAAAAATGTGCTAAACGACAAACGAGCAAAATGATTTTCATTTACCGCGAGAGCGCAATAACATACAAATTGTTTTGCAATTTATTTTTATAACTAAAACAGCAACAGAAACACAGACAGAGGCAGAGACACAGATACATATACAGACAGAGGCAGAGGCAGAGCCAGAGACAAAGGCAACAACAGTGTGCGCAGAGTTGGCTACACATGTATTTGTGTTTTTGCTCTTTTTGTTTTGTTTATTTATAGATAGAATAGAAACGCTCGCCAGAGAGTGAGAGAGAGAGAGCCAGTCGATCGGCGACAAGTCGTGCCGGCTCCGCGCTGCCTGCTGCCTGCTGCCTGCTGCTATCAGGCAAAACACTTTTATAATTGAGCGGCAAGAGCGTAAGACTGAACGAAAATATTGGCAAAGGCGGCCCAAATCGAATAATGTGGCGCAGGCCAAAAACAGTTTGATGCACAGCGCTCGCTCGCGATGACGAGCTACATAGATAGACAATAGCACGCAATCAGGCTGGCAAAGCAGAGCAGGGCAGAGCAGAGCAGAGCAGCAACAAAGTGAATTTTTTCAGTTCCAGTTCCCCCGGCCAATCAGTTGAAATTTTTGCTAATATTACGCATACGCAGCGTGCCACAAATCGAGTCGCGGCCAGAGCTATAAATAAAAGTCAAATGCGAAACAATTCGCGTGCAACATAAAAAGAAATACAGCATATACGCGCATCCGCAATCCATATCCGCTGTGAAGTGAAGTTCGGTTCGTAAGAGCCAAACGAGAAAAATTAATAATAATTTTGCCACAACGCAAAAGAAAAATGTTTTGTGTTCGAAAAAAGAATTCGGTGTGAAATCTTATAGAAAGCCACAACACATAAATAAAACAAGCAGAAATATACACATAAAAATCAAGCAAAAACCATACGGAGCCGAAGAAATACGTCTTATAAACACACATACATATACATATTAACAAAACCGTCAAAACGGGGACCCGTTTACGCCAGTCGAGCGCCAAGGGACGCAGCAACAGTGAGGAAATGATCTATATAGATGATTCAGAGCCGGAAGGTGGTAAGTTCGACAAAGAACGCGAGTACGCGGCGTATACGCAATAAACTACAGTGGCCAAATGGCAGGTGATACGAAGCGAAAGAGAGAGATAGAGAAATACAACAGATAAGACTGCTTGCTGATAACAAAACGTTATCAATATCAGCTGTAAATGGGGTATTAAAACAGCTCTTACAGCGCTTTAGAGTTGTTTATTACAGTGATAACGGCGATAAAGTTGGTTAACTATGATTGCAATCGATCGAAATTGCTGGATATAATTGTTCTGGGCTTATCAAGCTGAGTTTGTGGAAATTTACTTGTAAAATGTTTTGAATAAACTTCCTGCATAAACTTTAATAAAGTGCGAGAATTGAAAATTGCCTTTGCAACCCAGCAACAATTTCCCATTAGTCCGGCAACTGTATACCCTGCAGGCAGGCCCGCAATTCGGGTATACTCAGCTGGGCATAGACAACAGAGGCTAGCTGCCAGCTGCAGGGCAACTGCCAGTCCATGGCTCGGGGGCAGCCAAAAATAAAATTAGAAATTGCAAAAAGGCAACTGCGCATAGACAAATCAAATCAAGACAAATCTCTAGATTAGCAGCTGTTTTGTCGGAGCCTCCTTTGGGCCATTTAGTTATTGCCATCCTAACTAGGCTTTAATAAAGGGCCGAGTCGAGCCGAACGGAGTCACATAAACATTTGTTGGGGCAACGAGGCAAAACATTAAGTTTTATGCACAGATAAAAACCGAAACCAAACCGAATAGCAACGAAATATCTGTAAAAATCAAACGGGAAATAAAGAAAAAGCAAGAGGAAGAGAGTGAGAGAGATAGAGAGAGAGAGGAGAGCGGAGAGCGGAGAAAGCGGCACAGAAATGCTTAAACGATTTAGAGCTCTGGCTGTTTGGCTACCAAATGGCCTGGGCTTTTAAAAATACATGAATTTCAATAAAATACGGTAGACAGACAGACAGTCGTAGGGCAGGGAATAGAGGGGGGCTGAAACAAAAGGGTCTATAGATAAGACGGGCTGCGATCAGGATACGTTTGCGCCGCCATTTTCATTGTCAGAAACAATAAATTTCACGCATAAAAACACTGAAAGCAAATGTGCGCTCTCACTCTCTCTCTCCCTCCCTCTGCCTGCCTGCCTCTCTCCATCTCTCTCACTCTCAACGCATATTAAAGTTTTGGCAGCAGGATACAAAAAAAAAGGCGCTGAAGGATAAGCGTCACACAAGATGAACGTAAATTTGTATAGCTTCGGTTTGCAGTGCGAGGGAGCAACGGGGCGTATGCGTAACTGCAGCTACAGTGGCTTTTTGGGAGAATTTCACACTGGCTTAGAAACCCAAGACAAAGTCAGGGCAGCTCTGACGGAAACGGAAGTGTCAAGTAGTAGTTGGACGAGCAGGCAGGCAGTGCGAAAGACGCGAGACGAGAGAGAGAAGAGAGGCAAAGCAAAAGAGTGCGAGAATGGGCGAAAATAAAAGGCAAAAAATCATGTAGCATGAAAAATGGCAAAGCGCGAAGCAATTTGAAAAATGAAAAGGGGAGAAATGGGTAAAGAATGTGCACAAAAGAATAAAAAGAAAATGCTATACAATGCACAAGTAAGTGCGGTGTGGCACGCAGTATTGGGCTAGAAGGTACCCTGTAATTGGGAGTGGCATATAAAAATATTTTTGGTATATAAAAAAAGCGAGCAAATAATATTCGCTTATAGATTTCAATAATTATTTTAATATAATTAGAGATTTATTTAAATTTATGCGAGCAACAAATTTTTGTTTATTGATTTTAATATTTATTTTGAATTATTTAGAGCTGTTACAATTGTTTATATATTTTGTGATAAAATTTAAAAATGTTTCTTTCCTTTAGTCGCTCAGCCTTTTTGCAGGGCATTTCCGCGCTGTGTTTGCTTTTGTTTTCTTTTCCTTTTTTTTGAAGCTTGTGACCACACACGGGCGTTGTGATTTAGTGTTGGGCAACCTCACAGCGTCACGCCCATAAGCCAAAAAAAGGCAGACAAAAAAGGGTTGCACTGCGGCAGCGGCGGCGTCTCGATTTCCCAGGCTGTTTTCTCAAATTGGCAAATAACAGCAAACGGAAATACTTGTCCACAGGTGTGAGGGCTCAAGTGTGTGTGTGTGTGTGTGTGGCAAATTTAGCACACTTTATTTGTCACATTTTGCATGAGTGTGTGTGTGTGTGCGGGCTTGGGCTGTTGTCACAGCTGAATTATGTGCTAATGGTGCGAGAGCTGATTTCTCAATTTCCGGTTCGCACGCTGTCCGATCTCAGTTCAGACTTAACACCTGCCTGTATCTATGTGTGCGTGTGGGACGCAGGAAATGAGCATTTTCAGCAGCTAAGCTGCACGGGAAATTGCCTAACCGCAGTGTAATTAAAAAGACTCGTTAATAAAATTACACAGCATACTAAATAAACATTTCGCATAACAAAAAATTAAACAACTCTTAAAAAGCGAACATAACTTTCTGGCCATTACTTTATCAGCAGCAGCAGCTTGTATAGCCATATATCATCACACTTATATATATAAAGCTATAGTATAGCTTTGATTTTGTTTAAACATTTAAAAACGTGCAGGGGCCACAGTAAATGTGCATAAGGCGCTGGCCAACGCCTCGTGCTGGCGTCATGAAATGCGCAAATTTTTGGTATAATCGGCCAAGCAACTGCCGCGGCACAGTGCGTACATGCTATGAAGAACAATGGGATAAAACAGCTGAAATTTATTTACATTAATTGCTTATTTTTTTCAACATTCTGTGCAGTTGGTCTGCTGCCTGGCTTCACTGTAGTCGCGCACATATTTCATTCTTTTTTTTACGCTCTCGCCGCACAAATATCAAAATAATTTTTATTTTGCTTTTAATTTTTGTACGCTGCCAAGGTGAATGTAAAACAAACAAACACACACACAAGCACACAAAAATTGTTCACAACTTGCCGAATGAGCGCAAATGAAAGGCGCACACGCATGTGTTGTAGGAGTCTCAATGTGTGTGTCTGTATTCTATATAATTGAGATACATTTTATTTTACGTCGCATTTCATGTTGAAGGTCGTTCGTTGATATTCACTTCATTTGACGCGTCGCGCATTCCTCGCGTCTGTCTCATCGCTACACTGCATTTTCCGTTTTGGCCATTTTTCTGCTGCATTCGCAGCTAACGATTGACAAATCGTTCAGGCGTTCTGCCCTCTCTCTCTCTCGCTCTCTCCCTGTGTACAGCTTTATCTTAATTTTACTAATTGTCAATGTAATTATGTAAATATTGCTTCCTGCTTCCTGCCCGCGCTCTGCCATGTGATTTGGCTATATGTAGGCTATATAAAACTGAATGAATGAGTTTATGTTGTGCCCGCAAAAATATTGGCAAGAAACGAAGCGCTATACACGCCACGTTTGCCACGTTGTCGTCAGAGCAGAAGCTAAACGAATTTGCGTTGCTGCGCCGAGAAATCCATAAAAAATCTGTATAAATATAAATAATTTTATAAATAGCTTGAAAATTGCATAAATAAATCAAAATAAATGCGCTTAATTAAACGTTATTTTTTATGAAAATTATTAACAATAAAATTGAAGCCTTTTTTGCGTTTTATGTTTGCCACAGGCAAAGCGCAGTTGGCTTGGTGGCAATTGAGCTGCTGTTAGAGAGAGAGAGAGAGAGGGGTCGAGAGAGGGAGAGAGGGAAAAGGAAAGGGAGGAGAGAGAGAAAGACACGTACGCCATGTGTGCTGCCCTTGCCCAATCGCATTTTATCTACAACCGTTTCACGCTGTGTGTCTCTGCAATTTTATTTAAATTTTTAATGCACAAGTATCTGGCGGCCGTCTGAGCCGCAGCTGCAGGTGAAATAACAGCAGAGGCAGCAATAGCAGCAACAACAATAACAGCAGCAGCAACAACAACAACAACAAAAGCAGCAGCAGCAGCAATGGCTACGGCAGCATTAAAATTGCAGACAAAGCGTGAGTGCATGTAGATATATAACGCATACGCCATGTGGCACAGCCGAAGCGAGTGAATGAGAGAGAGAGTGAGAGAGAGAGCGAGAGATAGAGCAGGACAGCAAGTGCAATTCATGCTAAACAAATTAAAATTGCAATTTAATGCGTATTGCAGACAGTGCAGAGCAGAGCAGAGCAGAGCGTCTTGTTGGGATTGCCAACTAAACAAAGCCGCCGCAAATGCAAACACAAATACGCAGCACACGCGCTCGCACACACACACACGTGCAACTCAATTTTCATATAGACATTTCGCGCCAAAATGGCAAACTGTAATTTCCATATATGTTGTTGTCGCCGTTGCGGCAATTGTTGCTTAGTCGGCGCCTTCGCTTCTGCTGCCAAAATAATCGAAATTATGTAAATGTCCAGGCGGGACCACCCTCATTTGTTTTATTTATTAGGCAGGAGGGGGGGGGGCATTGGTTGATCCCTTTTGATTTGCACTGACAGCATTGCATTTTCCATTTCCATTTGCCATTTCACATTTCATCGCGACCACCACAATTTATGGGCCACAGGTAACTAGAATGAGTTCATGCAATGCGATTGCGATTGCGTATACGCAGCGTCTGACGGCGACTCAAGTGCGCTGAGCGGCAATCAAATTTCGCTTTTGTGCGAGCTTAATTATTGCGGCGCATATATTGCAAATTGTGTGCGTTATTTAATTGTTCTTGTTGCCGGCGTAACAGTAAATGTTTTGTTTGCCATTTGTAATTGCAATCGCCGCTGCTGTTGTTAATTTCGCATTCGTTACCGCTTCACATTAATTTCGAGTGCGTTGCAAATTAAATGCAACTCCCCAGCAGCAGCAGCAGCAGCATGCGGAACATAAAGTACACACTCGCCCAGCAACTTTCAGTGAGTTATGGCACACGCATTCAGCAGGAGCAGGCGCCGCTGTAGCTGAAAGCCGAGCAATGGGTGTAAAGAAGAAGAAGGCGGTAGAGAGAGGGGAGCATCAAGAAATATTTGTGTAGTTAATGGCAAATTGATGTATTAAGTAGAAATCGTTTTCAGTTACTTAAACTTACTTTTAATCCAGCTGAACTGTTGCAGCATTTTTATAAAATATTTTAAGTGAACTTATCGAATTTGCGCATTGAAATGGAAACGAATTGATTTAAGCGATGCTAAGCAGAGTTAGAGTACTACAATATAATTAAATTACTAATTGAATTCTTTAAAATGAAAGTAGAAAATCGCAAATAAATGCTCTTAAAATTATATTTATATATTTTAATATTATTAGTAATTTAATCAACTTTTCAACTGCATATTAAACGTTGGAACTAGAAATTTATTATTAACTGGAAATTTATGATCTAGAATTAGATAAATGAAAGTAGAGAATCTAGAAAAAATGCTCTTCAAATGCTATAAATTTATTTAAATATAATTAGTAATTTTTTAACTTTTCAACTGCTTATTTAACGTTTGAAAATATATTTGGCCTATTTAAGCGTTTGTTAACTGGAAATTTATGCTATAAAAAATAAGTTACTTTTTGGAAAGTTCAAGCACATAAGAAGGCATAAAATTAATGGCTAAAATGTTCCGCAAAAATTCGCTCTCCTTCAGCCTTGTCGCAGCCTGTGCTCCAGCTGAGTCCTCTGAGTTCTTTCCCAAGTTCTCTGCCATTTGTTGGCTTAGTCACTCAGCGCAAAATCCCACTCTATTGTTCTGTATGGTATTTTCTTGGGCTTGTCATTTAAATTGCACTATCAGTGCAGCGCGGGCTTTAAGAGCTGCTGACAAACGTTGCTGGCCATGTCATTGGCTGCAATCCACTGAATATTTCAACGAATGCAGCCAGCGTATTGCATAAATAACCCCAACACCATTAAATTGTCAAGCTGCCTGTCTGTGCCATAGTGTGCAGGAGGAGTTTACAGGAGTGTGCCGGAGTGTGTACGTGTGTGCCTCGCACACGTAGCTAGACTGCAAACTTTATTTAGACATGTCAAACTGTCGTTCAACGTACGTACACGTTACTGGACACACTCAGGGGAGCCGCAACAGCCCCTCGTCCTCGTTTTTCTACTCTAGTGCGCCACGAACTGTAGCCCAGTCAGCAGTAAATAAAGCGTTAAATTTTAACAAATTGTTGTCAGAGTTGCCGCGTGTGAACATGCAGCAGCTGCTGCCAGAGACTCCCCAGCTCATGCCACATCATGCCTGGCGCTGTCATTCGATGGCTTTTCAATTACCTCATTTAAAAACTCTCATCTTGATTAATTGTTTTGTTTGTGCGGCACGTTAATTGATTTATTTTCGCAGCAGATTCAACAGAGCTGCGCTAATTGTTTATGCCAAAAAGAAAATGACAAGGCGAAGGCACACACACGCAACTGCACTTCCGCCTCGTCCATTTCCGCTGCTGTTGTTATTAGATTATGCCCGAAATTCAATTCAATTTGAGTGCAAATATGTGTTCGCTAATGCTGGCGCCGCTCTCGCCGCCCACAACTGGAATGACCGCAGCTCTGGCCTCGCGCCTGCTTCCTGCTCTTTGCTCTCTGCCCTCTCTCTCTCTCTCGTCCACGGCCACAGCCCTGCGGCTTCGTCTGGCCTCGCCTTTGATTCCTGTGTCTGCTGTCCGTTTGTTGTGGCTGCTCTTCGGCTTGTTGGCGGCGCTGTGGTGCTGCGGCCAGCATTGCCTTCTTTTAGGTTGGTTTTTCCGGCGGAAAATGTGTGTGGAACGAGAGAAAGTAGATAAGCGTAGGAATGTGCCGGCCGCGCACGTGTCTAATTAGAAGCGACAAATTTGTGAGGCAAAGATTGGCTTAGTTCTTGAGTGTAGATGGGCATAGCTGGCATATAATCTATATAACAGTTAGGGCTTCAAGTGGAGCACAGTCTATGCCTCCCAATAACCTATGCGTATACTTAATATATGCATATATATCTAAAAGGCAGTGCAAGGTGTGGCAGAAGAATGAGCAGGCTTGCTTGGAAGAATTTCGGCCTTAACTATAGTTTTATATCTAGCTAAAATATATAACTAATTCTATATAACAGTTAAGGCATTGTTTGGCTGGCTTTAATGCGTATACTTAATATATGCACAAATAGTCAAAAGGCAAATGCTTTAGACTGCAGCAATATGAAAGCAACACTGTAATAGAAGTGAGTGTCACTGCGTATACTTGATATATGCAATTTAATATTCAAAAGGAACAAAAATAATAAATAATGTTCAGGCTCGGAAAGCATTAAATCCCTTGCCTTTCTACTTGTTTGAATATAAAAACCTGTAAAAAATAAAAGCAAATCAAGCAAATTTTTAAAATATTAATTAACTTACGAGCATCTACAGTTAGTTGCAGGGTATCTCACGGGCCTGCCTGCGGCCTGGCCTGCCCGTTTTAATCGAAACAATTTCGCGTAACTGTTCCGTTGTGATGTGTGGCACAAATCGTGCAACAAAAGCGACCTCAGGCAGCGTGGTAGCTGTCGCTGATGTCGACATCGTGGCCGTTATGTGCCCGGTTTGGCAGGCTGTGCAACACGGCGTATGCGTGCTATAAATTAATAGATTTGCACGCTCTGCACCGCAAGTGCCAATAATTAACTAAGCTCTCGACGGGGGGAAGGTGGGGGTTGGCAGGAGAAAGCACTCCCCAGCAGGCGTCAGAAGCCGTGGTTCGATGACAAAATATGGCCGGGTTAACGGTTCTGCTAACGAGCTGCAGTTGCGGCCTGGCACAGTTCGTCGCATAAGTCATTAGCAGGCGCAGCCAGACCGAGTGGCAACGCGGCAACCAGGGGGCCAGACGGAGTAGAGGGGGAGTAGAGCACATCATACACGGCAGCTCATTAAATTAATTAAACGTCTGCGAAACGCTGCCACGCCTCTATATTATTTAGGCGCATTTATTTGCAACGCAGTTGCGGCTGCTTGCCGCATTGTTGCAACTTGGCTGGGCGAAACTTTTAATGAGTTCACTGCGGACGGTAGCATAGCGCTTCTCCCCCCCCCCTCCTCCACCATCCCCCTCTCCCTTCTCCAGCTGCGTATCGTGCGCATCGTTAGAGGCAGCCTTAAAATTGTTGTGCATTCGAAATGCGAGTGCCACGTTTAGTTGCGGCAGCTACGATTGCCGCTGCAGCCTCTGCCTCTGCTGCTGACGTGGCAGAAATAAGAAAAAATTGCAGCGATTGCAGCGGGCAGGCCAAAGCCGGAGATGAAGTTGAAATCAAAGAGAGAGCGAGAGGAAGGTGGAGCGTGGGACAGTAAAATCCCTTGTGTTTATCTTTTGCAGCTGTCAGCTGACCCCCTTTTGCATCCATCTTGTGTGGCCAGCGTCAGTCTCAGTTCCATTCGCCTGCGCCTCTGCCTCGTCGAGTGCCCTGTCTTTTGTCCTCTGCCATTGTTGAGCCATTGTTGAACTTTGAAATTGCCTTGAAATTGCTGTGCTCACATCAATCAATTAGCATGGCCCCCGCTGCGCGCTCCGTGCTCCGTGCTCCGAGCTCCACGCTCCAGGCTGCTTGTTGTCATGTAGACAGCACTTTTCAGTCTCAGTTGATTTAAATTTCATGGCACTTGGCTTAAAGCGCTGCCAAGCAAACAGCAGAAACAAAAAATGCGGGAAAGCGTAGAAGAAGTAAAGCAAAAACATGAAAATGAGACATGAAATGGAAGCCGAGCAAAAGTGGAAGGAAAGCAGGAAGCGCCAGGCGGAGGCAGCGCGAATAGCTGCGCTGATTATACACACATAAGCGCCAAATACACTCACTCGCACACACAGGCACACCCATAAAAGCCAGTGTAATGAATGTGTAAAGGGTTGGCTTAGGTAGAGCGCGGGCAGGGGAAGTAGAAGTGAAAGGAGACAGCGCGACAGCGTGCATGGAAACAAGATGCCAAAGGCTTGGCCAAGGCTGCAAGGCAGGAGAGCAAGAGGCAGAGGGGGGGGGTGTGTGGTGTGAGGGGGACGCAGAACAACCACAAAGTGTTTGGTGAAAAACAATTTAAGAAATGTACGCGCACGCCAGCAAATGCTTTTAGACAACGACGGCACACATGGCGTATGCGCGTTGCGAATTAAGCAGCTTAATGAACTGAGCGCGCGTCTAGCTAAACATTCCACGCAGTTTCGAAGATGATAAAATAATTGAAATGCATACGAATAACTTACTTGAGAACTGAATGAAATTTCGCACTTAATGAAAAGCACGAATAAACAGTGAGAATAAAAATGAGAGCTATAAAAAACACAGAAAATGAAAATGAAAATGAAAACGAAAAAGCCAAATGGAAATGGAAAAATTCTGACAGGCGGCAGTCGATTTTCACACAGACACCACACACGCATACAAATTACTAATGCTAATTTTATTTGCTGCTGGCAAAAAATCAGGCCGAAATCAAGCGCTGTGCTAGACAGCAATATACCCTGTACAGGTTGTCAAAAGTATTTTCAATTTTTATTTTTTATTTTACAATTTTCGCTAAGCAAATAAATATGGAAAATATTGAATTTACTTTTTTTATAAGCGCTCTAACTAGTGCAGCCTAGTTGACCCCACCTGTCATGTCGCCGCATCGTGTCGCTATTTTATAATCAAGTTGCGCAAGCTTCGAATTGGCAGGCGACATTAGAGTCGTAAAATTCTATGGGGGCCACGCCCACAGTCTCGTCGCCGCCTACCCCGGGCACACACGTTAGTTGGCATTTTTTCATGACCAGCCCCCCCCCCCTCCCTTTCTCTCGCTCGCACACATGCCGCTTGTACTTGGCATAAATTTAAATGTCAATGGGCAATTAAAGTGGCCCGCAAAAGTATGCAACATAAACTTGCCAGCGCGCGCCTGGAACACTTTGCAAGCGGCTGAAATGTTTGGTAGTTGAAACACTTGACAGTGCATTAGAACAGCTTAGCATGCGGCACACACACACACACTCACAGGGAATCGCACACACACACACTCATCAGGGAGTCGCAACTTCACTTGGCAAGCTTTTCATTCCTTTTGCTCGCTTTCGCGCTCGACTCAAGGCTGCGCCTCTCTGATTATTACTTTTCATTTTGTCATAACGATTTTTATTTTTTTTCGCTAAATAGAGTAGCGGGGGAGCGGTGGGTACGTGGGCGTGGCAACGGATTTACGCATGGCATGCAAAAATGATGAAGATGAATTACGACGCGCCAGGCTACCTCAGCAGATAAGCAGATCTTGCTTGGCAGCTTGTACATGCATGTCGCACTCTCTCTCTCCCTGTTTCTATCTATCTCGCTCTCTCTGTCGCATTAATCTATTTTCGTTGACATTGTTGATATTGATTTGTTGTCTGTTGTCTGCTCGCTGAGCCGAACACATTTGTTTAAAAGAAAAAGCAAAAGGAAACGCGGAAAGGAAAATAATCATATCTCTCGTGGCGCTGTCATTTATCAATTCTTCATTTCGTCAATTGATAATCGTCAAGTATGCATTCGATTGTAAGAAATAAATTGTCGTACGCATTTAAATAATTAATTGTGTGTGTGCTGCATTAAAACCATGTGAAGTGCAGGGAAATATTCGTTGAAACAAGTTTTCATGAATATTTGAATCAATTTCCAATTCGATTGAAACACATATTTGCATAAGCTGCGCATAACATAATTATTTAATTAGTTCGAATGCGATTTTCACGCTTCATTTATATGCAACGAGGCAATTTTCAATTTTCCACCCCCCCCAAAATTTATACAGTTTCAACCGCAAAAATTAAAAAAAAAATAAGTAAAAGTTAGCGTGTATAAATGTTAGTGTTGTAAATAAACACGGTCATAATGCACACACACGCACATATGCTGGCGCACACTTGTGCAAATCCCACTGTTTATGTTGGGCTTTAAAAATGATGTAACTCTCATTTTCGCATTATGTCGAGGCAAACAATAAGCGAAAACTGCGCCAGCATATGCTTAAACATACACACGCAGTTGGGAAAAGAGTCGGGGAAAGGGGAGAGCAGGCATTTCCGTGTAATAACCAATTTGAAATAGCACCGCAGACAGAGCGAGACAGCGAGAGGCAGGAGCGAGCCAACAGAGCAGCAAACGAGCAAAGTTTTACCATTTTTAATTTCGCCAAACAGATACGAAAGCGGAAACGAATGCGAAAACGAATGCGAATGCGCCGGCGAGTACTACGAATACTACAACTGACTTTGCCAGCACTTAGGCTGATTAAAGTGCACAAATAACCAGTGCAATAACAACTAAAATTCTCTCTCTGTCTCTCTCTCTTACTTTTTATTTGCCGCTCGTCTGTCATGCTGCTCTCGCCATTAGTCAACTGCGCTGTCAGCTATAATTTGCAGCCCAGACTGGCTTTATATGCTCAGTATACCCCATATATACGCTAACAATGTGTGGCAACATACTTTGCTGGCCAAATCAAACGAAATTCCTGCCCCAACTGCCCCCTCATATAATATTAATCTTTAACCTCAGGAAAAAGGGACAACGCAAAACTTACTTAATCTTTCATATTTGGAATTTATGCGTCCCGTTTCGTCATTAAATGTTTGACATACTTGCGCAGGGTATGGCACAATTGCCGTATCAAAAGTGTTATTAAAAACCTATAAAACATGCAATACACACCCCTTATAAGCCCTGCTCCCTACTACCCTGCACAGCCCGTTGGCAACTTTTTAAAGCTCATATTAAAACGCCAAAGCGTCGGCACACGCGGCGTATGCGTAATGCGACACATAAATATTGTTGCTGTCGCTCTGCATGTGAGTGTGTGTGTGTGTGCGGGTGTGTGTGTGTGCCGTTATCAATGTCGCTGTGCAACAGTTTACAATTGCTGTACAATTTGTTGTAAAATTTGTAATGCGCTTCCCATTAAAATTCTTCATTAATTCGACAACACATCAGACGAAGCACCCGCAGCAACAGGGTATAAAGCCAGCTACAGGATATTAAAAAACCGCAAAACACTGAGAAAATATTGTTTTTGCGTTTTTTAAAGTAATTTTCATGACAAGAAAATCAAAGAGCGGAAAAGTCAATGCGCTACGCGACTTGGCGAACTTGTCAACAAAATGAGGCAAAGCTGAGTGTTGCAGTGTGTGTGTGAGGAACCAGGGGTGTGGTGGCGGGTGGGGGGTTAGCAAAATTGAGAAAACTGCGACTTCTTGCCGGGCAAATCAAAGGAAAACTGCTGATTTTCATATCAGAGAAAATGCCGGCGTTGGCACAAAAAAAAATCAGCTGCCTCGTCGCCGTATCTGCAGACGGCACTCAATTGAATGAGACTGCATGCAAATACGTACAGTTACATAAGTAGATATACATATATATAGATATATATATATATGGAGGGTATACCCTATATATTCAAGCACTCGACCCGCCTCCTTCAACTGGCAGCGTTTACGCCATTTTTCTATGCGCTTTTGATGCAAAGCATAAATTAACTTTGCAAACTTTTTGTGGATTGAAAAGTGCAGCGAGTGGCAGTTTATCAATGCGCCAGTCAAAGACGCAGTAGGAAAAGGGAGGGGGCGGTATGCAGCGGGTCAGAGGTATAAGGCAAGTATAACATTAAACAGTTATAAAGCAGCACTTATTGCGTTGTCTGCCGCTTTGCCACTTGAACTCGAATTCAATCGAATTAGTTGCTCGATTTCTGAGCAGCTGCTGTTGTAACTGCTTTCGGTAGATAAGCTTATTGATAAAAGCGATAACTCAATACTTAGCTGTTGATTTTTATAAATTTTTATTTATCGTGCAATGCACTTAAATAAATATACAACGTAGGTCGAAGAAGGCATTTGTGACTCTAACAACTATGCGTATACTTAATATGCTTAAACAGTATCTTTCTGTCTGGCTGTCTGTAAGCTCTTCTGTCTGTCTGCCTGCCTGTTTATCAGCTTGTCTGTCTGCTTGTCTGTCTGCCTGCCCGTCTGTCTGGCCGTCTGTCTGCCTGCTCTGCTATATAAACTACCAGATCTCAGAGACTGTAAGTGCTACAGCCAAATAAAAATAAATTATGACATAAATAAATGCAGTGCATTGTCTTAAAATGAATTTTATAATTTAGCCACGCCCCCTACGCCTTCGCAAAACAATATAAATCGAAGTGAAGCAAAATTTCAAAGCTAGAACATTTATTTTTGCGGTATAAACAAGTAATCAGCTCAAAAATGATATGCAAATAGAAAAATATAAATAAACTGATTTTAAACAGACTTAAAGCTGCCATTTAGCCATTTTAACTTGCCTAGCGGCTTTCTGGCTACACTGCAAATAGTTGCTCTAGCTTAGTAGCTTAGTATTTAAGCCATATTTCGGTTTATTCGAGCTCGCCTCGATGGCATCAAGTATACGCAGGCAGACAGCGCAATTGCTTAATAAGTCAATCGCAGGCTGCATTTGAATGCGTTTATGAGCACCCGATTTATGCAACTCTCTCTATCTCTCTAGCTCGCTCTCTTTCTCTTTCTCTCTCGCACACTGCTCTTAAGCTACGCTGCATGCTGCAAACCAATTTCAGCGAATTGTTGAGACTGTACGAACAAACAGGTTGCAGCAACGTTGCGGCTGAGCAGAGGCAGAGAGAGAGAGGGAGACGCAGAGAAGGCAGACAGAGACAGCATGCTGTCTGCGGGAGCGAGCTAGCCATATATGCCATGCAATGCACAGTTCAAATGCAATGCGAAGTCGATATAAATTCATTTATTCATGAGCTCAAAACCGGAAATAAATGCGCGAGCCCAGGTGTCTGTACATGTATGCGTGTGTGTGTATGTATGCGTGTGTGTGTGTGTGCACTTTCAAGACTGTTTTGTGCATAAAATATGTGTGTGTCTCTCTGTGTGTGTGCACGCATGATAATATTTGATTTGGCTTTGTCTGGCCATAAATTATGATTGCGAAAGTTTGTTGCACCTGCTCGAGGGGGAGCGGGCGAGGGCGGGAAACTTACGACGACTTTTCCGCACAGTTCAATTGAATCTGTCGCCAAATCGTTCTCTAATTCGACTGGGCGTGTTTGCTCAAACTTAAATTGTGCGCATTATTGGCAGAGTGCACTCAGAGCAGGGCGCACACACACGCGCCGAGTTGCTGCTCAAAAACTGCAGCAGACATGCATAAATTTTGTCGTTTAGAAAGATGAAGGCAAGGAGTGATGGCATGGGGGAGGGAGTGAAAGGGAAGAGCGAGGTAGAGGTAGCTGTGAGGTCCAGGGGCAGAGCGGCAGCTCTCGTGAGATGGCGTCAAGTTGAAGCAATCGCTGCATACGCACAAGTGCCTCAGTGCACACAAATAGCAAGGCACACACATACACACACGCACACACACGCAGCACATGCCTCTATTCAACTTTCACTTTGAATTTGCCAAGTTTTCCCGCACTCCGACGCAGGCAGCTTTTGCTCGCCTTTGATTTTAAAGATTTATCGTAGCATACTTATATGCGCCATTTGCATATTAATAGAGCAGACACACTTCACTACACTTCACGCAGCTCGACAGCTCGCACAGCCACTGAAACATGCCTAAAACAAACTAGACATATGCAGCGAGCCAACCCGAAGCTGTGAAATAAAACCGTTAGCACGTTTATCAATAATTTAAATTGCAAATTCGTAAAACTCTCGAGACTTGCGTTTGCGGTCAAATGACAATTTCAACTGCTCCGAGCTTAATGGAAAAGTATGAAAAAGTAAGACAGGCCAGATAGAAACGTATATGGCAAGCGTGTAGGCCATGCTCGACTAGCAGTTGCTCTATAAAGTCGAATTGCAATGGGCTTAGGAATATTTTCCAAGACTTTCGCAGCGATTTTTTACGCACTGCAAATTTGTCTAGCAAAGAAACAACTACACACACACATGCATAGTGCACACACAAGCATATAATATTTACAGTTAGTCAGCGCAGCTCCTCGACTTTTCCTCGTGCGACACGTGTCCCTTGGCTGCAGAGAATTCAATTCAATGAAGTCATTTTTATTTGTTTGGCAACTTGTAGCAAAACAACAACAACAGCAGCAGCAGCAGCAAAAAATGAATTCTGAAAAGGGTTTCCTTTTGTGTGGCAAGAGAAAATAACAATAACACTGGAGTGGGCAATAGAAATGAGCGAGAGCGACAGGGAGGGAGAGAGTAAAATCACAACAAATTGTCTGCAATATTCTCGAGCAAATATGTGCATGTGTGAGAAGTGGTCGCAAAGGGGAGGGGGAGGGGTGTGGCTGGCTGAGTTAGCTGCTGGGTATATGGCCCAAACATGTGGGCCATAATAACCGATATTAAATGCATTTGCCATGGCCGCACACAATGGAAATGATTGAATGCAATATTTTTCAAGAGCGGTTACACGATTCGATCGGGGGTACAGTGGGAAGGTGGGGCAAGAGCAGGGGGCATGCTGCAAGTTGTTCATATTTTGTGTAGCTGCCGACGACAGTTTTATGCGTGCTGCAGGAGAGAGAATGGGACGGCAGAAGCAAGAAAAACACATGAACTTCAAGTGGATTTTGGCGAAAAGGAAATTGATTTAAAACAAGTTGAAGTAGAAACGAACGAGAGGCAAAGGAACGGGGGCAGCAATGAAGGCAGCCGGAAAGGGTAAAAATCCAGAGGGGGTGAAGTAAAGAGAGACTTGAAGTAAAGAAAAAGCATAATTATTGCCTTCCCGCTTATTTTATTTGTCAGCTAAGCCACAATTATCGCAACTTACACACTCGTGCACTATCTCTTTCCCTATTCTCTCACTCTCTTACTCACTCTCTTTCCCACTTGCTTCCCTCTCTTCGGCAGTGCTGGAAGCGGCTTTTCCCATGCGCGATGTGACCATAAAGCGCAACGTGGACGCGCATCAATTGTACGACGTGCTCGGCGAGGTGGGACGGTAAGTGCGGGTTCCCCGGGGTATACATATATAATACATATTTATATATATATGATAACTATTTGTAGTGGCAAATTCGGCACCGTCTACAAGTGTCGCGAGAAGACAACGGGCATACAGCTGGCCGCCAAATTTGTGCCCATCCCGAAGCGCGAGGACAAGCGCAACGTGGAACGCGAAGTGGAGATAATGAATTCATTGCAGCATCATCTCATTATACAATTGTATGCTGCGTACGAATATCAGAAAATGATGTGCGTCGTCCTCGAACTGTAAGGATTGTCAAGCGGGCGTATGTGCCGCATGTGTGTGTCTATGTTGTCTATGTATGCGTGTGTGTGTTCTTAGTTCTTCATAACTTTGTTTGCCCCTCCTTTTTTTCTATTGTTGTTCTTGTTACATTCTTGCCGCACACATACACAATATCTCGCAATCAGCGGGGCAATGTGCATAAAATACGATTTACACGTACGCACATTATCGTAAAGTAGTAAAGTTCTACCCCCTCGCCGCCCCTCCACACACACACACACACACACACACTATAAAAGTTTTAGCTGTTTTCTTTGGGGAAAAGCAACCTTAAGCAACAGGTTCTCTCTGTCCCTACGCCATATCAATATTTATTTTATCTGCTACTTTGGCTATTCTAATGAAAGCTGACAAGGGTTTCCTCTCAGCCCGCTGCCCGCGGTCCGCTGCTGCGGCCAATGGGCCGTAAAAATAGCTGACGCCGGCCCCTGATTAAGGCAGCGCGTCCTTGACCCACATCAGCGAGAGCTCGAAACGCAACAATGCGCACAGCAGCTTTTGTCCGTCTTGCTCTCGAGTTTTTCTATTCAATTAATTCTCACGTTGCGCAACACTGCAGTTGCGATTGTTGCAGGCAAACTTAACTAAACTTGTTTCGTTTTGTTTGCATATGCATAGAGTGCAGCAAACTTACATATTATAAAAAAAGAAAAGAGAATATGTATAATATTGCAGTCAGTTACCAAGCCTGATAATAATATTTGCAAATGGAATTTGCACATTGTTTTTGGCCTGTAAATATTTCAGTTCATGCGACATACATTTTGCCGTTAAGCCACATCGATTACCGGATTGCAAGTGATGCAGATAAAAGCGTCAAATAATAGATTTTAAATGCCCGTTTAAGCCGATTGTTGATTGTTTTATCAATAAACAAAAGTGATTTATGCAGTGCATATTGTGGATAAGAGAGAGAGAGAGAGCAAGTGCCTTAACAGCTGTTAAGCAGCGCTGAGTCGGCTGTTAAATCCAGCACTGCTAACATAACAGCGGCTTAACAGCTTACTTAACGCCGCTGAGCGGCTGCTTAAGCCAAGACACACTCCAATCAGATCTTGTGTGCTCGAGTTGCATAGCAAACAGCTTCAAAGCAGTTGCACACTCACAGACATTTGCAAATAGCTACTAAACATACATAGTGCACTTTAGTGTTGCGAAGCAGTTATAAATTACCTGAAATCGATAATCTTTTTTAAACTTGTGTTTATTTTCGTATTGCAAGCGAGTAAGGCGCATTGACTGGCGAAAAAAAAGGGAGAAAAACTGCCAAGAAAACGTCTCGCTTTATGCAAATTTGAATTGCTTAGGGCAAAACAATGTTTTTACAATTTAAAAAATAATGTTTTGCCATTGCACTGGCCCGTTAACGCGCATTACTCACGCTCCAGCCGGGTTGATGTTCATTTATTATCTGATTTTCGTGTTATGGCAACGAATGTGTGCTATTCTTGTAAATAACATAACTAGACTAAGTTCAGGTAAGATTCGGCTAAACGGGCGCCTTAATTGTGGTTTTGTTTGTTGTTGCCAGTTCCTTGTAGTATCAACTTATACCATGTCTTTTAATATATGTTCCTGTTTATGCCCATTCCAAGCATCGAGGGCGGCGAGCTGTTCGATCGCGTCGTGGACGATGAGTTCGTGCTCACGGAGCGCGTGTGTCGCGTCTTCATTCGTCAGGTGTGCGAGGCAATGGCATTCATACATGGCAACGGTATTGTGCATCTCGATCTGAAGCCGGAGAACATACTGGTGCTCACACAGAAGGGCAATCGCATCAAGATCATTGACTTCGGCCTCGCGCGCAAGTTCGATCCCGACAAGCGACTGAGAGTGAGTATTGCAGAATCGAGTATGGCATCAATATGATATATATATTTCCCTATATCTATATCGATAGGTTCTCTTCGGCACACCCGAGTTCGTGGCGCCCGAAGTCGTCAACTTTGACTGCATCTCCTACGGCACCGACATGTGGAGCGTGGGCGTCATTTGCTACGTGCTGTGAGTGTGGAATTTATGTATAAGTCTGAGGAACCCTTACACCTGCAAAACATGGGAAACTTTTCCATTTAATTTATTTAATTAATCAAAAGCATTGCGCCGCTTTAGATGCGCTCTCAACTATCGTAAATATTATTTCATAATTTTCATGCACTTCAAAATTTAATCAGAGCGCGTGGAGTGGGGCAGAAGGAGGAGCAGGGCAGCAAGATTGGAGCTGCTTTTCTCCCCACAGTCGCGCGAAGCAAACTAATTAAAAATCTGTGAAAATTGCGTGTGCCAAGAATTAAATAATCAAACTCTTAGAAATGCCAAAAGTAAGGTGTTTGCCACGCCTCCCCCCCCCCCCACACACGCCCGCAGTCGGGCAGCCCGCAGTAGCGTCAATTTAATTTAGTTAATTAAACCTTGCTGTGTTTTTTTTATGTGTTTATTTATTTTGTGTGCGCTGCTTTTACATTTCATGTTTATTGACTTTGCCACACCCACCCAACCGCCCGGCACACACACACACACATATGGAACTGGAACAACAACAACCACAACAGCATCTCGGGTCTGTCGCCTTTCATGGGCGAAAACGACATTGAAACAATGTCAAATGTAACCATCGCCAAGTACGATTTCGAGGATGAATGCTTCGCTGGCATCTCGCCGGAGTGCCTGGATTTCATAGCCAAGCTACTGGTGAAGGACTTGAGGTGTGTGTTTTGTCTAATTAGTCTATCTCCCCATAAGCAGGCCAAGCAGCTTTTAATCAAGCGAATGTACCTGCTGCTTCTGCTCCTTCACAGCACCCGCATGACAGCCGCCGATTGTGTCAAGCACAAATGGCTACAGCAGCGTCCCGCGGCAACTGGGACGGCAACAATAGCCCGGACCGCCTCCGCCAGTGCAGCCAAGTCGCGCCTGAAATCGGAGTCGCCGACTCCATTGGCCTCCGAGTCCTCGGAGGATTCGACGGCAACAATCGAGGATGCCGGAGACGACGACGACAACGATGACGTTGCTGATGATGATGATGAGAACGTTGGCATCGGCGTCAAGACAACGCAACCGGATGACAATGAGGACAGCGAGGAGCTGGCACAGTTGTGCAGCACACATGAGCTGGAGGTACCGTATGAGCTGCCCTGCTGGCATTATAAATGCAATGATTCATTCCATCTCTCTCTCCCTCTCTCTCGCTCTGTGCGCACAGGACAAAGAGCTGGATGCCACCAAGGATAATTTAAAGAATTTCATAGTGCGCTGGGAGACGCATCCGAATAGTCCGTATGTCTTCGATGTGGAGGGCAATGTGATAGCTCCGCTGAACGAGACAAGCTATCCGCATCCGCGACGCGGCCACGGGCCGGACAGCATCTCGTCATCGCGAGGTGAGTACGGCTCCCAGCGGCAACGTGATCGACATGCTCTCATCCATGGCAAATGAGCGGGGCGGGCCGTGCCGGGGGGGTTGGGCGAAAATGATTTGTAAATTACATAATTAACTTGATAACCAATTGTTGTTAATTATTAACTTGAATGTATACGCCAAGTTCGGGCGAATGAGAAGCGCACAGAGAGAATCTCTCTCTCTCTCCCGCGCTCTCTCTCTCTCCTTCAATTAATGTTGTCTTGTGTTAACAAAAAACAAAAGCTATTGTACTATGTAACAACACACTCTGTTTTAGTCTATAAGCATTATCCTAGTCGTAAGCGCATCCGGATGCGAGCGGATGCCAACCTCCACTAACCGTAGTCATATAAGTTTGCTTAGCGCGTCGACACTGTGATAAAGACAGCCAATGACCAGAGTGAAATCCACGAAATATATATGTGTATATATATACAACGATTTGAAATACAAATTACCTTCTTTTAAATAACAAAACAAAAAGCCAAAACATTAGACAGAACTTTCCGAAACACACACACACACAATTCCCACACCTTACTCAGCGTTTAGCGCGCACCACAGTTTCTCAAAAACAATCGGACAAGGTAAGCCCCATCAATGATACAAATCGAAAAAAATAAAAAAAAACAAACCCGCTGCCAAATTCAAAAGTTACTCGAGTTTTTTCATCTCATGCAGAGTCTATCATCAAGTACCGAGTTTGCTTATGTGATAGCCCGTAGAAAATGATATATATGGCAAATTTATATAGCACAGTCTATCGCATAAGTTAGCATCTCATCTCGGGTACAGTGTGTTGTCTATTTTGGGGTCCGGCCAAAACGATTCATTTCTTTAACTAATCCCCCGAAGTCTCTCTTTCCCTATGTCGATTGCATTCTCATAAGCATGGTCTAACTATCTATAACTATTATGTGTCTCTTTGGAAAGCAGTTGGTTGTATAATCTTAACGTCTATGTAGCTTGAGTTGCTTGACTTTTCCCTGACTAAAACACATCTGGATTCACTTTTGCAGTGTGCTCGCCCTCGCCCTGCGAATCGATTGCCACGCTCACCGACGATGAACAGGCTGGGGAGGAGGACGAGTTGCAGGCAGCAGCTGGTCAGGAGGATGAGGATCGTCGCAGCATTGAGAGTCCGCATTCGGTGGCTACCACGCCCATTAATGAATCCCGCGAGAAGCTGTTCCCCATCAATGCGGCGGGCGCATCGGGCTGTGCCACGCCCACGCCGCAGCATCTGTTCAACGAGAACTTCGATGAGTTCTCGGGCAGCCAGAGCAGCGCACAGCAGCAGCGCAGCATGAAGAGCTACCTGCATACGTTCGATCGCCGCAACTCGGACACCACGTATCTGCTGGGACGACGCAGCTCCGGCGAGCGCGTGAATCTGGCCGATGAGATACGCAAGCTATCCGATCATTTGTTTATGCTTGCCGAGATCAATACGAAGCTCGGAGATGCCAACAACAACAGCAGCAGCAGCAGCAGCACGAAGGAAGCAGCTGCAACCGAAAGCAAATCCTCAAAAACGGAGAGCAGCAGCAGCAGCACCTCCAAGACGCAGGAGCCGCCCAAATGGACAAGCAGCACACGCAGCAGCAGCAGCTCCAGCAGCCGCTTCACGCCACACGGTCTGCTTAACAGCAGCAGCACCACAACCAGCTCAAGCAGTCAGAGCCAGAGCCTCAACAAGGCGGGACAGCAGCAGCAGCAGCTGCAGCAGAAGATGAGCTCCTCGGTGTCCATGCGCCTGCAACAGTCCATCGAGGAGACGCCCAAGCTGAGCAATGGCAGCGCGGACAATTGGTTCAAGTCGCAGCAGCAGAGTCAAGTGAATCGCAGCGTCAGGTCCAGCGTGAGCACAATGAGCACAGCCAATGCGCAGAGCAGCAGCAGCACGCATATTCTGCAGAGTTCCAGCTCGAAGATCAGCTCCTCGAGCCACCAACACGTGCTGTCCGCGGAGTCGGCAAGCAGTCGACGCGCCAAGTATCGCATCAATCAGATGAGCCGCGACGTGCCCGTCGGTTTGCCGGATACACATCAGACTGTTAATCTGGAGGAGGCTGCGAACACGACCAAGGACTGTTTGCTGCATCTGCTGGAGAAATACAACGAGACAAAGAATCGGAATCCCGTGGGGCGACATCAGAGCATCAGCGTCGACAGTCCCGTGAGCGATAAGCTCGAATATCGCTCCATATCATCGATCAATGCCTTCTTCCAGCGTCATGTGCACAGCACCAGCACTGGCCAGAATGTCAAGCATATTCAGGCGCAGCTGGAGGAGCGGGCTACGGGGAAGTAGTCGCCTCCAATCTCCGCCGCGTCGTCTCTGTCTCTGGCTCTGTCTCTGTCTGTATATAGAACCAAACGCAACGCAACCAAAGCAAACTCAATCAACTACGTTAGTTAATTTCTATGTTCGCAAACTGAATCAGATTGTTCATGTACTTTTTGTCGTAAGTGTAATTAATGAGATTAAATATTATATTGCAATAAAAGAGATTCGATAATGATTAGTTGGCTCTGCTGGGTCTTATCATCATTGTGACCGTCTTGTACGAGTAATCGAATTCGTGCCAATTCTCACTGTCCCAACCGATGCCCCTGGACAGATCGTACGCATCGGCCAGGGTGTTATCCCCGACGTATTGTCCGTTGAGGTTGCTGAAAGCGATAGAGAAAGGTGAGTGAAGAGAAAGAAAGAGAGAAAACTAACAAATTCAACTGTCGCCGGCAGCGCTGCTCGAAAGTATGGAAAACGTTTACTTCAATAACTTGTGCAGTTATGCTGCAATCAGTTGGAAATTTAGATGTTATATGCATATTATAGCCAGTTAACCGTATGCCAAAGCAGAAAGTTGTGAGTTCAATATGTTGCTTAAAAATTGTATTGAAAAATGTAATATTAGAATTGCAAGCACAATGGGCGTGGCACATAGTTTCTGTATTAAGCGCGAGAAGCGTATGATATGCAGAAAGCTGCATGCCTAAATTGTTGTCTCTAGCTCCTAAAATAACGGAGATCTGCGTGTTCATACAGACGGAAATGATTAAATACGCTTGTATACACTACAAATCTAAACCTATACCCACCTGGCTCCACACGCCCTGTACCACCATGCACCGTGGAATGCCTCGGCGCAATTCTCGTCATCAAAATCGTTGTCCATATCGTATGTGCTAAAGTTCTGATTGAGATTGTACAGCATCGCATTGCCAGCATTTCCCGTATAGTTGCCCAGGGATTTGAGTTTGTATAGTTCAGTCTGATTGCCAATAAGAAATCTGGAGTAGCCCGCATAGCGTGTCTCGTTCTCAAAGTCCTCGAGCTGTATGTGCAACTCATGCGGTGTCGATGCTGTCAGATAATGCAGCATACTGAGACCTAGAAAGAACTCGCCATTGAAATTGCCGAAACCATCGCGATATTGATTCCAATTGCGATAGAAGTCAACGCTTCCGTTAAAACGTCGCTGTATCACCGTCCAGCCAGATCCAGCCAGACGATCATTGCAGGGACAGGGCGCAATTCCAATGCTTGACACATATATATAGTCATTCACATTCAATTTGCTAAAATCGTTACAGTTCCTGGATACCTTGGGCGAGCTAATCTCCTTCCTACGTCGGTTTTTTATTAGCATTATTTGCTGTTCCAAACCTGCTATATACGCCCAAAGTTCTGCGTTCTTCTTTCTTTCCGTATCCAAGGCATTCTGCAAGGACCTAATGCGTCGATCCGTATATCCCGCGTGCCGGTGCTATACTTGATATTTGTATTCTTATTAACCTTTGAACTACGATGATGTTATATGACTTTCAATAACTTACCAATTCTGCATTCACAACCATAAGTAACAAGCAAAATGCCAAAAATATTGTTATCATTTTGCACATTTTTGGAGAATTCCGTATTATTTACGGATGAATAAATAAGTATTGACCTCTCCAGGCTGAGCTCATTTTCGTACTAAATCCAAGAGTAAGTATATTCGCCGTTGAATTTCTTATCAACAACATGCTGAAGTATAATATGTATGGGGTACACTCGATTGAGACTGAGAATTCTACGATAAGAAGTTGTGAATGCGCAAGCATAGCTTGGATAAGCATTAAACCTTAATGTTCTATGTGTTATATGATAGTATTCGTGTGGGGAACAATAACATTATAATTATATGATTTCGACCCAAGTTCTCAAATATCTTTCGAACCAAAAAGAATTAAAATCTCTTACAAAATGAAAAACAAATTTTATTGAAAAACAAAAATCAATAGTTAAAAGAAATCAATAAGTTACGTATGTATAATTAAGAAACGTCTACAAAAAGAGCAACAACAACGTGCTAAGTGCACATATATGTATTCGTATTCGTGTTTGTTTAACTCGTTGGGTTTGGTTGCCAAAATTCATTGGCTATTCAAAGTATTTTTGTTGTGTTTTTTCACCAGGGTATAAGATGATTTCGTTTTCTGTGTTTGTTTTTCTCGTTTTGTTTCTTTTTATTGTTTATTGAAGAATGAGTTGAATGTACACACAATATGAATTAGATATAAATATTAAGTGAATACTTTGGATTTGTTCTTAGTACTAGGACATACGCAACTAGGATGATCGTGTAAAGGTTATTCAATAATATAGGCTCTGCCTACGCATATAATAAGGTATAGTTTACAATTAGTATTTATAGAATTTGTACATGATAGTTAAGAGCGAAATTGCTATCGATTGTTTGCCAAATTGTTTGGCAAACGCAAACAAAGCAATTTCAATTACAGTTGAGAGTTAAGATCAATAATGGCAATTCACATCAAATTGCGAATATTTGTATATACTATATCTTAGACGAGATCGTATACAATATTTGCAAGGCGGCACAAATTGGCAACTGGCAATAGGGGACTTAGGTTTAGATAGATTGTTCCACTGGTCGAATTAAGGGCATTAGGTTTAGTTGTTTCTTTTCGCATTTGTGTGCGACACAGACCTCAAAAACATTAAAAAGCAACAATAAACTCGCAATGTTTGAGTTTATCATAGCCTGTTTTAGGGTCCACGCACGAAAGTGGACAACAACTCAATGGAACTTTGCTCGAAAAAATAGGTAAGTATAAACAATACTTAAATAATCGAAAACTGAGCAAAGCAACATTGAGTATTTCTTGTCTTCGATTACAAATTTTTGCCAACAACCACGAACGAGCCAATAAGTTGATTCGTTGTTGCCGGGAAAATTTACAAGAATCATAATTTTAGTTGGTTGTAGATATTCATGGTTAAAGTGCTTTCAAAATAGTGTCTCTCTATCAATTAAGGAATTAGGAATTAGTATATATAGTTGTTGGTTGGTTTTCGTTTTTGAGTTAAGAACTAATCACTTAGTTTATGGCATTTCTCACTAGAGAAATCTAAAAAGTTTCATTTAGCCCGATACTTATGCTATGCTACTAAACTGTACTTTGTTCTAGCCCTAGCACTGATTGCAGTAGCTAACGGTTACACTAGGTCGACTATTAGTTAATATTCGCAACTTTCGCCCTTGCACTGCACAAATGTATCTCGCACTTAAATCTCTCTGTGTGTGTGTGTGTGTGAGTGTGTGTAAAACGCGGAGCAGGAGTAGATGAACATGAATTTGATGGAGAGTGAGAGAGTGTGTGAACTTAAAAAACTAGTTCAAATAAATGTAAAAAATAAACATATGGTAATTTCTGCAGTGGCATAAAAAATTAAAATAAAATTACAAATTGCAATTGAGTTGGAGTTGGAGTTGGAGTAGAAGTAGAAGTTCAAGTTGGGATCTCTCTTGCCGTGCTGCCAGTTGCAACTGCTCCCTCTCTGTCGCGCTCCTACTACTCTCGCTTAGTTGCGGCTGTTGCGCGTACGCTTGAGCAGGCAACCGAAATGCGCTCCCAGGCTGCCACTCGCGGCGGCGCTGGTGCTGGCATTGGCCGAGTTGCTGCTGCTGCTGCCGGAATTGGTTCGCATCCGTTTGGCGGGTGAGATTTTCTTGGGTGCCTGCGCCAGACGCTTGCGCTCCTTCATAAACTCTGCAAAAGCGAAAGGTGAAAATTGATTTAGTCAAATGCAGGAAGAAATACAAAATGCATACAAATAATAATAATAATGGGTATCTGTCGGCCCGAAAGTCAGCTGGCAGCTACAAGCTACCCCTATGGGTCATTGATATTTCACTTGGCACATGTGATGAATGAAATGAATGAGCAAACAGCAGGCGCCGCCTGTTTTTGCACATTTTGATTTTGAATTGTGGCACGTGGCAACAGGGATCAGGGGTTGCAGCGGCTGCTGCTACTGCTGCTGCAGCAAGGGTAGCAAACAGCGGGACGGCAAGACGGACAGAGGGTTAGCCAGACACCAGGCAGACAGCAGGCTGTGGTTCAGGTAGATCGCTGCGATCAGCGCATGCCAAGTGAGTTGGGTAGGGTAGGGCAGGACAGCCGCAGCAGCAGGCGCAGTGGAGGTTGCATAGCTGCATAAATTACACGCCCTGCCAACTCCCCGCTATGCACAAAAGTACAGCTACAGTCAAGGCCGGCCGGACGAAGCCGGAGCAAAAAGCTGACCCATGCGGGCGCCTGACCAGAACAGACACTTCGCGTTCTTTATTATGTTAATAATAAGAGTGTGTGCCATGCAAAGTGCCATAAAAAATGAAACAATCAACGGTTCCTGCTGCTGCTGCTGCTGCCGCTGCTGCTGATAAGTAGTGCAGCGCTTTGATGGCGGCACATTGTGCTTGCACTCTCTCTCTCTTCTGCTCTGCCTCTAATGAGGTCATTCGATGGCGTAGTAGGGCAGCCGAAAAGCAGAGCCAACAAAACGCACATCTGTTAACGAAACCCGCATGCAACGATCTCATTTGAAAATCAACCCCCGCGATGCAGTCGCAGGCGCAGGGATGTTGCGTGTAGTCACTTTCGAGGGGGGGAAAGCAGCTGCGCACACGCAGATCGAACCGTTGCTGCTGCTGCAGCTAACCCCATCAACTAAATCACATTAAAAACAAAGCTAATTATAGTGCGGCAGCCTGTAATTTTGGTTTGGTTTCGATCAAAGTCAGCGACGACGCCCACGCCGCCAAGGGGTGCGCCACTGCGCTCGGGAAAACAAAAATGAAAGAATCGAACTGTGACTGAAAATCCCGAGTAATTTGTAGGGATTGAAATGGCCAGGAAATGTGTGGTAGATTTTTTCCATTGTGCTGTCGGTTGGTGGTGTTTTTTTTTTTAGAGGGAGTGCTCGGTGAAATATGGCTTGTTTTACTTAGTTCAAAAAACGTCAGCTTCCGTGAGGATTGCGTGACATGGAGGAGCAAACAAACTGGCCCTGACGTGCGTGTGCAATCAGGCACAACGCTGGGAACGCTGGATACGCCTCAGTGCGCACACTGCGATCCTCATTTATCACCCTCAACTGTTTGAGAACTGAACTCACCTGTGATTTTAAGCTGTCGCTTGCGCTGCTGCGTCGAGTAGCAGGAGGAGGAGGAGGTGGAAGCGCCGGCGAATGCTGCAACGGATGTGGAGGCAACCAATGGCAACGACTCATTCTGTGAGTCATAATCATCGGTGTCGACGTTCGAGTCCAACGACGAATTGGCCAAGTTCTCCCGATCCGATCGTTCCATCAGCAACATATCCATATCGCTGGCGCCGCTCACATCAGTACGAACATGGGCGGCACGGGTCAGCGTGTACATCTGGGGGGCAAAGTTCGATTCCTGCGAGCTAACGCGCTCCCAGATAAAGCTGCCGTTCGCATTGAGTGGACGATCCGCACGGAAATCAAAGCCCCATTTTTGTGTGGCCAATTCCTGATGGCGTTCCAGCTCGGCATTGAAGGGATTGCTGAGAGAAACGAATATGGAATAAATGAATATGTGCTGCAGTTGTTCATTAATTTATTCGACTTACGATTTGTTTTCCATTAGGTTCGACGGCGTTGGGCCAAATAGATTTCGCTTGATGCGCTCCAGCTGCCTGCCATAGGGAAGATTACGACTCACGCCCGGACTGGCGCTCATCTTGCAGAACTCACTGAGCACGGGATTGAGAACGCGTGCACTGACCATCTTGAATTTGTTTGTTTTCTGTTGTGATTTTTTTTTTTATTGTGTTTGGACTGCGATGCGACGCAGTTTTACTGCCTGCGCTTTGGCCACTTGTTTGCGAAATTCACGACCAAGTGAAACGTCAAAATTTTGGCGCCAAAACTTTTGTTTTTCTGTGCTCGCCTGTACGTAGCTGCTGCTGCCCAACGCAAAGAGGGGCGAGCTCACCAATACTAACGCAACACAACGAAAACACACTCATGCACGCACACAAAAGCACACGCTCTACTCTCCAAAACTCGTTGTCGTCACGTTGCCGTTGCTGAGTGATTCGTCGACGAGTCGTAATTGTTTGCCTGTATTGGTTGTTGGGGCGCAGTGTTGTTGCAGTTTCTTGCTTTTGCGTTTTCAGCATTCGTTTTAAAAGTGAAATTTGTATTGTTGTTGCTCTGGCCAGCGTCGATTTGTTTAGAAATATGATATAAACAAATTGCGTTACGTATGTGGTTTGAGTTCTCTTTGCACTTCAAGTGTTTTTTAATTTACTCAGCTTGTACCACACGAAAAAAAGCCAACTCACTCAATTCAAAAAACTGACGAGTTGAGCAGAGCAATATGGAATCACGTTCAATTTGCGTATTCACTTATATTGATTGATGGTTCAACTTATATTTTTTGTTTTTGTATTCTAAACGTTTACAATTTTCAATATTGTAAAGGTTACTTTCAATTAAAACTGTTCGCGTTTTATGTGATAACTTAAAGATTGCCTTGAACAGCGCTCGCCAAACGCACTCACGTAGTGAGCGCAACGAGGAAAATAACAAGACTGAATACAAGCAAACGGTTAAAATGATATTTATACGCAGATATCGCTCATGCTGAGAGAGAGTTGCCGTACTCTCTTCGCTGCTCACTGACAGTGGTGTGCGTCAGTGCTGGCGCACGGCAAGAGCGTAGAGTGAAAACGGCTGAGTAGTTTGGCTGTAGTTCAGCTAGAAAACGGCTAAAGCGACTTACTTGCTGGAAAGCAGTGAGAGAGCGAGAGCGAGTTTTAGCAAAATGTTCTTCGTGTTAGTTATATTTTATACTAAGCTAGAATATAGGCATATTTGCAGACAATAAGAAAAATACATGTTTCAAAAGATTTATATATATTTAGCTGTATTTAATACAAATCCGTATGTAACATAAAATGCCAAAGTGCCAGAACTATTCTGAAATCAAGTCTATCGCTCACAGTCAGCGTGCGAGAGAGCGTGCAGAGAGAGCGTATAGAACATCCACAAAACGAAATGTCAAACAACCACCGCAGCGTTGCCACACGTTAAATGGTTGTTGAGCCAGCAACCCTCGCACACCACAACGCGATCGAAGGCAGCGCAGCGGCAGAGAACTGTGTGTTTTGTGTTTTGAATGCTCTTTTTCAAAAAAATTGAGCACGTTGAACGTGTTATACAGTTTGTCTGGTTGCATTAACGCTGAGATTACGTCTATTATCAGCTTTGACTAGTATAAACATGCAAATTAATGAAATCTTTTTAAAACAAATAAAGGAAAACAAATAACATTGGTAAAGCATAAATAAATAAATGATATTTGTAAACGCGACTTACTCCAATAAGAACATTTACTATTCGGCTTGAGTGCTCGGCCATGCTTGTTGGGGCTGTACTTTTGCTGCATGCGATGGGCAGATAAAAATGTTTGGTCTCGACTCGTACGGTTTGCTTAACCTGAAACTGGATTTTTTGATGCCAGTCAGTCAGACGAATTAAATTTGGGGCAATGAGGGCATACCCAGTTTCACTTTTCTATTTGCAGCCCGCGGCACGGGGGGCCCGTCGAGTGAAACTTGGTTTGAAAAAGTGCAGTAGGACATTGGAACACAGCGAACGAAACAGACTGTGAAAGATAACACGCGGAATCACCGTTGCGCTTGCGCTGAGCCGTTACAGCGCGAGTATTTTTT
The DNA here is from genome assembly GCA_018151445.1 of Zaprionus inermis. NCBI lineage: Eukaryota > Metazoa > Arthropoda > Insecta > Diptera > Drosophilidae > Zaprionus > Zaprionus inermis. Next base: position 5,172,639 of record JAECXD010000057.1, on the reverse strand, counting down.
TCATTTTTTTAAATATCACATATTCCCAAGCTTGCCGCACCTCTATTTATGTGCAAAATCGTAAAAAATTAAATTACACTGCCAAGGCAATAAAATACGATTTATATTGTTTGCACAGATGCAATTAAAGTGCACAAAAAAAAAAGAAACGAGAGAAGAGAGAAGACTGAGAGCGTAAAATGCATCAAAGAACCAAAGACTTCTGCACTCGGTTCAAAACTAAAGACATCATTTGCTTTGTGCAACGTTGATTTTTTTTGTTTTCTATAAAAAATAAAGAAAATTGAATGTAATTAAAACCAAGCCTCGAGTGCAATCACCCCAAAGAGGCAACGATCTATCGATCGATTAGGCAGACGCAGACGCAACGCTAGACTCTCCCTCCGATGACTATTGATATTCCCTTTTTCAAGTGCCCGGGCAGACATACCGCAGAGTTTTCTATTTATGGGACACACCCCGAAAAACTGACGATCTACCCGAAAAGAAAAAAAAAAACGAACGTAAATTTACACAGTTTTTAACAAATTTGAAAATTCTGCTGGCGTCGCGTTGCCTGTTCATGCCTGAAACATAAACAAGTCAGCGACGCAGAAGATCGTGATCCCTTTAAGTAATTTCCTCAAGTTGACGATATATCTGCAGGATGTCGTGACAAAAAATAAAGGAAGAAAGAACCTACACGTACTTCAATATGGGTTGCATTTTGCTGTGTAAACACACGGAAAAAGGCGTCAAATTGAGGGGGAAGAAAGGAAAGAAGTAACCGGAGAGGGGAAACGATGGTAGTGCAACACAATGGGGTGTACTGGTGAAGTGGTGCTCTTAATCCTTTATAAGGGCAGCCCATAAAAGGATTGCGTAACCTTGGAACGTGCGGGTATTAGATGCCTATTTATCCAGGCAAATAAAAAGCATATAATGCTGGTTCTTAAGAAAATAAACATGGGGAAAATAAGCTAAGCACGCCTAGATACAAATTTGACTTTAATAGAACATCGGTCTTATGAGGCATAGAATTATCTAAGCCTGAACTTGCAGTCTTTTCTCTAATTTTACCCCCCGTAGTGCATTAAGTGATAAGTTCGAAAAGAAAAACCAACTCTTATTGCTGTCGATAAGAAGTAGGCATAAAGAGAGAGAGAGAGAGAGAGAGCGCGAGTAGCCGTATCTATGGAAAACCTCAACGGACAGTTTTGGTCTGCATAAAATATACGTTACACTCATTTCGAATGCAACGCGGCCTTATCGCATCGAGCGGAACACGAAATCAACAGACACCCCCCGAAACAACATGCATTATAGCATGATACTAAGTCGACGCCGTCGAACCCGAAGCCAGACTTAGTAGCGAGCACTATGGACACGTGTGCCGAGAAATGCTCCGAAGCAATGGCACGACGACGGCGGCGGGGGGGGCGAGGGGCGTTCAGCTAGCGTGACAGACCAAGTAACGTACCGAAAAAGAGAATAAATATATTATGTGCATTTTCATATTCTCGAACTCGGAAATTGCCATAAAATTGTTTAGCTCACGAACTGTGACCGCAAGCTCAATTTCGACTGAGATACCCTTAGGGCTTGATACGACTTGGACTTCAGGCAGGTGCGCTATGGTTAAGGATACCAACGCCCTACGAGTAGTACGTGGTCTCGCCTTGAAGCAAGCGGAAGTGCCATCGATAGGGTGTAATTTATTTCCAAATATAAAACTATGGGAACGTATTGCCTTGTTAATTGTGAAACAAAGCAAGCGTGGGTTGGGTAGGGAAACCTTAAAAAAAAAAAAGAAAAAACAAGTACAGTCGCGTCTCGATCATGCCACGATCTTTATGAAATATTTTACATATCGAACGCCAGAGATCTTCAAGCGAACACCTAAGCAAATAGCGCTCTATTTATCATTTGTAGCGAGTGCGTACGAGAGTGTGATCCCTATCTAAGGACAGCATCTCCTCTCTATCTCGATCGCTGTAGCCTGTAGTAAATGACCGATCATTAATATTTCTATCCCAATCTCGGCTCAGGACATTTATAAATGACTTTGGACAAATTGCTGCGGTCAACTCGGGCATTTGTTTGACAGTCTGGGCAATTTTTAAAATAAATAAGCCTTATTGATGGATTTCAAAGTGCAATGCAAATGCGAGCGGAGAGAGAGAGAGAGAGGGAGAGAGTCAGGAAAAAAGAAAGAGTTGCAGACAGGAAGCCGGGGCGAGTTTATTTATTTATGCAAATATTTATGCTGTGGCTACCGTGTGCATTCAAAGCGAAATCTCAAGTCCTAAATCCTTTGGCTACTGTGCTACGAGAGTGGACTGCAATAACAATCATCATCAATCAAAGGACACACACGCACACGCACACACACTCGCACGTACGCACACACTTGCACGAAATGACAACTCATTTTATTGGAACAACAACTAGATAAATAAGGACAAGTCACAGCAAGAGACCCGCGCGAGGGAGAGGACAGCAGGCAAAAGGAAAACTCCGATTGCTGTGTGAGAAAAGGCGCATTTTCCTGGTAAACGCGTGGAAAAAACGCAGCGTGATGCAGCAGGAAAAACCAAACTAGTTTTATCTAAGACGAAATTATAAATATTTATGGAAATGTATTTTTGTACACTGAAAAAAGAGAATACAAAAAAAAAGACAACAAACAAACTGAAGTTAGCTCAGGTCGGGACAGTCCTTGGACACCTTACACCTATTTGTTGCACGCGGCGAGTCTGTAAATGTATCTGTGTATCTTTGTATCTTTGCTGTGTATCTTTCTGTCTTTGCTTTAGCTGTTTGCGCTGTCTATCAGTGGCATTAGCTCCAGCGGGAGGGGAATGGATGGAGGAGGAGTAGGAGGGGTAGCAGAGACAGACTCATCGTGTGGCTGCACCTACCCCAAAACAGAACGTCTTGAATACGAAGGTGCATAATAAAACGATTTCGAACGTTTCTCTCTCACTCTCTCTCTCTCTCTCTCTCTCTCTCCTTCCCGACTGTATAAATAATAATAAAAATGCATTTATGACTCCGATTGGTGAGAAAAGGTATTAAAAAGTCAGTGAAAAATGATTTAAGAGGATATGCCAGACTGCCAGATATGCTGTAGACTCTCCTGGCAGTGTCTAAGTAACACCTTAGCCAATACCTGAAATACTTTGGTTTCCAAATGAAATTTGAGAGTAACATTGAGTAGTATATGTGCCACATCTATGTCAAGTTTCATCAGGATTGCTTCGACTGTACCTGCAGAAAGTGTAAAAATATTCAAGTATACTCCGAAGTTCGATATTTAAAAGTTTTACTTTGACGCTCAATTCCATCAAGCATATCTTACCCACTCTGCCTGGCGCACAGGGTATACACGTATTGGAGCATCAAGACGATAAACTTCTTTGGGTTTTCCAAAATCCTTTCAGGAACCTTACGAAATGCGCAACGAAAACAGGTTGCACGAATGGGAAAGAGAGCGAGAAACCGAAAACAGAAGGAAACCGAAGCCAATCGAGGTTGGTTTGGTAGAGTTACTTAGGCCGTCGCGCGGGTATAGAGCGTCAGGTAGATAGATTGGTTTGCTTTTGGGGCCGTCAATCACGGCAGCCGACGAATTTATTAGAGACAGCCGAGCGTGACCCTTTTCCTTGGGCTTCGCTTCGGGTTCGGGTTCGGTTTTGGTTTTGGTTTTTTTTTTTATTTTTTTATTATTGGAACACCAAATGAAGAAGAAGAAACGCAAAGAAAAAAGTAACTCGGAACGAAAAACACGTGTATAAAAACTACAGTAGACCTTGGCTTGATGATTGGTTGGGAGGGGGGGGGGAGCTTATCTTGTTCTCTCTTGCGCTCTGTCTGTCAATCCCTCTCTCTTCCTCTCCCACTGTCTGCGTGTCTCGCCTACTCACTCGCCGGCTCCTGTCGATCTTCCACCACCGACTCGGACACACTTTCATCGGCTCGCGTATCCCACAGCGCGTACTTCTTGCCCACGGTCTGCTGCCAGAGTCGCAGCCCGCCATTCGCTGCCGCCGTGGCATAGACCTCACCGTCGGGACTGTACTTGATGCTATTAACGTCGCAGTCGTGCGCCTTGAAGCTCTCGAGGATCTCGCCGGTCTTATAATCGCATTTGTAGACGCGACGATTGATACCGGCACAAACGAAGCTCTGCTTCTCCGGATGCAATGAGGCACCGACCAGACGCACCGGCAGGCGACGATGCTGCAGCACCTCGAAACGATCGACATCGACAAATACGACGCTCTGACCGTAGGCGATCGTTACGGTGCGTCCGTCGGCGCACAGTTCCAGCGATTTGGCGTGATGCGGCAACGTGATCGAATGTTCCTGCTGTCCGCTCAAGCGATCCCACAGCCAAATCGAACGATCGTGCGAGGACGAGAGCAATGTACGATCGTCGCGACAGAAGATCACATCGCGTATGCCACGCGTAGTGCCCTGCAGATAGGTGGGCCATTCGGATTTCTCCAGCCCATACACGTACAGTATCTTGTCCGATTGATGTCCGTGATTGCGATCCAAACATCCCATGGCCAGCAGATCGGTACGTGCGCTCAGCGCCACACAGCGTACGGGCGACGAGACGGCAATTTTGCGCACATGTTCGCCATTCACCGCGTTCCACACGTGTGCCGTATAATCCTCGCCGCCAGTGATCAGCCGGGTGGCATCGCGATTGATGTCGACGCAGAGCAGCGGCTCGCTGTGACGCTCGAACGTGCCCACCCAATCGCCCGTGTCGCCGTGCCGCAGCATCGCCTGTCCATCGCGACAGGCGGAGGCCAGATAGTAGCCCGAATCGCAAATCTTGCTATACGCCAATTGCATGACGTCGCCCTTATGGCCCACACAGTCCACGGGTAACTGGCGCCTCGACATATTTTCGGGTAGCTCGACTCGAGAAAAAAAAATAAAAGTTTTCAAATTAATTTCAGTTTTTGTAGTTCTCTCGTCAGTTGCCTCGATCTGGTTCGACTGTCAAGTTGCTAGAGCGAGCGAGGCAGGGCGACTGTGTGAGAGTGAGTGTGAGGGAAAAGTCAAAGCAAACTACACAAATCGCATGGCGAACTGAGCTTAGTGTAAAGTTTTCAATTAACTGCGCTGCACTAGACAAGCTAATTAGCATAAAGGATGAGTCTCTCGCACTCCCTCTCCCTCTGCCTCTCTCCAGCCTGGCCTGCACTTGTTGAAGCAGCTCGGAAATCCGTTCAATTTACCACAAAAGGAGCGGCTGCTCAAGCAGCAAAGCGAGTCAATTGTGGGCGTGTTTTCTTGTTAGTTTTGCGGTTTCTCGAGCAAGAACTACCTGGCACGAGGTGAGCTCGATGACAGCACTCCCGGCCAGGTCGTGTCTGTCCCCGCGTCCTGCTGTCCTGCTGCCTGCCTGCCTGTCGCTGTGTGTGTGTGTGTGCTCAGGTGTCATCATCCTTGAGTGTAAGGATGCCTGGTGTTAAACCACTTGAAGGCAGCGCACGCGCTTCCCGAAATTCCTCACATGTCGCCGCCTTTGGGCACTCTCTGCCTGCTTGATGGCATCCGCCTTGTTGGCCTGCTAATGAAAGCAAAACGTTGTGAAATATGAATTGAATCTTCTCGAGTGCATTTAATATACATTACGTCTTTGTGCGGCTCCATTATGCCCGGGGAACACCCTACTCCCTACTCCCCGCCGCCTCGCTCAGTCCCAACCTGCCGCCTGCTAATATCCTGCTGCCAGGCCAAGTAGCGTGTAGTTCGCAGTGGGAGGAGCAAATAAAAATTGAATGTATGCGGCGCATAATATCCGCCGAAACGTTTAACTGGGATTAACCAGAGATGACTGCGATACGACGCGGTAGACGCTTGATTCCTGCAGTTCTGTGTGTGCTTTTTATTAAATTAAAAGCCAGAGCAGAGGCAAGAGAGAGAGAGAGAGAGAGGGCAGCGGGAGGGCTGTGCAGTCTCCTTGGCATGGCTTGAAAGGATGCGCGAGCGCGAGACGCCGCCAGGCGCAGACAACTGACGCCTTATCGATGCGCTTAGCTGAGAGCTGCGACTTGACAGTTGCCTGATGGCAAAGAGATTATCCCACGGGATAAGCAGGCAGGGTATCTGGTGAAAGCAGAGCGAGAGACAGAGAGAGAGAGAGAGAGGTAGCCCAAAATGGGCGCTGGTAGAGACAAAAATAAACTGAGCAGGACTATGAGATTGCATAGACTCGTGCATTTAAAAGTATACTGTGCCATGAATTAAGAAGACAGAGGAATGACCGAGTTATGGTATAAGTATTAGTATTAGTACTAGATTACTAGTATTAAATACTAGATTAGTTTAAGAGAGTTTCTAAACTAAAAGTTTCTTCCAACCGTCATAACTTTCTTAAAATGGAATGGATTTTTTATTTTTTATTATTTCATGATTAAACCACTTTATCAATTCTACATGTAAAAATGGGGCTCCTAAAAATTTTGAAATTCAGATGGTACATGCTTCTTAGATCTATAAGTTTCAGTTACCCATGTATACCTTTGCATACCTCCAAAAGACACAACTTTGTTAAAAATGATTCGATTTGGAATATAATTTTGTGCGTGGTTTAATCTCTAGTTTCTGCAGCAAAAAATAGCATACCTAAATATTTAAAAATTTGGCTGGTCCATGCTTCCCAGACCTTCTAGTCTCATAGGTCTATTCCATCCCGACTTCCTACATTCATAACTTTGTTGAAACGGAACCGATTTTCTTTTGGTATGTCATTTCGTTCATGGTTTGATCTCTAGATTAATTCTGCATCAAAAATTGAGGCTCCTAAAAATTCGGAAATTTGGACGAGCCATGCTTTTAAGACCTCTGAGTCTCAGGAACCTAGCTAGACCTATCTGGACTTTCAATACTCATAACTTTGTATCAAAAAAGAGCAGAAGTTCCGCTGGAAGGGGTTAGACCCCTAGATTGCTTTAATAATCATCTGTAATCCGTCTATAGTTCCGACCTCAATTGTCACTCCTAAATAGTCCTCTATCTGAGCGTATGAAACCTCAGCTGCCTAGCTCAAGCTGTCCCAGTCTAAGCCCAGACCGCACTCGATCGAGCATTACAATGTGCATTGACCCCACAAGATGCATCGATAAGTCGAGAGGATTATGCAAACAAATGCACACTAATAGGATCGGGATCAATGGACCCATATTTGAACTCTGACCAGAGTCGGGGCTAAGTGGACAAAATGCGAGTGAAAATGATGGCAATTTCATCTATTTTCTCTGGTCGAAAAAAAGACCGCAAGATGTGCACACACACACACAGATTTCCACGCCGAAGACAGAAACGGAGAAAAGCGAAAGCGAAAGAAATTTTGCAGGCGAGCAAAAGAAAGTCGATACCTGGCGAACCCTCCGCGTTTCGGCTAGGGTAGTACCCGACTCCGGATAGGGGATACGAAACGTTTTGCAAGTCGGCCTTGCTCGACATAAACAATCTGATTGTGCACACTCGAATCAAATGATGTGTGAGATATCAATTGTCAAATTGACAATGGAAATTGACAGATCGGTATCTATATGCAGGGTATCTTCAGGTTTCTGCAGTAGCTACGCTTGCACCGTAATAAAATTAGAAGTTTATTGATTTGTCTTGACACATTCGCCTAGCAGAATTCTCGATTCTGAATTCTGAATTCTGAAAATCTGGGAGGAACCCCACAGATTGATTGTTCCCTGCCATGCCGACTGCGCCCCTTCTTATCGCTGGGTGTGGCCGCGTTCTTACCCCTTGCTGTTTTTTTTTGTTTTTCTCCACATTGTTCTATAAAAATTATATGCAATTACATACGTTGGCCAAAGCGCAGATATGTGTTTGGTCTTCTATCTTGCATTTATATATTTTCCCTGTCAGTCATAAAATCCACGACTTTACGAGCCCAGTAAATATTTTGATGGCGCGACGCGTTGAAATTCGTTGAGTTTCCGCTGACGTTGGCCAATTTTTCAGTTCCCATTTCGACCCGTATATCATCTTAGTCGATGTTACTGTCGTTGCTGCCATCATCATCATCGTCATCGACGACGTCATCGCAATGTTCGTTTCCGCAAACACTTCCGCTTCGAGCGTCCCGTTCCACGTCCCAAATTCGAAAACGAACTCTCGATTTCAATAAAAGTGAAGCAAATAGACAACATAACTATCATTAATAGCATGACTTGTGTTTCCAGGCCCCAGAGCAGTTCTCGAGTTCGTCCATTGCTCTACTAATTATTATTAATGTTTTCCATAAACTGTTGATGCAGCCCGCCTAAGAACTTGGGAAACGGTTCTGTTTTGCCGCGAGGTTTTCAAGCAATGTGGGTCAAAGTGTAGTTTGATGATAGTAGTAGAGTTGGGCGTGGCGATCTACGCATTAGTCTCTGTAAGCATGAGAAATATAATCTAGAAACTAAAACCATTCTTTACAGAATGCTTTAAAGAATAGTCACGTTATGATTTTATATTCTTTTAGAAAAGCAAGGGAGAAAGAATTTTTTTAAGTTGAGTATGGCTTGAGGAGGTTTTTGTGTACTTATGTATACCTTATTTCCCTAAAATTCTGTATTCGCTTTTATTTGATTTAAATTATAATACTCGTAAGATTTTAAGCGATTTTATTTCAAACTCTCTTAAGAAGAAGAACCTTGTCTGGAAGATGAGTATGGTTAAATAAGGAAGTTGTACACCTTTTTAACCACAATGCTTTTGACTCTTTTAAAATTAGTTAATTCATAATACGCATAAAATTTCTATAACTTTCGTAGTTTGTTGAGTAAACTCTCATCGAAAAATAAGGGCGCAAGACCTTGTGTATGGCTAGAGAAGGTATTTATATGTTACAGCTTATTCTGCCTGAAATTCTTTACAAAATAGGTTTATTATAATAATGCAAATAAAAATTCCCATAAAAAACTAAACTTCTGCTTAATCTCAACTTAAACCTTTTCTATAGGTACTTCCCATGCATCTGTCATTTTTAGAAGATCTCTAAGGTCTGCAAACTCTCTCAGCTAACATATCGAACATTTAACACTATCTGTACCGTAACTAAACATATTTCAGGACAACTTTCCCAGCACTTTCTCGTGCCTCGCTCGCTGATCCCTTGTAAAACCCGTGTAAACCCCCATCTAAATTATGCAAAAACTCAAAAAACTGGCTCAAGTGATCAATCCCAGGAAAAGATTTTTGACACTTTGAAGAGAGTCGAAGAGAATGCGAAAGAGTGAGAAGGTGAGAGCGAGAGTGAGAGTGTCGGCAAATTCGCTACGCCTGTCGCTTTCGCGCGATCGTGCGATCCTGCGATCCTGCCGAGCGCGCACATATCAATCAAAGTTCGTCACGCTGTCGGGAATTATGTCAGACGCTTACTCAAATTGCACGACTTGATGTCACGATGCGATGCTGATGATGGAATACTGAGCCTCTGCTCCGGCAACGGTTGAGCTGATTTGCATAGCCAACCAAAGTCGTAGTCGACTTTTCCGAGGCAGCTGGAAAATTGAGGTGGTTGGAAAAACTACACTGTGTGCGGAAAAAAAAAACCATTTAAAAGTTTGGCCCATTTTTTCCAGGCTTTTTTTCGAGCCATATGTCAGCACATCAATCAAAGATTTTATGTTTTCATGTAAGACGATACCTTTTAGACAAATTTTCCGTAACATCTTCGTGGTTTTCTATAAAAAAGAATTCTTTCTTTTTTCTTTTTTGTAATTAAAAAACGTGTATTTAATTCTATCAATCATGCACTTTATGGAGCAGTTTAATTAAAATTTGTTATGCGATACTTTTTTCGTTGGGTTGGGGTCTTCTTCCTTGCAGCTGCCTCTGGCAATTTTAGCATAAGTTCTGCCCTCGCCTAATGAAGTCATTTCAGTCCCCGAAATCAGCCCTAAAATTTAGGCGAATTTTTGGCAATCGTTTCGAGGGTTTTATTCGATGATATCGTATATCAATCAATTGTCATGTGTTTTAATGATTTTATAATGGGCACATTAAGACGGACAGCTGCAGCAGCGTTAGCCATAAAATGGCTAAAAGTAACCGCTTATGCTTGTTCGATTGGGCCGAAGAAAAAGATTGTTTTATGACCATGTCTAAATCGGGGCAGTTACATCGAATAGAATACGTTGGGCCCATTCAGCTGTCTTCACGTGTCACATAACTTGGCATTGCGATTGTCCGGGAGAGGGGGGGAGGGGTGGAGAGGAAGACGAACTGCAATCGCTTCCTGTAGCACACAGGGAACTAATTAGGCGCACAGGATAACAAGGCTAAACAGCACACACATACACACACAGGAAGCGGAAACTAAAGTGGCCGCTCAGCTGCGCCTTCGACTAAGCCGCACACACACACACACACACACACACGCACTATGTCCCCGGGGGCGATGTCACAACAACGAACGAGCCTGCACGCAATCTAACTAAGCAAATTTAAATAACGTGCTCGACGCTCCCGGGGCGCATTCATTAAACGTCGTCCGCTGCCCGATAATTAACGCCCCTATGTAGTGCGGTGCAGGGTCCTCTCCAGGTCCTCTCCAGGTCCTCTCCGCGAAGCAACACAAAAAAAAGAACAACGACAACGACTACAATGCGATTCGAGTGCGGACTCGGTACATTGTGACTAATTGATTTGCTTATACGAAAAACGATGCGTCGCCGCGCATTTTCCATTTTCCGACTGCGCTAAATTTCTAAACGCAAACTAATGGAATGCATTTTCCTTAGGAAGTGAAAAATTTTGCATGCCTGCGTTGACTTTGAAGTGGAAAAACTTGATTTTAGTGGAAAAACCCTCATGGCATAGTTAGCGTGGTATTCCTGATGCCTATAAGAAAAATATAATAAAAGATTATTTATAGTTGGATCGTATATTATGCAAGCATGCAGCATCGTTTTATGTGTGTGTGCAGATCTCGCTGCCAAATTTAATTACATTCTTCTTGTGCTCTAATGATCTTTTGTCTTTGAAATAAATAGGAATAATAGTGGAGTTTACTATTTATGCTTGTCTAATATTTAATGTTATGTATGAGCTGCCCCGACAAACTTTAATTGAATTTCCTCTTGTGCTCTAATGATCTCTTGTTGCAAGTTCAGCTGGTCGCAGCTCAATGTAAGTTACAGAACTCGTTAAAAGCTGCGCAGCGGGTTGAAAGATACGGGCAGACAGAGAGACAGGCAGGCAGGCAGACAGGCAGACAGACAGACAGGCAGACAGACATTCAGGCGATAAGAAGGCACATAAATTTCGCAGCCAAAAGTTATGACAAGTCTGAGAGCGAAAAACAAAGCGAAGAAGCTGGCCAGGTAAGCAGCGAAAACTTGAGATCCCTTTTCCTCGAGGTTTTCCCAGCGAGTCGAGCTGGTCAGCTGTGTCGTTAATTGAATCATTACGTAGGGAAAATCCCCCCGCCTGCTCCGGCAACATAATCATTATGAGTGATTGCAGCGGATTGACTGGTCGAAACAACAAACGGACGCGCCCCTTAAAACAAAAGGGGTAGGCCGGAGGCTGCCTTTCAAAAATTAATTTCAATAAGTCAGTAGATAAGGCAGCAGCCAGAAGAAGCTTCGCACGCCGCACGACAGCTGCCCAGTTGACAGTCTCCTCTCGCTCTGCCTCTATCTCTCTCTCTCTCTCTACCCCTCTCTCTCTCTCTCTCTGTTGTCAAACTGCTCGTCACATGTAACATGAAGCACTGCAGCCGACAGCAGCCTCCTTGCCGGCCCTAGACAAAACACAATCCTCATGTAATCCCTGACAGTTTCAAGTCAAGGCAAAGGGTTGCAACCACTTGAGCGAGTTTTCTTCCCTCTCCCCCCAATCCGGAACCCTGCCACTCCACTCCACACTCTCCGCACTCTCACTTGGCTCCTAACCATGTCGGGTTTTCTCGAGCGAACGAGCCTCGGTATCTATCTGTCACAGCCATACACGAAGTGCCTCGCTCCGACTGGAGGATTTTCCGAACTGCTACACTTCAATGCCCAGCACGGGTCAATAATTTTTGCCGAAAAGCCTGCGTTTTTAGGGAATTTTCTTAAGGCATTTTCCTCCTCCCTGAGTGCAGAGTGCATAAGGTCGTGGGCTGCATTTCGAGTTAGTCCGATGAAATGATATTATTATGTTTATTTAATATTCCAAATGACGCAGCAAAATAAAAAGCAGGAAGTTACTTAACATAAAACGTGCATCGCGGGGTAGCACGTCTTCAGTTTCTTCATGTTCTTCATAACGTCTTCTATCCCTAACACCTTTACATGCTGTACTGCTCGAGAAACGTTCGGCTGACTATAAATAACTTGATTTCCGGCTAGATCTGTACATTATCTAGCAATATTACAACCTTAGGCATATTCCCAACATAATTCCCGGCTAAAATATACTTTCTTTTAGGCTGCCACTCAATTCTCAGACAGTCTAATATCCTTAGAGATAATTACAACAATTTAGAGAAAATTTCCTAGATATTTTCAGCTTTAAAACATAATTCCCAGCGGCATTAGTCTCTCATTCAGTTTGCGCTTGAGTTTTCGAATAGTTCCCAAATTTTCAGCAAATTTTCAATTATTCTACAGGCTTCAAAAATAATTTCCAGCTCTATTTTAGCTTATTTCTGGCTGCTCTTCAGTTTCTTAGCAGTTTATTATTTCTATAAAAAGTATATCAACTTTAAGCAAATTCCCAAAAGATGTTCAGCTTCAAAACGCATTTCCAGCTACAATTGGGCTTCCGTCGAGCTGCCCGCTCGATCACTTTGCCAGCTCAAGCTGTGCCAACTTTAAGCCAATTTCCTGCCAGGATACCCGAATAAAAAACGGAACCACAGCTGACACGCTGAACTCATCACTCGCTGACAAGGTTTCGGCTTACACGGCATGCACCGCATATCATGTCAACGCATTTAACTTGGGCTAACCCGGTCCGAGAGGCATTTAAAAGGCTTAAGCTTTAATTAAAAGGTGTGCGGGAACAAAGAGAGAGAGAGCGAGAGAGATAGCAGATAAAAGGCCAGCTGTGCGCGCTAGCATTTGATCTGCCGGTGTACCCGGTGTACCCGATGCTACCCCCTTAGCCCGCGTCATGTGAAAAAGTGCAGTTAGTAATCGGATACTTTTATTGCTGAAAGGATAAACCGCAGAGAATGATGCTTTGTATGCAATCGCCATAATATAATACATTTTATAAGTAAAGCGAGGCAGCCCCCTACCCGCTCTCCCTCCCTCTCTCGGCCATGTATAAGAGGCTTAAGGCAAAAGTTTACGAGGAGGCGATGGCGAACTGTTGTAACCATTTCGGAGCTGCCGTTGTTTCCTTGCGGTGGAGAGGGAGAGCAGCGCCATAATAATTGCATGCAGCGCGAATTGCGAAACGAAAACGAAATAATAAAAACGACAGAGAGAAAAACAAAAGTAACAAAAATATAAAAATACTGAGCAATAAAATTGATGGATTCGATATGTGTAAGGGAAAAGCGGCGGAAAATCAAAATCACGTTACAGACATGTAAAAAGGTGTCCCCACAGGAACAGAGAGTGAGCGAGAGAGAGAGAGGGAGAGAGAGAGAGAGAGGGAGGGAGAGGGAGAGAGAAACTGGAAGTTAAAGCACATTAAAGCGATAACTGCAGATTATTCAAATGGCGCCGCAGTAAGCACATTAACGGGATTAGACACGGCCAATAAATGGTCAGAGTCGCAGGCAGAGATCGGCAGATCGGCAGCTCGGCTCGGCCCTATGCAAAGCAAGATCTTCTGCCAACCTGGGATACTACTAGAGGGGTTGTTTTTAAAGGGTTACATAGGGCGTCTTGTCGTTTTGCGAATTGACAAGCGGCAGGAATCGCGAATTTCCCATTCTGCCTTTTCTTTTTTCTTTTTCTTTGCTGCTCTGAGCCTGTTGTGCATGTTAAGTAGCTCAGCGCGGAGAACGCGATTGCCAAAGGGTCCCCCCCCCCTCTAGGAGAGAGTCCGTCCTTCCCCTGTTGTAATAAAATGTTTACAAATTTTCGCAAATGATTTTGCATTCGCGCAAAGAAAAGCGCGAAGTGATTTACGGCAGGATTTGGTGCTGGGAAAAGCCAGAGAAGATCTTGATGTCTCTGTTGAATTTGCACAATCAGCTAAGGGGGGAGCAGCACCGACAAGGGGAGGGAAAGTAGGTGTATATAATAATATTTGTATATCGAGGGATAAGCTAATGTTTCCCTTAAGGTAAACAAATAAGTGTAATCATTAGAAAAGAATTTTTCCACCTAAAGCAACTCTCTTATAAGCAAGAAAATTGATCAAGAATCGACATAGAACCTGCCCCTATAAATATAGCATATGCCCAGCCGCTTTTCCCAGCTCTATAAATCTTGTAAACACGCTGTAAACACCCGCTATAAACCCCAGTAACTCTGAACTCTGTCTTAAAACTCTTTTCATTGCATAGGTCAAGCCATCATCAGCGTCTCCTTTCTTATCCATCATTAAACCATTCGCCTAACCTCAACTCAACCCAGTGCCACACATCTCAAATATCACACATCCACTCTGAGTTGGTAACTTCAAAAGGCCCAAACGTTTTTTTATTTTTTATTTTTTATGACTTAAGATCTTTTAATTGTCTGGGAAAAGGCGTTTTATCGGCACTGCGAGATCTGAAATTTAAGGAAAAGACGCATCAAATGATATCAAGCAGAAATATAAAGTACAAAAAAAAAAATGGAAAAGAAAAAAACGAAGAAGAAGAGGCAGAAAATACGTTACAAATAGAACGCATCGCTGACGACGTCGCCGCGTCGACCTACGGTAGTTGGTCAAGTGCCGCGTGAAGTCGCTGAGACTTTTTCGTGATGTCGCCCCATTTTCGCACCACTTTGTAATACCCTGCCCAGTGCTGCGAGGGTGCACTGTGTGTGTGGAACTGCAGGGGTCACTCTCGGGGCATTTATGTAGTTTTAAAGTCATCTCCGGGCTAAGTGAACTGAGCTGCCTGCGCAGTTAGAGCCATCAAATTTGGTACAGTTGTTGCTTCTGTTGGTAGCAGCTATATGAGGCGAAAGGTTTTAGGATCGATGTAGTTTAGACGTTGGAAAGTGGTTTTTATAGTTAATCAAAATGTTTTTTTTTTAGATTTAATTTTATTTAACTATTATTATCCTTGTTTTCATTAAGTATGTGCAGTTTGTTGGTTTCAAAATTATAATAAAAAAAATAAAAAATAAATAAAATTAAATTAAAATAAAAAGAGAAGCATACTCTGAGTTCAGGCTTATTTTAAAATTTTCTGGAGTTCTTTAACGTTAAAAGACAGAAAAACAACAATATTCTTTTTATATATATATTTTATTTTTTATATTAAATAAATTGACAGCTATTAATTTATTATGCCCGGTACTTGCTCTATGAAGTAGGCATAAAAGAAAAAAATATAAAAAAATTTAAAAATAAATGTTTATTTATGTGAAATTATTTAAATGACTTACAAAATGGCTTGACTATGCTTTATAGATTTTAACAGATTTTTAATGTTGAAAGACAGAAAAGGAAATAATAAACTATTATAGTTCTTAAAATTCCTTGCTCTATGAAGTATGTAAGGAATATATATAAATATATAGAAAACATAAAAAATACGTATTTTTATTTATGTGAAATTATTTAAAATACTTATAAAATATTATATAGTATAATGAAACGAAGAAAACTCAAGAAAATAATGAACTCTCCCTATCTAATAATTTTGTACCTACAGTAAAATAATTCGCCAGACTTATAAAGTATATGGTAGCTGGTAAAATACTCTAACTAAGCGAGAGTATTTAAATTCCGTTGTGTCCCCCAGCCCGCGCCGTCTCTTCTGTTTTTTCTGCTCACTGCGTAACGTGTGAAAGAAGTCGGAGGAAGTGTCTCTGTGCCTGGATGCAATTTTGATTTGAGACCCGCAGGGCCGTAGCTGCCGGCCACAGGTGACTGCGTCCGTTGGCGGAAGTGAGGGCGTGGCATGCCGAAGAGGGCGACGCTAATTGGCAGCGGCAGCGTGAGCGCGGGCAACAACTAAGCGACAGTCCGCGTGAGAAGCAGCAGAACGCGCATCATCGCTGCATTTTCACATTTTCCTGCTGCTATCAAAATATTTACGGGAAAAGCAAGGCGCAGGCAGTGAAGTGTTGCGCTCGAAAAGGTGTGAAAGGACAAAAGTCACACAGCCGAGTCGGACTCCTAGAATACGCCGCGGGGTAAAGGATGATGAGTGCGAATGCAAATGCGAATGCAACTTGAGAAAAGAACGAAAGGTTTTCCCTTTTCTTTGTGCTCGCGCGCGATACGACAAAATATTTTTTGTGCTGAGATATTTCGAGTGTCTTTTCGGGACAGATTTATGGAGAGGGAAGGAGCGAGAGAGAGAGCGAAAGAGAGGGAGAGCGAGAGAGACTTGAAATTAAGTTGTAATCTTTGTAATTTTTGTCACTTACGTATGCGCCCAGGAAAAGGGGTTGACAGCTGTCACAGGGACAGGGTAGAGGGGACAGGGTAGAGGGGCAGGCGCAGGGGCAGGACAAGCGGTACTTCTGCTATGCGACAAAGCGACACATTTGTTTTGTAAATATTGCGTACGTAATTAATGCTCGGCCCAAAGGGGGCCACATTTGAATATGGCAAAGAGAAAGAGAAAAATAAGGAAATTCTTCTTTCAAGCCGGAGTCATTTTTCATAGCGCGTTGATAAATGCGATATTCAAATTTCTCTCTCTCTCGCTCTCTCTCCCTCTCTCTCGGCCAGTCTGTCAGTCCGGCGTAGATTAATGAGTTCGAAATGATCGTAAAGGAATTTGCATATGCCAGCGATATATGAGAAATGCGCCCATTCGAGCCATATGTGTTGAGCCTTAATTAAGCCCAAAAGAAAAGAGAAAACGAAAGGGAATAGGGCACGCGATCGCGCTGAGCGCAGCTGCGCCGCCTACTGCAGCCCTCCTACTGCTGCCCCTCCTTCTTATCAACCGCATTGGCTATGCTAATTCAATCAGCCCACGCGCCACTACAAACCGCACGCGATAACAATGCAGGATAGCGATCCCGTTCCGTGGCTCGGATCGGAATCCTCGACTAAATTTAAACTCTGCGCCAGCTGTGCCGCTGCTGCTCTAACTGTAAATTAAAATGCATTTTACGCAACTGCCGCGTCAGCTGCTCCTAATGGCACGCACTTAGCACGTCCCCGCAACATAAAGGACACCCCCGCTCGCTGGCCGACTCGCTTACTCCCTCACTCCCTCACTCCCTCGCTCCTCACACGCCGCCTCTCGTCCCGTCTCGCTCGCAGGATCAGGCCGCTTGTTGTTTTCCGAGAAAATTCACGCATTTTCATGCTCGACTACCGTTGGTGCGGGTAACAAAACAAAAATAGATTAGCCTCGCACACACTCGAAAAGGATATTGAACTCGCTGAGGGGCGCAGAGGGACAGCTATGGGTCAAGTCCGGAGATTCTGGCTGCCTGCGGCGCGTGCCACGCACATTGGAAATAGATACCACATCCTGTCAGGGATTGACGCATAGGCGGAGCAGATTTTAAGTGTTTTCCTAAATTTAAATTCAAATGCTGCAACAATTTGTACGGTATATACATTAATTCTTAATTGTTCACATGTTTTCTTTGGCAACTATAAAGCATATACCCTGCAGCATTTAAAAATTTTCATAGAACCAACATTATTTGCATGCAATGTAAGAATTTCCTACATATAGCTTGAGCTCAGTCTAATTTTTCAAAATTTAAGAAAAGCGCGCCAAATGGCATGATCATCGCTGCTGCCCAAACTATTTGCAGCAGTCTGGCAGCGCTACTGTTACACACCGCGTGGCAACACTCTAACATCGCTGCACCACAACCTCACGGCCGCGACACACAACCAACGCCAAACTTAACGAACCACTCACTCAACGAAATGTTAGCGCACTGTTACGCGACACGCACAGTCTGGCAATGCCAGCAACACACACTATTGTGAACAGCCGAGCACCAGCAACACCAAAAGATTGCGAATTAATTTGGCAATAGCAATAGTTGATTTGCTGCTCTTAAATACCAGCAAACTTTCGTACGTACAAGTGTAAAGTGTGTGTAATTAGTTAATTGCCGTTTGTGTTCCGCATAAGTAACGCGTGTGCCACAAACAATACAAATAATCGAAAAGCATTCAAAGAAACATACGTCGTCGTCGTCGTCGTCGTTGTTGAGTTGCCTTACTTTAATACTACATACCGTCGCCGTTGCCGGACATATACTCGTGTATATTTCATCGTTGTCAGTGTGACCACGACACGCTATTTTAGGAATATAGGAATAAACAATATATATATACACATATAGTGTGGCATGTCCCTCTCCGAATCCGGCTCCTGCACTAGCACCCGAGCGAGCAGCTCCGATGCACCGCTATGCAAACGCCTGAAATTGGATGAAACCGGTGCCGGTGCCGGTGCCGATGGGGATGCCGGTGGAGCCGGAACCGGAGCTGCTTCCGCGCTGCCAGAAGCAGCATCGTCGAGCAGCAGCAGCGGCAGCGGCAGTCGGCGCAAGCTTGCCGCTACTGCTGCTGCAGCGAGCAGCAACAACAACTACGAAAATCACGACAAAGCAGACGACGTTGACATGTTGACAGAGACAGCTAGTGTTGCCACAACTGCTGTCGAAACAGACTTGTGTGTATCGTCGTCTACTTCTGACTCGTGCGCAGCCAATATATCGTCAAAGCAAGCAGCTGCCGGTGGCGGGGACGTTAGTACATCGTCAGCAGTGAATAAGGAAAGTAGTGGCATTAACAATTGTGCGTCGTCCTCGTCCTCATCCTCGTCTTCGTCGTCGTCGTCGTTGTCGTCGAAAACTAAATCAGTGGATATTAAAGCGCGCACTGTCAGCTCAACAAACTCCAACGTCAGTTCCACCAACAACAGCAATACCAGCAACAACAACAACAACTCCCACTGCACAAGCAATAGTAGCAACAACAACAACAATAACAGCAGTGCAGTTATGGCTGCCAGTAACAGCAACAGCAGCGCTGCCGCCGCCGCAACTGGCGCAGACATCGATGAATCGCTCTATTCGCGCCAACTCTATGTGCTTGGACACGATGCAATGCGTCGCATGGCCAACTCGGACATTCTGCTCTCCGGATTGGGTGGCCTGGGACTCGAGATAGCCAAGAACGTCATATTGGGCGGCGTTAAATCGATCACCTTGCATGACACAGCAAATTGTACGGTAAGTTTGAATCGGACTAAATGCCCAAAGCGAACAGCATCGAGTGAGAACGAACGAACGTACGGTCGTCGAGCTGCGGTCGGGTCGGGTTGGGTTGGTTAAAAATCAATAATTAACATTTGTAGTTGCCGATTTTAATTGCCGCGCGCGCGAAAAATCACGCAACTCTCGCAGCACAGCAGACAGCAGCGTAGCGACCTGGTTAGAGAGTAGATAGCAAAAATTAGAAATGAGGGAAAAAACTACGTTCCACATGATTCATGATTCTGCAGAAACAACAACGAAAAGAATTCGCAAATTCGCAGCAGCAGCCGCCACAGCGGCGAATGAAGCGTTCAGCGTTTTGTAGGTTATGTTGTCTCTTTGCAGTATTCTGCCTAGTTTCAGTAGCGAAAAGAGTGCCTAAGAAAAAAACGAAAAGAAAGGAATTAACTAATTTTTTTCATGCGATTTTCCTTTTTTCCCCTATTACTTATCTGCGCCTGCTTTTTTTTTCGCTAAATGTGCAAGCGAGACAACTGCTGTGTGCGCGGTGTGTAATTGTTTTCGTAGTGCGCTTTGTGTGCATATTCGGTTTTGTTTTACTTTGTTCTCCGGCAGATGAAAATTTCTTTTTATTGCCGACGATGCACAAAGAGAAATTTGCAGCGTATATTTAAATGCAATAATTGTTTGTATTTATTTTTGCAATTATGCTTAACAAACATGGCCATTTAATGTGAATTATGAATTAACATATATTTGGCATGCTGTAAACGGAGTTGCCACCTGGTTCGCATCTCAAGAACATTTTTCGTTCAAATTTCGCCGCTGTAAAATTTGCTGCGACGCCACCTGTTCCCCCATACTCCGCCGCCCGCGCTTACTCATCATTGCGGTGAAGTCAGCGACTTCGGACATAATTTCACAATGTGTTTTTATATTGCTTTTCTGCGTACACTGAACCTTTGGCTAATCTTTTATTTGCATCTTTCGGCAGCTCAACGATTTGGCATCGCAGTTCTACCTTACCGAGGCGGATATTGGCAAGAACCGAGCGGAGACATCATGCGCCCAATTGGCGGAACTCAACAGTTATGTCCGCACCATATCATACACTGGTCCACTGACCGAAGAGTTCCTGGGCAAGTTTCGAGTGATTGTGCTGACCAATTCGGATGCCGCAGAACAGGAGCGCATCGGCAAGTTTGCCCATGAGAATGATATTGCGCTGATTATTGCCGAGACGCGCGGACTATTCGCCAAGGTATTCTGTGACTTTGGTGAACAGTTCACCATCTACGATCAAGATGGTGCCCAGCCGGTGTCTACAATGATTGCGAGCGTAACACACGACGCACAGGGTGTAGTTACCTGTCTGGATGAGACACGCCATGGATTCAACGATGGCGACTACGTTACCTTCTCCGAGGTGCAGGGCATGCAGGAGTTGAACGGTTGTCAGCCGATCAAGATCACTGTGCTGGGTCCTTATACCTTCAGCATTGGTGATACCAGCAAATTTGGCGAATACAAGTCCGGAGGCGTGGCAACACAAGTGAAAATGCCCAAGACCATCAGTTTTAAATCGCTGGAGAAGGCGACAGAGGAGCCGGAATTCTTGATATCTGATTTTGCCAAGCTGGATGCACCTGCCACACTCCATGTGGCATTCAATGCTATTGGCGCTTATGTGCGTCAAAATGGAGCATTGCCACGTCCCTGGAACGCTGATGATGCTGCCAAGTTTTTGGATATCTGCAAGAATGTGAAAAATGATGTGGACGAACAGCTTGTACTGCAGTTTGCCAAGATTTGTGCCGGCAACACGTGTCCACTGGATGCAGCCATCGGTGGCATTGTTGCCCAGGAAGTGCTGAAGGCGTGCAGTGGCAAATTTACTCCCATCTTTCAATGGTTCTACTACGATGCACTCGAATGTCTGCCCGCCAACGGTGTTAGCGAGGAGGATGCACAACCGTTGGGCACACGTTACGATGCTCAGATTGCGATATTTGGACGCAAGTACCAGGAACAGTTGGCCAGTGCCAAATGGTTTATTGTCGGCGCTGGCGCCATTGGTTGTGAGCTGCTAAAGAACTTTGGTATGCTCGGTCTGGGTGTGGGCTCTGGTCAGATTTATGTGACCGATATGGATCTTATTGAGAAATCAAATCTGAATCGTCAATTCCTGTTCCGCCCGCATGATGTGCAAAAACCGAAGGCATTGACTGCCGCCGAGGCAATTAAGCGCATGAATCCTGAGGTTAAGGTGACGGCATATGAGCTGCGTGTCGGAGCCGAAACGGAGAAGGTCTTCTCAGAGGATTTCTTTGGCAAACTGGATGGTGTGGCCAATGCTCTGGATAATGTCGATGCTCGTATCTACATGGATCGCAAGTGCATCTTTAATCGTATACCTCTAGTGGAGACCGGCACCCTGGGAACCATGGGTAATGTGCAGGTGATTGTGCCGTTTGCCACCGAATCGTACAGCTCTTCGCAGGATCCCCCCGAGAAGAGTATTCCCATATGTACGCTGAAGAACTTCCCCAATGCCATTGAGCACACGCTGCAGTGGGCACGTGACTCCTTCGAGGGTGTCTTCAAGCAGGCCGCCGAGAATGCTGCGCAGTACATTGCCGATCCGCAATTCACCGAGCGCATCCTCAAGCTGCCTGGCATACAGCCACTGGAGATACTGGAATCCATCAAGGTAGAGTAATAGGTAGTTCTATGTGAATCGTTACTAAGGCATCTTTGTTAACTTGCAGAAAGCCTTGTTGGACGATAAACCGAAGGGCTTTGCTGACTGTGTGGAATGGGCACGTCTGCACTGGGAGGATCAGTATGCAAATCAAATCAAACAGCTGCTCTTCAATTTCCCACCCGATCAGGTGACCTCCAGTGGTCAGCCCTTCTGGTCGGGTCCCAAACGTTGCCCAGAGCCTCTGGTATTCGATGTCAACGATCCCATGCATCTGGACTACATCTACGCGGGAGCCAATTTGCGTGCCGCAGTTTATGGTATACCACAAGTTCGTGATCGTCAGAAGATTGCCGAACTGGTGCAACAGGTTAAGGTAAGGGTGTAGAAAGGGAACTGCCATGTTTATAGCATCCATGATTAACCTCGTGTCGATTTGCAGGTGCCCGAGTTTAAGCCACGTTCTGGCGTGAAGATCGAAACAAATGAAGCAGCCGCCGCTGCGTCAGCAAATAATTTCGATGACGGTGAAGTCGATCAGGATCGTGTGGATAAGATTATAACAGAGCTGCTAAAGAATGCCGATAAGTGCTCGAAAATAACGCCGCTGGAGTTCGAGAAGGATGATGATAGCAATTTGCATATGGACTTCATTGTGGCCTGTTCGAATTTGCGTGCCACCAACTATAAAATCCCACCGGCCGATCGTCACAAGTCCAAGCTAATTGCTGGCAAGATTATACCGGCCATTGCCACAACCACATCGGTTCTCTCTGGCCTGGCCGTGCTGGAGGTGATCAAGCTGATTGCCGGCCATCGGGATTTACCGAAATTCAAGAATGCATTCGCCAATTTGGCGCTGCCATTTATGGCCTTCTCGGAGCCAATGCCAGCGGCTAAGAATAAATACTACGACAAGGAATGGACACTGTGGGATCGTTTCGAGGTCACCGGCGAGATGTCGCTGCAAGAGTTCCTTAGCTATTTCGATGACAAGGAGAAATTGAAAATAACAATGCTGTCGCAGGGCGTCTCGATGCTCTACTCATTCTTTATGCCCAAGGCCAAGTGCTCCGAGCGCCTTCCGCTGCCCATGTCCGAGGTGGTGCGACGCGTCTCGAAGCGACGCATTGAACCGTACGAGCGTTCGCTTGTCTTCGAGATCTGCTGCAACGATACGGATGGTGAGGATGTTGAGGTGCCCTATGTGCGTTACACGTTGCCCTAAGCCGCAGGAGTAAGAGGATGTCGAATGGCCGCCCACAGCTCATCATCGTCATTTAAAACCACGCTCTAATCTTAATTGTAACAGTTAAATTATTATTTAATGCAAAACAAAATCATTTTGTCGTCACGTTTGAAGTTGTGCGCCTGATAAATAGAAACGGGTTTGCATTTTGATTAACAACCACAAGGAGGAGAATAACATTAACTCACCTACACTCCCACACCCACACACACACACAAACACAACTTATCGATATAGAAACTATATATTATATATGTATGTGTAAAATCCTATAAGGAAAAGCAAATATTGAATTCGCGTTACACGAAGATACAAAGACTCGACCTAAAAACTTAAAAGAGGAAAAAAAAAACAAAAAACAATAAGAATCGAAAATCTGTCTGCTCAGCATAGGTTTTAAAAAAAAAAAAAGAAAACTTAAAGAGAGGAGAAAGAAGAAGAGAAATAAGAAACAAACATGAATCGAGCGCATTTTGAAATTGTTTCATCTCGGTATTTTTTTTATTCATTCGATATACACGTATAATTAAACTCAAGATGTATTACAAGGCGAAGTAACTGAATAAAGCTGTATATTTCATATGGTAATCAGAGTAGAGCCAGACCAGCGAATTCTCTATCTGAGCCACCTTCCAGCTTGGGCTAATTTCGTTTTTGCCATTTAACGCGCGCGCTGCAATTTGTAATCTCATTTCTTTGGTTTCTCTTCGTCTTTTGCATAAAACCGCCACGCGCGCGCCAAGCCCTTCCCGGGAGGCTTAAGTGAAATTGCCCCCAGCCACCCCGTCATCCATGCATCCAACTATCCATCCCTCAACCGACCATCCATCTATCCATTCCTTTCTGTTTGTTGCACTCGCGCAGTCAGTTAGTGAAGAAACGTGACACAATTAAATATTTGATGCCCCCAAGACGTTTATGCCGCTCGCTGTTGCTGCCACCGAAGTGCAATTGCAGGGTACACCGCGCCTTCCCCCCATTCGTAAAGTTTGTCGACGTTTGGGGGCGTCTTATAATTAAATATTACACGCAATGCAACTGAAGTATACCAAAGTTATGCAGCTTCTCTCCTACGCTGCGGCCTGGCAAAAGTTTGCCCTCAAATTATGCAGTTAATGAAAGAAACGCTAAGTGAAATACATCGCACACGGGCATCATCCTGCAGCAGCTCTGATATGGTATATGGAAGTATGCGATCCCACCTGAAACTTCACTTGTTTGTAATTTGATAAGAGAATTTTCCAAGTTGCAAGTAGCTGCTCGAGAGAATTTAATGTGGAAAAGCTGTGGAAAGTGGAAACAAGATTATGTGCGGAGTTACTGGATTAGCTGGGATGAATCTGGTTGAGGTTCTCAATTAAATCGCGGTATTTATTATTAGTAAATTAATTTTATTTATTATTAGTGAATGAATTTTTTAATGCAACTAATCGCAGTGATTAACATACTTTTACCGACAGATTTGCGTATACTTTCACCAAAGAATTCTGCGAACTTAAGCGTAATATTCTGCGTAATGTTAGCGATAATTAATCAGTTGCTATACATAGATGGATATATGGTTTATAGTATTGTATACTCCCTGTGCGTTAGCTGACGAAACGCGGTTGACTCATGGAAACGTCACGAAAGCCCTGCGTGTGAGTCGTTCGAAAATCAGCGAATCATGCCGTTACCTGAGCTTTCGAGCTCGGATCAAAAATCGGGATTCGACAAAAGATGAGCAAGACCGCGCTGTTTAAGGCGAAGAGTGCCCAAATTAACTGGAATTTTGCTGTTCATCGAGAGGGTATTCCCTGCATTCATGAATGATACAAGATATTCCGAGTAAACTCATCAGCTGAGTGTATCATTCGTTCATTCATTCAAGTACTGGAAAATTTTGCTATCGTAAATACGCGAAAGTCTGTCATAATTAATTAATGCAAAAATATTTAAAATCATTTTTATAGAGCATTGAAAGTTCTCCGTTTTTTGCGCACAGATTTATCTCTTTTGTCTTCCGTCTCTTTGTTGTCGTTTAAATTTTATTATGTTTATCTCATTTTTTGTTTTGTTTTTGCGTATGTCCGGTTTGCAAACCTGTTGGCCGCTATCCAAGTGAGAATAAACAGCTAAAATGATATAGACTTTTTGATGGAATTTCAAATATGGAATTTTCAAATTGTCATTGAGATGCTTTCGCACATTGTTTTGCAAATAATTAATTAATACAATAAATTTTCTCTCGCTGTGACACTTTTCGCGATAATGAGAGCGTTGCCAGGAGGGTGGGCAACATCGAATCTGATTAATGAACATTTCAAATTGAAGTCGCCAAGGCGCGCAGCAGCTGAGTTGAATCCGACACGGGCAGCTGCATGCTCCAAGGCGGGGGCCATCGTGAGGCCAGGGACAGAGCATGGGGGAAATGCAACTGCAATTGTTATGTCAACAATCATATTAATTAATGTACCCAGAGACGTGTAAACGGTTCGTAATGGGCAGAGGAGGAGGAGGCCAATGGGTACTGGCAATGGGGCTGGCATTTCCTGTCCAAAACTTTTACTGGACGAGCTGTTTGAATGAGGCATTTGGCCAGAATAGTGCGTCATCCGCTGCCCAATTCATAGCCATATTCATAGGTGTTGGCGTTGCTGCCCCAATGGGAATCATATCAATTAATCTAAAAGCTTGTGGCTTGCTCAAGCGCAATTGCAAGACAAAAATGGAAAGGTAGTGTATGGGCTAAGGTTTTTTAATTGTTTCGAAAGGTTCGCGGAGTCAGACTTGAAGAAATTATATAGTAACTTTTTAATGTTTCTGATTTGTATACTGTATTTGTATTTGTATAACAAAAATGTTTGTTGCAGACAGGGGAAGGCATCTTTAAACCCAAAAAGTCGATTTACTATCTGCCCGTCTGTTTGAACACCTAGATCTCAGGAACTATAAAAGCCCAGACTACCAAATTTAGCCGAAATATATCTTACTCTATTTCTGAGATATTTAAGTGGGCAAACAGGTCAAGCCTTGGGTAGCTAATATATC
Organism: Zaprionus inermis; assembly: GCA_018151445.1. Taxonomy (NCBI): domain Eukaryota; kingdom Metazoa; phylum Arthropoda; class Insecta; order Diptera; family Drosophilidae; genus Zaprionus; species Zaprionus inermis. Next base: position 5,146,388 of record JAECXD010000057.1, on the reverse strand, counting down.
AAAGGCAAAAATACTCGATTGTAGCTGTTTTCCTTAAGATAAACTATTTTTTCTAAATTTTTAACTAATTTTCTTATGTTCCTTGTAATTTTTTTAATGGTTTCCAGTGTGAAGTATCCTCAAGTCGACTTCCATCAGTTATAACAGCTCTTCTACATTTCAAATAATTTTTTGGAAAAGTTACGGTTGTTAACACACATTTGAATGACCTCTGACTTCCTTTTGTCTGTGGAAATGAAACGTGTGCGAAATAGAAAAAAAATATAGATGGAAATAGAAACATGTAAATCTCATGTTCGGCACAGACAACGACACGCGGTCAGTGTCCATTTGTGTGAAGCGAATCGAGTGTAAATATTTAAATTGAGTCATAAAAACATTGCACTATAGGAAGTGGCGACAGGAACAGACGTCCATATCGGCGGCGGGTCGGGTCGTCGGTCGTCCGTGCGGCGCCTACACAGCGTAGTAGGCGGTGGAGCTGCCTGTGGGGAGCAGATAGTAGACCCGCTTTGGTTGTAGTCGCACACTCCGAGACCATAATTGATTTATGTCACGAATTGCCCCCGCCATGAGGCCTGCACAATATTATTTGCAAGCTGAAAGATACAACGTATTAATCAACTGCAACGCAATATTGCATTATATAAATATATATATATACATATATATATCTATAGAGATATGTATAAACAACACAGCAACAACGGGCAGATAATGCCCCCACTGAGTCATTGACATTTGCCGATACTAACCTTAGTCCCGGCTAAAAGCATTTCACTTCTTATGCGCACTATCAATGCGAAAACAGAGACGAACATAAACCATATATATGTAGTAAAGCGGATGTGATAATATCGGACGGTCGGCCACTAAGTGCACATTGCGCATAACCAGAAGCTATAAGTCAAGGCGTCTGATCTTGACCATGGTATGGCTGCGTTTACCGTTTATTAATACCAAACTATAACCGGGGTGAGTTTCATATCAATCGGAAGTTACAGCACGACGTATTTGCTCACTCATGGTTTTTTTTTTTTTTTTTAAGTATGCAAGATAAGCTATCAAAATTTTATGTTTTACTCGTCGTATATAGTCATGGGTACTTGTCATTATTTTTTTTAGGTCAGCCGAGTATCGAAATCCGAACACAGTCAATTTCATGCTCAATTGATGATTGAACTTCGAAGACCTTACGGCTGAGCTGATGATGATGATGAGTTGACTCGGTTGGGCGTATACGCGGTACAGCTGGAGGTCTAGGTCTACGATTCTACTTACAGCTGAATGCATTGGTCATTTTGAAATGACAATAAATTCAATTTAAATGAATATGGATCATGTCTATCGAAAACACGTCAGAACTGTAGTGATATCTATGAATGAGTCTATGTTTACACTGATTGTAGGCCGGAAGATTCAGGTGATAAAGGTAAGAACTTTATAAGTGATAATGTTTATACTTATCGATAAATATTTGAAAACGAATATCAACTATGGATAATTATGGAATAATAGCAATGCAACAAATCATTTAAATAAGTTAACCCCATCTGCAAAATTTTAGATCATATGTATCAACTGAAAACCAGCGACTTACGTATTTTTTATATTAAATCAGTTGGTACTTTCGATAATTATCGATAAGCATTTGAACGGGGATATCGTCTATACATACATAGTTCTGGATTTTATATTTAATTTATTATCCTAAATAAGTTAAGATATTCTGTAGAGTTGTAGATCAGTTGAAAACAGCTAATTTGAGTATCACTTATTAACGGTACTGTTATCGATAAGCATTTGAAAATGTGAACGTCTATCGATGCGCTTTTATTTTGAATGTGCAACAAGTATTTCTTTGGCTGCAAGTCAAAAGTGTTGCCAATGAGCAACGTTGCTTTCCTTTTAATTAAGAGCACGATGACTTACGCTCTGCGGTAAGCTAGATGCATTTGCAATCATGGCTCAGCCTATGCTGCCCACCCTGAGCTGAGTCTCGCTCTCACATTTCAATGCGTGCGCTCTTAGTTTATTACTGACGAAACCACCAAGTCCTATTAAGGTCGATCGGCTAGCTGCGTGCATGTGCTACAGCTGTTGCGGCTGAACTCTCTCTCAGTTCTTTCACGCCGATCGCAGGAGGCCGTTCTCTCTCGCTCTATGCATCACACTCGCGCTCTCACTCGCATCACTCACTCGCTTACTTCAGCACAGTCAAAACTCAAGAGAGACAATCAGACACCACACAAGCAGCCGTTTTTGTTCGCGTTCGTTTCTTTGTCGCACTCAGTACTGGCCGGGCAGTCAAAGCCAGCAGAAGCCAGAGTCGGTAAAACGAGATTTAACGCAGCGTGTGTGTGCGCGCGCGAAATACGAAATTAAATTTATATATAAAAAAAAGTGTTATTTGAATATTGTTGGTGGAAGGCAAGCAGCAAGCGAACCAAAGGAAACGACACACAACGAGTGGAAGAAGCAGAAGAGGAAGACACTGCGCGCCCGAAGAGAGCGAGAGCGCGAGTTGCTGTCGGATTTTTGTTGTAACTGCGCGGCCGCCTACTTCTTTTGCCAGCAACAACTGCAACAACAAAAGCGCTGTGCAGCCAGTGTGTCCCCCGCGCATTTGTTCGTTCCTTCGTCCGTGCGTGCGTGTGCGTGAGTGTTCGTGCGTGCGTGTGTGCAAGTGTGTGGGATTACAGCAACAAATACGTGTGTAAATGCAGTAGAGGCAACTCCTCTATGTGCCCTGTGTGCAAAGCGTCGTCGCGTGCTAATTAATTGTGTCGTTGCATTTACAAAAGCAAACAAAAGCAAACCGGCCAAGCGGCCAAACAAACAATTGTTCATCAACAACCAGCAAAGCAGGCGATATCTAATGTGTGTTTAATCGTGTCTCTGTGTGTGTGTGTGTGTGTGTGCTTGGGTGTGCGGTGCGCGTCTCTTGGTGTCGAAATATAAATTTAATTTATTACGAAAGCTTCTCGCCAACCCACCACGCCCACCCACCCATCATTCCCTTCGCGTATGCGTCATATGTGAGGGAGAGTAAAAAAGGGCCAAGCCAAAGCGAAGCAGTTGCCACAACAAACAAAAATAAAGGAAGAGCAGCAGCATAAACGAAACACCCCCGCGACGCTGAAGAATCGACGCCGTCGCTTCCGCTGCTGCTGCTGCTGCCGGCTGCGCTCATTGCGCATGTTTAGTGTGGAAGCCCTCGCGGCATTAATAAAAACAACAACAACAACGACAGCAGCGTGAAGAGCTCAAAGAGCAACAACAACAACAAAGAGAAATAGAAGCAGAAGCAGCATTAAAAACAAAAGTGAAAAGTTCAAGCTGAACTTGGTCGTTAATAAAGCTTCACAGAAGCTTTGCAGCATAGTGCAAGTGTGGTTGTTGTTGTTGTTGTTGTTGTTGTAAGCTAAGCACAGAGAGTGAGAGGGAGAGAGTGAGTGAGAATGCAGTCGTCTCTCCTGTTTTTTTTGGCGTGCCAGAAAACGAGGAAAATGCGTTTCTCATATGGATTCCTATTTACCATGCTCCTTCTCCAAATGGCATCAGCTCCGGCCACAGCGTTGTTGGAAGATGCCACTGCATCTTTATCTGCAAATGCAAGCGCGTCCAATAAGCATCACAATCATCATCATCATCATCAACATGACAAACCCATGGAGCTAGTGGAGTCACCGACGAGCACGAAGGAACAGTATGCCGTCTCTGACCAAGATATGGTAAGTAGTTGCGTCCGTATATACCCTCTGCTAGCCTACCATTTACAGGGTCTATGCTGTTGCATTGATAACAATTAAATTTATTATGGAAAATTATGTTAATTCTTATCAGTTACCACTACGGCCAGACCGGCTAAAGGTTTAAGCAGGCAGTAGATTACATATCACTGTAGTAATTTATAATCCTCATGCTGTGATATGATGGGTTTCGGGTTACCATTTAAATAACTACTCCATCTCGTTGATGTCCAGTTTTTAATCGATTATTAAGTTTAAAAAAAAATAAAATTTTAGTCTGGTGATTTTTAAATTTTTTACTTCAATCGTACATAAATTTTCCAGAAATCTTTTGTTTAAGGTCGGAAATGACTTTTTGATCATGGTATTGTGCTTTTATTGTTTCTGCATTTCAATTTCAACGATTTTAGAAGTTCAATTTTTTTCCAAATTTTTCCATGCTACCCCCTTACAAAAATTGCAAAATTTTTTAAAAAAATAAAATTTGAATTTTCAGCTGCAAATCGATTAGAATATTCAAAATGTGCATAAAAATCGAATCCAAAACAAATTCAGACCCAAATTATGAAAATTATTGAACTGTTACCAATTTTCCAGGGTTGTACCTCCTCTTTCACACTGACTTTTCGCTTGATTTACACATAACTTTGGCAAAAATGATTCGATTTTCCTCGGGTATGACTTTTTGATCATGGTATTGTGACTAAATTGTTTCTGCATTTCAATTTCAACGATTTGAGAAGTTAGATTTTTTTCCAAATTTTTCCATGCTACCCCCCTTACAAAAATTGAAAAATTTTTTAAAAAATTAAATTTGAATTTTCAGCTGCAAATCGATTAGAATATTCAAAATGAGCATAAAAATCGAAACCAAAACAAATTCAGACCCAAATTATGAAAATTATTGAACTTTTACCAATTTTCCAGGGTTGTACCTCCTCTTTCACACTGACATTTCGCTTGATTTACACATAACTTTGGCAAAAATGATTCGATTTTCCTCGGGTATGACTTTTTGATCATGGTATTGTGCCTAAATTGTTTCTGCATTTCAATTTCAACGATTTTCGAAGATTTTTTTCCAAATTTTTCCATGCTACCCCCTTACAAAAATTGAAAAATTTTTTAAAAAATAAAATTTGAATTTTCAGCTGCAAATCGATTAGAATATTCAAAATGAGCATAAAAATCGAAACCAAAACGAATTCTGACTAAATTGTTAGAAAATATCGCAATTTTACCCATTTTTTCTTTGAAAACTTCGGTGCTTCAGTTGAATAAACTTTCAAGTTTAACTACCACACATCCTAATCGGCTCTACTTATGTATGTTCCTTTGCCTGCTGACTCATCGCGGGTAACGGTAATGCGATACCTGCCTTTGGCTGCGGGATTCACGAATCCAATCATGTGCCTGCTGCAGTTTCGTATGCGAATTCATTGGAAAACTACCCCGACAATGGAACTAAAAACAACTCGACAGAACCGCAAGCACAAAGACAGAGCGAAAACAGACAAGCAGGGGCAAGGAGCAAGAGACTGACTTTGGGGTCTGTGAATGACAATTTCTTTGGCGCACTTTTGCCAATTAGAATTTAGGAAAAGTTGCTAGCAAATTGTAACAGTTGCGCGACAGTGTCACACAGTGGGGCAACTTTATAAACAACTCAGCAACAGCAGCAGCGGCTGCGGCAGCGACAACTGCAGTGGCTACTCATGAATTCAAAATGAGTGTGTGCGTGTCTGGCTCTGTTTGTTCCTCCTCCCCCTCCTATTCCCACTTCCCTATCCTGCACTGTGCGTGCGTAGATAACTTAACTTAACTTCACTTTCTATGTGCATTTTCCGGACAACTTCCGTTTGGGCATGCAACCGCATTCGCCTTTGCCCCCTTCCATCGTCGTCGTCGTCGTCGTCTTCGTCGGGTTCTTCCTCCCCCACTCCTGCTGCGACTGCATCTTGAGTTCTTCCCTCGCTCTCCCTCCTCTCTCTCCCTCCCTCTCATTCTCTTGCAACTCCTCCTCCACCATCATCTTCGTCTTGCTCTTCGACTTTATTTGATTACGCGCAACTTATAAGCGTGAATGTATGTGAATGTATGTGAATATATTCACTGCCATGCGAGAGTGCGTATCTGAGAGTGTGTGTGTGAGTGCGTCTGTTGAACCAAGAGCAGCGCCTAGCTGGCGTCATAGCCAGACGACGACGTCGACGACGCTATATGTGGCATATACACACACATACAAACACACATCAATATGTATATGCAGCATGTAAACGAGGGCAGTTCCATAACTCCATAGCGTATGTAATATGTAAATTTATTGCCTTTAAATATTAATTATAATTGTTTCCAACGAAAACGAAAGGAATCGCAGGAACATTCTGTTGAAATCTCGAATTATCAATTTTGCAGAGTTCAGGGATGTTGGTAAAGTTCATATTTAACATAAGGCTGAGACTTGACGGGAACTTTTTCCGAAGTTTTTAAATTAATTAATGACTCATTCTTAGAATTTACTTAATTAAAAATCAGTTAAAGATAACTGAAAATACAGGCAAATTAAAATAATTATAAATCGGATTTAACATATAAAAAAAAAGTAAAAAAATGTTTAAAGTTCTGAAAATGATATATTACAAGCAAATAGTTTATTTTTTAAATTATATACATTAGAAATATACATTTCAGAAATATATGTTTAAAATTGAGTTGTTTTATAAAATATCCCTACACTCCTCATCTCTCGTACTGATCCTGTTTTATTGCAAATTAAAGAGTAATACTTCTCAATTTGTATTTTGTGGATACTTTGCTTCCTGGTAATAACAGAGTAAATCCTGGCGAATCAAGTTAATTAAAGTAACTGCCCTCTTTGACACACACACACGCGCATACACTCACAACAAGCTCCGTTATGTGCCTGTGCCTGGGGCCTCGATATCCTTGCTGAATAAACAATATGCGGGCTCAATTCGAGGGCCTCTCCGCGTGTGTTTGCGAGTAGTTTTTATTCCAGACGACGACGACGCTCGACGACCCTCAATGTCGCTCAATTATAATTTTCTCACTCGTGGTCGGGTCGGTTCGGCTCTGGCATGGTATGGTATGGTCTTGGTCTGGGCCTTTAATAAATGTGAAAATTTGTCTCGTATTTTTATCATCTTTGCAGTCTTTCGCCTCGGCATGCCAATCCGATGGATGGACATGTAGGATGGCAGGGTAGGGCAGGGCAGGGCAGGGCAGGAAGGAACTTAGTAGGAGTACAAGTAGTGCCACTTTCAAAGTCGCGTGTCGTCTCTGACTCATCGGGCTGACTCGGCTCGGTTCGCAGTGGTCGTTCGGGGGGTTCAATGTCCTTAGGAATACTTTGCACTCGCCTTGGCTCCTTGGGCACGAATAAATTGCGCATATTTTTGATTAAAAGGGAAAGAAAATGAAACGAAAAAAAAAGAAGAAAAAACCCCGAAAGAAAGGAAGGAAAATTTCGTTCGTTTTTAGAACACGCCAAGACGCCCGCGCTTAATGAGCGAGCGTTAGCCGGCTATGGCTGTGGATGTGGCTGCGGCTGTAGTTCTAGTTGCAGTGTGTTGCTTTTTATACTCTGCGTGCATTGAAAATGGTCCAAAAAGGGTATTTCCTGCTTGTACAACTCCTTCCCTTATATTCTTTTTCAGCTTCAATAGCTATATAGACTATAGACTATGCACGATCTATTCATGCCTCAAGACAGCGATTAGTTTTCTATTGTCGGTCAGCGCGTAGGGTATATGATGGCCAAGTGCGCTCGACTGCAGCTTGCTCAGTATTTGTATTTGTAGTGCGAGTATGAATAACGAGGCGAATGAGAATGTGTGAGTGTGAATGTGAATGTGAGTGCGTGAGTATCCTAGCGGGCAGACGAAATGCATTAAACCCTCGCAGTGCAGCTCGAACAATAAGCGTGCATTGTGCCGGCAACAGCTCCCATACGACGAATACGTATATGTGCGAGTGTGTATGGGTGTGTGTGCGTGTGTATTTTATATATGGGCATTTATATGTATGCATATTGTATATGCTGTAAAGGGTATCTGGTTGTGTGTGCGTGCGTTTCGTTTTGGGATTTTGGGGGCACGCGACGCTTGGCAGGGTCCACTACACTATCTTGATGTGTTGCACACACACACACACACGCACACGTGTAAATGGGGGCCATGCACGCACACGCACAGATGGCGTATGCAAATGTGCATGTGCATTTCTATGTATTTGTTGATTTTATTTTCAGTTGTTGCAGTTGCAGTTGTTGCAGTTGCCACTGCCACTGCTGCTGCTGTTGCAAGTGACCTCCGGCGCACGCATTTTCATGTTCTGCTATTTCTGTGCTGGGAATTCTTATTTGTTTGCTATCCGACTATTATTTTCATTGCACATTCATAATTGTTAATAATGCATGCGGCATGGACGCACTGTGCACTTGCAACTTGCCATATATTGGTTTAAATGTAAACAATTCGAACGAATTGCCAATACCAGAGACAGATCAGCAAATACGATAACTAATAAGGATGTTGCAATCCATAATGTTCTTTGTTCTGCGAAAATTCATCGAATTCTCCAGCAATAAATTACTAATAAGTGCTTACTTATTTCATGACTCATTGATCCACAGACGAAAGCAATTAAAACGTTAAGCTCCATTAAGAATATATAAACTACAAACCGATAAAAAGGTTTAACACCGCACAGTGTTGAATAATCATAATCATAAACAATTTTATCAGCATTGATATTATAAGTATATGTGCTCCTATATAGACATATTTCCTTATGGAAAACTCGATATTTTCTCAAAAATAAAACATTTTTCTCTTTAATTACACATAACTTTGGCAAAAATCACTTTATTTTCCTCGGGAAAGACTTTTTAAAAATGGTATTTTGCCTAAATTGACTCTGCATTTCAATTTTATCGATTTAAGAAATTCGAATTTTTTCCATATTTTCCATGCTACCCCCTTACAAAAATTTCGAATTTTTTTCAAAAAATTAAATTTAAATTTTTTGCTCAAAATCAGTTAGATTAGTCAAAATGAGCATGAGAATCGAATCCAAAACAAATTCGAACTGAAATTGTGAAAAATATCGTTATTTTACCGATTAGGGTTGCACATGCAATATTTGCATTACGAAGGTATGACTAAATCTGAACCAGTTTAAATTAACACTGGACATTGATTAATACAAAATGATCAATCATCTCTGGTTTTTCCATTGTATCCAACTGTATAGTGTAGCGGCGAGTGATGCATGGAATCTTTAATTAGTCAATTGTTTTATAGCTTCCTGGTGGGGGCTCTGATCCCTCCGGGACCAATCCTCGGCCACTGTTTACTTTTATGGCACACTTATAGCATTGCCAGCTTTTCACTTGAAAAGAAAGACCGGGAGGGGTAGAAAAAACAATAATAAAACGAATCGAAAACGAAAATAACAATTATAAAGCTTCGCTTAATAGGCTTATGACAATTCTTGAGCGCCACCAGTTGAATGCCCCTAAGACCCTAAGTGATCGTATAATTTTTATAAGGCCGCGCCAACACCATATACGATAATCGGAATGAAGGAAAACGAAGGAGACAAATGACGGACGGGGCAGAGAAAAAAATAATCAGAAAGAGAGAGAGAGAGAGGGAGAGCGAGAAGAGGCGAGGGAGCATGTCAATTACCCGCCTGCTGCAGTTTGAGGCAGATTAAATGTGCAGCTATTAATTAAGTCGATTCGAGTCGAATTAAGTCGAGCTTCAGTTGAGCTGATTCACGAGCTGTTTTCCTTTTGTTTGTTTACTAAATCGAAGTAGCTGTGAAATGTAATTATAAACTGCAATCAAATATTTCCGTTGACAGTGCATAAGATCTCTGGCATAAATTTGCATAATTCAGTTGAAATAATTTGTCAATTCACTTGTTCACTCGCTTGACAAATCCCCAATAAGGTGTTAATAAGATACACTGCAGGCAGCTCAAGTACGCGTTGGCAGATCGTTGTGTGAGATAAAGAAACTCAGGAAGTTACGCATAATACGTGAAGAAAGTTACCCACGATAGTTAGAAAACCGCGCAGAGAGCTCGTAATACGCGATGATTCATTTGAACTGGCGTAAAGTGCATATGAAATGTACAGTAAGTTGTAAATTGAAGCAAAAAGTTGTTAATCGATAGCTGTAGACTAAAGTTATCGGAAGTGGCAACTATCGGTATGCAAAAAATAGTTTCAACTGTCTATACTAATGAAATGAATAGATATAATACGAGTTTATGTTAAAATACCAAGTCTAAAGTTAGTTTACATAGATTTATTGTAATAGTAATCGATTCTGTTCGACTGAAGCAACTTTTTTTTGATTTATAGAGGACTCCTACGCTGTTTCAAACCTATATCCTCTAAGAAGTTTCTACTGCATCTAATAGTTAGTATTTTAGTAAAATTGCGGCCCCGTACTCATACACATTTTAGGCAAACTTTTGCTGTAATTCGCATACTAATTGCTGGAGTTGTGTGCCGTTATTTCTGTGAAACTGGTTGAAAGCACTTGGCAGGGCACTCGCCGCGCTCTAGACCGGCCTGTGTCGCCCCCTGTCGGCCATGCATGCAGCATGCACTAGCAGGGACCTCTATTATATTAAATTTCCCTTTCAATACGAAATGCGACGCGAGTTTTCTATTTAGTTTTTTAATTGTCTCACGTAGAAAAACTACAACGAATACACACACGCACACACACGCGAGAGACGGTGGCAGGGAGGTGGGGAGGGAGGCAGGTAGAGACCATTGAAAATCCTGGCGCCTTTTTAGCTTTGGCGCTAAATCTCGCCGCGACTGTTTGCATTGGTTGTATGGCACGCGTTGCCAGTGCTGTTGTAGGTGCAGCCAAAGGGTGCCACATTGAAATGCAGCTAGCGGAAAATGCTCAACGTAGTCGCCGTCGCCGTCGCCGTCGCCGCACAGGAACAAATAATGCCCAATTTGCATTGGGAATGGGAAAGGAAAATGGCATTCAGTGTGTACAATTTTTCCAGCGAATGCAAAAGCGACGCGCACACAAATTTATGCACTAAAAAATATTAAAAAATAAATATATGTACATATATATAAAAAGAGAGAAATATACAGAAAAAAGCAAATCGAATAAGACAAAAACGAGGCAGGAACGCTGGCGAGATTCCTTTACAAAGAAACGGCGAAAACGTGCTGTGCACAGCTAATGTAAACGAGTAAATAGGAAGTAAATATTAAAAAAAATAAGCCAGATGTGCCTGCATTATGTACTATACCCGTGTACTAGTAGGTATATACACGGCCAGAGCGAGGCAGACCTAATTAATAACTGATAAGAGCAATAAATAAAAGAAAAAAACAAAACAAGGAGAGATTGTTTTATGCGCCATTGATTGATTTTTAATAGCATTAGGGTTGCCGTAAAGAGCAGGAGAGATAATAAGTAAAAGAGAGAGAGAGGAAGAGTGAAGAGTGAGAAGTGAGTGAGGAGTAACGCATACGGTAGCATTATCAGCGACGCCATCATCAGCATCATCATTGTGTCTGGCGGTACACGTGGCGTATGATTGATGCATCTAGCCAAAAGAGAAGATTTTACTATGGTTGCTTTTGTTGTTATTGTTGTTGCTTTTGTTGCTCTTGCTACTGCGACTGCTGTTGCATTTATGCATTTTGCGTAGCCGCAGCGCATCATTATGGCTGCGTACTTAAATATGAGAAATTTGTTGTGCATACAAATTTTGACAGTCAATGTGCATGCACATTAGCCCAGCTCACAGTCAGAGTCTCAGTCTCAGTCTCAGTTTCAGTATGAAGTCGCCTTCTCAGTTTCTTCAGTTCCATCCGCCTCCTCCTCCCCCCCCCCGCTAGCACAGCCATCGGTCATGTGCAGCATTTCGGTTAGCAATGACAATGATTCATGCAGACAAATGCGATTGGTCGTTGAGTGGGACGTAAAAGGAGTAGGGGAAGTGGCAAGAGGGGGGGGGGTCGCAGTGGATAGAAGGCTCTTTGCGCAAGGGCTTCGGCTTACTCATGTGTGTGTGTGGTTGAGCCTAGCTGAGGTATGCTTTCCTTGGGTTTCCTATGCGGTTGCATCGGTCCGATCGATATTGTGAAATGATTTGCAGATTTAAGCGCCGAATTTAATGAGTTACTCAGAGATAGAGTATACAGCAATCGGACTGAGCGCATTATGTCAGTATTCCGCTAAAAATTGCACTTCCTCTGCCAATGACAATTAGCATAGTACAACAAAGTGTAAATACAAAACAAATTCAAAATAAAAGCCTGACGATGTCTGTACGAACGCCAAGATCTCAGAGACTATAAAAGCTAGAGCCAACCAATTTTGTGAAAACACTCTTAGATATGGCACCTAGGTTTTAGAATCCAGCCACGCCCACTTACGCCTTCTCAATGCGTTGAAATTTAATATGCAAGTTTAATTTTAAAGCTACGTTTATTTTGGTAACGTTAAAGTTATTTATAGATTGTATAATTATAGTTGTATGCAGCATAAACTTTATGGTAGCCCTTTCTACTTGTTATTCCAATATTGATAATCTTTAAAACCCATGAGGAAATATTTAATACACATTTAAATGAATTTAAAATTAAAACATGTTTTAAAATTGATATAAAATCTAAATAAATTAAGAACTCTTGTTGCTGTTCATAAAACATTTTAACACACACATACCTAGTCTTCCTCCCTCTTCCTCCCCGCTTCTCTCTCGCTTTCCTAACGCCCTGCAAGCTGTGAAAATCTTTTGGCCACAAAAACTGTGAAAAAAAGCTAGAAAAGAAAATGCATTATCGAAATTGCACAATCGTTATTGTTATTGTGGATAAAAGTTTTAGGTTTAGCTGCCGCTGACAGAGAAAGAGCGAGATGGAGATAGTGTGCAAGAGAAAGGGATAGTAACTGCGCTGAATGAGGCAGGCGTGGCCAGGGAAAGAAGGCCAAGACACTCGCGCCGGACTCTCCATTAGCCAAAAGATGCATAAAAGCGTTTTGTGCTATGCAAATTTTCAGTTGGCACTTTTTACGGATAGAATGGCTGCCCCTGTGTGTGTGTCTTGGTGTGTGTATGAAAGTGCAATAAATTCAGCAGGGGAGCATAAATAAATATATGCATACATACAGTGCACAAAAAGCGATAACAAGACGAGCTTGTTGTAAAACAATTCGATGTAATGCACAAAACGTGCGATGCCCTCTTATTATGCTCGCTGTTGTTGTTGTTCTTGGTGTTCTTGTTGTTTGTGCTTTTGTTGTTGTTGTTGTTCTTTGTGCTGCATAAAGATTTATAAACAAAATGTAAGGCAATTGCATCTGATTCTGTTGACCTACATTGTCCGTCGTCGTCTCCATCTCATCAGTCGCTGCCGCCTGCCGCCTCTGTTTGGCCTTTTTCTCGTCTCGGTTGTTCTCTGTTCTGCTCTGCTCCGCTCTGCTTTTGTTTTTATTTTCGTATTAATTATCACACATTTGGTGCCACTGATGCCAGCGGAGTGAACAAAAACAAAACGAAAATCAAAAAAAAAATTTTTAAAAAATCCAGCTTGTTCGATTTATTTTGGGGCAGGCGGCACGCGAACTAACGGTAGTTAGCAGTGCGAGGAGGGAGGTGTATCCCCTGGCCGGCTAAAAATTTTGACATTTGCCAAAAGGCAGAACTCAAAAAAAATAAAGAAAAAAAAACCAAAGTCCGACTTGATTCTTTTTAATGATGCACATGCAACATGCTTTGCTTCCACTGGCCTTTCCGTTGAAATTGCCGCAGCATTCTTGCAATATGTTGCCACAGCAACAACAACAACAGCAGTGATGGCATCGACAACGCCTTTTTGGGTCCAGTGTGCAGCAGCAGCAGCAGCAGCAGCATCGAGCAAGTTTCCTTTTAAGTGTCGCTCGCTGTCGCGCTGACTCTGCCATCAATTATGCGGCATGTTGCCCAGTTCCAGGCCCCAGCCCCAGCCCCAGACCCAACTTGCCGGCCTCATCTCCTCTCCGAGCGGCCAGTCACCATCGCAGTCGCGTCTCCGATTCTTTGGCGTTCAATCTCTGCCCGCGTGTTGCAAGTGGCAGCTGCCTGCCAAAGAAGGCGCACACGCCAAGCTGAAAGGCAGCAGCAGCAGCACCGCACGTAGGTGTGCAGTCAGTTTGAAGTTTGCAAACGTCAATGTGTTTCGCATACCCTGTAAATGGCTTGCAGGCGTGGGGTGTATGCGACTAAATCACTTTATATTAGTTTTTATATATATTTCGCCATTTATAATATTTATAATTATAAGATACAGCAACCGTTTTTAGAAGTTATTTCCCACATTTCTTGAAAAATTATAAATTTGTTACTATCTTTTACTAAAGTTTCTGAATATAGAGTTTAATAGAACTATTCCAACGAGTTAAATTATCTTTTAGCCTTTATACGCACTTTCAGCTTGCTTTTTTAAAAAAACATGATACCATAAAACTAGAAAAAGCAAGAAATGTCGAGATAAGCATGAAATAAATTCCAAAAGGCATATGACAAATATTGTTGAAATTCCTACAGCAATATTCCAGAAGTATTATAATTTATCAAAAGTATTTATCAGTAAATAATTCAATTAATTTCCCAACACTGACTAAAGCGCATCTCTTAGTCAGTCTCGCCCGCGCGACTAATTAGCGCTTTGCGCGTTTTGCTTTAATCATCTGTGCGCGGTTTGTGTGAATCACCTCGTCTCACCTCATCTCACCTGTCTCCTCTCATCTGCTCACATGCGGTTCAAAGTGCACAAATATTTGTCCACTCATAAATGCGGGGCTTGGGTTTTTTTATTTTTTCTGCTTTACTCCCAATCAAAATGGGAAAAATCACCTCGACTCTGACACACTCATTGATTCGTTATTATTTTTTATCTTTTCTTTTGACTTGCTAGTTTTGGAGATTTGAAAAAAAAAAGCAACGGTTGTCTGTGTGTTTGCAAACGGGTTTATTGGCTCGCGGCGCTTATCGATGCTACGCGATCAGTGTGCAGCTTGTTGCGGCCTGCTGCGATCGGGGCTGGCGCTTTAATGTAATCTTGGTATATTAACTACTTGTCCAAATAGCACAGCAGGTTTTCTGGTTTTCCTTTTAGCATAAGCTTGGGAAAATTGCCTTGTTTAAGGAGAGAAAAAACGTAGCTGAAATTGCAAATATTTTAATTGTGATTATGGAAAAAACTTTAGAGAATTTTTATGTATTTGGAAGATTGAAGAACTTGCCTTATTTGAAATGATTTAAACGTTTTTTGAGTATAAAAAAATAAGAAATGTCGTTTATATTTGGTAGTTTTAATATTACAAAAGGAAAAAACAATCTATCATTTTAAGTGATAAATGAGAATACATTTTTTATATTGTATAATTATAGAAAAAATTATTAATTTATAAGAAAACCTTAAAAATATGCATATATTACAATGCATATGTATAAATTACTATAAATTATAATATAAATTATTCAATTTAATATAAATTCACATTATGAATAAAAATTTACTATAATTCTCAAAAATTGAAGATAATAAATGAAAAACGAGATTCATCTTTGTAATATTAAAACATTCCAAATGAAAATAAATAATAATTGAAAAAATAATATAAGAAAAATAATGAAAATAAATAAAATAGTATAATAAATACATAAAAAAAACAGAATAAATACGGAAATACATTTACTTCCTCAAAGTCACCCACTTCAGGTGGAAAGTTAAACTTAAGAACCTCTTTTCGCATTTCAGCAACCTCTATCAACTTATCCACACACTTGCACTTACCCATATCATCTGTCCGGTTGTGTTTAGCATTTCAAAGCCGTGATAAACTAGCTGAATATATGGCCAGAATCGAATCGAGTCGAATCGAATCGAATTGAATTATTAAATAAATTGCGTAGAATATGCGAGTCAAGGCGACGCTCCGTTGCAGTCTGCTCCCAGGAGAGAGGTGCGGCATCTCAGTTGTTGTCCGCGCCACGTTCTCCGAGCTCTCTCTGAGAAACCCATAAACAGAACGCACAATATATCAATGACCATATCGGGTAGCTGCGGCTTAATGTGCGCCTGCAAATGGTCTTAATGTCATAAGTTAAGACGAAACCTTTTACCCGCTTCACGTTGCTGCTGCTGCGTGTCTCGCGTTGTCAACGTTGTCGTTTGTCGTCCACTCTCGGATTTCTGCAGTTGTTGAATTTGCATATAATTGGACCGAATGCCGGAGATGGCAGTCAACTCGACTTGATGTGCCCCATGCAACCATATGGTGAATTTCACAAGCGCCAGCAGCAAACTCTGATCTCTGCCGAGGGGGCAGGGGCAATATGGGGGCGTGCTACTGTCAGTGATTTCCATGTTTATTTAACTGTCGTGTAAGTCATCGAACGCAAACGTGTCGGCTTTGTTTCGAACTGCGTACAAGAAGGTTGATGAAAATAAAACATAAAATAAGTAAACCGGAAAGTCGAAAGCAAATCCAGACTGTGCCGAGATTGTGCACATATATAGTCCGCATATAGTACATAAATAATGATTTATTTGTTTATTGCAAATTTGCGCACAATGCGTAGTTAATCAATTTTTTCCATGGCTTTAAGTGACGCCATTGTCGGTCGCCTGCGTGGCCAGGAAAAACCTTGGACAGCCCCTTCTCTCGTTCGCTTTTAATGCGCACCATTTTCCATTTTCTCTCTCTAGTTTTACTGCTCTCACACACACACCCACACACACACAACTCTCCTGCTCCCTGCTCGCAATTTCTATTTGCCCGCCAGTTGCTCGGGGACCTCGTGGAGCAGCCTGGGAACGGCAACGCAACCCGCCAGCTGTGTGGGCCGTGATGACTTGTTGCTTTGTCGTGCGGGAGTTGGCAGCGTGACACGCGGTTGCACGATGGGCTGAGGCATATGGGTATTATCATGCGGTATATGAGAGACGCTTACATAACGTGCTGCTCTTCAGGGGTTTAGTGTGGTTTTGTATTTTTGTTTTTGTTAGCTTTTTATGTGGCTCCTTCTTGAAGCTTTAAATCTACTCATAGTTTTCTCATTTTCTTTTTTACACGTGTTTTCTTTCACTTCTCCATTGACATGTGCGCCTAATGCTGCTGTCAAAGTCGCGTCTTTTGTTCAGTTCAACTATTTCATCATTATTTCTGTTGTTTTCCTAGATGTGCATCTTTCTTTTTTTGTTTTAAATCTATTATTTCCTTCTCTTCTGTAGTATTATCTTCTTTTTCTTTCTGTTTCTTTGTTGTTGTCATTTTTATTTTCTTTTTTAAGCTCATATATCGCTTTTCACAGCTTCTATCTAAAACACTCTGTCTACTTTTAGCTCTTTGTAACTCTGCTTCATTCTTTTTCTTTCTCAATTTTCCTAACTTGTTTTCTATATATATATAATTTTCTAATATATTTTTGATGTAATCTGTATTTATGTTTATTTTTCTTTATTTCTGATACGAGTTTCACCTCTCTCTTTCTAATACTTCCTTGAGACTGAGTCTCATCTCAATTACTTCCATCTCTAACAACACGCGCTCATCGCTGGCTGAGCTTATGCCTCTGCTGCCGCCATAGATCTTGCACTCTCTTAACCCCTTGTCGCCTCAGCTACTCTTTAGCCATCTATCTATGGAAAATTTGTAGCGAGTATCTCATCACTTTCCCATAAACATTCGAACCGTTCTTGGCTCTCGAGCTGTGCCAACTTGGCGATATTGCAATTTACGTTCTGTGGTCTAATTAAAGTGCAAATACAACAACTAAACGGGCTGCTGCTGCAGGTTGTCTACGGAGGGACAGAGAAAGAGCGAGAGAGAGAGAGAGAGGAAGAGAGAGTGGTCACCAGAGGCGAAGGGAGAAGAAGGCGTAGGGGTAGTGTGTAAAAGGGTTAGGGCCTGCCAGCTCTGGCTATGGCTGCGGTCAATTCCAGTGCGAGGCAAACACTGTTTCAATAAATATACGTGGGGGCGTATCTCTATCTCACTCTCGGGTCTATCCCGTTTCCGTCGCAGTCTACACTCTCAGTCTTGTGTTGTCTTTTGCCCGGCTTCATTTTTCTCGCATCCCACATTAATCAATGTTGATTTCAATTAATTTAACCATCTCTTCACTTGCCAGTCATTGTGGCCGGCATCCTGCCAGTGCCTTTTTATTAAACCAATAACAACAGAGTGCCAGAGCGGGCAGAAGACGAAGAAAGAGAGGCAGAACAAGCAGAAGGAAACTGCAGCAGAAGATAGTGTAGTAAAAAAATGAGAATTCCCTTTTCTTGACGAAGTCTTAATGCTCTTTCCATGGACCATTTCTTTGAAAACTATAAAAAATATTTATTTTATTGTTTTACAACTTTACTAAGGCATACATCTAATTTTGACAGAGCTTAATTCTGTTGTATTCATATATAATACAAAAAACCATTTTTAAACTGATGGTTCCTATGGAAGCTATATGTTATAGTGCTACGAATTTATTTAAATTTTGACAGCACATAAAATATATAAAAATCTATAGCTGTGCTTGGTTTGATTGGTTTATTTTAAAAAATAACTGAGATGGTAGTGCTATTCTTTCCTACTTATTATGCAGCGTACCCCCTATAAGGAGCATGTGCATCAAGTTTCGACAAGATAACTCAAAAACTAAGAGACTAGTTTGCGTTCGAACAAACAAAAGGCGTCACAGACGTACTTCGACTTCACAGTTAGAGTAGATTATGAATATATATATTTAGAATATCCATAGATGTCTCTTGAGCTGCATTGAACCTGAATATACCCTCTGCAAGTGTATAGAAAAGAGGAACAACCTCCTACACACATTACTCGGTCTGATGGCGCACGCCCATCGTTTTCTCAGCTGCGCGTCTTTTATTAAAATTTGCAGTAGTCTATAAATTCTAAAGAGGTGTGATGTTGGGTAAGTCTGGAGTATGGAAGGGCGTGGTGAGGAGAAACATATGTTTTAGAGCAAAAACGGAAATGCGTGGAAGCTATAAAAATCTGTAGGCACTTTGGAAAATGCTCAATAGTTTTGACGCTTTCCCTGTGAAAATTGAATGATTTCAAGTAAGATACTTTAAGACGTTGCATGCATGGTAAACAGCAGACACACACACTAGCACACCGATGCACACACACATTTCGCAGATGGCAGCCATTATCATCTGTCATGGTTGAGAATCGCATAGAACAGCTGAACGGCTGGAGTGCATATTCGAGTTCTACTCAATCGAATTTTGAAACATCTCATTCGCTGCAGCATCAAACATTTTTTATGTGCAAACACACATAGAGAAAGAGAGAGAGAGAGAGCGAGAGAGGCGGCGTGTGGGAGAGGGAGAGCAGTAGGGAAGCAATGCGACCATTATATGATTGAGTTATGTTTTGTTGACCCTGTGGCGATGCTAACACGTAAAATTCCATCGAATACCCCGGAATTGCCCCAGTTGCGCTCGGTTGGAAGTCATAAATTTTGCAAGAAAGCGGGAGAGCGAGAGATAGAGAGGGAAAACCTGTTGTTGGTGTGCCAGGCAAGCATATCATGGCCATATCCTGTCAATTTGCTACACCCGCCCCCCACTCTCCTGCTTCCTGCCTGCCTGTGTGTGCTGCACTTGCTCCATCTGCTTCTGCTTCTACTCTTTTTTTGCGCATTTCTCACAATTTGTTGCGCCTGGTTTCGGCTTGGCATCTGACTTGACTCAACTTGGCAGCCTGCTCCTCCTCTGGCCAAGGACAATGTGTCGCCTTACGGATTTGACTGTGCCTCTGCAGCCTGCAGCCCGAGCCTGGCCAGGCACACAAGCTGCCTGAGCATTACTAGATCGATGCGCTCGTTTGTTGCAGTTGCCTGTCATTTTTATAGGTTTGTTTGCGGCTCACAAGCTGCTGCAGCGGCAGGCAGGCGGGCAGGCAGGAGGAGTACGAGAGGGATCGGTGCATCCCTTTTTATTGGTTATTGCTCTCTGGTCTCCCTTTATTAGTTGCTGCCTGTCGTCGCCGCTGCTGCTTGCCAAGAATTATGGCTGTCAATGGCCAATGAGTTGGCCTGCTCCTGGTCCTCCTGCTACTCCTGCCTAAACCAATTTGATTTGTTTGTCTTTTGCTCCATGTCGCCTCGGTCTCTGCCACTGCCACTGCCTCTGTTAGTTGATTAGGGCTCTCTCTCTCTCTCTATCGTTGGGGCCCCGCCCACTATTTACTCAAGTAATTGAGTTAAGTGACGCACTGCGCCCTTTCATTTATTATTGCTATTATTATTGTGCCTCCTCCTTTCCTTCTCTTCCTCTCGCTGTCCATTCGTAATTATAATCCAATAAAATAATAAACATATCGCATCGTTCAATTTACTTTCACACACTTTCCACGCAAGCGGGCACAACTTTTTGTCACGCCAACTTAACTAAATTAAGCCAAAACATTTATGGCCAAAACACACTCGCACTGGGGGCAATTGCTTGCGATTTACCCAGTGCGGCGGGTTCTTCAGAAAGGGTGTATACTGGCCCAAATTCAAACTAGTTTTTTTGATGAGATACAATAGTATATTCACTGAGAAAATATTATAAAGTAACTTAATACATAAATAAAAACATTAAAATATCAAGTAAACATGATTATAGTTGGGTATATACAGCTATAAAGCAGAATAAAAGAAACATTGATAAATTGAAGTATTTAAAATGATAATAAAGTGTAAATTTTAATTTTCTTTTGAGTATATTCTGCCAGAAATGCTGTAGAAATAAATAGTTTCATAATAAAATTAAAATACGTAAAAACATAGTATTAAATATTTTTCTTGAACTAACATAATAGACTTATAAAGTTCTTCAAGCATTTTGTTTATAATATTACAGAAATTTCCCATAAATTGCAGGCGAAGTAAAAGTATAGAGTATTTTCATAGTCAGTCATACATATATGATCGGCGGCGCTATCGAACTATTTTCAATTTCATGCGCTCGGGCTTTCTCTGCGTATTATTATTATTATTATTATAATAATATTCTTTTTTTTTTGTTTTGTACAGTATCATGATTTTGTTTACACGACAAAAGCGCACGTAGAGCGCGTCGCACTTTTTACCATTATTATTTGAACCTGTGTTTTTTCCACCTGTTTTCCTTATTTTTTTTTTGTTGTTATTTTCGCTTTTCTATCAGCCGAGAAACGTCGCTTGACCACGTACGACATGCACCGTGGGCAACTGTGTTGCTCCTTTTCGATTTTGCAACACGTAGAGCGCCAGCAAATTTTCCATTTCCCATTAAAAGCGCAAAAGGCCAATGCATAAATGATTGATCCTACCTCATCCGAAACCCCAAACGACCACCCGCCTGCACCCCCCTGCCCCCCTTGGCGGCTGCTGTTGTCGCCGCCTCTGTTTCTGCCCCTGTGCCAAATAAAGCAACACTGCGCTTCCGTCCCGAGCCCAGTGCGAGCGAGACAGTGAGCTCTTTATAGCGGGCTTGTGCAATTCATTTACTTACTCATTCACTCGCTCATTCATACACACATTCATTCATTCATTCATGCCACTATCAGCAGCTATTGTAGTTTATTATCGACGGCGTCAGCTTCGACTTCGACGTTACCGTCGCCGTCGCCGTCAGCGTCGCAGCGTGCGGTCATAAAAACAACGCTTGTCATCAGGCCCAGGTCTCTAGTATCTTTATCGCTATCTGTATCTGTCTGCGACTCCGGCTCTGACTCCAACTGTGCTGGGGAAGTCGTGGCTTCGGGTTTGGGCCATGTCCCATCCGTGCCACACCTTGTTCAAGTCGTATTTATGGTCGATGGCTTCGATTAACCAAATTGAGTAAGCTTTCATCCTCTGTTTCACGTTCCTCCTCGTCTCTGTCTCTCCACTTTCACGCCCATCATCATTGCTGCATTACCCGCAGTGGCATGAGAATTATTGAGAATTGTAAACGGAAAACTTTTCTCGATTATGAATCTTTTATGATGTTGTAGAGTTTTTGACAATACGTTAAATTCTTGCATAACTTTAAGCATGATTTTATAGTTACTAGACTGTTTATATCATATGCTGAAAGAGGCGCACATAAATATTGAATTGTCATTAAAAATTCGATTTCTATGCGATTTCTGTCTGTTTGAACACGCAGATCTCAGTAATTATAACAACTAGAGTAAGCAAATTTGGCCTAAAGTTTGCGGTACATATTACGCATAAAGTGCTTAGTTTAAATTTCTTTTGTCACACCCACTGCCTTCACAAATCCTTATTTGTGTTTACCAGGCCTTGTACTGTATGTGTTAACATGTATATCATATGCGGCCAGATTTTAAATTTTAACACGATTGGATTTATAAAATAGAAGTTATTTTAGTTAATATTTTCCACAGTTACGAGCAGCGCTGCCTGCAAGCGGCTACAGCTTTAGTCGATTGTTATTTGCTTAATGAACAAATCATATGGTTCCCAGACAGGCAGATTGATATTAATTCACTCTCGCTCTCTTCTTTCTCTCTCTCTTTCGCGAAGATGTAAAAAGTGTTTGTGCTTATAAAAAATTAATCAAGCGTCGCCTTGGCAGACAAACAGTTTCCGTTCGTCGTTGTCCGGCCGCGTCGTCCGATTTGTCAGTTAAGAAACTTGCACATATTTTAATTGATATTGTTTTTATGTATGTTGCGCTGTGCGCGCTCTCAGTCGTAGCTCTTGTCGTAGTTTTGCCTGCCCCGATGCGTTATGTGAATTTCAATGGGGCATTATGCGGGCTTTCTTGGACGACTGCGACGACGACAACAACGCGTCGCAGTCCGCTGTGTGCGTAACAGAAGAGAAGCGTAACGTAAGCGTAACGTCGAAGGCAGCGGGCGACAGGCAGCAGGCAGCAGGCAGCGGGCAGCGGGCGCAGTGGCAGCCAGCAGCCTTCAACGTGTTGCAACAACGTGACAACTTTTGTGACTTTGACGCACTTTGTGACCAGCTCGGGGGGCATTGATATTTTGCTGCTGCAGTGTTGCAAAGTGAGCGGGAGAGAGAGAGAGAGAGAGAGAGAGAGAGAGAGAGAGAGCGAGACAGCTGGCCTTTACAACGAAATCGAAATTTGCCTGCAGTAGAGTATGCTTACAGCATGTGGCACGTTGCAGCTGACCCGAAAGGATGCCAAAGAAAGTCAAGAAAAACGAGTAAACTTCTCGAGGTTCTTAAGAAACCTCTAAGCGCTGAAAACAACAACTCTTTGTTGTGAAAAATAAAATACGTATTTGAATACAATTTGAATAATATCTCCCGCAATGCTTTCACATTCACGTGTATCTAGAATATTTGCCAGCAGACTTGCCATGTCAACTCTCACCCGCTGTGAATTTTTTGGAATATATTCATATATTTGCTCATTCGGATATGAGTAATTTTGCTCTATAAATAAAGCGATGGTAAACAACATTTTTTAGGAAATTTTTATGACTTATTTATTGTAGATTTGAGCTGGAAATAGCAAGTATATATTATAATGATAATTCTAAAATTTTTTAGATGTTTTGCGCTTCCAACACTTTTAAGTTTGCTAAAAATCATTAAATTGTCGTGGGAAATGATATTTGCTGCATGATTTCAGCTCAAGCTTGATTCTACATAAAAATATGCTGAATCTAAAATTTTCAAAAATTCGGATATGCAGTTTTAGATCCTAACTTCCTATTTCAACACTCACAACTCAACAAAAAATCATCTGCCATGGGAGATGATATTTTCGTCTTGAAAATTATATATAATAAAACAGAAAGGTTACATTCTTCTGTGCAAAATGTCTAATAAATAAAACTAGAATGTATTATGGAGTTATCAAATCAAATTATCATTCAGAATTACCGTTGTTGTTAAAAAAATAATTAGCCATATATAAAACTTGGCTGGGCAATAAAATTCATATAATTACGTCTAACCAAAATAACAGTATGTTTCTATGACTACCGCTAAGTCGTAAGGCAATTCTTCTACCTGTAGAAGATAGACTGCTAATCAAATATTCAAGAAATGTGCTTAGGCTAATTGACAGTTAAATTGTTGAACCGATGGCGCCGACAAGTTCTTTAACTTGTTGAATTTCTTCATAAATTCAATTTACATTTTGCAGTAGCTAAATCTTTTTTCTTAAGTACACTTTCTTCTATGTTTTCGCACCTCTCTCTGAGTCGCTCCCTCTCTCGCTGCGTGTAGTTTCTTTGACCCAGACACTATCGCATCGTTATGCCATACACGATCTAAGTAGCAGCTCCTCCATTCATCAATCGATTCTTCAATAAATCCAGCTAATCGCCACACATCACGTTCAAGCCATATAGCATCGAAATCTTAACTTGTTAACGTTTCTTTGGCGGCGATTCAATGTGCAGAAAAAAGTAAAAAAAAAAAGTTACTTTATTTTTTATTTTTTTAGTTTGTTTTGTATTTGCATAAAATGTTGTTTTGCCAACAACAAGCTAAGCCGAAAATCGAAAATTTTTGCAGTTCTCTGTTGTTTTTCATATGTTTTTCGAATGAATTGCGTGCGGCGAGGGGAGGGAGGCGTGGCGTGGCGTAGTGTGTGACAATTTTCTCATATATCCGAAATGAAAGAGAAAATTTAATTTACAGGTCACGTAATTTGCTGTCGTGTGTGTGTTTGGTTGGGTGTGTGTGTGTGTGCGCGTGTGTGGCACGCCTACGCCACACGCATGTGTGTCTGTTCGTACGCGCGCGTGTGTGTGTGTGTTAGTAAATAAATTTGCCCGGTTCTCGCTGCTGTGCGTGCTGCTGCTGTCGCTGCTGCTGGTGTTGGTGTTGGTTACATGGAAAAATATGCAAATCCAGTCTACACATATGGCCAGAGCTCTGTTTTGTCGTCGATGTCTGTCGCACACTTTACAGTTATGACTCTTTATTTGGTTGCGGGTCGTGGCCCAGAAAAAAAGGCCGAAAAAAAAGAAAATACAGAGTATGCCCATCGATTGTGAGCAGACTGCAAGAGAGCGTGGGCAAGAGAGTGAGAGAAAACTGTGCAAGGAAACGTGATGCCAAGCTACCCTGTAGCAGTGGCAGTTGTTCGACAGGGTATATATTGTGTGAATAAATTTGTTGTTCTGCCAAAAAGGATTTGCTATGCTTGCATGCGCTCAAAAGTGTGCTATATAATTGTGTGAACTGTGCAGAAGGATGCGCAATGGTTGCCTGCGCTCGAAAGTATGCTATAAAATATAGCGCCTTGCGCTGCACTCTAGCGATCGCAATCTCTCGCAATCTCTCTCGCTTTCTCTCTCTCTTTCTACCCTACACTGTATATGATGCCGCTTCCTTCTGCTTTAATACTATTTGCACTATCTACACCATAACTAGCCTACACTCTCAATATTTGCTTTTTCATTAGGCCGAACTGCCAAAATAAAAAGAGGAGAAAAAATGCAGCCTGCTCTGGTCTATTTCAAACTTGAACGTTTTATCTGTGCAGTGTCTATCTCTGCCTGCCCCTGCCCCTTTGCCACTATTTCTCTCCTGCGAATTTTTCCGTTCCATTTTTCCCCGAACGTTTTTCCGTCTATTTTTCTGGCACACTTTTTTCGGGGCGGCTTATTAATGCAACGTTAAACTTTGCTTGTAGTTGTTGCTGTTGCCGTTACTGTTGCTGTTGTTGTCGCTTTGTTTGTTGTTATTCTTTGGCGTCGTGTTGCTGTTGTTGTTGCAGCGACTGTTGCTTTTATCATTAACTTTATGCAGGAACTTTTTCAGCTGCCGCGCCTACATTAAGCCAACAAAAATGCTTTGGCTCACAAAACTGGCAGCCATTTTAGCTTGGCACACTTCCCTAATGCACATGCAGCACCCTCGTCTCCCCCCACCGCCCTCTTGCTTACAACATTTACTTACCCAGATCCGCATCTTTTGCTCTTCTCACTTGCAGGACGATTACCTCATGCAGTATGATTATCTGCCCAAGTCAGATGGCAAATCTAGCTCGCTGCGCGAGCAGGAGACTTTTAAAAATGCAATACGCAAACTCCAGGTAGGTGTCTTGCCAAGCAGATGCTGCCACATGTATTATGCACAATTTCACAACTAACATTTTGCCATTTGCCTCGCAGGAATTTGGCAACATTCCAGTAACGGGCGAAATCGATCAGGCCACAAGAAAGCTAATCCATACGCCCCGTTGCGGTGTGGGCGACAATAAGCACGCGTTCGCGCCGGACAATCTCGAGCATGGCTCACGTGTGCGACGCTACGTTTTGCAGGGCGCCAAATGGGAGAAGCTGTCGCTAACATGGAGGTAAGTTTGCATTATACGATTGATTTTAACTTGGTAACTCTCGAAATCGGTATAGACTGATCAATGTGATCAATGAAAAACAAATATATACCTCTGTTTATAGGAAATTTAAATGCTTTCTAAGTAAGCTTCAGCCTATGCTTGCCGCAGGCGGCATGTTCGTTGCCAAAAAGTATAAATTCTCGAGAAATATACATTTCTGTTTGTATGAACACACAAATCTCAGAGTCTATGCGAGGTAGAACTATTAAATTTGCTGACAGTATGTCTTATGAGTGCATGCAGCTAAAGCATGTTGAGGCATGTGGCCACGCCCCTTGCCGCCCTCGAAAATCGAAAAAGAAGCATAATTTTACAGCCTTTTCATGTGTATAACATTAATGAGCAACCAAAGCATTTTTCTAAGCATGCGTAGGCATTATTAATATAAACTACGTTATTTAAGAAATGTTTTTAATTTTTGGTAAAGGGGAATTTCCTTACAGGGTATCTATGACCGTAAAATCTCAGCTTATTTGGCAACTGTTAAACTATGCAGGCGATACTGCTAAGCTGAAATTGGTTTTCATTATGTATTTTCGCACACAGTTACGCTTGACGCTGTCTTCTGCTATCCCTGCCTTTCTCTTCCTGCTCCTGCTCCTGCTCAGCATCCTTCTGCAACTCTCTCTCACTTTCTCTCTCCCTGTCTCTGGATGCGCATTTCAATTAAACTGCATGCAGTTCATTAATTTTGCAACGCTCATTTAGACGCGAATTTATAATTTTGTAAGGCAAGCGAGTGCAATCCCTTATCGCTCCCTTTTCCCCTCTCCCTTCTCCCTTGCCTCTGCCATCACCCGCCTGTTGAAGGTCCTGCGTGGCGTTCAATTAATTCAAAACTCAAACGTAGCGTAGCTTGTTAATTTTTATTACAGTCATTGCATTTTGTCAGTTGCGCAAAAAAGTGAAACGCACGTCCCTTACCCCTGGCCCCGCACACTACTAAACACACACCCCCTGCTGTAGCTCACACTGGGTGAGTGGGTGGATGGCGGGTGGAGGGGGGATGGTGGCTACGCCCTGCATTGCATAATTTGATGTCTAAAGTGTGTTTTTATGTAAAACAAGTCGCAATTTTTTTTTCGTTGTTGTTGTTGTTCTCTCGTAGCCGTTGTTGCTATTGTTGTTGTTTGGTTCTTAGCCATGCGTAGCGACGTCTGCGTGAATTGTTAATGGCCAAGTTGGCCCGCTGTGCTGTATCGCTGGCGCGGGGGTGGGTGGGTCGAAGGGCTCGCAGAGTCGCCAACTTGGCGCTTTCATTAAACACTTTGCGCCAAATTGAATCCTACGATGGCCAAAACGTAAGGCAAAAGGACTGCCCCCTGATTGCAGCTGTCACTTTTAATGTTGTATTTGATTTTTAATGCGCAGCTGCATAATTGCGCTTGAAATATTTAACAGACAATGAATCTGAAGAGTGCGAGCAGCAGCGATTTTAATTAGCGTTGCATACTTTCGTGCTGCGCGCGAAAAGTTTAATCATATTTAAATTAATATGCAACAGTTTTATGCAAGTGCAACGCGAAATTTGTAATGCAATCCGCGCTAATTAATTTATCATATTTATTTAAATAATTAAATTAGCACTACTTATTAACTATTAAAAGTGTTCACAGCTTTGTTTATTTTCGAAGCGTTTAATTGGCACTGACGGCTTTGGGTTTGCCAAAAATAGTGTTGCCTACTTTTGTGCTGCCACTTTAACTATGGTTATTTTGTTAAACAGTGTTGCCTACTTGCGTGCTGCCGCTTTAAATACGCGTTGGTTTTCTAAAAATAGTGTTGCCTACTTGCGTGCTGCCGCTTTAAATACGCATCTGCTGTGAATTTTCTTTTAATTTTTGAATTGAATTGCAAATTAAATTGCATTTATCTGCAATTCATTAGTGAAATGAGAGAAAATTGCTGCATGTTTTAACTTTCTAGAGATTGCGCATACGACGCGTGACACAGCAGCAGCAGCAGCAACGTCTTACAGCAGCAGCCGTCACAGCTATAAACAGCAGAGAAAACCCACATGCAGCGATTTAATTATTTCTTGTGTCGTCTACGCTTAATTGGCCATTAAGGCCAAGGCAGGGCGAGGGCAGAGCGCGGGCCGGGCGGGCCAGAGCAAGCACATTACTCGACTGCGCTAGCAGCGTTTGGTCAACGCACATCAAATTGACTTTACATGAAATATACATATAAAAACAGAGCCAGCTTGCTCTACATAGAGTATTGCTCGTATTGAGTGTGACCTGTTTTCTTGCAGCGCTTTTCCCTAGCTGCATGAGCTCTCGCTTAATTGCAAACAAAGGCAGCTATGCTGTGTGGGGTGGGGGGGGGGGGGAATGGCTGACAAGGGTCATTGGGGAAGAAAGGCGAACGGGAGCGCGAGCAAGTGTTTTTCCATTTCCGGCAGGGTGCACAGCATGCAAATTGCCAAACGGAAGTCGTTTTTAGCATTTTGTACTCATTTTGTTTTCCCGCTTACACACACACACCACACACACACCGCACACTCACACACACACTCACACCGCATCGCACCACACTGTAAGTGACAACATCCTGGCCATGGACAAAGTTGCCGCGTGCCATTGCAAATGCCTTGAGATACGCGTATTAACTGCGAACTGAAATTGCTGCACGACAGCAGCGTGTGAGAGAGAGAGGGAGAGAGAGAGAGTGAAACAAGAACACAAATCAAGTGACAGCAGCAGCAGCGGCAACGGCAACCGCAGCAGCAAACGGAAGTGGCCAAAAACTTGCACTTTGGCCCGAACTGTTTAAGCCAAATTGGCAATTGTTTGGCAAATGGCGAAAGGAAGCCCGACAAACAGACAAGCAGAAAAACAGAAACTAACTAACTATTTTCAACTGCTGCTAAAGGGTATTTGCCGTCGTGCAATTTGTTTATCGTTGTTGCCACTTTGTAAGGTGACAACGCGCAAGTTTTCAACATACCTACCCCACCCCCCACTCAGTGTTCTTTCTATCTGCAAAAACTGCTTGAATGAGTCTTAATTAAACTTGTTTAACTACGCAAAAAGTCAACAATTGCTCTCGGCTTTAGTCCGGCTGCTCTGTGCTTTTTTCTCACTCTCTCTCTATCTGTCTCTCTCTCTCTCTCTCTCCGCAACTCTTTGGAGGGGGGCAGCCGAGAGAATTGAGTGAAAATAAAGTGAGATAGAATTGGCCATTGTTCGAAATTGTTATCAAATGGAGCTGCCAGTTTAATGCATTGGCAAACAATTGCTCAACAGAAATTGGCTTACAATGGCGTTTCCCAATGGCAGCGTTTAAAACTGTTGCACTGCCAACGTTTGCCATTGAAAATGCGCTTGAAATTACCGTTATTTAATAGAGAAAGCGCGAGAATTGAAGATTTTTCGTAGAATAAAATGCTTGAACATTTTTTGCTGCATACTTTTGTGCTGTTTGCGAATGGCTTGCTAAGCCGAAAAGCATTGCCTGCTTGCGGGCTGCATGATAATTAAAGTCTAGCAGAGTTGCAGCTTAAAGCGACGTTGTTGTTGCCACAAGCAACAAGTCAACTGCAGTTTATAATTGCTTTTTGTAACGCATACGACCTGTTGAGCCATTAAATGGCGACACAGGCGCAAACCTGGTCCCGTAATCCAGTCGATTGGCAATGAGGCAACTAAGTTGCATCGCACACACTGACCACATTAATTGCCACACTGTGCAGTGTGCACTGTGCTGCTGCTGCTGCTGCGTGGTGCTAGCGCGCATTTGTTAGATTTTTAATAACATTAATAAAGTGCACAAAGAAGTCAAAGTGCTGCGCGCACGCCATGTCCGAGTGCGAGTTGAAGTTGCATGTTGAAGGCGCCGCCGGCACGCACGGGACACGGGACACGGATACGAACACGGATAGCTTGTCGCTGCCGCAGCGGAAGGAACTGGCAATCGAGTCACATGGCAGAGTTTGCGTTTATGCTTATTAGCGCCGGAGTCTGTCGTGCATGCGAGCCATTAATACAATGCAGCACCGGCAGCAGCGGGGGGTGCCGCAACGGAGCCGAGCATCCTTTTAGCTTGCAACATAAAGAAAACGTGTATGAATGTCTTTGGCATTGGCTGTGGCACATAAAAACCACTGCGTATATCAACCCAAGGACCCAAGCTGCTCGTCTTCTGTCATGTTACAATGATAAAAAGTAATTTTATGACGCACTCACACAGACAGCCGAGAGAGTCGGGAGAGAGAGCCGGCACAAAACCCCGTTGCACTTATTGGTTCGACAGCCTTCATTGTCTTTGGCAGACGCACACATCCTGTCTATCTGGCAGTGTGTGTGTGTGTGTGTGTGTGTCCCTTTGTAATGATTCAGGCAACATAAAAGGCGCAGCTTTTAAAAGCGCACTCTATACAGGACAAGGACAAGGCATGCCCCACAGTGTAACACGAAACTGCTAAGGGGCGAGCGGTGTGGGAGGCGGCGCACTTCAAGTTTAAAGACAGCTCGTAAATTCGCGCAACGCGCAAAAATCGCCGAAAAATTCTAAAACCATTGCGAAGGCGCTCACTGGATTTTAATGTCATTTGCTGCAGCTGTTGCAGCAACAGAGTGCGAGAGGGGGAGAGCGCGGGCGAGGGAGATGGCCACAGAAACCTGCCACAAAAAAAAAAAAAAAAAAAAACCAAGCGGTTGGGCAAGGGTTAAGGCAAACGTTTAAATCAATTTTGGGTTTGCAGCGCAGCGCAAGCCAACACATGTGTGGCA
Organism: Zaprionus inermis; assembly: GCA_018151445.1. Classification (NCBI taxonomy): domain Eukaryota; kingdom Metazoa; phylum Arthropoda; class Insecta; order Diptera; family Drosophilidae; genus Zaprionus; species Zaprionus inermis. The sequence goes on along the minus strand of JAECXD010000057.1, from coordinate 5,115,507 downwards.
AGTGTCAGGCAGCTGCAACATGCCACAGCGTGTGTGCGTTGCCGACAAAATGGCAGTCGTGTGTGCGTTATTTCCGTTTCCGTTTTCCCCGTTGTTGTTTTTAATTTCGCTTTTATAGCGTCGCTTGTGCCATTTTTGATCAACGCGTTTATAATAATTTATGCGCAAAATGAAGTAAATCACACGCACAACTGACCAGGCACGAAGCGGGAGAGAATGAGAGACTGGGAGAGAGAGGGAGAGGGAGCAGCGGGCTTACAGCGCTCGTTAAATGCCGCAAACAGAATATGGCAATAGTTTTTTCGCAGCGAATTGTAGCTTATTTTTCAACAGTCATTTGCAGTTGCCGCTGCACTTTGTTGCCTGCCTTTAACACCTCCTACCAAGTGTACGCCCTACCCCCCTCCCCCTGCCACTACCCCGTACCCCGCCCCACTACAGCTCCCTACTCTCGGCTGCTGCTCTTTTGGCCAGTCTAATGGACGTCATTGGCCATAGTTCTCTGACTTTTTGTATGCTGTCAAGTGCTCGCACTCGAAATTATTATCTGCCATTAATCATGGCTATAATGTTTTGGCTGCTGCTATAAAACGCTACCAAACCGAGTGCTCTGCAGCCCAGCAAGTGCACAGCTTCACAGAGAGAGAGAGAGAGAGTAGCGCTGTCTCATCCCGCTGAGTCGAGGGCAGCTTTGCCTGAAAGACTCCAAACCAGCAGCAAGTCAAAGCTGCTCTGATAAATGAACAATCGGTTCGGGATTCACTCGGCGATTTCGATTGCGTGTCGATAACTTTTAAGGCGTATAATCTGGAATATTGTGATAAAAATCTTTCACAAAGATCAACATAAATACAGTAAGAGTTAGTACTATATTTCGATATCAATTTCTTTGTCGAAAAGCAGAGTGTATATTGTATATATATTCCTAACCAACATCCACAGATGTGTCGATTTAGTCATATATGTCTGCCTGACTGTCTGTCTGTTCAGCTGTCTAGCTAGCTGTCTGCTCATACGTCTGTCTGTCTGTCTGTCTGTTCAACTGTCTCTGCATTCGTCTGCTCATCTGTGCGTCTGTATAAACGTCTATATCTCGGAGACTATAAGAACTAGAGGCATTAAAATTGATGACAGCACTCGCAGTGTTTTCTAATATATTTGAAGAATTTAGCCACGCCTACCTACGCCTCTTTAAATGGCTAAAAAGCGTAAAATGTAAAGCTGCAACGAGTTGTCAGCATTGTATAATAAAAACCATAAGCTATTTATGGCATGACTCTATATAGTGTATACTTGATTGTAGCCTTCTCTAACTTGTTTCTACTTGCACTTTCACTCGCCTACCTTAATTTACTTAGTAGTTTTTGAGCTGCCCTCGCAAATATATAATTTTGTGCATCACTTTATTACAGTGACAATTATTTTAACTGCAGGGCATTTTTATTACGACAGTTCTTGTTGTTATATCTACCATACTTGGATCTCATTGTTCTTGCAACCCTCCCTCACTTCACTCCCCCCCTTCCCACACTTCTGCGATCCTAGTCCGTACTGTTTGTGCTGCTGGCCCGCTCAGTTTCGCTTCGTTTCGTCTCACTGGTTTTTTGTTTCGGTTTTTTTTTGCCTGCACAGTGTTGTGTAGTGTGGAAAAGTGTCGAGACTGCTGCTGCGGCCATAAGGTATCGCTGGGTTTACATAAATAGCAAGCTCAATTTAGGCTCATATTAAAATACGAAATGGAAAACGGAAAACCGGGCGAAAATGGAAAATAGAAAATAGAAAGCACAACATTTTCTGCTGACTTGGGCAAAGGTGAGGGCGCTCTTTAGGCAAGCGAAGTGGGAGCGGCAAAAGGGGTAAAGGGTAATGGGGGGCAGGTTACCAAAACAGACCGAAAGTGTGTCAACATATCATGGTGTGTGTGTAGGTGTGTGTAAAGGATTGTTTATTCTTCATACGCCTGAGCTGACTGTCTGAGACTGCGACGGCGACTGAGGCTGAGCTGTAGTGGCACTCACATGGACACTCGGGCGAACACTCATGCTCACACACTCGTATTCATATTCATATTCGTAGAAAATTTATGACATGGCATATTTCGCTAGGCCTGCGAGCGAGGGGGGAGGGGAGAGGGCTAGCTGCGCCTGCTCTTTGCATTTTACATGAATTTCAGGCAGGCAGGCAGGCAGCATCCTTTTGTCTTAACGCTCTTACGGCAATCTGATACCGCCCAAGGTGTAGCATATCAAATTTAATAACCCACCACAAGCAGCAGCAGCAGCAACATTTCATAAGCTGCTGCTGCTACGCCTTGTGGCAAGCTGCGGGTCGCAGCGTGTTGCTGCTTGCCAAAAAAAAAAAGTTTGCAATCTGATGCCGAGCAAACCCATTGAAAAAGCATTTAGTAATGCCCCACAGCAGCAGTGGCAGCCTACGCAGCAGCATTGTGGCCAGTTTTGAGGGGAGGCAGTGTGGGGTTAGAGGGGGAAGGGCGACAGGGGTTGACCTGCCTGCCTGCCTGGCTGCCGTACGTGTCAATGCAGTAAGCAAAGTTTTCTGTCTGCTGATGCTGCTGCTGCTGCCTCTGCTTTTCGGTTTTTGTGCCACATCAGTCAAAGCACCGCAGTGGCACACACACACCCGCACAGCAGCTATACTCACACACACACTCATACCCAGGCACACACACCCTTCCACACACACACATCGATGCACTCTCATACACTCTGCTCAACTGACGCATGCAGTGTGGCATTCTAATGGTTGCTGCACGCTGGCAACTTAACACTCGCTGTTCGGTGCACACCCTACCAAGCCGGCCCTACCCTGCCCCTGCCCCTATCCTGCCCCTACTCCTTCTGCCCCTTTCTTCTGCTGAGTTTTCCGCTTGCTTTTGCCGCTTTCACTCTGCTAATTTGGCATCTAATTTGCCGTCCTGCACAGCAAAATGAGCAACTTGCAACCTGCAACTTGCAACTTGCAACACACAACTGGCAACTGTTGCTGCCGACGTCGCTGCTGCTGTTGCTGAATTTGCTTTTCTCTGCTAGTCGCATTTGCAATTCGCAACTGTCCAACCATCAAAACGAGTTGACGCCAGCAATACAGCTGCAAGAGAGGCGACAATTTGACCCTGCCACGCCCTCCCCGCCTCCACCTCGCTCACTTCCCCACTTTTTGTTTAGCCTCACAAACCTCATTAATGCGCATATGCCATATGCATTCGACTGCATCAGTTTCGTTCTAAGTGGGGTACAGTCTCAGTGGGTTTGCTGTTAGTTAACATGAGTGCGCACTGTTATTGAGTTATCGCTGATGTGAGGGTGAGGAGGTAGAGTGTGTGGGAAAGAGCAAAAGAGAGAGATAGAGAGTAAATCAACAAATTGATATTGATCTCATAGCAATTCATCTGCGATTGATAGACGGCCTTACACAAGCAATTATGTTATATAGCTTATATAAATTTAAAGTCTTTTAAATTCTAGACTGTTTAAGTTAACAGAAATATTAGGGGAGAGTTAAGAGAGTTAAATATATAAGTTAAATGCAGCAGCAACATATGTGTAGTTAGCTGAGTTAAGGGCAATGTTAGGTTCTTTTAATTTAGTAAAAGTTCATGTTAACAAAATATTGTTAATTTAAAGCTTAACTTAAAACATACTGAAATACATATAATATATGAACTACTTCTGCATATTTAGCTGAAATTTCTGCAGTTTTATCTCTATGGAGACTGAAAAACTAAATATTTGTCAAATTAAAGCAAACTATTATTGTATTTTAATTATTCAATTATTTAAATGATTTTCTTAAGCATAAGTGCATATTAAAATAAACATAAAGTTTGTACAGTTGTTGCACTGTTAACTAACATACACCTAACATGCTGTTAAGCACTTAACATAAGCTCAAAAGATGCTCTCTACACGCTTTCGATACCATGCGTGCTCTCACTGAGCGCAAATGTTGTATAACAGCTGTTGGATTAATGGCGCGCTGTTAACTAACATCTGTTAGATGTGGCTCGTTGGGCTGTCTGTGGCATAATTATGCGTTCATAAGCGACGCATTTAACAGTGACAGCAGCGGGAGAAGGAGCAGGAGTGGGAGCGGACGAGGCACAGCGGGCACTTTAAATTCAGTCGAACATGACGCACAGCCGAGTGACAGTAATAACAGCATATATCAGCCATATACAGTTGTCTCTCTCTGTGTGTGTGTGGGTGTGTGGGTTTGGCATTGTCGTAATTATGTTTGCTAACGTGGCCAGGCGGAACAACAACAATGTGCCCTGAAATTTGACACTTTCACAGTTGGTCAGTTGATTTGCTGGCTTGCCCCCGGTCACCCCCCCACCACCGTCTCTGTCCCCCCTCTCCGCCGTCTCCGCTGCCTGTCTGCATTCTGTTAGATTAATGTCCTGCTCAATCATCAATAGGTTCAGCGTACTACGGCGTTTTGTTTGTACAGCACTTGTTTATCGCCCTAGCCCTAGTCCAGACAGCCGACTACGATTACGACTGGGACTGGGACGACAAGGTCTACGGTCTAAGGACTGAGGGCTGAGTACTATGTTCTTGGGTCTGTGGAGCAGTTTGTGCTGCTTTCTTTCGCTTGTTTTCCTGCGTTGCGCTGCGCTTTATTCTATTTATTACAGCTTTCATTTTGGCTTGTGCATTCATCCTTTGCTTTGTTCTTTCGTTTGCTTTTAATTCATTTAGGTTTTCTTGTTGTACATTTTGATTGATGACCACTTTAATTGCGGATATTAAATGACAAGCGAATGGTCGAAATACGCTTCCAATCCCCTGCTCCCCCCTCTTTGGGATTCGACTCTTCCCAGGCTTGCCCTGTCACCTTGCTGCCATTTTGTGGCTTCATTTCGGTCTCTCTCTCTCTCTCTCTCTCTCTGTCTCTTTAATTTCCACTCGTTTCGCGCTTTATCGATCGATCGTTCGTTCTGAGGAGTAGAAGGAGTCTTTCGCATATAGAGTTAGCTGTGCATAGAGGGGGTTTTCTACACACACACCCTGTAATCATGTTCGCTATTTCCCTGCACAAACAAAGTTAATCAAAGTCAAAACAAGTGCAATTTGACGTGCGTCGCTTTTAACTGCAGATTTATGTGGTCTTTAAATTGTCATTAGTTTCGTATTGGCATGTCGTAGGTAGCGGGGAGATGTGCGGGGTAGGGGGAGTGTGCTGAAATGAGTTTAGATTAAAGTAATAGCATTTTAAGTTACTTCCCTGGCATGTCTATTGCTTTTTCGTTACCCTTCTATATGCATATCTTTAATAAAATTAATTTTTGGCCAAAATATGTGATGTTTTCTTATCTTTTCATTTGTATTTTTCTAATATCTCTTATCCCTATCAATATATTGTAATTATTCATTGTCTTTCTATATGTTTCTATATAATATCTTGCATATTTAGCAATATCATATGCCTTTTTTTGCTCTTTTATGTTATGCTGCATATTTTCTAAACTTAAGAACATTTTGTTATCTTCTTAGATATAAATCTCTATTATCCTCAAGCCTTATCCATATCATATGATGGTTTCGTGATTATACATATGTTTTTTTCTGAAATATTTATCATATTTTAAATCAATTGCTTTAATATCTTTCAAATTTATCAATATGTTATGGCCATTCCTTGTCTTTCTATATATTTAGCTCTTTAATATTCTACACTTTCAGAAAATATATTTATCATTATGATTTGCTTTTCTATATGAAATATGTATTAGAAGCGAAGACTTGCGAAGAGAATTTGCTGGTTTTAGGGCATTTCGATCAGCTTTGAGTCGATGCATCTAACTGAAATTTGAGCTATGCACAGATATAAACTTAATACTCTACAAACCATACTTTTTCTACGATTTCATGCATTATAATATTATCAAAAAAGGCTTTATTTGGGTTCGTTTTCGGGTTTTCTCTCTCTCACTCTCCATCCTTTCCTTTTATATTTGTCCCTTTAACCTCCAATTCCCTTACCTGGCCACTTCTTCTTCATTTCATTGCCCCCTGCTGCTCCCTTTCCCCTGCAGCTAATCGCGTTTTCCAACACTGATTAGCAATGGCGTTCGCAGCGCACGTGAAGCGTTGCCTTTGATGTGGGCGCGACTGTTGACGTCGTGGCTGACGATGATGCTGCTGCTCAGGAGTGTGTAAGGGAAGAGGGGGAACTGTAACTGGAACTGGGTCTCGGTCTGGGTCTGAGTCTGGGTCTGGTCTATAACTACATAATAATTCTAATGAAAAATGTCAAGCTGCAAATTTGATTACGCGCTTTGATTGTCAATTAAAGCACAACAACAAATTGGCAAAGGCAGCAGAAGGGGGGAAGGGTAGAGAGAGGGCGTGTGGGAGACTGTGTAAGCCATATAGACATGGCATATATACTTGCCTGCGCGTGTGTGTGTGTGTGTGAGTGAGTGTATTAATATGATGCTATGTGGCAGCGCAGCACATGATGAGCCAATTCTAATTAATTTTGTACAGTGTGTGTGTGTGTGTGTGTTAATGTGTGTGTGCGTTGTTGTGTCTTGCATTAAATGACACAGCAAATCAGTTGGCCTGCTCATTAGGCGCATTAATTGATAAATTGATATTGGCCTGGTCAATGCCAGAGGGGTTGGTGGGGGGGGGAGGAGGAGTTAAAGTGGGGTTGCGGCTCAAGCAGGTGCCTGCAGGCAGCAGCAAAGCAGCGCGCTATAGTCGACTTTGCGGCGCTTGTGTTTGCACTGCGGTCTCTCTCTCTCTCTCTCTCTCTCTCTCTAAGCACACACACACTCGCACAGTTCAAGTTGTTAAAAAGTCTTCAAGCCAAAAGAAAAACACCGTTGCCTGCTGCCCTCCCCCCCTGCTCCCCTACTCTCCTCTGCCTTCGTTCTGCTGCCTGCTTGTCTGGCTGTCAAATCAAACTTTGATTTGATTTGATATTTTCGTGCAACTTTTATGCGAATTGACATGAGAGCAGCCGCTGCCGCTGCCGCTGCCCCTCTCTCTGCCTTCCCCCTCTGCCTCTGTCCAGCTCAAACTGTAGCTGGACAATCAGTTAATGCAATGGCGGCAGCGGCGGTGTCTGCAAAACTAGCTTTCTTTTTAGGTTAGGTGCGCCTCTGTGTGTGTGTGTGCGAGAGAGTGTGTTGATTAATTACTCCAGCTTTGCGCTCTGTCAGTCTCAACTTGATTAATGTTGTTGTTGTTGCCTGACCAATTGTTAATTGTTGTTAAGCGTTTTAATTTTCATATGTTGCCGCACAGCAGCAGCAGCAGCAGCGGCAGCGGCAGCAACAACAACAACACGAAATCAGGCAGGCGACAGGCAGGTTAAATGCCAAAGTGACACAGCGCAGGCAGCGGCGCAGCAGCAGCAACGACGACACAGCAGCGAAAGCCGAAGCCGCAGCCGCGAGCCGAATGTCGCCAAACACAGCATGCGAGCGAGTGAGCCGAATGAAGAAACGAACGCGCGAGCCGAACAAGCCGAGCCGAGCCGTCTCAGTTCGCAGCCGAGCTACGCTAATTAGAGGATGCGTCTGCGCAAAGACTAAGAGAGAGAGAGAAAAAGAGAGCGCGCTCTTCGAAAAAAGCTCCGACTGCCTGCCGAGGCGAGCTTTGGGATCGTAGGCAAAGCTCGTTGCGTGTGCAAATAAAGTCTTATACAGCGTCGGCATTTCATTCAAATAGCGCGGCACAGCTGCTCGAGCGCTCAGTCGCTGGCAAGTTGTCGGTGTGAGTGGAGCAAGCAGCAGCAGTCGCAGCAGCAGTCGCAGTTAGACAGTTTTTTAGTGTGTTAAATTGATATGTAAAGAGGAACAACAAGCATGCCGACTGCGCTGATCAACCACAACGTTGCTGCTGCTGCCACTCGAATCAAGCGAAGCATTCAACGTCAACGTAATCCTCGCCACTTGAGTTCAGGACGAGCGCAGCAACGGAGCAACGGAAACGACAACGGTTGAGCCTGAGACTTAGAACTGTGCCTGCACAATGCCGAGCGAAGCGCCGATTAAAAAACACAAGTGTGCCGCCTTCTTCAGCACGGCAACCCCCCTCATCGACCACAAGCCTCAAGTGTGTTGGCCAAGTCATTTGTGCGGCTCATTGTGAAGGGATCGGCTGCGGAAGTGGGGCTGGCACTGAGACTGAAGTGCGACTTAGTGCAGCACATAATGTTCGCTAATATTTGAAGAGTGCGCTGCATTAATTGACAAAAAAAGGAAGGAAGAGAGGCAAAAAGAAAAAAAAAGAAGAAAGAACAAGAAAGCAAAGAGCAGACTGAGTCGGGAGCTGGAGCCGAAGCTGGAGCAGGAACAGGAGCTGGCAATGGCTTCTTCTAATAAGCGCGCTAACGTCAAGTCGCAGCTTTGGCTAGGTAAGTGCCGGCTTAAGTCTAAGCCTTGTCTAAGTGTATGTGTGTGTGCGATTGTGACTCGTGTGTGTGTGTGTTTGTCTGTGATTTGCGGGCGAGGTCAAAGTGATTTATATGCCAATAAATGCACGAAACGCTGGCATTAATATTGCAATTGCTTTAGCTCTCGCGCTGTCTCTCACACACACTATCTATTACACTCACACACACACACTCTCTCTTCCTTTCTCTCGCTCACACTATGTTATTCTATTGTGCTGCCATCTCTCTCGCACTGTCGTTTGTTCGACAATATTTTATGGCAAATTAGCCTGGCACGTAATTTAGTGTTGCATACCCAACAGGCGCAGGTTACGTACCTCCTCCTCCTCCCACCCCCCTGCTGCTGCTGCAGGCGACACTAAATTACATAACTCCGGGCAGGCAGACACAAACCATATGGCACAAATTATACGACAAATCGACAAATCGTTGCCCACGTCAATTTGCAAATTAGATAGACACAAAAAGCAATTGCGAGTTTTGCTGCTTGTTTGTTTGCTCTGCTCCGCTTCTTGTTGTTTCTCTCTCTCTCTCCCGTTCTTCTTTTTATGGCCTGTTGCCTGGCAATCAGCCATCAATTGTTTAACATATTGCACTTTATAATGGCGACGAAGAGGAGTCGCAGGGGAGGAGGGAGGGTAAGGTCTACAGCATGTTGGGTGTATTTGAAGAGCTCTATTTTATTGCCCTGATTTTCCCTGTGGCTTTTTGTTTGTCTGCTGTTTGTTGGCTCCCTCTCTCCCTCGCCCTCTCTCTCTGCCAATCCCTTTTTCATATAATTACGCGCAATTTTATTACATTTTTTCGGTATTTTTTCCTTATTTTAATTAAACTGCAAACTCGAGTTAATTGCAATGTTGAAATCGGTTAACAAATGCGTGTTTAATACGCAAACAAACAGTTATTTACACACACACGCACACATGAGCGATTTACAACTGCGTATAATTAAATATTCAATATTTGTCTCGATTGTGGTTTTCAGTTCGAAATTAATCAGTTTGATTTCACTGCATTAGATCATTAATTTGTATTATTACCATTTATAATATCAAATTAGTTGATTTTCGCATAGATAGCATAATTGCCAATATATAGCATAATAACAGGGATTTTCAACAAAGAAAATTATTAAAAAAAAACTTTTTATTATGTTACAAAAATAATGTTAAGCTTTTACCTTTAAAACAAGAGAAACTTTTGAAAAATGTTAGAAAAAGTTTTAAAAATATATAAGGAACACAGCTTAAATAAGTTCCAAATTATTTTCATTATTCTGAACATTAAAAAGATAAAGCACAAGCTGCAAATTTACTTTAATTCTGGTGGCAGATCCAAAACTGTCAGATCGGTTTTATGATATTTTGCGTGTATATAGATTAAATCTACATATTTTTTTTCTAGCCCTAAAGTGGTTGACAAATTTACTAGAGCCATAACAGTTGGACTTACTGTAAACCAGAAATAGGTCGTTTTCTTAGAAATAGGTCGTTTTCTCTCAAATAGGTTGTTCGGTCGTTTCGACATAAGTAAAACAACGCTCTCACTACAGTTCATATTCAGTTTAGTTTCAATATTGAGAACAAAATTAAATACAAGCTGATTTATTTATTTATTATCTAATATTTTGTGAAAATAGAAGTAGAAGTAGAAATACGTATACGTAATATATGATATGCACAAGGCAAGTCACATAATAAGCTAACTAAAATCCAGTTTCTTGGCGGCTACCCCAAGCGATTTAATTTTAATAGACTAGTTAATTAAGATTTCTTAACTCTCATGGCCAACATGGGAACAGTCTGAGCGACCGCAACGCATTTAGCTAATTCGCAGTCAATTAAATTGGCTGCCTTTGTGCCTGGTAGTGTTTACTCGGCTCAATCTAGACAAATATTTGCCTCAAACACTCTCGCATTTAATGCCAAATTCAATTAACAGAAAAACCAAAAAATAAAGAAGAGTATTCCTGACAATGCCCTGCAGTGCTTTTGGCTGGTCAAAAATCGTTTCCGTTTTTTTTTAATAATATTTAAATGGAATTACTTTTAATTAAGTCGCAAGTCTAGGGCAGAGTAAAAAGAGAAACACAACCACAAAGGGCTGGCAGTACCTACCTGGACATGGGGCCGAGTCCGACGACCAAAAAATGTTAACAGTCTCAAATTACCAAGTCGAAACTGAAACACACAACGAGCAGAAGACGAAGAAGCAGAAGCAGCAAAAGGCAAAAAAGAAGCTAAAAAAATAAACAGGCAAAAAATGCGAAAAAATATGTACAGAAATTGTAGCGCAAGGAAGTGATTAAAATTTGTACCTACCTAGGCGACTGAAGTTACTCACGCCCCTGCACGCCACTACCGCCTCTGCACTTGCCCCTTCGCGCCGCCCTTTTGGCACTGCCTTTGCCCCCTAAGTTGCGCCTTTTTCGCCAGTTGCGCCTCTTCTTTATTTTCCCTTGTTTCTCGCCGGTTTCTCGCCCGTTGTTATTGTTGTTGCTCTTGTACATTCCCCCATAATAAGTAAGTATTAATTAATGCAAAAATGACGAACTCGAACTTAAGTAGGGCTTCGTCTCTGCTCACTCTTACCCCTCTCGTCTCTCGCCCCTCACCCTTCTCTCTCGCCTTCTTATTTTACAAATGAGCAGACGCTTTGCAGTTTTTGAAATTTGAGAGCGTGACGCAAATTAAGAAGATACCGAAAAAAAACACGACTTAAAAAAAAAATACTGTACCGTTAAGGGAGCAATCAGTGTGGCAAGAGGGTATCCCTCCTGCTACTACGCCTCTGCCCACGGCCTGCTCCTGCTGCCGTTTGTCCACTCAAGCAGAATCAACTTAATGAAAGCGAAATTGACACCTACCTACGCAGCGCAGCCTGGCTTATGGTGCCCCCTTAGAGCTGGCACTCTTTGCCCTACTACCTTCTCCCCCTCCCCCCTCGCACTACGCCTCTGCCTCGCTGTTGTTTTCCTGGGCCTTTTTTGCGCCGTGGCGACTGCGGCTGTTGCTGACCGCAGGAGTAAAATTATACGCACGTCTGAAGTTACGTCGCATGTCGATGATGAGTACAGTGCGTGTCAATAGTTGGCGTACCGTGCGAGGTGCAGAGGGTGGCAACCCCGTTCCGTTGCGTTATGTTGCGTTACGTTCCGGTCCTTGTGCCATTCTGTTGCCTGGCACTTCCTGTGTGCGATGAGGCCGTCGTTGACATTCTGTACACCATCATCAGAGGCACACACACACGCACACACACAGAGCACACACACACGCAACACACACACATGCCAGTGAAATGCTCATAAATCTTCTCATAGTGCGGTGTTTTCCCCCATTCTCTCGTTTTTCCCTCTTTCCTTCGCATCTAGTGTGACGTTATTTCGATTTCAAGCCGTGTGTGTGTGTGTGTGTGTGCGTGTGGCGACTTTATGTTTTATCTTGCTTTTACGCTTCCGAACTGCTGCATGCTCCCCTTCCTCCTGCTCAGCTGCCCCTTCGATTGCAACTCCTGCGACAATGTCCTTGTCAACCCATACCCCTCCCCCTCCATAGCACACCCTGTACGGCATCTCTCGGCCAATGCCCAAATCGTCTCCAGTTATTCCAGTTTGTTGTTTAGCTCATAAATCTGCTTATCTGGCGAGTCGTCGCATTGGTTGCGCACCGCCTAAAAGCTCAAAGTTCTTCATGCCGCAGTGTTTTGCTTACTCATACCCTGTAATCTGTAGTCTAAGCTGGCAGGCAGGGAGAATCCTTCGAACAGGCCTAAACATATTATGAACATTTTCAAGCTAACTAGTAAAACTCTTTTCAAAAAGGAAAAAACATAAATTAAAAAAAAATCCTAACAAAAATGAAACATCACTTAGCTAGTCTGTTTTCTAAAATTATCGGAGATTTATAAAAACTATTCCTATGAAATGTAGTTCATAGTTTTCTCTGATAAAACTTTTGTAGAATTTATAGTAATATTTCATAGAATAACAGATAATTGAAAAAGAAATTCTCAAGATTTCACTTCGTTTAACTCAACTTTTTTTTTTAGGAATTTCAATTCCTATAAACAGTTTTATTTTGTTTATTATACAATATACTTGGGAATTTATAATCCAAAATATTAAAATTATACCAAACTTTAAAATAATCGTATATACTAAAGGATCAACCATAAACTAAAAGTAAAATACAAAAAGTGAAAGAAATATACACAATATCATAGTTCGATTATTCATAGTTTTAGCGCATGCAGTAGTCTATCATACCCAGTGCAGTGTGCACTTGCTGTTGTTGCTGTGGTTCTCTCTCTCTCTCTCTCTCAAGTTTTTGGTTTTTCTATTTGTTAAAATCGGTATAGATTTTGGTCAGACCGTACACAGCTGCGGCGCATTAAAGGATTTTGCAGCAACTTGACCCTGTTGCAGTCATGCATAAATTTGTTAGATTTGCCCATTGACAGGCAGGAAAACAGACCAAAACCAAACCAAAATACACAGAAACACGCACACACACACACACAGACAGGCAGGAAATACCAACAACAGCAAGCAGAAAACGGTAAAACAATATTGTGCCCAAAACGGTCTGAGTGCCTAAAAGTTATAAATATTTTTGGGAATTAATTAAGCCTCTGCACGGGCGCAGCAGTCTTTACTTCTACCTCCCCTTCACCGCACCTCCCTTTTCCCTGCCGTTCCCCCCTTTCACTCCTTTCCTTGCCCCTTTGCAGCTCTCCCGTTTGCCAAATATGTTTGAAATATGCACGAAATGAAATTAGTAGCCAAAAGATAAAAACCTAATGAAATCAAATGCGGCCTTAATATTTGTAGTCGTTTTTTGGATTGTCCCACAAACAAACGAAAGAAGAGAGACGAGGAGGGCGGAGTAGGTAAAGGAAAATTGAAATATGTGCGCCTATAAATGGGTTACAATGCGACTTCTGGAGTTTACTGGAGCGTAAAGTCAATGCGCTAATGAAAGATTGTGCAAGAGTCGAGGCAAAAAAAAAAGGGAAAGATTATTAGCAGAGCAGAAGTTGAAATGATCCCAAAAGGCAGTGGCATAGGAAAGAAAGAGAGAGAGAGTGGGGAGGGGGACCTAATACTGGGGAATTGGAAAAGAAGTTGGCAAGCGTTGGCATTATTTGATAAATTGATAAGTTGAAATGGGCAAAAGAAATGCGAAAGAAGAGAAATGTTTTTCAATCTGTGCGAGAATTACAATAGATTAATGAGAATCGAGGGGGAATTGAAACGTGATGAAATGTGATGAAATTAATGAGCTGGGGATTATACAATGACTGCATGTAGATATGATACTGCTGGGGAAATTGGGTGGCAGACAGTGCGATTTTACACAGTTTGAATATGAAGCGATTGGAGGAAATGGGAAAAAAGAAAAGAGTGTGAGGCAGTAAGAGACAGAGGAGGATGAGAGAGTGAGAATAGTATATGAGCCAGCTATGGTTGTCTCTATTTAGCCATATCTGCCATTCTGTATGTATGAACGCATTGATCTCAGATACTTTAAGAGCTAGAGCCAAGAAATTTGATGACAAGACACCTATTTGTTAGTAGTTTGTTTTGGAATTCCTCCACGCCCTCTTACTCCCCGGGAAATCAATAAAAAGAGAACTGCAAGCTATTTTTTTAGCTAACACATTTTTTCTTATTTCTAATTTATTTATACTGATTTAAAAATTGCAAATTCTTCGGTTAATGTAATCCAAACTTGATTGCAGCCTTTCTTAATGCTTTTTAAAATACTGCAAGCGTTTTAAACATTCAAAAATGTTTTTAAAAATATTTCTAAACATTTAAAGCATTGAAATCCCACAGCACCCTCTCCCACATAAATTATGCAATGACCTGCTCTGGTTATGCATTCAGTTCTCTTTTTGATTGTTCCAAATGTTTTGCGACATTAAATGACAGTTGGGGCTGCCCGCTTAAAGTCATAAAAATGAGGGTGCGAAGAGGGGGGGAGGTGGTGCTGTGAGGCAAAGTGTGGCAGGGTCTGGTTGCCATTTAATTTGAATTTTAATGTGCGTTCAAAAATTCTTGCATGTCCGCATGACAAAATTTTTTAATATTTATTTCAAATGGCTGCTGAAACTGCAGATGAGGGCAAGGCAGGGATAAGGGGAGGAGGAGGCCGGCAAAATGGAACGTGGCACAGAGGCAGCAGCAGGAGCGGCACAGGACATGGCCGCAGTTGTGTTGAAGTCGTCTGCATACGTCATCGAACTGTTGGCCGAGTTGGCGTTTGGCCAAGCAGCTTGCCTGTTGACTGCCACAGTGCCTGTTCTGGCCCTGCCTTCCCCCTTCTGCTCTCTACCCGCTCTGCTGGCTATGCTGGCGTCTGCCTGTCAGCAAAACTGCGCAAAGATAGCGCAAAAGGACACGCAGCAGAGACAGAGGCAGAGGCAGAGGCAGCAGCAGCTGCTGCAGTTGCTGAAGGCGTTGGGGCTAGGACACTGTTTTATGCATTGCATGCATTAAGGCGCAAAGTGTTGATAGGCAGCACACAGCATAACCCTGCCACTGCCCCCCCTCCGCATTCTCCAGGGGGGAGCGCAACCGAGATTGCTGCTGAGGCAGCATTCGCCCATAAAACTGCAGCAAACGACGAGATGCGAAACATGTTGACCGCCACAACAGCAGCAGCAGCAGCCTGTACCTGCCACAGCTACTTGTGCTGCTGTCACGCTCTTCTCCTCTCTCTCCCTCTCCCTCTCCCTCCCACTCGCTTGGACATCCATCAAACGCGGCCATATTGAATCAACGCAAAATAATTGCTTTTTAAATGGGTTTTATGCGATATGCGATATACATAAATCCAAGGCATCGTCTCCGAGTAGCCTACGTCTTCGGGTATTTACTTTTTTATTTGTAGCTTTAATTTTCGGATTTATGCTCGCTGCAGCCGCAAGGACATTTTTAATGAGATTTTGCTCTAGCCGTAGCCCAAGTGGAAAGCAAGAGAGAGAGAGTGAGAGCGGGAGGGGGGGGAGGGCAGTGCTTCTGCTTGAGAGCAGCTACGCTGCTTTTGCGAGCGATGACAGACACAGATTATGAGCCATGCCAAAAAGTCACTGTGGTTAAGCAGCTGCTGGAAAATAAAATGGAAATGAAAGTGGAAATGGGGCGAAATGGGGAAATGAAGCTGGAAAATGAAATGAAAGAGATGGGAGAGGGAGTGGGAGTGGGAGTGGGAGTGGGAGTAGAAAATTGTGGCAGAGCGAGAGGGTTTTGCACTTGGTTGAGTTTAGCTGCTTGTAGTGAATTTGCCTTTGCGACGAGCTAAACAAAATATGTTTTTGGCTGATTTGCCTCTCTCTGTCTAACTTTATCTCTCTCTTTCACTCTGCCCCACTATATATTCCCCGAGCTTACTGCTGGTATCTCCGGAGACACCGAACATAATTGGCTCGTTTATCAAGTACAGTTTGCTCAAGTCCAAAACAATTGAGATCCTGAGAGAGTGGATGAAAAATGCGTGCAATAAAGGGGAATTATTAAAAGGAAAAGCAGCAGCAGCAGCTACAACTATGCAGCGTAGTTTATAGTAGATAAAAGACTAAGACAAGCTTTAAAAATAAGTGTTGTTTTTATACTGTTTATTGAAGTCCCTCTGAAACCACAAGCTGACTAGCAAATATCTTAAGCTACATCAACAGCTGCATCTGTCTCTCTCTCTCTCTGCAGCTGTCTATCTGTTTGCATGTCTGTCTGTCTGTCTGTCTATCCGTTTGCCTGTCTGTCTGCTTCTTCTGTATCTCTGTCTGTATGAATGCCTATAACTCGGAGAATAGAAGAGCTAGAGTACCCAACATGACAACAGGCTTATGTATTGCTGTAGCTATAGGTTTATTTTAAAATTTGTCCACGCCCTTTTACGCCTACTGAAATCAATTAAAATCGCATTACAAGCTTAATTTTCAAGCTACAACCTTCAGTTTTGCTGGATATAATAATTATTACGATCCAAATAATTTCAGTGAATTTTACTACAATTGTAAAATGAGCATATAACAGAAAATCCATGTTCTTCAGCAGTCCCAGCTTGACTGTAGCTGTTCTTACCCGTTCACACACACTTGCCCTGCTGATTACCAAACCCATTTAACGGCACTATTTGCCTTCGCAACGAATCTAGTTCGAATCCGATTGCGAGATTCGAGAAGTGAACCCAAATAAATCGTTTGGCAAATTGAGCGCAACATTTGACGCAGCATGGCAACACAATCGAGCACAATTTTCATTAAGAACTAAATTCCAATATGCTGCGCAATCTTCAAGAAAGGCAGAGCGAGAGCGAGAGAGTCATAGAGAGAGAGAGAGAGAGAGAGAGAGGGGAGTGAGAGAGGGCGGGTTGTAGCTTGACGAGGCCGTACATAGATTTGTCATCGAATGTTGTTTATGTATGAACTTAATTGAGTTCAACTGAGAGTGTCAAGTCATGTGACACACAGCGATACGCAAATGAGACGGTGCAACAGCGTGAGTGAGACAGAGAGAGGGAGAGTGGGAGCTAGAGAAAGAGAGAGAGGAAGAGTGGGGAACAGCAAAGCAGCACTGCAAATAGAGTTAGATTTGTGCTTCGACAGGCAGCTGATTTGGCAGACATTTATTTAGCCAGCTGTGCGACAGTGTTGACGGCTAGACTGACATTTTTCCAGCCAGAACTGGCCTTTTTTAGCTCTGTTTTTTCGTTGATTAATTTGGCTATTTAATAAGCAATTTTGTGCCTAAATTTGCATTGCTAATTCGCTTGTTTCGTGCTTTATTTTTGGTCCCAGATGTAATTAGTCTGTGTTTTTGTGCTGTCAGTTGGCAACACTGTTTGTTGGGGGTGGGTTGTTAGGCGGGTAGGGTTGTCATATCACTGCAGTATAATTGCTGTCATCAGGCGGGCGAGCGAGCGTGCAAAACCGACTACGTTTAGCATATACAACTCGAACGGAAACGGAAGTGTAAATGCCGCTGCGCAAAACATACAGATGCAAGTCTGTGCATGTGTGTGTGTGTGTGCTAAATGTTTGTCAGTCTGCCCGCTCTCTCTCTCTCTCTCTCTCTATCTCTCTCTCCCCGGCAACTCTTTCCGAGCGCAAGGCGCATTTATAATTAACATAATGATGGCATTTTGCTAAACAGCATTTTCCGCACGACGCTGTTACACATGTAACAAAAACACACACACCCACAGACACATACATGCGGCACAAATACAGATACACACTCTCGGCACACACAGACAAAGGACACTTGAGTGTGCTGGCATACGCGCGTTGCATAGTTGACATGAAATGCCAACTTAATGTCAGAAAGTTAACATGCCACTTGAAATTAACAAGCCCAGTACCAGCTCAGGCCCCACACTCAACCCTTTTGCTCGACGCCATTGTTATAACTTCTCATGTGTGTGTGTGTGTGTTTGCCGTGTGTGTGTGTCCTGTGCGAAGTGCTCGACGTGCGGCTCGTCAGGTGAGCCGCATTAAAAATGTAGAATTTTCATCTTTTAGTCAGCAATTGTAACGGTTTTTACCAGCTTTTTTTTGTGCAAACCCATTGCCGCCCCTGCTCTGTGTTTGGTTAAGTACCTGCCTGTCTAAGTACTCAAGTGGTTGGCCCGGTAGAGGGGGTATGAGTGTGTGTGTGTGCGTGTGTGCTTTCCAAGCATTGTTTAAAACTGTCGCGCACTTTTGTAACCGCATGTGACGTTGCCGCCTCTACCTTTCTCGCACTCCTCGATTGTCTCTCATTTGCTGACTCTTTCGCGCTCTCTGTTTCCCTCTCACTCGCTCTGCCCCTTTCCATTTCCTCTTCTCTTGCTCTCCTTCTCTGCTAGCAGCTTTATATATCCCCTATTACGTATACGCTGCTTTTCACATCCTTTTTTGTCTTTTACGCTCGACGCTCAATTATTAATTTATGCCACACGCACACACACACACTCTCCCACTTCCACACACACTCCCACACATACTGCCACACACACACACCCTTCCACACACATGCTCATCTCGTTTGCATAGCTAACGAAACGCGTCTGATTTATGCAGATGCCACAAAATGCTGGCAATAAGCAGCTCATTTGATTTTCGGGCACTTGGCCAGGCCAGAGCGCTCTTAGTCGTAAGTTATCGATAACGATAACTATTGATTATGCTGTGAGCAAGTTTTGGTTTGGAATTCTGTTGCATACTTTGCGGCGGCAGCAGCAAAAACTAGACGAAAACGTGCTGCGCAAACTTTGTTATTGTGCTGCACGCAATGCGGGCGGAAATACTGGGAAGGAGTGCCAGCAATAGAGAAAGAAAGAGTGTATGTAGAGGCAACTTGCTTCAAAAAATTATATACGTCTCTATGCACACACATAATCCTGGATGATTGAAGTGCACAGTTGTCCTCTTTGTTCTCGGCTCGCTGAGTTTGTGCAGCAGCGATATATGTGAATATATCTCCCCGCCCCCCTCAAGCTGGTGTTGCAAGTTTTATTAATCCCGAAGTTCGCTCGAGTTGAGCAAAACTTTGCAAGGCACACGTTGCTAAGGGGAGTCGAGAGATTTTTGGCTGCATAATTAGCTTAAAATATTCAAATACTTGCAAAACACATGCCAAAATTTAATGAATACATTAATTATGCATTGAATTGGTAAAGCAAAAATTAATTATACATTTATTTGGTATTTAAACAACGTGATAAAAAGTCTCGTGCTCGATTACTCGCGCAATTTCGATAACAGAATCGCGCATCCTTAAATACTTCAATCTAATTTAATATTCGCATTTCTAAGCAACGCAGGGAGAGCGAGAAAAAAAATTAACTGAAACGAAACGAAAACCCAAATTGGTCGTTAGCACATTGTGCAAGGGGGCGGAGGGGCGTGGCAACAAAAAAAAATAAAGGAAAAAAAAAAGGTTGCTGCAAATTACACGTGACGAGTTGAGCACGTTGTGGGTGGGAAGTGTGGCTGCCTCTTCCTGCTGCCTCCAATTTCGCTGCTGTCTCTGTACCCTCCCCCCCCCTCCGCTACACACTGCTGCTGCTGATAATGAAGCTGGCGCGCGTTGCCGTGGCCAAAATGATCATAAAATTAGCGCACAAAAGTAAAACATATGAGACACGATTTGAATTTGACACCATTAGCTTCATTTTGGCACACAGTGCGCGAGGGGCAGGCAAAAGCGGAAGGAGTCGCACCCGAAGACGCCAAAGTCATTTGCATATGCGACTGCGCCGCTCTTAAAAAACGAACTGAGGGTTGAAATTTTTACGACTGTGCACTTTTTATTGATGGCAGGCCCAAAAAAAAGGAAAAAAAACGCCGCTGACTGGCATACTAAGCGACTTTTTATGCCTCACGCTGATAATAATAATAATAAATACGCGCACACACACACGTGCGCGTACAGTGAGCGACATAATTATGTGTGCCTGCGATAGCGTTAATTATGCAGTGTGTGTGTGTGCCCGCCCGCCTAATTATGATTTGTTTGCTGCGTCGCAGGAAGTGGAAAAAAGCGTTGCCTACTTTCAGGCGGGCGCATTATTTGCAACTGCCAATCAATAGGTCTATTGTGGACTGCACGTGTGTGTGTGTGCGTGTGTGTGTGCACTCGAAAACTTTGTGCGCAATCTACAATCGAGGCGTGACAGCGTTTAGTACGCCACTTGAGTGAGACAAAAGGCGAGCAGCTGTGCAGCTGTGCTGTATCTGACGGATACACAGAGAGAGAGCCAGAGCCATCGCAATTATGTTACAAAACGTTGCAATTAAGCAAACTGTAACAATGGCGAGCCAGGTCCAGGCAGGAAGACTTGTTGTAGCCAAAGACGTCGACTAACTCTAACGAAATATATGAGAGGAGCGAGAAAAAAAACGCAGCAGTAGCAGAAAGAAAGAGAGGGCGGAGAGTGAGGGAGAGAGAGCGAAAGAGAGAAGACTGCCTGCCACAAGCAACTTCCGTTGTCGTCGTCCTCATCAACACTTGAGTGCACTTTGTGTGTAGAACAAGAATTCATATTGCAGCACAAAAGTTCGCAGTATAAATACAAGTGTGCTTGTATCTGTGTATCTTTGTGTGTGCCTGTGTGTGTGTGAAACGTGTTCAATTGATATTTCTCCACGCGCCGCTTTGGCTCAAGAAAAAGTTATAAATAACAAGAAGAAGCGGACTGGGCAAAAAACTGTAATATTGCTTGCCTTATGCTGAGTGCCAAAAAGGGCAGACAAGTCTAAATATAAGTGCGCACACACACACACACACGCACACACACACGGAGTGAGAGAGAAGCAGAGACAGCGTAGCACACTTGAGCATGTGTAAGTGCAGTCAAACCAGCTACTCAAGCAGCATCTTCAACTGCAACCCCAACTTCAACTGCGTCTGCAACTACGCTGTGGCATGGAGGTGGGGTGGGGGGGGGGCTTGATAGGCAACCTGCAGCGCAAATAAGCTGCAACTTCTGGTGGCAAGTTTGGCTGGTGTGGCAAGCAAAACAAGTGTCTGGCTGGCCTCCATCTCTCTCTTTCTCTCAGCCATTGATTGCCTAAAAAAGCCTGCTCAAAAATTGGCCGTGTTTTCATTTAGCTGTCACACGTCGCACACCTCCCGCCCCCCTGCATTTACCTGACGTGCCAGCTGCCCGACGCACGGCCCTACTCCCCCGCAGCATATTGAAATTTTATTGCATTTGGCCGGCAATGTCCTGGCAGGATCGGTACATGCACTCAGGCGGCGCAAATTCAAACATTTGTATTGCTGAAATTGGAAAAGGTGTTGGGTGCAAATGAAAAATTACCCAGTAGGACGAGCTGCAGACGACAGCAGGCATCAGACAGGCATGGCCAGGAGACGGCGGTGGGCAGGTGGGTGTGGCAGCATTGGCTCGTTGTCTCTCACTGATTGCCAAACGGCGGCTGGTCGAGCATTGATAGCGTAGCTTTTTGTCTTCATTTCTTTTGGCCTGCTGCTGCTGCGGCCTCTCTTGTTGTCTAGCCAATTGTTAACCGGCACAGGGAATGAATAAGGGGGAGGGCAGTGGCAGCTGTAGCTGTGAAACAGTGCGGCGGCAGGTTTTCGGATAATTATGGGAAATGTTGCCATCGCTGCTCCAGCTCCAACTCACTTTTTGTTATATTTTAATTGTGATATATGCGATATGTGCAATATGAAATATTGTGGGTAACATGATTTTTTACAGTTAATTAATAACATACCGGCCTATTGATTTATGTCATTCGATCAGAAATGGCAAATTAATGCAGTTAGTCCATTAATTCATTTTGTTTAATTTCCATAAATAATTGATGAGATTGATCGAAATTGTTTAAAGCCTGCAACATGTAATTAGCTGACTTTATAATCGGCTTAACATATATAAAAATGGGTTTAATATAAACCAAAAAGCGCATCATTATTATGTACTGATTAGTAAATTCTCGGAAATCCTTTCGTAATTGTAGTACATTGCAAAAACTAGCATGATAGCATTAAAATTAGGTTTATTATACGTTTATCTCACTTTCAAGAGCCAGAGGGGAGCGTGGCTAAAATCTAAAATAAACTTGCAATTATAAGACATATTGTCATGCAATTTTATAACCCTAGTACTTATGGTCTCTGAGATATAGCTGTTCATACAGACAGAAAAAGCCATATTGTTTCGGCTGTTGATGCTGCTTACGATTATATTGACTCTGTGGGTTCAGAGTTGCCTCTTTCTGTCTGTTATATAAAGAACCTTCAGCTCTATGATCAGATAGTAGAAAAATACTAAAATAAGTAATTATATATATGTAGATTATGCTCTCTTAAACTTTTAATTTATTTATAAAAGTAAAGTTTAGTTTACTGATAGAAAATGGGGAAATATAAGGCTATAGGAAATGTGAAAAGTTCACTGCGACATGTTGCAGCATTGGAAGAGTTTTTCCATTCGTGAAAAAAAGGGTTAACTCCCGAAACTGTCATCAATCTGGCTAAAGTCACAACATGTAACAAAAATCATATGCTGTGCTGCACTCTACGTTTTTTTTTTTTGTTGAGGGGGCATGCCACATGCGGCAGATTGGTTCGCTGTGCGCGTTTCTGTCTGTCTCTCTGCCTGTTTGTCTGTCCCTCTGCCTGCCTGTCTGTTCCTCTGTCTGCCTGTCTGTCCCTCTGTCTGCTTGTCTGTTTTATGCGTGTTGGCGAAATTTATCTTTCATTTGATGCCGCTGCTGCCGTTGCTGCATTTATGCAACATATGCCGCATGAAGTGGAGCCAGGAAGCGGCATGTAGACGCTGTAAAAAGCGAGTGCAAAAAGTTTGCCAGCTAAGCCTGAACCCCAAGCAAGTCGCGTCGAGCTGAGTCAAGCTGTCAGCAGTCAAATCTGCAACAGGCAGTGGCAATGCCGGCCTAGGATTGCGACGAGAATGTTGCAGCAATGTGTATGGCATGTGTGGGGAGAGAGGGGGAGGGCAGCCAAGATGATATTGTTTAGCTGCCTGACAGTTCTACCAGTTCCAAGCATTTCTCTCTCTCTCTCTCTGTTTCATTCTGCTTGCCGTTTCACACCTTGGAGGCCGTGGCTAATCCGCCGGATTTATTATTCATGCACAAAAGCGGCAAGAAAACAGCTGACTCTGAGCTTGAGTAAATTTCAATAATTCTCAGTGAAAAACTTTACCTGCCACGCCTTCACATCCCTCGCTCGCTCTGGCTCGCATGTTAGCCAAATGTAAACAAAGGGAACAGACATGGCATAAAGCGTGCGCCCACACTCTGCCCCCCTTCTTCTCAGCCCTTTTGTGGCAAACGTGCAACTCACTGCTCGTTTTGATGTTTTGGCTTTTTCATGCACCATTTATATAACCGGAGAGCAGGGAGCAGGAGCAGGAGCAGGAGCGGCAGCAGCGTCTGCTCTGCCAGCTGTTCCGGCCCCCACACACTCTGCATAGGCTCGTCCTGGCTAGAATTTGACGTGTGCTCGTTTATCATTCATTTTGCGCTCGCTTACATTACCCCGCACTCTACCGACCCCCTCCCCCCCCTTCCCAAACACCTACACTTCGCTTAGCCTTTCAACTGAACCCGAAACATTAAATTTTAGCACGTTCCGCGCTAACGTGCGCTCATTTTGGCCCCGACTAACATCGACAACTTTGGCCCAATGTCTTGGCATTACGCACGCCATAAAGCTTAGCCAGATCCATCTAGCCCCGCCCCACTGCCCCCCACTGCCGCTGTCTCGCTTGCAGGCATCTTTCAGCCGTTCGAAGCCGTAATGAAGTTAAGTGACGGGCGTCAGGGCAGCTTAACAATTTATGCTGTCAGAGAGAGAGAGGAAAACCCCAAAAAAAACAAGAAACATGCAGAAAAAAAGCAAAAGAAAAAAATGTGCAAAAACACAACGTAAATAAACAATAAAGTTGAGCAGTTGAAGCTGCTGATGGAGCTGAAGCTGGAGCTGATGCGCGCCCGGGCGTGTCTGAGTACTCATAAAGGTCTTAGCCGAGATTTTTCGGGATGAGACGGGCCTGCAGACAGGCCGCAGTTGGCGTTAATTGCAGCCGTAGTCAAGAGAAACGCTCAAATCGTATTAATGATACATTTATAATTATTATGCAATCTTTTTGCCATTTTTCACTGCTTTTTTTGGCTTGCTTTTTCTTGACTTCGTTCTGCAATATGTAAATACTCTCGGGTTTCTACCCTTTTTTAGCTCAGCAATCAATTAAAAGTTAAATCTAAAATTGTTTCTGAAAAGTGATAAGGGTGGACCCTTGCCTAAATTATGAAAAAATATTGAAAAATTTTTACAAAGTCTATACTTCATTTTTTATGTATGATTATTAAGGGTTTCAAGACATAAACCAAATGTTATTCAGCGTCAAAATCGCTTGATTTTTAACAAAGTTAAGGTGGTAGAAAATTGAGATTAGAGATGTCCTGTCGAGGCTGTGACATGTCAAATTTTTGGATGAAACTAGCATAATTTTTGGCCAAAAATTAAATATAGTCAAAAACAGATTTAAACACTTGTTTAGTGCTTAGCTTGGCCTCCACAATCGATTTAAAGTAAAAGAAAGCAAATTAAAATATTGAAGAAAAAAAATTTCTGAAAAATGATAAGGGGGGACCCTTACCTACAAATCAAAAATGTGAAAAATTGACCAACAGACTACCAACTTTTAAATTCACTATTATTTAGGTTTCTATATGTCTATCTCAAAAATAATCTACACTTTTATAGCGCAGTTAAAACATGAGAGCACTGGCTTTCCCTTCTTTTAAAAAACGGTTTATACTCTTGGGCATATCATAACTATATCTGTGGTGATTCCATTTGGATAATATTTTAATTACATATCGTACTGTCCGAAAAAAACCAGTAGGAAAAGAAGAAAATAACTTTTCCACTTTGCTCTGTTTTATGTGAATTTATATTTGAGATTTATGCAGCTGCTGCCGCTGCTGTTGCTGCTGCTTTTAGTGGCGCAATCTGCCTGCAGCATGTGGCAAGCGGCGTGAAAGTGAGATGGCTGCATTTGAGGAGGGAGAGAGAGAGAGAGGCAGAGAGAGAGTCAGAGAGAGTGAGGGCGAGAGTCAGCGTGAAAGCATAGCCCAAATAATTTTGTTTATGGCGTAAACATTTTTACGCTTTTGGCTTCTGGGCAAAAAGAACAACAACAACAACAATGAGTCAGCCAGCACAATCAACGTGGTCGGCCATTAATTTGAGCGTCAGCTGCAATTTCATTACGCGAAAATAAAATTCGCAGCGCGCAGCTTATTTATTTATTTATTTATTATGCATGGCCCGAAAGTAGCGGAAGTAGCGAAGCTTTTAAACAATTATGAGTTTTAAGGCCCAGGTGAAAACTCTCTGATGTTGTGCACCCCGCCCCCTTCTGCCTGCCAGCCTGCCTGCCCGCCCACCACTCCCCTACAGCCGGCTACAAGACAAACAAATCAAGTCGCGCGCGCACTTTGGCGACATTTGAAATTCAATAATCGTAATTAAATAGTGCAAAGGGCAAAGGGTGAACACAGGCAACTGCCCGAAATATCCGACGCAGTAAAGGGAAACTTTACAATGCTTCTAACTACTGCAGCAGCAACAGCAGCAGCGGCAAGTTGTCAGTTTGTTGCCCTTGTATTTGCCTTATATAATGCAGAAACTTGTTACGAAACTTTTAAATTAATTTTATTTTTCGCCAGCGCAAATGTCGCAGCGATTGTTGAACTGCGCTCCCCGGCGAGTCGAGAGTCCGAGCTGGCAATTAAAATAACAATATTCCAAGCACTTGTTCGCCCAAACCCAAGCCTTATGCCGTGCTGTAACTCTATCTATATCTATATCTATATCTCTGCGTCTGTCTCTGTCTCTGTCTCTGTCCTTGCGCTCAGTCCTTCGTGCTCTGTCTGCGTCTGCTTCACTTGACATCTGTGGGCGGACGAGACAAAAGCGTTGTGCAGCATAAGATGCGCAGATAATTCAATTGTATAAAGCAAAAAGATACAAATGTATCTACGTATCTATTAGCTGCACAGAGCAACTTATAATTAGCTTAAAGTGTAAGGGAAATAAAGATCGCTACAATAGATGCAATATATATTCACACATCTCATATATCTTGCATCTCTTGGCCAGGCAAAGAGTTTCAATTTGCGTATTGAAACACTGCAGCGCAATGACAAAGTTCTGCAGACGCTGGCTGAGTGTGTTGTAGAACGTGTGGGAGGGGAAAGAGTGTTGCACAGTGGGCACGGAAAGAGTGTTGCACAGCGTGTGGGGGAGAACTAAAACATCTCGACTATGTGTGTGCTTATCATGATTGGCGCTAACGTCTCGTCTCGTCTCGTCTCGTCTGGTCGGTCTGGGTCGATATGGCCTAAAGGCACATGGCCATGTTAGACACGCAAACTGCTGTTCCCAATCGCCAGAGAACAGAACGGCACAGAGCACAGAAGTGTTCCCAGCGAGAGTGTGTGTACACTGTGTGTGAGCTGTGCGGGGCCTCCAGGGCCAAGCGATCCGGTCTGGTCGAGTCGAGGCGGGTCGAGGCGGGTCTGTTCGCTTTGGGTTGGCCAGTTTTGGGGTGTTGTGCATTTTTAATGTTTGTTTGCTGTCGCTGTGTCGCAGTTTATTGTTTTTTTCTACCTCTCCCACTTTTCTCTCGCTTTCTACCTCTCTTTTCTCACTCCTCTCTCTCCCCGTTTGCCCGTGTTGTTGCCGCAATGTTGACGCTAGTTGTATAACACGCACACTTTGACCGATGGCCCAAAGGCAGAAACACAAGTAATAATGCATTGCTTACGCAACTGGGGTGTGCACAGCCGTGCAGATACCCTACCGATAGCTGATGTGCTGCATGCAGCTGTTTAAACTGTCAGTCGCGCAAATTACAGTGTATCGAATACAGTAAATTGCACTTTGTGTATTTTTGTACTCGTCGCACGGCCTGGTAAATACCCTCCCTGTGCAGGCCCATAAAGTGTAGTCTGCTTTTGGGCGCGACGCTGCCAATTAACAAAGTAAATTGTCACATACTTTTTGGCGCTCGTTTTTACGATGTCATTCGAGTGATTTAAGCCAAGCCCTTATTAATTTTACTCTCTCTCTCTCTTTCTCTCTCTCTTTGCAGGTATGTATCTATTGATGGCCGCTCATAACGGGAATGGGAACGGTAATGGCGGGGGACGGGACGGGCGTAGAACATGGACGGCAACTTCCGCTTTAATGCAGCCGTTTTTTAACTTTCCATCCCGCTCGCAGCTCGAAGCAAAAGTTTATAACATGCTGTCATTATGGCCAGGCGACACTTTGTGATTGCCAGCAGCAGCCAGCGCCGTCGTCTGCCGTCGCCTGCCACTTCAGCCATTTCCGGCATTTTGTTTTTACTTCCATTCCATTCCATTTGAACACGCCCTTCGCCGCGCTCCACCTCACCCCGTCCCGCTAATTTCTTTGACATTTATTTTCGTGCTCTTGCGGTAAGTTTTGCGGACAAAGTTTCAAGTGTTGCTTTCAAATGTAATTAAAGTGCTGCTGTGGCCGCTGCTGCTGCCGCCAAAATGTTCAAATAATCAGTCCGACAAAATGGTATTATAATAAGGGCTGGGTAGCCCCCCCCACACGAACCTCGATTCCCCTGCTAAAAAGCTGCTCGGACAGGGCACTCGGTCCAATCAACAACTAATTTGTTGCATTAGATGAAAATCAAATAAAATGATCAGTGTCACGTGTAAATGCCCAACAAATTGACATTTGCCGCACGCAACACACACACACTGGCACACACACATACACACACACAGACTTACACACATACACCCACATCGTGGCACACTCTGACGGCGCACACTTGAAGGCGTCAAAAAGGCGTCTACAAATTTCTTGGCTGCTTTGCTGCCACTTATGCTTACTGCGCACGTAGGCGATAATGTTTGCCTGTCAAGTGTGTGTGGGGAGCCAGGGTGAGTGAGAAAAGAAAGAGTAGTGTTGAGAAGAGAAGCAGGGGCAGTGGCAGCGGCAGCCGAAGCAAACGTGGGCGGGGCAGCATCTGCCAGTCCTTAAAAACTGCAAAATAGTGAGACGTGGCACATGTGCCGCTGCCTAAGCTTCTGTCAGCTCATGACACCCACAAATACAAACACACACAGGCACGCACACACACACAAGCTGTAAATATGTATAGAAGTGTGTACACATTGTTTGTACCCCGTACATGACGAAGAAGCAAAGGAATTACAGTTACTGATCAAACTGCTATGATATTTAGTATATTGCCATTAATTACCAGGTATTTTGTAGTAAATAGGTGTGTACACACTGCGACAGAGCAGCATATAAAACAGAGTCGAAAATCAGCTATAATAACAGTGTACTATAATCACGAATTTGCTTAAAACAAGTGTGTACACACTGTAAATGAAAGGCAGAGCTATAAGCCAAAGAAACGGGACTATACTAGCTAAAATATAGAAAACAACAGGCATATAAAAACAGTTTATTATAATTTTATTTATATGCCATGTGCACACACTGTTCCTGATAAAAACAGCCTAAAAAAGTCTGAAGTTTGAACACAACCACATAAAATGCAATTATATAAAAAAATTAAATAAATATATCAATCAAGTGTGTATACACTCGCAATAAGCTGTGCACTGATAGCAAACAGTGTTGCCCTATCACGTGCAGGGCATCTAGCCCGGATTCCCGCTGCTTACTAACGCTTCGAGCGACTCTCTTTTCAATATTTATCAATAATTTATTGACGGCTGCCGTGCGCCACGGCGTATGCAACACATTTTTCATGCGCCTTCCAACGTAATTAACCAATTTGTTCATTAAACCTGACCTTTATGTGCACAGCACATACACGCACACACACACACGCAGC
This sequence comes from Zaprionus inermis, assembly GCA_018151445.1. Lineage (NCBI taxonomy): Eukaryota > Metazoa > Arthropoda > Insecta > Diptera > Drosophilidae > Zaprionus > Zaprionus inermis. The sequence goes on along the minus strand of JAECXD010000057.1, from coordinate 5,086,678 downwards.
ACACACACACGCAGCACACACACACGCAGCACACACACACGCAGCACACACACACGCAGCACACACACACACACACACACGCGTAACTGGCACGCATAAATCGCGCAACGTTTCAATTAAATATTGACTTTATTGTGCGCGACCCGCACAGTACTGTGCGCTGTTATGGCCCAATAGATCGGTTGGGGGATTCAATAAAGTACAGTGGAGACTGGCGCGAGCAGAAATTGATTAAATAACTTCAACGAAAATAAATGTATATATAAAGTATGTAGTGCCGTAGAAAAATCAAAGAGAGTCCATAAATCCCGCCGCGAGTGCCGCTAATCAAATGCGCTTTTTAGGCAGCACGCAACGTGGCCAACTGTGGCTCATAAAGCATTCGAGCCCATGAGGAGATTGCCATTTTGCTTATTCCACATGCGCGCCATTGTCACGCAAAGCCACTCAGCCCGGAGGGGGGGGGGGGCAGGGAGGGAAGAGTGGGCTTATATAAAAATACATAAAAACGGCTACAATACGCGATATTTATCTGGCTTTATTGACAATAGCGTTTTGTCGATTGTTCAAATAAATTATGCCCTTATCAATAAAAGTTTGCGCTATATGCCGTGCACACACACACAGACACACACAGTAGATGAGTATACGTATATACGTGTGTGCGTGTGGTGGCTTTGGCCACGTTGCCACATGCTACGTGATGTTGATGTTGACTCTGGAGCTGTAACTGGCACAAGATTTGTGCAAGTGGTTTCATGTTTTATGTTTATGCGTATTTACGAGCTGTCGACAGCGCTCTGGCAACTCTATAAATCTTTAAAGAGAGAGTGAGAGAGTGTGGGAGAGAGATGCGTCTCTCGCAGTGTAGACAAATCAAAAATCAAATTGCTTAAGTGATTTTTCATTTTGCGCTTTCACCTTGTTACCGTTAACATAATTTCGAAGCGCCACTTCAAACAAACACGGCGGCCCAACGTCAAATGGCAGCATAAGTGATTTGCTGCCATCGTTGTTGTTGTTGTTGCTGCTGCTGCTACCCTCCACTTTGATATATATTGTTGTGCACAGTTTTGCTGCTTTTTCCTGCCAGCCAGCCTCAGTTGCCTCAGTCCTCCCCGCTGCTGCCGCCCTAAAGCAGCAGCCGTCATTTAATTTTATCGTGCGGAAGTTCTAAGTGCAATGTTTTTACCGTTGTTGTTGTTGTCGTTGTTGTCGGACAGGTGTGGCAAGGTGTGTGTGTGTGTGTCGCCACTACCAGCGACATTGCTTAAAAGCGCGCTAAAATGTTCAATTTACGTTTGCTTTCATTTTTTTTTCTTCAGTTCTCCTTCCTTTTTTACTTATTTTTTTGTTGCGAAAAACATTGAAAATAAATTGAAAAATGCTGGCTCCCCTCATAAAAGCTTGTTGACAACGCACCACCAGCAGCAGCAAAAGCAACAACAACAAGAGGAGTGTATGCCACACACAAAAAAAAAGAAGGGAAAACGCAAACAACAACAACAACAAGTACCATCAGCAGCAACAGCAGCAGCCGAAACGCTTCATCTACAATGTGCAATATAAATTTGTATTTATTTATTATGTTTTTTTTTTTTCCATTTTTGCAAATTCTGCAATTTAAAATGCGTTGACTTTGCCTCCTACGAAATTGGCCCACGGGCCACGTGTCATGTTGTCTTTGCTTTTTGCTTTTATTTGCATAAATATATATATTTTGTTTAAGAACACAAACACGCAGCGTCAGGCGCAGCAGCAAAACAAAGAGAACACACATAGACTCACCCACATACGGGTATCTGTTAATATATTCGCATTAAACAAAAAAAAACAACAAGCATTTGCACTGGCCGCAGGCGAGGCGACAAAGCAGGCCGTAGAGAAAGCGTTTTCTGATATAGTACGATATGTGTAAATAGTGGAAGGGGGGGGGGAGGTGGGTTCTGCCTCATATATGGGCAGCATATGCAAATGCAGAGTAAAGAAAATGTGGAGAAAAAGCAAAAGCAGAGAGACGATAAGTCTAGTCAGCAAAAAAGATGAGATAAGATGAAAAACTATAGCATACTTTGCAGGGCAAATTCAAAAGAGGCTTTCCAGCCAAATATAGCATACTTTGCGGAGCAAACCAACATGGCTGCCGCTTAGCTACATGTCCTGTTTGAAAATTATTTTAAATAAACCAAAACAAATTTAGCTTTTTAATAAAATAAATAAAAATTGTTAAAATAATTCAAATGGTAGCCTAATCAAATATTTACACAAAGTATAGCATACTTTAAGGGCAAACAAAATACGCAGAAAAGCCAACTCAGCCCAGCAGTACCAGCAGCACTTTCCGCTCTCCTGCTAATTAACTTTATGTCTCATAAAATTCCGCTCTTCTTCTTCTCCCGCGTCTTCTCGTTGAATTTCTCCACTTCAAAGCAAACTTTCTGCCGCCGAGTGTGGAACATTTTGCGCTTTTTCTACAAACGCGCCCGCACTATTTGCACTATTTTCCTATTATGACAAGCACAAGCGCAAATATTGTGTTTAATAATGGGCATACGCAGCGCGGCAGCGGCAGCGGCTGTACCAAGTGATACCAAGGATACCACAAGCCGACTGGTACTGGTAAAAAGTACTCCATGTTTTCTTATGATTATTACACGCCGGCTCCGCGTCGCACGGGCTGCTCCCTCCCTCGCACTCTCTCCCTCCTCCCACTTGGTCTAAAGCCATTTGTGCCTACCGCACACAGCGAGCGACTGGCACACGCACATTTATCATACATCTAGTTGCGTGTGTCCTCGACAGAACAAGCAGCTCAATAAAATAAATAAAAGCAGAAAAACAGAGGCACAAAAAATGAAAGGAAAGCAGGCAGCGCTGGCTCAGTTTCTACAACATTTGTGCGCATATTTTAAACACAGCGCATTATGTTTTGAGTGATTTACGGCACAACGGGAAAAGCAGCAGTAAAAAAAAGCAGAAAAAATAGAAAAGAAAACACTGAAAAACAATAAGAAAATAGTAAGGAGAAAAGAGAGAGAGAGAGCGAGAGAACGGAAACTGAGTATAATATTATACTTGTTGTAGCGCTGCTTGGCGAGAATGATTTGTGTTGCAAACTTTGCACAGACAGCGCGACGAGCTGATGCTAATGCAGAAAAGTATGCTATACAATTTGTTGCCGCCGGCCGCTACCCTGCCCCCGTCCACGCCCACAACATTTGCCCCCAGTTGCCCCCAAAGACGCCATTAATGTCGCCAACAAACTTTAGATAACTAATTAGACGAAAGGCGAGAGTCGCCGACTCCAGAGAAACTGCAGAGAGAGAGAGAGAGAGGGAGCGAGTGAGGGGGTGAGGAGAGGGCGGGCAGCGTGCGTCTCGGCCATAGTTGTGTGCTAACCTTAGCGCAGCTAATTACATTTAATGTGTCGACTAAGCAACTCCAAAGTGTGGATAGATGGCGAATGCTTATTAAACAAGTGACAGCGTGTGAAAGACGACGCGACTAACGCCATACCCTGTAAGCTGGTAAGCTGTGTACGAGGCAGCGACTCGCTCTCTGCACTTGTGTGTGCAACAATACACTCCATGCTTGCACACGTCACAGGGTATCGTCACGTACATACACGGCACGAGTGTGTGTACAGCTGCGACTGTAACTGTAGCTGCTTAAGTGTTATGCTGCAGCAGCTTGGCAACGTGTGCTCAACTTAATTATAACTAATTTGTGGCATATGGGAAGAGAGTCAGGAGGGAGAGAGAGGGTGCAGGAAGCAGGGAGGGGGCCGCGCAGGTAGTGTAGAAAAAGTACCAAACTCGTGGCAACTTTTGCAACTCAAGCGGCCATTAAAGCATTAAAGCCAAAGCACAAACACGCTGTCTAATGATATAGCAATTAGTCGGGCACACACTGCGTATGCGTGTTTGCTGCTGCTGTTTGTGGGTGTGTGTGTGTGTGTGTGGGCGGTAAATGCTGAAAATATGAAACGAACGCAAAACTATGCTTGGCTAATCGCATTTGCTGCACAGCGCCAGCGCATTTGCATATTTATTAACGCTTGATTTCAGTAGCGCGTACCATGAACCCATTGCACTCTACTCCCCCCCCCCCCCCCCTCCTCGATTGAGCAGGCTAACCAGCAAAATGATTGAAATTAAAACCGCAAGCGTACATAAAAAATCGCTTACGCTTAAAAGCTGCAGCAGCTCAGCCAGCGCAGTTTCGCCCAGTTTTGCGCAGTTTGCCCAGTTGCGAGCTGCATGCACTGAGTTGGCCAATGAATTCACGTAACCGCATAAAATCAAACGAAATAAGCCAACGCTGGCAAAAGTGGCAACAAAATGCACTTTACACAGCTACAACTTTACGTGAGCCTCCCCGCAGGCTGTCCACCTCGCTCACACGCTCTCTCTCTCCCTCCCTCACTCTCTCTCTCTCTCTCTCGCTGTCTGCCGTGGACGAGGTGTAATAATGGCCAACGGCTGTCCCGGCACGCACGTGCCCGCCAATGGACCACACGGACGAACACGAAACACTCGACGGAGAACGCACAATGAAAATGCAGCATCGAAAAATGTGGAAAATGGGAAAAACAGCAGCACCAGCACAAGCAGCAACATGACCAACATGCAACTAACCGAGCCATAAATGTTGCCAACATGGGAAAAAAAAGAAGAAGAAAAAGCGTATAGAAAAAACTGGTAACAAAATGCGAACAATGCGAACAAATAGAAGGAAAATCAAGTTGAAATTTGTTGAGGTTGAATCGAAACGTTGAACGCACCGGCAAATGCTGCAGGCAGGCAAGAGGAGAGAGAGAGAGAGACGAAGGTAGCGAGGGGCAAAGGTAGGCAGAGAGAGAGAGTTGTTCGTGTGCTGTGCAAATTTCCAAGTGTTAACGTATGTGATTTTATTGCATTTTCAATTGTAAAGGAGAGCTGCAAATGAGCTGAGCGAGTAAGAGCGAATATCTAAGATATCGCTTAAAATTCTCAAATGGTTTAAACGTCTGAGGTATCAGGTTAAAATCAAAGAAGTTCTTACTTCATTTGGCTTGCAATTCACAACTGGTTAAAGCTGCGCGTTTTTCAATACTTCCATTAAAATTCACAACTAGTTTAAGCAAGTGAATTTTCATAGCTTGCGGATAAACTTATAACTTATAATTCACAACTGGTTAAAGCTGAAACTTCAATCAAATGCGCAATTTAAATGCATATTACTTATAATTCCCAAGCAGTCAAGTTATTTTAATTAATGTTATCAGCAATCAAGAGTAAAGCCTAAACAAGTTTCATAATAATACGCTGCTCTGCTTCTAAAACTTCTTGATTTGCAGCTGTGTGTGAACATATGTTGCATCACTCGCCGCCAATGTAAATGTGGCTAAGGCTAATGCGATTTCTGCTCGTCTACTTAACCATTTTGTTCTACTCAATTGCCGGCCAATTGACTCTAACCAGAAGGAAGTGGACGGACATGAGTTTTAGCCAGGAAAGAAGACAGGCTGCGGTGGCGGCAAACTAACATGCTCTCTCGCAAGCTCAGACGAGTAGTTACTGCTCAATGGCTGCCAAATTGCCTAGCAAAGAGAGGGAGAGAGATGGAGAGGGAGGAAGGGAGAGAGCAGAAGGAAGAGTCGGAGCTTGGAGAGTTGGGTGAGACAGGCAGACACCCAGGCAAGACAATAACCCAAATGCAACTGCCAATATTACTTAGTTACATCAGGCAACTTAACACACACGGACACACACAGACACAGATACACTCACAGAGACACTCACACGTACGCGCGCACACACGTATTGCATGTGGATCGACCTGAATAGAATAGAATCGAAACGGCGCAGAGCTAACGACATAAACGACATACGTGCTCGCTGGCAGATTGGCAGATTGCAAGATTGGCAGAATGTGCCACAAAAGGCAAAAGTATTTCCCAACACGGAGTGAAGAGAGAGCGAGAGAGATGCACATATGGAGGAGGGGAGATAGCAAGCCGTCAGAAAGTAAATATGCAACAAACAATGGCATTATGCAACTGTAACTTAAAGTGCACAACGACCCGAGCAAAGCAGCTCAGCAACAATGGACCCCAAAATCCGATTAATGCAGCTGCTTTACGCTCTCCCTCTCGCTCTCCCGCTTTCTCTCTCTCTCTCTTAACCCTCTCTCTCGCACCCTGCTAACAAGATGCACAGCAAGCGAAGCTGCTGCCGTTGCTTCTCACTAAATACAATGAATCGCTTCGGCACACACACACACACACACTCGCACTCGCATGTGGCATATGGCCAATAAACAAAAGGACAAATGCGACGCATCGTGCCGCCCCAGAGCCAATCAATCGCTATGGCACCCCAGAGAGTAGCTCAGAGGGGGCGGGCGAGCAGAGTGTGCATTTGGTGTGGGGATCGCTGTGCACAGAGGCGATTGAACGCAACCTGACACGCGACCAGTTCAATGCACGTTTCCCTCGCATAGGTCAAACCCCAAGCAAAGTAATAGATTTTTCGACCATGTGGGGGACGAAAAAAGCTGTTGAAGTACAGTGTACAGGACAGTGTACACTGTGCAATGGGGTCAAAGCTAATACAGGAAACGTGGAAAATTGTTATCAGTCTTGTTTTTCATTTTCCACGAAATTACTTATAATTTTAATTAAAGTGAGGGTTCTAAAATAAACGAATAAGCAAGAAAACTACAGTAGGGGGTGCTCGACTGCAATATACCCGTTAGCCCAAACCTCATATATTGCTCAAATGCTGATCTGATACTGTATTTAGCAAAACTGCATGTTCTAGTCTTAAAACTACGCTTGCAATGCGGGTTTCTTCAGCTCAATGGGGGCGTGGCTGAATTCTAAAGTCCACTTAAACAGCGTGCATTAATATTATATATTAATACCAATTTTGATAGCCCCAGCTCTTATGGTCTCTGAGATATAGACGTTCGTACAGAGAAATGTGATATCCTTCTATCCCATGGGCATCCTTGGCAGCTTTAAAAGTCTCCACCGACAGTGCAATAGATCAAAGCAATTGCTTGTTTTATTTCGTTGTCGTTGCATATGCAATAACCGAGGGGAGTAACGGCCACGCCCCTTTTTGAAATGCAGTTAAACTTTGGCCCAGCTCGAGCGTTGGCTTAATTCAATTACATAAAGCAAACCATGCGACGCGGGCAAACTTTAATTTGCATGCAAAGTCGATGCAGGGGGGATGTTGATGAGAGGACGAAGGAGGAGTAGCTACGTGGCAGGCAGGCGTTGCACTGTCATGTCCTTGCGCACTCAGGCGCCTAATCCTTTGAAATTGCCACATACACACAGAGCGGGAGAGAGAGAGAGGGGAGCAGAGCCAGTGGCGTTGCCAATATCAATAACAATTGCAGCGCATACAAAACTTGCAGCGACTCGTGGTGTGGTGGAGCGCAGCTTAAGCGTTTCACTGTTTAGATTACGCATACGACGCGTGGGCTCACGCTCGTAAATACGCAAACAAAGCGCATAAAATGTAATGCGTAAATGCGCGCGAATATTGCATAAACAAATTACCAATTGCGAATTGCGTATTACGAATGTTAACTGCCGTACACTGCAGTACACCCCTTGCCCGCCGCTGTAATTAGTTAAAATGCCAGGCAGATACAAGCTACAGATACAGGCTACACATACAGCCGCAGTTAACCGAATCTGTTGTATACAAATAACGTTCGAGCATAAAAATTGCAGCAGCAACGGCAGCAGCGCCAGCTGGCACCCATTGCCAATGGCCAAAATGTATTTTTCTCATTTCCGTGTGGCGTGCACAAAATATTTTTGCGATTTCCGCCACGCCACGCCCCACGGCCCGCACTCGCACAACCAGTTGGCAAACCGGCACAGCATGAAATATAAATACAATACAAATAAACGCGTGTCGCGCATATTGCACATTCTCTGTGCTTTTATTTATTTACACCAATAACACACACTCACTCGCACACACACACGCGCAGTGGAAAAGGGGTTGACAATTTGTCAGCCTCCCATTTAGCCAGTTAGGCCAGCAGGGGCAGCCCCTGGAAATATGCTGTGAAAATTTGCGTTGCGCTGCATTAAATTCATGTGCAACACTTCCCCCAACAACAACAACAAATGTCGCGAGTCTGCATACTTTATATGCGTGTATATGTGTATAACAATAAAATAGATCTTAGTGGGTTTTGTGCGCATAACAATGCCGAACTGTGTATACCCTGCAAGGCGATGAAAGGGTTAAAATAATGAGAAACATTTCAGCAAGTCTGTAGTAAGCTGGGATAAATGAATATTTTATCATAATATTCATATTAAAAATAAACAAAATAAATTAAATAATTTTATTTATATTCCCCAGATACTTGGAAAGTTATAAGACTTTATTTAGAGCTCTGCAGAAAGCGAATAAATAATTAACTAGCTCTTAGTTCTGCCTTCATGTGCGTATACTTAATACGCTGAAAAAAAGGCAACACTTATTTAAATATACCATTCTCACTGCGATGCACAATTCATTTAATAATTACATAGATACAAAGAATTGCATACGATATAATACAGAACAAATATTTAAATTTTATTCTCTTAGTACCGTGTAAAGCAAATTCATTTTAATAAATACAAGACTTGATTAGTTTTTGCACAGCAAACTCTCGCCTGAAGACACCCTGTTCGCTGCCCCGCTTGCCACGGGGTATGCCAAGCAATGCAAACGCGTTGAAGCAATGAAATGAATTTGCGCGCGCTCATAAATATTTTACATATGCATATTGGCCAACTCGTTGCCCCCTTCCATGCTTCGCCTGCTCCGTGCGCGGCATAGCTCCTGCACGACTCCAGCTGTAAGCTGCCTACAAATGCAAAGATGTTAGCTGCTGGCACGTGAAATGAATGCATATATAATACGCACACACACGCAGGCATATGCGCACTAAAGCGCGCTGCAAATTATTGTGACATAAAGTGCTTTGACAGCGACACCCAGCGCGACGCCGCCACGTAACGAGAGTCTACAGTGGCAACGGTCTGAGCCTGAGTCTGACATTTAAGCTCGTGTTGCTGCCGTCGCTGCTGCTGCCGCTGCTGTTGCTGACATTCATGCGCAACATAATTCACAGCATACTTCGAGGGTGGCTGCCATTGGAAATTCAAATGCTGAGCCCGTTAGTCGTCTGATTAGTCCCGCAATCGCATGCATATGACATATTTAAGTGGGTTACGTAACACAGACACACACACACACACACATACAGTCGCAGCACACGCACACACACATTCGCAGCCCACGCGCTTTGCGCTCATTAAAAACGAGCACAAAAAGCTGCCTCGTAAGTCGCCAGTTAATGCAACTTATGCATATGCTTACATCACACAGGCACCCACGCACGCACACGTACACATACATATGCATGGCATATATATATTACAAGGGATCCAAGCATCTATATGTATACGTATATATCTGGCCATTACTGCTCGACGTATTTTAAGCGCCTTAACTTCGGGCAATACATTGCGCAGCCGTTGAAAAGAAATTGCGGCTCAATGAATTACAGCATAACGATAGCGTATTTTCTATAATTTCTTCCCATTTCCCTCACCCTGCAGCATAAGCAGCGTAATAAGATTGTGGCAGTGTGTGTGTGTGTGTGTGTGTGAGCTGCTCGACTAGCCAATTACCTGTAAGGCTCTCAGGCCATCATCTGGGCGAGAGAGAGATATAAATAAGCAGTAATAGTTTTGTTTCTGTTTGAAATACTAAATGTTTCTTAGAGATGAAACTTTCGAAATTATGAAAATATCGGACATATCGATTAATATCGCTGTATTCAACATACTACTATCGATGGGGTTAGGCTAATTTTTTTCTCAAACTTTAAACAGAAGTATGCATACAATTTATTTTTACAAGATAATTTGCCTATAGGCAAGCTATTTTAATGGAAATATAGTAGATGTATTTATGGTTTTATTTCATTTAATTAAGTTTAAGCCATTCTATCGATAACACTATCAATGAATCGACAACGTTATTTCTTGATATATAAACTCTCTAAACAGCAAACTTGTCTCTTGCTCCACGTTACCTTCTGCAGTCGAACAAACCTCGCCATACCTCCTGTCACCCGTTTACAGGGTATTTAGTACGACTGGGACTCCACTTAAGCGACACTCAATATTCACAGCTTTATTACGTTTTCGTTTATTTCGGCAAATTCACGTGTATACTTAATTTCGAAGCTGACAGCTTTACCTAATTAGTCGCAACTTGTCGTACATCAATTGCCTCCGGCGTAGGCCTCTAGAAACGAATCGTATATGATACGATATGCGCCTAACAACACATTTTCAATGCTGTCGAAAGACTTGTCGTGTCGTGTCTTGTCCGTGTCCCGTGTAGTTTGCATTAATTTATGGAAATTAGAAATGAAAATTGCTTGAAATTACATTTTAGTCTTGAAACTGACAGCCAGCAACACTCGCTTCGGGGACTTTGCAGCGAATGACATGTCACATAATGTGCGAATTAAATTTGCAGTCGATCTGATTAAATTCATATAGAGTAGAAGTTGCCAAGGGTATTAAATTATTTGATCCAATTACCGTGTACGCACACAATTTACTGGGATTATCCCTTATCGACTTGGCTGGTGACTTTTGCTGCACTCCTTCGGGCTAATAAGCTCTACACACAGAGAGAGCGAGAGAGCCTGAGCGAGATCTGCATATCTTAGCTCTGGAATAAATCCGCAGCAAAAACTGTCAAGCAAAATATACTTTAGCCTCCCGGGAACGTTTGTGTTTTGCTTCCTTCTTCTCTCTCTCTCTCTCTCTCTCTTTTTATTTGTTTTTGCTGCTTCCCAACCTTGTTATTGCTTTCACTTTGCCTTATCCAAAAGTAATTATTTTCCATTAAACGTAATAATGATGCCTGGAGACCGATAACAGCCGCAACTGGCGGCATTTCTCCGCTGGAATTGTGGAAATTAAATTATGCGTCGTTTTGTTTTTCCTCGGACGCCGTCGGCAGCTCGCGGCGCAAACAATCCGCGCGGCACTCGCTCTCGCTCCAGATCTCATTCCCTTTGCCACTTCCCCATCGCTGCTTGGGGCTAACTTTGTCACCTCGAACAACTTGTGACAGGCGGCGGCAACAACAACAACAACAACAACAACACGTTGCTGACAACGCGACAAGGACAGCAACAGCAACGGGAAAGAGATGGAGTACGAGTGCTGCACGGCGTCGTTCGTCGAGGTTTGTTAAGCGCAGCCATAAAACGGCTCAGTACACTTGATCGACGCCACAAATGACTTTGGCTAGGGTTGCCACACCCACTTAGCAGCAGCAACAGCAGCAGCAGGGCGGAAGAGTGTGTGACCGAGAGATACAGAGGAAAAGAGAGAGAGAGAGAGAGGGGTAGCCCACTCTAGGCCTGGGCCAAGTATACGCCTCGCTGGTTTTCTATGCGTCTATCATAAGCATGCATAATATCTGCGATATTCTTCGCTCTTCTTTCTCTCTCTCTCCCCTCCTCTCTGCCTCTTTTTCACTTTGTCTCTGCCTCTCTCTCTCTCTGTCTCTCTCTCTCTTTCACTGGCTGTCCCTATTTCTATGGCCTGCACATTATAACAAATTTCTCGCTTGCATAAGCAACACACACTCAACAAATATGGACGGCACAGCCTGCGTCCAAGTGTGTGTGTCTCTAGGCTAATAGAGATGTGCGCGTGAGCATGAAATTTGAGACAATATTTGCTTAGGCTTAATTGCAATTGCCAATCGCCAAAGTAAATAAAAAGCGCAATTTACCGAAATTACAAATTGCATTTATATTTGCCAAAGGGGCGTATACGTAATATTTAGTAAAAATTCGCTATTTAAAATAGATTAATCGTATTTTCATGATTTACCGCTCTTAGTATATTTGCCAATCGATTAACTATCGCATAGTTGCCTTGCAGTTGCATGCACGCATTTCTATAAAGTATACGATATGCAATGCCATCTTAACTTGAGTTTGCAAACGAGCTTAGCTTCAAACACATGAAAGCTGACTTTCTCAGTGAGTTAACAATATTCAAAACTATCGATTAGCTGCTTAACTAGCGCCTAATTACTTGTACTTCCCTAGTCGATTAATGAACTATCGTCTGCCTGCGTTGCACTTGCGCTTGCCATCGCACTCATCTCTAATAAACATGTAAAACATAAAACGCTGGCTAGGCTAACAGACGCCGCTATATCACTGCATAACAAATGGCCGACACACTCACACACACACACATTCGCATATGGTGTGGCGTCATGGCGGCAGTCCATAAAAATGGAACGGAACTGCAAGTAAATTAACAGGCACGGCACATGAGGCGGCACAAAGCTGCACGGAATGGGGCTGGCTGAGGGGAAGGGCCGGGCTACAGAGAACTGGATGAGTGTGTGCGCCTTGTTTTACATAATCAACCCAACACACACACAAACACACACACGCATTCAGAGGCAGCGACGCACTGATGTTGGCTACTTAAGTTACACAATGACATTTTTCAATGTGTCAGAATTTTATTGTTGCAACTTGGGGCATTGTTGTTGACAACTGACATCTTTCTTTCTGCAGCTGACAGAGCGTCATGCCTGCCCCCAACCCACCCCCATTCCCTTACCCCGCTCCTCTCTGCCAAACAACACCCCTGGCCCAGGCTGCCGCTACTGCTGCTTCTCTGTGCTGCCTTTCAACAATTTCTATTTCTGTCGCTGCCTTTACTTTTCGCCGCTTCTTCTTCTACTTCCATGTCCGGAACTGTTGCTACTGCCACTGCTGCTGCTGCTGCTGCTGCTGCTGTTTTTGCTGTTTTGTCTCGAAATGTTGACAACTGTTTTGCCACTTTTGCCGTAATTGAAAAAAAGTCTATTCAAATTCTATGCAGCAACTGCAACAAGCTGCAACTACTACACAATCTACCCTATCTACCCTATCTACCCTACTCTACCCTACTCTACTATGCATATTTTTATCACATTTGCTTTAACGTCAGCCAAGCCGGCAAATTTGACAGTTCCGCCAAGGAAGCGCAGTGAGAGTTGTCTGAAATTCGAGAGCTTTACTTTTAAGCTTAAACAATTTGAGGCTAAGCTGGTGACATATTTTAAAACAAAGAAATAAATAAAGAAAACATATACCTAGATACGTATTTATTTATATTTAATTTATATAATTTTTCTATCTTTACGCGTATTTGCTTCATTTGAAGTTTCAGCTGCGATTAACCTATTTATCGGCATACCCACACTATCGATACATCATTGTTCAGTGTTGCAAAATTCGCAAATATCCTATATAAGCAAAATGCGACGCTAACTTACACATTTAATAGTTTAATTTCAGTCTAAAATAATAAATAAATCTGCAATTTATTAATTTACCTCTCTTTCTCATGTGAAAATGTAACTTCTCTCATGTTTTAAGATCTTGTTTTAAGTGTCATATGATAATATTATGACTTGTGCTTTAAATTTCTCGCACATTGAAAATGTTCACAGATAGTTGGCTCTGTTTTTAATATAACCCCAAAATAATCCCACACTTTCGGCATGTTTTTCGCAAAATGTTTGCAGAAATATCTAAGAAAACTTGAATTCGCAGCTGCCATTGCATTTCTTCAGATAAGAACGCTGTGAACTTTCAGTGCATTACGATTCGCGTTCATAAATATTACCCCCCCTCGAAAAGAACCCCCTCTACGGCACTGCTGCTGCTGCTGCTGCCACCAATTCTTATTGTTGCGCTGTGAAAACTGCGAGCCAACTAAAGCAATTTACAGTTCCTAAAACAGGCAGGCAGGCAGACGAAGACGGCGCATGCAACTGACCCGCAAGAGGAGTGGGCGGGGGCAAGCAGCAGGCAGAGAGAGGGAGTGCGCGAAAGCGGGGTGGGGGGGGGGCTGGCAGCACAGTCAAACCAAACAAATGGAAAAAATTCAAATTATCTGCAAGGCAAAAATAAAGAGAAAAGGCAGCAGCAACAACAATAACAGCAACGATAGCAGCAACAATAACAGCAGCAGCAGCAACAACAACAACAACAGCAGCAACAACAATAAGCAGCGCGAAGTGTGTGCCAAAGTTGAGTTCTTTGCACACATTCTGCCACTTGAACATTTTTCTTATTGTGCGCCACGGCCAAAAAGGAAAGCCAGTCTGAGCCAGTGGCATGGCAGTTAAAAGGAGAGCGGGTAGTCGGTGCAGGGGTAGCTGGCGTAGGGGTAGGTGGCTCGGAAATGGTGAGACTGCTGGAATTTTCGTAGCTACCAAATTGCGCGCGCTCTGTTCTCTAACGTGTTTGGCTTAAGTTGGCTTGGTTTCTGGTCTCGGTTGGGGTTTGCCACTCTACTCCTCTACCTACTCCCCTCCCTCTTCCTCTCTCCCTCTCTCTTACACGCTCACTGTTGCGCTCTCGCTCGTTTTGTCTTCTTGGCAGCAGTTTGTAGTAAGCAGCAGCAGCAGCATGAAGAAGTGGGCTGGCTTGGCCATTTTTGGCGTTTTATTTGCATGCCAAAAGGCAGCCCAAAACACACACACACACACACACACACATGCGGCTAAGTGAAAAAGTGATTCGGCGTTATGCTTTGCTTTCCTTCTCGCCCCCCGCCCCCTTACTTACTTTGGGCTGCTTAATGCATGAGAGCAAATGAAAAATGAACTTAATACACTTGCAAACTACGGTTCGGGTAATTGCACGCTGATTTACAAAATGGCCACACCCGCTCACACACACACACACGCTCTCTCCCTTCTTCCCGCCACTATTAAAGCGCAAAGTTTGGTGCCGGGCCCGGGTCTTAAAGCCTACGCAAAGTGGCCGTAAAAATGTTTTTACTTTTGTCGGTTTTTCTTGCGGCTCAACTTTTTAGCCCGAAAACCCGAGTGAAGCCTCTAACCCGCTGCAAAAAAGTTGACAGTTGGCATTTGCAACAGTTTAACAGTTAAACAAAATGTCAGGCGCACAAACATATTGAAATGTAAGCAATGTGGCACTTACTTGCCGTTTCCCTCCCCTTTCCCTCTCTCTCTCTCTCACACTGAGCTGCTCCGTATGTCGCTTTTGGTTTTGCCTCTGGTCAGGCTTTTGCTGTTGCCCGGCATGGTTAACCCCATGAAGCTCTGTGGCTTTCTGTCACAGTTTCTCTTCCTCTCTTCCTCTGTGTGTGTGTGCAACACAATCTGACAATTTATTCATTGTGCGCCACATTTTTCGGCTTAATCCATTAATGGCCAAAACTACAAAGCGTTGACAAATGGCGTTGACATTTCTCTATTCCCGCTCACTCGCTCGCTCGCCCTGTGAACGAAAACTTTTGAGTAATCTTTAGATTGCTTTTTGTTGCTTTTATTGCGCGTACAATCAAATAATTGCAAATCGAGTTGTTGCTGGTTTTGCATATTGCATAAAGTCGCAATCAAATGCATATTCATTCATCGATATGAATTATTAACTGTCAACAAATTGAATTAATATAAATAACCGATACGGGCGGTGTCATTGTTTTTTTCGATTATTTCGAGTTTTCTAGATATTTATTTAAATTTATTCGAAGCATAGCAATCGATATATATATATATATAACTAGCTATGTATTTATTTGAATAATGCGGCAAATAATCGACTGGCAAACGCATTAATTAAAGCACAATCAACGTGAATTGCGCAGCAATTTTATTTTCAAGCTGATTTGGCTGTTTTTGCGAGCTAACGATTATACGAAAAAAAGCTGCAGGCGAGTGCACTTGACTGCTGAATACCCTGCAGGCAAACAATGTTAACCCACATAGCACTAATAATGCCGGAAATGCAAACATACGAATTTATGCTGATAATAAGCCAGCGTATATACCCAAGTTTTGTACTAACTGCCTGCAGGGTATCACAATTCGTTGCAGTTTTGGCTATTTTCATTTATGCATTAAAAATTTCAAGCAATTTGTATTGAAAGGCAAAATTCCTCCGTGCGTATACGCAATGCGTAGCGTTGCAGCAAAAGTGTTGCCTACATTTGGGGGCAAAAACAATTTCCATGACTTTGCAAGTCATTGCAGCTGCTGCAGTTGTGTGGAGGAGGCGAGTGTTAGTGTGTGTGGATGCATGCTTGTACATGTGTGCGGGTACGTGCATGTGTGTCTGCGAGTGTGAATGAGGAATGCGAAATTATCGCTTAGCTCGGCTGACAGCTAATGCACTTAAAACTTCACAAATGTCTTGTCAATGTTTAAATGTTTCGACTGCGACCACGCCCAGACGGCGCCCAGCGTCGCGCCCAGCGAGACCCTTGACACTCCGCCCCCACTCCCCATCCACCCCCTGGCGCTGCCAATGCCCAGCGACAGGCCAAACGACAGCGTCAACGACTTGAGTGCAAAATTCAATTAACTTGCTTAAGCACACACACACACACTCTCTCACTGGCACTGCAGCAGTCATGCATATGCATGCGAGTGTGTGTGCATGTGAGCTATCAATTTCATGTCCAATCAAGCAGGCAACCAGGCAGCAGCAGCAGCAGCAGCAACTGCAGCAGCAGCATCGACACCGGCAGCTGCTGCAGCTGCAAATGAAACTGCAGCGATGCCTCGTAAAAGCCATGTGGATTGCCCAAAACCCCAGCCACTTAAGCAGATGTCAACTTCATTTTGCATATGCCATCTGCCACGCACGCCACATGCCACTTGCCACACACACTCGCACACAAACACACCGAGACGAGAGTGTGCCTGTCCCAGCAGTACTTAAAGGTGCCGCCTCATCCTCATCGCGAGCCAATCAATCGAAGCAGCTGCGGTCTGACTTCTGGCTAATTGTTTCTCCCGCACATTGTTTAATTATTATGTAAGTGCACACACACACACATACAAAGTCTAATTAAAGCGCTTTTGCATATTAAATTAGACTGCGCTGTGTCGCTGTGCGGTTGCAGCTGTCCGACGCGTGTCATGGCCAAATGGCCTGTCAAATAAGAAAGCATTTTGTCCAAATGTTGCCGAGTTACGACAGCAGCAGCACAGCCAACAGAGCTTGACATTTTATGATGCCCCCCGCACACACACCTACACCAAGTAAGCTCCCTTAACCCCAAAGCAACCCCTTGGCACCCTGGCTGAGCCTGGCAGCCGCAGCAATCTTTTTTGGCCTGTCAATTACATCAAAATTGTGAATGGTTCTCGTTATGCAATTGACATTTTCGACTCAATATAAACCGAGAATATCTGTCAAGCACACACACAGCCAACACACACACACCCAACACATACAGGCAGGCAGCCCGGCAGGTACACAACCAGCAAAGTATGGTAAACAATAGTCGAGCACCTTTTTTGCGTGCCATAAATAAATAATCAATGAATTTATACCATTTGCCATTCGTTCGTCGTATACGTAATATGGCAATACGATTTATTTGCCGCACAGATGAAAGAGTAATTCGATTTCGTTGTGATTTATACGAGACTATGGCAGCCGGACAGCTGAAATATATATATGAAAGTGACAGGGCAAGCCATTAGATATTAGAAAGGGGAATACAAGCAGCTTCTCAGTTGGCACAATTCTCTAAGCAAAATTGCACACCGGGCAAGCTGTAAAATCAAAAGAGGCAGCAGGTAACTTGCCGGCCGTCTGTTCTCATTTGATTTCACTGTATACGAAATTCTTATGCAATCGAAACTTGGCTTCAATAAATTTTTAATTGATAAATTGAATTGGCAGGCAATGCCATTGTGCTTATATATATTTATTTTGGTCTTTATAAATTCGAACGATTATTCAATTTGCATTATTAGTTAGCTGGAGGGGCGTATTCAACAAAATTTTAAAGCATACTTTCGGGCAGCTAATCAAATCAATCAGGCTGTCATTTTTGCAGCGCAGCGCAAAAGTATGCTACAATTTCAAATTTAACTTTTATTGACTTCAAACCCGAATCTCGAACTGTGTAGACCATCTAAAATTCCATTTGATGCGTTGCCTTTATCACCTGAACAATTTACGTCAATTGCACATTGATTTATTTTGCTTTCCACGTTAGTCAGTTATTTATTTATTTATTTATTGCTTTTTTCCCGGTTTCAATGCCCAATGGCGCTGCCTAATGTCGTGACTGGAAGTGAAATTAGTTTTGATTTTGTCGATGGGCTATCGTGAGCACACGACATTGCCGGCCAACTTCAAATGGTTGCCATAGACAAAGAGAGAGCGGAAGAGAGAGAGGGCGGAAGGGAGTCGAAATGAAGTCAAAATGCACGGCAAGAAAATTCCCCGTGCGCATAAATTGCCAAAGTCGAAAAAACAAACAAACACACACAAACCAGGCATCATATAAAATGGGGGCATGTCGCAGTGGGCGTTAAGACTGGGGAGGAGGGTAGGAGAGAGGAGGAGAGGGGTGACTTGATAGCGCGTCTGGGCAAACAAAACGAACTCGTGTTAACTACACATTTGGGTATTTGTGTATTAACACTTTGGCAGTTGGAGGAACCGCTAAAGGCAGCAGCAGCAGGCGGGAGCAGGCGTGCGGGCAGCAGAAGCCCAGGAGAAGGAGCAGCAGCAGCTGGAGACGGGAAGGGAGCAGCAGCGGAAGCGAAAGCAGGGACAGCTGCAATGGGCGAACTGTTGTTTTGCGTCCGGGCTAAAGTTTAATTGGCTAGTTTAATTGTTGGCAAATGAAAATGAAAAAGAAAGAGAGAGAGACGGGGACAAATAGATGGAAAAAAGCAACAACAAAGAAATTTAATCAAGCAAAGAACAATTGCGCTAACAACACACAGACACACACACAGAGACACACACATGCAACTGCATATGTGAGCAGATATAAATAAAAAGTGCAAACGTTTATTGGATTTAACGAGCTTGCTGCCTCCGCTGTCTCGCTCTCTTCCTCACTCTGCCTCTCTCTCGCTCTCTATGTGTGGCATGTGGCAAGGTGCAGGCCAGCAGAGCAGGGGGAGGGAGGGAGGTGCCTCAACATGAAAGCACTTTTAGCGATGGCAACGATGGCAGCTTAATTTAAATGTCACCTGCACTAAACAAATACCTGAGCAGAGGATCGCACACACAGAGACAGTGGGTAGACGACGGGGGTGCGGGGGCGACGTACCGGGGCGTAGATATTGTTAGTGACACTCTTTCAGCATTAAGTGTGTACATGACAAATACACACACACACACACGCACAACATAGATTGGCTGCACTTCAAAAGCCACTCAAAAAATCAACACAGACGCGCGAACAGAAAGACAGGCAGAGAGACAGACAGAGAGACAGACAGACAAACCGACAGACAGACAGAGAATACAATGACAAAAAAATACCTTGAATTACTTAGCACACCCTGTGCAATGCAATTTAATTATGCTACAGGGTGCACAAGCTGCACAGGGTGTATAAGCAGACTCCTCTTAAATATTTTTGGAAAATTAAAATAAATTGAAAGCGACAGCTTTATAACGGCAATAAAAGCTTGAATTCTATCGCACTCGGTGCAGCAAGTAAACGCAGCAGTTTTCCTAACACCACCTCCCCCCCTTACGCTACCCCCCACCACCCTGACGCAGCCCACGCATTGCTTAACTTTTCTCTATTTGCTGTGTTTATTTTTCTGTGTGGGTAATGGGCCGCGTCTTGTGGCTCATATCATTATGCATCATTAAGTTGATGGGGCAAGAGCGCAAATGGCGGCTCGCACACACACGCACACGCACATACACACACACACACGCACACGCACATACACACACACACACGCACACGCACATACACACACACACACACACACACACTTGGTTTTTATGGGCACGTTGCGGACATATGTGTCGCAGCTCTTGAGCGCCGTCTGTGCGCGCTATTAAACGCAAATTACTCATCGAACAATATTTTTGTCGCCTCAGTTCGATTGCAAATGACACAGAGAGAGAGAGAGAGAGAGAGTGAGGGGGGAAAGAGGAAGGGAGGAAGAGGCAGCAAGCAAGGACATATTTTTATGTACAACTTATAGCGCAGCTAATAATTCCACAGTTAGTTAGCGCCCTCTCTCTCTCTCTCTCTCTCTCTCTTCCCCAGCGCCATCTTGCATTCTCCAGCTTTTCACTTTTTCGAAGCATACTTAGGGGAGTTACGAGCTACACATGACGTAACACCAAACAGAAACGCTTATATATCCTTCCGCCTCCTTCCACACTAAATTATTAGTATTTAACTAACGATGCGTTTCGTTGGCAACTGACGTAAAACAGGAAAACCTCATTATCGTCGGCAATATAAAAATAGTTTCGCTTACGTAGCTTGTATGTTCAATCCTCAATCGTAATTATTTCCTGTTACTTATTGCATTTCCAAATTATTTGAAATTAGTGCAGAATTATATTGTTTAGATACAGTGACGTAGTGCCACCATTTACGTATTGACGTAAGCAAGTTAAGTTGCGCACGTCATTCAAGTCGAACTCCCTCTGGGCACGTATTGACCAACTGCGTCAAAGTCTTGCACAACGTAAGCGAATGCGTAAGGCGATCAAGTTAATAGTTGGACAGATAGAAAGATATAAAGGCAGACAGACAGACAGAAATACATAAAGATAGAGAAACACACAGAGAGATATACAGAGAGACAGATAGAAAAAGAAACAGACATACAGAGAGACACACAGACAGACAGAGAAATAGAGATATAGAGAGATAGATCGCTAGATAGATAGATATAGTAAGATAGACAGACCACCAGACAGAGACGCAGACAGCCAACAAACGGATAAACAGTCAAATGGACAGACAGAGAGACAGAGTAAAAATCATGCAAGCAGATAGACAAACAGAGAGATAAACGCACAGATGGAGAAACAGATAGAGAGACAAACAGATATTCAGACAGACAAGGAAAGAAACATTCTAAGAGATAGACAGACAGAAAAACAGGGAAACTGACAGTCAAATAGACAGAAAGCCAGGCAAACAGGCGGCGAGATCGACTAAAATACAAGCAGACGGACAGACAGATAGACAGACAGAGAAACAGATAGACAGACATTCGAATAAGATCCATAAACACAGTTTTGCAGACAGTCAGTTGTTCATACATGCTTCAATCCATTCTGCCAGTAACCCTGATCAGGAATATATATGCTTATATATTATCTGAAGCCTGTCACGCCTACACCCGCCTCTCACAAGCTTATGCACCAACCTAGTATACCCTTTCTTGACCCTTTTCAATGATCGTAGCGTGTACACAAAAAATGCAACACAATTCTCAACCCTTTCCCCGCCCACATGCTGTGGTTGACAACTTAACGTAAGTGCTTACGTCATTGTGTGCACAACTGTACCGTTAGTTAGTCGTGCTCTCTATCTCCCCCTCTCGCTCTCTCTCTCTTTCTCCCTGCTCTTGGCTATAACTTTCCATCTTTGCGTCAAGTTTTTGGCACATTTGCTTGACAAATTGTTTTGTTTGCGCTCGACGACGTCAGCAATCGATATACGTAGAGAAGTCGGGCTATATACAATGCAGCGTGTGGTGCGGGCAGTATAAACAGCAACCGGGACAGCGTAACGGCAAAATGAAGCAGTGAATACGAAGGAGTGGGAGAAGCAGATGGGGACAAACCACACCCACACAAAACTAACTAAGCAAAGTAGTTGTCACAGCAACCGAGCAGCTACGAGGCGGGTGAGCTCACGCTGCTAGCTAAATAAATACAAATATCGTTCGCATATAGAGCGCGTGGTGTATATAGCAAGGGCGTGGACGGGTGTATAGATTGACTAAAATTTCAATTTCTTTATTTTCTCATGCCTTTTCTCTTCTTGTCTCTCTATCGTTGCAGGTAAGTCGCAAACGCTAAGACGCTCGTTTGGTTATAAAATCAAAGTACGTACTTCTTTTTGACACCAGCTCGCATCCTCGGGCGCATACACAAGCACAACAAACACACACACACACACACAGTGTCAACAATGGCGCCATTAGAAAGAGAGAGAGGGCGAGCGAGCGAGAGAGAGATGAAATCAATAAAGTCGAACGTATCCTGCTGATAGCTGTTTAATGTTTACAATATGTCTTTATTTCTTTTTCTTTTTCCCTCTCTCTCTCTTGCTCACATTTTCTTTTCCGTTTGCACCCGCATACACATTTGCCTTTGACTTTACCTTGAGGCGAAACGCTTGAGCTGTCTCCCTCGCCTCGCTCTCGCCCTCTCCCTCTCTCCGGCTCTGCCCGGGCATCCCATGTCCGTCGTGCTTTTAGCTATGCAAAACGATTTGATAATACCCAGCGTTATGGCCAACCAGCAGCAGCAGCTGCAGTTGTTATGATAGCAAAATATTCCAATGGCAGCTCACCTCTCTCTCTCTCTCTCTCTCTCTCGCTCTCTCTCTCGCTGCCTCTGTCTGTCTGCTTCTTTTTCCCTGTGTAATGCCAAACAATTTAGTGCAAGAGCCGCCGCTGCTGCTGGTGTCGCCTGACAAAGGTAACCTCCATTATCCGATTTGCATTTAGGTTTAGGTTGAATGCGCTCAAATGTGCAATTCAATTTAAGCAAACAAACAAGTGGGGGGGGGGGGGAGCGAGGTGTGTGGCAACATGGTAGCTACTGTTCAGTTTGGGCCATGCAGTTAACCAGAAAAGCAGCGCAAAAAGCAGCTTAGCTACCGTTAGCGGGGCCAACTGCAGGGGCTATGCAGAACGTAAGCCCCGTAGTCGAAAGGGTCGACAGGGCGCATAAAAAATTCAAAGTCAGTGAAACACAACTTAAGCTTTTTTACACTCTGCTGGAGGCGGGGGGGAGAGAGCTAACACAAAATCGGGATAAACACACATGTACAGCAGGCAGCACACACACGCACCGAGAGGGAGAGAGAGGGAGAGACAGAGAGAGGGAGAGACAGTAGAGACAGAGAGACAGGAAGTTAGCACATGAGCAAAGTAGATTAAACACCGCAAAACAGGCGCTCAATGAGTCGAGTCACTTGCAAAATGCCAACACACAGTGAGCCCCAGCTTACCAACGCCCCCTCCCGCCGCTTCCCTTTCACTCATGCCCCGCCTCGCACTTCTTTTTTTTTGCCAGTTTTTGATCCGTCAAAGCCGACAAAGTGCGCTTAAAAATGTCAAAACAAACGAGAGGCAACACAAAACGCCTGTTTCGCTGCCTGTGAGTGTGTGTAGATGTTTGTGCGCCACTGTACGTACACCGAGCACAGTACGCTGACCACACGAGACTCGTGCAAAAATCTGCTGCAACAACGACATGCATAACTTTTGTTGCAGCTGCTTAAATGATTTTTGAAAACACAATCTAAGCTCGAGCTTAGTTGGTTCGAAATGAACCACACAAAAGTTGAAAAAGCCGAAAAAGTTGACAAAACACTGCAGCAGAACAAATAAAATAACTGGAAAAGCACAGAGAGTTGTACGAACACAAATATTTATGCTGTGACATAAGCAAAATGTATATGCTTAATTTTAGAGACCTTATATTTATAATTTATTGTGAGTTTTTGGGAGAAAAGCTCACAAAAACTGTTTAAAGACTTGCGCAACAGCTAAACGAGTTTATAAGGCAAATTTCGTTTTTCTGCTGTTATTAATGTGCAGATCTTGGCTATAGGCAAAGCTAGAGTTATCAAATTTGGCAGTTAACTTCTTGTTAGAAATACCCATACGGTGTATATTCAAAATTTGGCATAGCACAACCAGAATTTAATTTAATCAATTTTTTCTTCTAGAAAATTAGGTTTTTGCAATGCGCTCTAAAGACTTGGCATACACATAGCTTAAAATAATATGCAGCTTTTCTGCAAATTGCATTGCGATGGCATAATAAACGCTGCAGCTATGCCAGAAACTATTTCACAGTTTTCTCTCGACTTTTCAGTTTAGAACCCTCATAATTTCTTGCCTGCATTCCTGCGCTGGCAAAACTTGCGCAAATATCTTTAGAAATTTTGTCAAGTGTGCCATCTCTCTGAAGCTGTTCCCCATCCCTCGTCGCTTCTTGCCACCCCTAACCACGTGATTTATGCATGAAATTCAAACATTTGTGTAAATGGCATAACAATTATTGTTGACTTTATAATCATTGGGGGCATTCGGTATGCAGGCGCTGCGAATTAAGCAATTGTCTGCCTATGCGGATCGCATAAATATTAAATATGCATTAGCTCGGCTCACTTGGCTCCCCTGCACACACACACACGCACGCACCCGGGCACACACACGCACACTCTATGAAATGTGTTCAGTGTGCGCCCATTTGTATGCTACACTTTTTTTAGATTTTTTAATGCTCTTCGCCCTAACCTCCGTCACGCTTCTCCCTCGCATTCTCCTTCTCCCTTTTCTCACTCTTTCCTATCCTCCCCCTCTCTCTCTCTCTGCCCTCTCCCTCGCTCGCTCGCTAAACCTCAGTCAGCCACGTTGGCCACGTGGCGGCGCAATGTGTTAAATTTTTACAGTTGAATTTGTTATGCCTCGCTCTTTTTGTCAGTATGTGTGTGTGTGTATGTGAGTGTGTGTTTGTGCTGAGTAAATTTGAATTTGATTGAAAAGCATGTGACACAGCGGCAGCAAACCGCCAGCGCAGCTCCGCTTCAGCTCGTCCTCGTTTCACCTGCCGCCTGCCGCTTGCCGCTTGCCGCTTGCCGCTTCCTTTTGATGCTCCTTGGCCCTGACGACGACGACGACGACGTGAAGCGTCCTGAGTTCTACCGTCTCTCGGCCGCGTCTCTCTCGATTCCTGCGCCTTACTCCGCCTCCATCCTGCGATGTCGTCTGCAGTTTAGATAACGTTGAACGGTGCGCATCATTTGGCGCCCAGGCTTGACTGCTTACTTTGCCACACGTTGTGGCGCGGCGCGGTGCGGGCCGGGGGGCAGCAGCGTTGCGTCTTTGCTTGTCAAATGGTTTTGTATAGATTTCTAGTTCCCCTGCCAACGCTGTCACGGGCTAGCCCCGCTCTCCCTCTCTCTCTCTTTCTCTCTCTCTCTATGCCGGCAAACTAACCATCCTCGGCCTTTGTGAGTTTTTGTGACAGCTTGTTAGACGTGGCATGTATTCTAGTTAGTAGCAGCGAGGGGGGAGGGCAAGAGAAGGTAAGCAGCAATGGCAAAGTGGCATGGGGCGAGCAGCGGTGGAAGGGGGCAGGGGGCAGGGGGCAGGGGGAAGTGGCAGCATTGTGCAGCAAACTGACAACGATGAATGTAAGCGATTTATTTTATGATTTATTGCTTATACTCATTGTATTCTCCCTGCCATGGATTTACTATACTGCCATATAATCAGGCGTATATGTGTGTGTGTGTGTGTGCGTGTGTCAGTGTGCGTGCGTATCTGTGTGCACGTTCACATTTGTCGCATTGTTAACACTTGCAAATCGACTTGACTATTGCGATATCCGTGCGGAAATGCATTTCAATAATAAATCAAACCAGAATCCAAGTCGGGCACAGGGGGCAGGAGCAGGCATTAAAGCGAAAAGAAAAGCAGGAGGAACTTAAGCGCAGGCGTGGCACATACAATACAAAAAAAACTCTTGAATATATATGTGACGAGCATAAAGAAAGGGCAGATCCAACCAGTTTCTTAGCTACTCTAAAATCCTTTACAAACCGAACTCGCACTGTAAAATGCAAGGCCTGAACTCACTTTTATGGCCTACCCCGTCGGCATTGAGTTCTTCCCCAAGGGTTAAGGGGAAACTACAACAGAAGCATTTAAAAATTTAAATTCAATCAAGTGTCAAATTAGTGAGGATTTTTAATTTAAGCGTTTCCTTTTTTTATTTCTCTCTCGGCTCATAAATAAAACATGCACCTGTCACTCAATTAAGACGCCCCCGAAGAGGGTCTGGGTTTGGGTTTGGGTGTGGGCGTGGCACAAGTGCCAAGTGCCAAGAGTTACAAATCAAAATGTATAAAACATGCAATTTGTTTGCAAAAAGTCACGCGTAACTTGTGACCCGAACTGCTGCTCCGGGAGAGAAACGGACTAAGATGCGGGACCAAGTTGAAGATGCAGACGGGATTAGGCAAAGCCCGAGTCGGAGACGGCGGCAACTCTATGCAAATGAAGTGTTTTTAAAGTTACCAAAAAGTGCTGCAAACAAAAAGAAGTAAAAAAAATGAGGAAGATGAGGAAGAAAAAGAAGCGGCAAAAGCAGCCGGAGAAGAGCAGAATTTTGTCTTGCTTTGACTCACTCAACCTGGGTGTGATGTTATTTCGATTCGGTATCCATCACAACCTCCTTGAGTGAGCGATAGCAGGATAGAATATCCACAGAATGTGCATCATGGTTAATTGGATTAGCTTTGCCGGCGCAAAGCGAATTAGTCAGGAATTAAAGTGGATTTTCACAGCAAAGTTTTGGCCAGCCAACTTTGGCTACTAAATTTGTGAAAAGTTGCAGAAATGCAGCTGGAAAAGTGTAGAGGAAGTGAAAAATAACAACATTTTATGAATAGGTGTATAAATAACATAATATGTAGGAGAGGATTTTTCTGCTGATACTGTTTCAATATATTGTAAGTTTAAAATTTCATAGTTGGAGCCCTACATTGATTATACATCAAAATAGTATAAAGGCAAATTTTCTAAAAATCTAAGTCGTTTTCCAACACTTATTATATCTTCAAAAATTATCAGATTGTCGTGGAAGTTGAGGTGTTCTTCGGGTTTGAGCCGTAGATATTTTCTGCATTACAAATTTGTGAATTTACAATTTTCAAAAACTTGAGACCTTCCACTCTACCCTTATTTTGTATTTGAATATTCCCATACCGTTTTCCTAAACTCATAACTTCGTTTAAGATCATCATCTATTTTTCTTACGTTTATCACTTCGAACAACATCATCAGATGCATAAAATTCCAAACTTCGATCATAATTTAGTCATGAGTAAATAGATATACCAATGCAAGTCAATCAAGACGCGCTCTAATCGTAGCCTGCGCTCATAGAAATGCATGATTTATACGCCAACACACAGCTGCCCTACCACATAGTCTGCTTTCCCCTCGCCCGACTTCATCTTGCATGCATATCGAACCCAATCTCAGCAGGGATGGGCGGATGATGGGGAGAGGCAGAGCGAGAGCGAGGGAGAGGGAGAGACGCGTGGAAAGGCCTCGGGACAAAAGTCAAGCTGCGTGTGCATAATAAAATTTTGAAATGCCAATTTAATAATGCTTAATGGCAAAAATCATTTTTGGTAATAAATTTATAAGCACATCCCAGGCAATATCGGGCCCCAGTTCGTGTTGCGTGTTGCTTCGTATGTGTGTGTGGCCCTTGGGGCAAGCACTCAAGTTGCTGTGGCATACTTCTAGGCGGCGCAGGCAAAGTCGAAGAGAGGGACAGAGGGAGCGAGGGAGCGAGGCAGAGGGAGTCAGTGAGTGTGGCGCCCATGTTTACCTTTTGGGGTCGCTATGCAAGGCATGTGAAAATAACATTTGCAATTTTAAACACTTGAGACGCGTCGCCAGCTGCTTGGTAATTTTTCAGCAACATCAATACAGACACGCACGCATGTGTATATATGCATGTGTGTGTGTGTGTGTGTGTGCGTGCGTGTCTGTCAATTTTCGGCTGTCTCGCACTAATGACAATTTTCATTTCTATACATTATTTTTTGTCGTTGCTGCCGCTGCTGCTGCTGCTGCTTTTGGTTATTACTCTTGTGGCAACATTGTGATTATTTATTAATTAAATTTACCATGAGACAGCAGCAATATACACTTGTGTGTGAGAGTGTGTGTGTGTGTATTTCCTTGGGTATGTGTGTGTGTTTGCGTTTGCTTTGGGGTTTTTGCGGTTTTCGGCTTTGGGCTTTCGGGGCCAGCACATACAACAAAAGTCCTGGCCTATTATTTGTAGACTTAGTCCGTGGCTTTACAGCGGCTGCCCGTATGTGTGTGTGTGTGTGTTGGTGTGTATTTTTTAGAGCATTTTATTGACTTTAGCCTTACCCTTTTGCCGTGTTGTTACAGCGCGCCTTTCTCGCCACGCTGTCCTGCTTAATATTTAATGTGCCCACCTGGCAGCTCAAGCGTAATTATCCTTGTAGCGGGACTGCAGGGCAATCGGGCAGCAGGAGTTATACACAGCTGGCCTTGGGCTGGGCGATAAATTGTAGTTAAAGGGCTACGATAAACGGGAACTTAGAGGGGACATTAATTGCCCGGGAATTACATAGGTGCTTTGTTTGTTTATATATTTATTTTTTAATTTTAGAAAATAACACAAGCTATTTATATGCATTAAAAGTTTAGTTCTATATAGAACTGAGCATACTACTTTGACCTTTCACCTCTCAGCTTTCTAGGTTGCAGCTTAATTACTCAAATTGCGCCCAGAACATTTCAATCTCTTTAACGAGCTTGTAAAACCTGCAATATCATTCGCCACTCTCTTTTCTTCGTTCTCACTATCTCTGCTGCCATCATCAGCCTGAACTTGGACCCATTGGGGGCGGGAGAAAGGGTGGGGGTGTCAGCACATCTGAAAAATCAAGAGGCGTGCGCTGGCACTCTTCGCTTGCCAAGATGTCAACATTACGCCAATCTCTGACAGCCTATCTCACTCATGTCACAAGGCATCCACACACACGCACGCACTAGAGGAGCATTTTGATTAAAATTGCAGGTAGTTCAAGCTGAAAGGTGTGTGTGTGCAGCGGGTGTGCGTGTGTGTCTGCTGTGTCGACTCTCGACTGTCTGGCAACGATTTGTTCGCCCCTCGTTGGCAATTGATTGAATTGAGCACATCGAGCCATGAAATGTTTGCCCGACGGCTAACAACTAAATCACCGTTGGCAGCTTTTGCATGTTTTCCCTTCGCGCAGTGGGAAAGAAGCCACCCAGCCAGTCAGCCATCTGGCCAAAAAAAAGCCAAAGAAATTGCCAAATTGAACTAGGCACGGGCTACGACTGGAGGATACTGCATATTCGAACTGCCTTTTTAGTAAAGAATTAAGTAGAGTTTCAATTACACTCAAGGGAAATATAATAGAAGCGCTCTATGCATGTTTATACTCATTCCAAGCTCAATAGGTAATCGATAGGTATCTCTAAGCATAATTGTAAGTAAAAGTATATAGCTTTCCCTTTCGTTGTTTTTAAGCAGTTATCTATACTGTACTGAAAATTAATCCTACTAACAAAAAGTTGTGCAAGCGACGCTTAAGAAATTTGCAAAAGAAACTTTGAAACTGCTTTTGAAATTAAATATATATGAGTTTTAAGTGAAAACTTGATATAGAGTATTTAGGAAACTTTGAGTAAGAGAGAGATTAAGAGAGAATTACAGAGTAAGTTCGAAAGTACTAAGTTATCGATATGAGACTTCACTTAGCAGCCTAAAAGATGGCAACACTGTAGACTGATGCCTAAGTGCCTGCTCTAGAAACTTCAACTGCAAAAACCCTGGGATTCATATACCCCACACAGCTGAGAAACCTTATAGGGTATCCAACTGCTAAGATGGCGTAATAGAAATGCCGCTGGCCGCCGCCGCCGCCGCCGCCGCCGTTGCCGTTGCCGTTGCCGCCAACGTCGTCGACTGCAAGCGGCAAGACAACGATGCGTCGGTGGCGCATTTTGCAATTTTTCTCGATTCTCCTCGCATAGATTTCTCCCGTACTTCGCCGGCGTCGCGATGCGGAGACAATTTCGTGCACAATTTTCGCTGGGATTTTTCCTATAAACTTCCGTCGAAAGTTTCGCCAGGCGCTGCTACGATTTTGCCTTTCCTATTTTTCTTATATTTTTTTTGTATTTCTTGCTGCACTTTATTCTCGTTCAGTCTTGGTTTTTTGGGTTTCGGTTTGCTGCTGCTGCTGTTGTTGTTGCCAGACAGCTATCGAAAAAGTTTGGGCAATGTTTGCCCATGAGCGTAGCGAACTAACAAAATGAGTTTATTTTTTGCTTAATTTCGCACAAATTAAAAACGTCGAATCCGGCTCGGTAACAACGGCTGCGGAAAAATCTTCGGGAAATCGCCAAGGAGTATAGAAGGGGGGGAGGGGGAGAGACGGGGTGTAAAAAGACGCAGAAATAAAATCAAATCGGAAAAAAGTTAATGCTGCCAGAAGAAAACAGCAATTTTTCGTCTCAGCCAGCGTAAAACTTTTTGACGGCACTGTGTGTGTGTGGCTATAAATACTCATATGTGTGCGTGTGCGTGTGTGTGTAAAGTACATAATTTTTATTAAGAGTTTTTCTTCCACTTCTTGTGAAGTCGAATCGAACTTATCTGGCATTCGACAATGAGTTTGCCAAAGTCCTTAAAGTCCTGCTTGAATACGCCAGCGCGTTGCCAACTGATTCGGGGATTGTCTTTGGCCAGTGTGTACACACATACATGCCGCCTGTCTTTGCCAGTGTATATGCATTATGAGTGCAGTTTGTCTGTTCATCGATATCGATTGGCAAAAGAAGAAATCGCTCGAGTGAGGTTGCATTTCAGTGCTGGAAAAGCGCACTGGAAGCCTTAGCCAACACTGCAAACACGATGCGCGCAGACTTTCGGCTAATTGTTCAGTTTGTTTTACGTGTAAGACAACAAATTGGGCAAAACACACGTTTGCACACAGCAAGGAGGAGGAGGAGGCAAGAGGAGAAGCAGGAGAGGCACGGGCACTCAGTCGGTTAGCGAGGCGGGTTCATAATAATTTAAATGCTCGGCACACAAAGTGACATGGCAAAGACAAACAGAGGTCAAACCGAAGGAGCGAGACAGCTGCCAGAGTTGCTGCCTGCTGCCTGCTGCAGCTGGAAATGGCTACGTGACGGGACACAGTGCAATGGTTTGCATTTAAATCCTGGCGCAGTGGCAACAGAATTAGCACGACAAAGGGACTCGTCAGCAAGGTGAGGAGCAGCGGCGGCGACGGCGACGGCGACAGTCGAAGCAGGCTTCTCGTGCTCCTCGCTGAGGTAGTGGTGCAGTTAATTTGCCATTGCCAGCGGAGCAACAACAAGCGCTGAGTAAACAGCAAACGAGCCGCCGCAGCAGCAGCAGCATCAGCAGCAGGAGGAGGAGCCGGGCAGGTCCTACGGTCGGGACAAACGGATCAACAACTGAGCAAACAAATGGCGTTGCAATTGAGCACGTTTTGGGCCAAAGCGCCGGAATCACAGCCAAAGTTGTTGTTGCTGAGCCCATGATGGAAATGAACTGCGAACAGAACACGACACGAACTGGACAGGCGGATAGGACAGAGCAGCGTTAGCATGCAGACACAGCCCCAAGACGGGGTCAAGTCGCAATCATTCGTACGTGTGGCTAATGATGTTGCAGTCAGATGCAGATACGGATAGAGATGGAGATGTAGATAGAGATAGAGCCGGAGCTGGACACGGCCTTAGTCCCGGTGACTCTTTGACTTGGCGACGTGTCAGCAGTCAATGTTCCATTTGATTGGAAAACTAAACTGGGATAACAAAGGCAGTAGGGGACTGAAAGATCATGTGGGCGGGCGGAGCCGCAAGTGGTTAAATGGTTCAGTGCGTATTGACAAAACACGCATACGCAGTGTAAGCCGGCCGCAAATGAGAAACTACGAGTCCAGCTGCCTGCTGCCCCAGCCGACTAGAGACTAAAGAAGAAAATAGAAAAAAATGACAGCAAAATAGAAGCAGCAATAGAAGAGCAGGCAAGAGCGAAGGGAGAAAAAATAGATGTGAAATTAAGCTGGAGAAGAGCAGCAGCAGCAGCAGCATCAGTTGACCAGGCCTGGGGATTTTGTACAAGCCACACACAAATACGGTGTAGGGCGAGAAGGCAGGGCAGGGCCAGACCAGGAAGGTGGACAAAACTTTTTGCTTTAGTTAAAAGGCAACAGACGTTGCCCCAGCTACAATAGCATAAAAGAAACATAACTAATTTGCATAAAATGTTGAAACACAGAGAGAGAGAGAGAGAAATGGCCAGAAGGAGGACAAACCGTTGGCGCAGGCTGACCCTAGCTGGCACACCTTACCCTGTCTTTGCCAACAGGTAATAGCAGGCAGTTGGCTGTGCAGGGGGGGCAGGAAGGAGTGTACTCCAAAAACTTCTGTCCAAGCGGAAATCGAGTAAAAGTCGTAAGTGAAGAGTTGCGCTGGTCGTGGAGTCGATGCTGCTTGAACTGGGACTGGGTCCATATTCTGTAGCCTGCTCCCTGTTGCCGGTTTTCCATAGTACAGGTAAATTTGTAGTCAACTTTGGTAGAAAATTTCCAAAAATAGTAAACTAAGTGACAGTGTACCTGATGCCTTCGCCTGCCTCTCTCTCTCTCTCGCTCCCTGTGTCTCTGCCTTTTTCAACTTGTTTATGCGGTAAGCAAAAGATAGTTTTGCATCACAAAGTGAAAGTTAAATGGGTGTGGGTGTGGGTGTGTATGTGCCGGTGTATGCGTGTGTGGGTGTGTGTGTGTGCCAGTGTATTCGTGTGTGTGTGTGTGCATCCCCACATTAGCGGTTTGTATCTTTTGCAACATGACCACGTCGAGACAAAGTTGTAGGCCAAAATGTCAGCGAACAATGTGCAAAGTCTACCCACCATTTAATGTGTTTAGCTGTCTGTGTGTGCGTGTGTGACTGTGTGTAGCTCCAAGACAATATTCTTGGCCAGGTATGCGCTTTGAAGTACCAAGTTCCACTTGAATTCTGCTTAAAGACAAACTGCAACCCCTATGGCAAGTTTTTCTTTTTCTTTGAAATAAAGAATAAAATTTATTTATAACGTGCTAAAAATGAAATTTCATATTACGACTGCTAACTAGAGTTTCCAGGAATTTCTCTTGAATTCGAGCGAGGAATTCTAGGTATAAATCATATACAAAAGTCTCCCTAGGCTGTCGCTTTAATGATAAGGGTTGCACATATTGAAAAAGTCAGCAATCTTAGAATTACAATATAGAAATTTAGTAAGCGAGAAGCTTTAATATAAAAGAACAAAATATAAAAATAAAGAGTATGCTATAAAAAAAGAAAGATCATAATCTTTAACAGAATTATATGTGTAAAGAGAGAAATAATTGAATGCAAAGGCAAATGCCATGGCCCGCGACAATCTGATGATTTTTAACAAAGTTAGGGATTTCCGAAGCCCAAAAGGTCAAATAATAAAGAACATGTTCGAAGGGTGTAATAAACAATATCAAATTAAACGCAGACTATGCTGAAATAAATTAAAATTGAATAGGAATGCACATTTTAGATAATAAGAAATGCCTTAAAAATACTTCTTCTATCGTAATCAAATCTATAATAAATATAATAGTAAAACGTATTAAATACTTATTCACTTACTTATGCCATTTGCCTTTTCTATTGTATTCCACTTACAGCCTGGTCAACCGAACCATGCCCGAGGCGCAGATGGTGCGAGAGAAGGTGGCGCAGGCGCTGCGCATGTGGGAGAGCAATTCCAAGTTGACGTTTCGCGAGATGTACAGCGATCAGGCGGACATACAGGTCCTGTTTGCACGGTGCGTATACAGAACGGGCGCAGGGAGTGGCGTACCGTAGGTTGAGATGGGGAAAGGGAGGGGTGGTGCGGCTAAAGCATAAAAGAGAAATCGTTGTGTAGTGCCATAAACCTTGTGCACCATGGGCAAACACATAAAATTGCACTTAAAAGCAGGCAACGATAAATAAGCCAAGTATTAAACCATGAAACCGATGACGACGATGATGATGACGTGACGCTGGCGAGGTGTGGGCGTGGGCGTGGGCGTGGCATTTTTAAATCAAAGAGTTTATGCTGCCAGCATGTTTTGTGCTTTATTTCTGTTCGCAGATAAGCTTGGGCACATGCGAATCGACATATATCGGGTATATATATATGGTGTACAAAGCTCGTTATTTCGCTGCCATTGAACTGATTATGAAACGCTTGACTTAACTGCTTCTACCACTTCTGTTCCTCACTTCGCCCCCTTCTAGACGCAATCACGGCGACGGCTATAAATTCGATGGACCCGGTCAGGTGCTGGCACACGCCTTCTATCCCGCGGTGGGACGTGGCGGCGATGCGCATTTCGACGAGGAGGAGACTTGGGATTTTAATGGCAACAGCGAGAATGGCAAAGGTAACTGGCGGGGCGTTTCGCATAATTCACTCAGTAAATGAATGCATAATTTAATTACATTAGATAATAATTGCAATAGATAATCATAATAACAACAATAATAGTCACGAGCAGCTGCTGCAGCGCGACGGCTGTTGCTGCGGTCACGTCGCAGGCGCCAAAACCGCAGCCGGGCCGAGCCAGGCCAAAATCAATAAGCGCGTTGCAAATGCAGCCCCTACAAAACCCAAAACCAACAACAGCAACAACAGCAGCAGCAGCAGGGAAAGGGTAACTGGCGCCGGCTGAATGCCGACAGGCGACTGCATGCGTTTTGTAATTTTATAGCCATAAATCGCGGCCCTAGCAACACAGCGGAGCCCTCACCCCGTACGTCCCGCATGGGGAAGCCAAGCCCTGCGGCTGCAATGACCCGACCAACGCAACAAACTCAACCCAACACAATTCCGACCCCAAAAACTTCCAACCTCAAACCTCTGACATTTTTAATGGTTTTTAATGCCAATAAAAAATTGTCAGCATGACGCGTGACGTTGGCAAACGCAGCAATGAGCTCTTTTGATACCCTGTACACAGTTTGCAGTGGGTAGTAACAGTTAAGAGCAGCACAAGGCTGAACTGAAAGGAAAATGAAAGAAAAAAAATACAAAAGTGAGAAATTGATAGTTCAAGGCGATAACAAGACATATAATTAGAGAAGGAAAATTATATTGATAGTATATAGTTATATATAGTACATATTCTGCTAGTTTGTGCGGGTAATATAGCTAGACATACAGTTAAATAGATCAAGATAAAGTAAAGATATATGGGGTGGAAGTAGCGAATGAAAGATAAGCAATAGTGAGACCCAGCTGAAAATAAATCTAGATTAAAAAAAAATTATATTTAAAGCAAGAGAGATAGTAACAGAAGAAGATTTATTATAGACAATATAGGGAGGCAGACATTGAAAAAAGAAAAGAAAAAAAAAGAGTTGTACAAATATAAAAAGATATATAGCTAGCTAAAAGTTATTAATTATTACCATTAAAATTTGTTATATATTTTAGTTAGCTCTTTTTTCCTCACTACCCTACAGGGTATCTCAATGCACGCATATCGGAATCCACCGTAGGTCTTATACTTTTTGCAGAATGTTGCAACGACGCCATTTTTATGCCACTTACAAAGTCGTCAAGGCGACGACGACAACGCGTCTCTCCCTTTATGTCAGTTGTGTAGCTGCTCCTGCTCCTGCTCCCGTTGCCGCTGCCGCTGCCATTGCTGTTTTTTCCTCATCTTCTTCTTGCGCATTTTCCGCTTGTGTTTCCTCCATTAACCTCGCGCATTTTCCTCGCACATTCTCCATTGCAGGCACCAGCTTTTTCAATGTTGCCCTCCACGAACTGGGTCACTCCCTGGGCCTGGGGCACTCCTCGGATCCGAATGCGGTAATGCGTCCCTGGTATGAGAGCAACGAGGTCGACAAGCTGCCCGATGACGATCGTAATGCCATACAGGAGCTATACGGCAGCAAAGACAAGATGTGGGCACCATATCCATATCGACCACAGATGCCACAGCCGACAACAACCACGACAACGACAACAACAATGCGACCGCGTATCTATTATCCACAAACGCGACCCGACACGAGACCCAATCATTATCCCAGCTACACGCCCAACTATTATCCAACGCGTGATCGAACGCGTGAGCAGGAGGAGCAGGAGCGAGAACGACAACGACAGATCGAGAAAAGAGAGAGAGAACGCATACATCGTCTCAAGTTCGAAGAGCGTGAACGTCAAGAGCGTGAGCGTGTAAAGAGATTGCGTGAAGAGCGAGAACGTCAAGAGTATTTGCGGCGAGAGCATGAACGTCAGCAGCGTGAGCGTGAGGAGCGAGAACGAGAACGCGAACGCGAACGAGAGCGAGAGCGAGAGCGAGAACGATCGCGTGCAACGTCGCCCACACACCCGGCACGACGTATACCGGCAACACAGCCGAGCAATCGCAACTATAACATACCCTCGCAGCGAACGAACAAACCGTACAAGCCACGCAAACCCAGGCCCGATAGCTGCACGACCAGTTACGATGCCATCTCGATGATACGTGGCGAACTCTTCATCTTCAAGGCACAGGTGAGTGGGATGCGGTAGAGTCCTAAATCTGCTTTTACTTACCGCTTTTTGCACTGTCTTGGCTTCAGTTCGTTTGGCGTTTTGGCGCAAGAGGCATGTACCTTGGCTATCCGACGGAAACCCGTGTGCATTGGCCCGCTCTGCACGAGGACTTCCATCGCGTGGATGCAGTCTACGAGAACAAGCGCGATCACATATTCTTCTTCATAGGTATAGCTCAAAATCATTGGCATTTCAAGCAGTTTCCATTCAAGTTCTTTCTTCTACTACCCAGGTCGTCAATATTATGTCTTCGAAAAGGTCAGCTCGCTGCTGCCCGGCTACCCGAGGCCCTTGACTAGCCTGGGACTGCCGGCTACGCTGACGCATGTGGATGCTGCCTTTGTGTGGGGACACAACAATCGCACCTATCTGACCAGTGGCAAACAGTATTGGTGCATCGATGATGCCACCGGCATGGCGGAACTGGACTATCCGCGTGACATGTCCATCTGGGCTGGCGTGGGCTATAACATCGATGCCGCCTTCCAGTACTCGAACGGCAAGACGTACTTCTTCAAGAACGATCGCTATTGGGAGTTTGACGATAATCGCATGAAGGTGGCACATCCCCAGTCTAAGCTCTCGTCCCACAAGTGGATGCAGTGCAAGCGTAGTGTAAACGATGTGGACGAGGAGCAACGACGGACGGCGCCACTGGTCTCGGCCAGCAACGAGACTACGAACAGCGGTTCCAGGAATAGCCTAAGCCTGTCCGGATTTATGGCTCTGGTACTCACGTGGTTGGCCTGGCGCAGTTAAGAGCATAATCTATAGGAGTTACAAGCTAGCTATAAGCTTAGTCGTACGCATCATCCCTGCCGAGTCCTCATGCATCCACAGAAAGAGAGAGACAGTCGAGACGCAGCATATACGAAACTGGCAAAAGACCGTTTAGATTATAATCTAGTAACGCGACGCTACTGTCAGACAGTAAACGTTCCATTTGATCCACACGAAGTGGCCTTACAACCTGTTCGCAGATTTCCAGATGAACCTTGCCAATTGTTCACACAAATTGTTTAATCGCATCTTACTCATCGGACAAACTTTATATACATATATATATATAGAATATATTCTTCTAAACTTTAGCATATACCTATGGATCTTTTATACAATTTAACTATTAGCAATAAGTTCATATTGTAAGCATAAGTTCAACGCACTGAATCCATTGACCATTTCTCAGCCACAACTGCCTTATAGTTAAGTACAGTATTGATTCGAACGAAACGAACCGATTGGCCCGAGTCTAAGCAGCTACAAGCTGTTCCCCATTTGCATTTTCTCTCTAATTGTTCACAGTTTGATTTGATTTGTAAACATTTCTTATTATTTATATTGAAATAATGTGATATTATCGTAAATTTAATGTGTGCGCGATTTCTGATTGAAAAACGAGAGAGAAAGGGAATTACATTTAAAAAGCAATTAAAAATAACAGTTATAATTATTAAACAAATATTTCTTAGTATAAGTTTTCGACATTTGTATATTTCTTTTAAAGTAAACACACACATATTTAGATTGAGAATATCTTTTTATATATTTTTTTCGTGTATAATAAAATCAAATAAATACAATTCACTTCATACATTGGGAAAGAGTTGTATTATTATTTACAAATACTGGTTCACATACTGCTATAAAACTGATCGATTTTTTATGGTTCGATCGTATTACTCACTGCTAACTCAATTAAGGCGAACATACGAAATTTGAGAGATTTTTGAAAAATTTGTAGATCTCATGCTTATAAGCAGAAAGAGTTCAATGAATATGTTCGCATGAATCGTCGGTTTTGACAAATCAAATTTGTTTTAAATTACCTGTGAGATAACAGGTTATATAGCCTACTCAATTGCTGTTACAGTTATAAAATTCATAATACGGTACATTTTTCCGGCTGTCCAACAAAGCGATTGTTGAGCGAGTGCAAAGCAAGCTCGGGCGAATTCTACTTACTCATTTGCACGTATTTATCTACCGTCCGTACATATCTACATAACATACTTATATCTAGCGATAACAAATGATAATTTATTCGTCTGTGTTAAAGGCGAGACCCCAAATATCGGTTAAAACAGTAAAAACGAAACAGATGTATCATGTTTAATGATAATGCCCTTATCTAATACTATAGACAGTTAAATAGAAGCGCTTTAGATATTATATAGTACATGCGGCATACTGCTTGCAGCGATAGCTGACGGAGAAAATAACAGATGATGTGTGGCTATCACATAGAAATAGAATGAGCTTGTTATCCGATAAGTATTGTCTGTAAGTGTCTCTCGGAGACGAGCGACTGCTCGCCCAGTTGAGCGCATTATTAAGACTGTCCCCTCAGTTTATCTGCATATACTACATAGATTTATTTATAAGGCTAGCTATTCGTATTCGTAGTCTATGTGAATTGTTATCTTATCGTCGGTTAAGTGCCGCTTGATAGAAGGTGCTAAATTAATGTAACATACCCCAAACAGGTTCAATTCTCGCGCTTTTCATTGGCACCACTGTCATTAGTCCATGCGTCACTCTCCGTGACGACACCGCAGCGACTGTCAGTTCGAATGGTGAGTGTGAGTGTGAGTGTGAGGGCGAGTACGACTGCGACTGCGAACACGAGTACCCGGAGCAGAGATCCACAAAAGGTAACGACGATTTCGCGTCGCTGACAGTCGCGCGAAGACCACAGCCGAGGGCAGTAGAGTTACAGTGGGTCACATCGAAATAAATTCAAATAAGCGCAGCACGACGCGCAGCACAATACTTGTCGCTCTATATTTGCGCATACACACCTACTACGGTAGCCGGGTCTGGAACTATATATAAACATACATATACTATATAGTACATTGTGAGTGTTCATATTAAATTAAAGACAATTGTGAGTAGAGGTCGAGCTGACAGAGCACAAGACAAGGCAAGACAAGGCACGGCATGGCATGGCCAGACAATGCAAGTCAACTCGAGTCAAGGCCCAGCTTTATGCGCATGATAAGGCGCCTGAAGATAGCTGACCGAGCTGAGCTGCAGTGAGCCAAACTTTGCAATGTAAAGCCCCAATGTTAGCACATCTAATACAAGCTACCTGTAAAAGTATCTATAGCAAGGCGTAATCTAATCAAAAACTAATCACTGTTTGCCGCTTACTCAAGGGTTTGCCCAATCAATGACAAATCGGCAGCGCGGCATAGCATTTCGAGCACCTGGTAGCCTTAGTCCATATCTAATCGGGGAGCACTCTAAGCATGACAACTGCCAATGGCCCCGGAAGTTGACTATCGAAATACAAAAATAATTTTAATAAATCAAAGTTATGTGTGGAAAATAATAAAATCACGTCTTCGTCAGGCAGGTACGCAGCGATAACCAGACAACCATGTCGTCCAATCACAACATCGATGAGAATGCCATACGCCCTCTGAGCGCTGAGTTAGCGCTCAAGGCGCAGGAGGAGCTGGGCGAGGTGCCCGATCGGATTCCCGAGGACATTGAAGCACTGCGCACATGGATCTCAAAGCAGCCCCATCTGAAGGCACGACAAGATGCACAGTTTCTGGTCGCCTTTCTGCGTGGCTGCAAGTATAGCCTGGAGAAGACCAAACTGAAGCTGGATAACTTCTATGCCATGCGTGGTGCTGTGCCAGAGCTCTACAAGAATCGCTTTGTGGGCGAGAAACAGCTTAACATACTGAAGACGGGGTAAGTAGAGCAGCATGATTGAAGGAGGGTTCACTTTAATCTCATTCTCTTTACAGAGTTCTGCTGCGACTGCCAAAACCCCTGGAGGTGGACGGACCCCGTATCCACGTCTCTCGCTATGCCCAGTACGATTCCAATAAGTATTCCATTGCGGAAGTGATGCAGGTGAACACCATGTTGGGTGAAATTCAAATACGTGAAGATGATAATGCCATGGTATCGGGATTCGTTGAGATAATCGATATGAAAGGCGTTACGGCTGGTCACATGTTCCAATTCGATGTGGTGTTGATCAAGAAACTGGCCGTACTGGGTGACAAGGCTCTGCCCTATAGACCCAAGGGATTCCATTTCATCAACGCACCTACCACGGCCGAGAGGGCAATGTCCATTGCGAAGAGTCTGATGAGCGACAAGATACGTAAAAGGGTGTGTTAGCATCATCAATATCTAACTAAATATATTAAAATATTTACTTTTAATCTCCTTCAGTTCCATATACACTCCAAGCTGGACACGCTGTACAAGTTTGTGCCGAAAGAGTGCCTGCCCGTGGAATATGGCGGAACTAACGGCTGCATACAAGACGTTGTGGATACATGGACACAAAAGCTACAAGACTACAGTGATTTCTTCGAGCAGGACGTTGCATATGGTACAAATGAGAAACTGCGACGCGGACAGCCTGTCAACTCCGAGACACTGTTCGGCATTGAAGGATCGTTTCGAAAACTGGACATTGATTAGCTTCTATATCGTCATTGTAGTACATAATTATATACAATAATTGTTTAATATTGTAGAAAATTAACAAAACATGTTTAAAGATCAGAAATCGATTATTTTAAAATAGATCAACATAAACGGAAATTTTAAGCCGACTGAACAAGAAAACAAAAATAAATGCAAATTAAAACAGGCTTTTGTTTACAGAAATTCGCATTAGATCAGATTAGAGCTTAGCCTGCACGGCCGGCTTGGACTTTTTATTGAGAAACTCGTAGGCCTCGGTATAATGTTCTTTGGAGACTTCACGTACACGATCCAACCACTTTACTACCTTGGGAAACTTTTTGTCACTCACTTTATATTGGCAAATTTCTACAAATTACAAATTAGGGTATTTAATGTACTTGTCATTTATTTTTTGGCTACAGGGTTAACTTACTCAGTTGCTCAATTTCGGAAGAACCATATAAATCGGCTATCGTCAGATTCTGACCGGTCAAAAAGTCCTTCTCCAGCCACAAACGTTCCACCAGACCCAAATTGCTCTCCACTTGTTTTATCAATTGCTCAATTTGCTCCGCCTTTGGCTTGGGTGCAAGTCCATTAATTGGTAGAAGCCAGGAATCCCGAAAATACATGCCACAGGCTAAGCGTAATGTCAGATGCTGCCACTCGAGAAATT
This sequence comes from Zaprionus inermis, assembly GCA_018151445.1. NCBI lineage: Eukaryota > Metazoa > Arthropoda > Insecta > Diptera > Drosophilidae > Zaprionus > Zaprionus inermis. The sequence continues at coordinate 5,045,250 of JAECXD010000057.1, read as the reverse complement.
CATCGACACGAGCGCGTTCCTCCAGAGTCTTGGGATACAGCTGCTCGGAGAGTTGCTTTTTATCCGCCAGATAACTGCAAGAGAAACAGTTAAGAAAATGTTTCGCAATTAGAAAACTGTCTTTATACGTACCGCACCATGGCCACACTCTCTGACAGATGGAATTTACCATCCACCAGAGCGGGAACCTTCTGAAATCGGTTAATACTTTTATACTCGTCGGTCAATTGCTCGCCTAAAAGAAGAATAACATTGGACTTTGATTAGCCGATCATGGGGCAAAGGGGAAACAGCCTCAGTTGCAATGGAACTTACGTTTGCGTAGAGCCACGGGGCAATATTCGACAGGCGCTTTGGACATTTTTAATGCAAGCCAAAGCGCACGCGATGGTTGTGACAATAGATCATAGTAAAATTTAATGCCTTGCGCCATCTTGATGTTATTTACAGTTCAAATACTAAAGCCGAATGGATCACACGCAAACCACCGGCAATACACAGACACACACAAACAACATTCGCCTTAACAGCTGCTAGAACTGTGTTGCACAGTACTTAAGGATTTAGTGATTCGTTTCAATTTGAACTTCAGTTCTTCGCCATCTTCGTTCCGTGTGTCGCTCGTTCATTTGAACTGCTTAACAATGTTGGCGCGAGTCATGATTTGAATTCACTTACTAGCTAGCTGATATAATACTTGTCCCGCTCACTCTTGCGGTGGACAAGGCGCGAGACGCACCTAAAGTTTAAATTCTCAGCAAATCAAGGCGAATATAAAAACTACGCATTTTATATTAGACAGAGGAATTACAAATGAAGAATTGCGCTTCCTGAACGATTAAGTAGATTTTGGTGTTTAATTTTGTGCGTATTATCAGGAACCTTGCAATAAGCACAGCACATACATATCAAATACAGAACAGATTAATATCGAAGCATATGTCCAAGGTTCGATACGTCATTTGCTGTGCCCTGTACCGTATCTTATCATTTGACAAGCCGATAGATAGCCACGTAAATCATGGCAAAAAAAATCAAAGAGAATGTCAGTTATTTGGTTTATGTTCATGGTTCAAGTGTTTTTGTTTCGACATTTAAACAAATTCGTTTTTATTTATTAACGTAATCAACATGGGTCGCTACAATACTCTGTCGATTATATCCGTATGTATGTATGCAGTATATACTAAATACATACATATATGTATATAAATATATATATGCATATGCCTGTATATATGTAATATGTGTAAACTAGTATCAAAAATTAGTAGAAACGACACTTAACTAATGCAAAAAACATCGAAAAATTATATATATATGCATCCATTATGTATGTTTACATGTGTTTAAAATAAAAGCCAACAACTTAGCATACCATATAATAATATATGTAAGTAGAAGACGTCCGTAGTGAGCGAAATGGGGCGAGAGAACCCTTAAGCAAATGAATACGTGAAAATTCATAGGAGGAATACTAGTACGAACGTACATATGTACTGGGATCATGCGCGTTGATAAGAACCGACAATAAATTATAATCGACATTCATGAGGGTTTTTGCCATTTAATGGCGCTTTTTGTTTTTGCTGGTGTGCAATAATTAATTCGTTTTGTTCATTCTTCTTTTGTAACATTGTTCAATTTTCTCTCAGTTTTGGTGTTTCTTTCTCTATATGAATTGTTATAAAATATCAGGTTCAGCTATGACCAAAGTTCGCTTTAGCGCTGTAGTACATACATACATAATCTGTAAACTGTATATGTTTCTGTTTATACAGAGAGAGACAAAGGGGGATGGAGTGAGGTCTGTGTGTGGTCTGTATGTGCATCTAAATATACAACTAACTATTAGGTGCCAAAGCCTCAATCAATGTTCAATTTGCGAAAGGATTCCCTGACGCAGGGGCTAACATCGGGCACCCCGGCAACCACCGACTGTCGCTGTTCCCTCTCGCTGGCCTCGCGAAGCTTCTCGTCGACGCTGTAGCGTTCGTCCTCCCTGAAATATTCCTCAAAGTCATTCAGCTGTGCCTCGTAGCGTGCGATGCCTTCGTTTAGTGAGCCATTATTGCCGCCCAGATCTTTGGGCAGATACTCCTTGCCAATGGTGCGTTGCAGTGACTCAACATTCGGGTGGATATGCAGCTGTGTAGAGAAAATGAATTGATAAGATTATCACATGGGCGTTTATGTCAACAAACACAGGTAGGGATTACGTACTAATTCCTTCTGTTTCATCACATTTCGTATTAGATTCAGCACGAATTGCGTTTCTCGCGAGGCATTCACAATGTGCGTGGCCACTAAATTCGTGGGTATGCCATGCTCGAGGAAGGCATTCATACGCTTGAATAAACCAGAATCGAACTGCAGCACCAGTGAATATGGTATTTTGGTAAAATCAATAATTTCGACCACTCCAGCTATGTTCCAATTATCATCTGTGTTGATCTCAATCTCAGAGCGGAAAGCGTGGAAGCGAAAGATGTCGGTGACGCTGTGCTTGGATGTCTCAATGTGTCCCATGCGTGTGTAATGAATTCGTGGTCCGCCTGCTCCAATTGGGTTCGGTAGCGTAGCGAATATTCTTGAAAAAATGCAATAGACATATTAACATTACTGATCGTGCTATTGCGTCAGCACACTTACCCGGATCTGGCCAGCTCATAGAGTTTATCGTCTACCAGACGACTTTTGAGCAGTCCACGCTCCTTGGTCTTGTAGTCGTAGAAGAAAACAATGCGTTTTTGCGCCTCCTCCAGATCCCATTGACAGAATCGCAGAAATGCAACCAAAAACTGATCATCAGTTCGTGCCACCAGATAGTCTTGCTCATTGATCCAATTACGGAATGCTACAATTAATTCATCCCTTGTCTCAGAATTCTCGTTGAGTTGCGTACGTGCCACTTCCTCCAGCTCTGGCACAAGTTTCCTTAGATTGGCCATAGTTGAGTTGGAACACTGCAAATTTTAAATTTCAGCCAAAAATGTAAAAACGATTGCGTGTGTTGGTGTCTAAAAACATGTGCGTGCCCTGTCTGGGTTGTTGAACGACTAACAGCTACCTCGGCGCCTGCTTAGAGGGGCCCTCGGCTTGGCAAACAAGTGCACAGTGAACTACTACTGCCGAGCCTAGCTGACTTCTAATCACAAAATTTTGGCGCTATCGTAAAGGGTTTCCCGTCATATTCCCCTATATATGTGTAGAATTTAAGAGCATGAGATTGAACTAATTGCAAGCGACAATTTGATTACAGAACTATATAGTCTCGGAGGCAAATATTTTATTTCTATGTTAAATATTGACCATACAATGAACGATTTTGCGACACTGTGCTAGTTCCGCGATTAGATAAGACTTATAACAGTTACGCGGTTCGATTAACAGACGATATCAACCGCCTTTACAGCTGCATTGTTCCAGCACACCTTCCCCGGTCCCTCTTCGCCGATCCACGACCTGGCCCGAGTCAGCTCATCTAGGCGCGTTCCTTATCTTCGCACAGCTGCAACTTATCTACTCTTAACGCCTTATAAGCATGATTGTCGTACTCTTCTTTCAATCTAATCGATGCGAAATTGAGTCGGGAGCAAGAAGAGCGTTAGCGTGCATCTGCACCAGAAGAGTTAGGTGAAAATTATCAAACGAAATGATTGTTCAAATAAGACTCGTAGATTAGGCCAACTGATTAGCGGCGAAAATGAGTCCGATTCAGTAGTCTAACAATCGCCACGACGCACAGTTGTCGCGAGAGATCTGTGATTATGGCCAAGATACGTCCACTTAGTGCCGAATTGCGCCACATTGCCGAAACGGAGCTAAACGAGGTTGAGGAACGGCTGCCGGAGGATTTGCAGACACTGCGCGATTGGTTGGCCAAGCAGCCGCATCTCAAAGCCCGCCAGGATGATCAGTTCCTTGTGGCATTTCTGCGCGGCTGCAAGTTCAGTCTGGAGAAGGCAAAATCTAAGCTGGATCATTTCTTTACCATCAAAACCATGATGCCAGAGCTTTTCGCCAATCGCCAGATGGATGAACGCAACATAGCTCTGTGTCGCACAGGGTGAGTACCATACCAGCACACACATTTCTGACCAGCTCAACAATTTCACTGATGTTTGCAGCACCTATGTACGACTACCCAATCCCTTAGAGACTGGTGGACCACGCATACAGCTTACGGATTACTCCAAATTCGATCCCAAGGTGTTCAAGCTGATCGATCTGTTTCGCTTCCAGACGCTGCTGATGGAGCGTCAGGTGCGCGAGGATGACAACAGCATTGTCAGCGGGTACATAGAGATTATCGATTTGTCCAAGATGAGCATCAGTTTCTTGGCTCAAATGGATTTTCCGCTTTTCAAGAAAATGGGCGTATTCGCCGAGAAGGCGGCACCCACGCGTCTCAAGGGAGTTCACCTGGTCAACTGCCCCAAGGAAGCAGCCGCAGTGCTCAATATGGCCAAGAGTCTAATGCCCTCCAAGCTGCAGCAGCGGGTGAGTTTAGGGGTCGAAACTGGGGTTATATTATGGAAAATTAATCTATAAAGTCGCAGCTGTAAATCTCTAGTTCAATGGTCATCTTGAATAAGTTTATTTTCTGATTATCCCATTCCATTGTTAGAGTATTCACCGCTTATCAAAGCGCTTATCACCTGCATATCATGCGCTACAGCTGGACTGCGCTTAAAATGATTTCCAACCAGGCAAAAAAAATCATCGTTTCGTGTACGGAATTAGTTTCTCTCCCACTCTCTCTCTCTGGTATCGCGAACAAAAGCTGTAGCTATAACTAACAACTCATCAATCCTCTATACCATATGATGTGTTATACAACTGTTATCTATTTTTTCTGTTGTGCATTCCTTTCAGTTCTACGTCCACAAAAACTGGGAGCAGCTTTACGAATTGATACCCCGTGAATATTTTCCCGAGGATTATGGCGGCAATAATGGTTGCGTTGCTGACATCATCGCCCAGATGGAGCAGGAGATGCTCGACTACAACGACTATTTGAGGGAAGACAATCAGTACGGCGTCGACGAGCAGCTGCGTCCAGGCAAACGGCTTAATGCCGACACTCTGTTCGGCATCGAGGGATCCTTCCGCAAATTGGACATCGATTAGATTGAACTGAAACTGAAAGGGGAGAATCCAACAAGAATTGGCTTAGCACTAAGCGCCTCTGTATCAAAGGAATAAAAGCAAGTCAAACTGGGTGCAAAAGCTGGTGAATTTACTTGTCCTATGGGAAGAAGCGTAACTAATTCGATTCTTATGGAGCTCGAAACAAGGGAGAGGGTAAAATAAAGGATAAAACCAATAAGCAATTGGGTAAAAGCTTATAGCATGGTGTAGCAGAAGCCTAAGAAAACGTGAGAGAAAGCTTTGACTAAAGAGAAACTGTGCATTCGACGAGAATCGCATAGAAAAGCGATGCCAACAGCTGATTGACGATTGAGAAGCAGCGGGATATGCGATCAACGAAATAACCTCGATACATACAGGGTAATATATCACTTATGACAGGTAAACAAAGTGACTGGGCAATGTGTCCCTATCACTATCAGTGACAGGTGTTAATTGCCTTATCTATCAGTTAAGTGCATTAGGCAGGCTCAATAAGTGGCCATGTTCATTTGCATGTTACTTGAAAACATCGTCGGGCAGTCAGTTTTACTGCAGAGCGTACCGAGTTAGCATCCAAATAAAATGACCGAAGATAACATCACCAGCTACCAGGTGTGTAATAGGTATAATTGGGATGGTCGCAGCACCCTGAGGAACTGTATGGGTTTACGTATTACTTCTTATTACAGCAGTTCGATTTCAGTCAATGGGATTTCCCGGTCGAAAGAATATGGTGGCACAAGTCATACTCGAACATCGCCTGGAAGATTTGCACATTTGTTCCGTTAATTCTTTTGGGATTATTTGGAAATTTCATTCTTATCTATCTGATTGCCACACATCGATCATTGCGTACGCCAACGAATCTCATCATATCCAATATGGCCATTGCCGACTTCCTGACGCTGCTCGTCTGTCCGATTCTGTTCCTGATCAACGATTTCTATCAGAACTATCAGCTGGGCGGAGTGGGCTGCAAGCTTGAGGGTTTCCTCGTGGTGGTATTTCTCATCACAGGCGTCCTCAACCTGTCGGCGGTCAGTTACGATCGCCTCACGGCAATTGTGCTGCCCCGGGAGACGCGTCTGACGCTGCGTGGTGCCCGCATTGTCATCAGCTGCACGTGGGTAGCGGGCGTGTTGCTCTCGTTGCCGCTCGCCCTGTATCGCGTTTACAGGGTGCGCATTTGGCGCAACTTCACCGAACGTTACTGCAAGGAGAACACACAAGTTCTGCCCAATTACTGGTACGTGCTGATTACCGTGCTGGTCTGGTTGCCACTTGGCATAATGCTCATCTGCTACACAGCGATCTTCATTAAGGTGGGTTATGGATGCGATGCACTTCTTTGCAGTAATCCATCTGCTTGCCATTCCTTTAGCTGAATCGCTACGAGAGGCGCGTCCTGAGTCGGGAACATCCGCTTTCCGTCAGCTACAAGCGCAGCGTGGCGCGTACACTCTTCATTGTGGTCATTGTATTTGTGGTGCTGCGTCTGCCCTTCACCATACTGGTGGTGCTGCGCGCCAAGTACTTCATCACCACCAATCTGAGTGTGGACAGCGGCATGCAGTTCCTCTGGTATTTCTCGCAGTATCTGATGTTCGTCAATGCCGCCGTCAATCCGCTGATCTACGGCTTCAACAACGAGAGCTTTCGACGTGCCTATGCGCAGATATCGTGCATCAAGCGAAGGCGACAGGCAGCCCAAGCCCAGTCAGAGTTGCATCATTGTTGGTACTGTGAGTTCATAAAGCGAATAAGAAACGCGAAAGCAAATGAAGAGCAAAACGAGGTAGAAGACACGACACTGACCACGCCAAAGGAGACCAAAAGACTTGAAGAAACATCCCAATTAACTGCTGATAATCCGAAGCTTTCACAAATTGACGGAGAGGGTTTTATATGAAGTGGCAGAAAGAGGAACCTACAACAAAAAAAGCTGCATGCTCGAGCTTTATTAGCAAGCTCGAAGATCTCGCTTTCTCTCTCTCTCTCTCTCTCTCTCTCTCTCTTGCCGCTCTCGTAGGATCGCTTTAAGTACCGTTTGAAAGCTCAACTTGGCGAGTTTAGTCAACGATCGCACGTGTCTATCTCGAGTGTTTCGTGTTCCGTAATCTTAAATGTTTCGTTTCGTATTCATATTAATATTTTTTTGTGGGCGTGGCAACGCCTTTGAGGTGCGCTTCTATGACAGCTATCCTAATTATCGCATCGCCTCCGATCTGGATGACGGCGAATCGATGCGTCTGCACAAGCGCGAGATGCAGCAATTCTTCGACAAAGGTTTCCATCAATGTTTTGTAAAATATCAACAATAAAAAACTTTTATTAACCATTGAATTTTTGATCGCGCATCTCAGTCTAAGCCAAACAACTCGGATTTCATGTAGCCCGCGCCGTGTGTCTCCAAGAATTTGATAAATTGACCCATGTTCATGACACCCTCGTCATCGGCATCGTTGCTGGCATTGAAGAGCTGCTCGCTAAAGTTCTCGAAGTAACGTTTCCGCTGACGCTGCTCCGTTCTGACCAGCGTGATCTTTTGCCAACGCAATGCCTTGATGCTGCGCCAATATTCCTGCACCTGCTCCGGTCGACCCTCGACACAGATGATGCCCGGTTTGCCGGGTCTACTGAAGCCAGTGAGCTGCATTTGTCGTGCCTGCCGTACGAGCTCCTGTCGCTTGGCACTCGACTTAATGTGATGCGAGTAGATCCAAATGCGTTCCAGTTCTTGTGTAGTTCCTCGACTGCTCGGCTGTTGCTGCTGCTGCTCTTCAACACCAACTACTGTTGGGTTCTCATATTCACTTGCCGGACGCAGCAGCAGCTTCTCGATCTGCTCCTGCAGCCAACTGAGCACTTGATATACATATGGTTCCTCCGAACCGGTGCATTGCTCCAGCAGATAGTTTTTGATCTGCACCTTTAAATGCTCCTCCTTTACCTTGCCAAGCAGCGTGGTGTTCACACTGATCCTGGCCAGCTCCAGCTGGGGGTACAAGTGCGGCAACTCAATGCGCACATCTACAGTGCGTTTGGCAGGCATAGTGAGCTTTATTATGTACTCCAGATTTGAGCGCAGTGTGGCAGCAACATCAACAGGAGATTGTACTTCGGATTCGGATTCACCGAGAAATTCATTAAAATCAGCCACAACGCCGGCATCGAGCAAGTGCAATTCACCAGGTGCACAGTAAATCGAACTCAACAGTTCCAGCTCCTCCAGTTGCTGGCCAATACAACGTCGATAGGTCTGCAGCTCCTCCATGGCCAAAGGCTGGCGAAAAGTCAGAGAGAGAGTTGTTTGCTTTAGTCTCAGACGCGAAGAGAGAAAGGGAAGAAGGCAATAGAACTGCAAGAAGAGTGAAAAGTGATACGAGCTTCGAGAAAGAGAAAGAGAGAGAGGCAGAGAGAGAATAAGAGAGACTCCTAATTGGTTTACAAATTTTACCCACATCTTTTGCAGCTACCTACAACTTTGATGGCGTGGCACGTGTAGCATCTGTGCCCGTACCCTTTCCCCTGGACATTTGCATGTTGCAGCTGCCCAATGTGAAGTATGCAACGGCGCTGCACAAGAATGCAGAGGGCGTGCGTCACTTTGCCGTCTATGTGTGGCGTGCAGCGGAACAGGATTATGCGCTGCTGCTGCAACATGCAGCGCCCAAGGCTGTGGCACTGGACTGCCTGGCATATGCGGGACTTGGCTACGTGGCACTTGCCTACAATCACACCGAGCATGTGGAAGAGGCACGCGACGGTTCACCCATCTATGAGCTCGCACCGGATCAGACTGTGCGCACTGTGCAATATTTCGGTGAGCTGCGTCTGCGTGCCATATACCTGAGGATTAGCAGCCAGGATCTAACGCTGCTGCAGGCCTACGAAGGTGGTGTGACCAAGACACAGACACCACAGCGTTGTCCCTACTTCAAGTGGACGGGCAGCACGTTTCAACGTGTCGGTGTGATACCATGCAGCAATGCACGACGCCTGGAACCCTTCGGCATTGACTACACCGACTATGTGGCGGTGGCCAACTATGCCACGGCCGACGGACGCACTGCAACGCACTCGGAGATCTATAGATATGATGCAACGGCACGTCGCTTTCAGCTCTTTCAGCGTTTGCGTTCCAATGGCGCTGTCGATGTCAAGTATTTCAGTTTGCCCGTGAACGAAGTGAGTCGTCGTCACTTTCTCATTCTGGGAAATACTGTGAGCGGCAGCACTTCCAGCGCCGGCGAGGCGGACACGGTGATATATGTCTATGAAAAGGGGCAATTTGTGCCCTATCAACGACTTAGCTTCTATGCCCTCGAACGTTTTCTGCCCGTTACGGTGAGTGCGATGGCGTCAGTGACTCTCAAACTGCATTAATTCTCTATTCTTCTTTAGCACTCGATTTCGGAAAAGTTTCTGCTCTTTGTGGCCTGCAGCAAGCAAGATGTAAAGATCTACAACCTAAACGATTGGAAGTTCGAGGAGTCCACTGTGCAATTCACGGAGGGCGCCTTCAGTCGAGGCGTGGCACGCATGCGCAGCTACGAGGAGAACGAGCAGAGTTACCTGGGTAAGGTTGATGGGAAAATGAAGGTATTCGGGGTCAACTAACTTTCATTTCTAGTTATTGCCAATGAGAACATGGCCGCCAATGAGACAAACATATTTCAACCACTCTACAAGCAGGACGAACACGCCAATGTGCTGCGTCAGGAGATCATCGATTGGGCACGAGAGCAGACCAAAAGATTGGAACAGCTTAATGTGCAGCACTTGGTGCAGGCTTTGCAGGTAAGTGGATGGGAGGGGAAGCGAAGGGAAAAAGTAGCTAGAGCATTGTAATGTATGTGGGAATCTTGACAGCAAAAACTCAAGCAACGCGAAAGCAAATTGCAACAGATGCGGATCAGACAAGTGAATACCAAGCTGGTGAGCAATTCCCATGATCATAATTTTATAGATATATCTAATCCCTCCCCTCACAGTTTGTGGATGCACACAGCAGGCTAAGCAAAAACTCGTGGGAAGCTTTGCAGTATGCAAAACGTGCACTGGATGTGATCGAGCACGATGCAGCACGGGCGGAAGCAGCTCATCATGTGCTTAGACGTGCGGCTGAGCGACCAAAGAAACAACATGAGTTCGATGCAATAACAGTGGACACTCTGGTGGTGCACGATCAGCTGCAGGCCAAACGCATCAACGGCATTGATAGGTTGCAACCCGTGTACGAATCGGTTAATGCAAGTCGTGTATATGTTAGCGAAGAGTTCGTGCAGGCACCAGGAGATGAGCCCATAATGGAGCAACTCACGCTGCAGGATCTGCAATTGACTGGCAAACTAAACGGGCACAACTGGTCGCAGCTGTTGGAGCAAACTCTCAAGCGTCGCGACCACGAGGTGCAGTTCATCAAGTCACCCGTTGACATCAGTAATCTCAAGGCGGAGGCTGTGTTCGTCAACAGCAACAAGATCAACGACAAATCCCTTGGCCATCTGATCTCCATCGATGGCGGCGACTACATTGTACAGCAGGAAGTGCAATTCGCACAGCCTATCGAAGTCAATGAGTTGTTGATCAACATGCGACTCAATCACATTCACGTGGATCGTCATCGCTTCGATGTGCTGCTCCATCAGGCGAATCACACCCAGGTGATTGTGGGAGCCAAGAGATTTGAGAACGTGCGGGTACTGGAACCGGTAACCATAGCGGTAAGTGTGGTTAGGCGCGACAGGTACACTGTCACCAAATCGAATAAATCCTTTCCTCTCTCGACAGGGTCAACCCTTGGGCGCTGAGCTGCTCGCTATGTCACCCATGAAGGTGACACATCAGTCTGTGCAATTGCAGGGCAACTATGTGATCGATGGTGATGTGACTATTGATAAGCTACTACAGGTGCAGGATCTGCGCGAGGCGGGTAAGCAAAACAGCAAATCAGCTGCAGAAACCTTGCAGCAGGCACTGCGACTCGATCAGAAACTGGAGGATGTTAATCTTCGCTTCGAGCAGCCGCTCAATGCCAACGATACCGAGCTGAGCTTCATCAATGTACAGGACTTGCAACACTTGGTGCAGCTAAATGTGGACGCTGTGCAGGTGCTCGAAGGCATCAAGCGGTTGCCACAGAGCGTCACCATAGTCAATGGGTTTGGTGAGGTTAACATACTGAACGGCATTCAAGTGGATCAGCTTTCGCAGCAGCTACTGCTCAGAACTGGCAACCAGAGCTTTAGATTTCCCATGCAGCTCGCCGGTCTAGAGGTGCCACATGTGAATGCCAGCGTGCTGCTATTGAATGAGCTCGAGCTGCAACAGTATATGCAACGAGAGGGCGAGCAGCACTGCAAAGGCAATCTATATGTGGATCATCTGACCGTAGATCAGCTGCTCGTAAACCAGTTGCATATGCATGGCACACTCTACGGCCAGACGCTGGAGAAGCTCTACGAGCGGGGATCCGAACGTCAGCATGGCTGGCATAGTCTGCCCGAGCATTTCAATGGCACCATTCAGGCACGCAATGTCTGGCTAAAGGGGCAGCTTAACAATGTTAGCGTAGTGCAGGTGGAACAGCAGCTGCAGCAACTGGCGGGGAATATCAAGTATGTGGGCGACTTTAGCTTCCGCCATGCAGTCAATATAAGTCGCCTGAGCTTTGGCGACACCTTCAATGGCATCGAGACTGAACGTTTCGGACACTGTTGGCTGGAGAAGATGGGAAATCAACATTTTACGGCACCACTAACGCTGGCAGCACTGACAAGCGATCGGGACTTGCTTCTGCAGGGTCAGCTCAACAATTACACACTGGGGCGGCTAATCAGCGAGAGCTATAGACTGAATGGAACCGAGCAGCTGCCAGCTGTGAAATTTGGTAAGTCGATTAGAATTTGAGTTGTTTGAAAACTGAAGCTCACATGCTCACGATCATGTAGTGAATCCAATTGTGCTGCAGCGTCCGATTAGCGTGGGCCATGTGAATGGGCTGCGTGTGCCGGAGGATATGCTTTATGCGCAGATTGACGGCATGTTGCACGCTCCGCTTAAGATCAACGGTCAGCTGCTGGTCTCCAGCACGCAGCAGTGCAATGTAAGCAGTCTAAATGGTTTTCCGATGGACGAGCTATCATATTACCTGGGCAATGGAGAAGCCGCTCAAGGCACGCTGCACGTGGAGCAGGCACAGCTTGATGCGGCACCTGAATATCACACGCTTAATGGAAACCGCATGGAACAATTGCTCGATAGACTTTGGCTGGACAACGAGCACGTGGAGCTGAGCGGTGTGGATATTGCATCTGCCAGCTTTCAGGGCCTGCTGGAGTATGAGGTGAGCAGGCAGAGGAGAGCAAAAGCCAATCAGGTTTGGCAAATTTTAATTGGTTTCCACAATCAATAGGGTACACTAAACGATCTGAGTGTGCAGCGAATTGGGGAAAACTATTTCAGTCGAACGCGCAGTCAGCGTATCAGCGTGCCGCTGAGCTTTGACCATGACGTCACTTTCACACAAGCACCACAAGCAGAGCAAGTACAGCTACGCGTCAAAGATGGCGCACTTGTTGAGGGCAAAAGGTAAGTTGGATGTCTGGTTGTAAAAGCGTTTCGCTGTAAATCGTATCAAATTTCACTGGCATTTGTTTACGCGCTAAAAGCGGTTTGACAAGCACTGGGCAACTACACTAACACGCACACATACAAACGCAAACGCACTCACACAAGGTAAAATCAGCTGTGCGCGCTGTGTTTTGCAGGTGAAATTTCTGTACACGTTGCAAATGGCGCCTGGGTACAATTATTGCACTAGCATTGTTTTATTTCTATTTTACCTTGTACTTATTGGAATTTTAAATGAATGGTAAATGCACTTTCTACGGGCAGGTAGCAATTTTCAAAGGTTTCAACACTTCACGACAAGAAAAACAATAAAGTGACAGTGCCCAGGGCTGCCGCGCAATTGATGGCACCACAGGCAGTTATCGAACCAAAACTTTCGATAATCTACCACAAAGTGACCAAAGTATTGCAATGTGAATTTCAGTACGTTAAAATTAAAAGTTAATTTTTATGATTTGTTTACAGAAATGTCTCACTAGATTTTAATGATTTTGTTTCGAATACACTAAAAATATCCGGAGCCCACACCATAACAGGGCAATGGCGCATACCCAATGCCCAAGTGGCGGGCGATTTGAATAATGTTGTAATAAATCAATTAAGTTTAGTCGATGACATTTTGCGCAATGACAACAAAGACATAACAATAGTAAGCGCACCCAAAATAGCAGAGAGTGCTATTATTGAACGCCTCTTTGCCACGCCCTCCAGCATAGTTGCCAACGTGCCCGTAATACAGTGGATCAACGATGCGGTGTATACCTACGGCAACCATACCATTGCCGGCACCACAATACTGGAAACGTTGAATCTCTACAACGATCTGTGTGTAAACGGGCTGGTTAATGGCATCCACTGGCAGCCGAATCAACTTTTGCTACGGGATCAGGATCAGCATATAGCCGGCTCATTGCTGGTTAATAACACAATCGAAGTCCAGAGTCGTTTGCTAAGCCACAACATTGTTGAACTCTGGGTGGACAAGATCAATGGCCTAACTGTTAACGAGCTTCTGACCAATAAAGCGCACAATCGTCCCAATCTACATGTGGCCAGTCAGTTGGTATTCACTCAACCGCTCAGCGTGGCTAACTATCAGCTGGGCGATGTGGCGCAAAGCGGCAGCAGCCTGAAATGGAAACGTGGCACACAGACAAATGCTATGGAGGATTGGCAAGAATTAAGTCAACATGTGGCTGCAGTGCAGCAACGTCTAACAAGTATGTGAATAATAAATTACTTTTGAACTTAAATGAATTAATGATTTTTAAGTAGATGTCTCCCATGTGCTGCAAAATTTCCAGTTGTTGCAGCAGCTTCCGCTCAATATAAGCCGCTTTGAAATGCTTCAGTTACCTGGACAAAATTCTCAGCAAGATCTGCTGGGTATCTGGCATACCAGTAAGGATGGAGTTCAGCAAAGAGATGTATTCGATTGGCAGTCGCGGGAGCAAATCTTTAAACACAATCCTGGTAAGTTGCTCTATAATGCTGTCTTTATTTATCTGATAATTTAATGAAATGAATTTACCGAACTTACGAACTAAAATGACATGAATATGGGAAGGGAGAAGAATGCGGAAGCTGGGGATATGTGATAATTTATACGTTTATACAAATAACGTAAAACTTGTTTTTTTTTTTTTTTTAAATCGGTTTCACGAATTGCAGAGTATAAAATGAATGAGTGAATGAGTAATTTCATAATCTTTCCTTAATTCTTGTACTTCTGCTTCGTAGCAATTTATGTTACAAACTATATGAATAGTTTTCAATTGAAAAGCAGCGTTTACACAAGTTTCTGATATATTTCTTACTGTAGCACGTAAGTTATCCATGAGCTCGTGTAGACGCCGGCTTTCAAGAATTGTCATAAATTAAAATTCAGCTGTAAAAAGCTGATTACTACTTGGCTACGTTGTCTACCGCTAAGGAGGGTCTCTATTGGATCTCCTGGAAGATAGCTACTGCTCCAGCTCATCGCTTTGAACGTCGACAATTGCTCGAAGTATTCCCAGTTCTAATTTGGCAGCACCGCGACGAGAGATTCGATTCATTACATTGGCCACGTAGAGACCGAGTGCCTCATGGCGCGTTGAGTTGCACAGATTCTTAAAGAATGTCGGCGGTAGCGAGTTATCATAGTTGCCCAAGTTAATGATATCAGGCGCGACATGAGAGCCGCCAGCATTAACCTTAGTTGCTGAATCGAATATGATATCATTCTTAAAATCCAGATCATCAATGTGCGGTGAGAACCCATTGGTACTGGCAACCGATGTGGATGCCACTGTAGCAGCTGTCGAGGAGTTGGCACCGCCGCCTCCACCACCACCAACCAAGTTGCCATTCAGCTGCTGAGCGGCAGGTATAGTTATAATGTTAATTCCCGGTGGAGGAGATTGGTTACTCTCACGCTCCTTTTTTACCTGCAGCAGCTGTGCTGTAGTCGTATGCACAACATTACTAGCACCACCGCTTGAAGCTGGTGGAGTAGCGGGTTCTGCAGGAGCGGACGCCTGCTTGGGACTGGTCTGATTTTTGAGCATTTTCTTCTGTACCGGCGAACATTCGTCCGAGAGTTTGCGTTTCATAGACTCTGGCAGTTGAATTGTAGTACGTAAAGAAGTCGTGCCTTTGTTGCTTTGCTGTTGTTGTTGTGATGGCAGTGCTGTGGTTGGTTTGTGCCCAGACGGAGTCTTTTTCAAGGTGATTCCTTTTTTTTGAAGCGCCGCTGAGACGGCAGAGACAGAAGACTGCTGTGCGTTATTGTTGCTGCTCGAACGTTGCGGATTGCTGGCCATGGTATTAAGCAACTTTTTTTCCTCAAAAGCTGGGCGCGGCGTATCAACAATGGGTTTGGAGTATGGTTTGTCCTCCTTTTCCGGAGTGGCGCCACCAGTGCTTGTCGATTTTGTGGGACTATTATCGCCGTCTGAACTGGCAGACCCAGTTGAATGTGACTGCTGACCATATAGCGGTGGCGTTGCTGTGGCTGAGCCGTCATCATCGTCCTCGGGCTCCTGTACTTCCAACATTTCATATTCCTCCACATCCTCCATTGGCAATTGTTCACTTTATATGCAAATGAAAATGAGTACTTTAGTACCTACTAAACACAATTGCTATGATCACTTACTCATCAGCTTTGACCACCACCTTTGGCTCCTGGTGTATCTTCTGCATTAGTCCAAACAGTTTCCAGGCAGAGTTTCCTTTTAGTTTCTCTTGCTCATATTTCTTTTGCAGCACAATAAAAATGGAACGCGACTCGTGCACTGTTAGTTTATTGAGCCGGCCAATGCGCGCCCAGGCCTCGTCCTGTTCCTGCTTGGTAGCACCAGCATTATTCGGATGCAATACTTTTTCCTTGGCAATATCTGCCAGAATCTTATCCAGCTGTATAGCCATTTTAGTCAACGACTTTCGGCCTGTGTTTTGCACGTTTTTAATAATTTTGAAGGCTTTTTTCTTTACCAATTTTCACTTAATTCGCGTTTGTGCCTGCCGCTTTTTTTGTAGCGTTTGCGCTGTTTCTGCTTCGTTTTGCAACTTCGTTTTTTTCACGTATGCGGCGTCTGCGACGCTGATTTGGCGGAAAAAGGAATTGGGGGGTCTCGACACGTACGAACATACATAACAAAATGGCTATCTTTCTGTTAAAAGGTGTATTTTTATCCAATGAATGTGTTTATTAGCTACAAATTTTTTTATTAAGTTAAAAAATTAATATATAATTTAACATTTTTTTATTACTGCATTAAAGAATATTGAAAAACGGAGTATTAATTTATTAAAACCATCATGCAGACGGTACGTGTATGCTGCAGAAAATCGTACGCAAAAAAAAAAATGCAAAACCCTTACAACGTTTTGCAACACTAAATAACTAACAATACAACAATGAAAATGAAAACAAAAATGCTGTTTACTATTTATTATTTATTTTAAGTTTTAATCAATTTTTGGGGTTTTCGACAAAGTGACCACGTCAACGCTCGGCTGTGTCACCATACAGTTTACAGTCTCAACGACAGTCTTCTGTTTTGGAGTGCTCACAACATAGGGAAACTTTGACATACCGTAGCAAGCTGCTCCGTACATTCCCTGCCGATTAACAGCAATTACAGCACCCGAAAAGTCCTTGTGTCGCTTTACTATCCGTCCTATTGCTATTAAAGCCGCTTGCTCTGGGGTTTTAGCTTCCCGCATGGCTTCCACAGCCAATAGTGTCGGCAAAAAACGCATCATAATATCGCCGTCGCCAGTTGCGACAGCTGCGCCAATATCGTTGTCTGCATAGCCGCCAGCGCCGGGAATGGGGGAGTCACCCACACGGCCAGGTATCTTGTAGCGAGCTCCGTTGGTGGAAGTGCCCACATGTATTTGGTGGTCCACATCAATGGCTATCATGCCGATTGTGTCGTGATTTTGTTGTCCAATTCTGTATTCTGTGCGCGCACGATCTTCTTTCCAACGGGACAAAGGTGACGCCTTGGGCTCATACGGTCCACATGTCATCCTTGGATCCGGATGCACATCATTCCAGAAATTTGGTTGGCAGTTGGTCGCCTTCCACTGTTCCCACATAAGCTTCGATTCGGGAGTGACCATGGACTCGACTCGGAATCCCATAGCCTTTGCAAAATCTGTGGCCGAACTGCCAACCAACATAGTGTGCGTTGTACGCTCCAGCACAAAGCGTGCCACTCGAATGGCGTCCCTAATGTTCTTTATGCCGGCCACAGCGCCCACATTCATTGTAGAACCGTCCATTACCATGGCGTCCAGCGTCGTATCGCCGTGCTCGTCGGGTGATCCACCATAACCAACAGTGCCATCGCATTGCCGTTGCTCGCACTTGGTGCATCCTTCGACAACAGCATTGCGGGTCTGTCGCAATCCGCCGTCCGACTGCTGGAGAATCCGCCAGGCCAGTGCATTCGCTTCGGTAAAGTTCCACGTATTGATAACCATTGGTAGCGTAGTTGCGGTGGGTCCTTTGGGTATCGGGCTTTTCTTCGGAATCGTGGCCACCGTGGTTTGAAAACTTGGTTTTTTGCTAACTTTTCGATCACTTGATACCATTGTCTTATTTTGTATCTGCAATTTTGCCTTTTTCGGCATCAGCGTGGTGATGCCCCACGGCGAGTTCGCGAGCGCCAGTGACATCAGTGTCAGAGAAAGCAGGCAGATAATAATTGTTCTCATTTTAAACACTAAATTGAAATGCCTCCGACTTACTGACAAGCCAACTGCGTATTGAATGCAACCAGTTCTTTTTGCACCCGCTTTTAAATAAAACTCAGGCACTTCGCATAACCTCAAATTCTGCTCATAGTTATCGGTTTTGTTGACGTTATACCCAGCATTTGCGGGACTGCGCAGGGTAGCAGCATTTCATGAGTTGTACAGTAAACAGATGCAATTTTGGAAAATTTATATCGCTTAATAGAATTATTAGAAACATTTGTTAATTAGTTAGGGTATGTTGAAGTTGCGTACTCATTGAATTCCTTTATGCTTTGTCAGGCTTATCACAACTGTTTATTCACTATGGAACATTGGCGGATAAAAACGTGCATGAACGCTTTGGCGCTCTTATCGCTAACGCAACTTTCGCTTGCACCCTGCTGCTGCCACCCCTCGACTGCCGGGCAGTGCAGAAACCAGGCGAAAATCTCGTCATACACTGCAATAATAATGGCACCAGCAAGCGACAGACTACGATAGCAACCGAGATTGAAAAAGTAAAACAGCTTTCGGCCTTGTCTAATAATGATCATCAACATGGCACACTGCTGGCATTGCTTGGTCACAATGTTGTGGAAATTTGGAAATTGACAGGCAAAAACAACAGCAAGTTGCAACAGAGACTGCATTTAATGCAGACGGAACAAATATCGCTGGCAGTGCATGAAAACCATATTTACCTGGCTGTATTGACGTCGCTGCTGCCTACAGCCGGCGTACACATTTACAGGTGAGTTCTTGAATTGAAGACAGAATAATATTTAATAGATTTTGCAATCCACAGAGCTGACAAGCAGCAAGGATTACACTTTCAGTTGCAGCAAACCTTCGACTTGACTGAGACAGCAGCAAGGCCGCGACAATTGCATTTCTGGCAGCTGGCCAAATCAAAAGATCTGCTTCTGTGTTTGTCCAATGCGACGCCTACACAGTCATTGCGTATATACCAACATCAGGGCATAACGGGATTCCAGCAGATCATCGGTGACAGCACGTTGCCTGCGGCACGTTATCTCCAACTCTTGCAGCTTTCAGTGGCACAACAACAGTTGTTGGCTTTGATCAGTGAGGACGATGGTGTATTCTTGGTTGCGGCAAAATTCATACAGCTCTGACATGCACATACTCATAGAATTCACACAATTGTTAAAAGTTTCTTGTTATTTCTAATTAAATTTACTCTTTATTAACGTGTTATCGTTAGCGGCGTAAACTGTTTGTGTTGTTTGCCTAATCTTCGGTGGCTTCCACGTTCTCCGTTTGCAAGTTCTTGAATGTGGGCACCGGCACGTATGTCACCAGAGTGTACAGTTTGTTGGGTGAGTCCTCATCGTCGTTGCGGCGACGCGCCAAGCGCACGCGAATGCGGAATGGCGTTGATCTGTATGCGACGGCAAACGATAAACAAAACGATATTAGCATCCAAATCATACGATATTCATGTTGTTGTTGAAAACGCTTACCTGATACCCTTAGACCAGATGTGCTTGTTCAGGCGGGTGTCGATGCGGACATCATTGGTTCCCATCTCACGCTCGGCAAACTTGCGGATCTCCTTGATAGCGCGTGGGGCACGCTTCTTGAAGCCGATGTTGTGCACACGCTTGGCCAAGTGAATGGTGCATTCGCGGGTGACAACTTCGTTGATCGCCGACTTGTTGCGTTTCTCACCCTTGGTCTTTGCCATTGCTATTGCTATTCAAGATCCTGTTTGGATAGAACACGGCATTCAATTAGTTCTTTGTATGCAAATCCATAATCAAAACAACACAAAATACAATCCAAAAACAGCCGCAATTTTGAAACGCCATTTAACTGAGTAAAAGTCATTTTCTCCATAACATTACTGCATCGACATTTGGTATTTTGCATGTAGAATTCAGTTTCATACATATCATGGCATTTAAATTGGCGTAAATTGAGATGTTTTATGATTATATTTCGGGTAATACGCAAAAACCAACCTATGGGAAATGAAAGCTTGACGTAAAAGAATTTGACAGCTGCGCAGAGTTGCCAGCTCGGTGGGTCGATTAGTGTTGGAAAACTCATGCATATGCAACCCTGCGCTAACAGCTGATTGCTTGCCTGGTGAAGACAAGTAAATAAACAATGCTAATAGCTGGGTGTAAATACAAAAACAAAATATATTGTATATGTAAATTAATAAAATAAATTTATTTGTAGTACAACTGCTGGGCGTAGGATTATTGTGGGGAGTCACAAATCCCTTCATACGCCTGGGCAGTCAAGGCATAGAGTGTGTTGAAGACACCGGGTCAAGGCTTAAAAATTTTGTTTCTGAGATTCGTTTGATCAGCTCTCGGCTTAATTACTGGATACCTTTTGCCCTCAACCAAATCGGAAGTCTGCTCTATGTGTGGACGCTGCAGAGCACAAGTATTACCATTGCTGTCCCGGTAGCTAACTCGCTGACTTTTGCGTTTACCGCAATAACGGGTTATCTGCTTGGAGAGCAGCTCCCGGGCAAAAGTAAGAATCTAAAATATTGTTAAACCATTGTATGTTCAAATGTGTTCATTTTTGCAGAAATTATCTTCGGAACGTTTCTCATTTGCTGCGGGACCATACTTATGATATGCGACAAATTCCAGCAGGAGGCACAACAATCGCAGAGCATTCCATTTAATGAACAAACGTAAAAGCTTCTATTAGAATTGTATTCTACCCAAGGCCAAACGAATTGTCTTTATTACATAAATATAAGATTGTAAACTTTTTCCCAACAAAACAAGCTGCCTACAATGCCTTGTGCACAGCCTCAACTAGCACCTCCATGCTGCTGATAGGCGTTTGTGGCGTGATTCCATGTCCCAAATTTGCAATGTAGCGTGACTTGCCAAATTTGTGCACCATTTCAGTAGTCAATGTGCGCAGCTCATCTGGATTGCGGTACATGTCCTGAGGGTCAAGATTACCCTGAAGTGTTATATTAGGTCCAACTAAAGAACGTGCCGCAACCGGATCCACAGTCCAGTCCAGACCAAGTACATCATAGCCCAGCTCGCTTTGTTCTTTTAGTGAATGACCAGCACCCTTGGCAAACAGAGTCTAAACACCAAAAACAAACATTAAGAGCAATACTGCAAATATTTACATTTTAACTCACCAGTGGCACTAGTGGAATCGCACCGCAGTTTAGACGATTTACCAGCTCATTGCGTATGCGACGCAAGTAGGGCGCAGCCCATAGCAAGAATTCTGCCTTGGAAAGATGTTCTGCTGAGGACTCGAAGACCTGCAGCATTTGAGCGCCTGCCTTAACTTGCATCTCTAAATAATCGACGATGACGTCGGTTAAAGTGTTCAACAGAATTTTTGCATCCTCTGGATATTCAGTAAGCCATGCTTTTGCCTTAGACATGGTTTTACTGCCACCACCCTCGATCATGTAGCCCATTAAGGTCCAAGGTGCTCCAGTGAATCCAATCAGTGGCACACGTCCTTCCAGCTTGTGCCGCATCATTGTTATGGCATCGCCCACATAGGTCAGCCGCGACAAGGCACCATCCAGTGTCAACCGCTTTAGATCCTCCGGTGTGCTGATGGGCTGCGGAAGCACGGGTCCCACGCCAGCGTGCATCTCAACGGTAAGGCCCAGGGCTTGGGGTATAACCAATATGTCTGAGAAGATAATAGAGGCATCCAGATCAAATCGTCGCAATGGCTGCATGGTCACCTCGCAGGCCAGCTCTGGTGTGCGGCATACGGTAAAGAAGTCATGTTGCTTTCGGAGCTCTTGAAATTCGGGCAAATAACGTCCGGCTTGACGCATCACCCAGACTGGAACACGATCAACAACATCGCCGCGCGCAGCACGCAGTAAATTATCATTTTTAAGGGGGGGAAAAGTCTGCGAACGGTAGAGTGTGTTGTTGTTGTAACCAATTGACTTTCTTATCGAGAGCAGCAGCAGCATCAAAGTTGGCAATCGAAGTCCAAGTGTCTTCATTGACTTAATTGGGACAACGCTGCTGCTTGCTTGTGCTTATTTTCTGTTTATGATGTAATCGCACGATGGTGGCCTATAAAACACCTCTACCTACCTTTGTGTCTTTCATTGTAAAAATTTAAAATTTGTTCTGTATTATTTTGTGTGTATGACAAGTAACTTTTTTTATACACAACTAATTTTGATGTAATGTTGTCGAGATCCGGCGAAACTAAACATTAGAGATGAAAAAATTAGGTAGAATCTATCGGTATTGCATGGCATACCAATGCCGATGTTTAGTGAATTGCTAGCAGCACCAATATATTGTTTACGCTTTGCGGCCTTGCCAGACTGTAAGTGTAATCGCTTGACGCGGTATTGTTTTGCACATCGCTAACTAAACTGCATTCGTGTCACAAATTAGAACGCAAAAGCCAAGAAACCACTACTGTTTTCTAATAAAGGTCTACTGGTAAATCTTATTAAAATAATTGTCAATAACTTTAAAATGAATTTCAGTTTAAAAAGCTTGAAAATATGGCTGACGAACAACCAAATCTTGTCGCTGGACACCCACCTGCTCGTAAGTGCACTTGCGGTTTTCGTTTTGTTTGTGTTTGAATTTATGTTTGTATGTGTGTGTTTGAGAATTGCTTCTATTATTTGCCTTTTGTCAACAAACAAAACAATTGGCTATTTGAATTACCCAAAATAGTATGTTGACAGCATTTAATTAGCCAATTCATATCAATAGAACCATAATATCGGTGAAGCTTATCAGTGTTTTCACGTCTTGCAAGGCGATTGCTGATAAAGCTCGACAAACACACGCACGCCTGCATTCTCCATACGAATCAATTGCGTTGTCCGACTTTTAACCAACAAAAATTTGACTTTTGCTGACGTCATATTATTCCTTTAACAGTAAAGGCCGGTGGAATGCGCATTGTGCAGCACAAGGCACCAGCCTCGGAGCGTCCGGCTAAGGATGCCGAGGATTGTACAGGTCTAACGGTAAGAAAATAAACGATGTAATGTTATATGTAATTACTTAATGCTTATCAAAATAGCAACCAGTCAGTGTGAACGCCGCGTCAGTCAGCGGTGCACCAGTTAAGGGAAACACAGATTTCACGCCGGCATCTGCGCAAGTGGCTCACTCGCACAAGCCACCAGTTGCTGTGCAGCAGAAGCCACAGCCACACATTCAACAGCCTCGCAAGTGAATGAGTGTCATTTCCTCCACCATTGGGATCTGTCGTGACACTGTCGTTAAACTGACTCTAACTGTATTTTATTGATTTCCCTAAGTGAAATTAATTTATATATGCCTTGTATTTTTCTACTCTATAATTATTGTTTGAATACTTCATTCCAAGAGCATTTGTACGTAAAGTTCTTAATTTAAATAAAAAGTTTATGAGTTTTTGTAACTTTTGATCAATTGTTTCTTCACAGATAAGGGACATTTTTATATTGTCTTAGAATTCCCAAGTGCTTATTAATCAAGATGCGTGGTTAAATAGAGTATTTTTCAGAAAATACCGTTGCCCCACTGAGCTTCGGTGGTCCGAGGTGCGGACTTCAAATCCGTAGTCGACTAATAGTCGAAGTGGTTCGATTCCACCTGGGGGGCGGCAGATATTATCTTGCTATTTTTTTTCGGTGGTGAAACAATCGTAGTTATAAACCGAAGTCCATGAAGGAAGGATTCGGGCTTGTGTCTAATATTTTTTGGGCTCTAAGAAGAAAAAGACCTAAAATTAAAGTGCACAAAATTTGTAAGCAAAATTATAATTTAGTTTTTAATCATAGTGTCCTATATGTCAATTGGTTGATGTGAAGTGCAAGATCATTGTGCAGAATAAGAAAAGTAAAAAGTAGACAAAAATAAAAAATGCACTAAATTATACCAAATTTATCATTAGTATTTTCATCTGCGTTCTAATGTTATCTCACTCTCGCATATTGAGCTTGCAAGCGCCATTTTTATTTACAAAAACTTCAAGTGCGCTTTATTTGAAATTTCTTATACTGTATTCGCTGTTTTAGTTATCCACGTTCGCAGCACAGCAACATCAACATATACACCTGGATAGTTGGACTGTGCGCAGCCGTAGCCCCAGGCCACAATGCCAGCCAGTAGGCGGCCAGAGACCATGGGACCGCCAGAGTCGCCAGTGCAGGAATCTTTATTAGCAGACGCTGCACAAATCATTTCCACGCCGACAAAATCCCAGCCATAGCCATATTTGACAGAAGCACACTCGCCGCGCTCGATTATCTGAAGCTGCACCGACTGTAGCGCGGAGGCGAAACCAGCAGAACCGCTCTCATTTGTATAGCCCCATCCTGTGACCGAAACGGAGGCACCATTTACAGGACTGCTAGTTGCCAGGCCAATCGCCTTGACCGATAAACTGTAGGTCAGCTGGGTCGACAGACGCACGAGGGCAATGTCGTATGCCTTCAACTTGGGATTATATTGCTCGTGTAACGTGTAGGCAGAAACAGGTAACAGGGTGCCACCGGAATTGTGTTGATTTGCACCAACACGCACGCGTATCAAAGTCACAGACGTGTTTGCCACGCAGTGCGCAGCCGTAATTATGATATCCTTGCTGTATATGGCTCCACCGCAGACATGTCGTGCACTGACCTGAATGGATACCTGCCAGGGAACATTGTGAATGGCCACATCGTTGCCGCCCACAATGCGATTAGTCATTGGACTGGCCTGAAGACAACTTATGGTGCACAACACCAACAGCAATGTGCTTGGAATAACGACAGATCTGCTTGACATTCCGTATAATACGCTTGAAAGCCACCGGGTAACTGATTGTACATTGTTCGGAATACCTTATTTTCATTACTTATCGCCTGCTTAAGGGCTGTAAAAGTTAATCGCCCTCTAATTGAAAGCCGATAGTGTTGCCGGCTTGAGTGGGTTACCCAGGCAACCATTGAAAACAAACTCGATACTGAGGCAACTATCAAACTAGTGAGTTACAAATTTGTATTATTTGCTAAAGATGTCTGATGGCAAGATTACAACGGAGGAGCTGCTGCAGCTACGTGAGCAATGTCTACAGAGTTTGCGCAATGATGAACTGTATTATCTGCGCAACGATGCCAAGCTACGCGCTGTGACCAATACCCAAAGCTATGAGGAGTTCAAGTGAGTGTGCGGGGTGGACTTCTTCTACAAAATAGGTAGATACTTATGTCACATGCATTTTAGGGACATAGTTGATGCCGCCCATCTGCGTCCAATTACAAAGCAGGACAAGGCAAATGCCAAGACCAAGAATCGCCTGTGGAACTCAGCTGCCCCCGAGTCCTCTATCTAAGATTGCGTGTGCTAGTCAATAAAGCTGCAGTTAATCGTTGTAATCGCTGTTTTATTGATAATATGTGTAGATCGAGTTGGCGGTGCTCACCACACAGCAGCGAAGGACAGCAACATCGGCAATTTTGACAATATCCCTGTAGTACCCTCCAAAACCCATAGCTTCCACAAAGATCATTAGATTCTCGGATTAGATGCCAGGGATAGCGATTGGCGCTTTTTTCAAATTTCTTACTTAACTAAATATTTAATTGAGCAGACAGGAAAGTTTTGTGTTTCTATTATTACTAATTCTCTTAAATAAAATCGAAATATAGCACAGATATCTATATGGTTTCGGTTGAGTCAATATTTAATCAATTGATTTTCTTTTTTGTGCA
The DNA here is from genome assembly GCA_018151445.1 of Zaprionus inermis. NCBI lineage: Eukaryota > Metazoa > Arthropoda > Insecta > Diptera > Drosophilidae > Zaprionus > Zaprionus inermis. Next base: position 5,019,539 of record JAECXD010000057.1, on the reverse strand, counting down.
TATTATTGGAACAGATTGTGCCATTGTTGGGATATTTGGCATCTAATACTATAACAAAATCTTTCAAGAGGACATGCAAATAGCCCGAAACTTCCTTTAGCAAAATGAAGTTCTTGATATGCTTTGGCTTTCTTTTACTCTAATCCTTGGCACGCTTGCAGCCTGTGCAGTTAGAACCATCTGTTGAGCAGCAGCAACAGCCTAATACCCTAGCTGGCCTGGAGGATACGGCAGCTCCGGCCGGCACCGACTCTCACATTCGCCACAAACGAACCACCTGCGATCTGTTGAGTATATTAAATGTATAGCACACAGCCTGTGCGATTAAGGGCGGATATTGCAGCAGCAGTAAAGCTGTCTGCATTTGCCGTAAATAAATCGAATATCGTAAACAAATAAAAGAGATATATATTCACGCAATAAGTAGTATATTTATATATATTTTATTTATTGCTTCAACGAGCCGCCTAACTGAGTTCCCTTCTTGTGTTTATTGCTGTTCATCTTCTTCTGATTGACTTCATTCATTAACTCTTCTTCGTTATCTACAGCTGGGGAAAGAGCATTTCGTATCTTTGGCTGACTTGACAAAATTTGCATTCGGTATATGTATGTATAAACATTATGAAAAAAATTGATTAGGATTAGCTAACAAATTGCGATGGCGATTGTGCAAAAAATTTGCTAATTGTAAAATTTGTAACATGCATTTTCGTTAATTCATTTATCTAGTTATTAATATTATTGTTGGTTGTTATAATATTATTATATATATATGTATGTAGGTAGGTTATAAGTTAAGTATAAAATTTGTTTGTTATTCAACCGTAATATGTATAATTATTCGATCTGTGTGTTGTCACGATTTGACTAAGTTAACTTGATTAGAATTAGTTATTAAGTATGTATGCAATACATATTATTCAATATATATCCATGTATATATATATATATGTATATATATTTGTATATATATATATTTGATTCAATTAAAAATGTTATCATATTATATTTGTTTCCCATAAACAATTGCTGAGTTGGCATTGAATATCAATATTAGTAAAAAAAAAGAGTTCAAAACATAGCACATAGATTCGCTTTGTCTGTGTGTGGGTGTGTGTGTTTGATTAAAATCTCTATAAAGTAGAGTTTTTTCGAGAGTATATGTATGTATAGTAGATATATAAATAGCTTAATGGAGTTCTTTCATGCACACTCGAAATCGATTTCGTTTTTGGCCAAATCACAGGAGAATTAGAAGTAAATAACAAAATCTAAGTTTAAGACAAGTTTTCAGAGCGTAGTGTAAAATATGTAGATACAAATATACATATATGTATCTATGTAGATCATAGCACGCACACGCACACACATACGATCGATTGAATAAGAGAGTTATGCATGAACACGTTAAATATTTGCTTTGTGCTTCAATTTGATTCGTTTTGATTAATATTTGTTTATCATTTTGTTTTTCTTTTCTTTTTTTTTTTGTATATAGTATAAGATTGTTAGAATCGGAAAAGGGTATTCTTGTTGTTGTTGAAAAACGCTCAACTTGTTGCTTTATTTGCTTCATCTTGACTTCAATTTCACGTATTTAGTTTCTTTTTGCTTGTGGTTCTCTTTCAATTCTTTATCGTGTATATTTCTTGTATAATTGTAATAAATTATGACTATATATTTAAGAAGTATGTAAGTAGGAGGCGCACAATTTTTCCTTTCTTTCTCTCTGCCTGTCTGTACAGACTTATAGAAGTATGTGTATTGTATATATATAATTATATTTGTAAATACATATTGTATATATGGTGTATGCATCGAATTGCCAACTGTTTCCATTTCTTATTTTTGTATCATTTACTTTACGACTTAGAAATACAACTTTTTAAAAAATCTCTTTTTTTGTGGGTGTTTTGTTTTTCTTTTAGAAAATGTGATATTATTCGTAGGAGCATTAAAGCAAGTGACAGCTGTGTAAATATTATTTTCTCCCTAGCTCACAGCTCGATAACAATAGAAACAAAAAAACAATAGAGAGAGAAAGAGAGAAAAGGAAACACACAATATATACGATATATATGTGTATACAGGGGAATAGAAAAAACCAGTTAACTCGAAAATAATAAATAATAACTAGTGAAAAATATTTGCATATGCATATAAAAAAGTACACGTTACTCGTAAACCTATGCAGATAATTCTGTTTTGCATTGTGCTCATTTAAACATCGACAACCATCTTCTTGTGTATATCCGTGTTGCCAACAACCGAACAAAACTCGTCAAACGATATCTTTCCATCCTCATCCTTATCCGCAAAGCCGATTGTCTTGTCCACAATTTGTTGCAATTGCGTGTCTTTCAAATTGTTGCCCACCATCATTTTTAACACCTGCAAATCATAAACAGACATTCCATTCATCTGCTTTATTCAAAGACTAGGCTGCATTCACTATTAAACTCACCTGAAACAGTTCGCCATTGGAGATGTAACCATCGTTATCCATATCGTATATGCGAAATGCAAAACGCAGCTTTGACAGTTTGTCGCCCTTCACGCTGAACTGCGAGACGCCCTGGATGAACTCCTTAAAGTCCACCTCGCCGTTACCGTCCGCATCGAATATATCAATGACACGTTGCACTAGAGGATTTTGCTGCAGTTCTGGCAGCGACATAAACTCATCCACGCTCAGCGCGCCTGAGTTATCCAGATCTAGTTTACGGAAGCGTTTGCCCAATCGTCGAATCTCGTCCGCATCGACTGTAGAAGAAAAAATATATTAGTTTTGGCGACTTGCACATTAGCTAAATTATACGATTCTCACGTGACCGTGAGTCCCTTCCCGCTTTCGTAGCACACTTGCATATGTGTTTTATCTACACCCGCATGTGACTGTGCTATTTTTAGCCAGAACGAGATGACAAAGAAACGATATTATTCACACGGTGCATAAGTGGATCGTACGCTAAATTGAAGCTAAAGTGTGCAAGCATAAGACACAAGCATGACAACTTGTTGCTGTTGGGTATATCGTTTCTAATATCGTATACATTACACTAGATGAACACAACACAAGTTGTTTATGTTAGGTTTCGTTAAACTAGCTGAATATCGTAAAAATATAATTTGTTTATATTTTAAATTACCAAATTGATTTAGCTCATTATCGATACTAGATTACTTAAAATTTTAGCCATTAATACATTTTAGAAGTCACCAAACCTGCAAATTTTAAAACGAAAAGCGAAGGATGACATATCGTATTTGGTATTTCTCTTACAATTTCATTTTCAGCTCCCCCATACAGTGCGCTACGCACTGGCCTTATGCTCGTCCTAACGTTTAAAAGGTTGAACCCACCCACTTTTTCCTCCCACTAAGCTAAGCTAGCAAGTATCATTCCTGCATGATTCCCATTATATTTGCAAATAAATGGCCCGCGAAGCTTTTTGCTGCTGCTGCGTCTGGACAAACAAGTGTAAAAAGATAGGAATAACTGTGTGTAGCAACTCGATTTACATATGTACACATAATTAAATATGTAGATACGTGTTTTTGCATATATACTATACTATATATATTCATAAACAGCTGGCCGAATTCCATTCAAATGACATTGATTGTATGCTATATGTATATATATATATATGTAAATCTTTACTTACAATTCGAACACATTTCCATAGGCAGCGACGTTTCATTTCCCTGTAAAAAGGCAAAATAATTGTTGCTAATAATAATATTACAAATGTGTGTGTCAAAATATTATCGAGCGTTGCAGCCAGGAGCACCCTCGCTGCGTGGGGCCAAAAAGCTATAAAAGTTGCGTATTTTTTCGCACAGCACTTCTCTTTTGAATTCTTGTCGTAAACGCGCTGGCTCTTTCTTCATTACCATTTTGTGTTTTTTTTCGCCTCTTCTGGTCGATTTCCTTGCAGATAAAAATGTATTAAACACTAAACGACAACGACCTTTTTTTTGGAAATTTATAAAAACTTTTTTTTGGCGAGAGCGACACACTTTTTGTACACAATGGCGTCTGAACATTCCCAGGTTGCGGGCACAACTAGTCAGCTGTTTGGAAAAAAGTGTGACCAGCTGGCAACGATTCCTACTACCATGCACATTTCTCAGGCGGCAATTTTAAATTAGAAAATCACAAAAGCTTTGTTAGTTGTTTATATTTTAATGTGAGCTATAGCGTACGTAGGTTAAAAGCAAAATGTTGTCAAGAAATTTTTACGCAGGTACGCAATGTATGCAGAATTATGTATAACAATTAAAAGTTTTCGTAAATTTCTTTGGACCACCCCTATGAAATCATAGAACATAAGTCAAGCTGCGCAACATACTTGTGCTGTTATTGCACTGTTAAATGCCATTGACTGTTACATTTAAAAAGTTGCCTGAGAAGATTACCAATTAATGGCAATTTTAAAAGAACCTAATAAAGATAAACCCTATTTAGTCAAGACTTACGTTTTCTAGCCTGCAGGTGGCTTAAAATTAATTAATATGCTTGTGCGCAGCGAAAATTATAAGCAAACGTGAGCTTTGTCTGGCTTATGTCTGGCATTATGAAGATCAGGCTGCCTTAAATTGGATTTTCTTTTGATAACCATCCATACCAGCCCGGAGCGGGTTGCTCATAGTGCACAGTGCATTGGACTGGCGGCAATTGAAAGTGAAAACGCATTTGGCGGTTGGCCCACTGCAAATTGCGGCTGCAGCAGCTCTACGGCTTCACCACGGTGCACGGCTGTGTCTATGGATGACAACTGGGCGGTAACTATGCTGCTGTCGCTTCTACTCGACAGATAGTATTTACTGCCTTCGCAATGATAATGGCAAGCAACATGTCAAAGCAAACTGTGCGGCTGTATCTGAAACTCATTATGCCGACAACGCGCCAAGCGAACGGTCTGAGAAAGTCAAAGCAGGAGAAAAAGTGAAAAATGTCTGAGAATCCCAAAAGTTACGCCTATTTGGATGTCAATGGTGCCGGTGTACAGCGACGCAAGGTGGCCATCATTGGAGCGGGACCGGTAAGTGGTTATCTCGAAAAAAAATTTCGGCGAGACAACTGTCTTATCTTCCCGTTAAGCCCCACGGATTAGTAAAGCCGAAATATTTAAGATAGGTCAACATATACTTAAAGATATAAGCATAAAGCAATTAATTATCATTATTATAAATGCTAAGACACGTGCAACTTCTGCGTGTTTCTGACTCCTGTTTAATCCAAAAGAATCTTTCGAAACAGTTTCCAGAGTTTCATCATGAGACTGAATGAAATTTTCATTTCCAGGTTGGTTCCTTGGCCGCACTCAATTTCGCCCGCATGGGACACCAGGTTGACGTGTACGAGTACCGCGAGGACATTCGCAAAGCGGAGCTGGTACAAGGACGTAGCATCAACTTGGCGCTGTCGCAGCGCGGCCGGCGAGCACTCGCCGCCGTTGGCCTGGAGGAGCAGGTGCTGGCCACAGCGATACCCATGCGAGGACGGATGCTACACAATGTGCGTGGCCGGACGAGCATTGTTCTGTATGATCCTTGTACACAGCAATGTCTCTACTCGGTGGGCCGCAAGCAGCTGAACGAGATGCTGCTCAATGCTTGCGATGCCTTCCCCAACATACAGTGTCATTTTGAACACAAACTTGCCTCGGCCAACATCAACGAGGGTCAGATGGAGTTCAAGCGGACGATGGAACATCCGCTGGTCAATGCATCGGCGGATCTAATTGTTGGCTGCGATGGCGCATTCAGCACGCTGCGCCAACAGTTGGTACGCACGCCGGGATTCAATTACTCACAGGAGTACATCAGCACGGGATATCTGGAGTTGTGCATACCGCCTGGCAAGAACGGAGAGTTCCAAATGCCGGCCAACTATCTGCACATTTGGCCACGCGATGCCTTCATGATGATCGCATTACCCAATCAGGATAAATCTTTTACGGTGACGCTATCAATGCCGTTCGAGGTGTTTGCAAGTATTAAGACGCATCAGCAGCTCATTGCATTCTTTCGGGAACACTATGTGGATGCTTTGCCATTAATTGGTGAGGAGCAGCTCATCAAGGATTTCTTCAAGACACGACCGCAGCATCTGCTTTCGGTCAAATGCAAACCGTACCATTTTGCGGATAAAGCACTCATCCTGGGTGATGCAGCACATGCCATGGTGCCCTACTACGGACAGGGACTCAATGCTGGCATGGAGGATCTAACATTGCTCACTTCAATACTGGAGCAGCAGCTACCGCTGCAGGAGGCATTGGCCAAGTTTACAGAGTCGCGCTGGCAGGATGCCTATGCCATCTGCGATCTGGCTATGTATAACTACGTGGAGGTAAGTGTGTGGAAAGTTGTGATCAAGCAATCGTCTATAATTCATCATATTCCTTTACAGATGCGCGATCTTACCAAGCGCTGGACTTTCCGCTGCCGCAAGTGGCTGGACACTACGCTCTTTCGGCTCTTCCCAACCGCCTGGGTGCCGCTCTACAACAGCGTCTCGTTCACCAGTATGCCCTACAGCCAATGCATCGCGAATCGCCAGTGGCAGGACAAGTTGCTGCGTAACGTGCTACACGTGACATTGCTGACGGGTTTCCTTGCTGTCGTCACCGGAAGCGTCTTCTATGCGCGACGTATGCGATGAGAGTAGGATAGAGAGTCCGATCTTTCCGATCCAATCGCATTTACGTAGCTTATAATAGATTCTTCTCAGTTTTCCTTTTTTACGCAATTTTCATAGCCAAACACATCATTGTTTTGTATAAAGTCGGAGTTTACTTTCAATTTCTAATATTAAACTATATTATTTTCCGTACTTGCTGCATTTCACAATATAACTTGCATCTGATTTAAATATGTATAACAATTGTCGTTTTCAATATAAGCTTTGAGTGTATTTTAGAACTGAAAGACAGCAACCTGTTGAGAACAATAAAATGAAGATTTAATACATTCATTGGTTCATTTACTGTTTTATTAAAATATTGTTCTACAGTTTATAAGGTACCTGACGAGAGTACTAGAATCTAATAGTCCATGGCCACGGCTGTGCTGGCTGCACCGTTATGGCCATTCTGGGCTAATTCATGCTGGAACTTCTCGGGCAGTTGCCCACTTTGCAATATTTGCGACAGTCTTTCCACCTCCGCCAGGGAGCTTGCGCGCTTTATAGCTTCGCGTATACGCTGCATATCTTCGGGATTGGCGAAGCGCCCTCCCTCAGTGGCCGCTTTGCCGTTCGTCGCATCGGCCGCCAGTGCTGCAGCCGCACTTAATTTCGATTTCTTCGACACCTCTTTGAGCATATCTTTACCCTGTTTGGTTCGGAAGAATTCCTGTGCCGCCTGTCGGTCTTTCTGCTTGATCTTTCGAAAATCCAACAAACGCAGTTGTGGAAACTTGTAGGCCATATACTCCCGGTAGTTTTGCTTTGTTGATACCGGATTAATCAAGAGACTGATTGTTTCCAGGTGTTTGAATCCAGTCAATGGTTCCAAATCGCTCAGTTCCTGCAGATTGTTGCCCGTCAGTATAATGGACCTCAGATTTGGGACAACTTCCTCCAGACCCTCGCTGATGCGCAAGATGCGGTTGTTGTTTAACAGCAGACATTTAAGACGCGGCAAGTGTGGAAGATTGTCCAGTTTTCGGAGATCGTTGTCCGACAGATCAATTGTGTCAAATTGGTCCAATGTGGCACCCAAATTTTCGATTTGTGGAATTTTGTAGCCGCGCAAATCCAGTTCCCGTTCACGGCATGGGTTTATGTATTGCATGGACTGGTTAATTAACTCAGGCGTTAGTTTCACCATCTTGGCAGGGCAGGTAGTGAACTTATTCCCACAATATCTTATAAATGCAACTGCAAATTGTTTTTCTATTCAGATTACTTTATAAAAAATATACATTAAAAGCCGACGCGAGTTTCATGTGCAGTGTGACCGCATTTAATATCAACGAAAATACCATAAACGTTTAGCTTCGACTATCATTTATCGATGAGATTAAATAAAAAGTGTTGCAAAATGCATAAATTCAACGTATATTTATCGAAATTATTTAAATAAAATAGATTTATATTTTTGATTTGATTTTATTTTGAATTTCAATACATTACAATAAATTTTCAAGTGCTTAACTTTCATGAACACGTTACAATTATTCGTTTTTTAATCCTTGAATTGAATGGCGAGCTACATCATATTTGAGCCAACTATGTGGGGGATCGTTAACACCTTTCAGTGTTTCTCGGTGGTGGTGGACTGGGCAAATATTTTATTTATTTATTTTTGAGAACATTGTGCAAACTATTTGTGTATTAACTCCTTAAAATCTATACTTTCGAGCTCACAAGTCAAATGTAGTTTTACTGTAATTTATTAAATGCAATTCTAGTAATTGTTGCTTAGCGCAAATTGTTAACTTTTGTCAAAATCAAATTGGGGAAAACAGATTGTCGTTCATATACCAAGTAAATAAAGAATAGATACATTTCAACTAAAGAATTATAAATACACATACGTATATGTATATTTGGAAGCAGTTATAAAAAATATTATATTTAGTTTTAATTTGTTTATTTAATTTAGTTTAGGCCATTAAATTAGTTTTAATGCACGCAATCGATTCACATAGGTATAGATAGTATTTATATATTCATTGCGTTCGTTTTCGATAGTTTCTTTTCAATTTCAATAGATAAATTGAAAAATAGATGTTTGTTGGTTTTCTTGTATATAATTGGCACTTAACTCATTTAAAATACGTAATAAAAATATATAGTACATAAAAACGTTGTTTTCCGTAGTTCTTTTTTTGTTTTGTTTTCGTTTTTTTTTGTTTTAGGTTTTGTTTATAAATATGCAAAAGTTATTTGGGGTAAAAAGTATATAAATAAATAAATCACGTTCATTTAAAATTGCCAAAAAGTAAAAACAAAACACACATCTGCGCCATTGCACATAAATAAATTGTTCAGTACGAATTATTTGCAACCTTTCCTCATCAACTTCAACATCGATCATTATCATTATTATCAGTGTCGTTATCAATTATCAATATCTCTATCGCTAGATGTTTCTAAGCTGCTGCTGCTACTGCCGCTGATGCTGGAGGTTGTTTTATGTTGTTGTGGGGGAAAAGTGAATCCTAAAGGAATGTTGAGTTGAGCATATAATATAATCTTAGACACCTTATAAATCAACGACATCCTCTTTCGTGTACGGCGAATCTCTAAATGTGCGTCTTGTCGAGGTCCGCTGCAGGCCTTCAACTAATGTCTCCTGTTGGGGGATTGGGGGGAAGAAGAATCACAATTTGATTTTAGATTTGACAATGTTATGTGATCACAAACACAATCTACATACAGTAAGGAACATGCACAATGCAAAAAACAAAGCAAAAACAATATTAGAACGCAGTTCTTTTACATTTACAATGGATATATGGATGCAGAGATTGATGAATCAACAAAAGCGAACACACAGTGAGCATTGAACCCAAATTTCTTAGTCATAATGACTGATGATAAGGCCAGCCGGAGGCTAAATGATGATCGCACACTGGGCTAGTGGTTTGACTCAAACCTCAAATAACGTTGAGATCTCTTTCCCCGCAATTCGCTTTACATTGCTCTCGCCGCAGCTACTCGCCGTCTTTCCCGTCTTTGCCTGCTGCAAGTGCCCGTTGCGCATGCTCAGTATCTCATTGCTGATCAGACTGGCACAGGCCATGGCCGCCTGCTCCGTGCTTGTATTTCGGCTGCTGCTGCTGCTCGTCGTACTGCTACTGCTGCTGGTACTGCCCTGCTCCGTGATTATGGTCTTGCTGAGTGTCTCCTGCGTCTCGCTATTTGTGCTGCTTGTACTAATGATCTTCGAACGCGTCTGATTGCTCTGGTTTAATACTGTCGTCGTTGTTGTTGTCATCGTGGTTGTTGATGTTCCGCTGCCGCCATTGACATTGCTAGCATTGGTGATGCTTGTGCGATTGTTGGCGCTCAATAACGTTCTGGGCATTACTGGCGGCTTCATGGGCAGATCTTTGGTTTGGTTTTCGATTTTTGATTTTGGTTTTTTGATTTCAATATAATACAATCGAATACGAGACGAATACAAGAGTACAACAAATCATAATATGAAAGTAAATAAAATATAAAACAAAAGAAAATATGGATATCAACTTGCAATATCTACGTGATCTCTAAACTAATACTAAGCTGGATGTGCTGGGCAAAGCAGGCAGGCAATTATCTACGAAGCAGCTCATTGGGAAACTTACCTCGACTCAGACCAGCGGCCAATTCCCGCACAGATTTCTTCTCCAATGCAGCGCCTGCAAAGTAATAAATTTAATAAAGATTCCTTTGATTAACCCACACAGAGGCGGAACTCACCTGGTGTGATGCCTACAATGCTACCACCACCGCTGCCGCCCGATGCTAAGGCAATGCCTGGTGTGATGCCAACAATGGAACCGCTGACAGTCTGGCCAAAATGCAGTACCTCCACATCTAAAACAAAAAGAAAGTTCAATTAACAATAGAGTCCACTACAGTGTTCCAGAGTCCTGCCACTTACCCTCATCGAGCATATCCGGTGTAGTCTTGGTCGAGTCCGCATTGCCATTGCCCGTAACCAGTTCGCTGTTGGCCTTCGGCTCACTGCCCACAACCGACCACGGACGTGGCTTTTGCAGCGCAATTGGTGTACGTAGAATGCCGTTGCCTGTCTTCGAGGTGACACTACTGACATCGGCAGCAACTGTGGCATGACTCTTGATCGAGTCGCTGCTGGGCGAGCGCATCTTGTCATCACGTGTGGCTGCCTTTAGCAACCCGGCAGCTGCCACTGCTGCTCCTGCTCCTGCTGCCTCCTCGTTGCCATTGCCGCCCTCTGTGCGCATTTTAACCAACGGCGATTTGCGACCCACGAGCGGCGAATACTTCTCCAGATTATCCGTGGAGCGTGAGCGTGTGGCCCATGAAGCACCTATTCAACAACAGGAAGGGATTAGATATATATAACTATGGTATGCCACTCGAAGACTCGACTTACTCTTGAGCAGAGGCGACTGTCGTTCCAATTTGATTGGTCGTCGCTCCTCGAGAATAGGTGTAGTTTCCTCGGACGTCATGTGGCCATTGCCATCGCGACTCATGGTGGGACTGTCCACAAAGGATAACGAACTGCACTCCTCCGAAGTGGGCGATACGAGCGGTGTCAGTGTCGTTGGTGTCACCGAACCAGGTCGGAAGAAATGCTCCAAACCATCGCCAATATCCCGACCAATATTACCACCGGCGCATTCGGCGTTCACCAGCGGCCGTGTGGGCGCCCGCGTCTTGGCCCGCTTGGGACGACCCTTGACCAGATGCTGCAATTGAAACGAGGCACTGGGCAGCTCCGTAATCGAGTCACAGCATTCGTCAACGCCGCCGTCATCAATGGCCGCATTGCTGTCGCTCATGAGCGACGCATTGGCGCCACCACCGGCTCCGATAACTCCAGTGCCAGCACCTGCTCCTCCTGCACCACGAGTCGACAGCTGTGAGCTGGAACGATGCGATGAGGGCGACTCCAGCAAATCGGGAATGTGGCTCAGGCTGAGATTCTCCACCACTGACTGTGGACGTACCCGACGTGGCACCGATCGCCGTTTGGTAGCCAAATGCGGCGTAGCCTGGCGAGATGGGGGAACACATATGTAAATTAGTAATACGTTTCGAAACCAAGTGTAAATTTAATTTAATTTCATATAGGTTATGTTTCATTCTATGAGATGCGCATGTGTGAAACAATGAGTGAGATCGGGGGAGAAGGAAGTACATATGAGACTTTTGGTGAGAAAATTAGAATCAAAGAGCAACTACTACTACAACTAAAACTGAGAGAGGAAACGACGATAGAGGGTACAAATAGATGATAGTTGGTTGGGGGACAGATAGTTTGCTATATGGATTCGAGCTGCACAACCATCGTATTAGGTATATTACAGACAGATACAGTTAGTATAAGATGTATGTAAAATGAAGAACTTAAGATTGTTATACAAATTTCCAATATTAAAATAGATTGATATTTACAGGTATTTTAAATTTTACTAAACATATAATTTTGTTTTACAGTTTTAAATAATTTTTCCAGTGTATTACGATAGTTGTGGCAGCTCTAGTATGGATAGTAGATAAGAGAACAAGACAAAAACTACTTACAAGGTTCAGATATTCCAATTTCTTTAAGTTTTTGTGATTTTTTTTTGTTTTTATATGTAAATGAGTTGGAGACAAGGTTTTAATATATAATAGCATATATAAATATATATATATATTATGTATGTTTTTAATGTTTTTTTAGCGTACAAAGTAGAGTTGTAATATAGCTCGTTGTTTGTATTGTTGTTGTTGTTGATGTTGATGTGTGTTGATGATGTTTGGATGGATGGTGGATGATACAAGGATACACGAAGAAGAACACGAGATATGAAAATAATGAGCGTTTTTGTTGGTTTTTTTTTTTTTTTTTTTAGCTTTCGATCGAATACACATTAGAGTATTATTTGTTTATTGCTGTAATTCTTTTCAAGTGATGTGTATACGTATTTATGTATTGATATTCGTGCTAATCGTTACTGGAAATGTTCTCTTTTTTTATAAATATATATATACGTTATAAGATATACGTTCCCGTCTAGCAATTATTTATGTTTTATACACACAAGGTTCTTATGTAGCCGATAAGTGTGCCTATGTGTGTGTGTGTGTGGGTGTACGTATGTTAGATTAATTGCCACTACGCGCGACTATATATATGTATATATACGGCATATATATAATTTAAGATATTAATATACATAGATTGATTCAGTTACTGCAGTGGCTACTGCATCCACTTGGGCAGGGAGAGATTTTCAACACTTACAGTGGGCGATTCCAGGCCCAGTTTGGGCAATGCGGAGCCTCGTCCACCGGGTCGTATGATCAATCCCTCGGCTTCCTAAGCGAAGTAGAGTAGAAGCGTGTTAGTCAATGGGTTTCTTACAATTTACTAGACTGATAAGAGAGACGGGAATACAGGCTGCCTACCACACACCATTGTCTAGTCGGGCCAAATGAAGGCGAAAGTGTGCAGTCAATAGTGCGGAGTGGGCCATGACATCACACGTTTGTTATTAAATATGCCGAAATCGACAGATAACAATGATATCACAGTAGCCCCGCAGTCGCACATAATTATCAGTTATCGATTTCTACCGCTCTACACTTACATGGCTCGAACGACTGCGCACTATGTCCGGCGTTTGCGGCTCGTCCAGCAGCACCGACGGCGATTCGGCTATGCCCAAGCCGCGACGATAACGTGTCAACGCCTCGAGCACTTCATCCGTGGCACGATCCGAGATGGCAGCAGCCAGCGACTGTTCGATCTCACTGCGGGGGGAGAAAGAGAACGAGAGAGTGAGTGAGATAATACGATTAGAATGAGGCTAACATATGTTGCAGCTGCCTAGCTACGATCTCTACTTGTTAGCTTCTATTTGCGGACTAAGCTGCTCCTGCTCCTCGTCGGGACACTTGCGATACGCCGGTCCATGGACATCTGTTTCGCCGGCGCCACGACGGCTGCCGCTTAGGCAGCAGCACAGTGTACGCATTAGTCCCATCACTGCGAACAGCTGGCCCGAACCTGGCACGCAGCAACACCAACAGCAGCAACAACAAAACAAAAGAGAGCAATAAAAAATAAACCGGGCACGGCGACTGGCCAGCAGCTTTAACGGCACTCAAACTGCCAATGAATTCGCCTCAGTTGCCCCAAAACGTTGTTGCTTTGTGACGCTGTCGACACACAGACACACTTGCACCACTCACGCACACAGACAAATATTTATGTAAGTTTTTTGGGGAGCTGAGCGACAACAACCGTTTGTGCCGTAAAGGCTTTACGAATGGAAATGCATTCAGCTGTTAAGTTATTTGTTTGCTTAATCTTATCTCTGCTTACTCACACACACACACGCATACGCAGCAGGCTCACTGAGAGCGCGGAAGCGAAATGTTTATGCGTTATGTACACATGTGTGTGTGAGAGAGTGAGCGCGTGTTTTGAAAACAAATTTCGCAAGCTCAGCAGCTGCTGCCGCCGCTAGGAATGTGCGAGCTTTCTGTTATACTTCTGTTGTTGTTGTTGCCTGCTCAGAGATCACACAGTGCTGCTAAAACTGTAAAAATATTTGCCATGGAATTTCGTTAATTTAGCCAGCAAATCGATTTGATTTCTTCATACACTAATTGGTTTAATTGATTTTATTTTGCAAATCTTGAATTTCTATGAAATTTTCGTTTTCAAATGACATCTATTTCAATTTTTGGCATCGCATGCTTCGGCATCACTAACAAAAATGATTCACAATTCGCTATGTGTGTGTGCGCGCGTATTTACTCAGCTTCAACCTCTCTATCTCTCTCTCTTTCGGCATCTTACTCACCCGACTTTATTCATTATCTCGCTGCCGGCATTATTCAGCAGACAATTCTGTAGAAAATCTTCGGGAACTTGCAGACGCTCGTTGAGAGCTTTACGCAAATCTTGAACAACAATTTGATTGCCAAGCGTTTTGGGACACTGCTCGATACCGGTGCGTATCATCGTTTCCAGCGTCTCCTCCAGATAGCTTTTGATCGTATAGCTCAGTTCGCTGGCCACACGGGTTAACTTCATTTCGATGGGATGCCCGTCGCTGCGCACAGCCTCCTGCAGCTTGGGCATTAGCTGTTTACAGTTCTCGGCATCGGTGATCAGTCGCTGCACGGCGGACACATTATCACCCACTCCCTTGGCTATGGACATGGTGTCCTGGGTTTCGGCCACCAGTTTATCGACCAATTGATGCGTCGATGAGAGCATAAAGCCATGTTGCAGCCGAAATCCCTGACCATTGGCTCGCTTAAGGCCATTGCAATTACGCTGCAGCAACTCCTGCATCTTTCGCATTACCGTGTCTGTCTTATCCGGATGATTCTTCAGATGTGGCGCAATATCAAACACGGGAAACGGTATATGGCGCATGCTATGATTGTGCTCCAGTGCGTACACAATGTCCGCATAGCCCTGCAGCGTTACATTGTTCTTGTCCAGATAAATCGTACGCAGACGATTATTAATCTGCAGCGCCTTGGCCAACAGACGAGCGCCCACATCGCCCATGAAATTGCCACTGATGTCCAGTTTCTGCAGGCTCTGATTACTGCCGAGCGCGTTGATGAAATCGTGTAGATCGTGCTTCAGTTTGTTCTCCGACAGCACAAGCTCTGCCAGTGGAAAATCATCCTTCTGTATCAGATTGACTAGCGCGTCCATCACATGTGGTATATGCTTCGGTTTCATGCCCGTCAAGCTGCGGCACAAATGCAGCGTGCGTATTGAGGGATTCTTCGAGATGGCCGTCAGCACCGAGGCCAGTTCTGCATCCAAATCTGAGAAAGACATAAGGCATATAACATAACTTTCTATCCGAATCATAGTTGCAGCCAACTCACTATTGTCACTGATGTCCAGACTCTGTAGAACACGCACGCCGTGTATGCAGGACTCAAGCACATGGGCGCCTTGGGTGCCCAGCGTGTTGCCGCTGAGATCGAGATGCAGACCCGCCGTCGACTCATTGCAGGCCAGGCCAAGCAAGAGGTTCTTAAGCGCCTCCATTGGCAGCTTGCAGCCGGCAATGTTGAGATGCTTCAGACTGAGTGTGCTGGTGAAGTACTGCTTGAACGATGGTGGTATCTCCTTGCCCTTTTTGGTGCTGAACGAGTTGTGCGACACATTCAGATGCGACAGATGTGTGGCACAGCCGCGCAGTAGTGCTCCAAAAAGCTGCAAACAAAAAGGATTCAATTCGAGTTTTCATCGGGTTATTAAATCTGTTAACTCACATTTTCCAGCGTTATATCAGTCGAGGCCAGATCCAAGTGCTCCAGCACATTTGGTTGAGCCAGAAAATTGTACAAATTCTAAAAAAACAGCAGCGAAATCTATTAGCAAGGGTTATCAAATAAATAAACATCATTATTGGCACTTACGGTTATATCATCCTTGAGACTGTTGCCGCTCAGATCGAGAAACGTGAGCGAATTGGAAATACTTTGATTAAGCGACAGCGAGTGCGACATCTGATTGACGCCCTTCGAGGTGAGACCGCAATGGGCCAGTGCCAGCTTGCACAGCCCCTTCGAGACCTTGGCTATGGGTCCAGACAGATGTATGGCGCCTGATGATGACAGAGAGAGTACGTTATTCATTTGTATTCGTCTTGATTTTGATAATAATAAATAATGATAAGCTGAGCGAATTAAAATTTCTTTTTTCTTTTTCTAGCATACAATTTGCCAATGTTTAGAAAATTTCGTATATACACATATAGCGAGAGAGAGAGATAGAGAGAAGAGTGAAAGTGAGAGCAGAAGGCGTGAGGCAAGCGTAAGAACATGATATACGAAAGTGGTTATTGTTGTTTTATGAGCAAGTGTTGTATGGTGCTTGTGTGGCCCAAGGTTTAATTATATTACGAATTTCTAATATTTTCCAAGTTTTTACAAATTTTCTTATCATCTTCGATTCTTTAGCTCCCTTCGCAAGGCCACACAAGCTAAGTGGATAATTATGTTGCGCATTGATGAAATGAATGACACAAATAGCAACAACGAACGATAACAACAATAGCAACGGCAAAAGCAACAACATTGAGAGAGTAGCATAATAAATGTAATTGTAATTGTGATAATCATAAACAATTATATTCTGTTTGCTTGGCTAAGTACAAAATCAAAAGCGATTTAAGATCTATATATGTACGTATATGTGTGTGTCATATAGGGGATCTGCAAACCTTGTACAATATTTCCAAGTAGGGCGCACAATGAGCTTGCTCCTACGAAGGTGAATTGAACACGATAACGCGACAAGAGTAACAACATACAGAATACAAACAGAAACATATGTAAGTCAACAAATTGTAAATCGTTTAGGGAGTAGGAGGAGGTACAGGGTGGATAAGAGGGAGAGGCCCATTTAATTGGATTAGACACACACGCAGATTGCAACTAATTGCGGGTCAATAACTTGGTCGATAAACTTAATTAACGATCTGAGCTGAGTTGAACTGATACATCATATACTCCCACACACACCTTTATCCTCGATTATGTTGTGACTTAGATCGATGGTACGAATCGCGGGGCTGCTGTTCGATATCACAGATAACGATAGCTTATTCAGAAAATCCCATCTGCAAGCAAAGTAGAAACGCATTAGTCAATTGTTAGCAGGGTATATAACCGACTTCTACTACCTTAATCCTAAGGCCTCCAGATGCAGCTCCTCCAGCCACATAGAGCGCTTGAGCACATGCAGTATGCGTTCCAATGTTTCGTGCGACAGACGCATATGGGCAGCCTTTAGGCCGCGAAAAAACGTATTATACTCCAGGGCCGACACAATGGCCATCAAGTCTCTGCACGAAGAGTAGACGTATGAGTTAGATGCACTGATTGGGTCTAGCCAAGGTACTCACTTTGGTTCCAGATGATCGAAATCGCGCAGGTTGAGCAGTCGTGTGTCGTGCGACAAGTATATGGTGTCCACATCCCAGGCAACCTCCTCGCGATACGGCACACCATGAAAATCACACATGCAGGCATATTGGGCACTGAAGCCACCGCAGGGACCCACATTGCGCGGATCTGAGGGTCGAAATTCCTCGGAGAATATGGTCTCTCGCTCGGGCGGTTGTATGTCGATCTGTTGCGAAAAATAGAGTAGACATTGCATAATTGAGTATGTGTGTGCCCGCTTAAGTAGCTGTGCAAAGGCGTGAAGCGCGCTGTTAACACTTGCGGCGCCAAGTCGCGTGCCTTGTGGCAATTTTCTAACATTTTGTGGCAAGCATTTGCTGCTGTTGCTGTTGTTATTGCTGTCATTAGGCAGCAACACGCCCAAGAAACAAGTTGTTTAGTTGCTCGTAAAAATGTAAGCCCAACACAGACAACGTGGGCGATAGAGAGAGATTTCCATAAGCGCAGGCAGCATAGTTTACAACCTGCTTGCTGCATTATAAATGCATTGAATTAACAACAATAACAATAACAATAGCAACAACAATAGCCTAATTGATACAACAACAAACACAAAGTTTGTGTGGGAGTTTGCTTTTGCGTATTTCAGCTCGAATTTCACAGTGATCTCTCGGGAGATTTGCCAGAGCATAAGTGCTTTTTTTTGCTTATGCACATATCTCAGCCGCTATTTGTTTAACATTTTTAATTGTTTAAAAATATATTTCTTGAAACGAACAAATGTCAATTGTCTGGGGTGAAAGGCCAAATCGTATGTTAAGTATTAAATGAAGCCTTAATTAAACCCAGCTGAGAGCGTGACTCAGACGTGTCACGCAGCCCAGCACACTCATACACCCACTCATACCCCGCACTCACCCACACACGCTGAGCCAATTAATCAGTCTGTGAAAAATGATATCGGGCAATTAATGTGGGTTTTGCACATGAGCAAAAAATTAATGTTTATAGGATTTTGAAATGGTATTTTAACATGAATATACCAAGTGCACAATTAATACGTTATGTATATTATATGATATAATTCTATATATTATCAATATTTGATTGGAAAATCTGAAGAGCGCAATACAAGATCTAACATGTTATATGCCTTAGGCACATCTTATATGGGAACATGCTATGATTTACTTTTAAACTTGCCCCTGTAAACCTTGACCTGATTCACAAAGAAAAGTACTGCCGTTCCGCATATTTACACATAAATACTTCACATTGTGTTAATAAATAAACACAATTGAATGAATCAATCAGACTCTTTTAGTCATTGTACTTGTGGTTTTTTAACTTATATTGCATTTTTGAAAGCCTTTTTCTTTTGTGTAGTTCAGAAATTACAAATGTTTTCAGATCTTGAAAGAAAACAGCTTTCGAGATTGAAAAATGACTGACCTGCACACTATAGTTTTAGAGAACATTCATTGGAACCTAATTGTTTTATTGACCTAATTATTTATTGTCGGCAACCCTTTACGATGCCATACAACTGCAGTACTTGCCTTTTTAATGATGTACTTGAGAGGAACTGTTGGAAATATTTGCTTAATGGCCGAGGCTAGATCGGTTAGAATGACATCAGCGTTCTGTGAATGAAATAAGGAATTATCATTGATATTAATATGAATAAAAATGATATATGATTTAATTGTGAGCTGCATACCGAGCTGAAATTGCCCGCATCGCCGGTTGTGGCAAACGAATATGGCCGATCGTTTGTGATTATTGAGAAATGTGTTGATTTTTTACTCTCCACACCAACGATATCCAGATAATGAAAATGGCATTCGATCTGAAAGAATATAATAATTAAAGTTTGTAAACCAAAGATTGGTAAATTCACAGCATATTTACCTTTGTGGGCACCTTCGCACTGAGCAAATAAACGCGAACGGGTGTGAAGACCTGCAAGGAATTAGTTAAAGGTATAGTAAATTGGTATACACATTTTTAGGCTGCTAATTAACATTTAGTGCACAACAATTAGCCGCTAAAAGAGCAGTAAATTAAATAATGGAAAAGTTTTAGCAACATAGGGGCATGGGAAGTCGGGGGTAATGCTGCACTTTGAGTGCCTCCATCTGAGGAGGTGGCAACTCTGCTTTGCTAACTTGATTTTCGTTGACTTTTACTGCAGCAAAAACAAAGAAAACTTGATAGCTTTTAATTGGAAATCAAAGTGCGTTCTATAATTCAGTTAGCCACTTGACAATGCACACAAGCAGAGGAGGAGGAGGAGGAGGAGGAGGAGCAGGGTGGCAGCTACCAAGCTAAGTAGCCATGCCATCGCTGTGGTAATTGGACACCTCTGTCTCTCCCGACTTAAGCGGCTTTTTTGCTTTTACTGCCCCCGAACAAATCAATTTTCCAGTCAAGCGACCAGGCGAAAAATTAGCATAGGCTTTTCAGGTTGGCTGAAAAGGTGCAAAACGCCGCTAAGTATGCTATGAAATATCAATTACAGCAAACTAACAGTGCGCAAGGAAGCAGAAGAGTGCAAAGTTGGCTTAAAGCTCTTCGGGTTTTAATTGAGTTTTTGAGTTCTTTCTTCTATCGACGTCATATCGAAATGCTGCAAGGTTTCTCTGCTTGGCTACGTCGATGGATTAAAAGTGACATAGGAAAGAGAATAGCTAAGGTTCCTATTTAAAATTCTACAGCATAGTATTGCTCTGACTATGTGATACTCTGTAGTACATAAGCCTAAAGGCATTAGACGCTAAATACGCTGCTTGCGTTTAAAATGCCACATTAAATGCCTATCAAACTAATTGACCCCTTTTGGCATCGAACTTTTCGCCACAGGGTATAGCAATTTGGCAGCCTGGCTGCCGCAAGCGAAGCATCCTAGCATGCAATTTCATATACAAATTAAAGTGTTCGAGTGGAACCCCGAGAGGAGGGGGATGAGGAGGAGGAAAACGGGCAGCAGATTGAAGAGTAACACCTGAGGCCAATTCCAATTGCAATTGGCAGTTGCTGCCGCTGCGGCTGCTTCGACACTTACCAAGACACGATTCTCCGTTTTATCGCCTTTCGTTTCCAATTTGACCATATACTTGACCAAGATCTTTGTGTGGCGACCCAGTATGGACTTGACGCTCTCTGCAAAACAGAAACAAAAAGAAAAAGAGATGAAGTTGATGAGAGAAAGAGAGAGAGAGTATTAATGTTCGCTAAAATTGCTCTAATTATAATGACAATCGACTGCATTAATTAAACGTTTGCACAAGTCCATATAGAGCTGAAGAAACAATATTATACGATACGAAACGTCGCGATACGATACGATATGTGTGTTACCGTGTGTATAATTCGCATTATGCACAGTCCCGTCGCATCGCCGTCGTCGTCGTCATCGTCATCGTGTTGTTTTGTGCATGTCAATTTGGAACTAGGGTTGGGTTATATCATAGACGGGTGACAGCACCTTGTCGCCTTCGCCTTCGCCTTCGCCCTCGCCCTCGCTCTCCTCCCTGTGATATTGCCTATTACGCTTTGTGCTTCTCAAACCAAACACGTAGGCGCTTTTTATGAAGGCAACAACAGTTTGAAATTTCGCCGGGATCTCAAAGGCAAACCCCCGTTGGGCCACCCCAGACACATGCCCTCCTCCAGCTGACTTTGCTTCTGCCTCGGCTGTGTTCATTCCCATTTCCAGCTACTTAACATAGCAGCACACACAGATACACAGACACACACACACAGGCACACAGGCGTAGAACGATGACGAATTTATTCAAAGTGAGATATTTTCATGTGCATTTGACAATGCCTAGCGGGCAGGGGAGACGACGAGCAGCCGGAGGAAAGCACTCGGGGAGCACACACTTTGATTGTTGAGCTGCTGCCTTTATTGTTGTTGTTGCTGCTGTTGTGGGCACAGGGTACAAGCATTATGTCATGCGACAGGCACGCCAAATCTCAAGTATGCCTGGATGGATGGCACAGCCGGACAGGGAATAACGATGGAACGGGAGCAAAGGAGACAGCGAGTTATGTCGAGTATGACTCCCCTGTCTGGGCTTGTGCCAGAAAGAGAGGGAGAGAGAGAGCAAGAGGAATCCCATAGGCAAAAGCAGCAAATAAAATGGAATTGAAATGTCAAATTTTCTGGCAGTTGCCGCTCCAACACGCAGCTAAGCTCGTTTCAACATGCTAAAAAACATATATTAACCTGATTAACTAAAAAGCATAATTAGGTGGGTATAAAAAAATTGGAGCTTGTTATATTCAAAAATGAAGCTTGGGCAACAAATTTAAGCTGCGATTTTATGCTTATTTTGCTATAAACAAATGAAAATGTGTAGAAAATAAGAAGGATGGAGCCTGCTACACATCATAAATTAACAAAATGTCGAAAAGACGAACCAAATGATATGTCACTTAATCTTGCTGCCTATTCAAGCCTAATTACAGGGTATTTAAAATAAGAGAGTACTTAAAACTTTAGCAATTCCCAGATAATAGGTTTTTCCTGTTCCCAATGGAAACACTATGCACGTTCCCCAAGGCAAAAGCAATTATTTGAATATGCCATGAGCAAAACACAAATGGAAAGTGAAATCCAGTATGTAAATAAACACACTATGGATTTATATGCATGTGTGTGTGTGCGCGCATAACTTGGCAATGGATTTGCATGTGGCAAATGCCGTAAAAGACAAGCGGGAGCAATTAGATCCCTGACCACACTCACCAAATGGGCCATAAAATGTGTGGTCGAAAGCAAAAGCAGACGATTATTGAGTGAGTGCCAATTGGTGGATTGTTAGGAGCTATAGACACGCACAAGCCGAGGCAGGCAGACACACACACACACAGGGTATTTTCCACCCACTGACGTTTTGTAACGGCGCCAACAATTCAAAAAAAAAAGAAAAATAAATAAAATAACTTGAACAAAAAACTGTCTTCTGGGGAAGGGGACAATGCAATGACAATGATAAAGATAAAGATCATCAGCATTATCGTCATCGAGCTGTAAGCATAGCCAGCGAAGCGTCCAAGCGGCAACATTGACAGTTAACCGAGAGAAAGAGAGAGAGAGAAAAACATAGACAGTGAGAGACGGCAAAACATTTGGCTGCTGATTCTCTTAATTGCAGATGAAGTGAATGAACTTTACTTGTTACAGCTGCGACTCTGCGAGTTGCGTCTCCCTCTCCCTTTCTCTCTCTCTCTCTCTCTTTACTGTCTCTCTCTCTCACTGTGTGTTGCTAGCTATGATTACTTTGTACACTGTATTCTGTTCCATGCATCGGGTGACACTATGTCAATATCACGATGACGGTGGCAATGTTTTTCTTGTTCTCGTTGAGTTTACACAAACGAGAAACTGTTGGCTGCAATCAAGGGTTGAGTTTGATGCGTATGGAAATACAGCATACCCTGTAATTTATAAAGTATGCTTGCAATTGGCAACAAAAAAATAGTAAAATAATCAACATCTTTATAATATTTATAAAAATTCGCTTGACTGTAGCTTTCCTTACTTGTTTTTTATTACGTTTGTAACAATATTTTTTCAAAATTTATGATACCCTTTCAATGTGCAACGTATAAGTCATAAAGTTTATTATCTTTTGCAACTTTAATGTTACTGACTGCGACTGAGTTTGCATATAGAACACAGACTGACGTCATCTATTATCTGACATTGGTCATCTGGGGCGAATAAATGGCTTTATTACTCATATTCCCTGTGTGGACATGTGAAACCGGTGCGGCGTGGCCTTCATACTGAAATTTCACTCGACTTCAAGCTAGTAATTACCTGTCAATCTCCCTCTCTCTCTCTCTATCTGTCTGGCACGACTCGACTCGATTTCCGTTTAAAGGAAATTTGAGAATAATTGCAAACTGTGGTCAATTTTCTGTTCTGTCTGTGTGTGATAAGCTGCTGCAGGTCAATAACTGAGATAACACGATACCTTTATTTTCGATAGTTTGCAAGTGGTGGGGGGGGGCAAGAACCGATGCTGCAGACGGCAGTGTGGAAAAAGTTCACTATTTGTTGTTGCGGCATGCACATTGGGTAGGGACACGACTGTTCTGATCTCTGGATACCAAATGGCGGATTTCGCAACATTTTACAACATTGACAGCATTCCAAGTACTTGCAGTGTGACCTAATTCTATATAAACTTTTGCAGCACAATGGCCCGGAGATTACACGAGTTCAAAATACTCAGCTACAAGTGCAACTCTGGGCGTGTCGCTGCTGTGTGAGTGTTTGTTCTGTCTGTATGTGTGTGTGTATGACATCTTGTCTGAGCCTTTTATTACGACACTTATGTAGTATGTTGATGGTGCGCTCTTTTTGTTGCGTGTACACACTTACACCCGCATAAACACACACACACACATGCACAGGTTAGCAAACATGCCGTGCTTGCATTACAAAGGCTGTCAAAACTTTGGCGAGAACAAATGAACATAGAAATAACATAAGTTATACAGTTTGACAGCCACTGTGCGCGCACACACAATCGGAGTAGTGTATATGAGTTCATGCATTTATCACGATGTGTGCCAAAGCAAGCTTTAAGCTTCTTCCGACTGGCAAAGGATTAGACACACAGCGGAGCCCAAATATAGACGCGATTACACACACACACACACACACAATACCCATGTAAGCTAACACATACACAAGCAATCTTCTTACAAGTACTTTCGCAAGAGAGAATCAAGAAGAATGCGACAATCGCTGCCAATGTTTGCAAAAACAACACCAACAACAATGGACAAGGTCTTTTGACTCAGTCATTGCTGCTGCTGTTGACGTTGTTGCTGTCTCTGCTTAAGCTAACGGTACAAAAGCCGCCAATCAAAGGCAAAGCCAAGCCAAACGCAGCGCACAAAAGAAAGTTAAACGAAGATTTTTATTTTCGTTTTCTTTGCACACAACTTTGTGATTACTTTACGTTATGTTAATTATATTTGCACAATGAACCAGTGCGGGAGCAAGACTGCATGAGGGAGAGAGGGAACAGAAGAGGTGGTGGGTGAGCAGTGAAGTGGTAAGCAGACAGACAGACGACACGCGGGTGGCTATTGCAATTTACTTTCACGAGCACTTTTAACAGCTGTTGCGACCACTGTTAACATGGACAGCTGTGAGCGCGCTGTTAACAAGTGACTGCGACTGCGACTGCGGCGACTGTTGACTGACGACGACCCTGAGCAGAGAATAAAGAATGCGCTGCAACGCTGCTGTTCAAACTGTACATTGTTCTTATTGCCTTTACAAGCGCTGAATTTATGTCTGTCTATTTAAAGCGCCACCTGCGCACCACAGCCACAGCCACAGCCACGGTCCAGTGGGCGTGAGCTTAAATTAATTTGACCTAAAAACGCAGTTTTTTTTTCGCTGCTGTGCGAAATTCGACGAGCTGAGCTTTCGGCGCAACATTGTTTTGTCTTATGACGGGCAATAGAAAGCGACAGGTCTCTCTCTCGCTCTTGGTTATTTTGCTATTCCCAAAAAGCGTAATGTGGAGCACGCCAATGCGACTGGGCAGCGACGGGTCAGGGATGCGAGCGAGTGAGCCATGCAGGCGCATCATTAACGTCACTTGTTGTTGTTGTTAGGTGACACAATTTCACCAATTGCTGCTGCGGCTGCTGCTGCTGCTGCTGCCAGGCGACCTCAAAATGGAGCAGCAGAAAGAGCTCATGAGCTTTGGCTCTGCGCTTCGCTCTACTTCCCCTTCCCGTTCCCGTTCCCGTTCCAATCTTTTAGTCTGCGTAACTTTTCGTTGGTGTCAACTCAGAGCGCTTCATTCTCTTTTTTTTTCCGTTTCTTCTATGTCTAAGTCGATTTGGCGTCGTCAAACTAGTTCTGACTTTGCCGCCAACTTTCAATTTGCCCAAATTGTCCCGTTTGGCAGCCGCGCTTTGCGGCGAATGCAAAATGTGTTTTCATTAATGAGACTCAAGCTGCAGGCAGCAGGCAGCAGGCGGCAGGAGGCAGGATGACTGGAAATGGAGCAAGACGCGAAACTGGCACACGCACACGCACCCAACTAAAGAGACACGCATGAGATAGAGAGCACGCGAGAGAGAGAGAGACGGAGAGAGCGCATGCATTGGAAACGGTAGCTGGTCAGCTTTTAGCGCTAATTGCATACAATTTGCCATTACTTGCATTGCAAATGAGCAGACCGCAAACGGCAAACGGCAATCGATGAACGTTTAATTGGCCGATTGAGAGGGGCAGAGAGGGAGAGAGAGAAAGAGATAGAGAATTACTGAGCGGGTGCAGTTATTGGTCGACGTTAGCAGCAGCAGCATGTCAGAGCGTGTTCAATGTAGGTCAGCCACGGGTCAGTGCAACACAGATGCCCACACACATTCATACGCTTGGCCTTCACTGGCCAAAACCCATCCAAATAAATTTACATTTTTTTGTCTGGGAACTTCTTTTTCAGCGACTAAAGTGGAGTCATAAATAGTCGAGAGTGGCGATTGCAGCACTTATTGTCTGCGCTGGTATCGATCGACACCAGTTTCGATTTCTATTGTAAATTTTAATTCGATAACAATAAGAGTTGCTGTCAGAGTAAAAGCAGTAGATAACGATTAGCCATTCCATACTAAACTATCGAAAAGTGCAGTGCACGCAGTGTAACGTATAAAAGTATTTTTTTTAAATAATATTATCTTATCATTTTGAATTGTCAGCAATGTGACAATGGCAGCGAAATCTAATCCGCAATACTCGCAGAAAATCAATTAAATAAAACACTTTAAACCGTCGGTACTGGCGCAGTAAATAAGAATTGTTTGCAGATATCTAAGTCGCTTTAAATATATATACAAGGTTTACAAATAGTAAATAAAACGAAGACGCTTTTAACAACTGTCCAGATAAAATCCCAAGTGAAATCATTTGTAAATTTGCTGTATGAAAACAAAGCCACAAGCACAACAAAAGCATAAGCAAAAACAATGGCATTAATGAGAGCTGTAAAATTTGAGCAAGCGAATTTCCGCTGAAAAAAGGTGCAGCAAATCAACGGTTTTATGGAGTGCGAACTTGTCGCTCTCCCGCACAGGCAGCGCTCTCTTGAACTCGCTCTCGCACTGTGTACTGGTCAAAACGGGCTGGCGGGGTGGCGAAACTATGACGCATGTGGGGTAGGCTGGGGTAGCACATGCAGTAACGAGCACAACAACAACGCATGCAAATGGCATGCACCGTAAGCTTACCTTTGTCTTTGTTTTTGCCCAGCATACCGTGAATTTGCAGCTCTATAATGTGACGCAAATATTGATCGATGTGATTCATCATTTCGTTTGTGTACATCGTGCGCACACACGATGTTGTTTTTAGCAATAATTGTCGTAATTGTTTTTAACAATAAATCGCACTAATAACAATAATAATGTGCACAAATAACAACTACGTATCGAGTTTCCTTTTTCGATTTACAAAAAGGCAAAATGCTGCCAGCGCGCTGTTGCGCGTCAAATTTAGCACTGAGGCGAAAATGCCGATCGTGTCTTATCAGCGCATTTTCGCTTATCAGTAAAAGAGCGAAGACTGAACTGACCGAGAAGAGCGAACTGAAGAGCGGGCATGTTGTTGGGTGTGACTTAACAGAGAACAAGCGCAACACTGTGCAACACTGATTTGAATTTGAATTTGTGAAAATACTGTAACAGTCTAGTATTTTTATTATCTCCTTCGTTGTTTCAACTAATACATAGAATTGATTGTTAGCTAAATGCAATTATCGATAGATACATTCCTTGCATAAGTATATCGGTTAACTTAATATCGCCATTAACAGTATGTTAGACCTACTACAAGATATCCTGTAAACTTTGGCAAACTTTTAGCAATAGGAAATTTAAGTAACTTGTTTAACTGTTGTCCTATGAGTTGTTCATGCTACTTAATCGTATCATTGTTTACAAGCAAACACACCCTATTGATATTTGTGTATGTCCACACCCTAATTAATATAAAATTTCAAATTTTCGATTGTGATATTCAGGTTTCCTGTGGGGCCGACACTGATTAGACCTGCGTATATCACGCTGACGGGGTTGTGCTACGTTATCTAGAAGACCCATGACTATTCGATAGATATCAAGGGCGAGAGGGGAACCACGAAGATTAATGAACAATCTGAGGCGGCGGCAGGTGTCCAAATAACACACACACATACATACTCAAATGAAACGCCCAATTGGGTTTCGGTGCAGCCTGGCCACGGTTCCAGTTTATTTTGATTCTCTTTTTGGGGGCGCAGCTGCAGCAACAACATAAATAAAATTGTCAATGCTTCTGGAGCGGGGAGTGCAAGAGAGGTGTTTGTTCTAAATTCCAACGGTAGTCCGAAATAAAAAAAAAAAAACAAAAACATTGAGTAAATTATGAGCTTTACATTTGAAATTTACCTTCTCTAATTGGGCCAGGCTAATTGGGAGTTGACTGCACTCAGCAGGCAGACAAACAACAAACAACAACACCAGCAACAAGAACAACAACAAAAGACCGACGGAAAGTTGCACCTGGTTGGGTCTGCGTCGAGGACAATGTGACAGCGCCTTCTGAGCAGGGCAGGTGGGGGGAATGGGCGTAGTAGAGAGTACTACCTACTACCTTCGCCAGAGTTGCCACTGTCATTGCACTCAAATCAAATTAGCGAGGATGCCAACGAACTTGATGAAAATTACTATGGAGCGCTTGAAGCTCCAACTCGCAGCTGTTGTGGTTGTTGTTCTTGTTGTGGTTTGTTGTTGAATTTTCACGCCTGTCGCTCGCGTTGTTAGTGTCGTTGTTGCTCTGTCAAGCGTTAACCGATTTCCGGTTGCCTCTTGGTTACATAACTCCAACTACACTGAAGATAATTGTAGAACTTTACGAAACCTTTTTTTAACGAATTTAATTCCAATTTAGCATAAGATTATAATTACTACTGCACTCCTATAGAGTAAAAGGACAAAGAAAGCAGTCTCATTCAGTATTTATGTAAATACCCTGAAATTTCGCAACAATGTTATTTACATTAATAGGTTTCTCTGAGTTTCATCAGATTGATAATAATAATAATGATGATGATGCGAGCAGCTTGTTGCAATTGCGCAGTCTGACATTGCAGCGCTTTAAAATGCATTTAAATAAAGCTCTCTGACTAACAGTTACCTACAAGTGAACACACACAACCAAAGTCACACATGCGCGCACACACACATGCGTGTCTGTTGTTGATTTTGTTTATCACGCGGTTATAAAGCCATAAATGATGCGGCCAATGCTTTTGTGCTATGCTTGCGCTGTAGTTGTTTTTGTTGTTATTATTATTGTTGCTTCTACTCAACGCTTTGCAGGTCAATTAAACATGCAATTAAAAAACCGCAAAATAAGCGAATAAATGTGAAATAGAAAATACGCACACACACACACACACATAGGCACAGAGCGAGTGCAAGTGTGTGTATAGAATGTGCACACTACAGTTTTACAGTTACTGAGCAAACCCTTTCAACTGGCAGGCGACGACGCAACGGAAGTGCAATGTGATAGGAGAGGAGAGGAGAGAGAGAAAGAGAGAGAAGGCACGAGCAAGCGCAAGCAAAGCAAGCGTCACAAAACAAAACATAAAGAAAAGACCAAAAACAAAACTCACTAACGAAAAAGGGGATGCAAAGATGCATTTTTTGCGCTGCAACAGGAACAAGGCAACGGGGAACCGGTGAAACAGCGGGGAAGGTGTATTTGGAGAGAGAAAGAGAGAGAGATTACGTTGACGATGATTACTCACCATTTAGGTCCTTGGTTAATTGCGAGCGCGTCGACATTTTGACTGGCCCCAAAAAATGGTTGTTTGTTGTTGCCTCTTCTGTTGTTTTGTTGTTTGTTTATAAGTTTGCGGCGAAAGTAGCAGCAATTTGGCAGCGAGTGAAAATGAAGTCAAACAGGAATATCAACCAGGCGCGGCAGAAGCTGAAGCCGGGGAGATTCGGTGGCGGCGGCGGCGGCGGCGGCGACGACGAGCGAGTGCGTGCTGCTGTATGCAAGAAAAGGGCCAAGCAATTTGGCTTTGAAGTTTTTGATGCTGCTGCTGTCGATACAATTTCGATCCTGACACGCCTTGCTGCAAACTGGATTTACTCAGGCTACCATTGTCGTCGCTGTAGCCCGTGCACAAGAACAGGAACTGAAAGAGCCTTAAATAGTTGCTTAAGCATTTTGTGTGCGGTTCACTTTGGCAACTGTTTTCGTTCACATCTTTTACACAGACGCACAATTCTTTTTTCTTCCTCTTTTTGTACACACACACACACACAAAGTCGAATAGACTTTTCACGGTTTTCCACCCTCGTCGGGAGAGCGGATAACACTCGAATCTCGCTTCGAGAGTCTGCTGTGTTAATAATATATATGGTTAACTAACTAACTAACATTATGTTAAACACCTATAAATGCTGATTATTTTCCTTGATTTAATTTTGTTGATTTTCTTTTTAAATTTGAATTTGATTATTTGCTTTAGAATTCTTCGATTACGATTTCGTTTTTTTGCCGCATTCGCACTACAAAAATTTCGATGTCAATAACAACGGAACGAATTGAACACTTTTGGTGAGAACTGACTGAATGGCGTTCTATATGTCGTTTGACTTAAGTCGCTGTTCGCTTAGTTCATTTACTGATTAAACAATTTCGCAGCGGTTTGCAAAAAAATTGCACTTAAATATTAATAAAAAACGCGACACTGGCACCACGAACAGCACGCGATGAATGAAAAGCGTTTAGTCTACTGAAAGGTGTGACCAAAGTAGCCAATCGTTTAAAATACTTAATGCCTTGAATGAAAATACTAGACAGCTGTTTTCGAAAGTAACTCGGAAACTTACTGCACGCAGTTGTTTTCGTCTATTCTAAATTCAAGAAAAAAAGGATTTTCAATCAATTCAAATAAATTAATTTTCGAAGGAAAATTAGATCGCGAAATTTTGCAACTACTTAAATTTGTTAGTGCTGGAAAATGAATTACTTATAAGAGTTTTACAGCACTCACGCACCTTGCAAGCCGAATGGCGGTTGAACTGTTGACGAAGAAGAAGAAAAAATCAGTTGAGCAGACATCGTTTGGAGCGCAAAAATGGCAAATGTGCGCTATTTACAAAAACTTATAAGATTACAGAAGTGTGTGCTGTCACTCAGTAAGTAGTCAATTAATTAAGCTACATGTGTTATTAACCCAATCGTTTGATTATGTTGCAATGTCGTGTTGCAATTCGCCCATTCTCGCGTACATTACGAAATACCGAGAGAACATTCAAAGTGAACAGCTGTTTTTCGGATTTATACGTCAGGGGGGGAATGGATACAGCAAATGATGCCGTTGCCGGTTGTCAGCTTGTTTAGAATTTTCAGTTAAAAATTAAAGCAAATTATACAAAACAATAAGTGTGTGAGAGTGCTTAAAACAAATAATAAAATGGAAATGGATCCAGCGTTCAATACGGTTGCTGCGGAAAACCTCTACGAACTGATCAAGAGGCTACTCGTCGAACGTGCCTACGATGGCATCAAAATGCTTTTTCAGAGCCCAACGGAGGCTGCCAAAAATCTCCCACTCATGCCCGCAATTGCCATGGAAGTGTACACTGAGATTTGTGCGCCAACGTTGAGTGACCAGATCAACGAGGAAGAGCCCGAGCTCTTCGACTGCGTCAATGAACTGCTAAAGGTTGTCGCCCAGTATGCCCCGTTGGAACAGTTTATGCTTGAACTGATGGAGAAAATCGAGGAAAGCACCAGCATTGCCATCTTTTCTGCCTATTTGCGGGCCCTGCAGGTGATTCTACTGCGCCAGGGCAACGTTAAGCCTCAGGCTGTCGAATGGTGTCTCACGTCTGTGGTGACGCGTGTACGTGACCTGCCTTTGCCGGATTACCTAAGAGAAGGCTACGACGAGCAACAGGCCCTACTGGTGGAACAAGAGAAACAAGTCGAGGAACTGATGGCGCACTACATCACAATAGATCTGTGCTATGAGCCGCTGCTCAAAGACATCCTAGCAAAAGACAGCTGCAGTGGAATATTCCGAGGTTGTGGCTTAAGTCGGCGCAATGTGTTCACCTGCTTTCTGCTCCAATTGCTGGACAAACCACTTTCGCTGCTCGAGATAAGCATTGTGCCTAAAAAGGCTCTGCAGCCGGGCCAGGCGCACAAATGCTCATCCACTTCCTGGCGCAATCGTCCGGAGCAAACGCAGCGTAACTTTTTGCTGGCACGCGCCAATGCCGGGCATGCACAGACCTATGTGCAGCAGGTTGTTAGAACTTTAACGCGGGACATTAACCTACTCATTGGAGATCCCTATTACTTTCTCGGTTTGGTCGAGCAGCGCAGTCGCTGGAAACGACGTCTGGACGCCACCAAAGGTGTCTTTGAGATGAGCTCCAATAATATATTCCTTATCGATGAGAAACTGCCGTTGCCAGCGCTGGCCATGTACTACCATGCTCTGTTTGTGGGCGAATTGATGCCAGCTACGGCGCCTAAGATCTATTCACCGCTTTTCCTATTCGAATCAAGTCTGTATCTGATTGCCGTGATGCTGGAACAGCCAGAACCGCCGCTGCAACATTGCGGGCTGCGACTGAACGAGTACATGCTGAGTATTCTATCGGAGCCAGTGCCACAGTGCTCACTGGATCTGGAGGTACACAAACGGTATTGCGAGGCTTTGTGCAAGTTGACGGGCTATTCGCCAGAAGAGCCACTGCGTCTGCTTGGCCTACAGGCGCTACATCATTATATACTCGTCTTTGATGATGACGCCAAGTATTTCATATTGAAAAATCTATTGGGAACACTGCAGCACGATGGTATTTTTGGCTATTTAGCTGGTGTGTATAAGGATCTGGTTGGAAAGGCTATAAGGCAGCCTGCACCTCTTAATGACGTCTTCAAAGGAGGCAAGTTTCGCTCGATGCTGTTGCTAAGTGTCTGTGTGTTGCCCCAGGATGTCAAGTCAGATTTGTTGCTACGCTCGGCCAGCCTAACGAATGCGTTAAATAATTTACGCTTTTTTGCTTTGGCCGATATGAAGAATTTGACGGGATTCTGGGATGCAGTGCCCGATATCGAGGATCGACTACTGCAACCGCTGGGAAAAGCGCTGGACTTTTCTCTGGCCCACTACAAGGCGTATAGAAAGCGGGTAGAGAACGGGCAGAGCGCCTCCGACGATGAACTGATGCAAAAGCAGCTTAACATGCTCGCCGTGAACATACGCAACAGCGGCATGGCCGGCGAAGGCGATGCCAATGGCAGTTTGCCAGACATAGGACGCGAGGAGAAGTTGGACGTACTCGCAGGCTCGATAACCAGCCTGGAATCGTTGCGTGTGCTCTACTTGTTGGCCTGTGAACGGCTCGAGCAGAGCGCCAGCAAACGTAAACAGCAGCATGTTTCACCTGTTCCCATGGAGCTTGAAGTGGAGTAGTTGTAATCTGTTCAATTTCCGGGCCATACCCACACTCGTTTGGAATCAACAAAAGCAAGAAAAATGAAAGCACAAAACAAATAAACAAAACATATTTCTATGTTTATAACGAAAGCAAAACCGAGAATGAGAATTGTTACTAATTTTCAGCTTTGATTTAGATTCACATTGGCATTTGCAGCTGCACTTGGCGTTGGCTTTGAAGGGGCTTTTTTTAACGAAGATCAGCCAAGTGCTAATTGCCCAACAAGCCGCGTCAACGGGCCAGCAGGCTGCTGATCTTGGTCGGACGGGGGTTAATGATGCTAATTAATTGCGCAGCAGTCGTAGTAGCAAACACTGAGAGTGCGCTTTGTTGTTGATCTATGTATATGTATTCGCGACCTCCAAGTTAGTCGTGGCCAATTTTCAACTCAAGCTAACAATTAACTGGATTGGGTTAGGGGGGAAGGGAGGAATCTTCTCTATTGTCAGCGCAATTAGTCGGAGAAATAGTTGTAATTAATCCTCAACTCAAGTAAAGACAATAATCTTGGCGAGATACGCTTATTTTTATGGCAGTTAGTTGTTTCCTGCAGCAACTTTAATTCCACTTCAAGTTGATCTTCGGTTTCGATATTAATTGAAATCCTTTTTCCCCACAGATTCACAGAGCGCACGCCTGACGCCGACATGCACATCAGGAACAGTAACAGCCGCATCGTTGCACACACTGCATGGCAATGAGCAAAAGCTGCAGCGCATTATCAGCTCTGGAGGCTATGTGACAAGACGCAGCTATGCCGGCAAAGACGATGAGAAGCTTACAGATTTTCGTGCACGCGAAGAACAGCGTGAACGTGAACGTGACGAGGCTGATAAGGCAAATAATCCACAGAGCGATACGGGTGGTGGAGTGGGCTTAGATAGTGGTGGATCGACGGGCGGTCAGCAATACTCGAGCAGCAAGGAGCAGGCAGAGAAACAGGCCAAGGTGAATGCGACACGCACAAAAATACTCGATGCAGCGCTGTTGCAAGTACCCGAACATGGTTGGAGTAAGCAAGCCATCGTGTTGGGTGCCGAAGAGTGTGGCTATCCCAGTGTGGTGCACGGCATGTTTCCAGACGGAGGCTTTGCGCTTGTCTCACATTTCAATGGCAAATGCAATGCGCAGCTGGTGGAGAGCATGCAACAGGAGACAGATAACGGTCAGAAGGAGGTAGAGAATCCACTCGATTTTCTCATACAGTCTGTGCGCCAGCGGTTGGAGATGATTGTGCCATACAAGAAGCACTGGCCGCAGGCCATGGCCCTGAATGCTCAACCGCCAAATGCTTCGACAGCGTTGGCACAGGTGCTGACGCTGGTCGACGACATCTGTTTCTACTCCGGCGATCGTTCAGTGGATGTAAGTCCAGGAATTTTCGTAAATCTCTCATCCTCTATTCAAACATCCTGTTTCGCCTACAGTTTGGTTGGTATACGCGGCGTATTGGACTGGCGACAATCATGAAGATGACAGAGCTGTATATGGTGCAGGACACCTCGCCGGCACATGCCCAGACTTGGGAGTTCCTTAAAAATCGTATGGATGAGGCTGTGCAGCTGCAGATGGCACTGGCCCAAACAGAGGGCATGACACAAACATTTCAACGTTCCTTTAATTCGGCTTTCGTAACGGTATGTAGTTAGCTAAACAATTGATTCACTTTAAACTAATATCGAATCATTTTTTATAGGCGCGAAACATACTTGGCCTGGGCTACAGTCGTCATTAGCTCCAGCCTGGATGCAGATCAAAGAAAGAAAAAGTCCAAAGAGAGTGTGTGTTATGTAGATATGATATTTACATAGATTTACACCTATAAAGCGTCATATATCTACCTGATATATTTATACATTTTTCAAGCTGTTTAATATTTAATTGTAAGTTGCTCACGTCGCGTCCTAATCGTAGGTCGGTGCAAAAATCTTAGCTCGAACCTAAGTACAAACCAATTTGTATATCTATTTACCCAGACATCATGATTGGGACTCGGCGTGGAGAACATGGAGTACTGAAGCATTCTTATTGGAATGTGTGAAATGTTAGTAAACTACTATCTATATAATACGTTCGATTAAATATTTTTTCTTGACAAAGTTTTACATGTTTATTATTTTATCTTCGAGATTCTATAAAAAAACTATGAAACGTACAAATTCCTTTTAGCATTTCTTGCGCAATATGTATGGGTTCACAGTTGGACACTCTCTGTTGAGATTTGGAATTTGACTCGACCATTCCCAACTGTTTCGGCCGGGATTCTGCTCATAAAGCACGGGAATTTCTTTCCTACTCGTCGGGAGCATAACATTTTCCTTTTTCACCACCTTAACTGGAAAACCATTGGAATCTCTTCCAAACAATTTGCTCCCGGCCAGTTGACTAGCCTTCACCCTGAGCTGCGCAGAAACCACATTGGAGTAGAGATCTGAGATGCCACGACACATTTGATTGCCCTTCCCTAATTGATTCTTTTTCCGTTTCGGTTTGATAACGTGATACTTCCTCTTGCGGTTTGCTTGTTGTGCTCTCTGGCAATTTATGGAAAGCAGACGCATTGGACACAATGGACAGGATAGTGGTATGGTTGGGCATGGTGTCCACTCCAAGCGGCAACAATGTTGGCACATTTCCTAGTTCGATTATAAAATTTGGAAAACAAAATTGCCGAAATTATTATCCAAAAGTGTTCTGAGATGTTACTGTTTTGAATTTTGATTACAGAATGAGAATATTTGAAGCTATTACATGGTTAACATAATAAATACTATAACAAATTAATCAAGTATTCTTTTCAAAATTTATTTCGGTAGTTCCTTTTGTATTGCTTTTGCAGCCCGTAAGCTTTGTTTGGTATGTTTACATATTTGGGACCCGTTTTATAATGATCGTTATAGAGGGATCTACACATAAATCGAACTAATTATTTATAATGTATTGCACTGTAAACAGTTAAATCATTCTCAAGCCAAGCTAGTTTAGTGGCTCCAGATAATGACCATCATCTCCGGGTAGTTGCTCGACTTTCCTTAAAATGAGAATCGATAGAATTAAAACGTCACCCTGTTTCTGTCAGTTGTCTCTTACTTTTGCTGTTGCAGACGCTTCGGTAACTCATTGGTTGCAATTATCATGGCGTCCAAACGCTGCTTCAGCTCTACAAATGTGGGTCGACTGGCCGGAATTGAGCACCAGCAGCTCTCCATCATTGCGAACCTATCAGACGGTTTCATATAACATTAACAATTTATTTACTTTAATATTAGAATCCTACTTACATTTCGTCTGTGCAGCCTTCGGGCCGTTTCATACGATGGCCTTGACGCAACAGCTGCAGTAAATCTCTGGGCGAGATCGAAGGATATGGCATGCCACCCAGTGTGGTGATCTCATAGAGCAGCACGCCAAAAGACCAGCTAGAGAAAATAAATTTATGTAAAATACACTTGCTACAATATCAAATTGATGGACATACACATCACTCTGACTCGTGTACACCTGATGAGTTAGGGATTCTAGCGCAAGCCACTTAATGGGCAACTTGCCATTCCCCGACTTACGATACACATTTTCGTGGTAGACATCCCGGCTGAGGCTGCGGGATTAAACAGAAATATCAGTAATGAGAGCCAGCCATAGCCATAGCTTACCCAAAGTCCGCAATCTTTATGGTACGATCCGATGAGATGAGCACATTGCGAGCCGCCAAATCGCGATGCACAATTTTGTTTTGCGCTAGAAAATCCTTAAAATGAGATAAGAATATAAAACACATTTACTCATTTCCCGTTCATTTAAATATTCGGAGAACAGCGTTGCCACTTTAAAATACTGATAGGGCAACATCAGACAGGACTGCCAATAAGAGCCAAAAAAACAATCAATTGTTTTTACAGTGAATCGATAATCGATAACTTCGAAAGCACGACATTTTGAAATGTTGTTCAATTGTCACCAATCAGTTTGACTATCAAACTGCAGACTTACCATGCCAACAGCGACCTGTTGCGCAATGTCCAGAAGATCGGCATAGCTTACAGGTTGCCTAGGTTCAACCACTTGAGTTGCATCAACCACAGACTGCTGAAAGTATTCCTGGTTCTCGAAGCTGATTGTGCAGCACTTGGCAGACTTTCGTTTTGGCTTCGTGGGAGTGCGTTTCAAAATAGCTTTGTGAAAGGAAACATCTGGAATTGCCTCCTGATTCGCATCGATGTTTTCTATATCTTGGAGTCCATAGGATTTATTTTCTGTCGCAAAGATGAACTTATTTTTTAATTTTAGGTTATCGATGGGGTTGCTGCAGTGCGACAGATCCGTTTCGGTTTCCTCCTCCAGAGTGGACAACATGGAGCAATTGATTTCCTCAATACGCGTATCATGTTCGAGTTGACGTACGGCTGGGCTTTGGTTGAGTCTGCGGCGCATTTCAACGGCACTGCGCTCCTGCCGAAACTTCCACTCATCGCTGAAAGATTTTGAAAATAAGCAGATTGCAAAAATACTGTCAGATACTAACCGAAGGAAACTCTGAAGACTGCCAAGTCCACAGTATTCTGTGAGAAGCATCATACGATTTCCACATCTGGTCGAATAACCGACGATGCTCACAATATTCGGATGCCTACCGACTGCCTTCAGCATTTGGATTTCACAACGGAACGCCTGGATATCCTCCTCATTGGGATGATCTGTGATAAGAAGCTTAACACAGCCGATTAATGGGGATTAGTAAGGTGATCTCACCTTTGAGCAATTTCACAGCCACCTGGCGGTGTTGATAGACGCCGCGACGCACCAATCCGAAAGCGCCTTCGCCCAGTACATCCTGCAGCAGCACAGAACGCGGATCCACTTCCAGTTCATCATCTAGTTCAAAGTTATCCTCAACAGCGAGCGTGGCCAACAATGTGCTGTTGTGCATGAGAGACAAGTGAAAGTCTGTCGATTGATTGGGCGGTGTCTTCACTTCATTGGCCTCCAGATGCTTGGACACCTGGCGCTTGTTCAAACTCAACGTCAACGTGCACAAAATGACAATACAACATATGGGTACGAACAGAAATAGAATCAATTTGATGTGGCTGCTAACTACAAATGATAGTGGAGCCGAAATAAGTTAGAGATCTGCATAGTGAAGCCAAGAGAGAACAAACCTTTTTTAAGCGGTATTTTGGTCAGGTGAACTAACGAGGCATTCTTGCCACCTTGGGAATTGGCCACCAAATGTACTTCGAGATTTGATCCTAGAATCGTTATGTTCGATATATAGTAGGAACTAACGTTTCCGTTGACATTGTACTTTAGTTTTTCTCTTTCTCCGTACAGGTCAAGAATGAGCAGAGTGTAATTATCCGGCAAATGCGTAGGTAGCGACCAGCTCACATTCAAGTCCAGTATATCCTGCACAAAATGATGTTGCTCCACGCTTAAATTGTCGGGTTTAAGCGGCGCTGAAAGAGTGTAGAGTAAGAAGCCAATGTCAATTGAAGAGAATGAAGCACTCCACTCGCCTTAACCCACCGCAAAGCGTGTAGTTAAACTCATACAAATCCAGGCAGTTGGGTGCCCGAAATATAAGCCACTTGATAAGACTTTCAAGACCATTTTTGGTATTTATTGTGCGAATTCCAAACCTATATTGCTCTCCAAATGTCATGTCCGGTATGATGAAAGAGTACAACTGGCTGGGCTATGGGAGGGCAGGATGATTAAAGTGAACAAAAATAAAGTTCAAATTGGTACTTACATCACGTATGTGAACCGGCGACGGTGCTCCGAGACTCTGACTATCCGTGGAGTAGTATATAATATCAAAGAAACAGTTTTGCTCTAAACAAAGTTAAAGAATTATTAAAATCTCTATGAAATGAGCAGGTAAAATTACCAGCCGATGGTAGCCACTCGACCTCGGCTTGGATGCTTCGCCAATCATCGGTTTGCTGTAGAAATCTTCGTAATTTTACTTCACCCATTAGGCTGGGAGTGTATCCGCTTCTTAAGGTCTTGAAATTCTCATCGTTTGTTATGATGGAATAGTTACCATTGGCATGCACAGCCAACGCGGTGATGGTATGTGTGGTGTTTGCTTGCAAGTCAGGAATTGTGAAGAATGTGTCCTTTGACTGGGAAATGAAAATGTATTTTTTTTTTATATAAATTACTTGGTCTCCTTCTGACCTTTGCTGCACTCACCAAATAAATCAGCGCCCCGCCATCCCC
This sequence comes from Zaprionus inermis, assembly GCA_018151445.1. Classification (NCBI taxonomy): domain Eukaryota; kingdom Metazoa; phylum Arthropoda; class Insecta; order Diptera; family Drosophilidae; genus Zaprionus; species Zaprionus inermis. The sequence continues at coordinate 4,980,154 of JAECXD010000057.1, read as the reverse complement.
TTCGATGTATATGCTGATAATGAACACGACTGGCGGCTCTATAGTCGAATTATTTCGATTGTGCTGCACCCAGTTTATACGAAACGAGAGCTGCGATTCCGTGCGGCAGACGAGGCTTAGCTGAAAGTTTTCCTGCACCTTGTGCAATTCAGTGGGCATCAAATCACTTAAGTTTCCGTTGCGACAAAATTCGAAGCAGTCTGCGAATCCCTGTAATTGGACAGCACATATATCGTATGTATTAGCAAAAGCGATGGAGATAGAAAACTTTACCTTATCTGGGCCCTCCGTCAGGCAGCTTTGACTGCAGGCCGCCACTTTTAGTGGCGTATCGTCTTCAGAGAGCTGGCGCATTAGCTTGAGATCCGCGGATTCAGAACCGATCGCAACCCATAATAGAAATGAATATTTCATGTAGAGCAGTAACATTTCTACTCTCCCCTTACTCTGGTTTCTATTTATTATAGATTTTATTTACTTTTCTCGAAATTCTTTAATTTAATGCAATATGCGTTTTTTTTTTTGTTTCTTTTGGTCATCCGTTTTGCACGGTTATTGCACTTTCCACGCGGTTCTTCTCGGGGTATCGAAAGTTTTCGCCGAACTCGAGTTATTCTTTGTGGTCCGACTGTTGCCTTCGACTGAACCGTGCAAACTGAAGTCCAATCGAGAGCCGACGACAGCGGCGAACAGGAAGAATTGATGATAGACAACACAATTTATCAGTTTTGTTTTGTTATTCACCTTCTGCTACTGTTTCATGCAGCGCGCGAAAAGAAGACAGACAAATTCCATTTGTAATGCAAAATTGTTGTTTCTGTTTTCGTCAATGAGGCGCCAAAGTATTTTCTAAAATACTCCACATAACGTGGTCTAGTAAGTCAAGAAAACATTCTATGATTTTATACAATAGTATTTATTACCCTACTATGTATGTATGCAGCTATCGATTCCTACCATTCCATCGTGTATAAACATAAAAAGTTACGGTAGATATTTAGACCATGTATAAATTAATACAGTGCATAATAACATTCATTTGTGTAGCTGAAGGACGGACTACACCAAGAAACTCTAGTAAGGCTGGAGTTTGCCGCACCACAGTGCAGTATTCATCATAAGAAATAAAAGTGTCCTTATCAGCATCGAATTTTTGGAATATCAATTCACGCATATCCTGCAAAATAAAATATGAGAGTAAAATTAATAGATAAATATATATATATATATAATATATTTGGTTTTTTACAGCGCGACACTCGAAGGCTTCGTCCTCGTCATTGCCTTCAAAAAAGACATCCACAAAATACATGACTTGCGGACGTGATAAAAAGCCAAGTCCATCCTCGTCGTATACCTAATCGGTTGGGTGGGAGAGAGAGAGAGAGAGGGGGGTGTATTGGAAATTATTCCATTACGATTAAAATTGTACACACTAACCTTGAAGGTAAATTTCATGAGTTCTTCCAGGTCATCGGAAAAGTAAATGGTAAACAGTTTAATGAAGCTTTCGAGAGTGCAATGTTGAGCGGGCGAAAATCCCAGATCCTTGCAATCTGTATCGTAACACACGGTTCTCACAATACGATCGTTAATTCGTTTATTGTTTATCTTGAACATTATCTGCAATATTTTGCTCAATTGTACTGCAGTCATATATCTGGACTTTGGACCATTCTGCAATACAAATTTATTATAGACCATCGATAGACAGAGCAGCTCGGTTTGCGTAAACGTTTCAGATTCCATGTTGGATATCAACGAGCCATAGATGTAATTGAAGCGAGAATTCTCCATATTGCCCAGCGTTAAATCGAGTTTCTTCATGTTGCTGATAACTGATATGGGCCGCTGATAAAACCAAATTCGATGTTAAAAATGTAGTATAAAATTGGATTGTGTAAAACTAAAAATCCTGTAGGTATCCGATTAACTCGGATTGTACTGATTAACCGAATTCTAAGTTGTGTAAAACTAAAAATCCTGTAGGTATCCGATTAACTCGGATTGTACTGATTAACCGAATTCTAAGTTGTGTAAAACTAAAAATCCTGTAGGTATCCGATTAACTCGGATTGTACTGATTAACTGAATTCAAAGTTGTTTTATTCAAACATCTGTGTGACTAGAAAATAGCAAAGCTTGCTTGGCTTCGATGAATAAATCTCAAAATACAAATAAAAAATAAAAACAAATAAAACCACGTTAATTATCGTTTGCCAGTGCTGCTCAAACGGCTTGCGCGGTTTTGATGCGACTGCTTTACCGACAACGGCAGCGTCTTGCCAGTGATTCTCAAACCGATTTTGTTTAGATGTTTTGCATTTTATTTGATTATCATAACTTAAAACTAGTTTGTAATTTGGCAAATACACGAGTACTTGAATTAAAATATATGTATGTATTTATACATACATATGGTATATGTATAATTGTAATATGTGTGTGTGTGTGTGTATATTATATACATAATGACGCACTCTAGTGACCGTTGCCATTGGCGGCCAGCTTGGTGCCGCCATTGCTGTGTCCGTTAGCCTGCAGCTTGGCCTTGGACTCAACGCCACATGGCTGACCCAGCAGCTTGACCTTCTTCTGTGGCGGCTCATTCGTGATGGTTGAGAAGTCGAACTGCAAGAAATCAATCCAGAGATTAGCTTGTAATGGAATAGGAATGGAACTAAGCCAGGTTCCACCTACCCGCTGCTCCAGAGTCAGATGCGAGATGGGCGCCAGGCCGATGCAGCCGCGCAGAATGTTTTCGATGGCGGCACGCTGACGGAACAATGAGTTGACCACCTGCGAACCGCTGGGCACCAGCGGCGCCTTGCACAAATAGCTCAACAGCGACAGCACCGGCTTGAAGGGAACCCAAGGAGCATTCTCACGGTCCGAGCTACGCAGCTGGATGCGTGCACTCAGCTCGGCCAGTATGACCAGATCGAGGATGAGCGGTGTCGCAAGCAGCGAATCCTCGCACGTGTTATGTATGACCAGCGTGTTGTGGCCGCCCATCATGATCTCGGACGTGTACTCGTCCATGGCACGCTTGCTGTCGCCCACATAGGGTACATACTTGATGACCACCACATGATCGGGATGCTCGCCAGGTGCATAGAGCACGTTATTCGAGGCGACCATGTCGTCGACTACGTTACTCTTGGAAATCTGCAATGGAAACAAGATTAGTGCACGTAAGGGCAGGCACGGGTCGTACGGCTACGCACCTCCTTGGAGCGGAACTGCTGCGGAGCTGAGAGATTCTTGCCATCGTTGTTGCCCAAGTGATTGTAGCTGACAATGGAGACGGGTTTGATGCCGGCACCCACCAAGAAATCTACCAACACGGATTTGATCTTGGTCTGACCCGACTTGAAGTCATCGCCGGCAATAAAGACCTGTTGCTCTTCGGCCAGCTCGATCAGGCCGGGCACAAAAGTGTTCTGCGGCGATCCATTGATGTAGGTGCACTGTGAATGAGGCAGAAGACGGATTATGGTCCATGCCAAAGCAATAATTCATAATTAATAAATACTTACGCCTTCGGCTATGCTCGCCATAGCGAATATGGTCGAGGGCGATACCTCCGACTTGTTGGCCTTTAGCGAGGCGAACAGCTCCTTGCTGTTGGTATTCAGACCTGGCTGAATCTCGCTAAAACGTTCGGTATTTGCTGTCCACAGTACTATGACGGTATCGACGCCGCTGCGTTGCTTGAAATCACGTATATCGTGACGCACCTGCTCGTACTGTTCCAGCCTGGTGCCGTTGATAAGATTATCGGCACGCTCGGACTGATTGGCCGCAATAAAGTCGGGATCATAGATGGATGGTCGAGGCTTGAGGGCCGACAGCTGTTCGTACAGCTGCTCCTGTAGTCCCACATCCAGTACCTCGGCACGCCGCATGGCATCGCCCAAATGAATGCCACTTATGTCCCAGCCATCGACCGCAATGTCATTCGGTTCCACCATGGGCAACAGCTCGTTCATGGGCACATAGACATCGGTACCCTGCTCATCGGAGCCCACAAACACGGTCGATGCCTGCGTGATCGAGCCAAACCAATTGGCCTGCTGCACACCCGTTTTCTTGCGCCACTGGAGCTGGCGACGATTCGCTTCCAGAGCGGCGGTCAAAGTGGATCCATTGTTGCCACCCCAGCCAACCAGCATGACACCTAATTTGGGCACTTGACGCCCCGTGCGTATCTTCAGCGCCGTCGTTTGGGGGTGCACCTGCAAAACAAAACACAGATCGTTATTGTTATCGTAATCCTTATCAGTATTCGTATTATTCCTGGCCTATGCCAAGAACAGATTTATAGCGAAGTTAACCTTATCGGCGCGATAAGTCAAGACGTGACAAGACGCCCCCTCGCGAAAAATAAGCAACTTCATTAATCGATCGCGTGATTCTCGACTTCCTTTGCATGTTCGATGTACCAGTTTGTATACCCTTTCAAAACACTAAGCGCGTGCGTTCCTAACTATAAAAATAATTAATGTATGCACATTTATTTATAACCTGATCAGACTTATGCAAAGCCTGTTGCCAAAATGTAAGCATAAACTAAATTGGGATCTCAATTTAAAGCGTAAACAAACTTCGGTCTGTCTGGCATGGCCTACCATAAACGCTCCGCTCCTCTTAATCAATGCAGGTGTTTTTGGAATCTGCTTGGACAACCTGTTCATAAGCTGTCTCCGAATAACAATATGAATGTGTACACATATATATATCTATATATATATATATATATAGAGACATGATGACAAGAACAAAATAAATAACTTATACACGTGTGAGCCAAAGTCCATATTTTTGGCTGCTTTCGCCGGCCGGCTAATTAACAAGCTCATGTGATATTATGAAATAATAAGGAGGAACTGAAAGCATCGAACGATCCGCAAAAGTGGTATAGTAGCATGTTGATAGAACCAGTTTGCCGCTGTCTGAGGTGCGGAAATTAAAAGGATTGAAATTGAAAATTGAAAATGCAGATATAGTATAAACACTAGTTGATTTATAGTAAAGGAATCTTAACTCTTCTCAGTCAATTGATTTTTGTACCTGTATGATGATTAGTTCTTTATTAATTATTCTTTATTATTTTATTATTTATTAAAAATCAGTTTATTGCATGAAAGAAATAAAGTTGTTTCTAACTTGAGACAGTGAAAAATTCTCATAAAAGAATTTTTCTGATGGAGTACGATGATTAAAATAAAATGAAATAAAGAATAAGCATAAGCTTTGATCTAGCTAGACTGGGCAAATGAATGATTTTAATAGCAAAATATAATATATACATAGGCATATAGGAAAATAGGAAATTTGAGAAGCTCTAAATGTATAAAACTAATGAGAAATGTGATATGACGGAACTTTGAAATATGGCTTGTATAAAAAATACATGGTATATTTTCGAATAAATAATACCAATTAGTTAAGAGCACTGCGATTACGTGCTCTTAACAGGGGCTTAACCCTTAGCAGAACACAACAGCTGACGCCACATCCATTTCCAAGATTGACCTTGAACAAAGGAAGTGCATCAAGTGTCAGTTGACTTGGGCAGGGAGGGGAGGAAACCCCATCGAGCTGAGCACTTCTGTTTATCGGCTACAGCTCAGCTCAGCCCACACAGGAGTTTAGCTGATTAGGTAAGCGTATCAGGTCCGCAATATAAACACGGCAAGTCGTTTCAAATGTGCCCAAATGCGGCTTGATAACGACGCCTGCGCAGTGGGGGAGATGCAACACGCCATTGCCTATACAACTACATACATAGACAAATGTGTGTGTGTGTGTGTGTGCTGGAATGGGCTTCCACAGCCGTAGTATCAGCTGTTTGGAAAAATGTGCCAGAATCGATAAAGTGGAAATATATGTTCAAATTACAGCGAATTTTCGTCGTTTTTATCGCAATGTCAACAAATATGTTCGTTATTTCCATCCATATTTATTGAACGCGCGTCAATATATTGCTCACATAGGCACGTCAACGGAAAGTTTTTCCCGATACACACAGGCCAAGCCACCCCCAACCGGTGGAACAGTCGAGAACATCTGCCGCAAGTTCAGTGTGAAGGTCAGAAGGCAGCAGCACAGTGTGGCAAAAGCACAACAGGCAAATTGTTCTTAACCAAGCAAAGAAAGTGAAAACAAAGAAAATCTCAAGAAAAAAAGAAGAAGAACGAATTGTACTATATATGTCTGGAGAAACAATTGTCGTTGTACTGAGAGTCTCATTAAATCCTTATGCAAGTGTCGCTTTCCCATTTAAATGAGCTTATTACGGTTATTACACCCACTTTGAGAGGTAGGCAAGTGGCAGGTAATAACTCACCTGCAGTTGACCCGAAGCACAACGCTTCACATGCGACGTATGATACTCGTAGTCCGTCACAATGAACTCATCGTCCACGTGCACCTTGGGCGAGATAATCTCCAGCGTCGACTTCTTAGTTGGCTTCATATTCAAATGCGAATTCGATTTATTTGGTAATTTTTTTTTATTTCGATTTTTTGTACACTTTGCTGCTGCTTTCGTACACCGGCACTTTGTTTATGCTTTATGCTATTGCGTACGTTTTGTTTTGTTTGCTGCTCTACACGATTTAGCGGTCCTTAAGTTGCCCGTTCAAAGCGAAAGTCCACCGCCGAATGAGCTAAAGAGCGCGAGGCGGCCCCTTTTATTGACAGCACCCGCGCCATTTCCAATTTGACTCTTTGTTCTGCACACACACAGAGAGAGAGAAAGGAGAGAGCGCGCGCATCCACAAATTGCCGGCTTTGTCGTGCTGAGAGCACGAGCAGCCAAAGGCGTAACGAGAGTGAGGTTCGCCTGAGTGCAGTCGCATACAAGTGTGGGTGCGTGTGTGTGTGGGTGAGTGAGGTTCAGTTAAGTCCAGTATCTGTTTGTGGACTGCAGATCAATTTATTGGCAAATAATAATTGAGATTTAACAATTATTTTTGAAAATTCTATTAGGAATAATTATTATGTATTATATTCTACGTAATTCAGCAGTGAAATATGCTGAGTTTTTTATTTAATTACATGAAAGTAAACTTTACTGAATTCCAATAGCTTTTTTCCTGATAATTTGTATTCAGTATCCTAATTTGATAGATGAAACCATAAAGATAACCATAGAAAAAAAACACATTTCTGAAAAAAATAAAAATGAAACAATCAAAGGTCTCACATAACGTGATCACAAGATTATCTATTTTTTTTAATACAGGTCTTGTAATTGAATTTGAGTTTACATCATATGATGTTAGAGGGACAAACGCAGTGATTGCTCAACTAATACAATTTGGCATGGACCTGTTAGCGCTTGAAAAATGCAGAGAGAGATTGAGATGGAGAAAGAGAATAGCGAGGTGGTCGTACCTACATAATTTCCGTATTTTCTCGGCGCGGTTGGGTGACTTCATGCCCCCCACAGATCGCATAGCAAAGAGGGTAGACCCGATCCCAGAGCTATTCTATGCTATAATTTATGAATGCCGAATTAAAATTCTATCAATGAGAGTCTTCAGTTGATGTGGAAAATTTTTGCGCGCAAATTTTTTTATTATGATTCCAATCATATAGAATGCGAGCTTCTTGACCAGTTTGGACTGCGCCTTGGGCTTTCAAGGTTGCCAATCAGAAGTGACTTTGTTTTGATGAAAGTTTCTGCTCCTCGAATTTTCTAGATGCCTTCGTTCTGTGCGCTCTGTATGCTGGAAAAACTTTCCGTTATTGCAGCCAATTGACTGCAGACCGCACTCGAATTACTCATTGGGGATTTGAACTGAGGCGGTTCTTGTAAGAACAGTTGCAGAACCAATGGCGTCTTCAATTAGTAAATTTCCATGCAAACTTTTCCATTGTAGTTTGAAAAATAATTGAATATTGCATGAATAATTAAATGATGAAAAAAATAAATACAAATGAATATGTTTGCTTTCAGTTAGAGTTCTTAAGTTTCGGATATCATAATAATCACACTTGTTTTTTTTTAGCTATAATGAATCTCATGTTTGTGGGCGTCTCGTTTCCACCACACGCGACAGTCGCCCTATCAATATTTGCCTTTCTGCCAAGTCATGTGAGCCCCATCGGCTTATCAGCGCGCCTGCACTTCTTCCGCCATCCTTATCCTTTTCAGCTATTATACAATAAAAGATATAATGCAATTGAAGAAAAAGAAAGTTAAAACATATGTATATTTTTAATTAGATAAAGCGGCGTTTGACTTACAGTACACTACATTAGTTTTTTTTAGCTTTACTTAAGATCTAATAAACGAGTAGAGTGCCTGATGCATGCAGTACGCATATGCTGATAAAACCGTAGATTGAAATTCTTTCAATTTACTTTACAATATCAAAAGTGTACTTAATTAATTATTTTACAGTAAGCTAAACTTTAATACAACATTAACACATATGATAATCACAATTTAAAGCACAATTTGTTTCTGAAACATGAAAGAAAATAGGGCAACAAAAAACAAAAAGGAACGACGAAAAACACTAACAAAAAACTGTGCAAACTAAACTCATTTTTTTTACAGATGAATGTATAAATAATACTGAGCCGTTATGAGAAAGCTGGTTAGTTATCCAGAAATTCCCATTCGCTGGAAGTAGTGGAATCTGCTGTGGCAGGTTCGGCATCCGGTTTTTTAAAGGGATCGCCAGCTTGTCGAAAATCTGGCAAAAAACTTGTATATTCCTGTTCGGCGATAACCTCCGTTGACTTTGGTTGGGTTGTTACAAATTTCAAAGGTGGCACCTTGGTGCCCTGAGAAGTGCCTGCGAAGATGCCATCCACTGGTTGTCCAGAGCTATAGTCCCCGGCATCGGTTAATTCGACAACGTTGCGAGGCATGGTCTGCACGCCCACAGCCTCCAATTTGGTGGGGTAACAGTTGATGAGGGACTCGCGTAACTGAGGCTTTTTTATATCTAGTAACTCCTCGGCTGTCATGGGCGCCAAGTGAACCTCCGGTAAATCCAGTTCTGCAGCCAACGTCTTGGCCTTCTCTTCGATCGTTTTCTGTAGCGTGGTGGGAGTCATAGCATCAGGCAAATGCTTTATAAATGCAGCTTTTATGTCCAGCGGCGAGGCCAGACCGTTGCTGTAATAAAAATAATAACCATTTAGAGATGTAATACCCAATCCAGTGACGTGCTTACTTCTCTAGTTGGCAGTAGCTAGCGTCCATAAGAGTGGCTGCGCTAGTCTGTGGCATTTTGTACTCCTGTGTCTCGTGTCCGATTTCCACAATTCCTCCGATGGCTCCGTTTTGCCGTGTTTCGACTGAGACCTTGCGTTTTCTGTTGGAGACACTGCACCCAGTGGAGTGCAGTATGGACTGATCAAAGTCCATTTCCCCAATTCGTTTGAAGATTTCCAATCGACGATTCTGCTGTGCCAACGGTGACTCTGCAGCAAGCTCAATGGGAATATTCAGATCAAGTTTATCTATTGGAGGCAACTCAAAACATTCCTCGGCGCAATGCAGAGATTGTTCTACCAGCTCTACGGGCGACTCCACTTCCAAATTGGAGTAGTGTGAAACACCCATCATGGGTAAAGGTGGCGGCAACAGTGGATTAAAAATAACCTTTGCTGTCTTATTGGGCTTTTCCGGAAGCGGTGCTAGACGCAGTAGAGAGCGTTCGCCTTCCAGCACAAATATCTCCTTGCCGCACACACAGAAATCCAGTATTTTACGAAATCCACGAGCAACTGCCTCGACCTTAAGCCGCTCCAAATTTAGTATATAAAGTGATGCGTCATCATGAGTGACCAACAAGGAGTCGCGTCCATCGTACAGCTCCATCTCCCGGAAGTTCTTGCTTGCCACAAAGGTATCAGAAGCAGTTGATGTCGTTGATCCACTCGCTGCTGACGTCTGTTGACGTTGTTTGGGGTTTAACAGAGGTATCTCCCAGGTGGGACTGCGCAGCACATTCTCGTTGAAAATTATAGTCTTAGAAACATTACCAATTGCGTCGGCAACCCAGAAGCGCAACCCCGGTCGACCACAGACAATTTGCGGTAAACTATCAGTTGTTCGAGTGTTCTTAAGAAATACCCCACCACAGTCAATCAACTGCTTGCGATCCTTCTTGCCTACTTGGGTGATTTGCCATTTGTGGGTTTGAGCATCGCGCCGGCAGAGTATGCAACGATAGAGCGTCGCCACGAGTAAATAGCTCTGATGTACACTCAACTGGACAATCTCGTAAGCTTCGCTTAGTATCTCCAGTGATTTGCTCGTGTGCTGTGAATTTAAAAATGGGATTAGTTGTAAATTCATAAAGATGGCGCTAAATCACAAACCGTTTGATAGTCAAACTCAGTGAGCACGACGATGCCCTGTCGGTCACCCGAGTAAAGTTTCATGCCATTCTTAGACCACTCACAGCAGCTCACCACACAGCGGTGCAAGTCTCGTATGGTGTAACGTTCGATAGGCTTGCTACGGGTGCAGGGCGCTACCAAATCCAGGTCCGGTGGAAGTTCCTTTTGTATTTGGAATACGCTCACTTGACCGTTAGCGCTGCCTGCTGCTACCATATATTCGACTGAGTTAACTATCTTCACGCACGTAATACGAGTGCAGACCTTCGAAAGTGTGTCGTTATCATAAAAGTTTTTTTTTGTAGTAGGGGAAAGCACACATTAATGAGTAAATAACACGCAACGTCCGTTGTGAGTCATTGAACATCTTGACCAAATATTTACCTCGCCCTTAAGCTTTTGCATTTCGCCGGAACGCCGATTATACCAAAAGACAATTCCTGCATCACTTCCCAGCGCTAGGTAATCCTCAATGGCATCGACACAGGTTATATTCAGATTTGCTGGGAAAAACCCGCGACGCGCGGCTGGAATCAACTCTAATATTTCGGTAAGCGGAGCCCATTCGCGAAGGCATAATTCCTTGCTGTTGGCCATGTTGGCTGATTTTCTTTAAAATTAAAAATCCTCTTTTACAAGTACGTTGTCTGCGTCCTTAAACAACAACAAATTACACTGACTGTTTATATTCGATTCATTTGACAGTCCAATAAGAAGCATCTGAGTTGCCACTTTTTTTAGAAATTGCTTATCGATATTTACAAAGTTTATATCATATCGTAAAAATAATCCAAATACCTAGTGCCACTTACATTTTTATGCAAGCTCTTAAATATTTACAAATTATTGATTAATAAATTATGAATTACCAATTTTAGCTTTTGGCGCCCCAGAACAAAAATATCGATTGTAATGCTTATCGTTGCAGTAAACATCTGATCCAATTTTTCTTATCGAAATGATAAAACATCGATAAATCAGCAAGACCTCGAAGAAAAAATTTTCTAAAGCATCAATTGTATTTAATAATAAAATAATAGCGATAATTTACAAATTGGATTTCGCTCCTGTCTATCAAAGTTCAATAGGTAAAATAGTACCAAAGAGCACTTCGTAAACAAACGGGTAACTAGCAATTTCAATAAATAGTTACACACACAGGTAATTGAAAACAAACGTTCGTATTCTGGGACAAAGTTCATTAAATGAAGTTTAGTTTGTGAGCAGCATTATGGGCGACAACAACAATCTGCGGAGTGCTGTAATCCACGAGTCACCCATGCTGACCACGCCCTATGGGAACGTGCGGGCGCTTTCCGTCCCCCCACCCATACCACAATCTCCTTTTGAGCAGAGCTCGTACGGCTATGGAGGGGGTGGTTACGGCAATACTGGAGCTTACGGAATGGGTTTCGGAGGCTACAACACAGGCTATTCGTCTGGAGGATTTGGTGGATATGGTGGTTATAGTGGTTTCGGAGGTATGAATGGTCTTGGCGGCTATGGTGGCGGCTATGGGGCCTACAACAGATTTGGCGGAATCAATGGAAACGATCCAGAGCAACGTTTTATACAGATGGCCGAGGCCAGCTCACGTCCCGCATTCGAGAGCATCGAATCGCTAGTGTCTGCCATAGCGAACATTGCTTCAATGTTGGACTCTACATTTTTTGCATTGACAAGCTCCTTTCGAGCTATTCTCGGCGTGGCAGCAAATTTCGGACGTCTGCGCAGTGTTTTTGCTCAGTTTTGGACATCATTTGCCATCTTTCGAGGCCTAAAATGGATCTATAGAAAGTAAGTGTAAACTATTCTGACTGTGATATCACCCGAATTATCATTACATTTTTTAATTAGAATATTATATTGGCTGCGACTATCAAATCTGGATCCCTCTTCAGATGCCTTCAAAAAAGCCTTTGCCGAGGCACTCAACGAGAAAAATGTACAAGGTGGTGCGCCACAACCTCCTCGCAGAGGCACATCACCGTGGCCTGTGCTCGCTTTCCTTAGTTTCATCTTTACGGCGCCTTATCTGATCATGAAGTTGCTGGGGACCGTCACAAATACAGCGCAGGAGGAAGGTATGTGATTTTGAACATTGAACGCGGCCTGTTTATCTTATCTGAGCACTTTGCTCTGACCCAGCTCATCCAGATAAAGCTGGCCAAGCCAATTGTACAGATAAGCAAACGAGTTCCTACTTCTGCAGTCAACCTAACGTAATTTAATCCAAACAGCTCGTAATCCCACCAAGTGGACCTCGCCGATTCACACGCAAGCTATCTACGATTTCCAGGCCCGCAGTCAAAGCGAACTGACTTTGCGTACTGGCCAGACCGTACAAGTGGCACCGCGGGAAATTCAACAGACCCTTCGCCTGCTCAACACTGGCTGGGCTCTGGCCTCCACAAATGGCAAAACCTCGGGAGTAATACCTCTTAACTATGTGAAATCACCACAGCAAATACGTCAGGAGCGACATGAACCCGTCAAGCCCCAACCCGAGCTAATGAATCTGTTGCCAAATGCATTTCCTGCACCGCCCTTTGATCAACAAATAAGCCATGACTTCGATTTGGCACCCAAGCAGCAAGAACCCTTGGGTCCGCCATCCACGACAGCGATGGATGCGGAAATTAACGAGGTCATCCCTTAAGGGTGCACACACCTTAAAAGTAGCCATAAGCCAAAGCAAATCCTTGTACCGATCCATCTCCATCGTGAGAGATGTGAAAGGCTGACTTTCGAACTGTTATTTTGTATGCTAATTTATTTTTTAAGTTGCCCCACACACTCTTTCGTTGTTCTCAGTTGAAATCGACAAGAATATCTTCGACCAGAGATTGTTGCAAAAACAAAAACACGATATATCAAGTTCGAGCTCGACATTCCATGAACACATTCATTCAAATCCACTCCAAATGTATAAAAAGCGTGCTCTGTATGTTTGGCATTGAAACGTGCCCATCTACGTTTCAATGCAGAGCTGAATTTAAAAAAGATACGAAACGACCCAATCGATCAACAAATATATAATAAACACTGGATAAATTATTGCAAAATCCGAATTGAGTTTCTATATATACCTTAAAGACAATAAAGCTAAGTCAATTCGTGTTTTTTTAAGTCATATTTTACAATATGTATTCACTTTATTACCTATTTACTTGGTTGTTTGTTGTTGTTCTTCATGTATGTTTATCAATTTTGTATTTGCTTTTTGTCGATAATCCCATTTTCAAAATGAATTATGTATTTTCGTTTTTTTTTTTACACAACTACTGCTCAATTCTTAAATGTACAGTTTTTTTATTCACTTTCTACTAATTTGTATGCATTTGTTTTCAGTTGAAGTTGAATTTCAGTAATATATATAAATATAAATTCTAGAATTTATACGCTTTAATAGTTATTACTAAATATAGGTAGGTTGATTATTTTGCATTTATTTGTAGGTGAATATGTATATATCATATAGCATTATACATAAATATATATATATATATATATATATATATATATACATATATTTGTTTTTTTCTTACTAAACGGTTGTTGAAAGTTTTTAAACAAATGTTTGAAATTAGAACTTAAATCGGGGTACATCGGGTGAGTTAGGCAAATAAACATATTTCATATGCTTTTGTCTACAGTTTGAACTGCAACTTGTCGCTCTAAAAATATTTAATTCTTTATTACTGTCATTTCTTGATGTTTTGGTGTGTTGTATAAACTTACAAACAAACTTCTTTGTTGTTGTATTTATGCTTTAAAAAGTTTTGTTATTAGCAAAAGTCGATTAACAAATAAAGAGAAGACAGACATTTGTTGTATATTTTCACTAAAATACAATTTTTTTGTTTCACTTAATTAGAACATTAATTTAAATGGGGTTTGGACTTAAAAATAAACTTCAAAATACAAATACAAACTGAACGCCAAGTTTTATAATTATTAATTGGTTTTTATACTCATGTATAATTTAATCAAGTCTCATTGAGAAACAAACAAAATCAAACGCTGTATAGTGTGTGCTTGTGTGTGTGAAAGATGGAGAAAGTAAGACAATTTCATTGAGAAATGGGCATCCTAACCTAGCGGGCGAGGCAACCCCAACAAGGCGTTTATAAACGTAAAACTAAATGTATCCTCTGCGTAGCCGCTGCTGATATCGCCAGCATCTCCAGCATTGGAACCATCCGCCCACAACACACCTTCATCCTCTTCCCCATTCATCTGCGTGTCATCGTTAGCTCAATCGATGTCATCCTCCATGTCATCATCATGCAGCTCCATCTTGATTTCAACATCATTGCCATGCTGTGAGTGCTGCACAAAGCTTTGAGACTCATTGGTTAATTCGTGGTATGAATTGAAGTCATTATCGTCGTCTTCCGAATCGTACACCGAATCACTTGATTTTCCAGTTCCGTATGCTGCAAAATAAGCATAAACATACAAATAGTATTTTCATGATATATCCAGCATTAATCAAATCATCGCATACCTTCCACATATTTGGCCATATTAGGTGGCACCCAAGCCTTAATGCGTTCAATGTTCTCCGCCGTGCACTCGCCTTTATCCAAGCCTGCGTATTATACAAAAAGCTAGTTATAGCTTGAAGGTGAGTCAATATGACATTGTTACTTACCCTGAAGTAGTCCCATACGTTTCAAGACCTCGATATCATCGTGCATTTCGAATGTGTTGTCGAATTTAAATATGTATTCCGATCTTGAGATAATGATAGGAGTGAGCAATTGAGTTCATTAGCTAAATAAATATGCTTATTAAGGTAAACATACTTGTCGTTAGTGACGCTGCAATTGATCTTGGTCGATTTGTGCGTATTCACAATGATAAACGGCAGCTGAATGGATGAGTTTGGAGATGGCACAACACCCTGACTCTCGGCACGTTTGTTTCGCTCCACGAGGGCCTTAAATGCCACATGTTGCATGACCATTTCTCGCAGCATTTCATCCTTTTGCTTAATACGCTCGCGCCGTTGATTATTCTCCTCCTCGAGAGCCAAAAATTGCTTTAGTTATGAAGAAGAAAACTTTCGCTTAATACGATACTCAAATACATAAAATTCATACGGGGCTGTACCTCGGCCGAGTTGGCGGGCAAGCCAATCCAACGTATTTCCTTTTTGTCTTTGGATATAACATTGATTGCCATCAGTACGTTGAGTGCATCGTAGACACGACGCCGAATATTCTTTTGATCACAGTTGGTATCATATGAATTGTTCTTCAGTTCTTCGGTAACTAAATCATCAGCAACCTCATTGTAGGTGGTTTTGCCCTTCTCCTGCACCTTCTCGCACACCTTCATCGAGAAGTGGCGCAGTCCCTTGCCCGCTTTGTCAGGTTTTCGTTTCCTTTGCACGGATGATGACGAGGCGGACATTGTGAGCATGGGACTGCTCTGGATGGCGTTGCTGCAATCATATACGAGAATCTGATTAACAAATTCTGGCGACATCAATTTGTTAACTTACAGTTTCGATTTCATTTTCATGGCATTATTGGGCATATATTTCACATATCGTTCGCTCTTTATCTGTAATAAATAAATTATAGAAATTTAGTTAGTTAATCGTTTAAAGGTTTTGATAACGTTTTCTTACTCACCACTTCGTGCGCGCCGCTGCTTCCCCCTCCTCCGACCCCTTTCTGTGCTGACACAACTGTGCTATATGAAGTATCTGAAGATGAACAAGAAAAAAGAACAATTACTCTATGAATATGATTTACGATCGTTGTAGCGTCACGCTTACTGTCAGTTTTCGGAATTGTCATATGACTGCCCTGAAGACGTATAAACTGTCCTTGATTATTTGTGCTCTGCTGAGAATATGCGATAAATTAGTTAGCTAATTGCTTTAACCGCAACCTGATGATTAAGCGTACCATCTGACTGAAGGTGCCCACACGGCTCACACTTCCAATGCCGCCGCCGCCGCCGTTGCGTGTCGAACTGCTGGCGAATACCACGTTGGGCTTGCCGTGATCCATGGACTGCGACTGCTTTACTTGTACTGTCTTCTTGGCAATTCTTCCTGAAAAAATTATTACAGCGTTAACAAATTGTACGAGATTTCACGTGGTGGTTTTACTATCGATTGTGGCGTTAATCTACTCGATCGACTAATCGATGTTTAATATGAAAAGCATTTTAAATATTGCGCTTATAATCTGGTTTGAATATCACAGCAAGAATCTCGCAAAATAAGCGTCATACTTCAAACTATTAATATTCATGTATTTAATGTGTATGTTATCAATTTTGAGTAATTCATACACTTATCTTCACTATATACAAACATACAAATGTAAAGAAGAATTATTTATTAGTACATAACTAGCAGCGATACAAAGTAATGCTTAAGATGTGATGATAAGTATTTTGCTATATTCAAAGGTTGGCTGGGCTGCTTCGCGCACGCTTACAGCAACAATATATACATACATAGTATAGATGTGCCTAACACATGCAGCACAGTCGGCGTTTCTGTCGTTCTCTACTTTTTCATTTGTTTTTGGGGGACGTGCAGCAGCAGCAGAGGAAGCGCAGCGCGCAAACCTAACCAAACAGCAACCACAACAACATCACGAACACCAATACACACACGCATAAAGCAAAGAGTAAACGAAAACGAGAGAGTTCTCCCTCCCTCTCCATTCAAAACTTGGGGTGGTGTCGTGCGGGTGAACAAAACGCAACCGTCTGGCAAGGATGCAGAGCATGCCGTAACAACAACAACAAGAAAACTTAACTCAACACGTGTTAATCGACTATCGACTATTCGAATACATCGTGATCGTTTTGTTTGCACATCCCTGGCTTGTTGCTGCTAGAGTTGTAACCTAACCGGCTTCGTCTAAACAATTCGACTTACATCTGTCAGTTATGCTAATTATTCACCTGCTGCGAATACATTTGCATAATTATTACATTAGCGCACCGAAGATACTGATCCAAGTGTGTGAATGTGTATGTATGAATGTATGTATGCTATGAGCTTTATGAATATGAACAGGAAAACCGCAACAAAAAGGGTCGAAACTATAAATATCAAACCAACACTTCGGCGCACACATACACACGCATACACTCACAAATGACTCACGGCTTAACTATAGAGCAGTTCGTGCTGTCAAACACGCTCGCTGCCCCGTCAGGTCTTGGCGGCCGGTTAGCCGGCACGCAGTCGACGTTGCTCATTCATACAAACAGAACATGCGCTCACACACACAAGCACAAGCGCGGGTGTTTATATGAGTACGTAAGACGGTCAACAGAGCGGCAATAACAACAAAACCGCTGTCAACGTCAGCGTCGCAACGTTGCTGCGCAGTCGTCGCTGCTGCTACACATGTTTGGTGTTTGCCCATTTTGAGCTTCAACTTTTTCTTCTATCTACACAAGCGATTGTTCACGCGGTTGTATGCGTGAGTACATCTATGTGTGTGTGTGTCCTAACTTTTTGTAACACATTGCAAAATGTCACGCAGTTTAAGTTATTCTTGCGCGGCTCCTTCAGATTTACTCGCTAACGCACACACACATACGTTGAGTGTGTTTTTACATCTCACTCAAACGCGAGAATTATTATTCAAAGGATGAAAAAGAAATGCAGGCGCGAAGGCAACCTTGCCTGCTGCGCTGTCGACGCTGGCTGCGCTGCTATCAGCTGTTTGAAGATGGGAAATAAAAATAATTAAAGCAACAACAAAACTGGAGAAGTACCTGGTAGATGCAGTCAGTGGAAGAGCGTATAAAATGTGTGAGAGTGTGTGTGGATTGACTGAGCGCCAACTGGGCGAAGCGGCGTGGCTGTCGTTGCTGCCCGGGAGCGTGAACACACATGCATACACGCGTACATACATATGTATTTGTGCAAGTGTGAATGTATGCACAATTGTATATACATTGGCAGCAGCAGACAACACCAACAAACCGATTTTACTTGATTTTATTTTATTTTACTTTTTTATTTGTTTTTGTTTTTTTTATATTTTTTTTGTTTTGACATGTTGCTGTGCAGTTGTAGTTGTAGTAGCGAGTAGTTGTTGTTTCTGTTTCTGTTGCTTTTGCCGATGGTTTGCTTCGGCGTTCGGCGTAGTGTGTGCGCTTAAAGCGTATTAAGCGATAAATATTGTATGTAAAGGGAAACCGAAAAATAAAAAGATGGCGTTTACGCGCCAGTGTGTGAGCATGCAAGTTAGTAGTAGCTACCCTACCTCCCCCCGCCTAACAAGCGACAATACAGCCAACGTAAATACGCACATACTATATACATGTACATATTTACAACTCATTTATACATATATGAATCTTATCAACGCAAGTGAACATGTGTATGCATGTTAGGTTAATTCATTTCATTGCAAACCTAATGCATCTCTCAAACGTGGGATTGGGCCTTACCTCAGGTACTATTTAACTTCTACTACTTTTACTACTATTATTACTAAGTCTCGTTCTCTCAACTCACCGTGTTCATCCTTAAAAAAATAGTTGACTTCATCTGTCTTAACAGCGCCACTCGCTTGATTTGTGGTTGAGGTATGCGCCATTTTCAGGTGTATCGTGCTCGTTGTTGTTGTTCTTGTTGTTGCTGGCACTGTGCACTCCTTTCTAGACCGAGACAAGTGTAGTGACGTCGTAGTGGTGCCCCGCACCTTTAACTTCGTTCCTCGATTTTCCTCCTTTGACAACGTTTTTTTTTATGTCACACACTCTTATTTACCATATAGTATTGTTGTTATTGCGCCTATTGTGGGGGTCGCTTGTACACTAACACCCCGCCAAAAAGTACTAATACTAGCAAATGTGAAGCACGTAGCCGCAACGTGTATGTGATGTGGTGCCCGTATAGATGCGTATGTATGCACAAGTGAGCATGTATTTGTGTGGCGCGGCCTGCGACGATGTATATTCTTCTGTATTTTTTGATGCACAATTGTAACACGTGTATTAAATATTTGACTGGCGCAACTTCAAGACGACTCACTTCGATTTCGGTTTAATTGCTTTCACTAATGCTAACTACAATTTATGTATTTTGATAGTAGCAAGTGAAAAATTTGGATGTCGCTTGAGTCAAAATGGCGAGCGCATTTTTTGTTTCCAGCAGCAGTTCATTTTTTCATGTCACACACACACAAAATGCTTTTAATGCGGGTTTTCAGAGGCGTTTTTCGTGCACTTTAACTTATTCGATTTTCATGTACTTTTTTGCAAAAGAACCAACAAATTTTCCTGTTTCTTGTGCACTATTTAGAATGTAATTATTGTTCGTTTTTATCGCAGCACGATATGCATAAAATTTCCATCAAGTCGTTGGTTTTTCAACGACGACGACAACGACGACTACGAAAACGACCAGCGTGCGAGTGCGAGCGAAATGGCAGACACCGCGTTGATCAGCTGATTGACTCGGCGCGCCAAATTATGCATCAATCGACCAGTGTTGAACAAGGTGCGCTAGAATAGCGGCACTCTTAATAAAAAAATATAAGGAACTATGATAGCACGAAAATATATCTCCCTCTTGATTTTTATTTGCAAAATAACAGTTTAATGCGTTTACAATTTTAAACAGCCATAATGGTGTAACTATGCAGAAAGTTCAGGTCTATCATTTATTAATTTCATTGTACTAAGAAAATATACTATAATTTATCAAATATAAAATTGTTAAATTACATAAAGTCGCACACTTTGAAAGTATTTTTATCAAATTTGAAAAAATATTTAAATAATTTGCATTTTATATACAAGTAATATGTTGTAAATAATTCATTCAATGTTGGTTCACAGCTAAATGCGAATGTAAACAACGGCTGTTATCACGCGTCCCAGCTGAATATCCCCAGTGCCAGCAGTTAACCAGAAATATCGATACAAAATACTTTTAAATATCGATACTATCGCCAAGCCAGATGTCCAGCAATTTTTATCGACTTACATTTTGCAACACTATTCGATAAACAACTCTATTAACTTACTGCTGTTTTGCCAAATCGTAAAAAGTACATCAATTGTTAATATAAAATGACAAAACAAGCATTTAATTATACCATAAGTGAAAAGATTATATCTATATAACACGATAAACGCATGTCAAAGTACCCAGCCAAACTTATTGGCTTTTGGGAGAAGTTGCACACGAGGGATTGCAACATTAGCAAAGCAACAACAAAATGGTTGATCCGCTGTGTAATTACAATGTATTGGAGGCAATCTTCTCATACCTGGAGCTTAACGATTTAAGTCGATGTTCTCAAGTCTGTAAAAGTTGGTATCACTTTCTAAACGATGAGAACAGTGACGTTTGGCGCTGGCACTGTCTGCGCAAGCTGCCCAAGGAAGCAGTCAAATCGGACCTCCTGACGTCAGTTCCCACATACAAGACAAAACTGAGGGCGTACATGCACGCTTGGAATCCCAACGATCGCTCACGCAACGTCTACATTAAACCCAATGGATTTACTCTACATCGGTTGGTAAATGTTTTCATGTGTAATCATGAACTGCGGTGTATATCTATTAAAAATCTATTTTTTTGTCCATGATAGGAATCCAGTTGCACAGAGTACGGATGCGGCTCGTGGTAAAATTGGGTTTCGCCAAGGTCGGCATGCGTGGGAAGTGATTTGGGAAGGTCCTCTCGGTACGGTGGCCGTAATTGGCATATCCACAAAGGAGGCTGCCCTACAGTGTCCAGGCTATGTACCGTTACTCGGCTCGGATGATCAAAGCTGGGGTTGGAATCTGGTCGAGAACCATCTCTTGCACAATGGTGATATGCAGGGAAGCTATCCGCTTCTAAACAATGCACCAAAATACCAGGTTGGCGAACGTATTCGCGTCATACTCGACTGCGATGATAACACTTTATCATTCGAGAAAAACTATGAGTTTCTAGGCGTAGCGTTTCGAGGTAAAGTTTATAATTATATATGTATGTACATATATGCGTTACAAGATTTTTCACTTGATCGCAGGTTTGCCTGATAAGAAGCTCTATCCTACGGTATCTGCGGTCTATGGCAACACCGAAGTTTCTATGGTCTATTTGGGAACACCATTAGATGGTTAGCTATTGGAGCACAGATGCAGCCTTAAAGCCGTACAAGTTGTAAATTAATTAATGCAATTAATAAGTAATATACTCGTACTCCCACTCAATAATTTCAGTAATAGGAATGTGCAACACAGTTTTACTTTCTGTCTAGTTCTAGTTTCTTTTGTACAAAAATATATACATATATGCATTTTGTTGATTTTATAATACGCCAAAGTTAAAATCACCTCCAATTGTTCTATCTACCAACTAAGCTTAATTTTACACATTGAAAATATAAATAAATAGTTGTAATTTCATACAATGAACAGCTTGAAAACATCATATTTTAATCCAAGTTATTCAAAAGCAAAATCGGCCCAACGACAATATATTTTACTTTATCTATAATTCGATTAGTCCTCCATTGTTTTTTCTCTGCTAAATTAAAAAATGTCTTACTATGTATTGCTGATATGATAGGGTGCGAGTCGCAGATTACACGGCTCTTAATTTATGTCGCTTCCTGTCTACGGCAATAATTTACGGATACGTCAACTGTTTGGCTTTTGTGACTTGTAACGCATTTGGATGCCTTTTGAACAAGGACTCCGTGGCGCAACGGTAGCGCGTCTGACTCCAGATCAGAAGGTTGCGTGTTCGATTCACGTCGGGGTCAAATTTGAGGGTAACTTTTTTTTCTCCCCGCAGGACTTGCGCTTTTTTAGCACCATAACACGCTGGCTAGATTCGACCGCTGTTACTTCAGCGCTCTTAAAGTATAATGAATGAAGAACAGTTAAACAATCTTTTGGCTTCTCAACAATAATTAAACATTTATTTTTATTATATCCTTAAGCAGATTTTACTAAGTGCAAGAACAACATTTGTAAAACGCAACTACGTTAAACTTGAATTTCGTTTTAAAAGTTCGATTTTGTTTTAATCGGTAATATAATCATATCTTATTTATCTTAACATTCGTGTATAACTGTTTTATGTAAATAGCGATAAGCAATTTCAACGAGTGCATTTGTTACTAATTTTTTTTACATAAGTAAATATATTTGTATATCGATGTAGTTTCTTTTTACGAATTTAAGCTTAAATTGTAAATTCCCTAAACGGTTTGCCATGATGTCTCATTAGTTGTTCCCTTATTGCATACAAAGGCATGTATGTACGTTTTAATAAAGATAAATATTGTGTAAATATTAAAAATATTCGATATTATGTGTATTCGTCCTGTGCAATAAAATTCGAGTTAAATGAACGGAGAACGGAATCGTAAGTAAACCTAAAACCAACACCAAAATTCGCGGTACTCTCTCTATCTCTCTGTCTTTCTTGCATTACTTGCATATTGCATATTTAGCTAAACAAAACTATAAAACTTCAACAAAAATTTTTATTTATACACAAGTCAAGAACTAATGTTTATTTGCTATTGACTAGGTTTAGGAACTCCTCGCGCGTCTTCGGATCATCGCGGAACACGCCCAGCATGGTCGAGGTTACGGTTTTGCTATTAATCTTCTGCACACCACGCATAACCATGCACATGTGGCTGAAATAAATAAAATAATAATTTTTTCAATAAATTAAATCATGTTAAACAATGAATTGCAACGTCGTTGATTGTGCTTGGTTTCACTAGGCAAGCTTTAGTAACAATCACGTCACAAGCATCGGTGGTTCAGTGGTAGAATGCTCGCCTGCCACGCGGGCGGCCCGGGTTCGATTCCCGGCCGATGCAACTACTTTTTTATTTATTATTTTAATATTTTAATCTACTTTTTTATTTATTTTTTTAATATTTGTATCTACTTGTTTTATTGTTCTACTTACACGCCCTCAACAACAACTGCGACACCTGCCGGCTGCACGGCCTGTGTTACGGCAACGGCAATCTGCTTGGTGAGACGCTCCTGCACCTGTAGACGGCGTGAGAAAATCTCCACAATACTAGAGCGAAAAATAAAAAATATGCTCAGTTGCGTGTGACACTGTGCAAACTCTTTCCATTTGGTCTACTCACCGTGCCAGCTTACTGAGTCCCAAAATCTTATTGCACGGCAAATAGCCTATAGAGACTTTGCCATAGAATGGCACCAGGTGATGTTCGCACATGGAGAACATCTCAATGTCCTTGACCACAACCATCTCATCGTGGTCCTCATCAAATACGGCGCCATTGAGCACATCTGAAACAGCGAGCAGTTGTAAATGGCAATAGAGTCCACAAAGCAGCATAGCATCCACAATGTTCCGTTGATTTATGTTTGCGCTTAAGCATGGCATATTTTATGCATAACTGAATCTTAAGTGGGAGCTGTGCACTTGACTACGATTAATGTGTGTATGAATGAGTGTGTGTGGCTGTGCATGTGTGTGTGTGTGTGGGTGTGTATTGGTGCGGGCGCCACTTGTTGGCCATTCCTTGAGAGCATGAGCTTTCACTTCTTCAGCTTGAGTTGCGCTTGTGATTTACGCACACACACACACACACATACACGCCACGCACTCTCCCACACTCGCTCTCTCTCCCTCTCTCTCTCTTTTTTCACCCCACTCTGCCGCTCAACACTTTTAAAAGCTTAAGTGTGTTTCCTGACAATTTGCAGTGGCTCCCACTCTTTGTTCCTCCTCCCCCCCTCTCGCCGGCAAGCACGCTCTTTCTGCCTCTCTCCCACTCAGCATGAGCAAACCGATTCAATGTCAACACTTTTGCCAGGCGGCGGCTGCTTTGCTGGTTCGCAAGTCACGGGCGGGATAATATTCATAAATTTAAATATGTAACTAGCTAATGTCAGAACTGTTTATCGAGTTCGAGGTAGTCGACTTACTTTCGTTAACTTTTTCGAATTGTTTTTGCTTGTTTGTGCTTGCGCGACTGCGAAGCTCGCTGGAATCGCACGTTCGGAACGATATATAGAACCTGCTTTATGAAATGACTATGCTGAAAACCGGTCTGCAGTCTCTTGCATATCGTAAAATCCCAATGCTAATACTAATCGACAGATATTTAGATTGTGGAACAGGTAGATAATGCTCGAAATTCAAGGAATTGCCGCACAAGTAAAGCAAGGGACTGATTTGTAGGGTCTTCCCTATACTATAGGTATTAGTATTTTTCCATCAGTCAATCATATATGTTTTTTTTTTATATAGTGCGAATGTTTTCGATTAGTAAGTATTTATAATCTCTGTTCGATTTCATTCACAAAGTTTCGAAAGTGAGAGGATTAGTTTCCCTAGAAACAGACGGCTAGACTTGGCAAGCTTTAACGATTATATATATAATAAAATATATAGATGTCAACTAGGGTCGTTCAATGGCTTAGACAAGGGATTTAATATAACTAAATGGCTATTAACCCCGGTTAGACCAAGTAGAGTCTATATACAATTATTTGTAGCAGAGATAATTACATGGAAACGGTTTAGAGGTTCCTGAAACTAAGAATAAAGCAAACATGCACTCTAAAAGCTTCTCTTTTCTTTTCTGGCAGGGGTAAGGTTCCCTCATAACGGACCTGAGATAACGCACCGGCGCTTACGGACTGACGGCACTTAGGGTTTTAGAGCACTGGCCAGAGTTTATCTCTAAAGTTCGAGTACTCGACTGGCACTCAGACTCATACTCAAGCTAGTCGGTTGCGTAGTTGAGGAAACAAGTTTCGGATCGTGTTTGCGGGAAATACCCTGGAAGCCCCGACGACTTGGTCGCAAATCATCAACTAATTTGTGACGCATCGCGATCAGGATTGATGAAACGAACGCTGACCTGTCGCTAATTAGACAGCCAAGAGAGCGAGAGCGAGAGAGAAAGAGATGAGAGAGAGAGGTGCTAATTGCCAACAATGCGCACTATACAAATCCGTTGAAATCCCTTACTCACCCTCAAGATTCTGATCGTAGCCCTTGGTGAAGTACAGCATTGCCTTGGCCGCGCGCTCCGGTGTCTTGATCAATCCCTGACGATCGGGATTCTCGCCGAGACCGCCCAAAAGCAGGCGATACGAGCGCGCCATATCGGGCAGCAGCGCTTCACGGGTTGGCGGCTTATGGTCCAGCTCCAGATCGTGATGGAACGTGCAGTTCTCATGGCCTGTGGAAATTGAATAAAAATAAACAGGGAAGTATAAGAAGATGAGTTAGTTGCTTGGCTCAGGCGATAAGCCAACCCTCTGGCCCGGCTGCAGTCAGAGTTCCTCAAAGTGTTCGAACTTATTGAAATGTAGCGCAACAGAGAACGATCATTATTTTTAACTCAATTGAATCTTTGAAACAAGTCATGCTCCCGCTCATATCAGTGAAACCGACCACCCGCTTATCGGACCTAGCGGCAGGCGCCGTCTTAACGATGCTCCCTCTAGCATAATCGCGCACGAATCGAACTAGACCAATAAAAACAAGGGGTTATGCCGGGGTCAAGACGTTAACTGGAGGCGCCGCCATAAAACTAATTGCTGCTCTATGTGGGGGGGGTTAGTGGGTTGTGATGGGGCATCTCTAAACCATCGTCGTCGTCGCACCACTACCTGGCGTCGTCGTTGTGCGAGGTGTCATTGGTGTTAACGGTTGTGTACCATCGTTTTCCGGTATGCTGGCACTGCTCTTCAGGATCAGACGAGGACGTGCGGGTTGTGTTGCCGTCGGAGCAACTTCATCCGCTTCGCTTGCATTGACCGGACTGCTGGCAGCAGCTCCCACAGCAGCCTCGTCGCTGGCGGCAGTTACCACACGGTCCGCCAGCGAGGAGGTGCCCGAGGTGCTACTTGTTGAGCAGACACTGTTATTGCGTCCACGCGACAGGATGTGCGCCTGTGGGAAATTCGTATCGTCGATGGCGTCGTTCAGCTCGCTGGCGCTCATCTCGGACAGTTGACGTGTAAAGCTCATGGTTATTGATGCTTGTTGCTTCTATTGCCAATTGTCGAAAATACACACACACACACACACGCGCACACACACACTAAAAAACACTTTTTTGGTCTCGGAGTTCGAGCTGAAACAATGGAATAAGCGAAGAAGGAGTAAACGGCGCTCGGCTGCTGTGTGCGTTGTGAAATGCTTGAGGCAACTGGCCTGACACGGCGGCTCAACGATGCTAATAAGAACTTTCAAGCAGAGCTTTAAGCTCTGCTGCTTAGCTTTTGCCCACACAGAGCGCGCACGCCCACAGTTTTATGAGCAGCGGCGGCGAGCAGTGCCGCCCAAACTGTGCCATTGCGTGTTGACTTTCGAACTTGTTGCTCTCGCCTGTGGCGGCAGTTGAACTGTGGGTGGGTTGGCTAGTGTGGTGGGTTGGCTAGTGTGGTGGGTGTGGTGTGTAGTCAGACCGAGTGCTACATCTCAAAGCCTGCTTTGTGCGAAACTCTCCTCGTACTCAGCAGGTTTGCTTTTATCCTCGAACTGTAAACAGTTTCAATTCTCAAATTACACAGTTAACAGTTCACACACACACACACGCAGGCAAATTTGAAATTCCAAATTTATTCCCCTCGGCATGGCACATCGTGTGAAGCTACGCAGCGATGACTTCGATGTCATCGGCGCTGTACCGCGCGACTTGTCCGTAATCAAGAACTTCTTGAAACGCGACTGTGCCGTGAAGCGTCTCATTGATATAGAAGAGGATTTTCTACAAAAGTGTATGGCATATGAGGCAAAGAATAAGGAATGTTCCGAAGGCAAGAAAAAGAAAAAGAAGTCGACCGAACCACCTCCAACCCCACCGCCGGATCCTTGTGCCAGTACAACGCCGGCTGGCGAAGGCGGCGAAGACTATTGCGATCCTTGTCGTCGCCTGAAAACCTCCGTTGTGATTGAAGAGGTTGGCGCCGATTCGTGTGTCTCCTTCCTATTTGCAGTATTTATTTATTTTATTTTTTTTCGCTCAGCTCACTAAACCTGCTATCACCAATCCGCACTTTCTTGCGGGAATGCCTCCCTACTTTGACGAGGAGACTGTACAGGATAGCTGTCAGCCAATCCGATTTCGTTTCCGCAGGAAACCGAACAGCTGCGATGTCGAGAAGCCAACGAAATTACCATGCACTTCGACGGATAACACAAACGTGATTGTACTGGCCAATAATTCCGATGTCATGGTCTGGCCCAGTCAGAAGGTTGCCCAAATGAATCGAGTGCCCGTAACCGTGGTCTCCGGCGTCGGCGATCTCACCGAGTTTATGCTGGAGGAAGAAACCATCATGTAGTTCGTACGACTACAACTGCAAATGCTTTTCATCTATTTGGAATTCGCAAATTGTTTCACTATTCCTATCCGTAAATTTCCCTAGAGGAGAGTAGCAAAACATTTCAGAGTTTCGTTTCAAAGCGAAACATTCGATTGCAAAAAGGGAAGCCAATAAATGTCCCAATGAAACCCATAACCCAGACGTAACTTCTATGGCTTGGGTGAGTTGTTGTAGACACGCATTGCCCTCACCCTCCCTTGGCGTGCTCGCAATTAGAATATTGTTATATGGAAAGTGTCCCCGGCAAAGTCGACGAACTTGCGCCAATTTATGCATCCCGAATCTCGGTGCATACTAATCAATCGGGTGTATTGTATAGCGCTTTGTATAATCGAGAGTTCTGTAGAGTTTCCCAGAGATTGAATCGTTGTTCGAACTATTTGCGTGTACTGCGCAGCAGTTGGGGGTACGAAACTCTTATGAGTAGTTCTCAATGCAATGCATTCATTGATCATTCAAACTTAAGACATTCAGCTACATAATCATTACTCGTAGCCGAGATGATCCGACATGTCTCCATGTCTCTTTGGAATTACGTACATTCCGGCGGCTCTAGACTACACATAGTCCACGAATTGAGATCTAGCTAATGCTACAGATATCGTAAGTGCCTTATGCACGTACCGTCGTATCGCCGTATCGCACAAGTGTGCGGCCAACCTGTTGGCGATGCAATTAACTACGGCAAGTCATCATTAACATTTTCCAACCCCGTTGGGGTTGAGGCAGGTGTGTGTGTTCGTTCGTTTTCCTTTTCGCCTCGTCTCGACAATTACGCATTACAGAATCCGGCTTAACTGACACACTATAGATCTGTATGAATTTACTGTAATACAGTTAGGATTGCTGGTCGACGAGACGCGGGCTTTAGTCATCAAATTAAGCTGAAATCAGCTATGAAATTTTGTATCTTGGAGTACGCGCGTGCCGTTCTTGATATGTGTGAAATGTGTTTTTTATTGACCGCAATCGCTCAAATGTGAAGCATAAGAAAGAAACAGAAGATAAAAAAATGAAAATGAAAAACAAAGGCAGAAAATACAACAATACAACGAATAAAAAAAAAAAACCAACAAATCCACAAAACCGTCCAATTAAACGCTTTTAACCTTCAACAAAAAGTAGTACAGGTCTAGCCTCGGGCCTCCCGTCTCGCGCCTCCCGTTCAAGCGTTTTGCGGGCCAAATACCGGATTCGTTTTGATCCGACGAGGAGTTTGCAGAGCCAAAGCCAAAGCCAAAGTCGGAGATAAGTCGACGCTCCAAAAAGCCGTAACGCGACAACGCTCTCATTGAATTCGGATCTTCCGTACCGCAATGTCAATGTCAAGTGCTCTCCATGTGTTGGTCTATTACGATCTGTCGGCTGCTTGTGTGGCTTTTCGAGTTGGGGGGAATTTCAAATTTCGATTCGGCAGAAATCTGAGTTTATATGCTGCGGTTTATGTTCTACCCCATGGGTTTTCGGCTTTATGTGAAATCAGAGCTATACCGGCAGGGTCAATGCGAATCTGAGCTGGAACAGAGCTACGCTATTTGATGCGGCGAGCAATCAATGGATCGTCTGATGAAATGTCTTGACCGTATTGCGAATGCGGAACAATATGCGGTTTTATGTCAAATACCATCACAAAGTGTGCCAAACATACATAGTAGCATATTTTCTATGAAAAAACTGACTGTAAGCTAAATTCGTAGTAAAATTCCTTCGCATCTTTATGAAGAAATCACACAGTGTGTGCTTTTTCATGTTAATCATAAGATCACTCTGAAAATCCAACCGATTTCAATAAGTGAATCATTTGTATCGCAAAGCGTGCTGTACATTCCCCAGTTCGTGCCAGAACCAGCAGCTTATGTAAGCCTATGCCGTGCTCACGATCAGCCGTACAAAGATTCTTGCTATGTAACCGTATCAGGAAGTGCACAATCCTTTGCATACAAAAGCTGCATGCTATGCAAGCAAGTAGGAAGCGCATTGCTGCACAATCCTTCGTAGTGGTGAGTCACGCACACACACACACAGACACAGACACACTCACCATTTCCGTTGCCCAAGTTGAGCATTTCCAGTTTTAACTGTTGACTGCTTTTGGCAGGAACAACGGCGCCAACGCTGGCAGCAGCCGCAGTCGCTGCCGCTGGCACTATCGCGGCAGCATCGATGGCAACACTGGCTGCGTCCGTGGCGATGTCGCCATTTTGAGTGCTGCCATTTTGCTCGTTCACTTGAGGTTTCATTTTGTTAATCGAAATTGTATCGAGAGCGTAGAATTAAATAAAAAGGATATTTATTATTCTATTTTCAATTTTTTGGATTTGGTTATCTAGCGTGGCTTGGCAACACCTAATTAAAAACTAAATAACGTGTGTATTACGGTAAATATTTATTGCAGTTTAACTGATTTATCATTTATTTCACTTTTATTGAATTGAAGTTAATGCGCGCGCGCTCCGCTTTTATTCGCTACACCCGACTAAACGGCCAGAGATTTAGTTGTAACCTTTTTATTATGAAAAATCGAAAGTTCTTGTTCAACGAGAGATACAAATGACGACGACGACGACGACGCCGCTGCCAGCGTCGCCAGCGTTTGCGGTCGCTCGCCTTTTATCGTTGCGCTTGTTGTTGTTGTCACAGTGAACTCAGGCTAAGAGTACCACGTTGAGAACTATGCATAAGGATGTCAGTTAATCAATATATTTACTATACTAGTGCAATAAAATGAAAATCGATATTAAAGCTGGGCTAAATTCGACATTACAATATATTCGAACCATTAAAGCTTACGCTTTGCCATTCCCTAATATCGTTAGCGTACTGTAAATTGGATTCGGTTACTTTTTGCTTACTTGTTGCTCTCAGAGCGCTGCTGCTGGCCGTGGCCGTTAGTTATGTGCATATATGTATTGTATGTACGTAAGTACGCACATGCATATGTACATGTATGTACATACATCTGTACAAATGTACAAATGACTGCAAAGCTTTTGCACTACACACTGCCTTTCTCTCACTCGCTCGCTCTCGCGCTCTGGCTGCGACTCTCGCACAGCAGCTGTTGCGCACGCTCATGCTTTGCGAGGACTACAGGAAATCGGTAGCAGGTGAAGCGTTCGTCGCTTGAAAATCAGTTTGAAAATACCAAATCGAATGTAATTTTCTTAATTGTTTGCAAAATTGTTACGCAAACACAATCATTAAGAAGACGTTGCCGCTGCGCATATTATCGAAATAAGTGCGATTTTAAATTTATAGACACATCGGTATATGTGCAATATATTTATGCAATAATAAAAATCTGTAAAATGGTTGCTCATTATCATCATTAACAGGTCATTGGCAATTATGGGTATTGATAGCGTTAAATCAAAATCATTTTCAGGTCAAATGATTTCAAAAACATGTGTTCGGCCGACACGGATTATTGCACAGGCTGAGTTATGTATTTTTTTTTACTTAGCTTAATTGAACTTCGATTGTTCTGTAGCCAAAACTATCGGCTAACGATTTCGATAATTTATAGATGCCTTCAGCAGCAAACTTCAAGTTAACCCTTTAAGTATTTTCAGTTAATCAAGTCAATTATATTTAATATAAATTGATTATCACCTGCTTTAGCAGCATTAACATACGTATAAGCCTTTTAATATAAATGCGAGTTGTATTTTTCCTTCATAAAGAACATTAGTGTATATTATTGCGCACCTGTTTGCACTTAATCTGATTGGAATCATTTGCTAATCGATAATATTTCTATATGGAAACTGCTGAAAAGTAATCGAATGGGTGAGCGAGCCCATCGGATGCTGGCGCCTTGAAAATCAGCCTCTGCCGCTGCTGCTAGGGCAACTGAGTCATTTTGGCTGGGAATGAGCAACCGCTAAATTATAAATAATATTAATTAACAGTTAATAAGGCATTTACGTCAGATTTGCCAGCCAAAGCAAAATGATAAAACAAAACCCGACCCAACAACGAGCCAAAAAGACTGAACCTTTTGTTGTTTGTTTGTTGTTGCTCCGTTTAATGGCATTCAATGCCATTAGCTGACAACAAATTCACTTTTTATTATAATTATTCTCGTACAGACAAGCATAGCCAGTCGAAAGTGAAAAAAAAACGAAAACCACAACCGAAAGCATTGCGGAAGGAAGCCGGTGTCGGATTAAGAGCCCAATCGGAGCTGCAGCCGGTTTGACAAAGCACGTACAACGTGCCTTTTACAACTCCTGGACTTCACCGCCCACACCCTGCTTGCCCTGCGCCTGCCGCTCCAGTTTCTCCTGTTCCATACCCTCCAGTTGCGCCAGCGTCAGCAGCGATATGCCCAGCTGATCTTCGCGCGAGAACGGTTGTGCCATGCGACGCAGCCAGCGACGGGCCAATTGGACAGCCTCCTCTGTGCTCAGATTGCAAAAGCTATCGACCAAATGTTCCTGTATCCATTTGGGCAAACGTGATCGCTTGTCCTGACGAGAGAAACGTTTATCGGCGAAGATCATAATGCCATAATCGGTTTTTCCACGCAACGCACGACCCACACACTGTGCCGCATGCCGCATGGCATCAAAGGTCAGAAAGTCATTCTCTCGTATCTGAAACTGATCTCGTAGGTAGTCAAGGCGTGCCTTGAGAATCCGCGACTGCGTATACACGTAGGGAATGCCGAACATGAGCACCGCGCGACCATAATGATGATCGAAATCCACACCCTCGGAGACCTTGCCACGCGCCACAGCCAGCAGCACAGCACCGCGACCGCAATCGCAAGCCTAAAGATTGAGATCATAGAACCAAGATCAGAAAACGGTGAATCTATGTCAAGCCCAAACAATAAAGAAGCCATAGCAATTAGCACGTTCCAATTACAACAACTCACCTTCACATAGTTCATCAGCGCATAGCTCGTCTCAGCATTATCCTGCGTCTCGATGAAGAGTAGTTTATAGCGCAGCAGGGTATCAACAATACCCTGATCGTACCAGGACGCGACAACCGATTCCAAATACAGGTACGAGGTAAAAAAGCAGACTATGCCATCGGGCACAGTCTTGGCCACCTCCACCAGAAGTTGGCCATAGTTGCGAATGACTGCAGTGTCCTCGCGTGTCTCGAACTTGGAGGAAATCGCAACTTGATCGTTACCCTTGGAGACTATCTGTTGGAAGATAAGCAAATCCGACTTTGTTGTTTTGCTTATATTTAGTTCCGTTTTGTTCTCACCATGGGTAGTAGACAGGGACGCGCCAGCGTCATTGTAAAACTGCTCATGACCACCGGATCAAAGTCCAGAATTTTTGGATACATGTCCATGGGTGACAGCGTGCCCGAGGTAATCACAACTGTTTGGAAACGTGAGAAAACTGGTGCCATTGCAATCGAAGAGTCCAAACAACTGAAGTGCATAATGGGATTCGATACAGTTGGCGTCTTGTCGTCGAAAGGCTCCACGATGATTGTGAATCCCTTGGTGTACGTTGACACTAGTGTGGCGAAATGTGTAATCTGCAAACAAATGATAAACAGTTATAGCAAAAGATAATAGCAGCGCCAGCTTAAACCCTACCAGCGTAAGAGCTCCAAACTCGGTCATATCGCTGATCTCAAGCGTGCGCAGCAGACTGGACAAACGTTCCGCACAGAAACGCAAAGGTTTGCGCTCGATGCATATTTTGGAAGAAACGTCCTTAAGAAAACCGGCGGGTGACTCCTGGACGACATGATGGACACGCAGTCGCGTCTTTATGTACTCTATGAAACGCCGCAAAAAGCTGAGAAAGTGATCGGCATTTCGTATGTTGCCCGGCACCACCTCATTGAGCACATCGTTGGGCAGTACCGGGTTTGCCAGTATCATGTCTGTATCACGCTGCACGCTGGCGTCCTTGAGGCCCTGCACCATTCGCTGATATTCCTCATTCAGTCGGTTTGTATCCTCATCGCGCATACTACAGCAAATAGAATGTGAATAATTTTGAATGATATGGATAGGGGTGCCACTTACTCCTGGACCAATTTTGTGAGCTGATTCAAGCCATTGGTGCTGCGCTCGACGATGCGTCTGTCGATTTTTACGCTCATCGAACCGATGCACACATTATCAATATTGTGAGCCTCGTCGAACACCACGCAAGACTCTCGGGTCATTTCCTTGGAGACAACCTGTGCGATTTTTGGATCTAGCAAGTAGTGATAGCTGTAAACCACAATATGGGCGTGTGCAATCTGTAAGTGAAGGGTAAAGTATTAGCTAAAGCAGAACAAAGTCTTCCTTGTGTTGTCACGTACGGCATAGCGGGCCAGAAAATATGGACACCAGTTCCTGGATCGACCATATTCCTTTAGATCATCGATGCTGTAAACGCCTACTGGTAACGTCGACTCTTTTCCCTCCAGTGTAAAGCCCTCGAAGTACTGACCTGTAAAATACAAACACATCTTAATTAGAAATTTCTTAACCAATCTTGTATCTCAAGCACTTCTTACAAACTGGAATATCTGCATCCATCTCATGGCGTTCGCGTATGTAGCTCGCTGTAAGGCCATAGCATTTGCCATCAACAGCCTTTCCCTCTCGCTCCTTGCTCACCTCTGGGTGTATGCACATATTCTTTCGCGAACTAAGCACCAGCCCAGTCAATCCCGGCGGCTGTGGCACGTTGCGTTCGTAATAGGCCATTAGATTCTGCAGTTCAGCAATTACTTTCTCGATTTCAGGTACCGTACGGGAGCAGTAAATCAGTTTGCGTACTGTCTCGGGATGCTCGATCATATAGGCAACAATCAGGGAGAGTAAAGTTGCTGTTTTTCCCGTACCCGAAGGCATTTCCAACAGGCAGTGTCCTTTGGCATCCAGGCTTCTCTTGAGCTCCAGCATATACGCATATTGTTCAGGATATATGTATTCATAGGGGAAGTAAACGAGTAGTCCATCTACGCTGAGTCTGAAATTTAGAGTATTTAAGTTATATATGATCTTTCATTAAATATTTACAATACCAACTTCATTTTGAAATGTGTTTTATTTCGCTTTTCTGATTGTCCAGAATTTAAGACACGCGAGTGTCTCCACAACCGGAGTATCGAGCTCCAGTAAATTACAGTTAATTGACACTTATTATTAATATAATAAACGCTTTTTTAAATAAGAATGTATTTCTCAATATCACATTATTTGTTTAGTTTACTCTGTCAAAGCGTTTTGCATGCCGGCATCTATCGATAGTAATCGATATGTGCAATGCTTCAATTTATTGATATTTTAGCCTAGTATGCTGCATCGATTTGCCGGTAGGTATTGTAAACAATCGATATATGCATAGTTTTGATTTCTGTGTCATTTAAAATAAGTATTCTGTTCTTTGTTTTGCTTGACTGATCAAAAATGTTGACAAATGCTAATAAAATAGAATATTTTTTATCGAGTTATGAAGGTGTAACAATCTGATCGAGTTATACGCATTAACATAACATCGATTTAAAGGTCCATAACATATAGTAAATTTAACCACTAAACGCTGGCAAAATGTTAACAGCGTACCAGACGTAACAGAGGTACTCAGAGCGATTTGCAAAATTGTTGGTCAACTTTATTAGTTTCTTCGAGGAGTAAAGTCTATTTAAAATATTACAATAAGCTCATAAAACTATAACTCACACAAATACCATATGGACGATCTTAATCCCTTGGCTGGAACAGCGCATCTGCTGGAAGAAGTGGATAGTACGTACTCCTGCTGACCGGCAGAACACATACCCTGCCAGGTGTTTTTGAAAATGTATTTAAATTATTTTATTACAGAGAAGCTAATGGTGCTGCTCCGCGACGGTCGCACATTAATAGGATACTTGCGGTCTGTGGATCAGTTCGCTAATTTGGTGCTCCAGCGGACAATTGAGCGGATACACGTCGGCAACGAATATGGGGATATTCCGCGCGGAGTCTTCATAATACGCGGCGAGAATGTGGTTCTGCTGGGAGAGATTGTGAGCATATACGTCAAACAATCATATCAAGGATGATCTTATTTCAATTAATTTTATTATAGGATCGTGAAAAAGAACAGAAACTGCCGCTGAAAGAAATATCTGTTGACGAGATCCTTGACGCACAGCGTCGGGAGCAAGAACAAAGACAAGAAAAGCATCGTTTAGTCTCAAAGGCGCTTAAAGAACGCGGTCTGGCGGTGAATGCAGATATCATTAATGAGGATTTTTGCTGAGTTGAGTTTAGAAGGAAGGATAACATCCATAATTTGAAGATTATTTAGAGTAGGCTGAATTAATTTTTGTCACTTGTATATTTGTACTCCATAAAAATGTATTTTAAAACTATACATATATTGCTATGTAACCTGCCTAACCGTTGTGACCCGAACCCGACGTCGTCGCCGACTCCTCCAGTAATATGTATTTCTCGAGAATTTGATACATTTCAACCTTTGCTTTGATCTTGTGTCGACGCGACAGTTGCCGCAGATAAGCCGCCACTGATTTACAGAAAAAGTCGTCTGCAGTCTCGTTTATTGTGCCCACGGTGGACACTGCGGGTGTGGTGCCTAGTGCCTCATAGCCTGTTGCCGATGCTTCCGTCTTATTGGGCGGAATGTGATCGTTTCTCTCGACCCGAACGTTCGGCATACACACATAATCAATATCCGATGTATGGGTGTGGCCAGTATCTGGCGTAGGTGCTCCATCCGTTGTAGATACTGTGGCAGTTGTCGTCGCGGCAGTTTCCGCCACCTCCGCATGCATTGTTACCAAAGCAGGCGCAGGCTGCAATGTGGGCAACACTTTCTGTTCAGCAGATTCAGAGTCGGCCATATATTCCTCATATGAATCGTGTCCATCACCATCTCCGTCACCATCATCAGCTTCAACGAGCACGGAATAACTCTCCGATTGCGTCGTTTGCACTTCCAACTTGGCATCGGCGTCATAATTATGATCACAGTCATCGTACACCTGCGACTCATCGAAATCCTGTTCTATCAGTGACTCCGCCTCAGGACGTGTCTTTACTAGCTTCGATGCTCTCACTTCTGTTTTCATCCAACTTGTTGGAGTATCATCGCGACGGCTTCTCTCTCGACGCTTTCTCACAAATTCGCGCAAAAAATCCATTTGTCGAAAGAATTCATTGCGTCCGAACTCTGAGGCCGGATGCAAACGCATTTGTTTCAATTCTCGCGAATAACGATCCCGCAAACATGTCCATCTGCGTCGTGCGTCGGACGATGAAATGTTTAGGGTCTCTGCCACTTTGGCCCAATCCTCTTCCTTTCTTTGCGATAGGCGAAAGTCGCCATGTCTGTGATCGTATAGCGATGGTGTTGAACGTATCGTACGTATTAACACAACATCAGATTCGTCCAGGGGCCTGTGATGGGCGCTCATTTCTTGTGATTAATGCTGAGTGCTGTGCATAATTAGCAATATTATTAAAATTTTGTCGCTGCTTGAGTTTTCGTTTTGCTTTCTATCCAGTGTGACCAGATAAGGTTTCCAAATAAATCGCTCAACATCGTAAAGCCCTGTTAATTATTATAATTGTGATTATTAAGCTTAAGTGGTAAATTATTAATTTGCAACTTGCACTAGCCAAGTTTTTGCACTAAATAAAACTTCTAAAAGTTAACTTGACATTTAATTAGATAAAAAGTACGATTGCCTTGCGTGAATATTCAAAAAATATTATCATTTATATCGATATATTCGACAGGGCGATTTGAGCAATAAGCATCCCTACCATCGGCAGCCATTTTTTCACGCTTCCATCCGAAATTTGTGAAAATTTAAGAAAAATTTTGTGAAAGAACTAAAGAGTAGTAAAATAAAGCTTCCATTTATTGAAATAGTATGCAAATTTGAGTTTAGTGTGTGCGTGTAGTGTGTGAGAACAAAAACGATTATGGAGACGGTCGTTGCTTTTAATAATGAGGTAAGCTGTGGCCGCCGCCATACGCATGTATATGCATCCAAATGTACGTACGAACATACACAGTATATATGGATGCACAAGCGTACATACTTGCATATTTACATGGATATGTGTGTCGCCATATGTAGTTGTGTAATTTAGATCATACACAATGCACTCAGTGGCAATACAAATATTGGCAGAACATACACTTGGCCCATTTTCTAAAAACCTTTTTGCATCTTACAGCTTTCTGGGCTCTATGACAGCCGGCCGCCCATTTCGAAGGCTAAAATGGCCGCCATCACAAAGTCGGCAATGCGTGCAATTAAATTCTACAAACATGTCGTGCAGAGTGTGGAGAAGTTTATATTAAAGTGCAAGCCGGAGTACAAAGTGCCAGGCCTGTATGTCATAGATTCGATTGTGCGACAGTCCCGGCATCAGTATGGCACCGAGAAGGATGTCTTTGCTCCACGCTTCCAGCGTAATCTAACGGAAACGTTCGCAAATTTATTTCGATGTGCGCCGGAAGACAAGAGTCGCATTATCCGAGTGCTAAATCTGTGGCAAAAGAACAATGTCTTCAAATCAGACGTGATACAGCCAATATTCGATCTGGCGGATCCTAACCATCCCATCTATCATCAAATGCCGCCTATTGGTGGTCCCGGGAATCTTAGCGTCGGCCCAGGACCAAGCGGCAGCGGTGGAGCACTAAATTTGTCCGATATTTCGACGGGCGGCAATGTCGCGAACGGATTAAACGTCTCCGCCATGAGTAATATGGATCTTAGTGCTGCTACCGATGATAAATTAGGAGGCGCTATGCCGGATTTGTCGGTGAGTTAATACTAATTGTAGAGCTAAGATGTTAATTGAGATCGGGATAGAGAATTAATTCTCAGTGTCATAATGTTTCCATTGCTAACCCAACTGTCAATTCTTTTGATTACTTTTTACGCTTTCTGATGCATGTCTTGCTCGTTCTATATGTGTATAAACTAAATAGCTGACCCATGAGAAATGCTCCAGCTCAAGTCGGCGACACATGGAGCAGCATTATATGAAACGCCAGCAGCATCAGCAGCATAATATTGCACCTGTTGTATCTGCTTCTGGATCGAAAAGTCGTTTTGACAGTGGACCTAGTAGCAAGTCGCATCATCATAAATATGGAAAGAGCAGTAGCTCACACGAGTTGGAATACGATATGCGCGAGATCATTGATGATGAGGATAGCGACATGATGATGTCCATGGCCGATGATCATCATTGTATGGGCGATGATTCCCCAACTGGTTCCACGAATTTACTTGATGTATGCAAAGGCCTTGCTTCCATTTTCATTAAAAATTTTCGTTTAAGATGATTTTTTTTATTAGTTTGTTAATTGCAAAACAAACATTGTTTTCGTTGAATTTATTATTTTACTTTCCATTTACAGAACAATAATTTGAAGCAGCTATTGAACGATCCGAATGTGTTGCGCCAGCTGCAAACGTTGCAGAATTTTCAGAAATTCAAACAACAAGAGGAGAACCAAAAACATCGCTATCAAGAGGAGTCACGACAGCAGCACATGCAAAATATCTTCAAGGTGCGCTAGCAACATGAGTAAACCCTTATTGCACAGACTTAATTTTCATTTTGTTTTAATCATTCAGGGAACGTCTGGCATGCCACCCGGCGTGGCTATGGGTATGGGTCACAACGATTCGGCGGACATGAATAAGGATGTAGAGTTCATATCGGAGCAGCAGCCCATTGAGGTATATACTGGTTTATATTTTATATACATATGCATTTCTATAGTCCGCTAAAACAGATAAGTTTAAAATAGACCTGCAATTGTGTGGTTGTTGTAACAGGGTATCTATGAAAATGGAAACGAGTAAATGCAATGTAAGATTCCATTTTTATAATGCCATAATTGCAAAGCACGTGACGTGCCAAAAATGTTGTTATACCGGGGCGAAGTTTTTACGGGGAAAAAAGAATTCCAGTTGGTCTACTTGAATTGAGAGTTAATTCAAAAAGAGAACATATATATAAATCTTACAAAGGGGAATTGAATCGATTCATATACTAAGAAGAAAAGTTAACATTGAATATATAATTAATATTATTAGCTTTACGAAACTCGGAACTCAGATTTTTTTTTCTGACTTTTTGGCCAATTAATTAATATCTTGAAAGGGCCTTAGATAAATTAAATCTTGAAATTTGCATTTTATATTAAAATTGAAATGGTAAATAAAAAGCCCAAAGGTAAGGTTTATAAATACTATATGCTGGCGGAAGCGAAACCCGATGCTAGAAGCCCTCCGTATAACAACGTTTGGTAAGTCTCATAAACTATGTAAAAACCACAATTAAAGTCGATTCAAATCAATCAAATCAACCCATCAATGAACACAATGCAAAAACTTGCTCGAAAACGCATCGATAGGAAATATGCCAAATACAAAATAGTAAAGAACCGTCGAGACCAAACCACACGTCAACACGCCAAGAATGCAGTAATAATAAAGATATATGTATATTTATTTTCTTGTAGTTCTACAAATGCATCATAACCCAAAACCTCTACGCTCCCAATACTAATCAAAAGAAAAAAAAACCAGTAAATTCCTTAACATCCTTCCCGATCCCGAAATTCCACTGCCACATTATTTGTTTTATGCTTAAAAATGTTAACGTTTATATCACATCACTCTCTCTCTCTGAATTTCTTGCAAAAATCCAAACGATCAGGTTATCAATCTGGATGGTGCTGATTCCCGTAGTCCTACGCCTGATCGTGACCGTTACAAGCGCAGCCGACGCAGCAGCCGTAGTCGATCGCCCCGCAGCCGCGGTGGAAATGGCAATGGTGGCGGCAATGATCGTGATCGCGGAAGTCGTCGACGTGGCTCTCGTTCCCGCAGCCGATCACCACGATCGAGCCGAAGACGTGGATCACGCGATCGTGATCGTATGGACCGTAATACACGCGACAAGGAGCGCGATCGTGAGCATGAGAGAGAACGCCGAAAGAAGGGCTTGCCTGACATTAAGAAGGAGCATCTGAGTGGTAACTATGCAAGATCGTTATTGTAAAGAGTAGCGTAAAACGTAACGCAGAATGCAACGTTATCGAATTAATATGCTAATGATTGAGAGAAATTCATATAATTTCTTGGTATATGACAAAGCCATTTCGATTTCGGTTCCGTCAATTTCTTTTTAATTTGATCCATGCTAATACGATAATCTCTTCTTATTCTGCAGCTCCTTGGCTCGGTTGACGTGTGTGTTTCGTGTGTGTTTTAGCTTTAATGGTTCTTAAAACAATCTTTACTATCTGGCATTATTTAACCTACATAATAATACCTCACAAATGTCCCTGACGCGTTTTTGAGCAAAGTTTTTGGCAAACTTATCAGAATATCTGCATCTTAATGATTGAATCGTACACTTTTCGTCTCCTATACCACTGACATATATAATATATATACAATCTATGTGTTGATATTTACATAATATTTGTATGGTTATCTGGAAACTTGTAATTGAATTACTCATACACCTGTACCATAAATAACTGTGCCAATATTACTCATAATATACACTAAGAGTGCACATATACTCTTATTAATAATAATATTTATTACAACGATCACCTGATCTTG
The DNA here is from genome assembly GCA_018151445.1 of Zaprionus inermis. Taxonomy (NCBI): domain Eukaryota; kingdom Metazoa; phylum Arthropoda; class Insecta; order Diptera; family Drosophilidae; genus Zaprionus; species Zaprionus inermis. The sequence continues at coordinate 4,938,829 of JAECXD010000057.1, read as the reverse complement.
AACCTTTAAATGCATACTAAAGCTACACCTCCACACAGAGCCCAAGTGAGCTTGTCTGATTATAATTATTTATTAATTTTCGATTTACATTGTATGCGTAGATCATCTATGTATATCTCATATATAACGGGATTCTTCACCTTGTTTCAGTTTGCAGCACTACGCTGTGGGTGGGACATCTCTCAAAACTGGTCTATCAGGAGGAATTGTCTGATACCTTTGGCGAATATGGCGATATCGTGAGCATAGATCAGATTGTGCCTCGTGGATGCGCCTTTATTGTAATGAATCGCCGCCAGGATGCGCACAAGGCAATGCAAGCCTTGAAGAACCACAAGTTGCAGGGACGCGCAATTACCATATCCTGGGCAGCTGGCAAGGGAGTCAAGAGCAAGGAGTGGAAAGATTTCTGGGATCTGGATCTAGGTGTCACGTACGTGCCGTGGAACAAGCTTAGTCCGGACACCGATTTTGATAGTCTTGAAGAGGGCGGCATGTTTGACGAGGATACCATGCCCGGCTGGATGAAGCAGAAAATCACCCAAGCGAAAAATGTCAAAGATAATAAGACGGCAACAGGTGACCTCGTGTCGGCACCACCGGTTGGCGCACCAAACCTGCTCTTTGGCATAGACACAACGCAGCCACCGCCAGTAGCGCCGGGTGCACATGGAGGTCCTGGAGCGCCACCGCCAGCATTAATGGGCATGGTGCCTGGACAGTTTCCTATGGCGCCGCCTTTGGGTGGACCCCCGCCGCAACGGATGATGGGCGCAATGGGACCAATGAACCATCCGATGGGTGCCATGGGCATGCCTCCAAATATGGTTCCAGGCATGCCGCCGCCAATGATGATGCCGCCTAACATGATGCCACCCGGATTTCCTGGTATCGGCGGTCCTCCACCACACCCCTTGGGACTGCCGCCAGGCGCACAATTTCCACCGCCCGGTGCAGTGCCGCCTCCCATGGTCGCAATTCCACCAGCCGGCAGTGGTGGTGGGACCGGTGGCAATGTGAGCGACGATCAAATGGACATCGAAATGGAACTAGAAGATGCACCACAGACGGTCCCGACGCCATCACCGCAGCAGCAGCCCAATTTCAGTCAACCGCCTCCGATTTTCGCAGGGGCAGCAGCGCCGCCCAATAATGTTGATGCCGCTGTTGTTGCCGCAGCTAATGAACTATTCCAAAGGGAACGCTCACGTGGTCCCGGCGGTGGAGGTTCACGTTGGGGCGGACGTGACGATATTGCAGAGGCTTCAGAGCGCTGGCGCAACGAGAACGGTGCTGGTGGACCGCCACCACTAGGAGGTGGCGCATTCAATGAGGCACGTGCTCGCCTCAATCTAAGTAGCATGGAGCATGGCAACATGCCTAGGCCAGAATTTATGGGGGGTGTGGGTAAGTGAGAAAAAAAAATAGTTAAACGAGGAAGTTACTAAATTTGCTTCTTTAATATGTTTTCAGACTTTGATAATCGCGCTGGCGGCGGTGGTCCACGGAACATGGGACCTGGACCGCGAGGTGGTCCAAATCATAATGGCGGCAATGGCGGGGCAGGAGGTGACTTTTTCCCGGCTAATATGAACCAAAATCGTTTCAATCAGCCGACGAGTCTGATGCAAATGCGCATACCGCCACCGGCGTCATTTAACCAGCGCATGGGTGGACCAGGTGGACCTGGCAACGGAGTTGGTCCTATGTTTATGCGTAATCAGGGTGGCGGTCCTGGAGGCAGGCAACAAGGGGCAGGTGAGTGTTCATAGTAATTGAAACGATCAAGTTCCAGAGCTAATTTTGTAATTGATTTTTAGGTTTCTTTAATCCACGCAATCCCTTCAACGACAATCAGCGTGGTCGTGGCGGCGGAGGAGGCGGTAATCGTGGCATGGGTGGTGGCGGCGCAGGTGGTCGTGGTGGTCGCTGGAGTGATGATGAGGATGAGAATAGCAAAAATAATAACAACATGTTCAAGCGTCGTGGAGGCGGCGGTGGCGGCCCGGGTGGTCCTGGCAATCGATTCCGTGGAGAGCGTGGTGATAATGATGATCGTCGTGGTGGCAATACGCGCGCCGGACGTAGTGGACAGCGCAGCGAGGAACGCGAACGTGGCCCGAGCAACCGACGTGGCTCTCGTGATGATAGCAATCGTCACTCAACAAGTTCTACGGAAGAAAACACATCGCAGAGCAAGCAATCGTCGGAAGATATGAAAGCCAAGCCGGTGGCAGCGCCACCTACGTCGAAGGGAACAGTAGACACCGAAGAGGATTGGGATCGCGAGCTGCAGGAATACGATGCGAGAATGGAGGCGCAGCAAGCAGCTGAAGCCGCTGCCGCAGAGGCAGCTGCTGCTGGTGCTTCATCAGCTTCCAACTCTTTTGCCAACACAAATGCTGCCAATGCAATGGAAACAACAACAGCAAATGCTGATTCGCAGGAAACGTTCGCCCGGCCAGCTGTGCAGGAAGTCAACGAGACGCCTAAGCCAAAAGCACCTTCACCTATCTGCACGCCTCTCTACGACGAGCTGCCGCCACCAGCGGCTGCTGCGGCGGTTGCTCCAACGCCTGAGCCGCAACTTGAAGAATCGCTTCCAAAGAATAGTTTGCCCGCGCAGGCAAGTGAAGAATTTGCGCCGGCGCCCCCTCTGGCTCAAGAAAGGCAACCATCAATAGAAGCTGCACCCGCAGAAACCTCTCCTGCGGCTGAATCACTGCATGCTCAGCCTGATGCACAAATTGAAACGGACGCCGTACCCGCTGCGAATGCTCAGCCCGAAATCCAAGAAGAATCGTAGAGAAAAGAGTTAGAGATGAACGTTAGTTGATGGAATGTGTAATTTATATAGATTTCTTACATATATAACTGATATGTATTTATATGTAGCAAGCAGGAGATACATGCAACATTATTAATATTACGCAAATATTAGCTTGAGATTACGCATTTGTTGAGAGGCGACGCGATACGAAGACGAGTCTGCACCATTCTTGCTAGGCTAAGGCTCTTAATTTTACAAACATTAAACAATTCATTTATACATTAATTACAACTACAAATAATGAGTTAGCGAGAGACGAACAGACGCTAATAAAGGGTTGAAACGAGCGAAGCAAAACAAAACACAATAAGAGTAGGCAGATTGCATGAAACACCATTATACAGTTGGAAAAACGAAAGGCGCTAAGGATCAAACTGTAGCAAATAGTTAGATAATAAAATGTATGGACGCAAAAAGGAAATGACAGACAGACGGAGAAAACAGCCACGCTTGAAATGTTTATAATTTTGTTATGTATATAATTTTAAGCAAATATTTAAAACAAAGATTGTTTATGTGCAGAATTTAAGTACATACTTATAATGTTCAATTTAAATATGATAATATTATCTATACTTAAAAAAGAATAAACTAATTCAGACGGTTGACTTAAATATACATAAACAGCATGTTTGAGTTATAAAAGTGTATCTATTATTTCGAATGTCTTTTTAACATTACACCCTCCAAGATTAATTTACGAAAAATTCAAAGATATTTTGACTGGGTAAGTAATATTTTCAATAACTATAATTATACCAAAACGTATTAAATATCAAAATAATATTTCAGTATTTTCAGTTTAGTATTTACCTATGTCCAATAAGACTTTCTCGTATCTGTGTATCGATAGCTTTTGATCATTAAAAATCATAATTCAAATACAATAAGTCGCCGATATGATACAAATCATGATTATGAAGTAATTTTATCGAATGTACAAAATTAAATCAAATCGAAAAATTAGGTATGCTTTTGATGTGAATCGAAAGTTGATTACTGTAAATAACAGATCAGAAATTCTGTTATAGTCTCTTGTTAACATTTCAGGAACATAACTGTAACAGTTGCTTGGTATTTTTCATAAATAAAAAGTCTTAGCACATGCAAGTGTGTGTGCGCGTCATTTTAGAGCGTGAATTTTCGATTCGGTAAAATAACGAAAAATCTAATCAATATAATAAGTGTATAAAATTAGTTCAAGCAAGATAATTAAATGTGCTGAATTAAAATAAAAAGCTCGAAATAATGCTCAACGACGTGTAAAAGGAAAATTTGGTTTCTCTGTGCCAAAGAATTCATATACACGCGCAGGCATACATACATATATGTACGTACATACATATGCATGCATACAAACGTGCATGTATGCATGTATATGTATTCCAATAGCTTCTGTAATAAATGTGCAAATTTTATAAAATAACGATATCAAACTGATAAAATTCATTGGCCGACTTGTCTGACACTCTGTCAAAATTTCCATCAGATTTGTGCGCGCTGAACAAGTGAGAGAGACGAGAGAGAAAACGACGCAGAAATTGTGTGAAATATTTTGATATAATAAAATAAAACATGTCTTTGCGTGTATCAAAATGCACGTATGTATAGTATATTTCAATATACAAATACATCCATACATAGAAGAGAGCGCGCGTGTGTGCTGAGTGTGAAAAATACATAAACGCATAGGGACAGCCGCCAACAAACCCCACATTTTACCTATACAAGTAGCATATGCCTATACGTGTGTGTATAAATGTAATGCGAAAAAGCAACGTAACCGCTGACGACGTCGGTAGCTAGCTGCGACAACCAGGAGCAGAGCAAGCAGCATCCTTATTTCTTCTTCCTGAAAGCGTGCTCTCTCTCTTGTTGCTTTCGGTGTGCAGATGTGGATGCTGTTCGACAGTCACTTCCACCCCCAATCATCGTTACCTCCAACATCCACACAGCGAAGCAGAGCAGCCACAGCAGGGGCAGCTCCAACCGTAAGCGTCGCAATCCACACAAAATTTTGCTCAGCGCCAGCGCTGTCGACGTTTTGTTGTTGTTGGTGCATTTTCGTGTGCATAAATGTATTTTTAATGCAAATTTCAAGCTAATGTTTTGTTTATGTTAAAATTACAAAGGGCTGAAAACTCGATTATCATTGACACGACACCGGTCGCAAATATACATATGTATGCAAGAAAATTGCAACTAAAAACAAATGCCAAATTGAATAGACTATACAGTTATATGCACATGTGTGTATCGTCTGTATTTTTGTGCCCATATATACATAAATACTAATTGTGCATTTACGTTCCGCTAAAATAACTATGAAATATATATATATATATATACAAATACATATCTGCACACGTAATGCGTACATTCATACATATGTATGTATCTGTATGCATGCATAGGTGATTGCATCTGCCCGCTTGTTTATATGTGTTTACTCACCGTCGCTCGCACCTTATGCAAATTAATCGCTAGAGACTCATGCAATAAAAATACATAGAAGCTAGTTTACACACATAAATACATACATACATATGCATCACGTACACATGTACGCATGTTTGCATCACGAAAGTTCCTTAGCCTCTTGTTTGGAGCAGCAATGTTGTTCTTTCTGTGTTTGGGTCGCCAAAACAGCTGTAAAAGTGTGAATACTGGCAATGTGATCGGCGCTCTTTAAATTTGTGTGTTTGTGTGCGTGCTAATGTATTAGACATTCGTGATGTGGGTGCATATTTAGTTAGTTTATTGAAATAAACAGGAATAATAAGAGCGAAAACAGAGCTTATCGATCTTTTCAATTCTTGTCATTTAATTTTAAATTCAATCAATTGGCGTACAATAAGTATGTATGTCTGTGTCCGTACGTAACTATTTTTGTATTTTTTGTATAACGTTTACACATACGCAATCCTTTAGTGAGTGTACACATTTTCCAGCTAAAAAATTAGTCTATTTTATTTATCAATTTTGCAAAGAAAATATCCAAAGTGCATTTGGTCTATACATGTAAGTGTACATTAGCATTTATGTATTTATGTATGTATAAACGTTTTTGTACGGACGTCATCGGTAAGCTTAGCTTCCGTTACCGTTGCCCCGTGTGTCAGTTTCTCGTGCTCTCTTATGATGCGCTCCACTTTTGGATGTTATTTATAAACGTCTTTCCATATACACACATACTTATGTAGATGTATGTGTGCTCAACTTCCAATTCATACATGCACGAACACATGCGCAAGGATGATTGCTCGGTCTTGCTTCCTTCAAATCTGCATACATAGTTCCGCTTCCGTTCGAATGACTGTGTTCTGTATGTTTACAGCGCAGTCGCAGACTGTCAACAGTATGTAAACGGATTGTCTGATGCTGCTGCTGTTGCTGCTTGCGTGCGTGTGTGTGTGTGCATGGGAGTCACACAATTCAAGTTACCGGGCAGCATCCACATGTTGAAGCGCGTGCAGTTGCCGCCTCTTCCTATGGCTTTTCCACACGTTTCTCTCTTATAATGTATACATACAAATATCCTGTCGCAATCAAATCTGAGCATCCTATATTATGCACAATTGACTGGGCATAGAGAGAATGAAAATGAGTATTGATGAATCAATTTGAATATTTATTGTAATCAAATGTATGTGAAAAGGGTTTATAATGGGTTTCCCTTAGAAAGTAGGGATGAAACAGGCGCAATTAAAATATGAGACATTCTGAAGAGATTCGTGCGCTTGCTGTTCTGTTGAGTTTGTCATTCTTTACTCTTTACTCGATTCTTTTTTATTACTCACTTCCTAATTGCAAATGCTTTAGCTCAGTGCTTAGCTCATTCATTGGCGAATTGGAAATAGCAACAGTGTCATCTCTTTGAATATACTGAGTATGAATCCATTCCAGGGGTAGCTCAGAACAGAGAAATCTTTATTATAAAGTGAACACATTTTCGACCTTACTTTGGATGCAGATCGTTACTGGTTTTCTATACGTTAAAGGGTCACAGTGTCATGTTTCTCTCTGATTCATTTAGGTTATAATACTTGAGTCAAATATAGTTTTCATTACCAAGAAATAAAAGTGCAAAAAAGTATGTACAACGTTAAAACGGAATATTTGTTTAGCAATCTCTCGTGACAATGTATGAATTTCTTTCTTTGTTTTTGTTTTGCTTGGCAGTTTAACATATTTTGCAAACACACTCGAAAAACAAGCGGGCATTGTTTGTATGCATAGTAAATACATATCACATATACAAATGTACATATGTACATACACAAAGATATTTGCATAAGCAGCAAAATATAGATTTTTCTTTCATGTATCGATTGAGTCTCTTCCATCGCTCCTTATTCTTTGGGTCACCTGTTCTGTTAATTTCAATGGAGTTGCGCTAGTATGGGGCAGCTGTGCACAACAAACACCAATAAAAATCGATAAACGATTATTGTTGTGTTGCTCCGCGCGTTTTCTCTCTCGCTCTTCTCTAATCTCTCCCGCACAGCGACCGTAGCTTTGATCTCTCTCGCTCTCTTTGCTTGCCTTTTTCGTGTTTGCCGAATTTGGCTTTAACGTCGGCGGTGGCGGCGGCATTTAATGCTAAATGCTGTAATTCGGATGCAGTTAAGAGATTATTTTTATATACTAAATAGCTTGACCGCATTACGAAGGCAACTGCAACGCCCACTCTTGCACTAACAACAATTGTACTGGGACGTGGGGGCAGGCGATCAAACAGCACAACAAACGAACGAAAGTGAGAGAGTCAAGAAAATAGTTTGCTTAAAAATAGTTTTAAAATAAATAAAAGCGTCGTATGCCCTCGTCGCGTCGACAGTTTGTAGCCTAAAATGTAATGTGCTACTAGAAAGGAATCAAATTGTGCAGCCAGCACACACACACACACACACGCGTGTGAGAAGAGAACAAACGATTCTTACACGAGTGTGTGTGAATGTATCTACCATGTACGTGTATGCATGTTTGTATGCGTGTATTTGCAGTTAAAATCTGAAAGCCGGCTCAGCGGGAGGTGAATTTTGCATACGCGTGAGAGATGCGATGAAATGCCGCGCCAACACCAGCCATATCGATGTCGACAACGTCAACAGCAGCAACAGCAACAGCAGCAGCAGCAACTACAATTACAACAACTAGAAGAAAAAGCAAGACGACCCCCAGCATAATTAAATAAGTGTCAGCAGATCTCCAATCTGATAAATTAAGTGCAAAGTGAATGTGCTAGTGTGAGGAGCGTCCGAACAATTAATTAATTAAATTAACAGACGAGAAAGTTATATCACACACACAACACACACACACAGATACGCATATACGGAGCAAAAGTTATAATTAAATCGAATTATTGCGATTAAGTTGAAATATAAAATAAGGCTAAAAAATTAATCGTGCAGCAAAAATGAAGCGACGCAATGCGGATTGTGGCAAATTACGTCGTCCAATGAAACGAAACAAAATTACAGAGGGCATGTACGGCAGGTGAGCATATTGTGAAATACATACCCCTCAATCATAGTCATACTAAAATATGTATCTATAAGTACGTAGTATATAGGAATGGCTAACTGCCATGCTGGCTTATCGTAGTGTCCGCTCTTTCCCTTACTGAGTGGCAGCTCGTCGCATACCTCTAGCGATCGCGATAAACATAACTCTAGATTTATTGCTTAATTAGTCGCCGAGGCTTTTAAAGTACGTAACGTCCGAATCGGTTTATCAATCTGTGAAACAAATATGAGTGCAAAGGCCTTTTTTGCTACTATCTCGAAGTAGAGATTAGAGATGGGCTCGTGTCTCAGTAATCTTTTATAATATATTCGTATATCTTCAAAGTAAATTTGTTGAGTATTCTATATAATATATTTGTAGTTTGTATTGTTACAGTTTTGGGGAAGTAAATATCATACGCATACGCAATACTCATTATCTTGTTTATTTTATGGAGCTCATAAAATACTTTGATAGTTTCAAGTTTAAATATGATTGTAGCAAAATTAAGACATTCCTAGCAGATTTAGAACTCGTGCCATGATCAACAACTTACTCTTTATAGATCATAAACATGTAACTCATCAAATTCCAATAGGAAACCATGTCGAGTTGTGTCTGTCATGTCAAAACGATTATGGAATATCTAAAATGTATATGTTCTTATAGGAGCTGAAATTCACAAGATACACATAGTTATGTTTGTGTGTATATGTATGACAATTCGCGCTCTTTCTGGTTTTATTACGCATTTATTTGTTTGTTTACTTTTTGATTTTGCATTGTAGTTGTTTAATTATGCATTGATATAAACATTCAAATACACGCATGGCGACACATAGAAAAATATATACACACATTTGTATATGTGTTTGTGTGTGTGTTTTTTTGGCTGCCTGTCGCCGCATGCCAATCAAATTAGATAATTCATTCCGTGATTGTTATGTAGGCAATAATAAAATGTTGATTTCTTATCGAAAGGGGGGATCAGTAAGTGTCATTTAAGTGAGCAGTTTGTTGGGATAGGTTTACAAAACATTTTAAACCAATTTGATAACAATCGAATCGATAAAATAGATATTCATATTCATTATCATTATCCGACAACTGTATTCAGTCTAATCGTCATTATTATTTGTGATTATTGCAGCACAACTGTTTTATACATGAAATTTCTTATACTTTGGGCCATTGTTATGGTAGCCGACTTTATGTTCATGTTCCGATTCGAATTTTTATGGCCATTTTGGCTGCTATTGCGCTCAGTGCATGATTCCTTCAAGTACAAGGGGCTGGTAAGTACAATTGGCAATTACTTACGTTAAACTTCTAACTAACAACTCTGAACTGTCACCTGCTGCAGGCATTTTCTGTGCTCTTTGTGTGCATTGCAATAACATCGGATCTGGTGTGTTTGTTTTTCATACCCGTGCACTGGCTGCTCTTTGCGGCAAGCACGTACGTCTGGGTGCAGTACGTCTGGCATACAGGTGCGTCCTTATTGCAATCATGTATCCGTGTACATTTGTATTAACTTGTTGTTTGCTGTGCAGATAAAGGCATCTGTTTGCCGACCATAATACTCTGGATGTTGTTTGTCTACCTCGAGGTGGGCATACGATGGAAAGACAGTCGCCATATGCCGCATTTGGATCTATGCCGACCGTTCGCGGCGCACTGGTAAGTACTGACAAGTGACCGTGTCATCTTTCGATAATTCCTGACCTTCCTTTTTTTTTTTATTTTTAGCATTGGCTATCCGGTGGTTACGCTCGGTTTTGGCTTTAAAAGCTACGTTGGCTATCGAATGCGGCAGCGGAAGCAACGCGAGGTGGCCAAGGAGAATGAGTTCTATATGCAGTTGCTGCAACAGGCTCTGCCAGCCGAGGAGACTAGCGAGGTGGATCCACATCAGCCAGGCGCGCCTGTGGTCACATCTGCAGCCAGCGGCACAGTTGTGGTAGCCAATGGTGCGCCAGCAGCGCTGACCGCATCATCCTCAGCAGCATCATCACAAGCGAATGGGATTTTGGCGAGTGCGACGCAAGCACAAAATCATCATGAGCATCATCATAGCGGAGGCGCCGGCGCCGGCAGTAGTGGGAGCAGCAATAGCAATAATCATCATCATCACCATCATCATAATAACAACAACAGCAACAACAACAACAATAACAGCAACAATAGCCATCATAGCAAGGAAAACAGCAGCAGCAACAACAGTGACCACAACAGCACAACATCTGCAGCAGCTGCGGCAGCGGCGGCAACATCAGCAGCTGGCAATGCGACAGCAGCATCCTCGTCATCGTCCACCTCTTCGTCGTCGTCGAGCAACTCATCCGCCGCCGCATCGCTCAAGCAAACAAATTTAGCAGCAACAGCGGGTAAGCGAAAGGGATTTAATTAAACAATCTTATAGTAATCTTTGTTTGTAAACTAATCTCTTATTTTGTATTTGTAGCAACCTCCAATGGTCACGTTGGCGGCGGCGGCCCAAGGAATAATCGCCGCAGCGTAGACAAGGACAAACAGCGCAATAAAGGCACAGACACAGCCGACAATGAGCACAACAATAGTACGCGGCATGCCGGCAACAAAAATAGTAACGGCAGCAATAGCTATCAACAAGCTGATGGCAGTGCAACCGCAACAAGTAATAACAGTAAGGAGAAGTCAGACTGCGATAGTGGCAATAGCAACTATCATCAACAACAACAACACGGGGCAAAGGATAAACACGGTAAGTGGCAAAGAAGGACGTGAATATTTTGCAATGCAATTAAACAAATCTCTTTCCTAACTGCAGATAAAAAGACGCACAATGCTGTCGGCAATGGCAATCTTTTGCAATACGAGACAGAGGAGACAGCGGCGGTGGAAACAACGCCACAAGTGGAGAAGGTGCCGAAGGGTAAGCAATCTTATTTTGTGCAGTTTCCGGCATGGAGAATCTTTACAACATCCTTGTTCTTTGCAGGTCGTCGCAATCGTGGCAAGAAGGACAATGCAGCCAAAGACAATCATAGCCAGCAGCAGGCGCAGCAACAACAGAAGGATAGCGGAGCGTCTACGTCTGCAACAGTTGCTGCAAATAGCGCCAGCAGCAGCAACAACAGTAATAATAATAATAATGATGCCAGCTCCGTATCCTCATCGGCCAGTTCGACTAGCTCGAGTAATGCCAATCAAGCCGCTGCCGCCATCTCACACATTGCCAGCAAGGTTGTGTCGAAAATATGCGAGACATGCCTCAAATTAGAGGCCGATGTCAAGAAGTATCGCGCCGAGATCAGCCACATGAAGCAAATCGAGAATGAACTGCGTCAAAAGTTGGACGTCAATTTGACCAGTAAATCCAGTTTGCAGGCCAAACAAAAGGAATGCGAAGAGCTTGAAAAGCGCATACAGGAGCTAACCAATGCACGCCATGCCGATATGCTTAGCCTACAGAATGTAGAGCGTCGTCTCAACGAGGAACGCCGTCAGAAGCAATCATTGGATGCTCAGCTGAGTAATGAGAAGAAGGCACGCAAAGCTGCCGAAGAGAAGGCGGCACGTCCCGAGTGCAGTGCTCAATGCAAGCAGCGACGGCAACAAGTTGATGAAGAGCTCAAGCGCGTGCGCAACGACCTCAAGCAAACTGAGGAGGCCAAACAGTTGGCAGTAGATCATGGACGGAAATTCGAACAGGAGGTGAGCCAGAAGGATCTTTATTATGATTGTTTTATATTTTATTCATGTGTTTTCCCGTTTCTCTGTTTTAGTATCGTATGCTGGAAGTGAAGGTTCGCAATCGCGAGTCAACGCAGGCCGATGCAGAGATGCTAATGAATGCACTGGCTGCCATGCAGGACAAAAACACAACGCTGGAGAAGAATCTATCCGCAGAGACGAGAGTTAAGCTGGACTTATTCTCGGCTCTGGGCGCAGCCAAGCGCCAGCTCGAAATATCTGATAGTATGTTGCATAGATTCGTCAACGCATAGTTGAAAAACCTTTTAAATGACTTTTTTGCCATCTATAGGTCATCGTCGCAGCAAGGAGGATGAGGTCATTGATCTCAAGGCTAAGATAGCCCAGCTGCTGGCTGTTATGCCGGATACATTGTGTCTGCCTACTGGTCCGCATGGTCCCGGAGGCAGCATGATGCGTATGAACGACACACCTCCGCTACAATCGGGCGGACCTGGTCCGTCCTCACCCATGCTCAGCATGAACGCTGCACAAGAGTATCAGCAACATCAGCAACATCAACAGCATCAGCAACATCAACAACAACAGCATCAGCAACATCAACAGCAACAACATCAGCAACATCAACAGCATCAACATCAGCAGCAGCAGCAACATCAGCAGCATCAACAACACCAGCAGCAGCAGCAACATCAGCAGCAGCAACAACATCAGCAGCAGCAACAGCAACAACAGGTTGTACCCGTCTCCCAACAGCAGCAGCAGCAGATGGTACCCGTTAGCGTGGCAGCTGCGTTACATGTGGCTGCCTCCAATGTGGTCAATGGCGGCGGAGGACTCTCTACTCTAGATCCTAATGCTAGCGTCTACACGCCCAAGACGGGAAACATGATGGTGGTAACACCAGTGGGAATGAATCCAAATGGCGCGGATGCCTGACGCCAACAGCAGCAGCTTCAGCAGCAGCAGCAACAACAGCAGCAGCAGCAACAACAACAGCAGCAGCAGCAGCAGCAGTCGTCGACAGCCACATCAGCGTCCGCCACATCCTCGCATCAGCTATTGAGACGACAAGTTTGAGATTATTATACTTTACGAAGAAGAAGAAGTGAGCAGCAACCTTGGCCGAATGATTTAGACTACAGTAGTCAGAGACGGAGACGGCGTTGGCGGCAAGAGCAAATGGAGCAGTTTACATACGATAATGAATGATGAATGTCCGTACTAAGCATAAGCAGTTTACCCCAGTCCCCCAGATCCCACACTATCACATAAACACCCGATTTCCTATATCCACATTCAACAAAAATCCCCATGATATGATTACAAAACTGATAACAATAACAGAAGCAGCAGTTCCCGACGGACTGTACCCGCTTTAAGGGCTCAAGTGATTCTCTGTTTAAACATTGACTGGAGTTTTTGATTTCTTTGACTATCCATCCATTTTTGGTGGTTTCTTCTAAACGTAGTCATTCCACCTTAAAACAAAATCAATCAAGTTTATTCAAGAAGCTTTAGGGTAATTTAAACTGTTGCAGATGCAAATTCAATTCCTATTCTAGTGTATCCTAAATACGATGTTTGCTATCGACTTCCACGCACCCACACACACACACACACACACTCACTCACGAACACACACTCATACATGCATATAACGTTTACCATATATTTGGCAACACCTTCCGCGAGTTTTTGATTGATTTGAAATTTTTAAAATAAGAGAAAATGCAAAAACTAAAATGGAAATTTGTCTTTAATTTTGAATTTAACTTGCGAACGAACTTGCGATAGGCAAAAAGATAGAGAGAGTAAGAGAGGCAGGAGAACGAGAAAAAAATAGAAGAGATCTTTGTACTACTTATTAACTAAACGCTGTGAGAGTTGGACTAACTTAGTGATGGCCTTGGAATTTGGCATAAAAGAAATTGTTTTTTATATTTTTTTATTCGCCAAATTTGCTGCCTTCTTTCAATGGAATTTTTGAAGTCTGCGCCCTTGATTTACTACTATTATTATCTCATTAAATTATTTTTGTTATAAACTTTAATTATATGCATATTATGTAGAATTAACTATTTTGAAACAACAAAAACAAAACAAAACCATTTTCTTTTTAAGTTTTAATTTATTTTTCTGTTCCTAAACACACAAAACAAAAACGAAATGAAAACAAGTTGAAAATGCTTGAATTTAATTGCGATGAAGAAAAGAAGAACGACGACTATTTTGTTTAATAAAAAATCATTTCGCTGCGTGAAGCTAGAAAACACTTTATTTTCGTTAATTATTTATGTGATTTTTATTTAATTTACATATATTTTATATAAATAACTTACCCAAGGAACCTTTAGGATTTTTGTATTGAATTAAAAGCAGTAAGAAGTTTATAAATACGTAAATGTTTCTCCACCAAGTGTAGGATTTCATTTTGCCTCGAAAATTGTTATCCTCAAAATATTCTCAAAATGATTTATTCTGTGCTGCAGGCAATATCGACGGCGATCTTCGTAGCCATAAGCACCGCATGGTTAGTCGAAGGTAAGATACCCTATAGAGATGAAGAATACATGCTCTCCTAGTGCAATGTGATTTGACTTGCAGAGACTCTGATCAGATTAATGATGTCATGCTTCTTGATGGCCTTGCGCATGGCCTGCCATCCATTGATGGTGATGCCTATGCTTTTCGGCACTTATTTTCTTATTCAAAAAATTTGGGTGCGTCGCAGTGCGCACGTCGACGTTGATGGGAAGCGTGGCGGATTGTCTCGTACCCCGCGGCTAAGCTCATATCGCAGCAATGGAAACATCTCATCACGCAGCAATGACAGCTTTGAACTGGATGTTTCCGAGGACGATGTCTGCAGACGCTCGTAAGGGATCCATAAGTGATTCTCGCATTCTATTGAAATTAATGTAGTACATACATTTGTCTTGGTTTAATTTATTCGATCTGCCCGATGCAAAATACCATCACACACTGCTACCAGATATTATATTTTATCAGAGGCCTTAAAATAATTTCTCGTCCAGTCTATGATTTCTGTAGTCCTGAGGTGTCCAACTTGCCAAGAATTTCGCCAACTTTTAGCAACATGGCATTATTGTGTTGACCGCCGATAGTGGAGGAACTGATCATACCCGCCAAATGTTGCATATACTTGTCTACGTTGTCCACATTGAGGCCGCTCGGCTCCAGCGCTGGAAGCGGAACGCCACCCAAGGCAGCGACTAACTTTTGCCGCAGACCCTTTAGGTAAGCATTGAGACGCACATTCTCCTCCTTCAGCTCAGCAACCTCGCCCATGACCTTGGCATGACCAGCCTTTGTGTTGTCCACATGTTGCTCAAGCACGGCATTTTGTTGCTCTAGATCTGTCTTGTTTTTACGCAGCGTACGCAGTTCATTTTCGGTGCTGCGATTGTGTTCAATAAACTCGTTTGTGTAAATAGGAATCTCGCCCGCAGCGAATGGACGCGCAGCTGGTATGGCGCAGGAGTTGAATGCTGCCGGTGGAGGTGTCGGTGTGCGTTTTACTTGTGCCAGGGGAATATCATCCGGATCGGGTGTAGATGTTGCAGGTGCAGCAACCGCCAGTTGCTGTTTGCTAATTGGCGTTTTGGCATTCGCTTTCTTTTGGGCTGCGTTGGTGTTGGTGCTGCTGCTGCTGATAGATTCATTCAGGCTGCTGTTGTTGTTGTTGCTGTTAGGGGCAGCCTTTGGTGTGCTCGCATTCTTGCTTTCAAACACCTTTTTAGCCTTAGCCAACTCGTTGGCTACAATTTCCGGATGCTCCTTGAGAAACTTGTGCATTTGTTCTTGATATCTAGAAGATTAGATACGTTTGAATCCAAAATTCATAACTAAATAATATTTTACCAACAATGCTCTGTCTTTGGCAGCCGCTTCCATGTACGGCGCCCTGCGGTCCTCGCTTAGTTGATGCCATTCCTCGCCAATCATTTTGGTGTGCTCCAATGCTGTGCGATTGGGAAACTCGCGACGCAATTGCTCCCGCCGGTCGTTCATAAACCTAACGTACGAATTCAATGGCATTTTGGGTGCTCCGGCTACGTTGATTCTTCGTTGCGTTAACTTCTTCAGCTCTATATCAAGATCATTACTGCCCCCAGAATTTCGAGCCTTCGGTTTGGTTTTCTTTTTCGGAACCTTACAGCTGGTAGCCGGTGGGCTTACGTCGTTGTCCTCGTCGACATTTACCGGCGGGTTGAGTACACCAGCTCCTGTCTCCTCAGCAGCTGGGCTCACCTCCTCATTTGCAGCCGTTTCGGTACCCGCTGAATCTTTGTTTTCGATATTACTATCCATAATTAGTTTTACTCAATCTAATACAACAAATTCAGCAAAAATGTTTTATTTTGCCGAGGCTGATAAGAAAGCGAGGGCTGCACAAACACGCTTAAAATCAATATGAGTGTTCCCTAGTTATATTTTTTTGTTTCGATAGCAATTGATTTATTATATTGATTTTATATGGCTTATTTGAATAACAGTTTCCTAATTTGTATTATTTTTTCGTCATTCAATTGTCATTCCTTAAAGATGATGAAATTTTTGCACCAAATTTATAATACTGTAGGTTACGAAATTATTCCAGCGGTTGAAACTGTCATGTATCGATGGTCTATCGATTTTTCTTCCATCTCTACTTTCCACATATACTTGCTCATCACTGACTTAAATAAGAGCTTAATCATACGAGTTGTTTACAATACACACTCGTTTTTATAAATATGTGTTTACCATTTTTACTGACGTCATGAGGGTGGCGTGATTTTGAGCAATTAAAAAATTATGATTACACAATTGGGCAATTAATTAAATAAGCCAGGCAAAATAAAAGGCAAATAAATTCCGTTATATATACATATATATATATATTTTTTATACGGTTCTTGGGAAATTCTTTGAGCACATTGAAGTATTAAATTACAAAATAATTAGCCTATGTGAATGACAGGTGTTAAACATAAATATAAACTTACAACAGATGTATATTATTAACTAAGCGCTTACTTTCAAAGTCCAATATCATATAAAGCCTTCGATGACAAATTCTATACAGTTTTAAGAAATCATTAGATTTCCAACAGCTACGATTAAACATGTGTACTTATATTGAGGGCGGTCGGCCGAATTTATCTTAAATCAACTGATTAATAGAGAGATAAGGGGTTGGATCCAACATACATTTTTCAATTTGAAAAAGTTCCTGTCTTAAGGAGTCTTCTCTTGGAGACCCAATGCAAATTAAATTAAATTGGGAAATAGTTCATCGAAATTACTTTCCCATGGGAAATCCTCGTCGTCGAGCATCGGTCCAGTATCCGTGTCCAGTTGGGCCAGCGTTGTCGACGCTGGCGAACCAATTACTGACTCATATCCATGATCTGAGTTAACCGAATGCACCGAAACGGGAGATTTCGCCATCGGTGAGATAGCCTTTAGATGACGCGGGCGGAGGAATTTCTCCATGGGCTCGAAATCTAGATGGCTTGTCGCCTCGTCATCCGATTCCTCAGTGGCGTTGATGACGTTAAGGTAAACCTGGGAGGGCGACGTTGCTGGTGGTGGACACTTCATAATGAAATCAGTGTCATCACCAGCACTTACTCCCTCGCCATAGATCTCCTCAACGGCTTCGTTCACTGGTACCGCATCCCCGTCCATAACTATTGTAATAGAGTTGGTTTTTGCATCGTATGTGCCGTACACAGTGTCGGGTGTGGCGCTCTGCAGAAACGTAGCTGCTGAAACTGTTGTAGATGTTATCTTCGTTTGTGCTGATGATGTTGCTGCTTTAGCTAAAGTTGATTTTCTTTGTAAGTTTTCATTTATCTTTGACACCTGCTGCGCACACGGGCTGCTTTTTGCTGCTGCTGGTGTCGGTGTGATGTGCATTAGAATTGATTGGGCTTTGGTCTCATCGTCGCGGTCTAGGCCATCAGCTCTATTTCCGCCGGATTCCATGCACTCTGCTGTGGACCCCACCATTGATCCAGGCAATCGCTCTGCGTCGCCTGCAATTTGGGCATGAGCTTCGTCGCATGTGCCATCACCTGTTTCCAGGTCTGCTGTGATATCTGCGAGCAAGCTCTCGGCCAGCTCTTCAAGTCGTCGCGCATCGAACTCTTCATCGTCGACGAGCAACATGTCTTGTATAGAAGGCAGAGGGCAACAATTCTCCAGAGCGAGGCTGTTGTGTTGCTCTGTTTCAGCTGCTGTTGTAACATTTTCGGTGTCAGTGCATGCGCTGACGACTGTGTGTCCACTTGTGTACCCTGCTGCAGAGGGTCAGCATTGGATGCTGCAGATCCAGTGAGTGTGGACGCACAGCCCTCAGCGCTTGCATTGATGCCTGCGATGTTGCTGTAGCTAGTGTTGTTATTGTTGCTCTGGCTGCTGTTCTTCTTAGCCAGTTCCTTCAATTCGGCGAGTTCTTGTCGCAGTTGCTCTGCTTCAGAGTCGAGTTTTTGGTTTTTAGCCAGCAGAGACTCGTTGATGCTCTGCAAGCTGTCGCATTTGTTTTGAAGTATTTCTGTTTTCTCTGCCAGTTCCTTGATTTCAAATTCCATTTCCTCCATGCGGGCCTTCTTGCGGTCGCGACTGGTTTGTGCGGCCACCCGATTCTTTAGTTTCCTACGAAAGCATAAGTAGTAGTTTAGTTAATTAGTTAATATTGTGCGGCTGAAACGCGAGTAAGACAACTTACTTTCTCTGCACCTTCTCCTCCCAGGATAAATGATCCAGACGGCGCTTCTTGGCCTTCGTGGGCGCAGCCACATTCGATGCCATTGATTCCTCATCCACTACACTGTTGGATGACGAAGCATATCCTGAACTGGACGGCGACGCCCCTCCCTTCAGCAAGATAGCAGCTGTGAGAGGTGCGGGCCGCAGCTTTGGTAATATTAAATTCGATCCCACCGACACACACTTCGACAATAGTACTCCGTTGGGTGGCGCCATGATTTTTTTTGTTTATTGTTGTTATTGTTTTGTTTGGAATATTAAGTGAAATTGATCAAATTAAAATTTCATTTTTATCGAACTCTCTCGAACTGTTGTGAGTTGCGCACGAGCTCTGAACTTTATCTGATTTTCTTTTACTTAAATCATTTGACTCGCTGCCTCGATTTTGGATGCTTCTGCTGCGTTCACCATTTGCTCTGTAGCTTTAGTTTTCTTCATTGCCTCTATGCTTTTTTACACAGGTTTATTCAACCTAGTCTCACGCAATGCTTCTCAATCACTTTGTAATTCTGCGTAGTAAAGTCTAAGTTAAGACGTCGTGGTGTTTTCTGAATGGCTCTACGTAAATTGCTGACGTGTCTCTTGCTTACTGGTTGCTTTCATGAAAATATCGATATGGTGACAGTTGAACTGTCAGTTAACATACGACTAACAGAGTGTAAAGCAGTGGATCAACGCCTGCGTTATCAGCATCTGTTAATGCTCTGTTATCAAAAAAAAAACAAGCAGTGCATTCATATCGAGTAGCGGCATTTTTTTTATTTAATTTTGAAAATACGAAAAACGAGCGTAACTAGCGCTAAATTCAAACACTTCAAATTTTACATTATACACCTTCACTATATTAAATCTTTCTTCTTTTTCTTTTTCTCTTCTTCAAGAGCCGCAAGCTCATCTTTGATTCTTTCGGCGATGTCAAAAATATTCGTTTTGTGCTGGAAAAAAATTATTTATTTACTATAAATTGCAGTTGTACATACATACCTGTAATTTATTAATATAGAATACATAGGGAATGTTTTCTGTAATCGGATCGATTGCAACTGGCCAAATAGCTTCTATTTCCTCTTCAGAAAAAGGTTCACCCTCTTCCCTCATTAGTTTTCCGAAATACTCTTTAGTGAAGAAACGCTTTTTTTCGGGATCCAAAACTTCAAAAGCCTCTAAAATCTTCTTAGGGCTAGCTGGTTCCATTCTGCGTAATTAAGAATGTAGTTAGGGATAATTGGGGGTATGTATGTACGTTAGTCTCACTTTCGGTCCATAAGCAAAGGACAAATGTGTGCCATAAACTTTGTTAAAAATGTCTCGCCCGGGTTCTCAGTAGAATCGGTAGCTTTAATTATAGCGTTTATTTCCTTTTCTGATGGCACACAACCCAAAAATCGTAGTACATGGCCAATGTTACGAGTATCTATGTATTTATCGCCGTGATAGTCAAAAACGCAGAATGCTTCAGAGATTAAGACCTCGAGCTCATTATTAAGTGGAACTAAATCGATATACTTGTGACTCAAAAGGTCTAATAGCTTGTGGGTTGCAACTTACTAGCGATTTCCATAATGAAGGTTAATTTTATACTTTTTTTTTCTTATTTTTATTTTTATTAAAAATGTTATATATTACACTTAAATTTGCTTAACCTATATAATTTGTATGTTGAAATAAAACTACTGTAAATTTAAAATCTGAATAAAATGGTTGCTATGTTCTTTGCATAGTTTTTGAATTTGAATTCAAGAAAGCAGTTTTCCTTCACTTTGAATTTTTACGTTCGCTTCTGAATGGACAACGATAGAAAGATTTGCAATCGATATGACGACGCGATAAAGGTACCAGATGCATTTCAATCGTGCGTGAAGTTTTCAATCGTGTTGTTGCTGTTTAGGATTTCGTGTTATTTTAAATTTGTATATTGTTTAAAATGAGTTGATAAATTTAAAGTAATGTCGGTGAATGTATATTTACTTAATTTATTTATATCTGAAGGTAAAGAACGTTTTTTCTTCGTTTTGCATGTGTGAGTGTTTTGTGCGAAGCAACAGGTATACGAGCAGCGAATATCGATAAGTATCGGCGAAAGGTTGTTTAGTTGTTGTTGAGATTTCATTCGGTTCGGTTGAGTCGCGCGTGTTTACACTCTTGAAGTTTTCCAGCGGGAAACATTAATATCGCCAGTTTATGGTAAAAATCCGTATACTTTAATTAAATTCGTAAAACATTTACCCAAAAAATTCGTGAGCATTTACCAACGACCATTTACTTGCAACTACTTTATACATGAAGCAACAATCTTCGGCGCAGGTGTAACGCGGAGACGCGAGAGATGTACGAAAGTAACAACAACAAGTTCAAGCATATCTATATTATCGCTTTTAGCGACTGCGTACCTGCATTGGCGTGACAGTGTGTGTGTGTGTGTACTAGTGTGTGTTTTGTTTGTGTCTGTGTTTCGCACAATTTGGAAACGCGTTTGTGGTTTTCTTCGCTCTGAAATGGAAAGTGCCTGCTCCTCCTGCTGTCGTAGACGTTGTGATCGCTGTGATTGGTGATCGATCTCCCTGCCGCCCGACAAGCCACAAGGCAATGAAAAAAGAGGTGCGAAGAATGAAAGTGCAAATTGTTTACCTTGTGACGCTTTTCACTCACACGCTCATACGCATTCACAAAAATTCCAGATATATACCATGCACATGTGTGTGTGTGTGTTTGCACGATAGAAAACCGATTAAATTGCAAGATTGATCGCAATTGGTGCTACGAAATGCGCATACCCTGTATGGTTTTTTCCCACTTGTTTGAAAGTTAATCATTATAATCACACAGTGCCGCGAGTCGTGCGTTGACGGGGCTAACGCTTAATTCCCATATAAAAAAGCGGCATATTGTCGCATCATAGAAGAAGAAAATAAAACTGAATAAAATACGTTTATAATTATAAACGTTAATTAGAAATTTCTCTTTGTGAAGTGAAATTATGGTTTTTGCGGCAACAACGGCAACTGCAACTTGCAACTTTCAAGGAAAGTTGGCACCTTCTCTGGCTGCCTCGTCGGCGCTACGTGCACTTTTCGCCTCTTGCTTTGGCGGCGACAGGTGGCCAGCAGCGTGCAGCGTACAACGTGCAACGCCAGCGATCCAAATTGAGAGCGTGCCGACTCTTGACCGCAGGCTACACACACACACTCGCACACATCTGAACGCGTCTCGCGGCGTTAGCGACTCGTTTGCCCAGCGCATTGTTGTTATTGTCGTTAACTATCCTGCGCCTGCGTCTGCGTCGTCGTCATGGTCTCAGTCTGCGCCTGCGTCCCGTGGCAAGTGTACTGTAGTTGCCACCAATATATAGTCGAGCATGTACACATGCACACAAGTACTTGCCTGTCCCTGTCCGTGTGTGTTTGTGTGAGTGTGTTTATGTGGGGGCTACCTTCTCACGTGTTGTTGTTTTTGTTGCTTGTGGCATCATGTCTGACTGGTCGATCTGGTGGCATGGACTGTGAAAACTCGTTTCGTGCCTTTGTTGTTCTCTTGTTGTTTTTGTTTTTGCTGTTGTTGTTGTTGCTGCTGGCATTCTTTGCTGGTGATTGTTGCCGCCGCAGTTCCCTGTGTTGTGGATTGTTGTGTACCTTACAATTTTTATTATTTTTTGTTTTCTTTTTTTTTTTTTTATTGAAGTAAATTTTTCGCTTGGAGGAATTTAATGTTATTCGTGCTTGTTGCCCCTTTTTTTCGCATAGTTAATTTTCTTCCACTTTTTTTAATGCCTCTTTCTACCCGTATCCGAATTCATAATTGCTGTTGCATGAGTCAAGCGTTTTCGAGGAACTCTTACATAGTTTACGCCTTCAGCTATTCGGAAACTGAAGATTATCGTATCAAATAAACCGAAAACGGATTTGTAGGAATTTAAATGTCATTCGTGTCGTTACTTTTACACGCCAACAATCAAAGATGGCAAAAAAGTAGATCAAATTCATATCGATATTAAAATTGGTGTTAATTGCTTCGATATATTGAAAATGTATCGAAAATGCAGTTTTCACGCAAATTCCTCTCACTAGGTTATTTAAAACATCGACTCAAACAGTTCAGTTTTAAGCTAGGGTGTCTAATAGTCGTAATCTATTTTTAAAATCATACTTTAAACAATAATTAAATATTTGCTTTTTGCATTTTTGCAGTTTTTCAATGTGCAATGAAAAATGAATGTGATGATGATGCGATGCGGTGCGATGTGAGATGCGCTTGAGGCGGAATCAATGACAACGCGAATACACGACGAGTTAATAAATTAGCGGGCGAAGCTACACAAAGCAGTAGCCAAAATTATATGCATTAAATAGACAATAAACACACACAGAAAGATCAACAACAAAGGAGAGACTCGAATGCGAGGATAATGGCCAACAGGTTTGCAGTTGTTGCGGTTTAAAGCAAAAAACCAAAAACAAAAACAATAAGCGAAGAAAAAAGAAAACTAGACAGATTCGTTTTCGATATACTTTGTGTTTGCCTGGAAGATGCCAATGATCACGGCGACAACAACTGCAATGGCGACGGCGCCGGGCGCGGGAAGCAGTATGGGGGCGGCAGTTAAAAATGTCGCACTGACAGCGAAGGCAACGCCGCCAGCCATAGCGACGTCAGCAGCCTCGAATGATTACCTAATGCTGCAACAGCAGCAACAACAACAGCAACAGTTCAACAGTCATTACTATCAACAGCAGCAGCAACAGTTGGCGCCGCCGTTGTCGTCCGTTGCGCTAAATGCTTCCCACCAACATTCACATTTACATCCACATGCACATCCTGTTGCCAGCTCAGCGGCGGCAACGGCGACGGCAACAACAATCGCAGCGGCATCAACCAGTTTTGCAACATTTAACGGAAACTCAAGTCTTAATTCTAACCTTGCCAACGGAAGTAGCCGTAGTCACAATCAGAGCAAGAAATTCAATTGCAACGATGCAGGCGATGTAGCTGATTCAGCTCCACCTCCTCCTCCTACGGGAGATAGCGGCGGCGGCAATAGTTACGGCTTATTACCGCCACTGCACAAGGTAGCGCCACCCATCGGTTTACCGCCACCCGCTATCAAAAAATCGACATCTGCCTCGCTGCATGCGTCACGTGAAGATGTTGCCTCGCTTGGTGGCAACTCCTCGGTGAACAGTCAGGTCTCTGGCCACAATCATTACATGGCCAATGGTGATGTCAATGGCAGCTCGGTGGTGGCAACTGGACGTCCCCCGGGATTGCCCAGCAGCATTCTGAAGGGAAGCAAAGGTAAGAATCGAGCTAAGATATGATCTTTAAATTGATTAATTTTTTAAAATTATTTTAGGTACTATTGTTTTGATAGCGAAGGTAGCTTAGGAGTATTACCCGAAACTAAGATTGGTTTCTACCTAAGGGAAATATCATGAATGATAGCTAGAACTCGAAAAGGTAGAACAGGTTAAGCGGCATATGCTTCAATTTCTCTATTATTTAATATTGTATAGCAAAAATGATTTATTTTTAAGTACGTAGAAAAAACATGCAAACAATTGTGATAAAATTCGTAGAATCATGTGTGTCAGCAACCTGCTGAAATGTCGCTTCAATTATTTTCGATTTTAGCTTGCTTAGTGTTTTTCAAATTACTTAGAAATTTCGATCAGCTCACATTCGTTTTAATTTGTTTGCTTAGCTTGGTATTGAGGTCACTCTGCTAGCAAGACTACGTAATTAATTTACTCTTAATCATTCCAGTTCGAATAGCAACTCAAATTGAGTCGAATTTTCTATTTATCTTCGCTCCCACATGGTCTGGTTTTTTATTTGGTTTCGGTTTCGGTATCGGTTTTTTTTATGCACTTTGCAATGCCTCAAAGTAGATTTAAAATTAGCCACGCTCGTTGGATACAACTGAAAACAATTTGGAATCTTGCTAGGGATTGCTTGACTGCCGCACAACGGGGCGGCTGAGCGATAAGTGTGCTCGTTAAAGTTCAATTCATGTGCAGCTGCTGTTGTTGTTGTTGTTGCTGCTGCTGCTGTTGCTGTTGTCAGCCGACACGTGCCAATTGTTGTTAACACATCATGCTCAACCGAAAGAGTTAAGACAATGAGTTAGTTGGGTCAGTTGTAAGACAAACCCATTTCTCACTTCTGCTTGTGGGTCTTCTTCGCTCAAAAGAATTCCCTTTCAATAGGTTGTGCTTATTTCTCAAGTGTCTTTCAACCATTCCTTCACTGACTCTGACTCTAGTTCACACTCTTGCTGTCACTTACTGTCTCTTACTGCTATTGGGTACTAGTATTATATCTAGAACTAATTTATGTGTGGATAACTTATAGAACTAATACAATTTTGTATAGCAATTGATTCCCACAAAATATCCATCCTTTTCTATTACTCAACCACTGTACTATCCCTCTTTGTTAGTCCTATTCTTATACTACTGTCCTTGAGTAGTAGTTCCATCTTTTATTTGCTCAAGCTTGACTCACCTGTCGCAGCGCCTTTAGCACCTGCGCCCATCTGTGCTCAGTTTGTCGTGTTGTTTCTCATCCAATTTGGGTGCGTCTCTCTCCCTTTCTCTTTGTGCTTCTGGCGTGTCGTTGAAACACCTCGTAGTAAATTATAGTAGTAAGTAGTGGGTTAACCACATCCACAAGGGGCATATTCATTCATAAAACAAGCAAAACGAGTTCAAGTCGCGCCACGCAGCGTCAATTCGACCCACATGTCCCACATGTGAATAGTGGCGACGGCGGGGGTGGTAGCAGCAGCAGCAGCAGCCTCGTTTCATCGAGTTCAAAGGTGTTTCAAGTGGGCGTGATAGGCGTGGCATATAAAGCATATGATGTGGAAAATTGATATTTATAGTTTATAAACTAAAGTCAAAGCGAGTGTGAGAGCGTGGGAGAAGCGACTAAACGCAGATAAATGTAAAAAATGGCCTAAATGGACTATTTCAAAGATATTTGAACAACTTCATTAATCGCTTTCGGAAGTTGCGGTAGGTAGGCGAACAGAGTGCTGAGGGGAAAGGGGTCGAACTATGAGCTAATCGCAGAATCAGCTGCAGAAATGGTTCGCTTCGATTCGGTTCGCTTACTTCAACTGTTTTTTGGGGCGTGGGTGAGTGACTATATTTGATGACTCTTTCTTGAAATGAAAGGAACTTTAAGTCTAAAGCTTAGAACAATTAATCTATTATCTATATACGACTAGAAGATAAATCGTTTTAATGTAATCGAAAGAGCGTCAAAGAAATTACATGTTTTACTTATGTAGAGTATTTCCTATTTAAATATTTACTCAAGCCGTAACTGAACCCCCTTTGAAAACCTCTACCACTGTGCATCAACCATTGTTATGCCAAATTTGGTAACCACGCGTGTTGACTGAAACTGAAATATGATTTTAAGCGCTGCGGAGCAGTAAAATGTGTGAATTAATCGAGGTTTAAGACGCAGATGGTCTTCACTTTGAGTGGATATGTTAATAGAGTGAGGGATAGTTGCTCCCCCTTTCGCTCTATGCACCACCTGTCCCAATGGCAATGAACTTTGTCTTGGTCACCCACGAGAAGACACACACACATGTACACACAACATACGCACACACACGCCGATGTCGCCTTATCATTTACGCGTCACGTCAGGGGCAATTAGCAGAACCGTCGCCATTCGTCGCGTCATACGATGCGATTATTAATTTCTTGATTACTAGAAACATTGTGGAACATGCAAAAGGAACCAAGGAACCGGGCCAAGATGGCGTGAGCCAGGTTAACGAAGCAGCAAAGCCAATTAGACGCAATCATTGAGCGGCAGCCGAGCAAGCCGGTAAGACGGCAAGCCGGCGAGCAAGCGAGATGATGAATCAGCTGCTGCAGTCTTCATGCCTTGCTACAAATGATAGAGTGGCACGGGGAGTAGCTCCGGGAGTTGCAGGAGAGCAGGAGGAGGAGCAGCGGGAGCAGCAGAAAGGGGAACAGCTTGCCTTTTTTGTAGGGTTGCCTGAAGAACGAACAAAGAGTCTGCCTTCAACGTCTTACATAGTGGGGTGGAGCTGGCTCAAGTGGGACACACATGGAGCGGGAATTCAATGACATTAATTATGCGCAGAGTACAGAGTACAGAGGAGAGTGGGAGTAGTATGGGATGGGCGACTGCTCAATGACTCAATGACCAGCAGTGTGAGCTCAGACAGTGCGCTCGCATAGTTAACCGAATTGCGGCCTCTTCTTGGTTCGACTTAATTGAAGACTGGCGGGCACTGTGGCAGGCACTTTAATTTGCTGCAATTCTCAACTTGTTTACAGCAAATAAAAGAGATCAGAGAGACACACAACATGTAAATGAATTAGTTTGGCAATTGAAATCGATAGACCAAGCAAACTATCTATACTATGCAGCAAGTATGCACCTTCTGTGGAATTTAGGAGTTCAATTTGCTTTGCTCCCTACTCCTCTCTATTTCACTCTCTCTCTCCTTTCCTCTACCTATCCTTGTCTGAAGAGCAGCATATTAGTATTCAAGTAGGTATTATGCAGGCGAGTTTCTTGAGTTTGTCTGGCGACCCTGAAGCAGAGCTACTCTCGCCCCTAGAGAGTTGCTCGTGTCAGGTGTAGGTGTGTGCGTACGCTTTTGTGTGTCACTGTCATTGAACCCGCTGCAGATCCACCCCGAAATAATAATGGTTTCTTTTACAAGCTGGCATCGAATTCCGATTCGAATGAGTGTGTCTGAGTGTATCTGCGTGTGTGAGTGACTCATCGGCCAGTGTGTCTTTCGTGTGTGTGTCAGTTTTTTTGTGTGTGCTTTGTGCTAATCAGGGAATATCCATTACTCATAAAATAAGTGGTTTCGTCTGAAGTTGTCCATGCTGATTGACAGCGATAACGATAATCACGCAGAGAAGAATTGCAGAGACGAGAAAGAGAGAGAGAGAGCGAGATGAAGATGCGAATCAAGTTGCAAGTTGAGCAAAAGAACGTGCCCCGAGCAGCACAGTTTACCCCGACTTTCTTCCCAACTCATTGTTAGAACGAAACAATGCATTCTCTCAAGCTAAAACATAGCTAAAACTAAAACTCTGCCCTGCTCTGCTATATATAAACAGCGATCTTGTTTCCTGGCATGTGTCCGCCCCCTCCTGTGTGTACGCCCCCAAAATGTTGATGGAAGGAGTAGAGAAGGTGCTGCTGGTGCTGCTGCTGCAAGATGTTGTTGTTTATGCCTGAGTTCATTGACTCATTGAAAGGAAAGCAAAATCCAAGACCAATTTGTGTGTGTACACAAGATCAGGAATCGTAAAAGCGGACTGATTTCGTTTAATCGATGTAAATAACAAAAAGTTTTCTTTGTGCAATTGCAGAGGAAGAGACAGTACTGTAAAGATAGAAAACAATATGCTATCCGAAAATATCTTAAAAGCCGTATATACCTTATAAAGTTTCTATACAGGCTGGCAGTTCTCTTTCTTATCTAAGTAAAACAAGAGAACTGCAAGATAAGAAATGTTTTGCATAGATGGGAAATAAGATACCACAAAGTATATATGTATGTCTGGTGCCCCGGTACACCTTGTACACATAGGACGAGTATGTATATTGTGTAATTTATTGCTCATTAGGTAGAAAATTCCAGGAAGGTTGCTCTTTTGTATTTGAGCTTCGATTGGCTATTGAAATTTAAAGATATATCTCGCTATGTTCAAGTAGTCTATTCTCTTGAAATGTTTTATGCTTTTATGGTTTATTTTTATGATTTTCTTTTCATTAGTTCCCTGCTTCTTCTACCTGTTACAACAACTCAAATAAACCTACTCGTTCCCACTTCTGTAATCAGCTGTGTTTGCCTGCTGCCTCATCGGGTGTTCCAATAGTTTGAGCTCTTTTCCATGCTGCACAAATATTTGTAGAGGCGTAGTACATAGACAAGTGAAGTGGCATGGGTGGGACGGAGAAGGAACAGCGGCAAGGGAAAGCAGGAGGGGAGCACGAGACTGTGAAAGCAAACTGTGCCAGAACCCGACCCAGCGTCAACAACTTCCGTGCCTGGGCTCGTTCGTTCACACTTTCTGGATTATGCAGCCTCCACACACTCTCATACACACACACACACTCTCATATTGCAGCTTCTATTTGCCAGAGTTGCCCCTTATTGATGGGCTGCAGAAACTGTGTCGGCAAAGTCTATGCGCCCTGCCCCGTGCCCAAGAGACGCTTTTACCGTTCGCTTCGTTCGTTACCCATTGATAAGACCGACTTTCGCGCCCCCTTTCGTCTCCCTTTCGACACATAAATATTTATCTTATGCTATGCAAATGATTCGTTGCTTGATTGCGAATGTAAATGTGAATATGAATATGTGAATATGTGAATATGCGATTTAAAATGAACCACGTCTAGCTCGCTTCACTCACTCGATATGGGCTAACGATGACTGGACCGTTTCTCAGTTGGATCGAATGTTTTGCTTATGTTTTAATGAGCCTGTTTTTGCATGGCATTAAGTCCGGGAAGTGAGCGACAGAGAGAGAGAGTGAGTCCAATGACTTCTGTGGGCTGCGAGATTTGCAGAGTTTTCTATTTATAATCGAACTGATTTTACATGTTTATTAACGGGTCTAAACTAGGTCAAAAGTAGCCCAAGTTAACAAGTCGCTAAACAGTTTACGGTTCAATCAACACGGCCAAAGAGGGGACAGAACGACTGCAATTGCCCCGCTCGTTTATAGGGCGGGAACTACTATTTTCGGCTGGTTGCACAACTCTTTACCGGAGATGCTTGTGGCCAGGCCAAGCCATTGGCTGAGGGTGATGATTCACTCAAGCATCAACTCGGGGACAGGCATATCCGGTTTGAGGTTAGCAAAAACATTCGATTGATCGATTTCCATTGTCAGAATGTGTTATAATCAAATGAAATACTTCATGGGTAGAACTAACCATTATTTTCATATTTCTAAAACAAATTTCCCTTTACTTTTCAGAGAATCTGCTACAGAATACATATTACAATGGCGAGGGCGGTGGAAGTAGCATGGGCAGTGAATGTGGCGGTACGGAGCTAAATCAGCCCACCGTGCACGAAGATCCTGGTGATGGATTGGGACCGTTACCCCAAAAATGGGAGACAGCCTACACGGAGCGTGGTGAACTGTATTTCATAGAGTAAGTCCAAGTGGAAGCTAGTAATTCTTGAACCAAACTCACGCTCCTTTTATTCATTAGCCACAATACTGGCACCTCGCACTGGTTGGATCCACGTCTCTCGAAGTATCAAAAGAAATCGTTGGAAGATTGCTGTGAAGATGAGCTGCCCTATGGTTGGGAAAAGATCGAGGATTCCATGTACGGCATGTACTTTATTGATCATGTCAATCGTCGCACACAATACGAGAATCCTGTGCTGGAGGCGAAACGACGCGCAGCAGAGCAACGTCAGCAGCAGCAGGAACAGCTGCAACAACAGCCTCAGCAAATGCAGCAGGTGCAGCAGCAGCGTTCCAAAACGCCCACAGCAGCACTGGAGGCATCTTCGATGCAGATCCCAATGCCAGCGATTGGCATATCCAATGCGGCGTCCAAGTTGCCCTACAAATTCACACGCAATCCCGCCGAGCTACAGGGCCAACGTATCAATACCACGCTGGTTAAGTCAACAAGAGGATTGGGCTTTACGATTGTCGGCAGCGACGGTAGCTCGGGAAATGATGTTGAGGAGTTTCTGCAAATCAAAACCGTTGTGCCCAATGGACCTGCCTGGCTGGACGGGCAGCTGCAGACGGGTGATGTGCTCGTCTATGTGAACGATACTTGTGTCTTGGGATATACTCATCACGACATGGTGAACATCTTTCAGTCCATAATGCCCGGTGAAACGGCTGCGCTGGAGGTGTGTCGCGGCTACCCGTTACCCTTCGATCCGAACGATCCGAATACCGAAGTGGTAACCACCATGGCCGTAGACGGTCTGCCCGGTAGTGAATCGGAGAAGCAACGTCGACTTGCAGTCGATCTGAATATGGATGGCAATTACAATTTTCTGGACTTATCTGGTGAAGCTGGTGGTGGAGTCAGCAAGGCTGGCGGCAGCGGCTTTATCCTCATGAAGAAACCCGAGATCTATACCTTTTCGATAATGAAGGGAGCCATGGGATTTGGTTTTACCATTGCGGACTCTGCCTGCGGTCAGATTGTTAAAAAGATTCTCGATCGCAACTGCTGTACTCAACTGCTTGAGGGCGATGTGCTGCTCGAGATCAATGGGATTAATGTGCGCAACAAGCCGCATTTCTATGTTGTGGAACTGCTGAAGGAATGTAGCCAAACGACGCCCACTGCCCTCAAGATACAACGCACTCCGCCGGAGACGCAATCGAATAATCAGACCAGCAGCCATTTGGGTGGATTGGGCAATGTGGCTAAGCTGCGCAAGAATTTTGTGGGCGGCACAGCAGGAAGTGGACTCTTTCGTAGTAAGACGCCCACAGCGGATTTGTACAGCACGCAGCCCAAGGAGGTGTTGCCCATGCGTCCAAAGACGCCGTTGGTGGACACACGACGTGCTCGCGTTCTCACGCCCAACAATGAGCTACAGTTGCAGTCGGATCTCGACGCCATGACGGCTGGAGAGAACAAGTCACTGCATTTACAGACGCAAGTTGGCAAGTCTAATAATAGCTTACAGGAGCTGGACGACATACCCTTTATGGATCCGTATCCAAAGATGGTTAGTCGACTGACTGAACGCCTGGCCGAAGCTACGCTGCAGAGTGGCGTTGATGTCGATGTGGATGTCGACGGCAGTGGAGGTAATTACAATCCGATTTATGGGCTACCGCCAAGTATGCAGCCACTGCCGCTGCCATTAGCCCATCATGAGTCCTGCTATTGCTACGACTGCCAGGCGCAGCGCTATCAACGGCCCAACCAGCAATCCCAATCTCAGTTAGGATACTACATGCAGCAGGCACCCGTCTCGCCGATGCAGGCAGCGCACATTCAGAACGAGCGTATACAACGTCGTGTCAATGAGTTGCTTAGCGATAGGCGGCGTGTTGGTTTTGCCAATCTGGATCCGAATCCGCAGCAGCAGCAGGCGCAGCATCTGCAGCTGCAGCACTCACCTAGCTGGCGAAATGGCGCCTTGCTGGATGCTTCCGAGGACGCGGATCAATGCGAACTCACCGAGGTCACGCTGGAGCGACAGGCAATGGGATTCGGATTTCGCATAGTAGGAGGAACTGAGGAGGGCTCCCAAGTCACAGTGGGCCACATTGTACCCGGTGGTGCAGCCGACAACGATCATCGCATTGCGACTGGTGATGAGATCCTGAGCATCGATGGCATCAATGTGGTACGTAGTAGAGATCCTCTAAAGAACTATACCTCAGACTTAATGATGATTTTTCTTGATGATTTCAGCTTAACTCGTCGCACCACAAAGTCGTCTCGCTGGTCGGTGAATCTGCAGTGCGTGGTCAGGTTACAATGATATTACGACGCCGAAGAACACAGCCGCCGCCGGCGCTGCTGCAGCAGGCTCCGCAACTGACGCAACTTCGGCGCTATCCCTACGATGTGATTGTAAGTCGGCATGAAAACGAGGGCTTCGGCTTTGTCATCATCTCGTCATCGAATCATTATTATGGATCGACAATAGGTAAGACAATGCGATAAATTACATTCTGCTTTATGGTAACATCCAATTCTCTCTACCAGGCAAACTGATACCAGGCAGTCCGGCTGATCGGTGTGGCGAACTGAAGGTGGGAGATAGAATCATTGCAGTTAATCGCATCGATATTGCTGGCATGTCTCACGGTGACGTCGTCAATCTTATCAAGGAGTCAGGATTGCATGTGCGCCTCACTATTGGTTGCCCTCTTAAGGAGGGTAGACCTAGCCCGGGCGGTAGCAGTGCTGGCTTGGGTTCCAACACGCCACTTCAGGCTTCGCCCAGTCTGATCAAGTCTCAGCCTCAACAACAGCAGCAACTGCAACTACAGCCGCAACATCAGCAGCAGCAGCTGGAGATGCCCGGACTAGGTCCAATGCCCGGCAGCTATATGGAAAGGCCCAGTACAAACATTGCAGCCACTCTTGCCTTGCATCAGCAGCAGCCCCAATTATGACTCTGAGATCTACGCATTCGGCTCTACAAGAGCTTTCTCTAGCTAGTTGAAAAGCGCATTCTACGCCAGCCTGTACAGTGCCGTCATTTTTAATTAGTAATCTTAAGTAACCCCAAAGACTGAATTTAGTAAGCATATTTAACGCGTCTTCTATTTTGAATCTCCGAGTGTTTTGCGAAGCAGCTACGCGCAGCATGTTTGTCACATAGAATTATAGTTTTCTATTAGATATCTGTTTTCAGATAGAAAAAACATATCGCATTTTGGATATCTATAGAAGTTTTGTAACTTATTTACACATGTTTATGAACAAAAGTGAATCTGATTGTAAGATATGACATAATTAAACTCAATGTAGTATAAGATAAATGTATTCATATTCACATACAATAATATAGGTTAAAAATGTACAAATGTAAAGGTCTTAGATACTTTTTATCTATACTTTAATGTGTTGTTCAATAAATGATATTACTCCTAATTCAACATATATGCTTAGAAATTGAAATTTTGCATATTTGTATTGATTGTAAATTATTGTACAGTTGCAAATACTATATAACGTTTGCACACTCGTAGAAAACGTATAGTATTTCAAACAATGACTTATTTTCTTCTAGACCACAAAATACAAGGGATGTTCTTCTCGCTTTTATTACACAATATTATGTAAGTTTGTATGAGTTATATTTAAAGTAGAAAATGAGTTGAATACAGTTTGGATTTGCTCCCAGGAGCCTTTCTTATATGGGTTTAATTTTGAAGTGCAGACCGATGAGTGAGAAGACAAGGCATTTAAGATCCTGCACCAAATAATAGAAGCAGCGCAATCCTTCTGGGTCCTTTGATCTGTTTACGTCCACTAATGATCCTGTTTTTGAGGTAGTAAACGAGATGTGCTCGTCGCCAATCACAATCTCCAGTTCCTAACATGGATAACGCATATGGTAAGAAAATCTAGCGATTTCACTTGGGTACAGTGTACACTTACTTGTCGGCCAACGCGGTCTGGTGGTGGCCATGGCAAATCATCTTCCTGCATTATTTCCGAATCAATAATGATGCGTTTCAGCTCCTCCATGACAGACTGATGCACAAATGCTTCTTTGCGGATCATTGTGTCATTTTTATAGTTGGAATTGTTGGCATAGCGCAACTTTCCATCCGGACGAAACTCAAACTCGAGGAACTCGTGACCAAACTTGCCCTTGTGTCCAACATAGTAACGTAAATAAAAGTCCTCGGTCGACATTGTAGTTTTTCAGAGCAAATATCTGTAAAATTGGTATTTTAGACAAAACGAGGGAAAATATTTTCGTTTTTACTTACGCTTCCTCTACCCACAACGTTGCGGTTGCTGTCAGGGTTGCTGTGCTACAGCCGGTACGATATCCAACATAATACAATCGATAGTTGTCTTTTTACCGTGCCCCAGATATCGATATTAATGCACGCGCATCAAAGTGAATGGCATAATGCGAGCAAGTCGTCCAAAACTGTGTTGAATTTTGTGTTAAAATGTAACTTAATTTAATTTCAATGCAACTACCTCCATAAAGTACTGCGTAAATGTGGTAAGTAAATTGAAAAGTAATAAATAGAACAAACAGAAGCTGTGCTGCCATTAATAACAACATTGTAATAATTCCAATTTGCAACATAGTCTTTTAATGTATACATGTGTAATGTATATGTACATATGTAGCTGTCCTGGCGATGGTGTTGTTGTTGGTTGGCTATTGTGCACGACGCTTGGACGCCGATGTAATGGCGTCGCAATATTCGCACGGACGCAGAGAGAGCCCGCGTGGTACTCAGACGGGCTGGTGGTCGGTGGTGGCTGGGTGTCAGCAGAGGAGTAGCAGAAGTAGAAACGCCACCAACGTTGCTACTGCAGCGCCGCCAGCAGCTGCAGCGCACTGAGATCTCGGTCAAAGTAATTTTACAAAAACAAGCAATATTTTTCAGTGGGAAAGAGTGCTGCTGCCGAGAGAGTGTTGGTGTGGTTTGTTATTGTTCTCAGAAAAACGAAAGTGCAAGGATTTTGAGGAGTATGCGCATTGAATGGCGGGAAATCAACAAGCGGCAATGTGCCGGCACGTGTGTGTCTGTGCGTGCGTATCGTCGTCCTTCGGGCGATAAGGTCGTGCAACATAGTTGCTCTCTCGGCAACTCAGTCGGTCGAACGAGGGAGCAGCTTACTTCGTTGCATGGTGGTGGTTTGTTTTGACTGCTGTTGCCACACAAAATCGATGACATTGAGAGGCAACAATGTTGCCGCACTGTCTCTCGAGTGACGCAAGTGCGCGCTGCGATGTTGCATCCACATCCGCATACCGCTGCGCCTCGGCACAGTAATGCTTCCACCCCCTCCACTTTGCACCCCTCTGCTTGAGTTCATAATATTTACAATACAAACAAAAACACTCGACGCAGTGTCTCTGTCGCAAACTTCAGCTTGCAGCTCCGGACTGCTGCTGACTGTGCAGTATTCTCTCTGTGCAACTTTTGCCGGTTGCTGCTGCTGCTGCCGCCGACGCAATGCTGACGTTGCTGCTACTACTGCTGCTGCTGCTGCTGCTGCTGCTGCTGCTACTGCGCTGCTTACAACTTTGTTAACTTCGTGATTTTGGTGTCGGTGCAGTCGGTATTGAGGACAGTAACCGGGACGAAGTTACTTTGTTGCGCATTAATTGATTTTTTCCGGGTGTTTGACCAAAACCCTAAAGTTTTAACTATACCAAAAAGAAAATTTACAATTTTACGATTGCCATAAAAGGTATGTGCCAAAAATTTAGTTTGAGGTTTGTGCGTTTTTCAAACTTTGCAAGACTCTAAAACTGTATGTAGAATACTTTCAATATTTGCATAAATCTACTGGGAGTCAAAACGCAAACGGGTTCTCCTATAGGTTTAATTATTAATATTTTCCTCATTAATGCAAGGGTACTTTCACAAAATTCGCTAACATTATTAAATAAACTTTTAACTTGCTAGAATTTAGTATGTCTATATAGAAATCTTGCTTTAATTACCTACAACTTACAATCCTTTTCTTTTTCGTTGCAGACAATGTAGTAACTTTACAACTGTTTTATAGATATTGTACATGCATGTTCGTATATCAAAGATTAACATTGGTTCATATGGATACATGAACTGGAGTTCTGCACAGACTGGAAAGGCGCAGAAAGTAACGCGAATAGGAACGGAAACGGGAACGAAAGTCAACCATGTCAATGAACCCTAACCAGCAACAACAGTCGCAGCAGCTGCACTTACATCAACAACATGCAGCAGCAGCAGCAGCAACAATACCTACTGCAATATACCATCGGGAGAGAGGAAAAGCCAGAGAAAGCAGCAGCAGCAATTCGCAGCGCAATTTACTCGAATTCCTCTGCATTTGTGTGGCCTGCATCGTCTGCTATTACAACAGCACGCAATGTGGCCTGGTCTTCGACGACATCAGCGCGATAAGGGATAATAAGGATTTGCGCCCGAGCACGCCACTGCGTAATGTCTTTCTCAACGATTTTTGGGGCACGCCAATGCGTAAGGAGCAGTCGCACAAGTCGTACCGACCTCTGACCGTGCTCACGTTCCGGTTCAACTACTTGCTGCATGCACTGGAACCATTCGGTTATCATTTAGTCAACCTGCTGCTGCACATCGCTGTCTGCCTGTTGTGGCGTCGTGTTTGCCGCCTACTGCTGCGCCAATGTGCGGCAGGCAGTAACGAAGCGCTGTCCTCCTCGTCAACGTCGTCGTCGCAGCACAACACATGCGCTTTTGTTGCCTCGCTCCTATTCGCCACACACCCGGTGCACACAGAGGCCGTTACTGGCGTCGTTGGTCGCGCTGAATTGCTCTCTTCTATTTGCTATCTGGGTGCATTTCTCAGCTATGCGCATGCAACGAGCAGCTCGACTCGTCGCACGAATTGGCCCTCGTTGTTCATGTGCTTTGCCAGTTGTCTGCTGGCCTCCATGCTGTGCAAGGAGCAGGGCATCACAGTGGCTGGAATTTGTGCCGTCTACGAATTGTTCGTGGTGCAGCAGTTGCGTCCACTGCATTTGTTCCATTTTGTACTGCGGCTTTTCGAGGAGCAGCCGCAGGCAAAGGCAGCTGCAACATCCAGTACACGACGCTGGTCGTCAACGATTTGGAAGCGCTTGGGCTTTTTGATAAGCATTACTATTGCTCTGCTCGTGGGACGTGTCTACGTGATGGGCTCCCAGCTGCCCATATTCACTCGCTTCGATAACCCCGCCTCATCGGCTCCGACGCCTGTGCGGCAGCTTACCTACGGCTACCTTATCTACCTGAACTCATGGCTCTTGCTGTGTCCATCGTTACTTTGCTGCGATTGGACAATGGGTAAGTGTAGATTTGATTGAAATTCGTTTAGTTCATTTAATAAATCATGCCTTGTGTTCTAGGAACTGTTCCGCTGCTGGAAGGATTCACCGACCCTCGCAACTTAGCCACACTTTTCACATTCCTTGGACTAGCGGCATTGTCGGCCAAGGCCTGTTTCACTCACAATCTGCAACAGTCACGTACGCTGCTCATATGCCTTGGCTGGCTGGTGCTTCCGTTTCTGCCCGCCTCAAATCTCTTTTTCCCCGTTGGATTTGTCGTTGCGGAGCGCATACTGTACATGCCCTCGATGGGCTTCTGTCTGCTCGTGGCCTATGGCTATGAACAATTGAAATCGCGATGCCGCTCGTATGGGCGGCGACTCTTGCAGGCGGCACTGGTCGCACTTCTGCTGACGCACGCTTTAAAAACGTTTCAACGCAACTGGGATTGGCGCAACGAGTACTCGCTGTTCATGTCCGGCGTGCACGTAAACCAGCGCAATGCCAAGCTATACAACAACGTGGGACATGCACTGGAGAACGAGGGGCGCTACGAGGAGGCTCTGTTGTATTTCCAACAAGCAGTGCGCATACAGGCAGACGATATTGGAGCCCATATCAATGTGGGACGCACGTACAATAACCTGAAACGCTATGCGGAAGCTGAACAAGCTTATGTTCACGCAAAGGCGCTTTTCCCGCAGGCCAAACCAGGCGTTAGTTATCATGCACGCATTGCGCCCAATCATCTTAATGTATTCATCAATCTGGCCAACCTAATAGCTAAGAATCAAACGCGCTTGGAGGAGGCCGATCATCTCTATCGGCAAGCCATCAGTATGCGTAGTGACTATGTTCAGGTGAGTGTGTGAATGAGTAACAAATGCAAGATCAGTTTAAATATCATCCTTTGCAGGCCTATATCAATCGTGGGGACATCCTGATGAAACTAAATCGCACAGCACAGGCGCAGGAGGTGTATGAGCAGGCGCTTCTGTATGACAGCGAGAATGCCGATATCTATTACAACTTGGGTGTTGTCTTTCTGGAGCAGGGCAAGAGTCAACAGGCACATGTGTACTTTAACAAGGCCATCGATCTGTATCCGGAACACGAGCAGGCGCTGCTAAATTCGGCCATACTGTTGCAGGAGCTGGGTGGCGAGGAGGCACGTCAGTTGTCTCGAACACGACTCTATCAGGTGTTGTCCAGAGATGCGAACAATGAGAAGATTTACTTCAACCTAGGCATGCTTGCCATGGATGAATCCATCTTTGACGAGGCCGAACAGTTTTTCAAACGCGCCATTCACCTCAAGTCGGACTTTCGCAGTGCTCTATTCAATCTGGCGTTGCTGCTGGCGGATACGAAGCGTCCACTGGATGCGGTTCCTTACCTGAATCAACTAATACGACATCATCCATCACATGTCAAAGGACTCATACTGCTGGGCGACATCTATATCAATCATATGAAAGATCTGGATGCAGCCGAGAAGTGCTATCGCAGTATACTGCAATACGATCCACACAATACGCAGGGATTGCACAATCTCTGTGTGGTGTTTGTGGAACGTAAGTGGCTGGCCAAGGCTGCCGCGTGCCTGCATTTAGCGCATCGTCTTGCTCCAGCTGAGGATTACATTGGGCGTCATCTGCAGATTGTAAATGCACGCATGCATAAAGTCAACAAGTTACCTGATACGTCGCCAGAGCGGCAATTAGCCTACCAGGACTATGATCCACTGGAGTTCAAATTGCCCGAGCGCGGAGGCGTCCACAAGGCAAGCACACGCTCCTAGTAAACCACGGTTTAGTTAGATAATCACAGACTTAAGATTATATAACATTCTCGAATACATTCGTTAGATCCCAAGACTCCAAGCTGGTTGCATTCAATTTTTTTTTTGATTACCCAGCACATTCAGATGTAATATAACAACAATGTACGTAATCTCTCAAACCTGACCTTGTTTTGTAAATAAGCACTCACTTCTTCGTTTTTTAGACAACAAAGAAAAAGACATACTACCGTAAATTTGCATTTATTGTATACAAATGATATTGTACTTAATGGCACTAACGGAAATAAAATGTACTTATATGAGTATTATAATTAAAATGATTTCCGTTCTGTAAGCCTTTCGAATTAAGAGTTCAGCTTTAAAATGTCCATATGATATTTAAAACAAGTTTGAAACTAGTTAATTTTATTATGATATTTAAGTTTTTTATTGACATTATAGCTATGATCTATTTTACATAAATATTGTATGCTGAAAAATAATTATATTACTTGGGCTCTTACGTTCTAATAGTAATTTGTTTATGGTACACATTGATATACATAAATAGTTATTTTCACTTATTCGATAATGTTATCGGGCTGTATTCAAATTATAAAATTGATTTGTATGTTTTGATTCTTTTTGATTTCAGTTTTTGCATAAACCTTTTACAAAATCGGTGAGCACATTTCGAATTATTTCTTAAGATATACTTTAGTTACATATATGCATATAAACTATATAATTTTTTTTGGTTTCTTGGTATCTGTTTTGTTGTCGCATGCAAATAATGATAAAATGAGCACTACGAGTGACTAGAATTGCAGACTTACATCGAGAAATATGTTCAACAATGAGACTAAATACGAAAAAGACTTAGATACATTTATACAAAAAGAACACTCAGATTTATAGCGAGAAAATAAGGTGCTATTACTTCTTACATTTAAGGGATAGGAATTCAGCGCAGAGACAGAATAATGTTACTAATTACCATGGTTAGTAATTTTTTAGACAAATTTGATTCAATTTTTGATTATCTAGACAACTACCGAAATGCTCTTCAGACATTTCAATACTCTGTTCAGCTATTTCGATAAATTGTGTCGTGTCTGGGACTTGAAACTTATAGCTAGTCGACATCATATACTAGAATAAGAATATACGCTAGAAGAGACGAGACAAATAGTATAAATAAGGCAACCGCAGTCAGGGCCCGGAAAGGCAGCCCCCTGGCTCACTCGCACGCAATCTTCCCATCGAAACTGCTGAGGGCAATGGCAAAGGCCTGCATAGCGCAAAGCGGATAGCGATAGTCCATGGTGAACACATCCTCGGAGGTGCGACCGAACTGCATGACTATATACTCTGGATCGGAGTCATGCACCAACTGAAAGTTCTTGACCGACGCCTGCGTGACACGTCCATGAAAGTTAAGCACATACGACTGCGTCTCATCGTTCCACACGGGCGTCTTGTTGTGTAGTTCCACAATGTTGTCCATATTCTAAAGGAGCAGAGAGAGATAAGTTACATGAGCTAACAAGTCGTTAACCTGGACTTACCTTCATCTTCCACAAATCGAGTATGCCCTGCTGTTTGGGATCCGCCGAGCTAATCTTGACGCGCTGATCATCCTCAGTCATGCCCGGCAGTATCACAGTCATGTTGCGCGGTCCCTTGAAACCCAGAATGTTCGTGTCCTGAAATAGATCCATATATATATAATAGTGCGCTGCTACCAATAGTCTCGCCTCGACTTACATAGATGATCACGGCCAGATCGAGTCGTGGACTCTCTGTGCACTCCTTGTTGCCATTGTCGAAGACCGTGAAGGATGTGCCGAACACGTTCGAGCGAAGTTTGCCGCAGAAGCCGTCGGCATTGCGCGATAGATCGGTGGGATCGCAGCTGACGATATAGTTGGATGTTTTGCTCTTCTTGCGCTTGCGACCTGTCGAGAAAGAGTTAGGAAAAGCGAGGGAGAGAGAGAGGGAAGGTATTGCTACTTACCACCCAGCAGAAAGATCTTCTTGCCGTAGTCGCGTTCCAAGTGCAGGTAGTAAATGGGAAAGAGACCACGATCCATGCCCTTGCGATCGCGTGTGATGCGGCACTTGTAGAGCACACCCTGCGGCGCTGGCTGCATAACGAACTGATCAATGTTACCGATGACATCACCCTCGGACTCGGCACCGCTGCCGCCAATGCTGCCGCTGCCATTCGCCGCGCCATTGCCGCTGCCTTCCATGGTGCCATCTTCCTTGTACGAGGACGAACTGATACCCACCGGACGCACTGGCGCCACTCCTGATATATTTCGATTCGCATAGTCATCCTCATCGAGGGTGTCACTGAACGATTGCTGCCGCATGCGCGTTCTCTGTGACTGCGTCGAGTTGGCACTTTGCGGTGGCAGCGGTTGCTCGACAACGGTCACGGGACTGCTCTCATCATCTTCCAGCTCGTGTGAGGAGATCTCCTCGATAAGATCTGGAAAGCGTGCACGATATTTGAAAGGGATGATGCCCCATGGTGCCGCCTCAAACTCACCCTCCTGGTTAATGGTGCTCAGGCTGCGCAAATTATTCGAGTTGTTGCGACTCGAATTGAGCTTGCCGCCGACGCCGCCGGAGGTGCTGTTGTTGCTGCTGCTCAGGATCTGATCGGGATTCTGTGGCGAACCAATGAACTGCATGGGGCCATCGTAGGCGTGCAGTTCGCGACTGTTGCTTCGCATGCCGGACATGG
This sequence comes from Zaprionus inermis, assembly GCA_018151445.1. Lineage (NCBI taxonomy): Eukaryota > Metazoa > Arthropoda > Insecta > Diptera > Drosophilidae > Zaprionus > Zaprionus inermis. Next base: position 4,896,966 of record JAECXD010000057.1, on the reverse strand, counting down.
GACGCGAACTGATCTGCAGATCGCTGGCCTGCACCATGCCCGGCGAGGCGCGCTTCTGCCGGATATAGGCGTCCATCAGCTGACGCTGTAAGACGAAAAAAGAAAGGAATGGGATAGGATATTTAATTCAACTGGCGCAGATTTGATTTGATTTCAGCGCTACAGGGTGTCTCACAGGTGAGTTCTGTATACGTTTTTCTGCTGAATTTTCGGTTTGAAATATTTGTATATTCTTAACAGTTATCATCTAATTTGTTACCTTAAAAAAAACTTTGGTTCTGTTCTGTATATTTTACATATACCTATATTTTTAGTATATACACAAATAGAATTCCATTTTGTTATTAGGCGATGTGCAATAGCTTTGGATTACGATGATTTATGAGTGCACTTTCAGATAGCCACAAAGCTAAGGTGTGTTCTCGGTGTATTTATGGCTATACTATAAATTTTATAGGCATGTTTGCTTACTGGCTTTGAATAATCACGTCCGGCGCCTATACAGGCAATACCATACAAGATTCAACTACTTTTTGCCATAATATTATTATATCACTATTAGTTATTATAGCACTGCCATCAGCCCTAATTATATCATATCATATCAGCGTCAATTCGTTGTATCTGATTCGCAAATGAGTTCTGCCTGATTTACATTTTACTCGCGCAATTATAGCTGATTTACAGTGCAGCCGATATTTATATATATGCCAACTGATTATTCAGTTACACGCCGCTAATTAAGTTGAGACAAGAAAGAAAGGCTACCTTCGGCTTGCCGAAGGTTTCATACCCTTGCAGTTATACAAAATATAAAATATATTTGGATTGCTGCTGGTTTCTGTGGTATTTATTGAACAATTATAACAGTACAGGAAGTCAAGATTTTTACATGATTAAGGCTATGAATCAAACACCTGCTTCGAAAAAAAATAATTCTACCTTTTAATGCTTTTGTACATACCTGGATTTCTTATATACTTAACACAAAATGTTATGAGGAAATGTCTTTGTGTTGTAAAGGATCTGTTGGTCATAAAATATAAATAAATTTGGAAAGTTCTCATTCAAAAATGCGTTTGAATAACAGCTACAGGATTTTTTGTTTAACAGCTACATGTAATAGTACTCAGGTTTCCATAAAATTGCAACATGAACCTTCATTAGGTTCATTCGTTGATCGTTATAAGTTATAAAAGTTCGATTTCGAACTTTATTATTAGGGACACACTTAGATTTGGATGTGATAAGCCTGATAGCTATATCTTGAAATATAACGAAAATCGGCCGTAGGCTCCATGACAGCTATACGATATATCAGTCCGATCTGGCCCATTCCGACTTATTTAAAGAGGGCAGAAATAAGAAGCTTATGAGCAAAGTTTCATGAAAATAGCTCAATAACTGGGGGGACTAATTTGAGTTGCAACAGACACGCGGACTGACTGAGTGTTCCTATAACAGCTATAGAATATAAACGTCTGAGATATTTAAATGGAAAAACTAAGGGCGGGTTACTGTATAACATTAAAAAGTATTGATAATGTGCGGTATTTCCAAAAACAAAACAGGTTTGCATACAAAAACCCTGATTTCAGCCGATTGTTCCTATGGCAGCTACATGTTATAGTGGTCCGATTTTGATACAATTTTGACAGCACATTAGAAACGTAATAAGAATAGGATTTGCCAAATCTTGTTGTAATATCTTGAAAAACAACAAAAATCGGCCGATAGCTTCTATGACAGCTATACGATATATCGGTCCGATCTGGCTCGTTCCGACTTATTTACAGCCTACACCAATAATAAGCTTGGGTGCCAAGTTTCATGAAGATAGCTCAATAACTGGGGGACTAATTTGCGTTGCAACAGACAGACGGACTGACTGATTGTTCCTATAACAGCTATAGAATATAAACGTCTGAGATATTTAAATGGAAAAACTAAGGGCGGGTTACTGTATAACATTAAAAAGTATTGATAATGTGCGGTATTTCCAAAAACAAAACAGGTTTGCATACGAAAATAGGATTTGCCAAATCTTGTTGCAATATCTTGAAAAACAACAAAAATCGGCCGATAGCTTCTATGACAGCTATATGATATATCGGTGCGATCTGGCTCTTTCCGACTTATTTACAGCCTACAACAATAATAAGCTTGTGTGCCAAGTGTCATGAAGATAACTCAATAATGTGCGGTATTTCCAAAAACAAAACAGGTTTGCATACAAAAACCCTGATTTCAGCCGATTGTTCCTATGGCAGCTACATGTTATAGTGGTCCGATTTTGATACAATTTTGACAGCACATTAGAAACGTAATAAGAATAGGATTTGCCAAATCTTGTTGCAATATCTGGAAAAACAACAAAAATCGGCCGATAGCTTCTATGACAGCTATACGATATATCGGTCCGATCTGGCTCGTTCCGACTTATTTACAGCCTACAGCAATAAGAAGCTTGTGTGCCAAGTTTCATGAAGATAGCTCAAAAACTGAGAGACTAGTTTGCGTTGCAACAGACGGACGGACGGACGGACGGACGGACAGACGGACATCCATTTTTCGACTCCTCTGGTGATGCTGATTCAGAAAATATATACTTTATAGGGTCGGAGATGTCTCCTAAGGTGCGTTGCAAACTTCTGGCTAAAATTAATATACCCTCTGCAAGGGTATAAAAATACGCGAATGCAAATGCGACACCGCAAATACTCTATGAAATTGAAAAACAAGGGTTGCGCTCTATCATGCTGTATGTAGTGCGCTGTTCCGGTTGAGAATCTGATGTGGTAGCTGCTTTTGTGGGAAGGAGGAGCAGGAGGAGCGGGTGGCAATTGCATCATTGAAATTGCCGCTGGGTAACTGCGACTGCACTCAGTGTTCGCGCGCCCATTGACCACTTGTCTGGCTGCGGGCCGGCAATCTGGCATGACATGACATGACATGAACATGGTGAAAGAGGGCAGGGGTAGGAGGGTAGAGGGGTGTGTGGGGTAGCCAGGTATGCTGCGACAGTTGCTGGCAATGATTTCATTAAACATTTAAATTTTTCAAGTTCAGCAGCAAAAACAATTGAAAAGAAATGTGCGCGATAGCGCTATAACGTACTATAGTACATGAATATATAGTAAATATATAGCATATATATTCAATGAGAAAAGCCTCTTTTTGTGTTTCCCGTATTATACTATAAAACGCATTAAGTATGTAGCATATATATAGCACATATTCCATGCAATCTGTATATTTAAAAGTAACTGCTTTTACCACGCTTGTTCTACAGTAATATCTGTTATACAGAACATGAATGTATAGTCTGCAGAATATATATTATCTGTATATTTAAAAGCAACTGCGATTTTATGTTCTCTTTGTTCTCCATTTATGCGCAAATAAAACAGATAAATTAAGAAACTTTTGACTCGTTTCGCAGTGTTTTTCACGTATTTTTCCCTGCTCTTACTGCGTTTTTCCCTTTTCTTTTACCGCCCTGGGATTTATTTGCGCAAATTCCGCTCGAGTTTTCGCGCTTTTCTTTTGTTGCGCGACAAGAAAAAGGCAATTATGTGGAAATCCTTTCTGCCAGCAGTGACAGCGGGGGAGTGGAGTGTGGCAATTGAAGCTGGCGAAGCACGTACAACACGCAGGAAATTGAGCGGGAAACATGACGAGCGGAACGACTGAGACGTGCAGTGGGCTGGAGGCAGAAGGGAGAAGAGAGAGACAGGGAGAGTGGAAAGTCAATACGCTTGCTAAGAGTTACGTTTATTGTCTTGTCCATGGAATCTCAAGAATTACAGAATATTGAAGAAAGCTACAGAAAGTTGACATTGCTCAGGATGCTCTCGACGGTGGCGTTATGGACACCACGCCGCCCGCTCGCTCCCACGGGACACTGCATCTGAAAGAATTCGGGCAGATCATGCTCAGCTTCGAAGGCGCTTGTCTTGCCTGCCGGCAGCCAGAGATCCATGCGATCGTAGATCACACCATGAGGTCCCTGCTGTATGTACCAATCGATCGACTCACGATCCTTGAGATTTGCACCCCAGAGCAACAGCAGCGGCACCTGCGCCTTGGCACGCTGCACCAACGTGGGATCGGCCTTAATGAACACCGCATTTGGCACAATCCCGCCCAGATCGAAAGCCTGTGCAAAATTAATGCTCTGCTCCACTGTGCTGGTGCGAGGATCGGCGAAAACGTTCTCCTTGCTGCTGGTCAGGAACAGCACGGGATACATGTTCTGCTTGAAGCGCAGCAGCGTGCACAAATCCGCATCGAAGCTCTTGATGATATTGAGCCGCCCGCAGCCATCCTGCTGCACCACTTCCAGTATACGATCCACAAAGAGATTCTTGTCGATCGTCTGCTCGCTCTCGTACACGCCCTGCACCGTCAGCTGCGGCCACTTGATCTCAATGTCAAAGCCAACGGTCAGATTGACGTGCCGGAATAGATCCTGCAGCGTGGGAAACAGACGCTGCTCCACTTGCTCCACATTGTTGTGAGCGGGATACTCGATGATCTTGTTGTTGACGATCTGGTAGGTTTTCAGCTGCTTTAGCTGCTCGTACGTGATGTCCTTGATGTGCACCACGGTCAGATCGCTGCTCGACTTGGGCGTCTTGGAGTCCATGCACACGCGTATGGAGTAATCATGATGTATGATCGGCACCAGATCGCTAGTCAATTGCACATCGAACTCGACAAGATCGGCGCCAAGCTCGCCGGCAGCCAACATGGTGGCCAGCGTGTTCTCGATGAGGGGCGCGGCGGCCGTGCCCGTTAAGCTCAGACTCTTGCCCAGACCACGATGACCGATCTCCAGCGCTGTCCAATTGGCACGCCAATAGTTGACGAAGCTGGTGCGAAAATCCGTGCTGCCATTGACCATGGGAAGCACCACGAGGTACTCCAGTTTCAGTGTACCCACCACACGTTGCCAGAGCGGCGAGATTAGTTGCAGCGTCAGATTGCCCTCAGTGCCGGTCAGTACCTGCGGCTGTACAAAGGCGTAGCCCAACTGACGCACTGTATCCTGTTGCTCGGCATAGACGCTTAGCTGATAGGCCACCTGCTGCAGTTCATCGACGCTGACATGGAACATGAGCAGATCCGCATCGGGAGCGTAGGGCACACCGTACTCCGGCTGCGTGCGTAGCCTGCTGTTGCTGTATTCCATGCGCACATACTCCACATTCGCTGTGGCCGAGCTGAGTATGGGCGAGAGATGTTGGGGATGCACAGGCTGCAGGCGCAGGCGTAGACCGGCTCCCTCTGGCACACTGAGCTCCTCCAGCTGCAGTGCCTGTCGCCAGATCTTGAGCTGCACAATGCTGCCCGCCTGTTGCAGCCAACCGCGTGTGAGTCGTCGCTCTGCTCCAATCAGGCCCAGCTCGTCGGAACGATTCCCCTTGAGCTTGGTAGTATTAAAGGATCGGGGTAACACCTGCGATTCCCAGCGTCGAATCTGTACGCCGCCAGAGCGACCGACGGCGGCCACAAAATAACGATACTCCACGCTACTGTTCTGCGGCAGCAGTACCGATCCTCGCCAGACATTGTGCAACTCGGTGCGATTGAGCAGCACAGCGCGGTTCGCTTGCCATGAGCCCAGCACGGCGAGATTACCCACCAGAGCCAGCTGCTCGTGCCTGGCCAAACTGGCAGCCTCCTCCTGCGGCAGTGTCAGCGTGAAATTGAATTCCAGCGGCGCGTTACGCTTGAGCGGCACAAAGCGACGTGCCGCATAGTACTTCTCGTAGTACGAGTCGCTGTCGCAGTGCATCGACACCGGCAGCAGGCACAGTGCAGCCAGCCAGGCGGCAACGAATACCCTGCCCAGCAAGGGAGACGCAGACATGACCGCGCGCGGATCTCGTGTATCTGAACTCGACGACAAACGCGTCGCAACTGTGCTGGCTGGCGTGGTGCTCGCTCTGTGCTCGCCCTGCCTCGGCGGGCTTATCACGCTGTGTGGGACCCTCGACAAGATTTACGACAGCGCCGGCCAGGAGAGAGAGGGAGACGAGGCGAATTGCGGCGATAAATATCGCTATCGCCTGTTGTCGACGACGCTGCCAGTTTTGCACGTGCAGATAGAGATAGAGATAAAGTTAACGGGCCACACACACACACACACAGAGATACAGACACAGCTACAGCTGCAACTACATCTACAGCTCTATTTACAGATACTTTCGCGCGACGTCATCAGTTGTGGCATCAAAAAAAACAATTTGAATAAATTTGATTGGCAGCGCTGCGCAAAAGTGTCGCCCTGATGGGGTTCAAGTACGTCGATCCGTATGTATATATACATATATATCAGCATAGGTATGTGCTCTCAATTCCCGTTGACGCGGTGCGTTAGGGGGTCAGGTCAGATCTCCCGCTGCTCTGCCGCAACTGGGCATATTCAAAAGCCCGAAACCGGTGTCATTTATCGCTGCAATTACATGGGGAATTTCGTAACGGGACGTGCGATGCCTCCACGTGTGGGAAACAATTTAAAAAACGGGGTAACAAGTACGCAATACGTAGAGATAGGTCGGGGGAGATAGAAGCAGGCGTATGGAAGTGGAAGTGGGCTAGATAAAGGAGAACATAAGGAAAGAGAAAGAAGGAAAGGTAGAAGACCTATCTAGATTTCGAAACGTCATAACTTTGGTAAAAATCAGTGGATTTTAATTTTGAATGGTTTGTCTTCTAGATCGATTCTGCATCAAAAAATAATGTTCCTAAACTTTTGAAAATTTGGGTCTACCATATTTCAAATCTATCATTGTATCAAAGACCTGCGAGACCTATTTAGACTTCGATACGTTTTAACTTTGTCAGAAATCGTCAGATTTTCTATTGGATTGTCATTTTGATCGATCATCTTATTTGTATATTTCATCTTTGAGAGATAGCAATTTCCCATCGTATAAACTGTCTTTCAAAACACCTTTATTAAGCAGAGCACATCGATCTGCTAACTTTACGACCTATGCCACTGTACAAGCGATGATATATCACCCAGTTAGGCGCACAATGCGGAAAATGGAGGAAGAGTTTTCAATTTGCAGGTAACATAACATATTTGCCGCAGAACATTAAAATCCGATATCCGAGCAGGAAGGCAGGGTAGAGAGCGGGGAGCTCAGGACCCGCAATAACTCCCGTGTGCGGGAGCTGCATATTTGATACGCGCTATTAGGCTCGATGTCGCACATAAATTTCGCACAAAAATAACCGAAATTAATGGCAGCAGCTCAAAAATGCAGCTCGATGTTCTTTTTTTTGTTGTTTTCGCTTCCTTCTTTGGCTTTTGTTTTGGCTCTCGGGGCGTTTATTTTAATTTGGGCAGACAAATTTGCGTAAAATTAAAGGGCAACACAGTGGGCCATAAAAGGGCACGTGCACCCACAACATATGCTTGGCTGTTAGTGTGTGTGTGTGTGTGTGTGCGGCGGCTTAGCGCTTATTCGGGTTCGTGCAATAAAATGATTACTCATACGCCGCGTGGCCCGCTCGAAACTGTTTAAGTCAGCTGAGGCGGCAACAATGCCAAGCGTAATAATGTATGATACGAGTATTACAAATAAATATATGTATGCTTAGTAATACCATGTGTATGCCCTGCTTCCTGGCTGGCTGTTCCGTTGCGATTCCATTGCCAGCAGTGCACGATTCCTCTAATCTGTGCACCCAATTTGCGTAGAGAGAGACAGAGAGACAGTGCGAGAGAGAGACAGAGAGAGTGTGTACAACAGTTTGCTCTTGGCACAGGCTGCGTTTGCCAATTTTATTGCGAATTCGCTAACCAGACCGCATTTCAATATGATAAACATAACAAACAAGGGGCGGGGAAAAACAGATTCTACCGCCTGCTGCTCTTTATGCGCAATACCCTAAGGAAAGGCGGATGAACATGGTGTTTTAGCCCTGATTATATATATTAATGCCTGTATCTCTTTTTTGGCGCCTCTTACTAGCATTCTATCTCGGTAACTTGCATTTTTAACATGCGTATCTTCTTTGTTATGTCTTTCTATTTCTGTCTGCATTTCTCCTCGTCAGTTCCTCTAAATGACATACAGGGTATCTAGCAGTCAGGCACTCTTAAACAGCATTCTCCTTACTTGTTTACCATTAAGGATTAAAGATTGTATTCACGTATTAAGCCGGATAAAAGGGCTGGCAATGCAAAGAGGCAGCTTTAACTGCGTACATATTTTCCAGTTTGCGAAAGAACAATACAGGAGTATACTATATGGCATATATATGGTATATGGTATAGTATATTGGCTTAAAACATTCTCACTCTCTCAATTGAATCATGGTGAATGCGCTCACCTAATAAGGCAAAAAACTATTGAATAATTAATGCGCTGGTTGAGCAGGCAAACCGAATATGCAATGGATCGGAAAAACACTCATCGACTTGTCTGCAACAGGACTTAGCACACACTTTGATACACACACGCACACACAGTCTGTCACACACACACACACTGAGTGCCTCCCACATGACACAACGATTAACCTCAAAAGCAACGAGAGGAAGCCATAAAAAGGGGCAACAGGATGGGCAGATGAAAACTATTACAGGCTTTTGCGACCCGCCTTTGACTTTGCCTGCCTTTGAGCTGCCCTCCGACCTCTGTACGCTGTCCCCCGCCATGCGACGTATACGCGTGGTGAGTTGCCCTTTTCGTGGGTGTGTGTGTGTCACTGACCATCATGGGTGACCAGCTGACTGTCGCTTCATTGAGCCATAAGCCCTGCCCATGTTGTCCAGGCTGTGTTGCCATGTCACGTCATGGGTGGCGCCTGTGGCGGCGGCGCTATCGTTATGTGTCTCGCAAATCTTGTCATCAGCTCAAACGTGGATTATCTGAATTTACCGGTTTGTCGAAGCGCGCCTTAAACTGACTTTACACACACGCCAAACGGGGGAGAGGAAGAGAGAGAGAGATTTTTCTACTGATTTTATGCGTTTCATTGGGGCTACCTTACTGATTACAAAGCAGGGGGAGGAGGTAGAGTAGGCTTAGAGGAGCAGAAGAAGCAGCATATCTTGTATCCTAAGGCTGATTGTTCTCCTGGTTTATTGTCTATGTCGGAATGTGCTTCACAGGCAGGAGAAGGCGTGATAATAATACATTTTTTGATCAGCTGAGTCGATATCTGATCTGAGTCGATATCTAATTATCACAATGTTAACAGAATCTGAAAACTATATTGATATCGCATGATAAATATAAAAGATATTGATAGATTAAAAACCCTGGCTTTGCAGACTGCATATTGTTAGATTAGAACAGAATTACAGTCTATATTGGACTGTGCCTTTTCGACTTGTTTAAAATTGAATTTTGAGCAAATTGGATGCTTAAGTAAGCCAAAGATAATGCATTTTCTGAACCCGCATAATTCAATATGTTGCGAATTTTATGAGCATTCTCAAAGTCTGTTTAATATGCGGCTCATGGAAGCGATGATGATCCTCTAAGTACTCCAGGAACATAAATTCGTATGTGACATGGCACACTCCTTCTTCTTCTTCCTAATCCCCATCCGCTTTCGCGCGTATCTTTGAGCTCGTAAAAAGGAAAGTTGTCAAGGTGCCTGAAACTGACTGAGTGGATTTTCGGGCAATGCTTGAAAAGAATGTCGAGAATTCTTTTTGCTCGATGCCCTCGAGTTGCCCACTCCAGGCTGGAATTAGTTACGTTTTGTAGTGCCCTAAATGGGCTCAATTGCCACCCCGCCACCCCTGCACTGTGTATGCAAATTTCGGTTGATAACAATGCCAGCTACAATAACAACAACAACAACAACAACAACAACACGTCGACAATGGAATCAGCGATGGCTGCTGCGAGTGTCGCCTGAAAGTATGCAGCGTTCTGTTGAGTGTGGTGAGTTATGTGGGTGGGAGGGGGAGGTGCGTGGGCGGTAGGCAAACGATGATGACGGAGCATGTGAGAAAGACACGCGACGCAATGTAACACACATTGCCCCGGGTGTAAGGCATCCTTTGTTAAGCTGACACAACGACACGACACGCACACACGCACACACACACGCAGCGTGAGCTGGGCAACAAACGAGTCCATGAATCTCTCACTCGTTAACAGGCAGAGGAGAAGCTGCAGCAGTAGGAGGCGCAAGCATAGGAGAGGGCAATGGAGGCGGCACAGGAGGAGCAACAGCTGGAGGAGGAAGCAGGCAGAGGAGCAGGTAGAAGAGCAGGCGGAGCAAAAGTTGGAGGAACAGCTGGAGGAGCTGCCTCGGCTTGACAACATGTTTGCAGCAAAGGTCAAATTCGTTTTAACTGCTTCAGAGCGGGGTACGCCTTGACAGTTCAATAGCGGCAAAGTCAAATAGCAACAGGGTCGGCCCGGCACACCCTACCCTGCCCTACCTATACTCCCACAGCCTATGCCTGCCTGCTCCTAGCGGCTCCTGCCTGCTACTCTTTCTCCTTGCTGCAGACAGTGCGAAAAATATTTGTGCGGCAGCTGACCCCCGCCTTGCTAGGCAATTTAATACGCCTAGATATGTGTGTGTAACTATGTGTGTGTACCTGTGTGTGAGGTGTTTAAGTGTCTGTGTGTGTGACGAGTTAATTTCGGTGCTGAACGAGCTGCCAAGGTGAACGAGGTGAAAATGAATGGCCAAAGAACGCTCAAATAAAGAAGAAGGCACCCGAAAAAGCAAAACCGAAAAGGTGCTTCCACTCCCTCTCGAAGGGGCGTGGAGCGGGGTCACATTAATTTGGGGCATCCTCAAATTGAAAAGAGTTATATACAAGTGCTATATAAGATACTACTATATACATATATAGTCACAGTCGCAGCAGATACAGAGGTAACGCAACTTTTGTGCTGCATTGTTTGTGCTGCATGAGCGGCTCAACGTAGACGCCCGGATAAACTTTCAGGTGGGCAAAAGTTTGGTGCACTGCACGAGAGTGTAATAGAGAAATATATATTCTCTATATTTTAATTAATGGCCACGACAGCGCAGAGGGAGGTTGGTGGAGGAGGGGGGCAGAAAACTGCTGAGCAGCTTAGTCACGCGCTAACCCGATTTTCTTTTCGTTCACAACGCATTTTGCCTCGTTTCGTATCTTTAAAGTGCCTCGAAATGGCACAAGGCACTTCTAGATATATATGTGTGTATGTGTGTATGTGTGTGTGTTTGTGTGTGTGTGTGCTATATGCACTATGAACTGCCAGCCATATACATTTCATATTTCGACGGGCACAATAAACCACATACATATACTATAATATCGTTTTACTGATGCATTTTCCTCAATGGGAAATTCGAGAAACTCGAGCAGACTCAAGAATATTTTCCCTTTTTCTTTTTTTTTTTTTTGCAAATTATTGCTGCTTAACGGACTCAAAGGTCAGCTGGCTGAAGGACTTTGGGGTTTTGTGCAAATGTAACAAAGTAACCAAGAGGTTTCTCTATGGCAAAGTACTATATACCCTCTAGAAAATATATATTCTTATGCATTGGCCGACATATTAAGTTATTTCTGTTACGCATGTATGAGCATAATTATATATTACTTATAATGTTTGAAAACGTATATATTCCGGTTCCGCAAGCTGTCGGAATGAAATATCTCTTTGCAAAAATAATTAAAAATTGTATAAATACATTTAATAAGCTCTATAAACATTCCTGTATATATTCCTGATCCTATATATATATATGTCTGTTCTACAGTTGAATAATTTTTTTTACATATTTCGTCTTTTCAATCTACTCACAGGGTCTCACAGTGTCCGTCACCTGCTCAGCTTGTCACTTCCTTTGGTTGCCAACTCGTTAACTAGTTGGATGCACTTCAATTTCCTGGCAATGTATCTGGCCAATAAATGGCTCAACTATCCCATTCAGCCCATGGACAGCAGGCAACTAGTTGAGCCCGTCGATGATGATGAAGACGGCGTTGTCGATGCTGCCAGCTTATGGTCAGGATGACTTTTCTGCCTGACTACAGTCGGTTGCAATTGCAAACTTCTGCTCGTCCATTGTTGCGGGCAATGAGAAATTCCGGAACGAATGCTTGAATTGGACACCAGGGGAAATACACTGCCTGCTCTCTACCCTCTCTCTCCTCCTCCTTCTCTGTCTCTCTCTCTTCTGGAATCTGCTGCAGTTAATCCTTTAAATGCCGCCTGTCATCGGCAAAGTGAAACGATTTAATATTAACGCGTCGAGGGCGAATTTCAGTTGAGTCATTCCCCAGGGCCTAGGCACGAGCATGCAGCATTTCATCAGAGCCATCCGGACCGGAGCGGACAGTCATGGATTCCACTGACAACTCTGAGTAAGCCTGCCCAGGGGCATTTTCATAATTTACGTGCAATTATCAACGAGATGTTGCAGAGGGATTGCTCCCTGAATGGGAATAGACTTGGAGATTCCACGATAGGAGGGACAGACAGTTCCAAATCGTCATTCAATTAGGTTAAGCAACAAGTTAGCTACGCCTCGAGCCCAAATGCGAAATGACCAACTAACAAAATGTAATGCGGGTCATCATCTTCAACTCAATCTCTCAGCCTCTGCATATTTAATGTCCTTCCCAGTTGCTGCTCAGCCCAGACAAGAAGGCAGCAAGTACCTTCCTCAAGTGCCTGCCACCACCTTGAGTGTTGTAAACTTTTCTGCGACGACATCATGGTAATCCCCTTGCTCCATGTCGGCCACGTGCTCAAGACGAGCTGCTCAGGTGTCGCCTAGTCTCCCGTGTGGCAGCAAGTGACAACCCTCTCTCTTTCTCACTCTCTTTCTGTCCTTCTCCAACTGTGTTGCAAGCGGCAATTGCTTTAATTACCTCGATTGGCTGCTGGTCGGAGTGGCAGCTCAGCCGGGCAGAGGGAGGAGGCGGGCGAGAACAAATGTGCTCGACAGATGCCAAATCAAGTTCCTAATTAGCTGGCTGGGAAATGATTTAGGGTTGGGATTTAGGCAGCGTTCAGGTGCCAAGAATCTCTTCCGAAGCGGCGGAAGTCTGGCAGGATTATTCAGTCAGCTGAGAAGGTACTCAACAGTGTTGTGGAGGATAAAAAAGATTATCTTTTTTTTAGAAATTATAAGCTACTCTTTCTTTGTCCTGTTTTATGCAGGAAATGTTGTGGCTTTTCCTTTTCATTTAGGACTTTTCTATGCACTTAGGCTGTGGCTGTGGGAAAAACCTTCACATCAGATGAAAAGGCAAGGGGAAACCTTATAAAATGAGCTTGAAAATCCATACATGGCTTGTGCATAGATTAAACGAGTTTTTGGCTTTTTATACGCTTTAAACAATTAAAAAGGTTTACTAACTTTTTACAAATCCATGTAACTGACAGCATTTATATGGATATATATGTATATTTAAATATTTTCTGTTATATTAATATACGAATTTTTCAAATGAAGCAAAGAGTATCAAGCTGTCAGGCACGTTTGGTTCTAGCTTTCTTTACTTGTTCTTGCTCAAAAATAAATTTGAAATATGCCAAGAAATATTTACTGTGTAATCATATTTACCCACCATATACAGTATGGATCATATGGATTGTGTGCCCATTAGAAATGTGTAACGAGGCTGACACGCAACAGGCGGAACCAGCTTTCTGTCCAAACGATGAAAAACCACTGCAATTTTGCCCAGAGGTTGATACAAAAACAGGAAGAAATACAACCCCCCCCTACATCGTGCCACTCGCAGTACATTTTGGGGCGTGTTCCGCCTGCCTGGTGGACACGGGGCGTGGCTGATGCACCGCACCTTGTGTTGTTTGCCTTGGCCCCAGGCAGCTGCAACTGCCTGGCAAAGTTTTATCAATAAAAAACTGCTTGACTTTGTTGCTTGGCTCGTTGCAACCTTCTCGGTCTAACACTCCCCCTCCCCCCCGTGTCCACCAAATGCCTTCCCTTTAAAGCAGGCTTTGAATGACGTTGTCATGGCATTTGTTGATGGCGAATTCTCGATTCGCCATATGGGGTAAGGCTGCATTTAAATTGCATTCAAAGTGCAATTTCATTTGCCGCTTTAGCAGGCAGCTAAAGCTAACAAGGCAGCAGATAGGGGGAACAGGAGCAGGGGTAGGGGCATCCCTAGATAGCAGCGTCATTTTACATAAAAGGATGTGTGTGTGTGTGTGTGTGTAAGTGAGTCTGTGTGTATGGCACGCCAATATCACATTTTGAATTGTTTTCAATCGTGAGTTGTGTCCTTGAATCGAATCGGTACTCGGTACTCGGTTTATTTTCTCTGATTTCTTTACTCAAAGGACGCTCAAGTGCGCTCATGTGTGTGTCTGAGTGTGTGTGAGGGTTGTGTGAGTATGTGTGTTAAAAGCAAACATTGCAATTTGATTAAAACATGCAAATTGTATTAAGCTAAAGTGAGTGAGAAGCTCGTTTAGAAAGAGAATGCGTAAAGGTAGCAATAGGGGCGTGGCAAAATGCAGAAAGCATAGAAATTCTTGATCAGCATGCTTGATACGTTTATATAGGCTTAAACTGCTGTCTAAGCTCTGAAAAGTTTAGTTTTATAGCAAGAGGCGTGGCTAAACACTGTAAATATATAAGTTCTCGATCAGCATAAATGATACGCGAATATGGAATGCAGCTAAGGTATTTCTGTTTGTCTGGTTTTCAGTCTTTTCGCCCCTAATCACATATGTAGAGTTCCCTTCATGTCCAACGCATTTGAGGGTTATTTTAAAAACAACATTGTCATGTATCGATTTATGGCTTTTATCATATGAGTAGTCAAAGTACTATGCACACTCGTTTCTCCACTTTCATATTTCATTCTAATTACGGACTAATCTAGTCAACCTAATCGAAGGCACCTTCCATTGGAGGCGTAATTAATGACTTCGATTCGAGTGACACGAGCAGGCTGGCTTCTTTGGTGGCGAAGGCAGGACACACATGTCAATAATTGCGATTGGCAGCGTATTTATCATCGGTTTTAGCTTTTAGCAAAAAGTGCAGAAGAGCAGAGAGAGAGAGACCTTGTAAATAATCTGCGTCGTCTGAATGTGACGTGAAATATGGCTCCAGCGAGAGGAATTCAATTATACAAGCTTATATCAAGTATACGTCGCATTGGCCGCTTTAATTGAATCCAACATACTGAAAATGGATGGGGAAGCGAAGTGGCTGAATGGGGTCGTTGTTTGTTATTGTTGTTTCAGTGTCAAAACAAATACAACTCGCAAGTAGAACAACAAACGCGACGCATAATCGATAAAAAAGCAAACACAACAACAATGGCGGCTGACAAAAGGCGCAGAATGAATTGAAATGTGCAGGTGCAAGGACATTGCAAGGGCGGGGAAGGGTTGTGGTGGTAGGCAAACTGGACTGGCAGGTGTTGTGGACGCTAATCCACGTTCCAGGGACAGCTCAGGGTGATTAGACGTGCGCCTCATGCCGCACACGACTCACGCATCGATGGCGAAATGAATGAGTGAGTGGGAAAGTGGATGAGCGAGTGAGTGGAAGAGTAGGCGAGTGAATGAATGGCTAAGGGAATGAGTGATGGCACCAGGCAACGTGCTGGATCATTACAAGTAGTCAACACGTGCCTTGGCCTATAGCTGCTCCGACTTTAATCACACTATTAATAACTTCCGCTGTTCGAATTTTTTATATGTCTGCGAGTCGATAATTGAGGCAAAAGTGGAGAATGAGCTCGAATTGAGTTCAGAATGGGTTTAGAATGTGTATGGAACTGCCCATTGATTAAATTTTTTGCTTGTAGAGCACGTACCAGGGCAAAGGGTATTCTGCCTGGCACCCAGCCTTCCCCCAGGACAGGCAAACCTAATCATAATTCAATATTACACAGAGCTGGCTGCAAATGCATTTTCAATGAGGCAAACGCACGTGCCCCCAGGCGCCAGACGACAGGCCGGGCCAGGCCAGGCAAGCGTAAATATTACGGATTATTTAATATCTCTCATACGTCACGTTGTACCTGCCCGCAGGCTGCCTGCCTGCTCGACGCCTTTTACCATCGTCGTCGCGTTGCTTTATTACAAAATCACTTTGCAAATCCTTCGACCTGTCAGGTGACAGGACTCCGCTGCCCAGCGCCGTCTGTCGCCGCTTTTATCGCAGTCGCCTTTCATCTCCTTGAAATGCAAAAAGGAACTCGAGTGGCAGGCGGGGGGGGAGGGATGAAGGAGGGCTGAGTGCGAGAACTTATAGCTGACAAACTCATAACGAATTTGTCACTTTGTTTCGCTCTCGAAATAAACTCAAAAAACTTGAACATCATCAATCAATATGCGACAAGTCGAGGTATGATATAGTATACTATATATATATATATATAATTCGATATACTTTATGAGCGAAATTACTATGCGTAAATTTGTTACAGTTCGTGGAAAGGAACTCTTGTTTTTGACCTACATAGTAGAAATATTAAAAGCCGAGGCGATAAACAATTTATTGCTGCCGACTTTCAGGCGCTTAAGACTGACATTCAAACAAAACAGCATTCTGAAGGGTGCCTAGGGGCGCCCTCCCCGCGATATGCGTGCTCGAAATGAATACATAATTCTGTTGACAGTCTCAGGGCTCGACTAGTAGATACCTTAGGCTAGCAAAATGCAATTTATGCGCTTCAATGCAACACGTACTGTTAGATCGATAAATATTAAACGACTTGAAAGAAAATGGTTTAATAATTCCTCCTAAATATCCTCAAGCTGTTTTCTGCGAAAACAAGCTTAGACATATCCTTAGAAATGCGCTTTTATCTTTTAAATTGTTTATTGTCTTATTCTGAAATTTGTTGAAGATACAGCAAAATATGCGTATATGTTGAATATATTTGCTGGAATTGAATTGGAATTACAGCTGCAAAAATAATCTCATATATATCTGTAGGGTATATCAAGTGGTACTTCTGCTGGCGGCCACAAAATGATTTCCATTTTAACGTATAATTGCTTTGACTCTCGTCTCGTTCTTTTTTCGATTTTCCACTGCATTTCCGCAGAGCTTTCGATAATTACCCATTTGGCTTTACGAGAAGCAATAAAAAAATGCCTCCCTCTCTCTTCCTGTCTCGCTCGTAATTGGTATTTGAAAACGCTTCGCAATGTAATGGAAAAGAGGGATAGCAGCCTCTTTACAAGACTCATAACTGTCTACTTTCGAAAAAGTTATGAAATTTCATTTTCATTTCTGTAACTGTTTTCGTGTTTTTCCCATTTCCCTACGCACTTTCCGGTCAGCGATGATGAGTTTGCTTTGATTGCCCGCCGGAGTATGCAACAATTAATTCGCGTGAAAAGCGCCATTACAGAAGTTTTCCTTGAACTGAGCGCGCCACGGGGTGCAGGAAGGAGGGGATAGGGCGTGTCTAACTTTAACCACTGTTGTCGTGTGCTAATTTTCGTGGTTTCGCCAACCCTTCGACAGTGCTCTCTTCTCCTGCTCCTTCTCCTGCTCCATCTCCCCTCTTGTTAACCACTTGTACATCTAATTTGCGAGCCCGTCTGATTGTTGGCATTCTGCAAGCTAATTGCGGGCAGCCTCAAGTGCGCTACTCAGCTGCAGCCCCATCTAAATTCCCACTTCACCCCCACCCCACCCCTTGCTTTCGCTGATTTGAAGCATTTAATTTGATATTTGAGAAGGTCTTTATAGCATGGCCCAATTAGTGTAAGCTGTAGAGGAAAATAACATAAAAAGCGTTGCCTTTAAATGCATACAGAGTGGGATTATTTAAACACATTATTATATATATAGAGTACTTATCAAAGAGCTTTAGGATCTCTAGCATGCATATAGAGCATAAACTATTATTATACCATAATTAAAACGTTAATTAACACGTTTTTTATTGAACTGCATAGAAAAGTAATGAATATTTTGCTCTTTGTGCATTCTCAATGAATCCGGTAATTACCAGAATAACCTGTAACCTGTACCCTTATGGGGTATATTAGAGTTTTCGTTGATAAATTATTTTTTAATTTTCAAGCATTAATTATAGAGCATTTGTAAGTCGTACACTTAAATTTGGCACACCAGAATCCAATTTACTCTCAATTCCGTGGATTCTCTCGTCGATTCGGTAATTATTTTGCCATTAAAATGTAATAATCCCGCTAATGAATCTATTTTGAGTGCCATACCTGGCGTATTCGTACATAATTTGAACTTCCTCAATTTCGGTAGTCAAATTTCATTGAAATTAAATCAGAATCGTTGATTGAATCAACGATGCAACGTAATGAGCTTGTGAATAAAACATGCGAAACCTGTTTGCAGTAAATGCAATTATTTCTGATATATCAATAAACCGAAAACATCCAATCATTATCTGTCAGTTCAAATGTGTCAAAGAATTACAGCAAACACAACCGCAAACTGGAAACCGCTTAAATCGTATATCAAAGGGCATGTGTCAGTTGTCTGGGACTGAGAGCTGCATATGTGGATTTTAATCGGTGAGATTCTACCCTAGATTTCACCAGGGTTTATTTAGAAAAAGTTGAACTGTTTCCAAAGAGGATGCTTCAGTCAAATATGTGTATTTTATAGCCCCAATTAGGTTGAAGAGCATCTTCTATTACTTTATAACTTTAATTGGGTTAGCTTCAGCTTTATAGCCCCAATTGAGCCTTAGAAAATCGAGTAAAACACCTAGATAGATGGTACCAATACCGACTAATGTTCTGCGAGTTATAAATAAGATATTAAGCTGCATTATAAGGCATATCTAACTACCTACTGCCTTAAAACTTCTATGAAATAATGATTCAATTTGACATGGTAATTTTTATTCAAATTTAATCCTCGTTGAGTATTCCATTCAAAATCAATTGTCAGTTGTGAAAAGTGCGGAAAGTGCCCCCATTTTCCAAAAGGTGTCTGGAATTTTGCCTGTTCGCATTTGCATATGCTCGGCTCGACTCAACTTTGCAAAATTGGCAAAACTTTGGCGACTGTTTCGACTGTTTGATAAATTTAATCAAGTTGGCAACACTTCTAACCACACACATACAGTCACACACACATTTATATGGCCACTTGGCAGTCGGTGGCAAATTGCAGTTTGCTCGAAATCTGCAATTGAAATGAGGTCGACGGCACGACGACGACGAGTTCGCGCTGCATAAATTGCAAATTACGACAAATGTCGCGGTATTACGAGAACTTTATTCTCTGTTTATGTCAGCTTCTTTGTGCTATTTTTTAGTAAGGATGCCCTGCAATTCTAAAAAAGTATGGGACTGTAGAGTACCTTGGAATAGTAGCTTTTTAGCTTTTTTTTTAATCTTTAAGCCTTTTTCACATTTTGATCGGTTTTTATGAAATTCAAGTAAATATATTATATATATAGTTTCAAGTTATATATGTATGCATTTATACTACAATTCGCATACACACTTCAGAATATATTTTAGTTCTGTTACACCCGTTGTCACACCATGCTTACAGGGTATGGCAAGTCACTGCTTATGTTGTTTTTGTTTTCACAGCTTCTCCACAAAGGTTTACTGCGTTCCTGTGTGTTTTTGTGGTTCTGTGTGTGTGGTTTGGGTCTGTGTGTGTTGGTATGCGTCACGACTTTTTGCCACAAATTGCAGTCCTCGTGCCCTTCCCCCCCTAAAGTATCATCGTCAAGAGTTTTGTCAGAGATTGGGTGAATGCGCCCCGAAAAAAAAGTTTGGTTAGCCTTGGTTTGGCTTAGCCTGTTTTTGATGTTCTCTGCTTCTCGGCGCAGTGGAACAAGTTAAGAGTTCCATGTAACTGGCTTGTCCTACAGGATTGGGCAACATGAGATGTCAACCGAGTTTTCACTATTTTCAACGGGAAATCTTTAAAGTGGTAGCGGGTTGGGGCAACAGACTGGGTACTTCGATTCGACGCGACAATGGGTCAAGAACCTCGATACAACAACCCCCAATACGAGTAGAAATCGAGGAGGAGAAGGACTAAAAAGAACTCCGCAAAGGCAACGAAAACAAAAGCCAAAAGTACGATGCGTCATTTCCGTTTCTAGCGGCTCTTTTCGTTTCTGGCTTCTGGCTAACGGTTAACCACATTTGGCAAACGTGTTGAATACGCTAAGCTGTGGTTCGAGAGGAGGGGGAGGGGGAGTTGTTGGTAGTAGGTGCCGATGGGGTCTCCAACTGCTGACAGTCTGTGGGCACTTAAGCAACCACACACACACAGAAACAGCAAACGCTTGAAGCAATCTCACTGGCAAATGGGGACTTGACTTTTACACACACGTATGAAATATTCCTCGACCAGTCACGGTTTGTTTGCATCGGGTAAATATAGTATATATATATATATAATTGGGTGACTTATTGTTCGACTTTTGTTTGGATTAATTTCGAGCACGAAATCGATATTAGTTTCGTACATTTGGTTCATTTCGTTGCTGGAAGTTTCCCGAGACCGCAAAATAGTCAAACCAATCAAAATATTTGTTCACTTTTGTCAATATAGTGTTTTTTTTTCTCTCTCTCTCCCTCTTTCTTTTATGTCTGTCTGTGTGTCGCGTGCTTAGCGTTGTCTGTCTGTATGTGTGTTTGTTAGTGTAATGTACGATAGTTGCCCCTAGTTACGCTGGGCACAACAACAACTGCAATTGCTAGAGGGGGTTGACTGCCCAAAAACTGTTTCAGCTTTCTCTTGGCTTTTTTTATGAATCCTTTGAGCATTTTTAACCATGAGTTATACGATATATGACTGGTTGGTCACTGGAATTGTTGCTGATTTATGTTAAGTGCAAATTGCCAGTGCTTCTGTATTGTTGTCTACCATGTTCACTCCCATCTAGCCGAGTTGAACAAATAATTGCTCCTTCTTTAAGCTCTGTTTACCCTTGGGAGAGAGATACACTCATGTAGTTCGGGATTACAACTAGTCAGACCCCTGTTTAAGTTGAGTGTTAATTAAGGGCTATACAAACATAGCTCTTACATATTTAAAGTGACTGGTCTTTAAATTTAAAAAAGAAACAGTCATGTATGTCATTTGGTAGCCCAAAACTAATGAAATAAATGTAGAAAACACTTTATACTACATAGATATTTTATACTATACATAAAGACGTAAATCACCTAAGTAAGGACAGTTTGTTGATTGCATCAATTTGTGAAAATGTCAATTGGGAGCATTGTCAACAGACTGCAATTGCAATACAAATAACAACTGTGTGGGAGGGTCGAAAAGGGAGAAGGTGCAAGGCATAAACGTCTTGCTGAAAGTTTTCCAACTTGCAATTCGATTTATTTGATGATGATGATTAAGGACAGCTTATTGGACAGCGAAGGGGTTGCAGTAGATTGTCAACTGTAGTTGGCAAATAAAACTTGAAGTTTCTAGGATCTGATATGTGAAGCATATTCTTGAATATAACTGTGAAGATTGTTTAATGAGTTTAGAAATATGTATATAAAGAAATATGCATATTTTCAGAACGTTTCTTTTGCAATATATAAGAAAATCGGAATAAATGAGTAATTTTCTTAAACACGTTATTTGTATACAAGTTTCAAAATAAGTTCCCTGCTTAATTATCACTTATGAAATCGTTACTTGCCAGAAATAATGCAAATATTCACACAAACATCCGCATAAGGTGCCAAACCCAAGCTGGCATTAACCCAATCGCGGGATGCGGTATAAGGCGAGCGACACCTACCTGTTGTTCCATTTTCTGATTGCGGCTGCTAATTGCGGACATTTTTGCTGGGCCGAGATGTGTTGCGGCGCTGCTTGCTTCTCGTTGCTGTAGTTGTAGTTGTTGTTGTGATTACAGTTGCTTAGCTCGTTGTTCGCAGATGCTGTCAGTCATTAGGCAACATAGGGGAAGAGAAAGAGAAAGACAGAGAGAAACCGTTTGTTTTTTTCACTCGACTATGCAAATCTTAGGCATTTAACAGTTGCCAATGGAAGGAGCAGGAGCATGGGGGGTGCGGCACCTCCAAATGTGCAATGTACTTAGCCAAGCGACGTGTGTGTGCGTGTGCGTGCATGCGAGTGTCTGTCTGCGTGCAGACAGCTGCTGTGCAATGTTTGTTGAAAGGGAAATTTATTTGAAAGCAAATGAATGGCAGGGGAAGACGAAAAGAAAGAAGAGGAAGAGCAAGAAGAAGCAAAGCCGAAAACCAAACTGAAACTGAAGACGAGGAATGCATCTGGCAAGGATAAATGCGGCGAACCAGCTCGTCTCGTGGAAGAACAGCAGCGGCAGCAACAACAAAAACAATAACTCAACACACAGTTACAGACAGACGCACACACACTCACACAGACAATCAAGCGAGAGCGCACACCTGGTTGCATGCGTGCGTTGCTTTTGCTTTTGTTGTTGCTGCTGTTATTATTGTTTGTTTGCTAGGTTTTTTTTATTTTTTGTAGTTTTCGCAGTTTGAGTGGCAACTCTTCTTCCGCTTTGAATGGCAAAACGCGAAAATAAAACAAACATGTATTTGCATATGTATACAGCGTGTCCTGTTATATACCTAGTGCTTGTAGTGGTAGCCGGCATGCGACGACGATCAAAAATCGTGTCGCGTTTTGTTGTGGTCGCAGCTTTTCGTTGTTGTTGCCCCCGGCACTTTGTCTATTTCCTTCATTCACATTGCGCGATTGCAGCAGCTGCTCAAATCAGTTTGGACGTTGTTTTTGTTTTCTTCCAATTGATATTGCAATTCTCACTCACACTCGTACACTCACACTCAGTGGCGCTCACTCGCACTCGAAGTGATAATTTTGGCGCGTCTTTTGCTTTTGGCAACGCGACGACGACGTACGCTGCAGTGTAGACCTAACAAGCAAAACCAACCACACGGGAACGTTTCAAAACAACAACTGACGAGCGACGGCACAAGCAGTCACAGTCACAGTCACTTGGAACATTATGGCAAATGTGGAACACAACGAGCGACAAACGAGCGCACAGCAAGGACTTCGCGTAACTTCGCTCCTGCCAAAGAGCGAGACTCTCATCCGCATTCGTTCTCTCTCGCACGGTTAGTCAGCGCACTTCATTTCGTTCCATTACTTCCAACCGATTCGTGTCCGGCTTCTCAGTGTCGGCTGCGTTTCGTTTCGCCTCGTTTTGCGGCAGATGTGCAATGCGAGAGAGCGTGGTATGAGAGACCACGGCATGCATGCAATGTGTTTGACTGTGTGCGTGTATGCGTGAGCATGACTGTCACAAAGGAAATAATCGCTTCGCGAGGTTTCAACACTTTGAAAGCTGCTCAGGGGAGTTAATACAGTGGGGTCGAAACGGGTAGGGTAGCCCAATAACAATGAGGTTAGGGCTGAATATGGTTGTAAACATTGTGAATATGACTTTGTTAAAATGCGTTTGAAGCTAATTATCCTACCAATGTATTCTTCTTCCCTCCAGAGACAGCGTAAATCACAGTAATTTGAACTCGTATAATGTTTATTATAGTTAAGATAATGCTAGATTGTGTGTCAGTACATAAATTTAGAAATTCGTTTGCAGATTTTGTTGTCATTTAATTACAATTATAACTAATGCAGGAGATTCCCGTAACCTTAGCCGTAGACCATACTCTATATGAGTGCTGTCTCAGAAGAATCGATACTTCTTCTTCGTCGACCCACTGTCCGCCGAGGCAGGCTGCGGCTGTGTGTCCTGCGCACGCTTGGGCAGCAGTGGAGGCGGACTGTCCTTGGTGCAGGAGGAGGCAGGAGACTGGGGCCGCGGTACACGAAGGATCGAGGCAAGCGGCTGTGGTGCCATCCCGGCGAAGGGAGGCGGAGGAGCAGCAGCCGTGCCCCCATTCAGCGCATGCTCGTGGCCATCCTCCTCGATGCGACCCAACCGCGAGCCATGCACCGAGGCCATCTCCGATGGTGTCTTCACCTGCGAGCCCAGATCATCGCCAAACTCACTGGACATGCCCATGCCAATGGTGGCTCCGACCTTGGCGCTGGCACGCTTAAAATGATCGCTCAGCTTGATCTGCACCACATTGATGAACATGGAGGTGAGGGCCAGCCCGAAGATCAGATAGATCATGCTAAGCATCACATAGAACGGATTACTTGGTACCATGTCGCCGAAACCGATGGTCGACATCGAGATGAAGACGAAATAGAACGAATCGATCAGAGTCCATTCCGTTTCCAGAATAAATGTATAGAACAAGCTGCCCATAATGATGTACGAGATGAGCAGCAGCGTAGCCACCGAAATGGGCAAATTGAATTCATCGTCGACCTCAAATGTCTCGGGATATGGCGATGTGGGCGTCTCCGGGTGCGATGTACCCAGCGATTTTGCTGCCTCGGCATCGCCATCGGCGGCCTCCTCCCGCGATTCGGCATCGACTTCGTCCTCCGTTTTGCCAAAGAACATGCTCGGCCTCCGTATGGCCATATCGTACATGGTATTGATGCCGTTCATCGCGTCCCGGAACTGCTGCTGCTTGCGTATGCGCCGACACGAGCGTGTATAATAGACACGTCGCACATACGCCCACAGAAACTTGACGCTGCGCGTGAAAAGCTTTCCGAGATCGGCCAGTACAATCAGGAACATCGGTATCCCAATGATGGCATAGATAATGGTCAGCGAACGTCCCAGCTTTGTCTTCGGTGCTATGTGACCGTAGCCTGGCAAAGTAGAAGATCGATGAAGATCGTTAGAGTAGCTTAGGTATTTTATTGCAGTTCTCCGGTTGATAGATCAATAGATGGTTAGATTATCTTATATGTTTGTGGGTTAGAGATCTATGAATCTATAGAGAGTCTAAAATATTTCTTTGAAGTGTAGTTAGTTGTGCGTATGATCTGTTATAGGTGTACATAAGGAATGATCATGATATTCCTTAGAGATGCTGTAAGAGATCAAGCCAGGCTGCAATTGGAGCAGGCTGCTTGAGACTTTCAGGTTTCTTAGAATCCCATTTTCTTTTATCCTCTCCCTTTCTATGTCCAGCCAGTTGGCTCGAGCACGACATTACCTATGGTTGTGATGACGGTCCAGCAATAGATGAAACAATTGACAAAATTGAACGATCTCTGACCGGGAAATCGACGTAACCCGAGCTCGGCCAGCGTGTTCAGCTCGTCCTCAAACTTTCGTAGCTTCTGACGGGCCAAGGACTTCCAGTCATCCTCTCTAGCAGGTAAGATCAATCAATAAAACTGTCCAAGTAAGTCGCTATAAACCCTGATCCCTCCCCCACGATACCTCATGTTGTGACTGAATGACCACAGATTGTCGATGAAGTCGCGCTTCACCTTGCGCACCTCGCACTTGTAGATGTCCTCGGACATGCCCTCCGTATAGCGAAAGAGTAGTCCACCGAATCCCAGCAGCAGAATGAGCAAGATCAGGTGGCCAATGCACTTGTTGCGCAGCTGACGCAGCTCCCGCGTGTGCACAGGGTAGTCCAGCTGAAGACGTCGCCACTCGTGCAGCGCCTCCAGTTGCATGGAGCGAAACAAGGAACGTGAGAGCGTTCCCAGTGGCTCCGTGGTGGACAACTCTTTGCCGAGCCCGTGCTCAGTTCGCCGGGCAAAGAGATTACCCAAGCGCCGCAGCAGCGTGGGTTTCTCTGGCTGTGCCGCAGCAGAAACTGGAGCAATCTCCTCCTCCTGCTTGCCTGTGCTTGCCACCGCGGGCACCAGCTCGGAGCTAACTTCCTGCTCAGCTGCGGCATCAATCCGCTGGGCGGGTCGCTCCAAGCTGGGCGTGCGCTTCGTTCTCGCCGGTCGCTCCAGGCTGCTGCTGCGCTTGGACTCCACCTTGCCAGTCTGTTCCACCTCGACGGGCGCGCGCAGGCTGTGGCTGCGCCTCAGACTCTTGGCCAACGCTGCCTCTGCCTCGGCTGCCTTGGCAGCTGCCTCCTCGTAGGCACGACGCAGTGCATCGCGCTGCTCGGCCTCGCTGAGCTTTGCTCTCGCCTGCGGCGCGGTGGTTTCTCCAATCTCCACATATTCCTGCTTACGTTGCACTTGTTCCTCAACGAGTCGCTGCTCGGGTGTCTTCGAGCGTCGCTGTGGACGCACCGGGGACAAGGAGTTGTTTCGGCTGACCGAGTGACGCTCGGGCGGCTGCGGTGCCTCCAGCGCTGCCGGCGGCGGCGGTGGCGCGCCTCGTATGGCTGCAGCTACATAAGTTGGCGCCGGCTTTCGCACTGGCGGCACCTTCGGGTTCCGGGCATGATGCTCCTCGGCTGTGTCCGCATCGGAGGAGCTGAACTGCGTGGAGGATTCCTCGTAGCCGCTGCTCCGCGGCTTGCGCTGATTGCGCACTGTGGGCGGCTGCTCGTGCCGCTGCAGACGCAGCGATTGCACCAGACGTCGTCGGTCCTCCTCGTCCTGCGGCAACTGGAAACCGTCGCTGATCTTGCGATAGTTCTGCAGCAGACGCTTGCGCTCCTCGTGATCGAGCTGCTGGCGATGGCGTTGCTTGTGCTCGCGCTTCTCGCGCTCGAACAGACGCTTCTCGGCCTCGAAGCGTCGCCGCTCGTCCTCGAAACGCTGCAGATTCTGTTCCAGCCGACTGAGTGCAGCATTGCCGCGCTGCACCTGCTCCTGCATGGGCAACGGTGTCGATTGCGAGCTGCCAGTCAGCTCGCTCTCGCTGGACAGCAGCTGCTCCGGCTGCTCCTTGTGCCGCGGCGACGACAGGCTGCGATGCTTGACCAGCAGCTGCTGCGCGTCGGGGCTGCTCAGCTTCTCCGCTTCGCGTGGCTGCGACTGACTGCGCGCTGCTGTGCCCGCAAAGCTTTTGTCACGCCGGCGCAGTATCTTGCTCTCGTGCGCGGACATCACGCCCGGAGCACGGATCTGCATGGAGATGCGTTGCGGCGATGCATCATCGAAATCCTCCTGCTGCTGCTCCCGCTCCAGCTGCTGTCCACGCTGCTGCTGTGGCGTCTGTTCACGTTGACTGCGCTGCATGCGACGCCGATGACGCAGCTGACTCTCCATGTTGTTTCGCTCTCTCTCTCTCTCGCTCTCTCGCCTCTCGCTCTTTTCTTCTGCCTGTCTGTTTGCTGTCTTCTTTCTCCGCCTCTGCCGCTGCTGCTGCTACCTTAGTCTGCGTCCGACCCCAGCACCAGGCTCTATTTATAACGCGGCCCCGACGTGTTCATATTTTCATGTTGGAAAACTTTTTCGAAATTATATCACTTTATAGCAGTTTATAGCACGACTGGGGGAAGTATATTTGTTGCACCAGATTGAGTCACGTCCCTATTGCAAACCCTTCGATAATTCACTTTGGCATATATATATATTTATCTATATAGACGTGCATATATATCTCTATATATACATATGATTATTACGGGGTCTCTCGCACTCGCAGACAATCGACCACGACGTCGCCTAATTTCGTACTGCTCTTCGCCGAAAATATTCTTCAAATCTTGTATACATTTTTGAAATGTTCCGCGGAACAGCTGTTTCGCTCTCCCTCTCTCCCTCTCCCTCTCCCTCTCTCTTTTTCCTTTCGATTTCTATTTCACTCATTATGTGAAATTTTTGCATTAGACCGTAACTGCTCCCGGCGCCGCAAGTGCTGTGCCGCTTTTAATGGACGCTACTGTTGGCCAAAAAGCTTTAAGCTCTTTGCCAATTAAGTGGCGGCAACGCGTGGCGCGAAACTATTAAAAAGCTTTTATTAGCATGCTTAAATAATGGTAAACAGGAATTAACGAATTATGTTTTATGGCACCTAATTATTAATTATGGTAACTTTTTATGGCAAATAAGTGAAAAGTAGGGCGCATTTTATTTGTATTATATATTATATATTCTTAATTATTTAGTTTTTCTATGTGGTAATTAAAAACAAGGGAGTATTGGTTAAAGTATTGCCTCTTTAAAAACCATAGATTCTTTTGAAAAAAGTAGAGTATAAAAACTTTGCAGCCAACATACCCTATCTCAACTCGACTTAGTTGCAACTCTCGAGCCATTAATCATTTATTTACACCTCATCAAGAATCGAAATCTTGGGCTAAGTTTGTTTTGACGGATTTGCCAATCAAGTGGTTCGGTAATCCAGAAAATAATATATAAAGCAAACAGACAGACTGATTGACGTGCACTTTCGAATATGCTTTCGAATATACTTTTGAATTTTTGCGAAAATAAATTTCATTTTCGATTTAGCAGACCAGTCGACAACAGACTAAGGATCGCTCGAAGATCTGCGATAATCGTCGCTTTCATTGGGCCAACTGACCTTGACTTGTTTCCCACCCAACGCTACCCCACAAATCTCACTTAAAATTCAATAAACTGATAGCAAATTAGAGAAAATGAAAATCGCATTTATTAATTTCGATTCTCGCAGATTTTGACGTCATTACGGCTTCGTTTTCATTAAAATATTTGGCATATAGGAATCGCATTTCCCTACACACACATTAATTTTTTCCAATTTTCACATTTTCACTGCAAATTTTCAATTTTTAATTTAGCACACACTGATGGACGTGCTTGGCCGGCACTCGGGGCGTATGCGCAACACTTTCCGCTTGATGACGGATCGAATTCACATTAAAATCATGGAACATGGATGCTCATGAGTATTCATGTATATGTGTGTGTGTGTGTGTTTATTTGCACCCAATCGACCACTCAATCCGCAACTGTTTTATTTGAATCGATTTGCAAATTAACGACTTGTTTTAGCGGTGCGATAATACACCCTAACGAGGGGACCCCAAAACTTATGAGTACTCTTAGCAAATTTGCAGCATATAAAGCCCCACTCAGCGCCAGTTGGGGGCGAATACTCATACATAAATTAACGCCGAAAATAAAGTGGCAGCAATTATTTCTCGGAATGCGTCCACCGAGAAAACGCAAATTTTTGAAAAAAAATCTTTTTATAAGAACGATGACAATTTTCCAAAGAGTTCAACAAATCTTATTATTGTCGGCTCACTCATACCCAGACACAGTATACAAATATATACATAGAGATCATATATAAATATATATATATATAAATGTAGATATATATGCATATATAGACAGACAGGCCGGTGCGGAAAATAAGACAACGGAAACTATTTCCATTTTTTGTGTCACATACTTATTTTGAGTTTATGAAGAAAATGTTGACAAGTTGTTTGAAATATATAAAAATAGTTTGTCGAGTGCGCACACACTAAGTATGTATATAAGATATAGTCGTGATCGGGATCGGGATCGACTCGTGGCAGCATAAAATCATTAAACTAATTTCACATGCTATTTCCTAATGATGATCATGTTTTACGAGCATGTTAGATGATTGATGATGCCTATTAAACATAATACTATTTATAAATCATATACATAGTGCTGCTCACCTATTGTCGTGTAGATGGTACAGCTGTAGACCATGGCATTCCAGAAGGACCAGGGATTCTTCTGATCGTCGTCGATAACGACAGCGGGCCGCAGCAGAGATTCCACCGCAGGCTTGTGATTGTTGATAATGTTCAGCATTTTGCCATTGAAATCAACCTCCGATAACTGAATATATATGTTATGTATATATATAAGATTAAAGGTATATTCTTGAATGAGTAGTCTAGTAATGCCTACCCCATCCAGAAGCGGATCTTTTGTTATCGTTCGCAGTTGATTGAAGAACATTTTCTGTTTGTACTGCACGTCCCTTATTTCGGAGGTATTCGATAGAGCTGTGGATGAATCGAGCTTATCTATATATATTTTAGTACAAACGACGACACAACACATAGTATTAAAAGAGAGTATATAACGTAAACTAAACTATAAGGTTAATAGAGTAGAGCTCTTCAGTTTATATTCATGGAATTTTAGGATTGAAATCCCTTTCCTGCTTATTTTCTTTAATTAAATGCTTAGTTCCTGTCGTTAAAGCAAATCGATCTGCCTTAATATATAGTTTTGTTTATTATTTATTCTATGCATGTACATTCACCTGGCCGGGGGGAGACTCCGGCTGTGAATCATTCTTGAATGTCTTGGAATATTCAGCGGTTCTTTGACTCGATAATTTATGTATTGCCCCGAAGACATCAAATTCGATCTGTAGCTGCCCAGAGATGTATATATATATATATATATATATAGTATATATTTGTGTACATGCTGCTGTTTGGGTTTTTACTGCATTCAAAACAATGGGGCAAGAGCTTGATAAGCAAACAAATCATCTGAGGTTTGTTTATGCGCGCGAGTGCCTCGTTTACCGGAAGGTAAAATAAACCCCGCAGCTCCCCTCTGCCAATCTCTCTCCTACTACTCTCGATCTATTGAATTCGCGCTGTTCCACTCACCTTCGACGGCACGGAAAAGCAATGCTCCGCCGACACTGTACAGCGCCAGGACAATCAGCAGGAACATGTGGGTGAACCAGCGTCGTGACCATGTGCTGAACTTACTGTACAAGCCGAAGGTGAACTTCTCGCCGAAACTCATGCCGGACTTGGTGAGATCGAGGAAACCCTCGTAGCCTTTCGCCATGAAATTGTTGCCGCCAAACGGATTCGCCATGGGCGGCCAGTAGGGACCGGATGCGCCCATGTAACTGGTCTGTGAGGTATACGGAGGCTGTGGCTGTGCGCTGGGCGGCATCGATGCGGATCCACCCATGGCGGAACCGCTATGCAGATTGTATATGTTGATGCGGGGCGGACGATTCGAGCGACGCGATGGTGGCGGTGTGCCGGGTGGGGGCGTGGCATTCTGCATGTTGTTCAGGGGCGAGAAAAAACACTTCACTTATCGATAAAATCACGGTTTGCTTTTACTTTCTCGATGGTTGCAGGCACCGCAGCTCATAGCAGTTACTGCTTTAGCCGATCACTCTTTCTTAAACAATATATATATATATATTCCGGATTCTTGTATGTCTATTTCGAGTATATTTTCCTTTTTAATTCTATATGCAAACGCGTATTTCCGCGATATAAACCGATCTGCTGCTGCTACTGCGGATCGCTTCCGTCCGTCTCGCTGTTGTCGGTAAAACGGACTGATCGCAGTATGGCCGAGCATGAGTGTCGCTCGATCTCGAATCTCAGCAATGCGGCGAAAATAAGCGAGTCCAATGACGACATCGTCGCTGCGCCACACGAGGCACAACGACGCGACGCAACGCGACGGCGAATCTATGAGGTCACCCAGAGAAAAGTGCTTAACGTCTGCGCGATGACTGATCTCTTCTAGGTACGCGTGTGTTTAGCCGGCTGACCAACTGTTAGCCACATCGACCACATGGAGCGGCACACTAAGCGTGTCTGCTAGCAACGCCAACATAGACAAGACGCTCTCATAGCAATTTGCTGATTATCAACTCCAGTTTCCATGATTCATTTGCGTATTATTCGCTAATGCGTAGTAGAATTAGGCCCGTAGTTATGCCGAAAAGAGGCTTCAGCAGTTTGTACTATGTAAGGCTGTTTTATAAACTCTATAAGTAGGGGAATACTGTATAAACATATTTTCAAACTGACAATTCGTGGTAATATGGTAAACTGAGAAACTGGTTTAACATATTGTTAATATAGTATTTCTTATACTATTAATTCAAAAAACGATATCTGAAATTTCAGGTTTTGCTGAATCAAATTCGAACTAAATCAGCAGATGAATATCACGAATCATACCAAGAAGTTCGCAAGAACTGACTAAGTGTATAGTTTGAAAACTAGAAATATGCAAACATACGATATATAAATTTTGGAAACACTTTCGCCTGCTTCCACCCACCTCCCCGGCACATACAACCACAACAATTTATTCAGTTTATATATTTATTGGTTTTAATGCATTGTTTTAATTTTAAATGTTTTTGTATATGTTTGGAATATTGCTCCAGCGAGCGTACAGGTTGCTGTTTTTCAAACATACAGATATATCTTTGCTATTTGTCGACCAATTCACGTAGTGTATATATCTATATAAGTTGAACAGTTTTCGCCTGTAAATTCCAACAATTTTCGAATTTAGTATTATGTTTGTATACATATATGGTGTATAGTTTATATAGTTAGCTATGAAAATAATAGATTAAATGCTATTACAGATATTATCAAGAGTCATCATATGTACTATATATATAAATTGTGTTCCTGTTCAAAAAGCTCGCAATTTTACCTACACATTAGTTATCGTGTCTACACTATACAGTATAAATATAAATTCACTTAGATTTAACATGGATGACAAAATAATATCAAATTGTGTACAGCAAATAATCAGATCGTTTCGCGAAGAATATAATCAACTGTTTAGCGTTCTACTCACACGGGCCTCATAAACACATTGTTTAATTTTAGTTTTAATTATATATATTTTTTTATATAAGTTTTTTTTTTTTTGCTTGACTTGCACAAACACATTTTAAAGTCGAACTATCTATATAAATTTGTAATGCGTAAACTAATCATTTTGCAGATCGATCGAAGACCCAATCCTTATTTTCTTTGGATGCATTCGTGCTCTAGCTCCACATGGTCAGGGTATATATACTATAGAGACTGAAATGGAGGAGTTGGGTGTATTAGTATTTGATTGATATTCCTTGATTGTTGTGCACATCGCGTGCGTGACGGCCAGTGCGGGGCGAGTGAGAGAGATAGAGACAGAGAGCGAGAGCGAGCACTTGCCAGTGCCAGCACGACTGTTAGTTAACAGCAGCTTAACAGCGCGCTGTTACGGTCTATTTGAGCGCCTCCTTGACGCGCTGCTCCCACTCGGCGCGTCGCTGATGAATGCCCTTGAATTCGCCCACTGTGGCGGAGCGCTCAATGGCTGACTTGGTGGGCGTGGCGGCAGCGGCAGCAGTTTGCAATGCAGCCACAGCAGCAACAGTTGCTGCTGCAGGCGTAGCTGTTGTGGGTGCTGTTGCTGCTGCTGTTGGTGCTGCTGCTGCTGTTGTTGTTGTTGTTGTTGTCGTTGTCTGCTGCGCCTTCAGCGCGTAGCGATCGTTGCTTGACTTCACACTGTTGTTGTTGTTGCTAATGCTGATGCCGTTGCTGTTGTTGTTGTTGTTGTTTGCCTTGTTGCCGCTGCTGTTGCTGATTTTGCTGACCTTAATCGGCGGCAAATTGGACAACTTTGTCGGCATGGACTGATGATTGTTGCTGCTGTTGTTGTTGTTGAGATTTCGGAAATCCGCGACTGAGCTGCGATTCTGATTGCCATTTGGCGCATGGGCAGCAATGCCACCTCTTGTGGGTTCATTTATGGTCGCCAATTTATCCAACTTCTCCTCGCTGTTCGATTGATTCTCCTTATCGCTATCGACGCTCTGACTTTGGCCATTCGTGGCGGCTGCGGCGACGGCCGCCGAGGCGGAGTTGGACATCTTCTTGTGCGTGGCCACTGCAATCTGAGCGAGAGCCACCACATCATCGTCCTTCACCTTAAGCGAGCGCCGCGCAAACACTTTCATTAACTCCGGCGTGGCATCCTCAGCTCCATTTGCATTGCCATTGCCATTGGGTAATGGATTCGCATTTGCATTTGCATTCGCATTGGCATTGGCATTCGTATTGGCATTGGCATTGGCAAAGGATTTTTTGCGCAGCACAACAACATTCGCATTGCCGCTGTCCGGTGTGCCTGGCGTGCCTGGTGTGCCCGGCGTGACTGGCGTAGCTGGCGTCGTCGTGGGCGTCGTTACGACTGCTTCCGGCTTGCGCTGCTGCTCCTTGGGCTTGCGCTCCGCCTGTGACTTGTCCTCGTTGAGGAAGAGACGCTTGCGCTCCTCCAGCGAGAAGCGATTGCCACCCAGCGCTGCCTCTGCGGGTTTCTTGGGCGTGCTCACTGGAGAAGCAGTTGCTGCTGCTGCTGCTGCTGCTGATGTTGCCACGGGAAGCACCTCGTTGCTGCCACTGCTGCTGCCGTAGCTGGAGCGCAGGCTGCTTGTGCTCACCGCACGCTGCTGCCTGCCCAGTATCAGCTCCTTGGATTGATTAATACTGCTCTGCTGCAGCTGCTGCGGCTGCTGTGAACTTGTGGCACTCGTTGGCGGCAGCTTCGTTGTGGGGCTGCTGCTGCTGTGGTTGCTCTCCCCGCTGAGGCGTCGCATGCTCAGATCGTCGCTGCTTTGGCTACGCTCCGCCGCCGCCGCCGCTGCCGTAGGCGATTTGACATTCTTGGCCAGCACCAGATGATTCATCTTGTTGTGCAGGCGCGCCTGATCCACACGATTCAACTGAATCTTCATGAACTCCGGCTTCGTGTGTTGCGGCGACGGCGGCGACGTCGTCGTGGTTGTCGTCGGCATCGGCGACGTCACGTTGCCCGAGTTGCGTCGACTCGGCGGGCTGCTGGACAATTTCGCGCTCTTGGCCAGTGGACTGATGATGGGTGTCGGTGTGGATGTTGTTGCTTCCTTGCTACTGCCACGCGTGGTCTGCTTCAGTTCGAGCACTTTGGGACGCTGTGGCATCGGCTGCTCCAGGCACAGCTGCTCACCCACCGTGCCCGACTTGCGCAGCAGACTCACCATGGGCGACTTGACAATCAGATCGATATTCTGCTCAATCTGCGAGATGTTCGCTGCGCCCGGCGCGGTGAGCAGCAGCGTGGTGCTGTTACGCTTGGTGGGAGTAGTTGCTGCTGTTGTTGCTGCCGGTATTGTTGCCTGTTGCAGCTTGCCCGTGGACTCGGCACGCGCCTGCAGCAGCTTGTTGTCATTGATCTCGAAGCCCAGCGAGGCGCACTTGGCACCCGGTGACATGGGCGAGCGAGGCGACTGCTGCTGCTGCTGCTGTTGCTGCTGTTGCTGCTTGTAGTACGTGGCAGGCACACGGAAACTAATGGACAGATCCGGCAGACTGGGCATGTTGCTGTGCATGCTGGCTATGTTGTGCGCATCGTTGGCCACGTCGCGTTCCTCCTGATAATTGCGAAAACTGCGTGACTTCTCTACCGTCTTGCGCTGCTTCTCCTCGTAGTACAGAGCCGATGGTTCGTCCGTGCTGGTCTCCAGCGAATTCGAGGAGCTCGAGTTGTGTCCCATCGAGTCGCTCGAGCGCGATAGCTTCTGCTGTAAGGCACTCAGACCCACAATGCGTGTCTTGTGCGGTTCGAAGTGATTCGTCGCCGTCGTCGTTTGCGTCGTCTGCGTCTCCGACTTGACTAGCGTCTGCTCGCGCACCAGCGCCGTCGACTGAAAGACATCTGCGCCACGTGAGCTCTTTGCGAGCAAATTGGTCACATCGCTATCACTGCTGGTCAATGGTTTCTCCACTGGCACACCGAGTTCCTGAGGCAAATAACGCTGACGCGCAGCCGGACCCGACTTTGGTTTCAATGGCGTCGGCGGCTGCGGTTGTGTGCCATAATTACTGACCATAGCGTTCAGTCCGTGCTTGCCCTCGTTGCGGATTTCCCGCTTGATGCTCTGCCGCGTCTCCTGAATGTGCTGCTCATGTGAGGTGGCACTGCGTGACTTATTTGCGATTTTGCCAAGCGGCTCACGTGCTGCGGCCTCCAGGCACGACGTGGAGATCTGTAGCTTTTTGGCCACATTCTGACCGGCATCCAGATCCTCCTCCTGGCCGTCATTGGCACGTGCAATGCTGCGCTTGGAATTGCGATGCATCAAACGATGTAGAAAGCCATGTTCTACGTCATTCGTAGGATGCAACTCGTCGCCATCTGTAGAGGACTCGCCGCGCACGTCGTTGGGCGTCTTAAAGGTCAACGAACGCATGCCCAGGACTTGCGAAGACCAGGAGGACGAGGAAGAGGAGGTGCTCGTGCTGGTGTTGTTGGTTGTCGACGAATATGTCGATGTGGTTGTGACCGAGGAAGTCGCCGATGATGACGAAGACGATGATGTCGATGATGAAGCTGACTTCGTTGACTGTTCGTTGCTCGATGGATGCTTCTGTTCGATTGTCTTGGCGCGCACATGGGACGTGCTGCTGCTGCTGCTGCTGCTGGTGGTGGTGCTGGTGGATGAGCTGCTGTGAGCAGTCAGACTGCTGCCCGGCGGCAGCGAGCGCGTCTTGCTTTTGTGTTCGGCATCTGAAAAAAAAACCAATACAGGATTAGCTACTGAAATAAGCTGCAGGATAAACCCAGACTTACCAGCCGCACGGAGTGCCCTCACATTCGGATTAAGCAACTGACCCACCTTACCCTGCTCCTCATTGGCCTCGGGTATGGAATTCTGCAACGAGAGCATAGGTTAATCCAACTACAGGCTGCATCATCGCTGGCATCTTGACTCACCTCGAGCGTTCTTCTGTGCTGCCTGCTGGGTCCCTTCTTCTTGGCCGGCCTGATGGCCATTTTGTGTTTGGCTGCCGCATGTGACAGGCGCTGTCGCTCCAGCCCGACTGCATCCACTTCCTCCTCGTCCGGATGATGACGCAGTATATCCGAACTGCTCGATTTGCAGAGCAGCTGGCGTTGCTGACCGTGCTGACTCTCCTCGCCATCGGTACTGTTTGCGCTCAGCAGACTCAGCGAGGACACCTCGTGCCCCCGAACGTGTATTCCGCCACTTATACGTGACTGATACGAGACGTTGGTCTTGCCACGGCTCTGCACGCCGCCGCCAACGGCACCGACGCCCGCCGCATGACGCTGCGGCGATGCCGGACTGCGCGGCAAACCTAAATCCTCGTCCGAGGCATCTGGACGATTGCGTCGCTTGCGCAGCACATCAGTTAGCTCGGCCTGCAAGAGGGAGAACATACATGGTGAGTTGAGCTTGATATATAGATAGTTACTAATCTGTTCGATCCATACACGGTATAGCTAAGTTCCTATATATTCAAGAATTTATCAACAGTTGGCAATGCGAATTTTAATGATTTGTAAGGTTGTAAGTGGGCGTGGCAAAATTCGAATACAACATTTTAAAAACTGCAATACATATGAGTATTGTCACAAAATTTACTAGCTCTTTACTCTAGCTCTTCTAGTCTCTGAGATCTAGATGATTTTACTGATGGACAGACGCGCAGACATACAGACAGACAGACAGACATTGATTTATTCACTCGGTTAGTTATGCTGTTTTGCCACGCCTTCTTCAGTACTTTTCCTCCTCGTTTAGGTTCATATTTTAGAAATTTTATTATATTTTCGAATTTCACAAAGATCACTTGGAATTATTCAAGGTTTTACCCAGCTTTTCCAGCGAAAAACCAAGCGAGCACGCAGACAGCTGCGACTGAGCCGACTTTCGCCAGCTCCTCCTCCGCCGCCGCCGCTGCCACCGTTGCCGCTGGATGATCCAGTTAGACGCATCTTGAAAGGATTCTGCTTGAAGTCGATCATTGTGCCGTGCCTCGACGCGTGGACGAGGCACCAAATGTCTTTCAAGTCGCGAGTTGAGCTGCTAAAACCCAACTGATTATTAAACCGATTCCTCATCCATAATCCATAACTGATTTGCTCTACTTGAATACGACAACGACGCACTGGAGGAATACTCTTAAGCTTACCGCAAACGAGAGCTGGAAGGGATTGCTCTGCTTCATGTTCGGACTAGCCACACTTCCGGCTACCATATCGAGCTACGTGTGTGGAGCGCACTTTTCCCGCAACTCTGCACCACGAGTTAATTAACCAGCCAACCCAACTCAACACCAACTATACCAAGGGCCTTTGTTGTGCGGGCACAACACGCGATCGCGTTAGATTTCACTTTCTTTGCAAGACTGAGAGAGAGAGAGACGACCACGAGCACGATGTGAGCACCACCAAGTGCGATGTGCAACTGAAAATTGTGCCGTCATGGCACAGGGCAAGGCAGATGCAGATGAAAAGACGGAGGTAGGCGAGGGCAGAGGCAGAGGAAGAGACAGGCAGGCAGGCAGCAGATGCAGCACCCTCAACAGATGCAGATGCAACAACAACAACAACAACAATGCAACAATTGTGAAACGGCATCTTGAGAGCGATTCGACTTTTTACCTAGTCGAGAGCGTAATTGGATGAAGCGCAGGCAGCGCTGCCGAGACACCGAAAGATAGAGGGAGAGGGCGAGGGCGAGGGCGAGGGCGAGGGCGAGGGAGACCGCTTGCTGCTGTCATCGCAGCAGCGTTTCAAGGGTAACGCGGAGCGGTTCGAGCGATTCAAGGAACGTACGCGTGCTACGTGTAAACAAATGCAGGCAGAGCACGCTCCCCCTCCTCTCACTCTCGACCTACTCCTCCTCTAACTTGCTTGCCTACATCTCCCTAGTTCTTTTCCTGCATCTTCGTTTACCTCCTCCCTGTCTCCCACCCACTGCTGCCCTTGCCTAGTCTAGTCCCCTCCTACCTCCCCTCCACATTTCCTTATGCAGGCGCTTCCAATTTTCGTTTTGTTTCCGTTTCATTAATCAGCGTACGTGAAGCATGACGCCTCCTCACGCCCAACCCCGCCTAGTTGCGACCAGCCGCATACGCTCTACTTAATTCCGACTGTTCCTGCTTAAGGCATCTATTTTCGGTTCGCTCCCATCTCGAGGATTAAGTGCTAACGCGCCGCAGGTTAAAGACCTTCTCCATGTATTACTCCTGCGCGTAATTGTGCCCCAAAAATAGTATAGTATTGTAACACTCGTTCCCAGTTCGATGCCCCCGGCAGCTGCATTGCGCTGTTCTAACTGTTCTAACCCTAACTGTCCCTACTTCATATATTACCCAATGTAACGTCTGCTGCCACAGGTATGTAGAGCAGAATTCTAGAAAGTCCTAAGCCCTTTTCGGCGGCTAAACTTGTTACCTGCCGCCTACCCAACCCCGTAGAGCGACTCCGACATTCGCCGGTTTATTGGCACACTCGGTGAGTGGGCCAACTGCCTGCCACTTGCCACATGCCGCCTCTGCCACTTGCAACAGGCCGCACACATCTGTTGTCGCTGCACAAACTTTTACAGTGCATGCAGAAATGAATTCACATAAAATGAATAGATCATGAATAGCATCAAAAAGACACTCAAAAGTATGCGCGAGATATGTCTGTATTTTCTTTTTAGGTCGGGGGGTCTTAAATTTATTTATAAAGACGGCACAGTAAAAGTTTAAGGAAATTGCACACAAATATTCCGAAAACTTTAAGAACTGTGTTATGCAAATGTCGATTTGTTCTAATAAAAAGAAACTATAATTTTTAAGATTTATGGCTAAGAAACCTCATTGAAGCAAAGGCAATAGTCCCCACTCGTACTATAGACTACACTTTGTTAGATCTTTAGTTGTACATATTACTATAAAATCATATAAGTCTCTAATAAAACGCATAGGTTTTTAATTAACCGTATAGTTCTCTTATTGATCGTATAGATCTCTAATAGATCGAATAGGTCTCTAATAAATCGTATATATATTTTGAGAAATCGTAAAGATCATATAGATCATTATTAATTCCCATTGACCTTGTATAAATTAATAAATCGTAACCAGCGTATATATCTTACTCCTCTAGATTACTAATAAATATTTTCGTTTTCCCAATATTCTTTAGCTATTCGCTACCTCTTATAGGGTACTTTACCAGCTTTTGTATTGATCGCTAATAAAGCCCAATGATCTCTAAGAAATCGTAAAGATCGCTAATTAATCTCATACATATCTAATTAAGCCTATATATTTCTCATTAATCCTATAAACCTCTATCAAATCTCAACTTCAGCTTCTCCAACACCTTCCTGCTCTTTTAGGATATCGCTCAAGATCAGCAAACATGACAGCTGGCTAATGGATGCGGAAATCAGAGCTCGACACACTCCTGTGGACTCTCGTACTCGTATGCAAAGTTTACGCAACATTTAGATATGTGAGGTTCAGGAAGTCTGACTGTGACTACAGCCCACTTACAGCATATGCATATTCGCTGGATTTATGTGGGTCGATTTCTACATTATTTATTTTCGTAGTCGACTGTCCTGCTGCAACAGGTTTAAGCCGACTCCGATGCCGATCGCCACTCTAACTCTTTGCCCCGATGCAGGCAATTAAAGCGAAGCGTGAGAAATGACAACGTATGTATGTTCCACTCTCCCCCCCTCCCCGATAACCATTTCTGCGACTGTTGATGTGCCTGCTCGCTCCCGATGCAGCCGCCAGTGGACACCAATGCGTGTTACTGTGCTACCCCAGCAGCAGACCCGCTCGTGGATGCACTCACTCACTCAACGTACGTTTACGTATGTCTCCAGCGTACAGTGAAAATTGAATGTCTGCGTTGTCGCTCATTTTCCCCCTATTATGGATCGTCGTCAACTAGATTTTTCTTTTTCTATTATGCACAGAAACCGGTTGAGACCTGCCTGTTGGGGTCTGAGACAGCAAAACAACTTTGTCTCGCAAACACGGCAATGAATTCGTCTAAAGACAGTAATGAACCGGGCTAAGTTTCTCAATAAAATGATGCTCACATATCATTCTAATCGCAGCGAAGGCCTTAAGAATCTAGCCCTCTAATCAGACGGTATTTGTGATCTGTTGGAGTCTTCATAATGATGTAAACTTGAAACCATTTGATGTTTCCCTAACTTAATTCAATCTTTTACAATAAAATATTAAAGTGATATTTTATCGGAGTTATAAGTGTTCTATGCTAAATTCCTCCGTTTTGTATTCAAGTAGAGCCAGCAGTAATGTATATTGATTATGGATAAGGTTCACACACACAACACACAACACACACGTTGCAATATTAAAATATTTCACTTTTCTGCACTGTAACCCGCTCTTGGCTCGAGGATCGAGCGTTATGAAGCTGGCGAGCGAACGATGTGGACATCCAAGTGACTGAAAGCAAACTGATTTAGCGGAAAACTCTGCAGGAGTTCAATAGCATAGAAACAGAAAGAAATGCGATTTATTTGCTAACCAGGTTGGCAAATAAGCCGCCAGCTGGACTGCGACTGGCTACCTCAAGCAAAGAGAGATAGAGATAGATATGCTGAGAGGGGGAAGGGTGGGGTGGAGTGGCCAACTGACAGTCAAGTGGAAAAAAGTGGAATAACAAGAAGCAAGCAGCAAGTCCGAGGCAAAGGCAGAGCAACTCGTTTGGCCAGAAACCGAAGAAGCATTAGAAACAGCCATAGTAGAGACAGAGGCAGGAGGCATCGCTGCCAGAGTGAAGGTGTATGCAATGGTGCGCCGGGCGGCGAGGGAGGCAGAAGCCACACATTGTAGTTGATAGTTGGCCACGCGCTGCAGTTGGCCAAGTAGCCCGAAGTAACAGTCTAACCGAGTGGGGCGCACGGGCAGCTGAGGCAAAGCAGCTTCAGCTACAGCTACAGCTATGGTTTTGGCTTTCGTTTCCAGTTGCGCTGCGACGCGTGCGGCGTGGCTTCTGCAATTTTCTTCTTCTCCTTTTTCTTCATTTTCTTCGTCTTCTGTTTTTTTCCAACGCTTTTCACACCCGTCCAAACCAAAAGCGGCGGCGAGTTCGTCTTGCCGATTATGCAGTCGAAACTAGCGCGAACGTCGACATCGCGGCAAAACTGTTAGGTAATCTCAATAGATCTATAGATATAGGCATGGGTGTGTGGAAAGTAACGCTAAAGCCAAATACCGGGAAGAATCTGGAAATTGGCAAATGAATCGCACTGCATGTAGTAGGAGGAGACGATGAGGAATGTAAATTACGTTAGCTGGAAAGAATTGTGCTTGCAAACTGTTAAGTCATCTCTATGTAACTCTACAGATCCCTAGAGCAACTTAAGCTATAGTAATTGATCTGATAGAATCTGGAAGCAAGACTATTTCAACAGGAATGTGAATTACACAACCTTAACTCGAGTAAATAAGCCCCACAAAGCACAAACCGATTCGAACAAATGCCAACAATGGATGAGGCCGAGTCAACGACCAGCTGCGTCGTCGTCGTCGTCGTCGTCGTCATTCATCCCCAAGTTGCAACATAAATTGAATTTGATTAAAATCAATTTGTGCAACAACACCAGCAACATGAGTAATAAAGACAACAACCATGAGTTTACATATGCTAAAGTAGGGCATGCAGCACGCCAGGGAGAAGGAGTAGTAGCAGCTCCCTCAACCCCCCAGCAAGGACCGTACAGTTAATTATCAATCCACACCCCTTGGAGTGATGTGAAGAGAGAGCAGTGAGTGAGTCACAGTCCACACTGGCACTGAGTCATACTCAGCCAATTATGGACTGGGATTATGGAATTCGGATCGATACAATGCGGATAAACACTATTAAACAAGGGTCTAAGGGTTTTGGACTACCTATACCAACTCCAAGCTGTAATAAGTAGAGATACCCATGTAGTATTAGATCAGTTCAGATCCAACGTATTTCCCATTATCATAAAAATATCCCAGTTTTAAAGCAGCCTACTCACCTTCAGCACAATGGAAAGGCTGCTGGCCGTGGCGGACTCGGAGAAGACGCTGTCATGTGACTGCGACAGGGTTTCTCTCGTATAATCTCTGTTGGGAGAGGACAGAGGATTAATACAGCATCTATATCTCGAGAGTGTAAGTGCTTAACCTACCCATCGACATCCACATCGAGTAGACGTCCCTCGCTCAGGCTGCGCTGACTGTCGGACATGTCGGCGGAAGATGTGCCTGCGACCTCGGTGCTCAGCTCCTGCGAGGAGTCGCCCACGCTGCGCAGCTGCTGGTGACGCTGATGCAAACGCTTCTCCATGAAGTAACTGCTGCGGCTCATGCTCATGGCATCGGGAAAGACGGTCACGCCGCCCATTTGCTGTCGCTGTGTTGTGGTGTACATGCTGCTGTCGTTGGCTGTGCTGGGCAGTGTCGGCTGCCGCTGCTGCTGCTGCTGCTCCAAGCCGGCGGTCGTCGTCTGCTGCTGTTGCTGCTGCTGCTGTTTACTAGCTCTCTTCTTACCCAACAGCACACTTAGCAGCTCATCGCGATGGCTACCGTAGGATTTGGACTTGGGCAAAGACTGCGTCTGATAGCTGTCGTGCAGTTGTTGGTGGGTTAACGGAGATGCTGGCGATGAGGCCGAGACCGAAACATCTCCGGCCGTGGAGGCAATGCTGCGCAAATTCTTCTCACTGGAACTGCTGGTGGCAGGTGGCGGCAATGTGTTGCATGAACCCGGTCCCGGTAAACCTTCACCCACAGCGCCACAGACTGCAATGGCAGTATCCGCCGTGTTGATCGTTCTTCTGCGGAAGATTCGTCGCAAATTACGTAACGGATGAAAGCGACGGCGCTTTTGTTGCTGCTGCTGTTGTTGTTGTTGCTCTGCAAGGACAGGAATCGAAACAAGATATGAATTTAGTTTTTACCGAAAAAGAAAGTAAAAAAATCATTCGAAAGACATCTAAAACTGAACACTAAACTGAAAGGTTGCTCCGGTAAGCTGGCCATACTGTAAGATTATTTTCAATACCTAATGGAGAAGACACTTGTCAATCATTTTCCAAACCTAGATTTTTATTGAGGTTATTGGTTTTATCGAAGTGTTATCTGGCGAGATTTCTGTTATACTGATTGTTATTACTTATATTCAATTTTGTTCCATCTTATCAAATTGATTACTTTCTATGCTAACAGTTCGGCTATACACGTAATTATCTCCAGTGTAAATACCATTTTGATCTATTGTAAA
Organism: Zaprionus inermis; assembly: GCA_018151445.1. Classification (NCBI taxonomy): domain Eukaryota; kingdom Metazoa; phylum Arthropoda; class Insecta; order Diptera; family Drosophilidae; genus Zaprionus; species Zaprionus inermis. Next base: position 4,853,382 of record JAECXD010000057.1, on the reverse strand, counting down.
ACTTTTTACGGTTGAACAGCCAAATTGCTGCCACAAATCTGCGTCGACTTGATAAGAAAACAAAGCCACAACCGTTTGAAAAACATGCCCATAAATAGGCAAAAACCCGAAGTCAATGAGCTATTAGGAACACCCAGAGCGAGCGAGAAAGAGAGAGAGAGAGAGAGAGAGAGCGAGCAAGTGTCTGGTTCCTTGGCAAGGTCGTATCTTATCAGACTGATTGCGTTTGCGCACTTTCAGCATTTACACTCACACAAATATTTCCAGTGTGAATTTTCTCTGCATATCTCATTAGTTTGATTGAGTTGTTCGAAAACGTTGAACGTATTAGCTCAATGTCAGTTGGCAAAGAATTGGGTATAAAGACATCCCACCGATTTTACTACGTTCTCAAATGAAATGCACTGCAAATAATCGATTTAATGGCCGGTTCTTTTTGCGTTCTTTTGACAAGTTTTAGTGCCCTCTCAGTTTTATGGCCACGTATCGAGATAGCCGAGAGCAATGTGTCGAGGCGAATTCTTTTAGCACCTTTGTGCTGATTACATTGGCCAATTAACGATTCTACTTATCGTACATTGCCTAAGTAACAGGTAACAGGTAACAGGTAACAGGTAACAGTATATATATAGCGCGTAACGTAAATAAATTTTAGTCGAAATAAAATCCACATTATTGTACTCAGATATTTTTTTGATCATGTTTCATCACAAAAAGAAACAAATGACGTAATTAAACGGGAATCAAATCTATAAAATATGATATGAGGTTTGTCAATTAGTCAGCTGCAAGTAGGATCTAAAAATACGAGTTATAGTAATGTGTTTACAAACAATATAAATATGATCTAATACTTAACATTTTCTGGTTAGCAGCGTGCCACGCTCATATGTCATGTTATTTAACATGACGGCAAAATGTTACAGAAAGGAACCTAAACGACCTATTGTGAGATCATTAGACTTATTTTATTTGTATTTAAAGCTTACATTTGATAACTTAAAGAACCAGGTTATATTTCTTATAGTACAATAAAATAAAGCCAGAAATTTGGCCAGCTTAATGTAATTTCTTATTTAAGACGTTCGAAAGAAACCGGAAATAAAAGAATCGTCAACGACAGCAACAAAACAAGGAAAATGCGTTTTGGCTCCCTTAACGGTTGCCAAGCACCGAGCTTGGGCCCTATGGCACCCTGGCCCAAGCCGAGGCTACCGTTAACGAATATCGACAATATGCCTGTCACGTTTTGGGGCCAATCCATATGCACGCACATACAAACACACTTATACGGGGTATATGCGGGCACGCGAGCAAATTCGTTGGGTTTCTTTGTTTTACATGAGATTGGGAATGGGTGTAAGACTTGCGTGCTGTTAAGGCCCACAAGTTTGAACCTAATTGCTTAGGCAGAACCGAAAATCAAGAATTCAATAGAAATATACATAAATATAGAACATTTAAGACTCAAGGCCAAACAACTTTATAAAGAGTATTAGATTATTTGCACAGTGATATCTCAGTCCTACATAAATTAAATTCGTCTTTATAACATCTCATCAAGCAACTAATCAATTTAATGAATCACTGTGTCGCTATGACGAATATAATATTTACTAGATGATGCCATTAGGTAAAGCCCCTGCTTGGCCAAATTATACGAATTCTCTTTCTCAATTTTTGGCGTTGTCATTTAACTTTTCGTATTATTTTTATTGTCTTTCCCCGAGACTTAAGTGATTTATCAAAACATTGTAAGTCTCCCCACACACCGTATAGAGAAAAACAACTTGTTTTGGCAGCAGCAGCAGCAGCATGAGGCAATTGGTCTATGATGCAAGCAAGACTTCATTAGATTCATTATTCAATACATTTTTCAAAGATTTACTTGCTGTGCACATTTAATAATGACAAATTGGCGGGTCGACCTCAATGATTTGTTGATTTGTTTATAAGGTGTGGATTTTATTTTTATCTCAGCTTTATGCATAGGTAATGTAAAATTAATAAAACAATTTCTTAGGCAGTGCAGACATTGTCCCAGATTCGTGTTAGACTTTATTCTGACGATGACACCAATTACATTAATAATTTATAGACTGGCAAATGCTGCATGGGCGTCATTTAAGAGCACAGACTACAATCTGTTGCTGTCGAAACCGTTGACGAGTTGTTGTGTAGACCGACGTTTTGGCAGTAGGCGCATTGATTAATTAATCACTTGAAATCACGTTGTGCGCACAAATGCAAATTGACAACAGGCAACTGAAAATTGGCAACAGCGCAGTGACAGCAGGCGAGTTACAGTAATTGGAGACTTTACTTGTTGTCTAAGCGGATACTCATTTTTTCTTGTTTTTTTGCCAGTTTTTACTCTTTTTTTCAGTTACCAACTATGTGCTTTGGCTTTGACTGGCCAAGCTTGTTATGAGAAGGTCAAGTGAGCCGTCTACCGCGCCTTTGTTCCAAATGCCACGCCCCACGCCTCATCATCATCATCGTTTCAGCCCCCCTTCGTTTGGCATTGGCGTGTGGGCAGCTTATCCGCTTTACAAGTGCTTAATTCACTTACGACGAACAAGAATCGACTGAAAATTGCGCAATTCGCACTGCGTTGGCCGTACCCCTCCATTTCGACCGATTTAACCGATTGAAAGCCGGATTGATTGTCTCGATTCTCGAATGCAAATTGCATAGATTGTGCGGCAAGAGACCTTGGCAAAAACTGGACTGCAGGCAGGCCGGTAAATAAACCTTTCCAAACTCTAATCGCCAATCCGGCAACTAGTACAGCTAAGTACATATATATATATATACGCTAGCCATACTATTTTTATAGCAAGCGTCACATAAGAGTCGTTTCATAACAGATGGCAATAAATGGTTCAATCTTTGCAAGAAACTCAGGCGGCACCACTAACAACTAGTACTTGCCCACTATCAGACTCGATAAGAGTCGTCGCCGTCGCCGTCGTCCATGGCACGGTATGGCATGCTGACAAGCTACGAGTGAATGACTTTGAAAATCCCAATAATCTCCCGGGAAGTTTGACTTCAATCAGACAACACAACGTGCATGTCGCCAACATGAGGCTTATCAGCTGCGCCGAAACTAAGAGGAACTTGCTCGACGTCTGCAAGACGTCATGTCCAGGGTACGTCCCTTTCTCGCCCTCTCCGGGTCTCCAGGCCCCTTGTTTCCGGAGCGAGCCATAACAATCTCAACTCGCAGTTAGTCTGATAAAAATGGTACTTGTATTCCATGTACATCATGTATAAAACAGAGTACTCAAACATGCGCTTATCAAACCTATATGGAACACGCATAACAAAATTTAGTATTGTACCAAAAATGTCCAAAAACATAGGAAATCATGTACCAAATACATTTGTGTCACTTGAGTCACATTTGATATGGGTTAAACGTATACATTTGGTTATTTGTCAACCCTCTCTCGAGAGAGAGATGGAGAATAAGAGAGACCCGCATCGAAGCAGTAAATTTGATACTCATTGAACAGTTTAATTGCGCGATAAAATCTGACCCAGATAATGCACAGTCCATCAGCTTTGTCAACGCTGGCTAACCCCAACAAAAAGGGGTTCAAGACGTGACGGTCATAAATTTCTGTTCCTTACAAGCAAGGAACATAGGAACATAGGGCAAACTGCGGCTCTAATAACGCTCACAGGCAGCATATAATATGTACCGCAATCTACCCAAAATATATATATATATATATATACGTCCATATATGTACATGCAATACACATAAACAATTCGGGTATATACAAACTTCTCGATTATCGAAATAATCGCATTTGCCTCTATTTGTATATTGCCCCGTTTATTGAGGGAAATGCCGATAAAATATGCTAGAAATTCTACAAATAAAACGAGAAAAAAAGAATTCGTACCTGTTTAAATAGGAATCGAACAAAAACAGATGCAGATGTTTGTGTTTTTTGTTTTTTAGGGTACCAAATGGTATTTACGATTAATTGCAAAGTATTATAAACAATTAAAGTGACGAGTTAAAAGTAGGTACAAAACCGATACAAATGCAATTTGTACAAATGCAATGACTCTACTCTAACAATGTGTGTTTTTAATTTGTTTTTACTTTTGTTTTCGATGGTATCTTTAACAATTGAACCACTACACCATAATGCACTTCACTCGAGTTGGTACACAGTTTTCGAATATTTTCACACAACTTATTTTGAGTAATTTTTGCATTTTAGCCGGAAGTCATGTAACCTAATCGATTTGGCAACGATTACGAATATATTCAATCAATTTGCCGTTGTTTTTTTCTGTTTAATTTCTTCCAATTTTAGTAAGTTTAGTTATGACTGCAGCAATTAGTGCGACACGCGCCAGATACGACAACGACGACGACGACAAAAGCGACGACGACGAATTGTTCACCTGCACAGGTGGAGCGGAGCGCACAGAATGAATGAGGTGAATAAGTGAATACAGCGCGAGTGCGAACGAAGTCAAAACCGAAATCGAAATCGAACCCGTAGACAAAACAAAAACAAACAACAACTAGGCAAAAACCAAAATCGAATCGAGCCGAAACGAAGCAAAAGAGCCGAAGCAACCCTCGGCGCGGCGGATCGGCAAATGTTTGGCTTATTAGCGGCTAAGTGATTAGCTCTTTTGCCCAACGCCCTAGCCAGGGCGCTCTCTTTGCCCCACACTCTCTCACGCTCTACGTTACAGCGCGCTGTTAGCGATTAACAGCGACTGTTAACGAGTGGGCGCTTTGCTGAGCAACAACAAAGGGAACTCTGCTAACAATTGGTCGCATAGAATTTTGTACGCTACAAAGAATTTCGCAGTGTAGAAAGCGTAATTACATAAACATTATTCACACAGATACAGAGTATGGCGATCATCCAAATTTCATGTTAACTTTTTGGGCTAATCTATTAGGCTGACCTCGATTGTGGCTAATCGAATTTGCTATAGGAAAATCGGCAGTGAAATTGACAAAGTAAACAAATGCGGCACGTAGGTATACATATATTGTATATTGTTGTATATAGCTAAATCGGTTTTATACATATGCATGATATACGGTACTTTGTGCTTTGTCTGTAGATTTATGTGACAGACAAGTCGGACAGACTTGGCAGTTGCAACAAAACGAACTCGAAAATTCACAGACAAAGCTAATTATGCACATACGTACACACACACAGGCTAGCTAATACTCTTGCATGTTGCCAGCAGGTGGGTGACGAGCATGCGGACCGAGAGCATTGCAGCTACCCTTGTCTGTAGGGTATAAACAATTGCCGCGCATTGTGCCAATTGTTCGCACTGTTGTGTTCGCTCGGGAAAGTCGCGGACTGTTTTTGCGAAAACATATGTAAATATAACACAAGCAGGGCCACTTACATAAGTAAACAAACATATATGAGTCACTTACACTCACCCACACACACCCACATACACTCACTCACAGACAATCACTTACGTGCATAATCGATGGCTAAACTCAGCTCCAACTTACCCACATTCACCGCACTGATGTTATCCCCTCCAGGCACGGGACGTGCAATGGGCGTGGATGTGGCTGCACCCTGAAATCCATGGGATCTGCTGCCACTGTTGCCCGCCGGCAATGACAGCGGCCCCGCCGACTCCAAGTCCAGCTCCAGCGGCGGCGAATTCTCCCGCACACACGACATGAGTCCCGAAGACATGCTGCAATGGGGAAATATGACATAAACGATAAGTTGATAAGGTATTAAGTGTTTAATTAAGTAAATTAAAAACAAAAGCTACAAATTTCCTGTCAGTCTGATTGAAATATTAAAAATCGAGTATGTCCAGTTTGCTACATGTCTAATTTTTCGGCACTTTTAACATGATTCTGGGCCAAAAATTAAATATTCTATATAAACGTTTCAAACACTTGTTTAGTACTAATTTTGACCACAGCAATCGATTAAAAATGAAAACACAAGATTCAAAATGTTGAAGAAAACAATTTTCCAAATAATGATAAGGGGGTACCCTTACCAAAAACGCAAAAAAGTCGAACATTTTCAAACAGTTTGCGATTAATTTTTTGGAATGTAGAAATATTAGGGATATCCATAAATAAACAAAATGTCATTGCACTTTAGCCAAGTTATAATGGAAAGTCGTGTCGAGTATGTTGCTTATGAAGTATAAAATCTTAAAAAACTAATAGTTACAAATCAGCCTTATTAAGATATTTGTTTAATATTTTAATAGATATAATTTACATTTAAATCTCCCTCTCAATATTTTAATAGACATAATTTACGTTAAAATCTCCCTCTCAAAGTATTCAACACAATTTTTCCCGCTGTGCCTAAAAGTATGCAACTGCTTACACACTCGCTGCACTGCGTAGGCGACTGCACTGAGCCACAGTGCGTTCGTAATGCGTTGCATACTTTCGTGCATGCAGCACATTACGCAGTTTAGCCCGATGCTACAGCAACAACAAGCGGGTCATTACCATCTTAATCCGTCTCCATCTCGATCTCCGCATTGAGCGCTAACTAACCGCAAAAAGCAAACGCAAAAGACAGCACTGCCTGGCAAACAGAGTCATGTGTGTGCTGGCTATACTCGTGTGTATTGCAACGTGAAAATCTTACAAATTAACTTTGGCTTTCATTTGCATCTCACAGATGCACTACGCACATATGTACAGTGGTGTGTGTGTGCTTGAGTGTGTGTGTGTGTGTGTGCCGAGTTAAGATACCGTGAAACGCAACGTAAATGAGCAAGCAGCTAACTTTAATTATATGTGCGCGAAATTTGCATAGCGTGCCTCTCCCCCTACAGCCTCTCTGCATTTCCCCAACTAACCGAATGTTTGACTACAAGCATTACTTAGTAAGTTGTATCTGTATGTGTGCCTGTATCTGTATTTGTATCTGTGTGCTGCTGCTGCTACTGCTGCTACTGCTGCTGCTGCTTACGAGCTTACGCGGTAATTGCACTCGCTCATTACTCAAATTTGCCAACATAATTATGATGTGCCGGGGCAAACAATGTGCCGGGCCAGCTTTAATAGTAAAACAACCTCCCAATCTCAGACAATGAGCCCTGGGCCAGAAGGAAGCAACCCGTAGCTGCTGTGACCCAGGTTCAACCTATACACACCTTGTCGCCGCTGTGTGCACAAAGCAACGCGGCGAAAAAGTTCTCAAGGCAGAGCAAACACTTGTTGCAATTACAAAAATAAAAAAGCTAAGCTCAATGACAGCGTAAGCGACAAAGACAGCTGACAGAGAGCGAGAGAGAGAGAGAGAGAGAGATGTAATAACGTCATTGCAAAATGGCATAATGCGCTAAACAAAAAAAACGCTCGCATTGAAAAGGAAAGTGCCCCTGACCGGAAAGTAGCAGATGGAAAAGCGACGAAGCTGAGAAAGAAACTGCATGCTCATCGCATGATTCGTACGAATAGGTCTCCCAGTTAGAGACCCAGTTGGAGACCTCAAAAGCTACTGGTGACACTGTCATCTAAGTCGAACCAAACACCATTAGTTTCAATGACTTACACAGCTTCAACGCGTGTCTGTTGTTATTGGACAGTTATTATTGAAGATATTCGGACAAGGTCGTATCGAAATATGCAATTGTCAGAAGATTTAAGTATAAGAGTGTATAGGTAAAGTATGCAGCGTCCACACGAGGTCTAACTAGCTATTGATAATAAAATTAATATTATTAACCTTGACCCCCTTAGGAAATGGTTGAAGTGGAGATGATGAGGAGTTTAAAGTTCATATATTTATCAAAAAATGCAAGACAGGCAAAAACGTATCCATTGCTGTCAATCTATCTGCCTGCCTGTCTGTATGAGCTAAAGTCGTTCAAATTTGTGATAATACTCGTCTGCACTGATGTGTCATCCAGCTTGTTTTAGAAATTGGCCTCGCCCATTTCCACGCTCGTAAAATCGTTGTAGAATAATTAATACCATGCAAATATTATCTATCAATTTGTTATCGAAAATAAATATAAATGTTATTTATGCATCTATGGCTTAAGTAAAAACTTGACCATAGGCCTTCTTATTTACTTAGACAAACATAGAACATAGAACATAGTTAGTATAGGGCAAAATTCCAAACAATTTTTGTAAAAAAAATGACCTCATACAGTCTATTTGACCCTAACAAGCTTGAGCAGCTTAATATATGAGTATTTAATTTGTGAAAATACTTTTATTGCAATAATTATCAAAATAATTGATATGGTTTTCTAAATTTAGAAATTTGTGTATAACGAACGGTTATTAGTTCCTTGAGGAACTGGAATATTACTCTCGATTAAATCGAAGGAAAACCTCGGAGTGCATACAAATTGTCACATTTTTGATGAAACGCAGAGCAAAATCAATAAACAAACAACAAAATGGAAAAAGGGCAAACATGCTGATAGAGTGTGGCGCCGCTGACGCAGCGTCGACTCCGACTGAGGCCGCTGCTGCTGCTGTTGCTGCTGATTCAGAGATTCTCGGGCCCCCGAAAGTGATGTAGTCTCGATGCTAATGATTTGCTTGTTTATTTTCGAATGACTGCGTCACTGTGACCGCATCTGGGAGCGCGCCATTAACAGAGCAGTCTGTTCCCAGAGTGCTCTATATGTGCATAATATACATATATATGTATATAAATGTGCCTGTATGTGCCATGTGGTACCTACCCGGAATGTGCCCCGACGGCATTCAACTTGGCGGGGGACCGCAGTGGCGTGTGCGCCATTTCATAGATATGCACATGAGTTTATCGTATATATATATATATATTAACTATATATGTATGCCTGAATAGGGCATTAAATACTGATGATTGCGGGTCTAACACTCGCGATAGGGTCACTCGCGGCTGCCGAAGAACTTGTGCAACTTGTGGCTGCCCCGACGAGATGAGCGGACTGAAATGCGTTTTTTTCCGCGTGCTGTACGCGAACTCCTCGTGAAGCTGCTTTAGATACATATACAAATATGTATGTTGCGAAACACTGGCAATGACTCGAGCAAAGCGCAAAAAGAGTCGCAGCAACATTTTCATATGTGCCCAAGGTCAAGGAGCATGGCCGCTCTCGCGCGTGGGCGGCAGAGAGCGAGAAAGAGAGAGAGTGAGACCGAGCGCGTGCAGCTCTACAGCATCGCGCAGCAACATGTACCCCAGCAATATGTTGCAAAGGAACTATAACACATTTTAAACAGAATTCTTATTCAAATCGATATTAAAATAGAATTTCAACAAACTTGTGGTTTAAATGTGAAAAAAACATGACTAAAAATTTACCTAACAATGGCAAAATTGTTAATTAAATTTCTTTGCCGCTTGTTGTGCCCATTTTCAAGTACTCTTGCTGTCAAGCCTTTTCTCGCTCTCTCTCTTACTCACTCGAGTTACACTGCGCAGACGTCGAGCCGGGAGTCCTTGCGAAATGGAACTGAAAGTTAAGACATACACATACTGACCTAGTCAACGCGTTATCTCGCAAGCCATCTGGCAGCGGTGACCCCGCCGTGTATCCAAATAAGGTAAACGAGAAAAATGTTAGAAAAATGCAAGAAATGTGTGTGTGTGTGTATTCCCTAGAAAGAAAGCGTTAAGAAAGCACTTTCCCGATAGGGGTAGCACATTATGTTGGGGTCGATAACTTCAGCAATTTCCCAAGAGCCAAACAATAATAACACATTTTAATCTCTCCAGAGGAAATGCTCATAATCAAGTATTTATGTACATAGCCCAGAGATATGTGTAGTATGTACTATGTATGAATAAGTATTCCTTTTAGTATTCATTATTCGTTACAGAATAAACAAACCAGGCAGCACGAGAGAAATGTTTGTGTGTTTGTACTTTAATCTCACATTACACTCGCTAATGAGTTAGGAAATATGCATATATCAGTTATTTTATCTGTCGAATATTTTTATTATATGATTCACAACTGAAATGTGCGCCACGATCTTTAAAACAAGGGTAAAACCAAAGCAGATATGATTTTTCAACTATTTAGGTATTATTTGAAGCTAAGATTATATAGACTACGACGTGATTATATTTACCTGATTTTATGATGTTTTCTTTATCGACACAGTAGCAATGCGATGTTTCTGTTCTTACATTATTCTATCGTTGAAACTGAAATAGAAGAGAGAAAAAAGATTAGCAATTAAATTATTTATAGAAAAATAAATTGAAATATAATAGTTTCATTTTCATTCAAAGACCCGAGAAAGAAGACTAAAATAAAAATTTTAAATTATGTATAACAAATTATAATTTACTTATAGAGCAGAATATAAATACTATATAAATAGTAGTACATTCATTTACAAATTCAACATACAGTATTATGATAAAAACCAACATAGTTTCCCAAATCCTTTAAGTGTCTATCGAAGTTCTTTCATCTCAATTTCGAATACCAAATCCAAAGTACAATACCCTTGCATTACGTAAGACTGACACCGGAAATCTCCGGGCTCCTCATACACCCGCACACCCCGACACAGTCCTGCCTGTCGAGCCAAGCCCGCAGCGAGTAAATCACCCTGTTTTTGGGCTTGGGTGGTATTCGCGTCCTTACCAATGGGCAAAGACTACCAGGCAGGCAGGCAGGCACTTTCGCATATTTGCATATTCACAACCATATCGCATATCACGAGCGGAGGGGTGGGGGTGCTCTATTGAAAGTCTGCCCCATTATTATTTGGCGTGCGTGTTACCAACTGCTTTGCATAAGAATGGCGGACAGAAATGTCAATATCTGCACGCTCGTGTAAGGTCGTCACCCTGACCTAATCCTTTTGGGGCACTTGCGAGGGCTCGCGAAAGCATTTCGATTATTTCAATTAAATTATATATGAAAATACTTGAAAATTTCAATAGGGTAGATTATGTATATATGCAAGATTTATATATCTATAGAAAATACTCAAACCGGAAAAGACAATACTATTAAGAGGGCTCCGCTTTGGAAGTGCTCTTCAGTCATTTGCCCCGATTTCTACGCACTCGAGACTGCAACTGGGGCCTGCAGCTTGCCTGAGATAGGTTTTTGCCTCCTCAGCCCATGAGATATGCAAATTGCGATCACTCTGAGAGGGAGAGAGAGACAGAGAGAGGGGGGCAGACCCAATGGAATAGAACGAGCTGGAAAACTTTCACTGCGCTGCCCACACATGGTACACACGGAAAGTAGGAAATACCGTGGCGAAGTTGGGGGATGCGCTAGCTCTTGTATGGTTATCTAATTGGTTGCTCGAAAACGCTCTGAAGATTAATTGCAATACGAACGATTTCTTTCAAAAACAAAACACACACAATAATAATGAAAAGTAAAAGTTTGTTTTAAGCAGCCGAACAATGCGTCTAAACGAATACATGAATAAATTATTGCGAGTACCCGATCGAGCGACGCAACGCGACGCGATACAAGAAAAAGCTCGTTTCTTCTTCTCGTTCTAAACAAGTTTTGGCGCTTTTATCGCGACTTGATTATTCAATTTATATGCCACAACTGTTGTTTTATTTATTATTGTGGTTTCTGTTTTAAGTGAATATCTTATGAGTTTCGAATCGTTTTCTCCAATCATTTTCGAATACAAAAAAATATGCAGTCAAATTAAGTAATTGGATTTGTTTAGGCAAATATCTAGTCGTATTCGCCTAAATATACTTATATAGTTTATATAGTTTTCTTTAACTACAATTGAGTTTTGTAGAGCTCTTAAGAACCCTATGAAAAGTATTCGTTATTTAGTTGCTATATCTTAGAGGTTGCATATGCCTATGTCTATAGAGAGTGCTCGTAATGCGAAACCCCAATGCCAGAGCTTGCAAAGTGGAATGTTGAGAAGATGTGGGAGATGTTTTGCGGGGAGAGAGAGAAGTATAACCAAAAACCACGAGACCACAACGAGCTAGCCAGCTTAAACACGAGTGGGCCTCGAAAGAGGCGGCATTGTGTCGCCCCTCGGGGTAAAACTAGACCAACACGATGTTTAAGACAAACTTTACAATGTATCCCATTAAAACTTGCACAAAGCACTAAACATTCCAGCTAACTGTAGTACCTACCTAACACATGGTTATTTAATACGTGCGTAAATCTTGCCTAATACCAGAGTCTCGGTAATATGCAAATTATATTTTTGCGATATGGGTGTATCGCACCATGGAATTACACAAAAACCAACATTCTCACCTTGCGCAAAACATTGCCAAGCAAACATATTGTTAGATGTGTTTTGAGTGCTTTTATAGATACTAAAAGTTAGCTAGGAGTAAACTAAAATACCTCGTACTATGTACAGAAACAGCAAGGTATACACGAATTTTAATTGACTATGTTCAAGTATATCTCGATATCTAGTTAATTTTCTCTTTCGCTGAATGAGTGTATCCGATTTTCTTTCGATTGAAAGTCGTTTACAATACCGGACTACTACGTGAGCACTGCCAGCGGCATTAAATTCTCGAATAGGGTATATGTATATCTGTAAATGTACCATATTGTATTTGTGTTTGTCTCTTTCTCTACTGATTTTCATAAGTAAAATAAGATCGAGCTGCCGAATATCTTGAATCTCGGGTCGTCGAGTTAAAAAGCCGTTTGCTGTTATTGTCTTTGCTTTCTTTCCCCCCGCTTGACAGCAACCTCCACCTCGACCGTACCGAACTGAACCGTACCCCATCCACAACGAACCGAACGACGCTTCGTAGTCAAACACACACACACACACAATCTACAGTGGGGGTCCCGAGATCGGCATAAATAGAAATTGTTCGACTTGTTCGATAAAGCGACGTCGCGCAGTGCCAAAGATCAGTTCACATTTTGTACTCGGCTCGGTTTTGTTTTTATGTATTCCGTATTCCACTTTATATCTTCATTCTCGTTCACTCTTTGCCACTTCCTCTTGCTCTCGTCGAACGCATTAACAGTTGCGTTGAAATTTGTATTCTTTTCATTTATACAACATTTATGTTATAGTTTTTGCTCTGATTACGTTGCCGAGGGAAAAGATATGATAGTTCTTCACATATTCATTGTCAGCTCGTCGCAAGATTTATGACCTGCCCGGCGGCGGAAGAGAACGACAGCGATACGTACATGAGTACTTTCTTCAGAGATGCGATCACTTCTCGAACTCTTAATCATGCTGCGATGCAAACCGGTTCATATGAACAATATATATATTCTATATGTACCATATGTTTATTATGAAATTAAAACATCGTTTTGTTACCACTTAATGCCTGGCAAATTTTGTGGCATTGCACTGCGCATTTCCATGGTGCGTCAGCGTGATTCAATGCAGCCCAAGGACAGTTTGGAGAAACACAGAAACTCGATCGTAAGCGGGTTCGTTTTTGTTTACCCTACAATAGCAACGACATGCGACAAGGCAGAGCCCTTTCACGACCACAATAAAACAGGGAACAATAAGCTACTATGTAGTTGCGAGATCGCTGAGTTATACTCTGTAAACAAGACTGATTCGATTGTATATATATGCTTACACTTATATTTATATTTAAAGTTTGTTTAGTATGTCTCAAATGGACTTTCTGATCGATCGTGAGGTTGGGCTTACCAAATTTTTAAGATTCGTTCGATTTCGGTGAGTTATACATAGAAATTTTTTAAATAATATATGTATGTGACAGTATAAAATCTAAACACTCTGTTTTTAGCTCATTTATACGAAATATGCAAAAGTCGAGGCTAGCCAGAGACAAAACAAATCAAATTACGACATTTCACGCGAAATAGTATGTTTTTCTGGTCGAGCATACCCTTAACTCAATTGTTTTAGCTAAAAAGGTATCAAATAAAGGTATGAATATACTACATTTTAGGAGATTGGTGATATTTCTAAGTCAATCATATCCTGAACTCAACACTTAAAGGCTACGGGGTATCAAAAAACCGCCGAGCATGCCCTTTATCCTATGATTTGGTATACAGAGTATTGAAAAACACCCCGTAGCAAAAAACACAATTCAAAAATGCGAAACATTGCACAAATAGTTGAACGCTTGAGCAATTCGCGAGCATGCGATGGCGATGGCGAATTAAATGTGCTGATAATCAAATTCGAATGCGAATTCGAATTCAAATACGAATACGAATACGAATACAGTCACGAATAAATTTGCTAATTCTATTCATTGAACTAGCCACTAGTGTGATCGTTTTAATCAATCAGTTAATTGTGATCGCGGAGGTGGTTAATCAGTGACCGCAATTACATAAGCCAAGCCACAGTCCAAGCGTGAAAATTGTGAAAATCACGAGGATCGTGAAAATTGCCAATTGAATTCTTAGCAAAAAAAAAACAAATACACAAACAAAATGGGTGCGGTGCTACTTGCTTTCAAAGGCGTCTAGCTGGGGGCATTACGTATAGCCACTTAATTGCCCATAGGCGACTCGTTTTGATCTCATTCCGGTTCTACTATACGTACCCCGTTCTCGTTCTCAACTTGACTATAGCAAAATACCCGTATATGGTATTCCTTTCAACGCCGTGGTGGGGGAGAGCACTACCTACTACTTCGACTACTACCACTATGTTTATCTGGCTGAAATCGAGCGAGTATAATTACGTTGTCCCAAAAAGAGGTAACGCTAATAAAGCAAAAATGCAGCTAAAAGAAAGCCATAAAGACGAGACGAGTGCCGCAAAACATGCGCAACATTAGCGCTAAATCGCCATCGCGAAAGGTGAAATTATCCGCAATGAAAATGAGTTTAGAGTAACAAAGCGTAGAGCCGGACACTGAGACCCCCCGACGACATTGATGGCCCAGTGACGCGAGGGGTCTCACATGGGGGTCTGGGTCTGGGTCTGCACTCTTTAAGCAAAGATTACGGGGCTAATGCCTCAAAGAGCAACTTTACAATGTTTGACCCAATTGAAGTTTGAATTGAAAGCCGAATCATAGTAATAGATGTACTATATAGTCTCCTAATTATGTACAGACAACAGAGGGAAAGCCGAAGTGTCGATGAGTCGTTTAAAAAGTAAACATATTTGAATCGAACTATAAACATAACCCCCAAAATATATATACATATATATATGTAATTGGCAGGTGTTAAGCTGACACAGAATACTTGGTATGCATGGCTCGGTAGATAGACCCCTTCTACGTCTCCTTTTCCAACCACTCTCCGATTCTCTGTCAATTGCAAATTAAATTACAACTTACGTTGGATTTTTACCTACATATTTGGCTCGTTCTCGTTTATTTTTATTATTTAACATGCATAGCACGACCAATTGAAGTGCCACGCCTCCTCAGCCCCCTACTTGAGTTGCCTGTTAGTAACTTGCTAGGGCCTGTTTCTCTCTTCTTCTTCAAGCGTACAAGTGTTTTTGTTTCCATTGTCGTCGCGTTGTCGCTGTCTGTCGGCCCGGCTGCCTGCCCGCCCGTCTGTCTTTCTATCTGTCTGAAGGCCCGGCTGTCTGCCTGTCTGTTTGTCGCTTGTCTTCTGGCTCAGCTTTTGTTTTCTACCGTGAAGGTCTTTTATTGCTCGTCATCGTCATCGTGGCATCAAGACCAAGTACCTAGTTTGCCATATTACTTTGGAGCCTACAAGTGCGAGCATAAATACGCATACACATACATACACAAGGTACTAACCATTTGTATATGTGTCAATGTGGCAATTGATTCGGATTGCGTGCGCATGCAACTCTCGGTCGAATTGTGTGAATGTTGTGTGAATTTGAATCAATTTATAACCATACCAAGTGCAGTTCGCATCGAAAAACTATTCACACTCGCAGTTTCCCGAATGAGTGATAAATTATACACACTGCATGTTTTATAATGAACTAATGAGACATATTTTAATCAGCGCAAATCTTAATGGAATTTAATTATAGTTCCTTGTTAACTACTCATAGTTTTGTTTGCATTATTCATAAACATTTTTAAGGATTTTTAACGAGCATCCTTGTAACTAATATTTAAATCATATTGAGAATACAGTTTTAGAAGTCTTTAAAAATGAACAGGGTTCTATTATTAATTGTTTTAATTTTATGGGATTTTATCTTGCCACTGCCACACAGTTTAATATTCATAAAAATATTCAACATTCGCTTAATATTATGTTTCTCCTCTGGCCAAGTATGCTCTTTAATTTCAGTTACGCTACTAAACTAGTTAGTTAGTTACTAATCAGAAGCGTATAAGGCGCACCGAAATGGGCACTAAAGCATATTTGCTCCCCCTCTCTCTCTCGCTCTCGCAGTGCAGCGATTAACGGTTGCGTTACAATTGGGATTTGGTGCGCGACTGAGTTGGCCTTATGTGTGTGTGTGTGTGTGTAGTTCAGGTACTGCTGCTGCCTGCACTGGTAATGCAGCTTCGCCGAGGCAAGCACAGAAGCATCTCGGATGCCTTTCCAATTATTTTCAGAGTTTGAATTTTGCGCCACATATGTGAGTAATGGCGAAAACAACAAAAAACAATAATGTCTGCTTTTTGGACTTGCTTCACTTGCCGCAGTTAAGCGCACAAGTGAGGCAGGCAGGCAGGCAGGTAGGGAGCCAGTGCCGGTGCCTCCAACGAGTCAGCCAGGCAATGAAAACATCTTCGAAAGAAAAATTGAAATTTGTTTCAAATTTGAAAACTCACTTCAGCATGGCGAGCGCCTTAGTCACGCTACCTGCCGCAACACACTTATTCACACAAATATATGGCCACTTCGGCTAAGTGTGTGTGTGTGTGTTTATATTTAGGTTTGTGGTCTCCAAAGTATTCAGTGTAAAGCCGAAGAATTTTTAAAAATATCCACACCAAACTTGGATAATATCCATGTGTGAGTCAGTGCGTGTAAGTGTGTAGACATTGGAATGCACTTTACACAATTATTATTATGCCTCAGTTTATGTTCCATCTGAGATTTTGTAAGAGTTCTTAATTTCCGGCATAAAACCGATTTTGTAAGATCTTATTAGCTGTATGATTGTAAAGCGGAGATACACATACACATCAATTTCATATGTATACAGTCGAATAGCTTGAAATATTCTGTAATGTACAATTATTTAGTAAAATGTTCCCATTTTTTAACACAAAAAAGTCGAAAAAGGCTCCACTTATCGATTTGTCTGTTTGAACGCACAGATCTCAGCTATTATAAATGCTAGAGTTACCAAATTTGGCAGTATATTATACAAATATATGCTCTAAGTCTCCAAACCTATATTTTCCTGTAACAGTGATTCATAGTTTGGAAATATTATCTAGACGATTAAGTTACAGAAAAATAAGTACATGTTTACAGTGTTTTCCAGTAAATGATAAAGAAAATAACTGACTAAACTTATTAACGAGTTTGCAGCAGAAGGTTCTTTAACAAGTACCCGGTAATTTCCGATTGTTGTCGCCGCTCATTGTTTACATAGGGCGAGCACATAGGATATGGTGCTGTATGTTCTCTCTCACTCTCACTTTCTTTCTCTCTCTCTCTGTTTGCACAGATGTCCCGCATTGTGGCAAAGCAAGCTGATCGAACAGGAACTCAAAGTGGAACAACATATATTCGTGGGATATTTAAGGTGTGCAATGTGCCCCCTACTCGGTATTGTTATTTGCTGTTCTCCCATCCTCCATAAACACTTGTCCATGCGGCACACCCAGTTCGGCAGCTTGTCCCGTATTACGTGCTGCCCATGTTGCATTAGGGTTGCACAGAGAAATTGCCAATATTTTGTGGAACCTCTCGCGAAACTCATATAAACAGATATACCCCATAGCAGGGCGTATAAAAATGATAACAAATGGCAAGCTAGCACGTCTCTTTCCATTTCCTGTTTCTGACTGTTTCCAGTTCTCAGGATGGCATCGTTGCCACCATTCCTGCAGAGAGTTGAGTTATGCTGTCGATAAGTGGGGACTAGTTTCTTATTTTCTCATAGCTCTTAATGATCGTATAAAAAGAAACGAAATGAAACGACAGCTGCGAAGTGTCGAAGAGTCTTGAGTTATGCAAAATGTAAAAGAGAGAAAGAAGAAAAGATATCCACATGGAAATGATAGCCCCCAGCATTTCGACGCTGCCAGCATATTGAAAATTTCCAATTAATATATAAACAGTTATTCGCGTTTTGGCCATAGGGCAGCAGAGTTTTTGTTTGTCGATCGGTCATATCAATCAATTAAACACATGTCTCTCTCTCTCTCTCTCTCTCTCTCTCTCTCTCTCTCTCCACTCTCTGCTCATTATTGAGACCGTTAGCACTTTCTGATTGCGTTTTTTATCGTTGATTGTATAAATAAATTTGTGCGAAATTTCATTTATTTGGTAATCATCGAGAGGCAACGTGTTACGTGGCTGACAATTTCGATATGGCAATACGTAAATAATTCGATTCGCCTATTCTTGTAGATCGAGAATTTACATACATAAACACATTTTTGTACTTATACTAACAATAGAATAAATCACAATGCACCTGATCACTACTTGCACTTCCCAACTTCGTAAAAAACATCAGATTTTCATGGGAGAGGACATTTTCTCAATGATTTCATCTCTAGAATAATTCTACATCAAAATATTATGAATCTAAAATTTTCAAAAGTTTTGACCATCCATGCTACCTCCTTGCAAGATTTCAAGATCTCCATAGAACTTTCCTACATTCTTAACATGGTCAAAAATCAACAGATTTTCATTTGACCTCTAGAATAATTCTACATCAAAATATTATAATTCTAAAATGTTCAAAATTTCGAAAATCCATGCTACCCTCTTGCAAGGTTTAGATTATTTATTTTTGTACATATTTACCTTTAAATCGTTTGTAATCCCAGTGTAGTAGACGAAGTAAAGTAAAAACTGTTTCCAGTTTGTGTTATGATGTTTTTGTTGTTGTTGTTGTTGTTGTTGGGTACGGGTCAAAAGCTGAGCTTGTTTTGGTTGTGTTGTCTCAATCTCGTGCCGTGCGTTGGCGTAGGAGGAGGAGGGCAACCGCGAAGGGGCAACACGCTAGCTGGAGGATCCAACAATGCAAGTAGTAACGAAAATCATCACGCGATTAGTTTAAGCCGATGGAAACGAGAGAAACAACAACAGCCAAAGGGTATCCGTAGCACACACATACACACACGCACACAACTACTCACTCACACACACACACACTACGAGCAGAGCTCTAAAGCGGCAGAGGCAGCAAAATCTCCAAACACAAACGAAAATAATGCGAAATAAAACATGCACACACAGACACACACACACCCAGCACACTCAACAAGAATATGTATCTTAAAACTGGTTTAAGATTTGTTGGGGATTGGAGTTGGTGGTAACTTCGATGCTTCTGCTCGGCCAGTTCAGACTCGCGCTCGAGTGGGTCTCCGTGTGTGTGTGTGAGTGCTGTACTCACACAGCAGACAAATATACGAGTTTGTTTTTACATACAAACAAAAAAGTTAATACTTTCCAATAATACAAATTTGTATTCTAATTCACAATTTAAAAGAAACGCCTAATTTCCTTCTCATATTCTTGGTATTTATCCCACTGTGTTTGCTGCACGAACAACTGTTGCTTCTGGCCGCACTTTGAATAACAATCTAAACATGATTCATTTACTAATTGATCGTTGATGTTATTTGTTGTTGTTGTCTCCTTAGGGTACATTGAATTTCTATATTTTTAAAAATTTACGTACATACTACACAGGTATTGGTTTGTGCATGTTAATGCATATTTTGTTACCGGCAACGCGCACTATTTACATCGTAGGTAATTGATAGACAGAATCTATCAAATCTACAATATTATGTATAAAATAATTATTGCAATATCATTTATATATTTAATACTTTTTTTAGTCGCGACAAGCACAAGCTCGAATTCAATTTCAAAGACACTGGATTTCCCGACGCAAAGCCAACCGACCCGACCGCTCCAATAACAAATTGTACAATAACAAAAAAACTGTCAACGCTGCTGTTTTCAGCAATTTAACAGAGAACTGTTGCTGCACAGCGCTCTGTAAGGTAACATTTGTTTTGCTGTTATTACCTATCGATAAATATGTGCCAAGTCCATTATGTTAAGCTAACAGCCAACAATATCCCAGCCTCTGCGAACTAGTGGGGTATTTCTCTTACAACGTTATCTCGTTAAATATATTTATTACTTTCCAATGGAATATCTAATTGGAGGTTTGTGAGTAAAATACACCTGCTTGAGTCACCAATAAAATAATTGTTAAGGTTGTTTAGAAAAATGTACATATCTAATACTTTCATTCCTTATCATATGTTTATCAAAAACAATATAATATGTAAACACAGCTGAGATAAGTGCATATAAAGATCGCCAGCTTGTTCTCTACTTGCCATTAGTTAATTTTATACAGCCACAATGAGCTCACGTAAACTTTCAACACATGTGTTGGACACTTCCAACGGAAAAGCGGCTTCGAATGTGAAAGTAACTGTTTGTCGGTTAAACGAATTCCAAGAGTGGAACGCAATTCGTCCTGGCGAAACCAATTCTGATGGACGTTGCCAGCTACTGGATAACGCTGAGTTTCCGATGGGTGTCTACAAGCTAACCTTTCATGTCGGAACGTATTTTGCTGCGAAAAATATGAAAACATTCTATCCAGCCGTGGACATAATTGTGGATTGCAGTGAAAACCAAAATTATCATATTCCCCTTTTGCTCAGCCCGTACGGTTACACCACCTATCGGGGAACATAACATTATTGAAAATTAATATGATTGTGCTGAATAAAACTTGGATTCGATTATTGTTTTTGGATCATTTCCACTTGTTTCTTTTATGTACTGGAAAATTGGAACGCAAGTTGTAACTTAACGAAAAGCCGTTAGAGTGATATTTTGGGTACTTTTTCATTTCATCTTGTCGCGCTGTTTAATTGTGCAAATAATTCCTTTACATTTCCCTCAACTGTTATTAACAGAATAGGTATATTTGGTTTTGCTTGTGCTGGTCACATTTTCATGGTATAAATAAGTAGTAATTTCGTATTACCGACGCACGTGCTTGACTTCAGGCATTTGTTTGGAGTGCCTTGATTTATTTACTTTTATAAAATGACAGACGCCGAGGATGTTCCACCAGAGCCAAGCATAGACTTTGTGCCGGCACTATGCTTTGTACCCCGCGGTGTCACCGTGGAACGCCCTGAGAAAATAGTACTGACCCAAGCAGAGCTTGCGCGGATCATTAGCGAAACAAAAAACACGCTGGACGACGATGACGAATCCGACGATGAGGATGGCGACGGCGCGGATGACTCTATGGATGTGGACAACGACGCAGCCCCAGCTAGATTAGACAACGAGAATCACAATCCTCAAGACGAATTTAATTTCGATAATTACGAGAACGAGGACAACTCGACGGTCACCAATTTGGCCAACGTTGTGGACGCTGACCAACAGGTGCCTGACGAGGATGAAGATTCCGAGGCCGAAGACGAGGTTATTAAGCCGAGCGATAACTTGGTGCTAGTGGGACGCGTGCAGGACGATGCGGCTAGCATGGAGGTCTGGGTATTTAATCAGGAGGAGGAGGCACTCTATACACACCATGACTTTCTGCTGCCCAGTTTTCCGCTCTGCATCGAGTGGATGAATCACGATGCGGGCAGCGACAAGCCTGGAAATATGTGTGCCATTGGCTGCATGGATCCCATTATCACTATCTGGGATCTGGACATACAGGACTCCATTGAGCCTACATTTAAACTCGGCTCGAAAGGCAGTCGTAAGCAGCAGAAGGCACAGTATGGTCACAAGGATGCTGTCCTCGACTTGTCATGGAATTCGCAATTTGAGCACATTCTGGCAAGTGGTTCGGTCGACCAGACACTGATACTATGGGACATGGATGAAGGACAGCCGCACACAACGATAACAGCTTTCGAGGAGAAGGTGCAATCAATTGAATTCCATCCCGAAGACGCACAGACTATTCTGGCCGGCTCTGCCGACGGATTTGTTCGTCTTTTCGATTGTCGCGATGCCGATAATGTCGACTCGTCGTTTGTCAAGTGGCAAATTGCTGGCAAAGAGGTGGAAAAAGTATTGTGGCATCCCACCGAGACCAACTACTTTATCATTGGCAGCAACGACGGTAGCCTGCACTACGCCGACAGACGCCGGCCCAACCATCTGCTGTGGTCAGTCAAAGCGCACAATGAGGAAATCTCTGGAATTTGCTTCAACAAGCTTATGCCCAATCTACTGACCTCAACATCGACCGAGGGAGCTCTGAAAATATGGAACTTCAACACCACGGAGCCGAAGCATGTTTACGAGCATGACTTCAATATGGGCCGCCTCCAATGCATGCGCCAATGCCCCGACGATCCCTACACGCTGGCCTTTGGCGGTGAGAAGCCTCCACGCTGTGCCGTCTTTAATATCAAGAACTTCGAGGCAGTGCGTCGCACCTTCGGTATTACCGATGCCGATGCTGAGTAGACGATTAGACGATTCCTAATGTTTAACAATTATGTATATAACATATATAAAATATAATTTTCTGGTAAAATAATGTCGTCATTTATTGGCAACACTTTAGGTTTCACTTTAAGCTTATAATCTAAGTAAAATTTAATTGCTCCACTTATCAAAAAAATTAGGAATCCTCTAGTTGGAACACAGACCCCGTTTAGCTCTTGAACAGACCCACGCACATGAGAAGATTGCGGCGCGTAAAGTGGAGCCCGATGAATGGTGAATTCTTGCTGGGAAAAGTGCGCAAAAGATACACATCCTCGTCGTTCTCGTCCTGATGATGCGACACCGTTATGTGATTGTTCAGATAGTCATCCGACAGCTTGTGGAAGTCCCAGAGCGTTAGATTGTTGTCAAGTCCAGCGGCCGCCAGGAGAGTGCCGTCACGACTGAAACTAATGGTGGACACGGTGCTTGTGTGCCTTAGCAAAGTGGTCACTAGCGAACCATTTGATAGATCCCACACGATGATATTGTGATCCACAGAACCGGAAGCCAAATAGCGTCCGCAGGCAGAGAATGCCAGCGAACTGACAGTGCCTTTGTGGCCGGTCATGAGGCGAACTGATTGACCTGTGAGTGCATCCCACAGGCGCACAGTGCGATCACTAGAGCCGGTTGCTACATAATTGGAATTCGGGTGGAACTGCACACAATCGACATCCGACAGGTGTCCTACAAACACGCGCAGCGCTTGGTTCGAGTCAGTGGCCCAGAGACGTGCTGTCTTGTCGTAGGAACAGGAGACAAAGTAATAGCCGTGCGGCGCAAAACGTACATCCCACACGGGATAGACGTGCCCGCGATAGGTCACAACGCAGGACCACGTGAGCAGCGACCACAGGCGAATAGTACTGTCCTCGGAGCACGAGAGCAGCAGATTCATCTCGGGCGCAAAGGCGCAACGATAGACCGGACCCGTGTGGCCCAGAAACATGCGTGCTACCTCGCCGCTACGTTCGTCCAGCATGCGCGCATTTATGTCCGCAGACTCCTTGTCCAGCTCTCGCAATGCATCGGCATCCTTGAGTGCTCGCAGCTTTGCTGGCGTCAAAGACCAGATGCGCACCGTGGAATCACCAAAACCACAGGCTAGCATGGTGGAATCATCAGATATTTCGGCACATGTCACACCTTGCATTGAATTGAGAACTGTATAAAATACCGCCGAGGGTAACTGATCCTTGCTCAGGGGCAGTCGTTTGCTGGCCTCACGAAGCGCCTTAAGCTTGAGCAATTTATCCGCATCCTTTAGTTCCGGCAGCGGAATGCGATCTATGGCGGGTGCATTGGGATCCGATTTGGATTTCTTTGAAAGTAACGGATCTTTTTTGGGCTTCTTTTTCTTGGGTCTATCGGGAGCGTCCGGGTCATCGTCTTCTTCTTCGGGTGCCGGGGCTGGAGTGGTTAACGTTTGAAAGTCAACCTCCTTTAGTAGTCCGTAATATACACGGATTTTGTTGTCCTGCCGCTTCGCGTCGCCAATGTGCGAACCAGCTGTTGCCACGCACTGCAACTTGTTGCGTGCCATGCCCTCGTAGGTGTCGAAGTGCAAATATTTTGCAACAATATCCGCCACGACCTCCTGCCTGCGATCCTGAATGTGGCGCTTGAAGAGGGAGTGCGCGTCCCTCGACATGCGAATCACGAACTTGTCCGTCTCCATGGCTGTCACCAGATCGTTATCTAGCAACTCCTCCGGCTTGGATATGAGCAGCAAGTTAAATAATCCCTCGATGTAGTAACCATCCAGATCCGATTTGTATTTTTCAATGAATCCGCGTGCCTTTTCTATTTGCCCACTTGCTATTATTTTGAAGTAGATCTGCACAAGAATCGGATACAGGACCATGGATAGTTCGTGCTTGTATATGTCCAAAGAGTCTTCAACGAACGCGCGCAAATCTTCGTACGCCTGTTCGTACTGCTGAGCATCAAACGAGTCATCACCGATAAATTTGGCAAGCGCCTCGGCCGCATTCGCCTCCGTCACTGCCTTTGCTTCATTGGAAGCCGACGATGTTCCCTTTCGAGCACCATGTTCGTCTTCGGCCAAAATTAATGCTGCATTGAGCACAGCTTTAACATCGCTGTCGCAGATGTTTACGAGCTCTGCGCTATTCACGTTCGCCTCCTGGCACAGGAGCTCCTCTGTACCCTTTAATTGGTATTTGCGTAGCAGCTTGAGCAGGCACAGCAGCTCTCGCTTGCCCTGGGATGGGATTTGTGTCTGGCTCTCATTATCGTTACCTCCATTTATTTTGCCTAATTCCACACTCATTTTTTAACAATTAACATATGTATATTTTACTAATTTTGTTTGTTTTGGTGCTATCGATATACATAATTACTAATATTCACAGGGACGCTACCAATAGCCATCGATTAATGCCGGTTGCAAGGTTATATCGAAAACGCTATCGATATAAAAGGTTGCATTAGGCGGCACACAATAATTACACACAAATCTTACAACTGTTTTTATAAAAAGTATTAAAAAAGACAATTCACCCAGGAGAATATTCTTCATCATATATCGAGACTGTTTATTTCAAAATCAGTCAATATAAATCCAGAATAAAACATACTATTTCAACCACATGCATTACCCAACACTACAAGAATTCAACGATATTTTACTGAGAGGAATATTTATATCTGGCTGCATAACTTCGCTTTCATTAAAATAAAATAGTTGTAGAATTTTGGTACATAAAAAGACAATTACCAATTCTCAGCTTTAATAAATAAACAATTTTGTTGATCACAACGAAGTCATGAAGAAAAGAGTAATCGTTAGGAAGGTACGTAATCAAAACGATTTTTGAAAATGAAAATATTGAAATGTATTGCAAATATTAACTCAACATAGTATTGATAACAGCTTGTTTCAGAATAACTTTGTGTCTTCATGTGCCTGTGACCCCATACCCCGCTCTTAGACTTTGCCTCTCCACAAGTAACCTTTGTATTTTGTGTCCGAACCATGAGTGATGTTGATTTTGTTGCGGTAGGTTTGCAAGAGCTGATTTGTTCACGCTTATCGAGTATTTTTATGTGTGTATTCCCAAATAGACCTATGTATATGTAAATAGTTGTGTATTCTCATTGCCCTACACAGAAAAAAGTTGCGACCAAAAGGAAATCCTTCGATACCAATGGTGAGCTCAACGGTGCAGGTCAGGAAGGGCCGCAGTATAGCTACACAGGACGAATACAGGAGCTTGTTGAGGCATACAATGCAGCTATACAATTGCTTAGACCACGTTGGCCCTGGTATTTCTACCCCGGATATTTGATATATGCGGTATATTGGCGCTATGCCAAATACTACAGGGGCAAATATCTGCTAACCCCCATGCCGAATCGACTATACGAGATTTTGATAAAGAACGAGCTGATTAAGTCTGAGCATGTGATATTTGCCGGTTCGGATGTCTACGATACCTATGCAGAGTCCGCTGATGTGAATTTTGTCAATCTGGTAGTGCGGGGCAGAAGCCGGCAGGCCACACCAGCTGCAACCAATGGCGAACACGCCTGGACTTCATCGGAAGTAGTCAAGCAGATACTTCAAGATGCTCCATATACCATTGTTGCTCAGATTCTGCCAGTCGAAAACTCACAGTGCCAGAGCAATTGCCTTTATGTCCAGGTGGGTAATAACAAGCAAAAGTTAATTTAATCTGTAACTTTCCCTGCATTCATGTAACAGGAAAACTTCTATGGCAATTTAATTGATCGACTGGGAAATAAACGTAACAATTGCTGGGTACAACTAGACCACTTCGGCGATGAACAGACAATACCGAATATAGCGACAAAGGCACACGTCTATCTACTGAATAATCCCCATGAGCTGCCACCTGACTTGTCTGAGTTGATACTGAGCAACTACTTTAACACGCCTCGCCTGCTGCATCGTGGTCATACCTATCGCATCGAAGTGACCGCCGAGCTGGTTGGAACAGCTGCCTATGCGCATTACTATCTAATCTTTTCGTATTTGCACGAGGTCTTCTTCCGTTGTATTCACCTGGAGGTAAAGGGTAGCGAGTTTGAGCTGCAGGCAATTGTGGCCAAGAATTTCAGTAACCTGGTGCAGGTGCCATCTGCGCAGAGTTTTCTACCACGCCAAACTCTCGACAACTGCGCTATTGCTAACAACTATCCGAGTGGCTTGAGAAGACCCTACCAGATGCTGCGTTCTTCCGTGGATGCCTTTTTACCAAAGCGATCGATGTGTCTGTCGTCGAAGCACATCTTTCCAGTGTTCTTGTTGCAAGGAGAACGTGGCGCCGGCAAGACAAAGCTTATCAATGCTGTGGCACAGGAACTGGGTATGCACATCTACGGAGCGGACTGTGCGGAAATTGTCTCACAAGTTCCTTCACACACGGAAATGAAGCTAAAGGCTGTGTTTGCCAAGAGTTCGGTCAGCGAACCATTACTAATTTGCTTTCACAATTTTGAGGTGAGTTGCTTGTACATACTGCTGTGTATATAAATTGTATTTATCGACTTGATTCCAGATCTTTGGCATCGATAACGAAGGCAACGAGGATTTGCGTCTGCTGTCCGCCTTTCATGTGCAGATTCAAGAATTATTCTCCCGCGATCGCAAGCATCCGGTTGTTGTTGTAGCCCTGACTAGCGACAAACACCTAAAACCAATGATACAGAGCCTCTTCCTCGAGATTATAAGCATCGAATCGCCAAATCAAAAAGAACGCTTTGAACTGCTAAAATGGATGCATGTGCGCGAATCATTTAACGATGTTATCTATAACCAAAAAGCGGTGGATCAACTTCCGCTCTTTCCACTACAAATGCAGTTCAACTATCTGAGCAAGCTCTGTCCGAATTGGCGAGAAACACAAATTGTACTGCGCGAGGTTGCGGCCAAGTCACAAGGATTCCTACTAGGTGATCTGCAGCTGCTTTACGATAATGCTGTGCGTCTCAAGCGTCGTCAGACCCTTAAGAAAACCAACCTGACGTTAGAGCACTTTGCTAAAAACCTAAGCGAGATGCAAAGCTCATTTGCCGACAGCTTAGGCGCACCCAAGGTGCCCAAAGTGTACTGGTCGGATATTGGTGGCCTGTACAAGCTGAAGGACGAGATTCAAAGCAGCATTGGGCTGCCTCTGAAGCATGTTCATCTAATGGGTAAAAACCTAAGACGTTCCGGAATTTTGCTCTATGGGCCACCGGGAACAGGAAAAACTTTGGTCGCCAAGGCGGTGGCTACAGAATGCAATCTGAGCTTCCTTTCTGTACAGGGTCCCGAGCTATTGAACATGTATGTGGGTCAGAGTGAGCAGAATGTGCGCGAAGTGTTCACGAGAGCACGCTCGGCGGCACCATGCGTTCTCTTTCTGGATGAGTTGGACTCTTTGGCCCCAAATCGCGGTGTTGCCGGTGACTCGGGTGGCGTCATGGATCGCGTGGTCTCCCAACTACTCGCCGAAATGGACGGCATGTCCAATGGAGATTCTACAAAACCTATTTTCATACTTGCTGCCACAAATCGTCCGGATCTGATAGACCCGGCCCTGCTCCGACCCGGGCGTTTCGATAAGCTCTTCTATGTGGGTCCCTGTTCGACAGCCGATGATAAGGCAGCAGTGCTACGTGCTCAGACCCAGCGCTTTATGCTCGCCAAGGAGGTGGACCTTGTTCAAATTGCAGATCAATTGAAAAACGAAATGAGTGGAGCAGACCTCTACTCAATTTGTTCGAATGCTTGGCTATCGGCAGTCCGTAGAACCATCAAGAATCATGTGAGCAATGGACTTGCAGCAGATGAACTGACTGCAGAAAATATTATTGTGGAATCCGACGATTTTGCTACATCCTTTAACAAGTTTGTGCCTTCGATTAGTCAAACAGATTTGGAGTATTTCAAGAACCTGAAGGAATCCTACAGCGTTTAACCTACTCGACTGCCTTGTCCCAAGACTATGGTTTTGTTATTGTATTTTCAGTTCGTTATATGTTATTTATGCCCAGGTGTTGGTGTAGCTTTTAGAGTATAGATAATAAAACATTGTTAAACTTAAATTATTTAGGTTTCATTTTCATTCTTGCTGATCCAAATAGCCTTGATAAAGAAACTTTCCTATGACCAAATGCCCTTTGACGCCTTGCACGCATATTTAATATGACAATACACTATTTTTGAGACAGGGGCTACCCTAATCAGCGGAACCCATAAAGCGAAAGATAGGAAAATCTGGGAGGTTCAGAATTCGACGCAATACGATGATCCGCTCGTGAGATGCAATTCAATTATCAGTAAAACGAAACTGCTGCTAATCTGCTTTCAGACGGTTATCTCGGCATATGCCAATAAACTTATACAGCATCAGTTGGAGCAATGTAATCTCGGGGAATTATTAGACATAGTCTTACGACAACGCTCTAAGATTAAGCATCAGTTACTGAAAATATTCTCGCGTCAATATGGAATTGGTTTGCGTAGAGGACTTTGAGCAGAGGGCAGATGGCAAGCTAGAGAAAATCGCAAAGGACTACTACAAGAGCGGAGCAGGAGATCAATTCTCGCTGAGGCTTAATCGAGAGGCGTTTAAAAGGTTTTTCAATTAAATATTAAATTTAAATCATATGATTAATACCCTAACTTGTACAGGCTGCGTCTGCGTCCGCGTTGTCTAAGGGATGTTTCTCAGATCGATTTGAGCTGCGAAATTCTCGGCGAGAAGCTGAAATGGCCACTTGGCATTGCGCCTACGGCAATGCAGAGGATGGCACATGCAGATGGAGAGATTGGTAACGCTCGTGCCGCTGGTAAAGCTGGTTCTATATTCATTTTGAGCACCTTGTCCACTACATCTATAGAGGATCTGGCTGCTGGATCGCCAGATACCTGCAAATGGTTTCAACTTTATATATACAAAGATCGGTGAGTCAAATTCTACTTAGTTTTTTACCATGTAGTCTTATAATTGTTTTCCCCATGCAGATCCCTCACCGAAAAGTGTGTTCGACGTGCAGAAAAGGCCAACTTTAAGGCACTTGTCTTGACCATAGATGCCCCCATCTTCGGGCACCGGCGAGCCGATGTGCGCAACAAGTTCAGCTTACCAGCTCACCTCACTCTTGCCAATTTCCAAGGTGAACAAGCGAAAGGTGTGGTAACCATGCAAGGTGGTTCCGGTATAAATGAGTATGTCGCCAGCCAGTTTGATGCCAGCATCACCTGGAAGGATATTAATTGGTTAAAACAGATCACCAAATTGCCCATAATTGTCAAAGGCGTACTCACGGCAGAGGATGCGGTTTTAGCGCGTGAATTTGGGTGCGCAGGTATTATCGTCTCCAATCATGGTGCACGGCAAATCGACACTGTGCCCGCCTCAATCGAGGCCTTGCCAGAGGTGGTCAAGGCTGTAGGTAACGACCTGGTCGTCATGATGGATGGCGGCGTTACGCAAGGAAACGACATCTTCAAAGCCCTAGCCCTGGGTGCCAAGACTGTTTTCATTGGTCGTCCGGCGATATATGGACTAGCTTATAACGGACAGCTTGGGGTCGAGCACTTGCTGGACGTACTAAAGAAGGATTTTGAAATCACAATGGCCCTGACCGGTTGTCAGAAATTGTCCGATATTCAAGCATCGATGGTTGCACACGAGTCGACCTATGCTAAGCTCTAGTTTAACGCAAAGCAACGATTTTTGCGAATAAAATATTTCCGATTGTCATAAATATTTCAACACTCAAGAGTACAGGAATTATTTGCAACCCAAGTTTAAAATACCTCGCAAATGTTTCAGTGTTACCAAAGAGGCGTTGCCAGATTTCTAGCACTACTGTCATCGATACCAGCATCGATATATCGATGCGTACTGTGGGAAGCATCGATATTCTGTTGTTTTCTGTAAATTTCACTAAAAGCTGTCCATTTGTTGTATGTAAAATAAAATAAAATAAAATAGTAAAATGCAGCGGGAAGAAAAACACTTTGAACTAACGCTGGATACAGTGGTCCAACGACTGAACGATCTAAAACTCGCTGTGCTGTCTATGATACAAAAACTGGAGATGGAATATATGGACATCAATTGGCCAACGTTTCTGGACAATTTTGCAATAATCTCCAGCCATTTGACTGGCCTTACAAAGATTTTGGCCAAGGAACAGTGTCCGCCTCTGCGGAATCGCACTGTGCTACCGCTGCAAGTGTCTATGGACCGCGACGAGACGTTGGTCAATATTACAGAGGGTCGTGTACCGGTCTTTTCACACGACATAGTTCCCGATTATCTGCGCACCAGACCTGACCCTATTACGGAGCAAAAGATGCAACAAAACGAACAGAAGGCAGCCAATCTTGCAAACGATGCAGCCATGAAACAGGTCACTCAGTATAATAAAGTCGTCTCACATGTGCTGGATATGGTGAGCAAAGCGCGCGAAGAGTGGGAGATCGAGTCCAGCTCACGCACCGGAATACAACAGACAAGCAGCATGGCGGACACACATCACCTGGTAGCGGCTGTTGGAATGGGCAAGGGACTGCAGTTCAAAGCCAACTATGGACCAGGCCCCGGCATGATGGTGCCCCCGTCAATACGTGGCCCCACTCCGCCCATGGGTGGATCATCCATGAGTCCGGGCAACGCGCAACAACAATTGGGCAAAGCGCCTTCGGCTGTGAAAACCAACATCAAATCTGCAAATCAAGTACATCCGTTCTCTCGGTAGCAAAATCATAATTTATTGTTGCGCTTCGCTTGAATAAAACACATTTGCATAATATAATCATAATTATAATAATAATAGTCAATGATGATATCACTTAGATACTACACGCGGAATGTTAGCTCATAAATATGTACGTGTATATGTGTGTAATAGGTAGCTTTAGGCCACATAATAACATAAACAAAACAAATGAGTCCTCCTTCAATTAATAATAGTATAATAGTAGTCGTAGTAGTATCTCTCGTTTATGGAGCAGCCAGCGCATGATTCTCGCTTATCAGCGTGTCATGCACTTTAATGTCTTCCGTCGTTGAGGTATCGATAAGCTCCAGACTCAGCGCCCGTCGATCGTCCTTTAACTTGTCTATCCGTCGCACAATACCAATGAACTTCTGTCCCAGAGTCAATTGTTGAAAGCGCACACAGTTCTCCTTCGTCCAATCTATACCATCCAGCTGAATGCCTGCAATAAAACGGAAACGATTACTATTTATATAGACGTATGAAATTATCTTTACTTACCATGTAGTTGAGCTGGAAGCGCCATCATAGGCAGCTCCCGAAACTCCGGCGTCAACTGCCGCAACTGACTGCAACGAATGAATCCATCGTCCCCGGCATCCACGTAACGCACGCGTACCATTTCGTCGTAAATTTTTCGAATATTTACCCTGCAAATAGTAAAACATGATTACACAACTAGGACATCAGATTTACTTAAGCTAAGACAGCCCTCACCGATGATAGACGCCATCGCTCTCTGCCGCTGCATAGGCCTGACCAATTGCCAGCTGTGCGGGCAGCACCTTTTGGGCCGAACTGCTTTTGCAATGTGCCTGCAAGTCTTTCATCATACGCTGCAACTGATTGTAGTGCTTGTATGGTTGCACCTGGGGAAATGTAACACAGACTTAAATATTGTTGGGTTTCGGTTTAAAAGAGAACTTACAGCAAAGTGTCCGGGATTCACGGAGAGTGCTACACGCACCTCGAAATATGCACCTATTGCCGGTAAGGCCTCGTATTCCTTAAGTTGTGGCAACAGCTTAGGCGCTGGTGCTGTTACGCTAGTCGTTTTACGGGGTGTGGTTGGAGGCGAAGCGATGCCAATTGCCGTAGTCGGTTGATCGCTGCTGTTGCTGTGGCTAGACACTGTGGAGCTAAAGCTGCCACGACGTATCAGCTGACCGGTGGGACTAAAGTGCAGGCCGCCGTCATCGAACGGTTCCAGCCGCGTCGTACTATAGACAATTGGTGCATCGTCGGTGTTGAGGATGGGTTTTTGGGAATGGGAGGATGGATAAGGCATATGAAAAACTCGGTTGTCTTTTTGGTTTTGTTTTCCGGTAGTTATTTACTATACACACAATTTATGTTTATGTATATTTCTGTCTCCCACTTTTTTGTTTTATATAATTATTATTATATACATAGATGATGGTATTATGATGAATCTTAAAGCTATGCACATTTGGTGAGTGAACGAACACTTAGCTTACGGTATATGCTGTGATCTGAAGGAGTCGTTAATGTTGAGATAATTTTGTAGCAATAGTTTCATGTCAGTTCCAGTTTATTGAAAGCACTAATTAGAAACTATCATTAAACCACAGAAGAGCAAAAGTTGGTTTGTACATGTGTGTTGATGTGTGTGTATGAGTATGGTGACAATTGTATGTATGTATGAGTGCAAGAGACATTCAGAACTCACCTCTGAACCTCGTACTCCATGCGGATGGCGCTGTTCAAGCACAAATATAAACTATCCTGACCACGAGCATGAATAGTTACCATGGGTAACTTATCGTTGGCACCTTCCATTACTTTGAGCTGAAGAGAGAGATGGAAGCGCATTAACAATTGTCTCTTAATTCATGATTTACCACTTACCAGCACTGGCGTCTGTGGCGACAGCAACCCACGTAGCCGACCAACCATCTGATTATCAATGGGCGGCACATCGTGCAGACGAACACGCAGAGCTTGAGCTGGATACGAGGCAAGTGCCAGATTGTTTGCCTCCAGTCGGTAGATATTGGAAATGTGCGTCTTGCGCAACCTGCCATCATCTACGTAATAAACATCAAAGACCTCCTCTTCGGCACTCTTTGGCTTAGCTGTAAGCATGCCACGATACCATTGCTTGCCACCATCGCCGGACTCATCGCAAACACACACGAGCTGATCGTGCAGCAGATCCGAATAGCCAACGCGATGCTGTTCGCTGGCATCGCTCATGATGCGAGCAATGCTGCGCTGCACGAACTTGAGATCCTCGTTGGGAATCAGCACCATTAGATCGCCAACATCGTTGACGTGCGAGACGAGCACCTGATTTGATTTCTGATCGAGCTTTAGCATCGGTGAAGGTGTGCTACGTATGATTCGATTTGCTACCAGATCGTTTAGGTGTATATCCTCAGCGGTAGATGTATCATAGAAGGTGCCAACGATGCAAGCGCGTCGCACACTTGGCTGTACACCTGTTTGCTCTGACTGGTCAGACGACTGCTGCGGCATCAATACACCCTGTGTACGTCCACCCAATTTGTGAAATTGCATCTCGCTGGTTATGATACGCGTGACGACACTATGTCCAGCCAGTTCCTTGGCCAGCACTTGCTGGGCATGTGGATGCTCCTCAAATTTATCCAACGCATACATACTGAGACAGACAGCTTGAGCTGGCAGCGCCAGGAACTGCGCGGGACACGCGTAGAGAGAATCGTAGCCAAAGATCACCTCGTCACCAAAGTCAATGAAGTGGCATATACACTGACGCTGTTCTGCATCCGTAGATTGGACACGTACACGATTCCAATTCTCGCTAACTTCGACCAGGTATATCTTATGCTCGATAGGAAGCGTTGCCGTTTGACGATTCTGGGTGCGTGACATATGCGCATTCAACTGTTCCGTTAGCTTTTCAAAGTTGGAGCTCTGATCAATCAGACGTGCCCAGACATGCATTGTACTGTCGCAGTGGGTGATGTACATACTCCAATCCTGCTGTCCATCCACCCAAGGCAACTGTAGCTCCGGCACTACAGATGTGTCAGCCGTATATAGTGGCTGTAGTGGCTGCGGCTGCTGCAGATGCTGCTGCGGAAGCGACACCAAATTTGAAATGATGCTGGAATTGCTATTGCTGAGGGCAGTCTCTGTCGTTGTGTTGGCAAATACAATGCTTGTGTTTATGCTACTCTCAATGCGAATTTTAGGCGAGCCATTGATGAGGGTCCACCAGTTGCTGGGCACTTGACGTTTCACAGTTGACTCATACCACTCGGCCAGCTTGTGGCTGACAATGCCATGTGGATGCTTAACTAGCTCCTGGTAAAGGTTATCTAGAAATGCTGTATCGCCGATCATTTTCAGCTTTTCACGAGATTGCAGCTGCTTCAGACGTTCAACGGTAATCTCAGAGGTGCGTTGCTTAGCTGCCGCCTCGTCCGTATGCTCTTCAGGATAGCTTGTGTATGTATTACCCCCGATGTGGACCTTGCAGTGCATTCGATTGCTTTTCAACACTTGCGAGAACTCGTACTCCGGCGGTGGATAGCCCTGAGCGGCACAATATTGTTTTAGCGACGTGATTGCATCGCATCCTGGATCAAAGTTAAAGTTCACAATTTTGGAGGCAGCCTGAGAGCATGGAACGAAAAGAGTATGACTAATTGGTCGAGGAGTTCTATCAATTAGTATAAACTTACCTGTATCAATGGCTGCTTTTCACTGATTTTTTTCTGCTCAGGCTTAGCGGCTACTGCTTCTGCTTGTACAGATGAGTTCTTGTTGCTCGCTGCACTCACGGGGGAGTCTGGAGGCGTGATAATTAGAGGAGCTGGAGCTGCAGCTGGTTGCGTGGCTGCAACTATCGCTGTCTGTTGCTGCCTCAGTCTGTAGTTGACAGAGATGCCGCTGGTGGAGCGTGCAGGGTACTGTACACGAGGATGCTGTTGTCGTTTGCCAGCAGCCATTCCAGCGGCAGCTGTCGTTGCGTCTGTCATAGTTGATGGATGTTGCATCGTTGCCGGACGCTGTGGTGCACTGTTGCCCAATATGGGACGTAGATGCGGCTTGCGGGCAGCAGCGGCAGCGTTCCCGTTCATATCAGCTAATTTGGCCGAAGCACTTTCTGATGGTGATGAGGCGAGATTTTTGCTTATAGCCTCGACTTTTTCTTCGCGTTTAGTCCTTTCGTTATGTTTTTCAGTTGGCTGAGGCACCTGCGACAACTGATTGTGGGCGATTGATTTTGCTACACTCGCCTCCAATTGCAGTTGTTGCGTGTTCTGTTGTTCCGCCTTGTTTCGCAGTTCCTGCTGCTTCAATAGACTCTGCAGTTCCAAGCGTTCTTTTTTTAGATTTTCAATTACATCAACCTGCACCTTTAGACCGAGCTCGTGCTTCTCCTGCAGCTCAATAATCTGCCTTTCGGTTTTTCTCTGCTGATCCTCTTGTTTTTTGTGCTGCTGACTCAAAGCCTTTTGTTGCTCTTCCAACTGTTCGCGCAATCGTGCAAGTTCCTTATTCAGTACCGCTTGTAGTTTCTTTTCCTGAGCTTCCAGCTGAGTGGCTTGATGTCCCGATGTATTTTGTGCGCTTGTATTGGCAACAGAGTTGACGTTTCTAACTGGTGACGAAGTTTGAGTCCTAGGATTTGTAGATATTTTTTGGGCCGCTTGCTGGGCTAATAGTTTTGCCGATTGCTGCTGTGCTTCCGCCTTCTGTGCAGCTTGTTGTGCTACTTGCTGCTGTACTGCTGCCTTCTGTGCAGCCTTCTGTGCAGCTTGCTGTGCGGCTTGCTTCTGCGCTGCCTTCTGTGCAGCCTTCTGAGCAGCTTGTTCTGCTGCTTGCTTTTGTGCTGCTGCCTTCTGTGCAGCCTTCTGAGCAGCTTGTTCTGCTGCTTGCTTCTGTGCTGCTGCCTTCTGTGCAGCCTTTTGTGCAGCTTGTTGTGCGGCTTGCTTCTGCGCTGCGTTCTGTGCTGCCTTCAGTGCAGCTTGTTGTGCCGCTTGCAACTGTGATGCTGCCTTCTGTGCAGCTTGTTGTGCCGCTTGCTGCTGAAACGCTTTTAGTTCTGCCTGTTGTCCATATCCCTGTGCATTTATATTGGCAACGGTTCTGACGATTTTAACGGCTGGCGTTTGAGTTCGGAAAATTGCAGATAGTTTATTCTTGCCGCTGCTCTTTTGGTATTGAACCATAGAAGCAATGTGCGCCGATTTAGGGTTGGGCTTGGCTCTGACAATAATCTGAAAATACAATATTATTTATTAGAGTATTCAAAACAAATCTTATTATAAATAAAAATGCAAGACGAAATTACTGAAACTGATGAATCAGTTCCTGCATTATTTTTCCCTTCGCAATGATTTACACAATGCGGGCATACTTTTCTTGTTTAGCTTATAAAATAGACGTTTTATGAAGCTTGATATAGCCGAGCTCTGGACGTGATAAGATGGATTAGCAAACTGCATATATATAAACATTGCAAGCAGTGAAAGCTGTTGTTTTATAAATAATTAGTCACTCGACGCGCTTAACTGTTAATGGCACAACCGAAAGCAAGTTGAAGTATGTGTAGTTGGCACTCCGACACTGTAATATGCATACGAAATTATGAATTATACGATCAAACTTCACTAAAAAGCATACGAAGAGGTACGTTTGTAATTAAAAAGGGAAAATGTAACTATTGAACGCAGTGAACCATAGCATACCCTTTAATTAAATCAAATCTTGAAAATGTCTTTGCCAGTAAGAGCTTAGCAATCTTGATGAGAACTAAAGTAGTGAACTCTCTGTTTGCTTTCTATTGAAATATATTGTTTTTCTACCGATACAGTTTGTAGCCTTCTTATAAAGCTGTGATAAATCGAGTTTCACTTGAAAAACTATATATTTCACTTAATGATGTTTCTTACTTTTCTAATTTATAGCAGACCACTTGCTGTTAGATGAGATGAATAACATAACATAGTTTATTTCTGAAATTTTCCGATTTGCAATGATTTTTGAATATGTATGTATGGATAACTTGTACACACACACATTCACAAGTACTTTATGCAATTATCGATTGAGTGAGCTGCATGGGCAGATTCTTATGGCATACCCACTTGCGCTTCAAGTGCCAAATAGAGCAGGCAGGGCGCACAGCTGAGCGTAGGAGCCAATGTTGCCGTGGGTGACATTGCGGAAATCGAAAATCGAGAGGCTGCATGAAGGCGGCTCACTGATAGCGGCAGCGGGAGCAGCAACTGCAACAACAACAACGGCGCATAATGTGCATCACTTATGCAGTGAATGAACGCGCGATGAGTAACATTTAAACAATGAGAGAAAGGCAAAGAGAGAGAAAGATAGAAATTCACGAATGACTTTTAAAAATAAATTAAAGCAAGAGTGGGCAACAAGAACAACAAAAACAAGCATAGTTCGCGAAGTAATGCGACGCGTGTTCTCTCTTGCTCGTGTCGTGGCCGTTTGATGGCAGCGACAGAAGTTGAAAAAATTTCGTTCACTTTCACCAAGTAAGCAAAGCGAGAAACATAGTCGCAGAATCGGAATAAGCGTGTGTGTGTGAGATGGGAGAGAGAGCCAGAGCGAGCGCGAGAGAGTGGGCAGTGAAACAGCCAAAAGTTTAAATTGCCCGTCTTTTTTCACGTTACACATAAGCTATATCTTTTTCGCTATTATTTTTCTTCTTTTTTTTTGTTTTTGCCAACGTGTTGTTTGGTGCATTTCGCAAAGCACCAAATCAGCAAAAAATAAGACACAGTCACACATTATTTGAGGCCAAATTAATAAACAACATACGGATTGTTTACACTTTTCGATGAGCGGCGACAGTCGAGCGAAGCGCTTTGACACGTTGCCCCTTTGTGGCAAGCCAAGCCCCGTGTATGGCAAGCACACACATATACACACTACAAGCACACTTTGGCAAAGAGCACCGTTCGCGCTGAGCCAACGAATTTAACTAAATGCCCGTCGAGCTGAGCGAGCAGTAAATGCTGCCAAAAGCACAAGAGAGAAGCACCCAAAAAGCTTTCCTGAGAGAGACAAAGAGAGAGAGAGAGAGAGAGAGAGAGTACGAGTGCGCGCGCAGTTGTCGCTATTGTCTGGGTGTCGTCTTGCTACTCACATCATTTCCGATTTTTTGAAAATCGAATGCATTAGTTTCCTGCAACATTTCTAGAGTATTCCGAAAGCCCAGTCGACGAAAGGGTATAGGTTGCATTTCCACATTTAAGTAGTCGCGCTCAATGTTCGCCAAGCTGACCGGCGGCTTGGTTGATGTTATTAGAGAACGTACCACAATGGTGATTTCTCTAAGTTCGTCTTCAAATTGTTCCGAAGACATTTAGGTATATCTGAAAAACTGCAAACAGAGCAAAGAACAAAGATCACAATAAGAAACTATTCACATGTACACTCATTCACACATTCATACAAATATCTATGCATGTATGTATATAACAACATTCCAATCACGCGATTAACGATAAGGCAATGTGAAACGGGCAGCAAAACCACCCACAGCTACACCTACAACTATGCGTGCAAAAATTATATTAGCAAAACGTGCGTGTGTGTGTTTGGTACATACATACATCCATACATACGTAGTAAAGAACGCTAGGCAACAGCTGAGATCGAATGCCAATCATTAGAACTTTGCGGCGGCGCAACGTTTTCATCAATTTATAGGACCACTGAAAAACCAATATCCTATAAACTTGGATAAAAACGCTCAACATAGCATTCCGTAACATAATTACATATGTACGAAAAATTTTGTTTTTCATTATTGCAGTGGAAAATAAACT
This sequence comes from Zaprionus inermis, assembly GCA_018151445.1. NCBI lineage: Eukaryota > Metazoa > Arthropoda > Insecta > Diptera > Drosophilidae > Zaprionus > Zaprionus inermis. Next base: position 4,814,250 of record JAECXD010000057.1, on the reverse strand, counting down.
TCAACAGTCACAGCTCGAAATCTTGAAACTAAATAAGCCATGATTTGTTTATCCTATTGGCAACGTCTTCACACATATGCATACATGCACACAATGATGAGCTTGTGTGCACAAACAGATTGCTTTTATATGTTTTCGCTTGACCGCCATGTTTTTTTAGGAAAGTGCCGTTATCGGCATACGCACAAAAAATAAACAACGATACTGAAATAAAATAGTTCACTTACATATGCACAAATATATATGATATATAAAAGAACAAATTATTTACGAATTGTATTCCAATACTTTCAATAATTACGTTAAAATAAAACAAGCCGCGTTCTAACTTATGTCTGTGAATACTAAAACAAAATTAAATTTGACGAAAGCGTCTTTAAAATGTGCGGTACTAGATCTGTATATTTGACGATTGAAGGTATCGACATTAAAAAAAAAATTATCGATAAGAGAATTGACAGGGCTGCCCTCAACTCAATTTCAAGTAATGCAATAATATAAATCACATTTTACTTAACTAGAATATTACAAAATATTAAATACGATTTTGAGAACGTATAGAAAAGTTTGGCATTTATTTTCGTTCACAACTCAAGCAATTAAAATTATATGAAAACTAAAGCAAATTCCGATATGCCAACGCAGCATCTCTGCGGAATTTCGATATCAGACACGATACAATTTACAGTGTTGTAAACGGGCGGGCTAAAAGTCCCGCGAAGCAAGTAATTTTGAATCAAACAATGTTTTTATTTATCTTATAGAAATACTTAAAAAATATAAAATAAAATATAGCATATCATTGACAGTAAATAGATAGTTATTGAAGCCCAATCACTGACTGACGTTTATTGCTTATGCTTATTGTTTAACGTCAATGGCTGTATTAATCTCCGCTCTCTTGTTTTTTCTCTTACAATTGAGGGACTTTCCTCGATTTTGACCACATTGTTGGCCTTGAATTCCGTCAGAGATCTTTTGAGCAAGGCTGAGGCTCCCTTAGATGATTTACTGTTTCTAATAATTTTAGCTGAGTTCATCCGTTTCTGAAGTTTTTTATAAGCGAGTTTTAGGACATTTCTCCGAATACATACTTTTATTTTATTTTTGAGTTCATTCATCATAGTATCCGTCAACTGTGACTGAGGATAGTTTTGATTTTCCTTGGTGTTAATTACTCGATTCGAGGTTGGTGTTGTCACCATCTGTTCCAATCGAGCAGCTCCCGGTGGCGCTGGCTCATATCGTGCTCGCTTCATATTGTTACGTAGCCGTCGGAGATTTCTGCGAGCCGATCGTCTTGCATTCCGTTGCATTTGGTATTCCTCACGTACCTTCTCCTCAAGCTTTTGCTGCTCTTTCCGAGCTCCCGCAATATTCTCGTCCGTCTCAATTTCATCAGGTGGCGTTAATCCAAAGTAGAAGCCCCGATGATTATTATTCTCATTCGAATAGCTGATGTTCAGGACAGGGGGCTTTTCCAATCTCTCAAAGTTCTTCGTTACTTGAAAAACTTTGTCCTTAAGCAAATCCATAGAGTTTCCTGTTTTCAACCTGGCACAGTTCCGTATCAGCACCTTCTCCAGCTTATTGCAACTATTAATGATAATGAATGCACGCTTCTTAATTGACTGCAAATGTTCCAGGGTTATGGGATCCACTGTTGGCGGTTCAGTTCGTGGACATTTTGTGGTGGTGGTGCACGTCGTCGATGTGCACGTCGTCGATGTGCACGTCGTCGATGAGCACGGCGTCGATGGCATGGGCATTTCGGACGGCACAGCTATTTGATTGGCTTTAGACTTCGAATGTGGCTGAGACAGTGCCTGAGGTTCGTCGGTCTTGGCTTCTTCTTTCGACTTACCCTTGAGTGACTGCTGCATGGTCTTTGATTTTGACTGTCCCTTGGCCCTCCCGTTGGTCTTTCCATTGGTTTTCTTGAACAGGACCGTGTGCGTCAAGCATTTCTTACTCGGCAGTTTGACGAATTGACTCTTCTGCTTGGCCGTCGCCAACTTCTCCTGCTCTACCTGCAGTTTATGTTTCAGTTTTATCATCCGTTCAAATTCTCGATCAGCTATAGCGTTCTGCATGAGTTCATAGTCTCGTTGTCGCTGTAATATTTCAAAGCTAATATTATTCGCTTTGGGCTTTAACAATCCTGGATTGCATTTGTAGGGTTGTTTGTCACGTGGTAGTGGATAATTGAACCAAATATTGTTCTGATCGTATTTATTCATCAATTTTCGATCAAAATTAATATACTCTTCCTTTTTTGCATTATCTGCGGACGAAAATTTCCTAGCCGAAAAATTGTCGAGCTCACTAAACAAAACCTGTGGATTCTTGGACAAACGATTGCGGAACTGCCCATCCACACGACGGTCTTTATTAGTTGACGGCGTCAGCCTTTTGCCATAGTACTCAATGTCGTTCGCAACGCAGGATGTTTGTAGAGATTGGGCCACAATTACCATTAGAATTATTTCGTATACTCGCACGTTTTTGTGTCTTAGCTTTGACATTGTTTTCCAACGGGCAACATTTTGATCTCGATTTAGATCTGTTTATAACGACTTTTGCCATGAAACATTGCTTATTTTTATTCTAATTATTGGGAAGGAAGTCTCTGGGTGTCAAGAATTATCAATATAATCCGAGATGCCTTACTCTGCACGAATCAAAATGCATAGCAGATGGCACCGCATTAAAAATATTAATAATCGTTTAAATGTATTGCAAGAGTTGCCATTCATTGTAATATCGCTATGAATAATTCGTTAAACAATTATACATCATAAAATCCCATCCGTCATTTGTTGCCACACAACTTAGACGACTTACTCATCCACCGTTATTTACTCCAATCGACTCCAATTAGTGAGGGCCAATTTAAAACACATATGAGACGCATTTGATGATGACGCAAACGTGACTACAGTGAAAAGCAACAAACCATCAGTAGTCGACTGGAAAACACGGCTCCCCTCTTTACCCCGTTCTTCATCCCACTGGAAGGTCCCTGGAAAATTGCCCAAAGACACTGTGCTGACTCAGTTGCAAGCGTCGTTCGTTGTCCGCTTCAGACAGTCGAAATTTTCCACAGCAACGCACGCAGCAAGGCAGCGCCTTGGCAGGAGAACTTTATATAAAAACCCATAAGAACTATAATAATTTTATAAAACCACAATATCAATTCAAGTGGCCCGTCACATAGGAAGCCTGTGAAAATTCGCTCGGGCTCCCCCCTAGAAATTAATAAATAAATAAATACATAATTGTGTTCGTGTTTCGTAATCACGTCGTGTGTCGGTGTGTCGCGAGATTCCTCCAGCTTTTTTAAATGCCACACAAACGAAAACGGCATAAAAACTAAGGGAACAACAATAAATAACAACAACAACACATAAATAATTCGTATTAGCAATTGGAATTAATTTGCTTAGATTACTTGCTGTGCCTTATATCGTCTGCCATGACTGTCCCCAATATGCACAACAAAATGATTATATTGATTTTGTTTTTCTATAACGGTTCCTATAATTGGAGTAAAAAGTTCTAAGTTAACGTGGTCCCCGCCCCCTACACACACACTACACAGCTGTCTCGCTTTGTGTGTGCACGTGAGTGTTTATTTGTGTGTGTCGTATCACTGTGCGCGTGAGAAAGAACGGGTAAGTTTACAAGAATAATTTCACACTATTCGTTGCACGAGACCAGCCGCTCCCCACCCCTCCCAAATACCAATGAGATTCCTTTGTTTCCGTTTTTCGCTATCGATTTTGTAATTTCAAAAGCGCAACAACAACGCAGACGGTAAACAGGGTGGTCGCCCCATCAGGGAGAAGGACCTAAAACAACAACTGCAGCATGTAGACAACAAGGAAAATTTCCAATGAAGTGCGCAAAACATCTGTGGCGCTTTTATTTGCCTACAGTCGCGTGCCGCATTAGCAGTCAGTGTACACTGTACACATATGATGATAAAATAGAAGCAATTTCTAGTATTTTGCTATTACTTAGAATTATTATTATGCGCTCACATACATAGATCTGACAAATAGTTAATTATATTATTCTGAAGGTTTTTAGTAGCAAGGCCAGCTTTTCGAGACACCTCTGTTACCGAATCATTGCACTCTCAGTTCGCTTCCCAGTTGCCTTTGTTACAGACGCAAAAGCAAAATTTCCCTTCGACTTCCAGTTGGAAATTTCACAGAGTTCACGCGACTGCGCGATTGTTGCCTTAGCACGTTTTCACTATTCCACGGATGGGAAGGATGTGAGTACGAGAGAAGGAGTACTACAAGTAAAGCAACACGCTGTCGAATTTGTTTACAATTGCGCCACGTGGCACGTGTCTACGGCCATTGGAAAGGCTATTGGTTGTATTTTTGGTTGCTCCGCGGGGATAGTGAGAGCGGAAGTGAGACTGAACTGACTGAGGGAGGGGGAGAAAGCCGGCCGGCGTGAGTTCTTTATTTCGTTGGAGGCCTACGACGTTGGGATGACGTCAGTGCTGCGACGACATTGAACTACTTTCTTCCTAGAATTTGACGTATGCACATACATATGTAAGGCATAAGGTTAGCCTGACAACATACTAGATTGCAGATATCGCTGTGACGTCAGCATAAGGTATTTTTGAATCCCATTATGTGCAAAATGCGTAAGGCGCCACCTATCATTCGCTGTTGTTTTTGTGTTTTTTGTTGTTTTGCTTCCGACTTGTGTGACCTGAGTCATAAATTGTGACCAGCGCATCAATTAGCTAATTAACGATATTAATAATTCGGCTAAAGCGTTATTTACTCACTTAATGCAAAGTGTGGCCCCAAAATGTTGATTTCAGAGGCACACAAAGAAGGTATACAGACAAATGCATATACTAATTAAGATTCTATATACTATTTTATGTGACCTTGGAATCGCATTCGCAATTGTTGTTGCCCAACCACAATTGTTATAAACAATCAAATCAAGCACATTTATGTTTAATTGCCCAACAAAATGTTTGCCTAGATATTCCTAGATTTTTACAACATTTTCTGGCGCCGAATCGGATGCATTCTACGGCTACGACGCAAAAGCCCCTCAACAACTATATGACAGCAATATAGAAATGAATATTGCAGATGTTGTAGAGCATAAAAGAATACGGTGCGATGAGAACGGAGAGGGATAGGTGTTGGCATGTGCGAATTGTGATATAAACAAGAACGTCGGGAATTGTTTTCATCTAGATTGCTGATTAGATAATCTTCTGGGCCATAAACTAACTAGTCTGAATAATAATTTTCCACTAGGGAATGACGTTACGTGTACGCTGATAAGCCAAGTAAATTTATAATCCAAACAAGTTGACTTAATTTACTCAAGGAAAAAATATACTAAAACAAACAATTTTCAGAAGTTTGATAAATAGGTCTATGTAAGCGTAAGCTCAATATTTAAATCTTTATATATGTTCAAGGTCTTCTCCCATTAAGCTTTTGTTTTGCTCGATTCATACCCTTACCCAATACTGTTTGATATAAAAACTAATGCCTACTCTCTCTCTTTATCGTTCCCTTTTTAGCAACCGTTTCCAAGTGTGAACCATATTTAAGTACATACATATAAACGAAACTGAAACCGAGAACTAAATAACAAAATATATTGCCACGATTTAGCGTAGCAAAACAAACGTCGCGTTATCTTTCCCATTTCAAGTCCCTCTCCCCCTTGTGGAATAATTCCAAGCATTTTTTGCGTCATAAATTGAAATATTTGTTTGTTAGTGTAGTCCGAGTCGAAGCAAGACGAAACGGAATAAATCGCGCAGAGGAGAGCGGAAACAACAACAACAGAACTGTGCCAACGTCGTGCGATATCATAGACAATACACAACAATAAGATTGCTGCGATCCGCACTTATACATTGGCATAACACGATAGAGCAAGAGGGTAAGGCATGCTAGCAGCCGAGACAACCGCTCGTGCCGCGTCGTGCCGTCGCTATATATAAGTGCTCGTATCAACGAGCATTCAGTGCATTCAGCAACGACTGCGACTGCGGAACAATCGTATATCGTCAATCGTCGACGAGGCTAGAGAACAATCGTGTCAGTCTTACTTCGTCGCTTATTGGGAACGGATCGGGCTGCGCAAGCAAAAGTCTCCAGTGTAGAACAGTTGAATAGAAAACCACTTCGATGTCGATTAATTCGCCGATATTGTTAAAAAACTCTGACCTGCATTAAACAGGCAAAAGCGAATATACTTAATCAAAATTAAAACAAAACGTTTAAGAAAAACACATCAGTTGCTTAAGCAAATGCAAAAGACATCGAGAGAGACAGAAATACAGATAGAGTAAACAGTACAAAACAACATCGAGTTGTTTGCTTTTTAGTTCACGTTCCGTTATTTTTTCATTTATTTGTGTTTCGCGGGTCGAAAGAATAGTGCAAAGCCAGCACAGTTTAAGAGCAACTGCAACCTTCGCGAAAGAGAGAGAAATATCGCGTGTTTAACGGCAGAACAACAACAAGAGTAGCAACTATTACAAAACACGCACTACAGCAAAACAACAACAAGAAAAGGCAGCAATTTTGTTTATTGGGCCTAGGCCATTGTATGGGTAAGTCAGTTGAATCGATACATTACTATACTATGTACAGTTAAGACTAATTACAATGGTTTATATTGTGTACACACATACACACTACAAACAAATGTATGTAAGTAGTTTGTGTTTACGAAAATCCATGAATGACAAAGTGCGCAGTTACTCGGTTTGTAACAGTTACAATTTTCGCATTCTCGTAGTACTTGTAAATACCTCAAACCGAACAAAATGCTGCAAAATTAAACTAGTCAAATGATTTAACGTTCTAATTTATATTGCTATTATTTATGGCGGAAAAAAAAACATTTAAAAATCTGTAAAAATTGCCACAACGTAAATACATATTTTTATTTTTCTTAATTTAAAAATCAGTACATTATCAATTATTTATTTACACAAAACTCGTGAAATTCGCCATTTTATAGACTATTTTAGTTTCCAGCTGATATTCAATTAGAAATGGTATTTCAACTTAATTTATATATGGGTAGATACTTGAAACAATAGCATTGTAAAATGAAATTTATTTATTTTCTTTATTTGCTTACTCAAACCATTTGCAAGTTCGCAGTTTCGTAGACTTTTATAGTTCCCAGATGTTGGTATTCGAAAACGTTTCAGTTCGCTGCCCGGCAACAGGTTGTACCGAATAATATTAGATACTCGGTTGGGGTGGGTGCATTCTATTTTTAGACAGAACGCAACAAGTTGAACGTCTCTGGCGCTAATCGGGGTGAAACCTTAAGAATGTGCTCAGCCTTAGCCGAAATTCGACTACAGGGTGTATCATGATGAATCACCCGCAGAATGTCGAACATTGTAAATAACAATTCTGAATCACATTACAATGAAATACGCATATGACGCGACGCACATGAGACCTTCCGATAAATGCGATATGTGGGAGCGGTGTGGGAGGGATGTGTGAAAATTGACGTCGTCACGTTGTACTCGCAGACGATTAGGCTATGAGTGGGTGAGGGTGGAGCTTGCACACATATGCTGGACACGTGCCACTTGCCTCCATCCGGTGCACTGTTTCCAAGTGTTTTTGTTTTTATGAACTTTTTTTCTAATCAGGTTTGAGGCCTCGTTTTATCAGCGACACTTGAGGGCACATACTAAAACATACTGAAAAACTAGCAGCATGGTGTTATTAGACGGTTCCTGTCGTGCTTGATAAGCACTTAGTTGTTTATGAACCCTATAACTTTAGATTATGATTGATGGTTGTGTGCAGTTGTAGTAACAGTTATGTGTAAAGTGAAGACGTCAGCAGAAATCTTATAAAATTGAGATGAAGGGCAAATCACTTACTGCCCGACGACTACCTGAGATCGGTTTAGATCATGTAACGCTGATTAGGGTGAAATTTCACAGAAAGGTTGCCAGACCCCGTCTGCTGTCATGCTTACCTAATTGTAGGCATGGTTTAGGGTTCAGTTAATTATGAAAGAGAGCGAGAGATAAGAAACCACATGAATGCGGACTTTAAACGTTCTAATAAAATGGAGAATCGAGTGATCGATCCCGCCTTCAATTTGTTATCTCGTTCTGCTAATGGGTACTCAGTCTACTTCTGTACAAGATTACCAAGTACAAGGGTAGATCTAAATCTCATCTTAATTCTAACTTATCTCACCCATTTATTATATTCTTATATTCACTTCTTTCTCTTTTGTTCACCCCAAACAGATCAGTCTAAACTATCAACGAAATTTGGAGACGAGCCGGACCTCCTGTTCAACCGAGCGCAGGGCCGGATTAGTCTGCATACTCTTGGCGCATCTGCTAGTGCAACTGCAGCAGCACAAGCCGCATCTTTGAATCCAAGCATCAACGCAGCGCGACAATTCGCCAACATTCAACTAGAGGCAACGTTCAATGACTGTGAAAGTGGCTACGTGCCCACCGTGGGCCGCTGGGGTGCCGAATGGCCAAGCTGACTCGCCGCGGGGCAAGGCCAAGGCCAGGAGGAGGATGGAGGAGGAGCTGCGCCGACTGCAGCAGATGTCAACAAAACGAAGAACGATGGCATCATCTTTGGCATGGAAGCTGCAGCTGAAGCCGGCGGCAAATGCTCTGCGGAGCAAAAGCTGGCGGATGCAATGCGTGGCTTGGGATTGACTACGACGACAGCGGCAAACGCTGAAAAGCCAATTACAATCACACAACCTCAACGGGTCAATGCGCCAATACCAATGCGTACGCCCTCAACATCGAGTGAGGACGATGATGAAGACGTTGAGGAGCCGCAGCAGTGGACGTCAACCGACCTGACATCGGTGGCAACCGCATCGGAGCGTTACTCCGATATCGGTCAGCTGCTGGCCAGGCAAAAGTCATCAGCTTGCGCCGCAGAGCTGCTGGCCACCGGCTGGGCCATGGCAGATGGATACGATTTGAGCGCCTATAATCAGGTTAACGGTGTCTGGCCATTGGGACACCCGTTGCCGTTGCCCGACTGGGGCAGCAGCGGCGATGAGACAGGGGCCAAGGATACGCTGATGTTCGACAACGTGTGGCAGTATGAGGAACTCAATGGGATTGTGGAGACGGCACTACAACGAATGCTGGAGGAGACACACTACAATACGGTTAATCTCTTTGTGGATTTCTATCGCAGTTTTAAGCGCACACGCCGCTCGGATTTGCGCAGCTTCTTTCAGTTCTACGATGTGCCTATAAATCGGCGCCATCACATGTGCGTTTCTCTGGCCTTTGAGATTATTGCGCGCCTCGTACAGATGTTTCCCCAATTGGGACAATATCTGTATGTGGTGTCGTGCGAGGAGCAGGTGGCCGATTGTAATGATTATGTGCAAATGGACGAAGAGTTTGGCATGAATTCGGCGGATGCAGGTGTTGAGAAGGAACATGTGATGGTTGCCATGCGTTTCGCCATTGGCGAGCGTCGTGGTGTGATGATTCTCGATCCCGGCTATCATGTGGGACGTGCCGTGACTGTCATGAATGATCAGAGCTATCCACACACAGGTGAGAGAAGAATTTAATTACATAGGCTAAAGACAAAACTAACTAATCTACGCTTTTTTCCAGGCTGGTTCAATCAATCGAAGGAGCCGCATCTGCAGCGCGATTACTGCTACAACTACAGTCCACACAGCGAAAAGTTTGTGGAGTGGAAGGAGCGTGAGATTCGTGGCGACGAGGCCAGCTTCAAGACATCGCTGATCTACATTGCCCAGGAGTACATGACGGCCGTCGATGTGACTGTACGCCGCAATCTGGTGTACAATTTCCGCTCGCTTCTGTCACGCGATGCCAAGGGACGCGTCTATGCAGGACTCTATTTTCCGCTGGTCTCCAATGTGCAGGAGGCGCATTTGACGCTGTTCTACGATGGACCCAATGAGCAGCGCGTCAAGGCCAAACTCATGTTTAGCGCCTTTAAAGTGGGCAAGGGCAAGGTGAGTAATCCTATTATCAGCCCCATCTCAATTACCATCTCTAATCCGTATTCTTTTTGTTTTCCATCACAGCAATTACCCGACTATGTGACGCAGCATCTGTTGAAGTTATCGCCACAGTTGAATATGTCGCAGCACGAGTTAACCGAGCTGTGCAAGTCCCTCTACGAGGTCGTCTCCGATCAGAATTTTATCGGTCAGGTTTTGGCCATTAACGAGGATATCGGGGTCATGTCCATGGAGAATTGACAGTTAAAGCAGCCAAAGGATGCTGCTGCCGCCGCCGCTCATTCCAGTAAAAAACAGATCGAGCAGGAGCAGGATCAGCTGAAGCATAACGCCGTCTATGAAGCTGCAGCAACTTAAGAGACCTGGATATGATATGATGAAAATACTTTTTCCTTTCCAAAATGTAATTGATTTTTGTAGCTTTTAGGCACACCCTACACACAAAAAATATTCAAAATATATATTTCAATTTAGTAATACTTATATATACCCACGTATAGAGAAACACTATATACACACAAAATTATGCTTACTAGATACTATACACATCATGAACGAACACTAGAAGACTTTGAGAATCCCCCATTGTATTGTTTATCAAAATGAAACTTATCACATACACATGCAAACATAACTAAATACATATAAAACATATGTTTAGATGATTTTCGACTTGATTAGTGATTCGCTTCAGTTTCGTATTTCGATTCTTCTAAAATATACAATTTAAAACTAAACACAATATAAATACTAAATTAGTTGAAGTAATATTTTCAATGCACTGTACAACTTTTGTTCAATAAATAAATTCAAATCAACTAGCGAAAATAACGAGTAATTTATCGAAAACTCTTGGAAAAGCGATATTTTGTGCAGCAAGCAGTATGTGTTACTGCAATTAAGTATTTAAAACGAAATTTCCCTGGTATATTTAGTCAACATTTTTTGCGTTGTTTGCCTACGGTCACACTGCTCGCCGGCTGTAAGTCAGCTGTTTGCCGTACTTGATATCATCTTTAAATTTCCTTAGCTTAATTTCAATTTAAATAAATTGCCATATTAATTTTATAAAAACAACATATATATTCGCTATATACGAAATGTTTATAATCAGCTCACAGGTATGCATACACTTAAAAACGAAATTTGCCGGCATCGAAAACGACAACGACGACACCTGTTGGGCTGCGTTAAACAGTGAAAGAGAAAGAGAGCAACAAAAACAAACGAATTGGAAATTAAAATCAGGTTCTAAACAGAAACCGAGCGAGCGCGCAAAACATTAACGTTTTCAGTTGTCTTTTGAATTTCTTGCCGTGCGGTTGTGTTTTTATTCGAAACCGAAACCGGTTTCCTTCCACACGAAATTGAAACGTGCGACGTGCCTTTCGACTGATCGCAGGGCTGAAATTGAAACTATTTACTTAATTTTCGAAAAACTATAAAAGCTTGTTCAATATTAGCTTGGACAATACGAGGCAACACGAGGAGGTTGCGCAAGTGCATAGAAAACGAAGCGCATCACACATTAGCTAGACCAATCGGAGTGCAGTAAGTATGTGTGTGCTTGAGTGTGCGTGTGTGTGGCCCACTGTGCAGCAGGGCGCAACAACAACAACAACAACAACAACAACAATAGAAATAGAAAGTTAACAAAAAATGCAAGCGGTTTGCTTTTTTGTTGACGGAAGTCGAAGTTGACAACGCAAAAACATATCTCGAGAGCCACATACACACACACATACACACACATACGCTCGCAGAGCATTTAGTGGGTTATGTGGTTGGCCCTCTTCGCACCTCGGAGCGGACAGCATTAGTTACTTTTGTTTTTGGCCCATTCTTTTGGCTTTTTTGGCTCTTGACGTTTTTGGGGTTTTGATTTTTATTTTTTTGGCTTTGGCTTTGGCTTTGGCCAACTTCAACTTTCATTCCTTCGCTTGTCTCTCTTTCTTTAATTTGCATTTTATCGTATTTAGAAACCCGCTGGTGCTGAGCCACACACATACACATAGACAGTCAGAGCTTGAGCGTGAGCGTAGTTAGCGGTAATTGGAATGAATTACTTGAACCTTCAGTTCGAGTCAAAGTTTAGGCGTTAAAGCTACTGCCTAATTGGCAGATAAATCAGTTGCAACGCTCTCTCAACAATTGCAATTGCTCATTTGCAATTAAAATGTGCATTCTGTCGAGTACTAAATACAAACTTGGCTATGCACATACATATATATTGGCTATATACAACTGTATATCTGTGCATACACCTGTCCGCCCATTGTACAGTACGCTAACTGAATTGTTGCTGACTCAAGTCGCGTTGAGTGTCGCAAAGTGGGCACTCGTCGTGGCCCACAAGTTGTCGTAGCTAGAGTTGAAGCTTCATAATTGGCGACTGAGATATGAGCGGAGAATATGGCAATAAGTCAGTCAAGTCAAATGCTGCTTAAATTGTTTCCGAATCGATTTGTCACAGCTGCAGTTTCTAAAGTACAAATAGTTTACAGTATTTCGAAATAAAAAATATAAATATAAAGAAATTATATATAAAATAATTATACATTAAATGTGTAACAGGCGCCTACAAAGTTCTGTCAACTCGAATTACCCACTAAGTACTTTTATAAAGATAACACCGTCAGTTCCTTATCAATAACCTTTGCACACGCACACGTCACAGGTCTGGGAATAGTTTAGTCACTTGATTCTTATCACTCGTTCTTTCTCACTTGCTAGACAACAACCTACAACATTCTGGAGATGTTGCTGTGGCTCTTCATAATTGGCCTGCTGATTTGCGCCTTCCTGTTCAGCAAAACGACCAAAGAGTTCCCCAAGTCGTGGTACGAATGGAAGACCGAGTTCCGTTATCAGTATCTGGGCATAGTTGGACTCATACACGACAGACAGTATGCCGCACGGGATCGTGTGGGTAGGTGCAATTAATAATTGGCTTTGCCAACAGATCAACTCGTATATATCTCAGCAATTAAGTCGATTTATCGTGGCCATTATCTAGCTAACATTGTTTCGGTTTTTTCATTTTTTCGCAGAACTCTACAAGCAACCGGATCGCATTGCTGTCATCACCGGTGGCAATCGTGGCATCGGACTGCGCATTGTGGAGAAATTGTTGGCCTGCGACATGACTGTCATCATGGGTGAGTTTCAATTTGAATGACCATATGAACTTACTTAGTGATTCTAGCAACATTTGTTCACTTGAAATTCGTGACTCCAACGCACGGCTAGATATAGAAAATATGTTAAATAGCTGCGTGCGTTGCATGGTTAATTAAAATAATTTCAATTGTTTTCATTTTGCGATAAGATTGGAGTTCAAATGTTGCTAACAAGCAGATAAGGTTCAAATGTTTTCCCTGCCGATTCCCCTATTACCCTCGTTAACTTTATCGATCATTCAAAATTTGTTGCCGTTATTTGAAAAGAAAAATTCTGCTTGTTTTTGCTTAGCAACATTTATAAAATGCACTGCTTGCAACATTTGCAGGTTGACAAACAAGAAGACAAACATGTTGCTGGCAATAAAGTAGCTTGCGCAATGACTGATTTAATTTGTAGCATACTTTTAGACTGCATTAAATAATTTTAGTTGCGTGCTTTGAGGGGCTAGCAAAGTCAGCTTAATAATTGTACTTTCCTTCTCGATTTGTAGGTGTTCGTGATCCTATCAGCGCTGAAAAGGCTGTCCTCGATATTTTGAATTCCAGTCAGTCAAAGGACAAACTGTTTTGCGAGCAACTCGACGTGGGAGATCTGAAATCCGTGCGTGCCTTTGCCCAACGCATCACACAGAAGTATTCGAAGATCGATCTATTGGTGAACAATGCAGGCATCATGTTCGCCCCCTTCAAGCTGACGGCGGATGGCTTTGAGTCGCACTTTGCCATCAACTACCTCGGTCACTTCCTGCTGACGCACTTGCTCATGCCACAGCTGCGTGCTGCTGGACGTGAAGGCAAGAACGCGCGCATCGTGAATGTCAGCTCGTGCGTGAATCTGATTGGTCGCATCAACTACAAGGATATCAATGGACTGTAAGTGAAAGCACTGCAACTACCAAATTGAGTCCCTGTATCAATATTATATCCTTCTCCATTTGCAGCAAGTACTATTACCCCGGCACCGCATACAGTCAGTCTAAGCTGGCGCAGATTCTCTTCACACGTCATTTGCAACGCG